>JAXCHB010000062.1:4072500-5367500 GCA_036926305.1 Uropetala carovei | reverse complement strand
AAAAATATATCGCCATGGAAATTAATTCTGAGGGTAATCAACTTTAATGGAATGGAAAATAATTAATCCGACGGGTTTTTCGTCCTCATTCTATCGTCAAAAACTCCGGCGTATTCTGTCCTTTCGAATATTTAATTTAGACTTCTCATAGAAAATATATTGGAACAATTTCTAAATCTTAACACTAGGCACCATTTGTGGAATTTTTAATTGAATTAAAACAGCTACTCGTTGTTAACTAACGTATGTCGACGGTTTCCCTCGCCTAAATCCTCCCGGAATCGATGGTTACAGAGCTGACGCCAGATAATCAGGGAATGACGCAGGTTTCAATAACCCCCGTCGCAATAAGGAAACGCAAATTTTAATGACCTTTCATTGAAGGGCCAAATATTTCGGTAGTGAGCGTAAATAAAGGCGATGATGATAGATTCACCGTTCCATTGCACGTTCGAGCGCTCGCAGAATACCGCAAATACCTCCGAAAATATCTCTTAGGACTGTGCCACCCATGGAAAAAATGGACGCCTGCATAAACCTTAAAACATAGCCCTCTGCACCGAAAATTGGAAATACGATATCTGTGCTAAATGCAAAATGGAAATTTTAAATATCTCCAAGGTTAGTCGCGAAATTGTAGGAGAGTAAACTGAGAGATAGAATTGGAGAGAGAAGGAAAGAGAGAGAGAGAGAGGGAGAGAGAAAGAGAGGGATGAAGGGAGAAAGAGAGGGAGATAGAGATATGGAGAGAGAAAGAAAGGCGGAGGAGACATCCAACTCACCGGCGATTACGGCGCCGCAGTCGGTGAAAAGAAATTGCCATTCGTCCTAATGAAGACAGCAAAAATCCCCTCTCTCTACCCTCCCCCATCATTTCACACCCTCCCCTTATCCCTTTCTCCTCCTTCCGCCCGAACGCCTTCGCCGCCCACACCACCTTCAGGAGTCTTTTAGACTTCGTTAGCGTAATAGGATGCACAGTTTAAAAAAATCTGATGTGGCCAACACATGACTTTCTCCATATTTGGGGTATAGATTTTTAAAATACTATGAATAGCATTATGAGGCAAAATTATTACTTCGTATCGTAAAAGAATACTGTCGTCCTTATTGTCGTAAATTATATTTTGATTATGTTTCCAAAATTCACCGCTACGTGGTATTGGCGCTATATACAGGATATTACGAAAAAAGTTAAATATCTCCGAAATCGATGGTTCTACGAAAATTTGTTTCAAACAAAACCTAGAAGAAATATTATTCTCTACAACTTTGGTCCTTACGAAGATTACCAATAACGACGTTTTTAAGGAGATATTTGACGGAAACCGAAAAAACCGATTATTTATAAATAATTCCTAAACAATAACTGCTATGGAAAATTGTTTCAAATGAAAGTTGTAGAATATTACATTCTCTATAACATTTGTATAGAATTTTATATATAAAATAATGATGTTTTAACGAAGAAATATCGCAAAAACCGAATCGGGTTTCGAATAAACCTCGACTTCCGGTTAACTGTTATTGCTCAAAAACTAATCAGTCCTTTGGGCTCACGCCAAAGTGTTATATATGAAGTTTGGTAACGATATGACAAGTGCTTTTTGAGTTAGAGCGCCCACAATCTCATACACACAAGGCATCATTCCGAAAATAGTCTAAACGTGTTCTAGGGACCTCAGAACGTGTATTTTCGTTGAAATCCCGAAGTCGATTTTTTTCGTGATCACAATACTTTCCCACTACTACGTATGGAGAAAGTAAAAATATTAATACTCCCGTGTTTGAATGTTTCAATGTTTCTCAAGTCTTGATTGACTCGGCAGACAATTGCGCAATCGCTGAAGGCTGACGCAATAATCAGTAGTCAAGAAAGTACAGGCGACACTCGATTTACGCCATAGATACGTTCTGAGGTTTATGGTGTAAATTAGGGTTGGGCGATCTTACACTTACATCGTATTAAAAAAGATCGATTTACTGAAAAGATCGAACCAAAAAGATCGATTCAAGAAAGATCGATCTTCGATTCTAGCCACAATGAAGGTTATAAAGTAAAAGAACAATTTTCGTGTTACAATTTTTTGAATATACTAAAGATCGATCTTCGATTCAAGCCATAAGAACCAACATTTTACATTAACATTTTATAATCATAATAATAAGAAACAAAGAAAATAAGTAACATAAAAGTTCGCGATCAATTACTGTGTAGCATTAATTTCCTCTCTAATATGATTTTTAATTTTTCAGATTTCTGACTGACTATTATTCGCATAATGAATTGCCAATACGCACACACAGCCACGCTCTCAGCGAGATTCGGACCCGTGAACCTTATATTGGAAACCAACTACATTAAAATCCTATACCAACAAAATGCATTGTTAGAGTAAAATGTGAATTACTGAGATCAATTTATTTCACACACTTCTTAATTTATCATTAATTAAATGAAAAAACCGTGCAAACATTGCGCGGGTACAGCTAGTAAGGTTAAGTTGCCGACTAGGTTTGATGCCCACCACTTGAGTTCACAACTGCCCTTCTCTTTCATAGGCACACCACCAGGTGGGATCGAACGATTCTCGATTTTGGGGTAAAAGAATCGATCCACATAAAAATCGTAGAAAAAAAGATCGAACCAAAAAATCGAATCGGCCTTGTAAAAAGATCGATCCTGTAAAAGATCGATCTTAGATCGCCCATCCCTAGCGTAAATCGAAAATGGCGTAAATCGAAAGTAATTTTCCCGCAGTATTTGATCATGTACAGTGGCGGCTCCTACGAAGTGATTCATTCCTACATGAACTTTTTAACAGCGTTGCCACTTTTTTTAGCACTTGGAAGCTAGATTGTATCTTCTTGGTAACTAGAAAGTAGCTAGAATATTTAATTGCCTGTAACATTCATGGTTGTGTAAGGAAGCTAACCATATGATGTTTCTAAACTATTAGAGTACTAGCACAAGTGCCCGTTGAATTACAACGGATTTAGTGAATCTAAAACTTCTACCGTGTAACACGTAAACATCGTCAGAATAAGATAGTACAGTTTTAACCGTCGAATAAAGCAAAAATGAAGAAAACCTGTTCGCAATTACCTATTTAGATGAATGAAAGAAGAAAATCTTGCACTCTGAAAAATCAAAAATTACGTGTAAACTTATGGGGAAATAATTATTGAATTAAGCACTCCCTCCCGCCCCCAAATTTTTTATCGCCATATAGCCTATGTTGTCCGCAGGATAAAATTATTTACCTATGCGAAGTTTTGTGACGATATCTTCAAAGGTTTGAAAATCACAATTTGTGGAAAATCTGTGTGTCTAATTATTTAAGTTACTTACGTAGTTTTAAAAACAGTTTGCTTTGGAGAACTCTATGCCACACTTTGTTTTTCTTTCTTCACAACGTTAATTTATATTAGGTATACATTATTTCTTTTAGTTTATATATATATTATTTATTTTAGTTTATATTAGATATATATTATTTATTTTAGTTAATACTAGCTGGAGTGCCAGTTGAATTCAACGGATTTAGTGAATCTAAAACTTCGACGGTGTAACATGTAGGCATGGCAAGAATTAGTACACAGTTATAACGGTCGAATAAAGCAAAAATCTGATGTGGCCAACACATGACTTTCTCCATATTTGGGGTATAGTTATTTAAATTATCATGATCAGCATTATAAGGCAAAATTATTATTTCGTATTAAAAGAATACAGTCGTCCTTATTGCCGTATATTACGTAAATTTTGAATGTTTACATAATCCACCGCTACATGGTGGTGTCTCTGTATACTGCAAATTACGAAAAAGCTAAATATCTCCGAAATGGATGGTTCTACGAAAATTTGTTTCAAACAAAACTCGGAAGAAATATTATTCTCTACAACTTTGGTCCTCACGAAGATTACCAATAATGATGTTTTAAGGAGTAAACCGAAAAACTGGTTATTTATAAATAACTCCTAAACAATAACTACAATAGAAATTTGTTTCAAATGAAAGTTATAGGAAATTACATTCTCTATACCTTTTGTATAAAATTGTGAAATACAATAATGATATTTTAACGAAGAAATATCGCAAAAACCGAATCGGGTTTCGAATAAACCTCGACTTCCGGTTACCCGTTATTGTCGAAAAACTAATCAGTTCTTTATGCTCATGTTAAAGTGTTACATATGAAGTTTGGTAACGATATGGCACGTACTTTTGAGTTAGAGCGCCCACACCAACACACACACACGCACGCACGCGCACACACACACGCGCACACACGCACCCACGCACACACACACACAGACAGACATCATTCCGAAAATAGTCTAAACGTGTTCTAGGGACCTCAAAACATGTATTTCCGTTGAAATCTCGAAGTCGATTTTTTTCAGGAATACAATACTTTCCCATTACTACGTATGGAGAAAGTAAAAATGAAGAAAACCGCTCCGCATTTTCCTATTTAGACGATTGAAGGAAGAAAATCTTGCACTGTGAAAAATCGAAAATAACGTATAAATTCCCTCCCCCTCCCTTCCACCCTCTCCTTCCCTTCTCCCCCTCTCTCCCTCTCCCTCCCTCCCCCTCTCCCATATAAATGCATTGAACTCTCAATTTCGGCGACAGTGGGAGTTGTCATGGTATCTTATAATATTGGTATTGTAATAAAACTGATAAAATCACGTACCTATTTTATTGATTCTAACCGCATTTCTACGCGAATTCGACTCGAATTCGGAATCTGTCTTCAATAAAAATAAACTTTGTTCTTTCCCGCAAAGAAATATCCAAGTATCAAGTTCGTAACGTGATTTTAAGTAATTTTAAAGTGCAAATTCAGAGTAGTCTACACTCATCCCTGTATTTCAGTTGCAGGACGCGGCAAAATACGTGACGTTCGATAACTAAATCGTTCGCCATTTCGAATCTAAGTGACGGACAGAAACAAAATCTTGACCATTCACTAAGTTAGGATGTAAGGAAGAATCGTACCATATTTGGTTATTCTAGCTTTTATCGTTTAGGAGGAGTTCCATGAACAAACCAACAAACACACCCTTCAAAGTATATAAGAGATTACGTATTGTTTATAACGGTTGTCACGTAAATTGTTAATCCAACAATACGCTCATTCCCGTGTTATTTAAATGGGAAAAATTATAAGAGAAAAACATTTTTATATACAATATGTAATTCAAATCACTTTAAAAACCCTCCCATTTTGCTTAGCTTTTTATTGCGGTTAAAATGGCAGATTCATCTTGCGTCTACGTTTTATAGTTGTTGCGCTATAAATGCACAAACACATTCTTCAAAATATTTATAGTATATATTGTAATTGTGTGCCGAGCATATGCATCAACTAATGCACAGACACACAAAAGATGAAACCTTCCCCTGAACCAATTTCTTGACTACTTGAAAAACTTTTGAAAGCCTTTTTCCCAACACCAAAATAAACGTTTCTTTTGTAAGAATTTTATGAAACGTATATATGTAGGAAGGCAGACTCCAATTGTCAAAACCATGCTGTTATTGGTGTTTTTGTCGGCATTTTTTTTTAGATTTTTTGGTAGTCTCCTCTGTCCTGACAAATCTTTTACTTTAAAATGTTTTTAGAAATTCTCAGTGAAACTAAGCTAAAGTAAAAATAAGGAACAATAACTCACCGAAAAATAACATAACTTAGAACAAACGCTTTAATTGATCGTTATTGTGAACCATTTAAAACATGATCCTCTGTAAAGCTTGGTTTTTTAGGTGAATCGTGGCGATTTTTGTTGAGTGTAAACCCTTGCGTGAGTCGTCGCAAGCAACTTGCCAGTCTATTCCCTGCTTTACATTTAAGGATATCTGCAACTGCTAGTTGTTTATTGTTTATCGGAGTACCATATCTTCGACTTATGTAGGATGTTTTAGGTAGTAGCTAGAGAAAGCTAAAATCTTTTTTCGATTCGCCAGATTTGTAACAAGTCGCTAGGGTTGATTTTTCGGAGCTAGTTTGAGTAGAAAGTCGCTAGATCTAGCTACAAATTAGCTGGATTGGCAACACTGCCTTTTAAACCTTAGTAAAATATTTCTTTATGGTGATGTAATGTGAGTGGTTATTTTTCTGTTTTTAATATTATTCCTTGAATATGTTTAATGCAGATAATGCGTTATAAACGTTAATATCGTAGCACTGATATCTGTTGATCTTTGAGCCCTTTTAGGAATACTTTCCACATTATCACGGATTGTTCTTATTGTGGAATCACTAATTGTAAGTCCCAATGCTTTCCGAATGTCAATGTTTCTCTCGCCACGTTCAAACGTTTTAAGCACCTCTGGTTTAATTTCTACGGAAAGAGACTTTGTAACTTTTTTCATATCCTTCATTCCCGTACTAGAATCACTGATAACTCTTTTGGAGCTCATTTTAAATCAGAGGGATAAATTAAAGAATATTAAGAATCAAAATCACTGATGTAAATGACAGCTAAACGGAAAATGTTAGCACTACGGAAGAATACACAAGCAAAGCTGTCAAAATGTTCTTGGATGACTACGTTCGTAAAGCCTTTGTGGTGAAAGAAAAGGAGCGCGAGACTACACAATGTAACATTGTATACTTTCTTTGAGGAGAGATAGGATGCACGCAATGTAACATTGTATACTTTCTTTGGGGAGAGATAGGATGCACGCAATGTAACATTCAAATATAGCGAAGGCGCAGACACGAACGCGTTGGCCCAAATAGGATGTTCTGCATTTGTTCATCATAAATGGCGTTATAATGAAAGCGCGTAAATTGAGTGTTGCCTGTAGTGACATTCACATCGTTCGTGCAATCACAAGTTACTGGACTCCAAATTGATAAAAGTAAAACATTTAAACCATCAATATCATTTATTTAAAATTAGGGGTTATTTATAATATACCCACTTTTTTCTATAATAATCTACCCAACTTTTTCAAAATGATTATGATATACCCAAAATTGACAAAATATTAATAATATCCCTATTTTTTTAAATACAGTAAAACTCGTTTATAACGATCACGCCTAAAACGAAGAAATGTCTCGGTCCCTTGAACTTCTCCATAAGGGCATTGGTTAAATTTCTCGGATGTAACGAACACGCATTTTACGAATTCTCGGCTGTAACGAACAAATGTTTGGTCCCGTGGCAAAAAATGCCCCATATATAACGAATTTTGGCGAGCAGAGCGATAAGTAATGAATAGTTTCCGCCCGTTTACCGCGCACTTGTTCGTAGAGGTCCCCTTCCTCCATCTACCCCTTCCATACGAATTTCCACGCTCTCTTTGTTTTGAAATTGATATTAAAAATGTGAAATGTTTATGTAAATTAATGACCATAATAATAATATTAATTGACCATTTAAAAAATTGTATATAATAGCAGTCGAACATTTTACATGCCGCGAAGTTGATAAGCATCTCTTTGCATATGTAAGTACGGCATTGAAGTCGACTCACTGCAAATACAGTAAAAGCTGTGTTATCCGGCTATCTTGGGGATTGTGGATAGCCGATTAGGCGAAATATCCGGTTAGGGGAGCGATTTTGACATGGCAAATTTAGCAATAACCAAACAGTATTGGGCTTAGGTTCACTATCGTACTCCCCAAACATAACTATGCATGGGGTTTGCATTTTCCATTTTAATTCTTCCACACATAGTTAGATATAGACACTATTTACCCATTCTTATTTAATACGTTGCTACGCTTACATGGAATACAAAAAGTCTATTGAAAAGTTTAGGGCGTCCGGGAAGTTTGGGTATTACGGCAGTGAACCTGTTCCCAAAATTGAATTTATTGGATTATATCTTTCTTATTTATCTTTATTTACTCTATTAGAAAAGGACGAAATTATTTAATTCTTCTGAATATTTCTGTGAAAACCAGTCTTATAATATTTTATCCAGTTCCTCCATTTTTGACTTATGAAGCGTATGATGTTTATTAATTGATTTACTCATCTCAGAAGATGACACAAATTTCATTAATTTAGCCTTGATATCGTAGAGCGTGGAAGATCCGACTTTGAATTCTTTTGCTATGGCTGCTCTATTTTTTCTTTTTTCAATTCGTTTGATCACCTCCAGCTTTTGTGTTAACGTTAAACCAACCTTTTCTCCTCTGTTCCTTGCTTTTAGGTATTTATTTTGGTGCCATATTAAATGGATGGGTAATTTTTTAAATAATAAAAAGCGATAAAACTGGAAAGTGTAGAAGTACACCAAAACATCTAGACAATGCAAATGGCTTACGTAACCAAAAACGCCATGCTTACTCGGCAGCAACAGAAGTATACGGAGTAATATATACATATTATATTTTAAGAAATTTTAAAGTGGAAGTTGTGGTATTACACATATACAATTCACACAAAAACTCATTAAAAAAAAAAAAAACAAAATGAATTGTATTTGTGTAATTGCCGGTATCTAAGGCTGGCCGGTTCTAAATAGCCGGATATCACAGCTTTAATGTATGTGTATACGTGTTATATGGGATGTATAGGCCAAAAACCATGTTTCTCGTATATAACGTAGTCATGCTTATAACAAAGCAATGAGTCGGTCCCCTCAAATACGTATTAAACGAGTTTTACTGTATTCATAATATACCCAATTTTTTAAAAATATTAAAAATATACCCAATTTTTTTTAAATATTCAATTTAAATGTCTTTGAATATATTTCTAAATACTATTCGACTGATTATGTTTTTAAATGCTATGAAAAGATAATATTATCAACAAAAGGATTAGTTAAAGGCATTATTCAGATGCCTAAATCTAGAAGATCACGAGGTAGACCCAAAGTATTAAGGATCCATGCTTCTGAAGAACGATAATAAAATATTACTTTATTTAATAATTCGTTATTTTTAATGCTTTTATATAATCCTTTAACTAGGAAATTTTGGGTATATTATGATTAATTTGAAAAGTTTGGGTATATTGTAAACAATTTAAAAAATTTGGGTATAATATGAATTTTTAGAAAAAGGCTGGGTATATTGTTAATTTTTTTAAATGGGTATATTATGAATTTTCCCTTAAAATTATTAATTATATAAATTTATATTTATAATGATAGCAATAGAATGTTAAAAATATACGAAAATTACTAACATTTAACCCTATATTTTGGGCATATTGAACTAACGGACTGTAATTTTTGTAATATTAATCTTTATTTTATGCAATTATGATCGTCTATGATTTGGTATAACTTTTTAAAAAATTTTGTGGATAGAGTTAGTTTTGATATATTTTGCTTAGATGTAAAATATTATTTTTGTTTTTTTAATTAAGGCTTATATAAGTAGTCAATAAATAATTTCACAGTTTATATTATATGTGTCTTGGTACCATTATGGGAGGTGCTTTGGTTAAAAATATGAACCATCAACTTTTAATTTCATGATTATTAATAATAAATAATTCTTTGTAGGCATGGATAAAAATTCACCATGGTATAATTTTAAATGTACTAAAGTGGGAGACAAGCATGTGTAAGCAATGCTCAAAAACAATAAAAGCAGCTGGAGTAAGTACAAGCGGCTTACATAACCATCTCAAAAGCCAACACATAATTAACTTATTAAAAAGAGACCAAGAAAAAACTGATGACACAGCTACTGAAGTTATTGATGTCAAGACTGATTTAGATAATCAAAAATGACATCATATTTTAATAAAACAGTTGATGATTCATTTTCTGCTATAGTAGCACGTTTGACAGCACGGGATGGCTTCCCCTTTAGTAAATTTTGTACATCTGAAGATCTGCAAAAGTTACTAATCGCTAAGGGCTGTACAGACAAATGTAACATTAAAATTTATGCTTGATGAACTAACAAATCAAAACACATTTTTAAGTAATGACCTTAAAGAAGCATTGATAGCTCGCATTAGGGAAAGATGAACAACTTATTCTGATGTTCTACAGTTTCTTTATGATCCAAAGAAATCAATTGATAAAGATTATGGAATTTTCAATAAAACCAGCAAGACCACAATAACAAAGGTAACTGTAGTGTTACTTGAACGCATTTCTGAAACTGAATCAACAGTAGTCAACGATTCCAACTCCCAGTCTGAGGATGCACCGACTTCAGCTCCTGCGTCTGCATTGTCTATGAAGGAAAAACTTCAACTGACGATTAAAAAAAAACTGACTCAGCCTATGACTAAAATACAGTCGTAGTTAGGTGACCATAGTCTCAATAAATTATGTTTTCTGCAAGCCTATTTTAACCAAAAAGACATCTAATAAGAAAGACTTTCAATGTGCTTTGTTTATATTAATATTAAACTTATACTTGTTTTGAATACAATTTTGTTCAAAGTGTTTTTGTTTATATTAATATTAAACTTGTAATTATGTTTGGAATACAATTTTGCTCAAAGTGTTTTTGTTTATATTAATATTAAACTTAAAATTGTTTGGAATAAATGTTTTGAATAAAATTTTGTTTATTTATATTAGTTTTATAGTTTATTTGAATAAAATTTGTCTTCCATTAATATTTACCTATCATTTTTCTTGCAATTTAACATTTTTTTGAAACTATAAATTACCGGTAAACCGGTATTTGTGAAAATTTTTACCGAATTACCGGTAAATCAAAAGTCAGTAAATTTGCAATCCCTAGCGAAGAGCACAGGATGATGGTTCGGAGGGCGCACGTCCGGCAAAGGGGCCACGATGCGGTGGGCCATGTGATGATTTTGCGGGAAGAAATGTCATGACCGGATGAGAGGAAGGCTACGACTCGGAGAGGTATTGAGGGAGGGGGAGGAGAGAGTGATAGAGTTAGTAGAGAGGCATAGAGGTAGTAGGGATAGAGTGAGGGATGGGGAGGAAGGGGCGAGTTATGAGAGTACCTAACGGCATTCGGAGGCGGACCGTTTCTTCCCTCGTGGATGCATGCCGAAGAAGGAGAGCACGCATATCGTGCGAATCATTCCCACGGGAACTGAGGAAAAGAGGCATCTGCAAACGGCGTCAACACCCTCCACGCTCTTTCCAGGAGAATCCGCGGCGACCTTTTCTATTCGGACGATTCCCTGAAAAGCCTCTGAAATTGCGTTCACCGCCTCACAAATTATCGGAAAATGTTCTCGAAAAGATGGCAATTTTATAAACTCCATAAGACTCGCATCAAATATTATTCTGCTAATAGTTGGAAGTTATGTGGTGCAAGCGAAGGAACTCCAGTAATCAATTATTTCTTTATCTGGCCCAGGTCATAAAATTCTTCTCAGCGAAAAAATTTGGTCCCTATCTGTTGGTTCTTAAACATCTGTAAGATTTTCATTATAGATATAAGAGGTATTTTATATAACAGAAGGGAATCAAGCTGAAATGACTTTATGAGGGGAAAAGGGAATCAGTAAAAGATCCCTTTGATGTCTGGAAAATAGAGAGAAAACCAATGGCGAATACATTTCTATTAATTTTTAGCTTCAATTCTTACAGTGGACGTCACAAATAATTTCGTGGTTCTGCAGAGTTGTTAATTACTTATATTCCGTTACTTTTAACCCACACTTATCAGTACTAAATCGTGAAGAAGTGTCTAAGGAATCAAAAATGGCTGTGTATAGAAGTGTTCTTGTGCCCACCTTGTTGTGTGATAGCGAAAAGTGGGTGTGTCAGGAGAAACACACGAGTAAGGTGAATGCAGTTGGAATGGGTTATATGAGGAGCATGGGTGGGAAAACCAGGAGTACTTGGTATGTATGTATGTTTAACCCATACTTGTCTGAGCACGCATTTTACTTTCTCCATAGGTAGTACAGGGAAAGGATTGTGATCACAAAAAAAATCGACTTTGAGTTTTAACGGAAATACACGTTTTGAGGCTTCTAGAACACGTTTAGACTAGTTTCGGAATGATGTGTGTGATTGTGGGCGCTCTCACTCAAAAGGTACTTGCCGTATCTTTACCAAATTTCATATTTAACACTTTGGTATGAGCACAAAGAACTGATTAGTTTCTGGAAAATACCGGTTAACCGATTCGGTTTTTGCGATATTTCTCCGTTAAAACAACATTACTTTATATACAATTCTATACAAATGTTATAGAGAATGTAATTTCCTACAACTTTCATTTGAAACAATTTTTAATGGCAGTTATTGTTTAGGAATTATTTATAAATAAACGGTTTTTTCGGTTTCCCTGAAATATCTCCTTAAAAACGTCGTTATTGGTAATCTTCGTAAGGACCAAAGTTGTAGAGAATAATATTTCTTCCAAGTTTTGTTTGAAACAAATTTTCGTAGGATATTTGTTCTTCGCATATTTATCAAACGCTGTCACATTCACATTCAGACCCGAAGACAAGACCTGCAGTATGACATGAAAACGGTTGATGATGTCGATATGGATCCCTGTAATTTCAGCTGATATCTCTGCGTTATGGAAAAATCGGCGAGCAGTATTGCCCTCATTCGTGGATCCTGTGCCCTGCTTCGGCATGCCCACCACAAGTCCAAGCCTACGTCTGAATTCCTGCTGTATCTGTCGTTTTCTGGCATCTACAATCACGCCGTCCGCACGTCTAACTTGCCATTTCTTCACCTGCAGCCTGTAGGCGATGTGGAGCAAGCACTCGAAGAAACGTATCCAGGCGTGGAGCGTTGATAGGCCGAACTGGAACGTAGATGGGTCTGGCTGTCTCTCTGCAATTCGGCCAAGTTCGTTCATTTCAGAGGATGTGGCACCGCAGACGAAGCACCTTAGGGTGGAGGCAGTTTCAGTCACAGCATTGCATACTTTCCCGTCGATCATAGTGAACGCTAGCTGGTGGTGGATCCTCAATTCACGCCCTGTGTGAGTCACATGCGAGGGTTGCAGGGATTGTATTTGATCTTCGATATACTTTCTCTCTGATCGGGAAATCTGCGGTGTCTCTTTTACGAACTGGAATCTTATTGGCCTGCAGTATCTGGTAGAAGATGGCCGTGGGTTCTACCAAACTGTCTCTGTTCTCTGGGAAGAATTGTCCCCTTGATACAGTCGCAGCGGGACTAATGATTTTATTTTAGAAGGAACTGTTTCAGCGCGATTGTATTTCTAGAGTCAACGATTCTCATTCGAGGCGACTTTGTTATCAGGGGCTGCTGTGTTGGGGCATTCTGAAGACTCTTGATGAGTCAAAAATTGGCCCCTCTCTACAATATATTAACTTTTTTGATTACAAGGTGTTTTTCGTCATGGCGTCTGTATGTGACGTCAATAATGCGCGACAGAGGGTGCGTTTGGAATGAAGCTGCGGGTTGTAGGTAGGCAACCCGCGCAACTCCATTCTGCACGCCTGCCTTTCCCGCCCTCTTACTCGGAAGATCGCAACCAGTCGCAGCTGCTGTTTGAGGGAATCGCTACCTACATGTTTGAGGAGTAAGTAGACATGTGGCTCAAGGCCCCATCACGCCCCACTCGTTTTATACGTCCAACTTAATATAGTGATTTTCTGTTAACATCATAAGGATTGCTCTACTATCTACAAAGCCGTATAACTTACGCAAGGGGTACAAAAATCTCCTCACAACGTCCATCCCTGTGAAGGTTTGAGAAACATTTTGACAGGAGCCTCACGGCCGCCCGTGTGCAAGTCTCTCATTGGCTGCCCTTTTTAAGCGTTCTTTACAAAAACGCCTTATGGTTTGATAAATTTCCGTAGCTTATAAATATGTAAGAATATACGGCATATTATAATACAATCCGCATTACTGCTAAAAATACTGTGTCTGACGATAAATCGGCCGCCCCCGTTGTTTGGCCGCCCGTGTGCGTCGCACACATCGCACATATGAACCCCTGCATTTTGATGTGCAATTTGATTGGGTATATGGGAAAATGTACGATCAACAGCTTCCCAATCGTTCGCATACCGCCGACGGTTGCAGCGACTAGGTGACAAGCATGGCGCGTTCGGCAATTTCGGACGCAGATATTTTCGGACACTTTGAAGTCTCCTCTGTGAAATGAATTAATTTCAGATGAATTCTGCGAAGGTCACCCTTCGCCGAATTTTGGCCACCCTTTCCCGAATCCGTCGCACTGTGCAACGTGAGAGAGACGGTATTGGGAAAAACTCCATGATTTGTTCCAAAGCACGGAAGTTCCCGGATTAGAGGAACACAGATTAAAGAGGTTGCACTGAATTACAGTCTTCAATCAACAGCTTTGATCTCTCATAGTCTATCTATACCATACTAGTATCACGATGCATAATGCCAGTTTCTTAAATTCTCACGAGCAAACCACCTTGATGTATGTCCATTGCCCCCACAAATCCCTAAATGCCTCCTGGGGGGGCGGTACCGCCCACGTTGGGAATCACTGATCTAGATGTACTTATTTATTATTATATTTAGCGGCTATTTTATAGATCCTGTATATGTGATGATGGGTCTGACGGAATAAAAGATTATAGCCTCGAATATCGCTCGAGGAAACATTTTTATCTCCCAGTGGGAGAGCCTTCCCCCCCCCCCCCCTTCCTCTCCCACCCCCCTCTAAATCCCTCAATCCTTAGAAAGCCGCATCCTTTATAATCACTCCTAAAAGACGGTCTTGTTCATGTTCTAGAACCATGATATATCTAACTATATATAAATTTTACGTTGACGTCTGTAGACATTTGTGTACAATTTATTTCGGCGTATTTCTCGATAACCGTTCGTCGTAAAGATATGCAGTAAACGGCGTTTTGTTTCTACTAGCTATGAGGTCCCTGGAAAATATTTTCGTTTTCTAGTGTCCCGGGTTCGAATCCAGGAGACAATTTTATTTTCCCATAAGTTTACACGAGATTTTCGATTTTTCAGATTGCAAGATGTTTTTCCTTCATTCATTAAAATACGTAAATATAGACCGATTTTCTTATTTTTTGCTTTATTCGACGGCTAAAGCTCTATGCTATCTTATACTTGCGATGTTTACACGTTACACGGTCGAAGTATTCAGAAATACGAATTCTTTTTTGAAATTTTGCGGATTTTTCGTACTCATTCCGGGCGTTGCCAAGGAGACACTCATTGTTGCCTTCGATTCATTTAATGCCAATTAAACCTTCAAATAGACGAAAGAAAAAGGTTATTCGCTTCGATCTGTTGTTTGAGCATCGAAATTAATGAAGCATAGCAACGTAAATATTTACGAATAATTATTCTGTTGACCGCAAATGGGAAGCGTTTTTAGCTGTGTCAATAACATGTGTATAACAAACAAGCTCCTAGCGCGTTGAGTTTTATTTTAAATTGTGCAATGAATTTGTTTTTTGTTTTGTTTCATCGTTTGAATGTTGGAATCTTAACCTTTTATAAGTAGAACCATCATATTACACATCTGTAATCCTTATTAACGCAAATAGGCTCACGCATCAATTAAAAATTAGATGAGAATAGGGACGCACGTTATTTTGTAAACACATTATATGGTTATCTTCTCTTCATTGATAATCTAAATAAACGGTTGTATTGACGTCGCCTTTATAGTAGGTCCTGTAAGAAGTTAAAGGCAATCGTTGATAGACACTTGAAGTAAAGCAATTGTTTGTGAGTTCGTGTATAAGGGTGCAACGATAATCATTGGAACTAAGGTAAGGTAGAGCTATTAGTCCAGCTACAGCTGCCAGAGAAAAGAAGAGGAGTCAGAGATCAAACGAAGAGTATTGTAGGAAAGATAGAGAAAGAGACGCGGAAGCTCATAGGATTGCCCGCGAAGATGAGGAGCGGAGAGTACAAGAAAGACAAAGAAATAGGGAAACACGTCAAATGAATACGGAACAAAGAAGATCTAACCTAGGGCCGAACTATTTAGATTATTTGCATTTCATTTATTTCATTAATTATTCAATAAAAATTATTTCACTAAACCTACAGTTTATTTAAATCGCGTTGAGGATCGGAGATCCGGGGCTGCCCTACTAGTCCTTATTTTTCTCTCCCTCAATAGAGAATCGTCAAGGGCAATGAAGAAACAATCCATCCGACTGTTAAGATTCTTCCCCAATGTTCTTCCTTTTCCTTTCCCTATAATCGCCCTTCCGATTATCCGAATAACACTGACATTTTGGGAATTTCCACATCTCCCGTCGTAAGATTCTGGGGAAACAAAAACATCGATGCGACGAATTACACTGTTGAAGGCGTCCAACTAAAACTAGCCGATTCCGTCAAATACTTAGGCGTTACTTTAACAAGCAACCTCTCGTGGGATATGCACATACGAAATATATGCGGGAAGGCTAAACAGAAACTAGGATTCATCAAACGCATAATAGGTAAAAGTGAGGAAAAAGTCAAAGAGACATCTTACTTCTCGTTAGTAAGACCGCTATTAGAGTACGCGTCGAGCATATGGGATCCGTACGTGAAAGGATCAATCTCAGAGTTAGAAAGAGTGCAGCGAAAAGCCGCTAGATTCGTCAGAAATTGTTACGATAGAAACAAAAGTGTTACAGGCTTGATACAGGACTTAGGATGGGAATCACTAACTGAGCGCCGATCACGCTCTAGGTTAAAACTTCTTGAAAGATTTAGAACGCATATATTCTCCAGCGATGTCGAAGAAATAATAAGAGCGCCAACTTATATTGATAGAACGGACCATCCTCGAAAAATAAGAGAGATAGCCTGTAGGACTGAGAGGTATAAAGGCCCGTTTTTCCCTAGAACGATAGCTGAGCAGAACAGGAGTTACGAAAAGAAATCAGTCGACATAGGGTGATACCATTCATTATTATGTGCTTTCCCTTGGTGCTATTGCACCCCCTGCCACACACCATTGCGGTGGCTTGCAGGGTGAACTGTAGAACTAGAGAACTTCAAAAGAATCGTAATAGAGGCGCGTACGAAGAGCATTTGTTTCGCGAATCCTCCGTTTACGAACTGGAGTGGTAAGAGCGCCCGCTTGTTCTCCTCCGGGGATCGAATGGAGACCAATGGAAATCGTGGCCGAAGCGTTTATCCGCAATGATTCGTGCCTTCCAGACGCGGCCGCAGAAGTAGCCTCGAGGAAGAAGATATTATGATCGCCTGTGTACCACTGATGCGGGATGAAACGGCGATTCCGTAATATGGAGATGTGTACGTTGTTGGTTAACGCGGTGGTGTGTATTATTGATCGATCACTATGCTACCGCGGAGTGCTTTCGCTCCATTAACAATCGAGTTTCTATTATTTCGACAAAAAATTTTAAAAAATAAAGCAATTTATTGAAATTTTCAGTAGTTGTATATCACGTTCGATTTTTTTTGCAAAATATTAAGTTTTCGCAATGCCGTTACGACCGTTTTTAAATATTGTTAATCGATCTTAAATTTTTCAAATTTTCACGGCCCACCTCAGTCCTTTTTCATGGCCCACCGGTTGAGAAACACTAGGCTGAAAGACCCACTGTGATGAATTTTAACTAATAAGTTAAGAAATTTGCGAGCAAACTGAACTTGAAATTGCTTTCCCAAATGATGTCTAATTTTATGCCCAACTCAAAGCTGGACTTTTTTATTAAACTTTAATTCTTCACCTATTTATGCAACAGTCGAATCGACGTTCAATTAAAATCCGCGAACGTTTCATTGTCGTTTGAACATCTTGCTCAGTTTTTTGCAACATGATTCTGCCAAATATAATCCTAAACCGTGAATCGATAGAGAAGAGATTATTTGTCCGTTCATAACGCATTTCTGGCGATTCCAATTCGGTCGTAAACGAAATAAAATACCAGAGACAATAAAAGTGAGAGGCAGCGATCACGAAACCATTACGGCGAGTTTCTCAAACTACCCCTGTAAAAAAATGTAAAGGATTCCATTAAAAGGAATGATTGGGATATTTTGAAGGGGCCGCGCGCCATTAAGGATCTGCTAAGGCTTTAATTTCCCTTCTTGTAGAGAGTAACTGTTGAGGTTTCCGGTGAAGATATCTCTATCTCTCGAAAAGCTGCTCGCAAGTCGTGAGAAAGGAGAAGTGAGGTTCGGAAATGAAAGCGGAGGAATAGAAAAAAATCTCTTCCAGGAGGAACCAAAGAGAAGACGGGAGGGAGGGAGGAGTGGGAGAGAGGAGGGGAAGAGGGAGTGGAGAACATCTGCGAGAGAAAGAAAGAATGTGTCAGACCGCGAAAAAAATATAGGCGAGAAAGCATTTCGAGATATATCGAATATAGGAAGTTTTATTTTTAGGCTCGCGAATGGGCGAATGGGGGGGGGGGGGGGAGGTGGGGGGAGGGAGAAAGGAAGCGAGAAATTGACGAGTGTGAGAAGTCCCCAAATAAGAGAGATAAGGAATAGAGGAAGATTAGAAAAAAGATTGAGGGGGGGGAGAGAGAGAGAGGATACAAGTGGATTCAGATACGGCAAGAGAGAAAAGGAGAAAGAGGAGAATTTTATTCCTTTTACGTACGTTGAAATCTCCTTTTAAAACAATCAAAAACACACGGGTTAAAAAATACCTGTCGGATGACTTTTTTTATTTTGCGAGCAAAATGTTTGACCGTAGAAAATTCATCACTTACGCCTATGTATTTCAAACGAAAAGATGGGTTCAACGCAATTCAAACGTCGATTGAATTGTTACTTTCAAATAATAAAACTTACCTATCTCCAATAGACGTAAGAAAAGACTGGAAATATCCGAGGTGTTTATTTTTTCATTTTTAATCGCTTGTTTTTTGAGGATTTTGCAGCCATAATACGAGCTCCATAACTCTCCTTTAGTCAAGGAACGTAATCCCTGTCAGACATCTTCGAAAGGATATTCGGATGTACGTATAAAATCATCCGCCAATTTGAACTCTGTGAGTCTTCTTCGTCGACTGCTCAAGCGATGAAACGATGCGATTGTCGGAAGGAAAAAAACACTTGTCAAATTGGTGATAAGGCCTCGCATGAACACGGCACTTCCTGATGAACGACATGTTCACTCATTAACAAGAAAGATGTCAGCTAAAGGTCATAGATTGTCACGTCAATTGATGCATTTCCTGCTCGTAACGAGTCTCACGGCGTCACTGCCCTCTGGTTATATAATAATCTAGGACAGCTCATGGAAATTATTTCGCAATTAAATAATCCCATGGCTTTGACAATATCCGATTAGTGTTTACGACTCGTTATCAGCATACAGGGCCAAAAAAAAAAGAAATCGTAAATAAACATGAAAATTTGTTTACGCAAAAGTATTTGCATCATAAATGATACAATAAATTGGTTACGATTTAGGTTTTATTTTTTGCTTGGACGAAAACCCGTGGGAAGATATTTGATTGTGAAGACATTCGTTTTATGAAGTAATTTACGTTTGCAGAGATTGGTATAATTGGCCAATGGAGAACATAGCCGAGTTCGGAGAATTTTATATAACGCTTCGGTTGTAGTTGTAATATATGAAGCTGGTTGTTTGGCGAAATTCATTTTTTTCCTTTGAATAAGGTCCCTTTGAAAGTGGAAGCAAAGTGATCGAAAATATCCACACATCCGTGTTCATAAAATAAAGAATATCAGTAGATCCGAACGCCCTTAATGATACGAACACCAGTAACATGCAGGCCCCTGACACTCCCTATCCTTGCCTTTAGGTTACGGTGGCACGTTAGTGAGGCTGCGGCATTCTGTCGAACTACTGGCGCCACTTGTCGTCAACCCACCTATTCCTATGAGAAACGTTGTTTACATGAGAGAAAGTAGACTTGTGTTTACGTTTCAGATAAATTTTATCTGGTGTACCTACTTATTTCGGTTTTCTATCGGTAAGTATTATTAATTATGTAAGAGGTGTACTTCGTCTGAAATTAGCGTACTCATTCGTTTTTTCTTCCCAGAAAATCGAAATGCCGCGAAGTTGTGTTGCACCAGGGTGCAGTGAAGGCTATGGCTAAAAAAAGTCTAACCTATCCTTTTTCTGCCCCTAAAGACCCATTGAAAAGGGCGAAATGGCAATGTGCCATTCCAAGGGTCAATTTTGAGTTGAAACCTGGGCAGGTTCTGTGCGAAAAACATGCCCTGAAGTTTTCTGAAGGATGCCGCAAAAAAATATTGTTTTCTCATTTTGCATCGTCGGCTTTCAAAAATGCAAACCAGAGTTAAGTCGACCTTCATTTCGTCGCAAAGGAACTTCGAAATGAAAGGAAATATGAAGATTGGAGTTAGGGGTTCAACTTCAGCACGATTATTACTGACGGTGGATAGGGAGGGGTGCCGCCAAATTTGAAAAGTCACTTAAGGGTGCCGCGACTCTAAAAAGGTTGCGAAACACTGCTCTATAGAGTGAATTTCATAGTCGACCAATAAATTTATCGAATATGGATAAAGCGAAATACTGAAGACCAGAACAAATATTCCGTCCTGTAATTATACCCTGAAAGAGGTTTTTTCCAACGTAATTCCAATCAATTGACCAGCTAAGTAATTCATGTAACATACTCGGTACTTCGTAAAAACAAATAGTTTATATTCATAGATATCATCTGTAAACATGGGACACAAGTACCAGAATTTAGATCACTGACAGAGCCGCACAACATTAAGATGAGTAAACTATCCCCACAATTTTATGCTGGATTTCTCTTCCATCTCAAGCCTTTTTTTCGTTGTTAAACTACAGTTTTAATATTATCTCTTCACTCGCAATGATGCTAACTAAAAGGATCAAATTAAATTATGACAGGCTAAAGGTTAATTACTATCTGTAAGTGTAAAGGTTTTCATACGGAAAGTTAATTTTGTTAGAACTCTTATTTATATGAAACTATCTATGTTTTAAAAAACACCTCACCGTTCGTAGAATTTACTGAGTTATTTTTAGTGTTTTTATAGTCAATTGTGAATGGAGATCGTTCTTTTTTACTGTTCAATTAGTTACTTTGATTCCTTTCAGTATTATCTCGAATAATAAACAAAAACGCTCAAAATCTCTTCGAAAAGGATTGAATTTGTGTAGCATCAATCGGATTGTAACGCAGTCATTTTAAAACGTATACGCGTCATCGATATAGTTTTACGAGTAAAATTTAGTAAATAACAATCCTCTCTATCAGTTGAAGCTATCACTCAAAGAGGAAAACTTAGTTTCATTTAATCGAGTTTTACAATTACATTTTCAAACGGAAAAGATATATGCTGACATCGTGTGCATGGGTGGAGTTCAGGTGCTGCCATTAGTTCGAGTTTTCACCACGGCCTCAAAATCCTGCCAAGATTTTCTGGGAGTGTCAGGGGCCTGGTAACATGCTTATAAACAGATCATGGTGATTATTCGTCGAAATAGGCCGTGTTTATAATAGTGGAAGAAGTCCAAGTATCATTAAAGCACTGCGTTGTTTTAATTTTAACAAAGCTGCATTTACTCAAAAGTCACATATAGAATTATACAATAATATTTTTTTAAATAGGAATTGGCTTAAATGCGTTTAATTTACCCTCTTTATTCTACTTCTTTGTCGTTGGAGGTCTTAATGCCCTTTCTCTCTCTCATTATCTTCTCCTTTCTTTCGCTCCTGCCGTTGCATTTCGCGCTTTCTCTACGTATTTCACTCCGAAGTCGCATTCTGTTGATACCGGCGTCTACACTAACGACGCGAACATAATTCTGTGCACTAAATAAAATGCTGTATTCTTTTAAAAACTAACGCGAGTAGTAATAGTAAACACGGAGTTAATTGACCGATTACAGGAAATACAATTTTTTCGATTTGTTAGGCACAGACTTTTTACTTTCTCCATACGTAGTAATAGGAAAGTATTGTGATCACGAAAAAAATCGACTTCTATATTTCAACGGAAATACACGTTTTGAGGTCCCTAGAACACGTTTAGACTATTTTCGGAATGATGTCTGTGAGTGTGTGCGCGTGTGTATGTTATTGTGGGCGCTCTAACTCAAAAAGTACGTGCCATATCGTTACCAAACTCATATATAACACTTTAACATGAGTATAAAGAACTGATTAGTTTTTGGACAATAACGGGTAACCGGAAGTCGAGGTTTATTCGGATCCCGATTCGTTAAAACATCACTATTGTATATACAATTCTATACAAAAGTTGTAGAGAATGTAATTTCCTACAAGTTTCACTTGAAACAATTTTCTATTGTATTTATTGTTTAGCAGTTATTTGTAAATAACAGGTTTCTCGGTTTTCTCCTTAAAAACATCGTTATTGGTAATCTTCGTGAGGACCAAAGTTGTAGAGAATAATATTTCTTCCAAGATTTGTTTGAAACAAATTTTCGTAGAACCATCCATTTCGGAGATATTTAGCTTTTTCGTAATTTCCAGTATACAGCGCGGCCACAATGTAACGGTGAATTCTGTAAACATATAATATACCTAACTTACGGCAATAAGGACGATTGTATTCTTTTACAATACGAAATAATAATTTTGCCTTATAATGCTATTCATAATAATTTAAATATCTATACCCCAAATATGGAGAAAGTCATGTGTTGGCCACATCAGATTTTTTCGAATTGATATGTTTTCTACTTAGAAATTGCTGAAAACACGACTTTAGTATCATTATTGCATTAAATCCTCTTCATTGACCTGCGAATCACGGACGTAGTGAAACCATTTCCATTTCCAAGCAAATCGACTTAAAAAAACAAATCTTCCTTCCGAAAACTCGCCTGAAATTTTTTTGTTCAAAAGCAAATATTCGTCCCACGATCGTAATCATTAGCACTTGCGGCAAATAAAAATCCTTGCTCGTGCTCTTAAATTTAAGTTTGTCCTGAAACATTACTAAAACCACTTAAACATTTTATAAAATACAAAGGTATTCCGATGAGTAACAGAATTTTTATGGTTGCGCTTATTATTTTTGCTGTCAGTCAATGCAAAAACGAAGACATTTTTATGTTTAATACAATTAATTTGAATACAAGATGCATTTATAGTACAAATTCTTCTCGCTGCCACAAAATTTTAGGAAAATCGACGGATAATGAAGTGAGTCACACGATGTTCGAGAAAAGGAGAGAGGTCAATGTCACAATGATGTCAAACTGGTTTCTTTGTTCCTTTCATTTTGTCCTAATTATGAATATGTATCACCTATTTGAAAAGCTTGATTGAGAAAACGAGATTTACGTCTAGCAATAAGACATCGTTATTTCATTCTGTATTTTTGAAAGATAAAAAAAGCAATTTAAAATATATTACATCATTATTTATCTTTCTTTAGTAGATATATTCGAAATAACCCGTCGGTGTATTCCTTAAGATCACAATGTGTTACATGTCATCCATAGAGAATAAAATGAACACATAGATGCGTCGAAAGAGCCTTAAAATATTCTATCTTGCTAATTCTCTGCTTCATTCTCACCTTTCCGCTAATTGAGACAACACCACAACGGTGGCACCTTGCGGTGAGTTTCGAAAGTAAAAAAAATCCCATTTAATCGTCGGAAATGGAGAATACGCTCCGCTACACGTTTTTCTTTTATTTTCAGAGATCGCGTACAATTCGAGCGACGTGGACGTGCGCAACTGGCCGCCCGCGGTTCTCGTATAGTGGGAAAATGAAACAGAGGAATGCACGCGAAAATATCGCACGGCGCGGAATTTGTTCGTCCGAAGAAGAATGTTTCTGAAAAAGAGCGATTAATCTAAGATTTTTTCATATGTGTGGAAAAATATATTTCGTCTGGCTGCAGTATGAATTATCCCTCCAGCGGTTTATATAGCTCTTAACTTTTCATAAATAATAATCTAAAATTGCAACATCCTTGTAAAATTTTCACGGCTATAAAATTCTAAAAATAATATTTTCTCATTTCTCATGTCTGTAAAAAATAGTTTAATATGAAATAGACTCCTCGGAGAACAAATTCTTTACTTTGTGGCATGAAATATTATGAAGTTTCATACCAAACACACACTCACACCTCAAATTGTTCGGTTTTAATTCACACGTTTGCGGTCTATATTTATATATGCTTGTATTTATACGTATAATTTTGTGCAAAAGTAGCGTAAGGAAGCGGAATTACCTTACGCTATTTATGTTATCTGATTGTGCGCTCTGCTAAATATCGCGAGACCAGGCGTTGAAATCTACTCTCAAGTGTAAAAAAATCTTTTTTAATAACCGATATAATATCTTTCGATTACTGGTCATATTTCATGGCAACATGACAGAGCCGATAAAAGTTTAAAAAATAAGAAAACTTTTAAAATGCTAAGAACCGGCCCTTAGAAATATTTCAGTGCTCATACAAATCACTGTGCAAACATATTAACCATACTAGCAAAATACCATAGCCCTGCACTGGGTATGAACGGCAGGTACTGATAAAAATAGACTTTTTAGAGAGTACTTGGTAGGAAAGCTAGAATTACTAGGCAAGATGACGATCATATATTATGTAAAGAATTCGGTAGTAAGATATGGTAAAAGCTAGGACGAGGGATGCTAAGACAGCACGGGGCGATAACTCACCGATTCCGCTTCGGAAGGCTCTCAGTAAGTCTCAACACCAACAGAAGACGACAAAAGACTGACCAAAGGAGCAGCTGAGGTGCGCGCATTTATATCGGGCCTCGTCTTACCGTTCCTCGGGAGGCAGAATGGGTCTGGTAGGATGCCTGCGAAAGGAGAGAAGGGGAAGAAGATGCCCCCGCACGCTGCCCCGCGAGTCATTGCCTCCAGAGAGAGAGAGGGAGGATGGGAGGGGCGAGAGGAAGTGGAGGGAGGGGCTCTCTCTCTGAGGGTCGAAGAGGTTGGGGGCAACGGTCTCGGGAGGGACAGGGAGAGAGGAAAGAGGGGAGGAAAAGGAGAGAGGTCGCACTCTTTCAGCGGAGAGGAAGGCCTTCTCGTACGGCTCGATTCGATTCGGTTTTATGTGGGGATGGAGATGATCGAGGGGATGATACACGGAAGAGGGGCGAGGATATATAATATGATGTGTGTGTATTCGTATTCTCTTATTCCTCCTTCTCAGGGGTGCAATTCTTCCTCTCCCCTCATTCCTCCCCCTTCGCTCAATTACTCCTCTCCCACTCTCCTTATAAAATGCGACTCGATGCATGGACCTCCTCAATGTACATACTACAGCGTAAACGGCGCTGTAATTCAGACCTGCTTCACCGTTATGTTTTCAAGAACTGACGAGGAAACAAATTTGTAGGCCGCCATGATCACATAAAAATTCACCCATCTCGTTATGGATCAAACGATGAGGTGGAATTCCAATCAGAGACGAAATAATATGCAGTTGTGAAACAACGTAGGCGATCAAAAAATGCAATCTTTTATGTGTTTGCAGATGTAAACGCATGTTACATTCCGTAAATTATTGAGGGGCCGTCTTCTTAAAATTTTTCTTTGTTGCATTCAAGTGTACCTATATGGAACTACATTAACGCTACCAACTTTAGGAAATTCCCAATCATATTTAATTGAATTATTAATATTTTAATAAAATACAAAATTCGAGATAATACAAAACCTTAAAATATAAGTTTTGTGTAATATCTGTTGGGTTATAACAGCATTCTCCAACAGGGTATCAATGTTGGCTACACTTAGTAATAACTATTATTTTTATATATAATTTGTTAATAGTTAATCGTTATTTTTGGGCAGAATAATTTAAAGAGCCTAACCATTTCAGCACATTCTTTGAAATAGGTTATTAAGTGCAACTTGGTAGGTTTTACAATTGGTTTTAATTTAATTTAATTAACTGAACGTATGTATTTTTTGGTTGAAAGGGATCGTCGATAATGTTTTGCCGCGGACCTTTCCGCTCCTAGTTACGCCAATGCTCACTGACTAGGATAGATAGCATTTCCCAAGTATTTTATGTAATTTTTCTGATTTCCGTGATTCCGCTCCATAGAAATACTCCAATTTAGCATTTTATCAATTCCTTACTTTATACGTATTCCCCGTTAGAATAAATTTCTTCCTTCTGAAAGCGGCTTTTGCTTTCGCTATTCCATTCCTTATTTCATTGACGCAATTTGTATCATTTGTTCTTTATAATTATCCTGTAATTTGTAAATAATATGTAGGGAGATTACCGCACTATATAGGTACAATGTGGTTTCATGATGTGTTTTTATTACGTATCATACTGTCATTTTAGTCGAATTAATTTCAACATTCGCCGATAAACAGCAGAAAATTATGATTCTACAGCATGATAAGCTATGTACTACATACCGCCTGTGGTGAATTTGGATTTTCCAAATCGAATTATGGCTGCTTATTCTTCAAAAAATTCGTTGTTTAGATTAATCTGTCTCTTTTCGGGAAGAGACCGAATATATGTGAGCGAGGAATAGAAAAGGGATCAAAGAAAATTTGGAAAGAGCGCGACCTCCACTAGGTTACAGGCAACGTCCTGGGAAACGCCATACATAACAGTAAAAGCAAAACAAAAGGTGACACGGCAGGGATTGTACCAAATCGTTGTATTTATACCCGGACATGGTTTATATTATCAACAGAATAATTACGTACTACTAGTTCTAACTTATTCTTCTTTATTAGTTATAAGAGAATTCTCGGAAAAAATACGTAAATGAGCATGGCTATTTCTGGAAATTCCCAATTATTTTATAAAATTGAATGCTCCCGTGCATCGTGCTATAAGGTTTCTCAAACCTCGTGCATTCCGTGTTCGAATCCTTACGATGTGTATCCCACGCTTATGTGAGTCCAGCCTCGCAATCCTCCAAAACTGAAAGTAACGAAACTTACCAAAATCCGGCTGTTTACACATTCCATTTCATCATAATGACATAAGTTATCCAGCTACTTTTCTTGAAACCTCAGTATACAACGAAGCTGTTCGCTAAAAAAAACGTAGCTTTTAAAGAAATTAAAGCCTTTTTTGAGGGTTAATATTTTGTGTCAACGATTTCCAAGCCGATAATAGTTAGGGCAAGCACAAAATTGCTTTCTCCGGTTTTAAATTCTGAAACTTAGCAAAAGACGCGTATACCACGCATATAATAACTTAATACATTTGTCTTTTGACGTATTTGCGAATTAAATTCTGGCTAATTGAACATTTCCATGGCATTTGTTAAAACGAAGCCATCAAGATCCGTATTAATTAATTAATTACACCGAAATCATCCTTAGTAGTTTTGAGATTTTAAAAATTGTTTTCGGCCTTCAAAAAAATTAGCCACATATAATAGGAAATCACTCCGCTTATGATAGGTATACTTATACTACGTACCAAACTTAATGATCGCTGAGATGGCCGCCAAATATGAGGGCGTTCCCTTCGTCAACAAATCAAAGGCATCCGGCGTTGCCGCCTGTTTGTTTCCTACTCAGGGGATTTACCGCGCTCTCTCTCTCTCACACACAGTCAGATGCATAGCGTCTTTTGCTTGCGGCGGCTGAGTATTGTGTGAAAGATGTCTGAGCGAAAATCTGTGAGACGTGTTCTTCAGAGTTCCGCGCGGAATTTAGTTTTAAGTGTACGAAATTACTTCGAGAGGGAGAAAAGTAATGGTGGATCGTTACTTGCTATTTCGAAGGTTGTAAAAAGATCAGCTGCTGCCCTTAACTTGGGAACGGCTACAGTCAGAAGAATAACCAACGATAAGTATTCTCAGGAAAACCGTAGTAGAAAACACAAAGAAAGTTATCGAGGAGGCTTGGATTAAAGAAGGAATATTGGAAGAGGGAATTCAAGAAATTACAATAGCATTGACCTCAAGTTCGGATTCGAATACTAGCAGTGATGTCAATATTAGCGAAGATAACGTTGGACTGGAAGAATTAGGAGTTTCACCTTTGTAGAAGGTAACTATAAAAATTATAGAAATTATTTATATTTGTTTCATTCTGTTTAAATACTAAGGAAGGTAGGTATTGATTGAATAATTACTCTTTGTTTAAAAAATTAAGTGTAAAATTAGATAATTACTAATATGCTGTATTGTTTTGCCATTTACTCATACAAATATCTCTCTTTTTTTGAACAGCTTCATTTGAACACTGTCAATCAGTCAACAATTTGTCTCCTGATTTAAATATATCTTAATGTTTTACTAGGTAAGAAGGTGAGGTGAATGATGAGTTATAATTTCCTCTTGACTTCTTATTAACAAGTTAAATTTTCAGTGCTATAGTCTTGCCATTTCACGCTCAAATCATGTGTGCTCCAGCTTATTTGATATTCTTTATAATGGTTTACTTATTCAGTGCCTTTTCTACCAAATGTGGTTCTCCCTATTATCCTTATTAAAGTGTAAATTGTAATTTATTTGTATAGGGTCAGTGTCTACTTGAAATCCCTGAAGTGTGAATGTGTTTCTCCCTCTATCCCACAGTGCTTTTCCCTTTTTAGTGCTATAGTTTTTATATTTCATGCTCAAAGCATGTAAGTGCTTCTTCTTCTTTATAAGGACTTAGCTTATTAAAGTTTAAATTGCAATATATTTGTATAGTGGCAGGTTAGTACCTGTGTGTACATGAAAGTGATGGATTTAAATAACTTTAAGGCAAGTGAAGATAAGTGATTATTTCAAAGGTATTTTTGTCTTAACTTTTCTCATTATTATGCATTTCCTCTTTATTTTATTATTTACTGTTCATGCTTAGTATATAATTCCATTTCTCTTTATTTTATATCCTAAAATTGCTTCTCTTATTTTTACTTCATCTATTTACAAATAACCTAAATTTTATATGTAGCTATTCTATTTTTAATTCACTCTGTCTCTCTACCTATCATTATATTTCAATAGTGACATTGATGTGGCTATGATTAATCTAATGTCATATGTTTTTTCAGGCAGTTATATTACTTTCTTCTTTTTATGAAATTCAGCAATAATAATATGCTGACAAAAACGGTTATTTTATTCTAGTGTTGATCTTACTATTTATGTGCACAATTTAATCGTGTTTATTGTTATGTTTTCTAATCACTGCGTCTTTTACAGCTCTCTATATCTTAGTTTACCTCAGTAGGTTTCGCAGTTTTTTCACATCCCTCGTCTTGTGGCCGTTTTTCTGCAAATGGGGTTTTTGCCTTACTGGTTTTTCCCTGTAAAAATGTTCAATTTGTTTGCAGTTTTAAATATATGAAGTAATTTTACTACTTGGAATTTCTTTAATATTCCCATATGCATGCAAACGTTTACTCTGAATCACAGTGTATATAATATGTAATGGTTTATTGTCTTTGGAATAAGTAAAAGTACCTACTCAATGAGAAGCGTTATTTTTATTCCTTTATCCAATCATGATTTCCTAATAATATGATAATTATTAACATATGTGTTTGCTTTAATTTGTGTAATGTATTTGTTATATTATAATATTAGTAACAACAGAAGTAAGAAAATACTCGAAATGTAATTCTTCCGTAATCCAACTGCTACCTTTAAGAATATTTTGCTCTTCTTCTTGATGTGATCTATTAACTATTTGCAATTATATAGAGTTGATTGTTAATAATAAAAATAAATAGATGAAATTAAATATTGTGTATTTATTCCTACTCTGCACCCTCTTCCCTTTCATGATGCATATTGTACTACGTTTTTTAAATTAATAGTTCAATAAGATTTTGACCTAAACTTTTGGAATGCTGCATCTTTACAGCATATTAGTAAAATTTCCGTATTTTCGGCAATAGGAGATAGGATAAGGAAAACATGGCAGTATCTTCATTTGGCAGAAATGCTACGAGATGGTTCTACGCAGTTCTACCGTTATATACTTAACAGCTGCTTGAAAGCAGAAGCAAATAACTGTGAGAAAGGAACATATGTTGTGGTCATACATGTGGTCCCTTAGAAATCCCACACCATTCTTTTCCCTTGTCCTTCCCTCCTTGTGTTTATTATACTACCTGCTCTGACCTTTGCCATTCGCATACCAAATAGTCTCATCTTCCTGCTAACTTTTTTCCATGCATTCTCAAAAATTAAAATATAACATCCTTTTCTCTTATTTGTCATTTAAGCAGAGAATATTCGATATTGTTTAAATGACAATCATATAAAATAGGTACACTATAACGTGGAAAATATTTTATATCTACTTATGAAAGATAACGTAGGAAGTAATATATTCGTAGTTACTAAGATAATATTACCAAATGTAAATACTCGTAATTTCATTTTATGTAGCTTTAAATGTTAAAGTTTTCAACATTTTCATAATTTTGTTTACTCAAGCTCGCCTGTCGCTCTCGTATCTGACCCCACTCCTACAAAGAGTCTTATCCATCCAGCGTCTCTGCCAACTTGCGAAGCACTATAATTGGTGCACGTTTGTGGACTGATTAGGCAACAAGGTTCCCTTTCCGCACATTTAAACCCCGCCTCCCAGCGATCATTAAGTTTGGTACAGATCATAGTAATTGATCAGAGAAATAACTTTATACTAGCTGCAAGCACGAACTGTATCAAAAATATATTATAAAAGTAATATCGTTTAATGTAGCACTATAAGCCTCATTTTCATTATCATACCATATATTAAGGGATGCATTGCCGTAACTAGGGCGGGGCAAGCGGGGCATCTACAACTAAGCAAGGGGCACAAACAATCCAAATAGTAACTAAATAAACTAGAGAATATTATTTCTTGAAGGGGGAGAGGAGGCCTATTTAGTACCTTGTCCCTGGCGCTAAAATATCTAGTTGCGGGGCTGAAGCAGGGGCGGAAACTTCTCAAGGGGGGCCCCTCCACCTATCGAATCCGCCCCTGCCAACTGCCCTATATTTTGAAAATCCTTACCCCTATCATGAATTTAATAAAGCGCCCAGTGGAGTGCAATGGTGTTATCCAATGAGGGGGTGATCGCCCCCCCCCTTTGGATCCGCCACTGGGCTGAAGGGATGGATAAATACGAATTAACTTTGAATTACTTCGGGCATTTTCGAAGGGAAGCAATGTGGTGATCGTGTAATAATTGCCTTTTGATCGTGCTACGTATATATGCAACAAGACACTGCTATGGCGTCGAATTACAGATAACGGACGTTCTTAAAGTGAAAAGACGATGGATAAAGTGTTGGAGAGGTCACAAAAGGTGGAAAGAATGCGGCCGTTGCAGGAGCTAGGGGCAGGTCGCTGGATGGTGGCTGAGAGGGCGGGGGAAGGGAGTGAAGGGAAGGAGAGAGGAAAGAAGAGAGGGAGGGATGGAGAGAGAGGGGGGAGGGGTCACACCAAATGGAGGACCAAATGTGTGAATTTTAGGCACAAAAGATTGACTCCTACTCGACGACTTCACTGCCTGACTATACGAGGGAGGGCGGAAAAGTAATGAGCCTCGGGTAATGAAAAAGATTATTTAAAATTTTTTTTTCTCAATATAATCTCCCCTGAGATTAACGCACTTTTTACATTTTTCATACAATGATTTTATACCCATAAAAAAATATTCTGAAGACTTCTCTGCAAAATGGTCCTCGACGGCCGACATCATCTCGTTTTCGTCATTAAATCTCCGTCCCCGTAAATCTTTTTTCAGATTTCTGAATAGGGAGTAATCGCTGGGGGCCAGATCGGGACTGTAAGGTGGATGGTCAAGTACCTCGAACCCCGCATCCTTCACAGCACGCCTCGTAACTTGGGCCGTATGGCACGGCGTGTTGTCTTGAAGCAGCAAGACGCCTCGTCTAACTTTCCCCCTTCTCTTCTCCAGTATTACATGGCGGACTTGGATGATCAAACCAGCTCATTGTTCTTCCTTTTGGCAAGTAATCTATTAATAGAATCCCCTCGAAGTCCCAAAAAGCGGTCGCCATCAGCTTCGAGGTCAGTCTTGAACTTCTTCGGAGCCCTTCCATCCTTTTTTATCCACTGCATCGACTGTTGTTTAGATTCGGGATCATATTGATGGATCCATGTTTCATCGACGGTTACGATGCGACGGCAAATTTTATTCAAATCGCCCTCACACAACTCGAGAAATTCCTGAGAACATTTCATGCGTCGCTGTCGGTCTAACAGTGTCAGCATTCCTGGAAACCCAGCGCGCACTCAGCTTTCTCATGTCCAAATGATCGTGAAGGATTTTGCAGACACGTTCCTTGCTAATCCCCAGAATCTCAGCTATCTGAACAAGCCGGATTCGTCGATCCTCGAGCACTAATTGTTCCACTTTTTAAATATTTTCTTCGGTAACTGCCGTTTCGGGCCTCCCAGGTCGGTCGTCGTCTTCAATGGACTCTCGTTCTTGTTGGAAAAGACAGGTCCACCTTTTAACTGTCGCGTATGACGTGGTCGACAATTCCTCGTGAACGTCTTTCGACGTTTTACCCTTTTTTACGAGGTATTTTATTACCGCACGGTACTCGAGTTTCACAATTGACTGCGACTCGCTTGACATGATGAAGCTTGCTCGGCGATAGCTCAATAACTAACTAAACAATCGTGACTAAACTTTGCATGTGTAATAATTAGACATGTGCACATGCGCAACAATACAAGAGGTTTTTTCCAAAGAAACCCTTATATGTGTGGCTCATTACTTATCAGCCCACCCTCGTAACTGTGATTTCAATAATTTATGAAACTGTCATAAGCTCCACAGGCGCGTATCCTGCTGAACTCTGCTGGACTAACTAGTGGAAGAAAATAGGAAAACTTTCTATAGAGTATAAAATAAAATTAGGACAAATTAGATACGTCGAGATCACCTGCACGTTTTCGAACGAAATTGTTACATGAATAGTAAACGTGTCCGCCAAGTTTCAGATGAGCAATTTTAGCTCCGATTAGTACATTCACTCCTTATTTACCTTTTTTCGGAATTCTTATTAAAAGGAACTTAAATTTCCCAAATTCTGTTATGCTTATATAAGAGCTGTTAATATGGGTCTAGTAATAACATACGTGAGTAGTTTAAAAACTTCCCTGAACAATAATTATTCTGTTCCTAAATGGCGTAGGAAACCTTATACAGGCGCAAGAAGGAATAAAACAGTGCTTCTACTGATGAAATAAATGGTCCAAAGATCCTTATGTGACAGGCATAAGCTGTAATCATGAGAAATGTGAAAACAGGCGAAAAAATCTGCTATGACCGGAAACCTAATGCCTACTTCTCCTTGAGGACATCCGTTGGGACTGATTGATACTAGAAAGAAAATATTCTCGTTCTGAAATTCTGCTACTGTAGTTCAATGGTAGAATATCATCCCGGCAAGGCGTGCTAGCAGATAATTCTGTTGCGACCATTTTCGGAGGGCGATGACCGTAACCTTCTAAATCAATAGCATTGGTATATTTGCCTCCAAAATATAGCGAAATGTTCAATTCCTCTACTGCTTTGAATTTGAGCCAAAATAATCGCCATTCGTAACCGTAGTTGAGTTTAACATCTGTTTTGTCCAGTGAAGGAGAGAGAGAGATAGATAGATAGAGAGGAAGGAGGGAGGGAGAGAGTGGTCGCGAAGGAGATTTATATAAACACGGCCCAAATGTCACCGCTGCTGACGCGCAATTTTTCTTCGCCCGAGATGATAAAGCATCGGACAGAAAAAAAACATGAGATGGCAAATATGGCGGGCCAAAACGGAGTAACGGATGTTGTCATGTTTGCCCATGTTGAGTCAAGGGAATTAACGCGTCTCTCATCAACGGCCCTCTATTTCGGCCATGAAGGAAGTTGCGAGATGCGTTCATTAACCCTTAGGAAATATCCTAAAAAATATTCTGAAAATTCTCTGGTATTCGTATAGCGGAGGGTTAAATGGTTAAGAATGACTTTTCAGCTTCATAAGACGCGCAATGAGAATATCATCCGAAGTTAGATATGCGTGACTCTTTCGACCTTATTATAGGTAGTAAGTGATCGACTCATTGACAGCAATTCACATGAATTATGTATTATTGGTATTTAATCGAATAGAATTCAAACTGAAAAAATTTCCTAGTTAAAGAATTTCGCGGAACGACAACTGTTCGTGGAAACGCCTAAGAAGTTCGTGTTCCTTTTATCATGCTTATGTCGGACTCACAGACCGTTAGAATCTAAAAAGACGAGCTCAAGAGGAAATATTTTAAAGGAAGAATGTAACTAAAGGAATTAAAGGACGAGCTTTATCGGAAATGGCGACACAAGAGCTAGGGGATTTCGTTATTACGAAGTCAAACAAAAGTGAAAGATACCAAAATTTCAAAAGAGAAATATCAAGGTCAATCTTTGTCTATTAGTTACGGCTATTGTAGAGACGTTGCTTCTAAATTCTAATCTTTTGAATGCATAAAAACTGCATGTGTGTTGATATGGCTTAATTTTCTATTTATGCCAAGTATTTACTTAAAATAATATAAAAATTAAATAGCATCTCTATATGTCATTCTATAAGCACTCTTCTTACAGAGGAGGATGTGGATACTGGTGAAGGCGTGCTTGCATTCCGCAAACATTTTCTCTCTCCCTAAAGTAAAGAATATGGGCCGACAATTTTTAAACGCAACAATTTGCACCTTCTTGCGGGTTTGCGTGTTTTTCCTTATTGTCAATATTGGGGTAAGAACAACCCCTAAAATGTATTATAATATTTTTTTAGGTTTTCATCATTCGTTACGAATAACTCACATTTGTGCAAAATGTTAGTTACTACCGGAGCATCATTCCCTACCTTGTTTAAAATTTTCAGCTTCCTGCACCTTCAGAAAGTACATAAGCATTAGTCAATTTGTTTAACATTTGAAAATTTATTACGGCCAAACGAATAAAAATTTTCAAATTTCTATAATCCCGTTTACATTATTTGCCAAATCTCACTTATAGAAAAATTTTCAGTTTCATACCGCATTTAGAAGTACCTAAACCATGAAATGTTAGTAAAATAGTTTATAATTTTTACCGGCCAAGAAAACAAATTGTTGTAATTTTGCAATTATACCTCCGATTACTTTTTTCCGTTCACCTATGTACTAAACTTCAGCTCTCCAAGTAGCGTAGTTTGGGCCAGACATTAGTATCCTCCAATATCCTATACTAGGGAATATGTGCTTGCATTCTGCAAGCATTTTCTCTCACCCTAAATTAAAAAGTATGAGCCGACAAATAATTTTTAAACGCAACAGCTTACACCTTCTTGCCGATTTACGTTTTTCCTCTTGGTCAACAATGGGGAAAAAACAACCCCTAAAATGTGTAATTATAAAACATTGATATGGTTTTAGCATTTCCTGGGAATACCTCACATTTTTACAAAATTTCATCGATATAGCACCTCTAGAAGTGCATTTCTATGAATTTCATTGTTTAAATTTTATGAATTTTTATCAGCCACAATATAAAACTGATGTGAAATTTTCAATATTATTTGCCACCAGAACATTATTTCCTAACTTTTTTAAAAATTTCAGCCTCCTGGCTCTAACGAATGTACATAAACATTAGTCAGTTTGTTTAAAATATAATAATTTATTACGGCTGAACGAATGAATATTTTCGAATTTCTATAATCCCGTTTTCATAATGCGGCAAATTCTACCACTAGAGAAACTTTCAGCATCATAGAACATTTTGGAGGTACCTAAACCATGAAATGTTAGTAAAATAGTTTGTAATTTTTTACGACCAAGAAAATAAACATTATTGCAATTTTTCATTTATTCCTCTGCTAATTTTTGTTGATTCACCTGTGTGTTAAATTTCAGCTCTCCAACTATGGTAGTTTGGGCCAGGCATTAATATTCTCCTATATCCTACATATCATTCTATAAGCACTCTTCTTACAGAGGATACTATATAGTGAATGTGTGCGTGCATTATGCAAGCATTTTCTCTCACCTTAAAGTAAAAATAAAAGCCAAAAAATAATTTCCACGTATAAGTTTGCATCTTGGCTCCGAATTACGTGTTTTTCAGTTTTGACCATATTGGGGTTTAAGCAACCCCTAAAATTTATAATTATAAAACATTTATAGGTTTTTAGCATTTGTTACGGATACCTCACATTTATGCAAAATTTCATGAGTGTAAAACCTCTGGAAGTGCATTTATATGAATTTCATTGTTTAAAAGAAGAGTCGATATAGAATGATAGGATATATATATATATATATATGAGGATACTAATGTCTGGCCCAAACTACAATAGTTGGAGCTGAAATTTAATACATAGGTGAACAGATAAAAATAATCAGAGGAATAATTGGAAAATTGCAATAATGTTTATTTTCTTGGACAGTAAAAATTATAAAAATTTTGCTAAGATTTCATGGTTTAGGTACTTCTAAATGCGCTATGAAGCTGAAATTTTTTAAATATGGAGAATTTGCCAAATAATGAAAATGGGAATATGGAAATTTGAAAATTTTTATTCGTTCAGACGTAATAAATTCTTAAATGTTTAACAAATTGACTAATGCTTATGTACTTTCTGAAGGTGCAGGAAGCTGAAAAATTTAAACAAGGTAGGGAATGATGCTCCGGTAGTAACTAACTAAATTGGCTAATGTTTATGTACTTTCCGAGGATCCAGGAAGCAGAAAATTTTAACGGAGTTAGGAAATAATGTTCCGGTGGTAAATAACATTGAAAATTTTAGAAATATTTATGGTTGTGGCTGTTAAAAATTCATAAAATTTAAACAATGAAATTCATATAAATGCACTTCTAGAGGCGCTATATCCATGAAACTTTGCATAAATGTGAGGTATCCGTAACAAATGCTAAAAACCTATAAATGTTTTATAATTCTAAATTTTAGGGGTTGTTTTTACCCCAATATTTTCGAAACAGAAAAACACGTAATTCGGAGCCGAGATGCGAACTTATGCATTGAAAGTAATTTTTAGGCTTTTATTTTTACTTTCAGGTGAGAGAAAATGCTTGCAGAATGGAAGCACACGTTCACTAGTATCGTATATCCTCTGTAAGAAGAGTCGATATAGAATGATAGGATATATATAGGATATAGGAGGATACTAATGTATGGCCCAAACTACTACAGTTGGAGAGCTGAAATTTAATACACAGGTGAAGAAAAAAAATTGTCGGAGGAAAAATTGCAAAATTGCAACAATGTTTATTTTCTTGGCCGGTAAAAATTATAAACTATTTCACGATGATTTCATGGTTTAGGTACTTCTATATGCGCTATGAGGCTGAAATTTTTTGGACATGTAGAATTTGCCAAATAATGAAAACGGGATTATAGAAATTTGAAAATTTTTATTCGTTCGGACGTAATAAATTCTTAAATGTTTAACAAATTGACTAATGTTTATGTACTTTCTGAAGATCCAGGAAGCTGAAAATTTTAATAGGGTTAGGAAATAATGTTACGGTGGTAAATAACATTGAAAATTTTAGAAATATTTATTGCTGTGGCTGTTAAAAATTAATGAAGTTTAAACAATGAAATTCATATAAATGCACTTCTAGAGGTGCTACATTGACGAAATTTCGAATAAATGTGAGGTATTCGTAACAAATGTAAAAACCTATAAATGATTTATAATTGTAAATTTAAGGGGTTGTTTTTACCCCAATATTTTCAAAACAGAAAAACACCTGATTCGGAGCCAAGATGCAAACTTATGTGTTGAAAATTATTTTTTGGATTTTATTTTTACTTTATGGTGAGAGAAAATGCTTGCAGAATGTAGGCACAATTAACTAGTATCGTATATCCTCCTCTGTAAAAAGAGTGCTTATAGAATGATATAGGATATATATATATATATATATATATATATATATATATATATATCATTATCAGCCTTTTTCAGTCCACTCCCCCAGATTCTTCCAGTTTTCCCTGTTAACTGCCTCCCTCCTCCAAGTTTGCCCCAAGAACTTAACAAGCTCTCTGTCCCACCTGTCTTTCGGTCTTCTTTTTGGTCTCTTGATGTTTCTTGGGATCCATTCGATGACACTGGACGTCCAACGCTGGTCATTTCTTCTAGCAATGTGGCCCGCCCACTGCCATTTTAGCACCTTCGCTCTTTTAATCACGTCACAGACTCCCGTCTTCTTTCTTACCCAGTCGTTCCTCTTGCGGTCTCTTCGGGTAATCCCTAACATGCATCTCTCCATGCTCCTCTGTGTTGTTTGCAGGCGTTGTATCATTCTGGCATTCATGGTCCATGTTTCACAACCATATGTCAGAACAGGCAGAACACATTGGTCATACAGTCTCCTTTTTAGGAAGACTGGAATATTTGATTTAAAGATGTTCGCATTCTTGCCAAAAGCACTCCATGCCATCTTCACTCTCCGGTTGATTTCTCCAAGAAGCGAACCATCAGTAGTGATGAGTTGACCTAAGTAAACACAGCTGGTTACTTCTCCGAGTTCTGCTCCGTTGATATGTATCTTCTCAGAATTTCTGAAGGAGTTGTACAAAACCTTTGTTTTATTAAGATTCATCTTAGGTCCAGCTTCTCGGCTTGCTTGCTCAAGCTCATCAGTTCTTCTACGGAGCTCTTCTGGGCTCCCTGCGAACAGTATGATATCATCTGCAAAGCGCAGGTGACTCAGAGATTCTCCATTTACCTTTATGCCTTTTTCCTCCCAGTCTAGCCTTTTGAATACTTCCTCTACAGCTGCTGTATATAACTTAGGGGACATAGTATCTCCTTGTCTCACTCCCTTTTCAGCCTTAAAGGAACTCATCTCTTCATGCAGCTGGACAGATGTTGTCGCATTTTCGTAGATATTCTTGATCAAGGTTATGTACGTTTCTTTTACTCCTTGTTTCTTTAGTGCACGTAACACCGACGAAGTTCGGACAGAATCGAATGCTTTCTCGTAGTCGATGAAGCACATACATAGAGGTAATTCATACTCGTCAGTCCGACTGATTACCTCTCTCACGACTTGGATGTGGTCATCGTGCTATACCCACTGCGAAATCCAGCTTGCTGTCTGGGTTGGGCAGAATCAAGATGGTTTTGAAGGCGCATAGTGAGTATTTTGGTGAATATTTTGTAGACTGTTGGGAGTAGACTGATCGGTCTGTAGTTATTCAAGTCTTCTTTGGAACCTTTCTTGTGCAGAAGGATAATACATGCGTGGTTCCATGTTTCTCGTATCTTCTTCTTCCTCAGACTGGAATTAAAAATCTTTGCGAGAATTGTTTCCGTATGATTACCCAATGCTTTGAATACTTCCGCTGTGATACCATCCATTCCAGATGCTTTTCCATTCTTCATCTTTCTGATTGCCTGTCTCACCTCTTCCGGAAGGATATCTGGGACCTCTTCGGTGGGCATGTTTCCATCATCATTTACTTCCTCATTTCCTAGAGGATCCTCATACAGCTTAGTGTAAAATTCTTGTACCCGTTTCAGGATTAATTTCCTACTATGGGTTATGGAGCTGCCTTTTAGCATCAGGGCCACCAGCTGTCTCTTTCCGATCCAGAGATGTTGCTTCATTTTCTTGTAACTTCTATTGTTTTCTATGGCTTTCTCGATTAGCTCATAATTATATTTTTTCACATCTTCCTTGATGCATTTCCTTATAGTTTTGTTTAGTTCTGCAAAATGGATCATTTCTTTAGGATCATTTCTTTAGGATCTTTAGTAATTATCATTTTCCTTCTTTTTTCCATCAGCAGTCTTGTTTTTTCGGTCAACTTTTCTCTGGCTTTGTTTTAACTGTTCCTCCTATTTCTTCAGCAGTTTCCTTGAGTATCTCTATAAATTGGGATTCAACTTCTTGGTCTTCCAGTGCAGTGAATCGATTTTTCAGTTGGAGCTGAAATTCTTGTTTTCGTTCTTTTAGCACCTGCGTGTTGATAATAGACTTAGGCTTCTTCTTTATAAGCTTCTGTCTTTCTAACTATGAGTTGAATTTTATTCTGCATCTTACCGCAGCGATGGTCGCTTCCAGTTTTAAACTGGTTGAGGACGGAACAGTCTTCAGCCAATTGCTTCTTATTGAGTAGTATGTAGTCAATTTCATTTTTGGTACCATTGGGTCCTTTCCAGGTCCATTTTCCATTGGGACTCTTTTTGAAGAAAGTGTTCATTATATATATATAGGAGGATACTGTCTGGCCCAAACTACAATAGCTGGAGAGCTGAAATTTAATACATAGGTGAATCGAAGAAATAATTGAAAAATTGGAAATTTTTATTTTCGTGGACGTTAAAATTTATAGACAATTTTATTAACATTTCATAGTTTAGGTACTTCTAAATGTGCTATGAAGCTGAAATTTTTTCGATTGGTAGAATTTGCTAAATGATGAAAACAGGATTATAGAATTTTGAAAATTTTATTCGTTCGGCCGTAATAAATTATTAAATTTTAAACAAACTGACTAATGTTTATGTACTTTCGTTAGAGCCACGAAGGTGAAAATTTTAACAAAGTTAGGAAATGATGTTCCCGTGGTAAATAACTTTGAAAATTTCACAAAAGTTTTATATTGTGGCTGATAAAAATTCAGTAAAATTTAAACAATGAAATTCATATAAATGCACTTCTAGAGGTGCTGTATCGATGACATTTTGCATAAAGGTAAGGAATTTGTAAGAAATGCAAAAAATCTATAAATGTTTCATAATTACAAATTTTAGGGGTTGTTTCTACACCAATATTGACAATAAGGAAAAACACGTTAACCAGCAAGAAGGTGCAAACTGTTGCGTTTAGAAATTATTTGTTGGCTCATACTCTTTACTTTAGGGTGAGAGAAAATGCTTGCAGAATGCAAGCACACATTCACTAGTATCCTATATCCTCTGTAAGAAGAGTCGATATAGATTGATAGGATATATATAGGATACTAGTAAAAGTTGCTTTCATACTGCAAGCACATTTATTAATCAATGTAAGATAATGCATAGCAGAATAAACAGACTGCCGCGAAATTTCCAAGTAGCATTGAAACGCGCAAAGAGAGTTGAGAAATGTCAACAATTTCGGCGCTCTTCAAATATCTAAGTTAGTATCTCGAAAACGAAGCAAGATATCGGAATGAATCATTTAAATAATTAAAGCTGAATCCTTCTTCTACATTTCCCAGGAGACATTTTTCTTCTATCTATAACAGAATTTAGGTTAGTCAGAGACTATTTTCGGGATGTTTTTACAATGCAGCCTTGCAGAAAGATATTTTTAACAACAACTGTGTAAGTTAAATCTAGTATCCTATATCCTCTATAAGAGTCGATATAGAATGATATACAGTAAAACCTGGTTAATTCGAAATTCACAGGACCAAAGAAAAAGCATTTCGAATTACGAAGAACCTCTATAATTTGAAATTTAGAAAAAAGCTTGATTTATCAAATTTAAAAAATGCAAATATAAATTACAGAAAAACAAAAGAATATGACACCATATTAAAATACTGAAAAAAAGGATGTACTACACATGCATACCTCAAAATATGATGTCGATGAATAAAAGTCAAATTTAGGATTACTCATTTAAACATTGAAACATATATGAACATATAATTAAACCACTAAAATGTTAATAATGTCTTTCACTTATTTCAACTTAAAAGTAAATAAACAAAAGTGTGTAATAAAATATTAATTTAAATTTATTTTAAAAAGCTGGTTATTTTCCCATTTCAATTTCAGGGCACTCCCTAGCGCAATGTGTTGCATAATGGCATCAACTTTTTCACAGATATTCATCGGCACGTCTGGCATCCCACACACATACCTTTGAAGGGTATCTTAAGCTTTTAAAACATCCTCCTTAGATGGCAATGGCACATCCAACCTAGCATCGACGTTATCCACATCGTCTTTTTCGTCGCTATCACTCGCAACGGTTTTCGATTCGTCGATCGTGGGGTCATACACAACTGACGTAGCCAAGTCATTATCAAAGGAAACAAAGGCCCCAATACATTACTGTCGATTACTTCCTCCACTTCTGTACCTTGGAACACTTCTGCCGGCTGCGAAGATAGCCCGCTTTTCTTAAAACAGTTGGCGATGGTTTGAGGAGTCACCAATTGCCACGCCGATGACAAGGCACGCGTCTAAAATCGTCCATTTTCGTAAATCATCCATTTGTAATTTGCACCAAGTATGACGACAATAGTTTTTTTTCTGTAATGACTCTTTAAATTTTGAATGATGTCCTGGTCGAGTGGCCGCAGAACACTGGTTGTGTTCGGCGGAAAATACAGCAACTCAACATTGGGCGTATTTATCTGAGCCACATGGTGAGCAGAACAGTTGTCTAGTGTCAACAAAATTTTACGATTTTGCACCGCCACGTCTTTGCATTCTTATTAAAAAAACTTTTGAATATGTCTGTTGTCATCCACACCTTTTTGTTATGCTCGTAAATTAACGGCAAATAATCACGATTAATACCTTTGAAACAGCGTGGGTTGCCATATTTTCCGATGATTACCAGTTCTTCTTCATTCGACCCATCCATATTTGTGCAGAGCACAGCGCGGCAGTGAGACGCTCCTTACTACGTTTGCCGCCGTGACATTTTTCGCCTCGGAGAGCCAAAGTAAGATCGGGCAACATGTTGAAAAAAATGGGTTTCATCCATATTAAAAATGTCTTTGAGCGTGTACTTCTCCAAGACATGTTTAGTACTTTGCAGCCAGGTCGTCACTTCCTCTTCGTTAATTTTTTGGGAATCACCACATACTGCGAGACAAACAATATTGTGGCGTCTTTAAAACCATCCAACCACCCATTGGGCGCTTTAAAATCTTCAATGTTCAAAGTGTTTGCAAGGCTTCTTGATTTTTCAATGAGCATCGGGCTTGTCACAGGTAAATTCGCCGCTCGTAATTGTGAAAAAAAATCGTACAGTTCTTCTTCGAGGTCTTCGTTTTTCGCAGGCCGTGAACGCTGACGTGTAGCGCTCCCTTTAAATTTATAAAAACTTTCTTCAATCTTCGCCCGATTCTTTAAAATTGTAGATAAAGACGAGTTCGGAATCCCATACTTTGAGGCCAGCTTTCCTTTCGATTCTAACTTCTTGTCAATGTCTTGCAGCAAAGACATTTTTTCAGCAAGAGAAAGAGTCTTATATGCACCACGAACCGGAGCCATTGGAGGGTATATTAAAAAAAAATACTTTATAGCAATAAATTTAAATATAGTCTCTCTTGCAGTTATTAAACTAAGAATACTATTTAAACTAGTAACTAACAATGATGAAAAATACAATCTAATACGAAACAAACAATGAACCAAAGGAATATTGGAACTCGTTTTCCAAACAAAACTCGCAAAACAGTAGATAAATTGAGGGAATGGACCGAATCTTGTGACAATACCCAACACCCAGTCGGTATGGTCACGATCACACAATGTTTGTAAACCAGCCGACATAGTGCCAAAAATATTTTAGTAAATTTCATTTAGTTTCTTTTTGGTAAGTTTTATTTCGAATTATGTCGACAAAAATGCATTGATATTCCGAGAATCGGGCAAAATTTTTTTTCGAATTACGAATTACAGAGATTTTCGAATTATTGAAACAAATTTGTATGAAATTGGCTTTTTCGGTCTTTCAAGTGTTAAAAAATTTCGAATTACGTCGAATTTCGAAATATAGAGGTTCAAATTAACCAGGTGTTACTGTATATATATATATGAGGATACTAATGTCTGGCCCAAACTACAATAGTTGGAGACCTGAAATGTAATACAGAGGCGAATCGAAAAAAATAATCTGAGGAAAAATTGCAAATTAGCAACAATGTTTATTTTCTTGGCTATTAAAAATTATAAACTATTTTACTAACATTTCATGGTTTAGGTACTTCTAAATGCGCTATGAAGCAGAAATTATTTTCACTGGAAAAATTTGCAAAATAATGAAAAGGTGATTATAGAAATTTTAAATTGTTCATTTGTTTGGCCGTAATAAATTCTTAAATGTTAAAGAAATTGACTAATGGTTATGTACATTCTGAAGATCCAGGACGCTGAAAATATTAACATAGTTAGGAAATAATGTTCCGATGGTAACTAACCTTGAAATTTTCACAAAAGTTTTATATTGTGGCTGTTAAAAATTCATAAATTTTAAACACCTAGCCGTAGACGCACTGAGAACCACTCTGCTCCTTTAAAAACTTAAACGACCATAACTCGCAGTGTATTCGCCGAAATCATGTGAAATGTTTTCTGCAGCTTATACAAACATTCTACACATTGACAAACCCATTAAATAGTAGATATAACTTATACAGTTGTTATTAAAAATAGTTTTCTGCAAGGCTGCATCGTAAAAACATCCCGAAAATAGTCTCTGACTAACTTACGTTCTGTTATAGATAGAAGAAAAGTGTCCCCTGTGAAATGTAGAAGTTTTAATTATTTAAAAGATTCATTCCGATATCTTGCTTCGTTTTCGAGATACCAAATTAGATATTTGAAGAGCGCCGAAATTGTAGACATTTCGCGACTCTCTTTCCGCCTTTCAATGCTACTTGGAAGTTTCGCGGCAGTCAGTTTATTCTGCTATGCATTATCTTACTTTGATTAATAAATGTGCTTGCAGTATAAAAGCAACTTTTACTCATGTGTGTGTATATATATATATATATATAGGTCCTAAACTTTTCTGCGGCCCAAAAGCAGGCAAGACACTCCAGTTCATAAGATGGCAGCTTTTGCTCGTAGTTATTCAGTCCTACTTGCATAAGCTACAGGCTTTAAATTCCCATCAATCTTCTGGTTAAGAACAGCACCAAGTGCCACCTGACTGGCATCGACAAACAGATGAAATTCTTCCTCAAAACTAGGAAGGTGAAGTACACGGGGAGAAAAGAAACATTGTTTGAGTTTGGAAAAGGAAACTTGGTGAGAATTGGTCCATTGGAAGACAACATTTTTTCTGCAGAGTGCATTAAGAGGCGCTGTAATCTCTGCATAATTTGGAATAAATTTGGAATAAAAACCGCACATACCAAGAAAACATGAAACTAGAGGTCTGCACTGGCCAGGGCCTGGCCCTCGGGCTTCGGCCCGGCCCTCGGGTGGGGTCGGGCTGGGTAGCTCAGATGATGTTCGGGTTCAGGTCGGGTACAAATTGTGTTAATCAAACGCTATTTAGAACATTTCGGGCTTTTTTCGGGCCATTTTTTAAAAATTTAGTACAATCTTGCCAAGTGAAAAGGTTGGCAACGCTGAGTTGTGACCTCTACTGCAGTCAAACGTGGCACATCAACACAGTGGGTATGGGGAATCACTGCCGTTCCCACAGTAGAGTTTTGCTTGTTTCTCAGTCAGCGCTCTGCATGCAGTGTGCCTGGTGCCATGGTGGTGGTCTGTTGAGAATTCTGAGCAAGTGATTAATAATAGCTTTAATGTATATTTTTGTAATAGTTCAATTCAAACCAATCGTTAATGTGTCATTTGATTAGTGTATATTACTTATTAATAGTGAATATAGACCATTAATTTCTAGTTTAGTTTCTTAATGTTTGTTTACTTTTCAACTTACATACAAAAACGACGTAGCCCTCATAATGAACGTGGATCAAATCAAAGCTAAACTGAAAAGTGGAGATTATATTTTAGCAGAAAAACTGCATGCTAAAAGTGAGATTTGGAAATCATTTAAGGAAGTACAATATGCAGCTACGAAAAAGAAAATTGGTGCTGTTAAGTGCATAAAATGCCAATCTATTTTCAGTTATTCTGCCACAAAAACAGGAAGTTCACATTTAAGTTGCCATTCTTGCAAATTCAGTGCTGGCCAAAGTAATATTGAAAAATTTATGCATCCATCATCTTCACATATACCGCAAAAAGTAAAGGACGAAGTGACTGAACCTTGTGTCTTATTGTGTTGCTAGGTTATTAGACCTTTTGACATTGTGACTTGTTCGGGGTTTGTAAATTATTCTCAAGCTCTAATAAAAATAGGGTCACTCCATGGAAATTTGAATGCGAAAGAGTTATTACCACATCCTACTACAATTTCCTGCAATATGCAGAGAGAAGCTGAAAAGTTACGAACATTACTTATCCCCATTATTCAGCCATTAATTGATTTACGGCAATGTAGTGCATCTACGGACATGTGGACTGATGATTATAAGCATATATCCTACACGACAATGACTTTGATGAAAACTGGAAGCTGTGTTGTAAGGTATTGTTTACATGTAAATTCCCTGACAATCGTAAAACTGCCATTAATATCAGAAATGATTTGAATTGTAGGCTTCTAAAATTGGGACTTAAGTCAGATACTCTCTCCAAGCTAATTTTTGTCACTGATCAAGGAGCTAACTTTGTGTGCACCTTTCAACACTATGTCAGACTAAACTGCAGTTGTCACGTGATTAATACAATTCTCAGAAATACATTCAAGGATGAATTCCTGGAAACAGCTCTAACCCATATTAGATTACTAACACTTGAAGTGAAGGATGTTGTAACATATTTAAAGCAGTCTGGTCTCGGACATCACCTAAATCCCAACGTTCGTCAAGAGTGCGACACATGCTGGAACAGCAGAGTAGACATGTACGAATCTTTTGATGTCAACTACGAAGACATTGAAAATATTCTTATAGAACATCGGTAAGAACAAAGAATGGCTCATGCCCAACGAGATACCCTACAAATGCTGGTGAGTTTCCTCAAACCATTCAAAGAGGCTTCATTGCAGCTTGAAGCTGATACACATGCAACATTACCACTTGTTTTACCAATATAATTCAGCATACTGAATTATCTGGCAGTTTTGGATTCTGACTCTAATGATATGGCGGAACTAAAAAAAGAGCTCGTATAATTTTGATGGAAAAATTTACTATACATAAATTGCACAGGATCGCGACATTTCTACGGCCAAATTTCCATCAGTTAAAAATGCTTTCAACCACAGAACAAAATGAAACGATGCAGGATGTACGAGATATAATGGAAGAGTTTAAACATGATGACCAATTACGTCCAATTATAGCAACAACATCACCAGTAAATTTGTGTGAGAAAAGTATTGGGGACAATGATCAACACGTTAGAAAGAAGAGGAAAATTTTAGATTTCAGTGATTTTGAAGACGTAGCTGAAGTGTCAAAAAATCGAGTTGACGAAATTGAGAAATATTTAAATGTTGAAGTGGGCTATATTGAACTCAATGACTTACTTGATTGGTGGAAAAATCATGATGGGGAATTTACATATTTGTCAAGAGTAGCCAGACATGTACATACTTTGTGTGCTTGCCAACAGCGCAAGCAGTGAAAGAAATTTTAGTGCAGCTGGATTAGTATTGCAGAAGCGTCGAACCTGTTTAAGTAGCAAAAGTGTTGACTCCATTTTATGCACAACAATAATTGCATAGCCAGCCAATATGAGCCAATACATGCATGGATTATTGGATTTGAAGAAAGGACATTAAATGTGGTGAGTTGACAATTTATTTATTGTTTATTTATCTATTGTTTATTTGTTTATTTATTTATTGTTTATTTATATATTTTTATTGCATGACTTTTGAAAGTTGGTTTTGTCAGACTTCGGAAACTAATATTTTTCACGGGATTTTCGTAGCTGCTTTGTTTCAGAAATAGTTTAAAATAACTTTGCAAGTTTGTGAGTTCCGAAGCATTCTGAATAATCCTCTTCTGTGAAATTAAATAAATGATTTTATCGCAGATAATTTTTTCATTCAGCCTTAGCTTTTGCTATATTTTGTATAATTTAAAATATAGGATATTAGAGCATAATTGGAGGAAATGTATAATTTTGTTTCAGTATAATAATTGTAATATTTAAAAAAATGAATTTTCCGGAGTGTAAACACATTAGTGATGAAATGGCATTTTTATTCGGACCATAAGATTTGCCAATGCATTTAGAAATAATTAACTTAAAGGTTTATAATCATAGCTCGTGTTACTGGTAGAAATGTTCTCTCCTTTTCATTTTTTCCTTGCGCTACAATATTACAATTTGGCAGTTTCATTCACTTTATATTTTCAACAACGCATTTGCCATTTGGAAGCATTAAATTGTACGTTTTACCGTCATAACTTTGGTACTTTTTTATTGTTGTACGTTATCTAATATATTTTCAACTTCACTTTATTATTAAGAAAGGCATTTTTTTAAAATGCGTTTACGTTTGAAATACTTTGAAAGTTTTTAAACATACAAAGATACTTTATAAAAGGTATATGTTTACTGAAGAATGTACAAAATTCTTATGGTCGGGCTGAATTTTGGCCAGTTTAAAATAATTCGGGCCTCGGGCCGGGCCTGGGTGCGAAAATGGGGTGAAGTCTCGGGCCGGGCCAGGCTTGGACTCTAATATGTATGGGCCGGGCTGGGCTTGGGCTGAAGATTTCGGCCCGTGCAGACCTCTACGTGAAACCTCCTTAACCGACTTAGGAACAGGAAAGCTGGGAAGTGCTCGGATTCTCTCTGGGTCAGTCATAAGTTCGCCATTGGAGACCCGATGTCAGAGGAAGGTAATGGATTCCTGGGCCAATTTCATTTTCTCTGGACGGACAGTAAGACGAGCTGCTCTTAGTTTCTCCAGCACCAGCTTAACATGAGGAAGCTGCTCTGGCAGGCTCTTGGAATAGATGCATAAATCGTCAATATAGGGATACACACAAGAATATTTCAAATCGCCCAGTACTTTATCAATCAGCCTCCAGAAAACTTGTGGAGACGTTGATAGACCAAACGGAAGGTGATTATATTGGTAGAGACCAAAGGGTGTGACAAAGGCGGTGTATTCTTTTGAAGTAGCCTTTAAGGGAATAGGTAGAAAGCGGAATTTTAATCAAGAATTGTAACATACTGTAAGTATTGTAAAGCATGTTCTATTGAGGGGGTAGGGAAATTATCTGCTTTGACTTGTTTATTCAATTTACCTTCCTTCTTGGGGATAAGAAGTGCTGGTGAACTCCAATTAGAAGAAGAAGGCTGGATAATTCCGTCTTCAAGTGACTTATCGACATGATACCTTACCATGGCCATTTTTGGAGGTGAGTATTGATACGGTTGAGACCTAACCAGAGTTGAATAAAGCAATTCTATTTCATAGGACATAAGCTTAGTTTGACCTAGCTGGGACGAGATTACGTCGGAATAAACCTCAACGAGTCCTTTTATTTCCTTGCATGGAACGCTGGAGTTGACTTCACTTACGGAGGAAGCATTTTCCAAGGCGGAATGGGTTCTGCTTCTAATGGGAGCCGTATTCCGGCATTGAAAGTGAACAGCTGATGCCGGGGCTGAATCGGACGAAGCCGATGAAGTTTCGCAATCAGCGTGGAAAAAGAATTTTTTGCTCGGTCGGCTTCCGAAGGAAAATACATAGTGATAGAGCACCATTCGCATTCTTTTAATGAAATCCTGGCCAATATCATTTTGAGGTCCCTAGAACACGTTTATACTATTTTTGGAATAATGTATGTTTGTGTGTGTGTGGGGATGGATGGATGGGTGTGATTGTGGGCGCTCTAACTCAAAAAGTACTTGCCATATCGTTACCAAATTTCATATATAACACTTTAGCATGAGCCCAAGGAACTGATTAGATTTTGGACAATACCGGTAAACCAAAAGTCCAGGCTTATTCGAAACCCGGTTCGGTTTTCGTGATATTTCTCCGTTAAAACATCAATATGAGATATACAATTCTATAAAAATGTTATAGATAATGTAATTTCCTACAACTTTCATTTGAAACAATTTTCCATAGCAGTTATTGTTTAGGAATTATTTATAAATAATCGGTTTTTCGGTTTCCGCCAAATATCTCCTTAAAAACATCGTTATTGGTAATCTTCGTGAGGACCAAAGTTGTAGAGAATAATATTTCTTCCAAGTTTTGTTTGAAACAAATTTTCGTAGAACCATCCATTTCGGATATATTTAACTTATTCTTAATTTCCAGTATACAGTGCCACCACCATGTAGCGGTGAATTCTGTAAACATATTCAAAATATTATAATTTACGGCAATAAGGACGACTGTATTCTTTTACGATACAAAATAATAATTTTACCTCATAATGCTATCAATAATAATTTAAATATCTATACCCCAAATATGGAGAAAGTCATGTTGGCCACATCAGATAATGGAAAAGTAATATGATCATGAAAAAAATCGACTTTAGCATGAGCACAAAGAACTGATTAGTTTTTGGACAATAACGGTTAACCGGAAGTCGAGGTTTATTCGAAACCCGATTCGGTTTTGGTGATATTTCTCTATTAAAACATCATTATTGTATATACAATTCTATACAAAGGTTATAGATAATGTAATTTCCTACAACTATCATTTGAAACAATTTTCCATAGCAGTTATTGTTTAGGAATTATTTATAAATAATTGGTTTATTCAGTTTCCGTTAAATATCTCCTTAAAAATGTCGTTATTGGTAATCTTTGTGAGGACCAAAGTTGTAGAGAATAATATTTCTTCCAGGTTTTGTTTTAAACAAATTTTCGTAGAACCATCCATTTCGGAGATATTTAACTTTTTCGTAATTTTCAGTATACAGCGCCACCACCATGTACCGGTGTGAATTCTGTAAACATATTCAAAATATAATTTACGGAATAAGGACGACTGTATTCTTTTACGATACGAAATAATAATTTTGCCTCATAATGCTATTCATAATAATTTAAATATCTATATGGAGAAAGTCATGTGTTGGCCGCATCATATTTTTTAACTTTTAAATTACCGCAATTTTCCGATTATAATACGCATTTTTTTCTCGAAATAGATGATAAAAACTTAGGGTGCGTATTATATATGGTTATAAATGCATACAACTTTTTTCAGTACGGAAATAATTTATATTTTCGAACATGTTTTTACGGTTTGAAATTGAATTGAAGCTTGAAATTTTTTATTAATATCTCGCCGTAGTCTCCACTTCTCTTTATTTATGTTTTTACCAATAAATCGTACGTTTCAATGCATTTGGATAACGAACACGTTTTTACAAATAAATCGGACATTTCAATGCATTTCGATGACATTCCTTTAAATATTGTTTTTAAAAACAAAAATAAGAATATTTATTTATTTACTTTAGCTGTCAGAATTACTAGTCTAGGAATTCATTACCACTCCCCTCACTGTCCTCAAACAGTTCCTCGGCGATCTTGTGTTCTCTCTTGTCGTCTACGTCAATTGCGTCGCCGAGAACATTTTACACACCTCGAACTGAACGATGTCGCTGGGCAGTAAAGTACGAACTGTTGTTCCAACCGACCAGGTTAATATAAAGGGCAACATTGTGACAGGTTTTTATACATTGTAACGATCTTTAACGGGAGTCAGAACGTAACGTTATGTTTTCCTGAACTTTCTCACAAATATCTAGTTTGGCAGCAATGCGCGAACTCGTATTCCAACCGACCAGATTAATACTAAGGGCGACATTGAGACAAAATGTTTTTTTATACAGCGTAGCGATCTTTAATGGGAGAGTCAGAACGTAACGTGATATTCTTGTATACTCTCTCACACATATCTAATTTGGCGGCAAGGCAAGAACTGTCACGATACTACACATAGTAAAGTAAAATTACCTTGATCATTTACAAAAAAATCGGTACAACATACACTGTACAAACTTTCTCATATACTAATGCGTCGTTTACTTATCTTTAGAAAATGAAAATCTTATGACCCTGTTTTTAGAAAATCCAATTTTTGTTAAAGTTGCCCAAGAATAAACTAGCCTTATGTTCATGCATTGAGAAAAATGAAATACGTAGTATTATTGTATGTGTATACTCACGTAACTGTACGAAATTTGATCAAAATGGTTAGGGCCGTTTTTGAGAAAATCGAATTGTTTTAAAGTTGCCTAGAATAAACTAGCCTTATATTCACTTTTTGAGAAATATGAACTATACAGTATTATTGAAGACGAAAACTCAAGTAACTGTAGGAAATTTGATCAAAATCGTTAGAGCCGTTTTTGAGAAATTCGGACTTGTTAAAAATGCGTAGGATAAACTACTCTTAATTATTGAGCCATGTCAACTATTTCTATGTATACTCTTCTCAGTATGATAAAATACCTAAGTACGAGATGTCATTCATTTTCGCTCTACCGTCTACGCTCCAGTCAGTAATAGACAGACGGCATTGCGAAAACTACTTTTTCGGATTCAGCGACACCTAAAACGTATATTTCCCTAAAAATTTCGAGGTCGAATTCTTTCGCGATAACAATACTTTCTCGATACTTCGTATGAGGAAGTAAAAAATATTATTCATAGTTATAAGAGAATTTTCACATTTCACCCGTGAAAACATGGATGTGTATTATTTAGGTTGCGTACTATAATCGTAAAAATACGGTAAGTAATTACAAAAACATTCTTTGAAAGAATATAAGAAAAATTAATTTTTTTACAAACAAACCTGCACAAAATAAACGCCTAGCAAATAACAAAACAAAACAATTATTCTTGAGAAATAAAACTAAATTGCACACAACAGGCAGTCCCCGAGTTACGTAATTAATGCGTTCCGGCATCCTCTAGGTAATTCGAAATTTTACGTAAGTTGAAACTCACGACGGAAAGTACAGTAGAGACGGGGAAACTATGGCCCGCGTGCCGGAACTAGCCCCCGAAGGCATTTTATTCGGCACGCGAAGATATTTAGAAAAATATGATGTGGCCAACACGACTTTCTCCATATTTGGGGTATAGATATTTAAATTATTATGAATAGAATTATGAGGCTAAATTATCAATTCGTATGGTAAAAGAATACAGTCGTCTTTATTACCGTAAATTACATTTTGAATACGTTTACAGAATTCACCGATACATGGTGGTGGCGCTGTATACTGGGACTTCCGAAAAATTTGAATATCTCCGAAATGGATGGTTCTACGAAAACTTGTTTCAAACCAAACTTGGAAGAAATATTATTCTCTACAACTTTGGTCCTCACGAAGATGACCAATTACGACGTTTTAAAGGAGATATTTAACGGAAACCGAAAAACCGATTATTTATAAATAATTCCTAAACAATAACTGCTATGGAAAATTGTATGAAATAAAATATGTAGGAAATTATATTTTCTGTATTTTTTGCAATGCTCAATGTATACAATAAGGAGGTATTATAGGAGAAATATCGCAAAAACCGAATCGGGTTTCGAATAAGTTAGAGCGCCCACAATCACACACACACACACACACACAGACATCATTGCGAAAATAGTCCAAACGTGTTCTAGGGGCCTCAAAACGTGTATTTCCGTTGAAATCTCGAAGTCGATTTTTTTCGTGATCACAATACTTTGTCATTACTACGTAAGGAGAAAGTAATAAGGACGACTGTATTCTTTTACGATACGAAATAATAAATTTGCCTTATAATGATATTCATAATAATTTTAATATCTACACCCCAAATATGGAGAAAGTTATGTGTTGGCCACATCAGATTTTTACTTTCTCCATACGTAGTAATGGGAAAATATTGTGATCACAAAAAAATCGACTTCCAAATTTCAACGGAAATACATGTTTTGAGGTCTCTAGAACACGTTTAAACTATTTTCGGAATGATGACTGTGCGTGTGTGTGAATGTGAAAAAAATTACGAAAAAGTTGAATATCTCCGAAATGGATGGTTCTACGAAATTTTGTTTAAAACAAAACCTGGAAGAAATATTATTCTCTACAACTTTGGTCCTCACAAAGATTACCAATAACGACATTTTTAAGGAGATATTTGACGGTAACCGAAAAACCGATTATTTATAAATAATTCCTAAACAATAACTGCTATGGAAAATTGTTTCAAATGAAAGTTGTAGGAAATTACATTATCTATAACATTAGTATAGAATTGTATATAATAATGATGTTTTAACGGAGAAATTTCGCAAAAACCGAATCGGGTTTCGAATAAACCTCGACTTCCGGTTAACCGTTATTGTCCAAAAACTAATTAGTTCTTTGAGCTCATGCTAAAGTGTTATATATGAAGTTTAGTAACGATATGGCAAGTACGTTTTGAGTTAAAGCGCCCACAATCACATAAACACATACACAGACATCATTCCGAAAATAGTCAAAACGTGTTCTAGGGACCTCAAAACGTGTATTTTCGTAGAAATCTCGAAGGCGATTCTTTTCGTGATCACAATACCTTCCCATTACTTCGTATGGAGAAAGTAAAAAGGAGAATATTTTCATTTAGTTAAGTGTTTTCAATTTCCTAAATCTAATAATTTCCTTTACATTGTAGACGTCGCCCTAACATTTTATGTATTTAATTTGGATTTACTGGTAATTTCCTTGGAATTCATCATTAATATCAGGTCTTCGCCATCACTGCGATGCCGAATTCACCGTGGCGCAATTTTGACAGGGCCCCAAAGATGTGTGCTCGTGGGGGAGGTGGTTCGCGTAAATTTGTGCGGTAGGGCCATCGAATCCCTTAATTCGGCCATGTATCACTCATATATTTTCCGGAAAACAAATGTCTCATTTTACCTAAAGTTGGCCGCAAATGCACTGAAATTCGTTTGCAATATTTTTCGTAGTAACTGTATCACTCCTGTTTTAATAATTTTTACGTTGAGATTGGTAATAATGTATATTTCATCCAGTATTTGTGAAGAAATCTATAATTTTATAAAATTATTTGTATTTATCCATTTAATGCTGCATCGGACGATTCTTCCCTCAAGTCAAAATTCTAATGCTTAAAAAACCTTTCAGCAATTACTTTTCTCGCTAATTCTTCCGCTTCCTTTATGGATTTAGTCATCTTACTTTGATTGTCAGACACATTCACGATTCTTCTCGAGTATATCTTTAAGGAATCTACACTCTCACTGCTTGAAGAAGTCATAGTCTCCACGAGTTCCATCAAAGAAGACGTTTGCCAATTAGTTACAGTCGATACTTCAACCGGTTTTTCTCTAAAGATTGTTTTCTTTCTCGTAAGCAGATCCGGATGGATAGATTCGTCGACTTCGTCTCGATGACACAACTTCTTCTTCTTTGTGTTTGGTTCGTTAATCAAGAGATACCGCTCTACTTCTTCCCGAAAGTCAGGACGCTTTACCAATTCCCTCGCAAATGTTTTGGGATTTGCTGGACGATGTAGAAATATGGCTCTGAGAATTACGGACGCTACAGCGACAACCTATAGGAGAAACATTAATTCTCTTTTTGAAATATTTTCAAGTTGACAGACGTTTATGAAGTTTGTCTATTGTAGAATGGTTCTTTTAAATTTGCTTGTTATAGTGAATTTAAGATAAAAAGCAATATTTTATGAGGCGGTTAGGTTGGTGAAATTTTGTTTTTACTGATTAAAGATGGAGTGATTTTGGCAGTAAAAATAGCCATATAACCTTATTACTCACAGTGATATAAGATTTAATTTTTAAGTATTTTAACTGTCATCTTATTTGTATACAGCTTTCCTTTAAAATTACACTTCCGATAGATACATTGAAAAGTCTTAAAGATCTTTCCTAAAGAGTACATTAAAGTTGCCTACGTTATTTTAGTGACAATATCATCTCTTAAGATAGATTTCACGCGATTCATCAAGATAAAACTACGGGAGAAGAACAAAAATCTTTGGTTCCAAGTTTACATAGGCGATTAAATAAGTTATATAAATTTTTTTCTCTAAACCATTACGAAATTAAATCTGCTTTTGGTGTGTCTTTTTTAATCTTGGTTTGTTATTTATACATAAGCAGCTGGCTTTATTATCAAAGCTTCATTTTAGGAGTTAAGCAATAGTATTTTCCATAGTAGATTTGTTATTAAATAATATTACATCCATATTTTATTGAATTTACAAGACAGCCATTTTCCTTAAATAATTGGTTAATGCGCTCATATGATTTTAAAAAGTATTTACTAATAATTTTTTTATCTATTTTTAAAACTGCGCCTCTAAAATTCTGTTAACCTGCTGGTATACTTCGTATGGCACTTGTACGGTTTACCCCCCCATCCTGTGTAAATATTGTGTTATTCCTGACGTTTTATCCCGGAGCACTTTTAAAGTATTTTCTATAATTTAGGAAACTAAACTAATGAAGAACAAGCCGTAGCTTTCCTACAGAGATATGGAATTCTTCTAAAGGAGCGAATATGCAAATGGAGAGGATATTGGCTAGCATTCGGCTCGCTTTGTTTTTATTTTAGTTGTCGTCTCCAGGCGCTACCGCGCCCTTCGCCTCGCTGGAACCAAACTACTCCTTCCCGTTGTCTGGTGATCGGGTTTGTAAATGTCGCGACAAGCTGATCAGTCATGGGCTAGCAAGCTTTAGGGTACTTTTGTATTATTACGGCGCAACAGTCAAGCGACATATTTTCGCGTGGGGTAAACTGTACAAGTGCCCTTCGTATTACCTGTAAGTCATATCTGAATTTCTACAAAAACTATAAAAATATTATATGTATACAAATAAAATACATTTATTTACGCCTTGCGTTAAATGATGCATTGCACGTAATCTTTCTTTTCATGAATGAAAAACCTTGGATCGGTTATCAAATGGAAAGCTTTTTTCTCGATTTACTTAAGCTCTACAGCTTCCATGAAGGCTAAAATTTTGTCCGCGTGATTCTGCGTTGGAGGTGTTTAAAGAGTCCTATGGAGTATCTAAGGTGTTCCTCTAATATTTTCCCCCAATAATTTCTAATTAAATTGTCTGAAGCTATCATCGATGGACAGGAAGATGAATTGATATCATTAGTCCGTTGTAATTTTTTTATATTATTTAGCGTTACAAGATTTTTAGGCTACCAAAAAGGAACGAAAAATATAAAATTACATTTTTGTAATTATTTATTCGAAATAAACTGAAAACAAATTCATATTAATAGTTAATTTTTTAATTTTGATATTACCTGATGGTGGGTATTCAAATAGCGAATACATTTCCGACGCAATGCAGATGTTTTGAGGTTATTCAATTCGTCTTGTTGTAAATGGGACAATGCCCTTCTGTCGTAAGCCAGCATTCCCCATGGTGCCGAACTCGAATTTTTATTTACTTTCGGCCTTAATGATACTTTGTCGTCCATAATATCTTCATTGACTTAAGCTAATGCATACGCATCACTACACTCAAGCAATAGATTTAGATAGCAAACCAAAATGATTAGGTTGGGTGAACAAGTTGATAGACATATTCCAAATATAAATAATGCAATCAAACAATTAAGGGAACAGATATAATAAAGTCAACATCGATCGTAGCGCCAATTTATGTCTGGAAAATGGACTACTACGGTACTATCGTAAACAAAAATACTCAAATATGGTTTTTTATTTATTTTAATTTTAATTTATTTCCATTAGCTCTTAAACAGCACATATATGGCCTTTTACATAGAGCTTTATTACAGTAACAAAGACAATCACAACACCCATGCCCGAAGCGGGATTCGAACCCGCGACCTTTGGGTTAGAAGGCAGGCGCACTGCCTACCAGTCTAACCCGGCCTAAATAGGCCTGCAAGCTATAATAATTAGGTCTGCACGCTCAATAGGCTAGCAAGCTAATCGTGTCAATTACGTTTGCATAAAAGTTGTAAAACTTCCTATTTTAACATCACTGCAAAAGACTTTTGGTGACTAGAGATCCCAACCATTTTTTGAAACTCTTCTTCCAACCAACCCAACTAACGTGAACATCAATTAGTTGCTACAGGCAACATTTAAACACGTGCGTTCGGAAAATTTACGTAGTTAATTACTCTCTCTGACACAAATAAACACTGCGATCGATGCTGACTTATATCAAAACTAAGCCCAATTTAAGTGACATTTTTTTATGGGGTTCAAACCCCCCCATGAGAAAATCGAAAAATTATTTATTATTATTTTTTGCGTTTTTATTACAATTATGACATCCAGTGAAAAAACTGAACTTATTAGTAAAAATAATTAACGAAATAGTAACAACGAATGCCGTGTAAATATGACACAAAAACAGCGAGCTCATCATATATACTTAAAAGTGAAACAAGTGCCGCATTTGAAGCGCGTACAACCTTAGGTGTGAAATTATTACGGAACGCTGATTCTTGCTTTATTTTCGATATTTATGGATTATTTTCGTCTACTGTAAACATTTTTAAAGGTAAAAATGGGAGCAGGGTCGGCGCCAGAGGTGAGGCGACCGCGTCAGGCGGCGTTTAGCTTGGGGCGGCTTTTTCAGACGCATATTGAGACAAAATCAACCGCCATTGCGGACTTGCGAAAAAGAAAAGGGTGTCCATACATTGTCGTTCACCACTTCAATATCAACTAAGCGTACATGATTTTGCACTCAGAGCACTAAAAAAATAATATGAATTTGTTAAATATCTCTCCGTGACGTTTAGAGCTAGCCCTTGGACTCGGGATGTTTAGGTTCGAGTTTCCTTTCCTTTCTCTGTATCTTTCGTTGGCATCTGTTTCATATTCCGCTTAATTAAGTTCTTAGTATCTAGCATGCCTTTCTTCGCTTGCTGCATCTTCATTCCCAGTCAGAATTACGGGATCACCGGACTCGGTCGTGTTAGAAGATAACTCTCCAAAAAGTACAAGCCTGCAGGTATCGTGTAATGTAGGGCAGCCTGTCCGAGTGTAATTTTACGGTTACACTCAATTTCTGCAGAGGGGTCCTAAGTGCATCCTTACCACTGTTTCAGCCAGTAACACTGACATCTTCTTCCTTGATCATCTTTACATCTATGTAGGTACGTAATCGCTCGTCAATATAATGGCAGCATTTTTATCAGAAAATTGGTATATATGATATCGTATTTTGTAGGAAACAGGGGAATTCTAAAATACTAATAATCATCGTAGAAACGCGGAATTTTAATCATAATATAAATTAAATAATAGTAATTAATTTTCAAATCGAAAATACTAGCTAAGGTATTGGCCAAGATCGGTGCGTTCGCGGTATTCATATAGCTTACAGTAGCATGAACACTACTGAATCTATTGCTAGGCAATCTTATTCAAAGAAACATGTGAACATTTCTAAACATTTCATCCGCTGGGTGTACCTCTAAAACAAATGGGGGAAAAGTTTATCACATCAATTTTTTGACGTTTCGACTGGAAATTTTAAAGAAAATGTTGCGTTTATGATTTCTTTTATAGAGAGCTCATTAATAATATAGAAGTTATAGTTACAAAATCATTATTAATAAACATTACAGAAGTCATACACAAAAAATTGTTGCATTTTGTTCATTATAACCGGAGATATGGCGACGGGAGAGGGTTTTCTATGCAACTTGAATGCGAGAATCTTTCCCTCGCATTTCGGACTCACTCTCGGTCAAGAGATAAACATCGTAAATTTCTTAGAGGAGTTTCATTGTAACTGACATAAGATACGTGTGGACAATGACTCCTTCCTTTTGTGCCGAGATAAGATTCATCTCAGAATTATATAGGGTTTCCCATATTTCCGTACTTGCATGAAAATAAAAACGCAAAAATTAATGTACATTATATGCACTAAATTGTAGAATGGAGCTGAAAAAGAAAGACCAAAGGTTCCTCTTTTGAAATATATCAACATTTTTCGGAATTAAGAAAATTCACTGTGTCTAAAAAATATAAATGCTGTTACTGTGCAAAAGGGCGGCATAAAGTACACTCGCCTCAGACGGCAATTTTTAACGCGACGGCCCTGAATGGGAGTTATAAAATTTAATGCATCTAGTAACATTATATAGAATTTTATATTTCATATTTTAATAACAGTACCTATTTCTGGTGATGAGTTTTTAAAGTATTATATAGAAAGTATTATATAGAATTTTATATTTCATATTTTAATAACAGTACCTATTTCTGGTGATGAGTTTTTAAAGTAAAAATTTAAATGTCTCGGAAAAATGACAATGTGACTTATTGTTAGTATTTTCCAGGATCCTTAAGATGAAAGTTTACATAAATTAATTTTTATAGCTAAAGTTTATATTTATTACTGACGTTACATCAACCAAGCATACAAGATATTTTATATTTTAATCATACATTATACATTCAAAAGTAATTTGCTTGATCGTTTTTAGAAATAATACATAAATGCTACTATAGAAATACTTGTGTTATAAAAAGGCGAATTTTGATAACTTGGCCATAAGCGCCAATATTCCTAGCTACGTCTTTGTTACTGACGTTGTATAAAATGCATTTATGATAGGAAATGAATGCACAGTAGTTCCTCGCCATTCGCGAGGGTTAGGTTCCTGAAAACCCTCGCGAATGGCAAATTCGCGAACGGTATTGGGTATATGGAAAAAATAGGGTGTGGTTCTTAGAGTCCCGATTCCAGCACGTAACTTGCATTTTTCCCCTTAAAAATATAATAATACAATACGTACTGTGGAGTTCTTATGTAATAAACGCCACATTTTATTAAAGAGCAAGGAACCGATCTACACACGCTTCGATGACGTTGGCGATATCCCGTTTATTAATTATAAATCTCACGAATTTCATTATATTTTAAGAAAATTTTTAATTTCGGTGAGGCAACACAATTTATTTATTTTTAACAAAAAAATCTATACAGGATTTACGGAACACGTGTGTAAATCATTAAATAAAGTAAAAATGTTTTGCCTCCGGCGCGCAGCGGCGGTGTAACCCCAGGTCCGGTATATAGCTCTGAACCTGAATCCCCCCCACCCCTCCCCCTTGGTCAAATCCTGGGGGCCGATTTTGTAACTTTTCACTCGTAATTTTCCATCGAAATGGATAGTTTTCATTCGAAATCGTAATTTGCGATCGTGTAACTAACGACGTTATTTTCGATCGGAGTAGCTCATCTTTTCCATCGAAATTAATTTCGATCGCTTATTGCTACGCGAAAACTTCTTTTCACTCGCAATAAACATGGCGGCCCGTTTTGTTGTGGTACGAACTGTATATTTTGCCTTGGTTAACAGTAGAATTCAGTATGGAATGACTTGCTGGGGTGCTTATTTTTCAAATATACTTTACATTTGTCCCAAAAAAAGATTATACGAGTGATGTTCCGTCATTTTATAAATTGCATATCCTTCTTTTAAGACACTTATTTGTTTATAAGGTGTTAAGGATATTTTACATTCGAGGAGGCAACAGAGCGCAACCAAGTGAATATGTTAGTAAATTAAGAGTAAATTATGGAATTTCTATACCTAAGCCAAATAATCAAGCGTTTAAGCAATCCTTTCTTTATGTTGCACCTAAACTTTATTGTTCTATTGCACCTGAACTGGCAAATCTAAAAAGCGTTAATAAATTTTCACGAAGTGTTAAATCTTGGCTCTTTTCCACCTCGAATGTCGAAACTCTCCTAAAAAGTGTAACAATCTTAGTTATATACGATACGAGGTATGTAAGTTGTTATACTATTAACATTATTCTTTGTTGTCTAATTAACTTTGTAAGAACTTAAACCTCATTGATTTTCCTTTAGGTTGTTTCTCTGTGTGTTCTTGAGTGTTTGTATGGTAATTTTGTTAAAATTTGTTTTCCTAAAGAAGTTTTGTGTACGGAGCACATATAAGGAACCTCAAATATTTATTACTTACTAGCTGAAAGTACCCGGCGATGCCCGGGTTATGGCAGACGTCTTCGGCGAATAAAATTATGTATTATATGGTAATACAATCATTTAATCTTTTGTGCATTTTTTACCAAAGGTAAACAATATTTTTTAATGCGGGCCACAATGTTGCGCTTATCTACCGCCTTCTGTCCCGGCAGTAACTCCGCTATTATTTCTGGCCACTTCGGGTTGCACGTCAATGTGATGAAGAGGCCGTAGTGCCTCACATAGGTGAGTGCGTCCTGCGCGTGCTCCTGCATGTTGAGCGAGCTGCCCGTGAACGTGGATGGCAGGATGACCATTTGGCCCAGATCGTTTGCATTGGCAGAGCCATCGCTGGCCACCGTGTCCATCAAATACTCTCGTGCCCCCTCCACTGGCCCACCCACCATTGGCAATAGGATCGGACTAAACCTTTCTAAAATGGCATGCCGCCATTTTGTTTCAAGATGGTGGATGAAATTCAGAATATACTTTTTACTATTTAAATAGGTCAAATTTGGTTAGAATTGGACTAACCGTTTCTGAGATAGCAGGCTGCCATTTTTTTTTAAGATGGCAAACAAATTTTGTTTAAAGCCTATGTGTTAAGTGGGTGTCCCAGCTATGTCAATGCAAATTTTCAGCTCAATCGGTGCAGTAGTTTTTGCGTAATTGAGTAGCAGCCAGACACCTTCATTTTTATTTATAAGATATGTCTTTATTGTTATGAATGTAAATGCCTATGGAGCCTTATTACTATTCTGTGTTTTTGATTCTGCTGAACGGTACAATTATCACTGATGGTAACCCCAAAACAGGTTTTCCTCAGGGGTACCTATATTCCGCAATTCTCATAAGTTAATATATATTTTTCTAAAATGTATTATTTGTAATGAGGAATAAAATTTATTATTATTATTATTTAAACTTGAATTGTTTCACTTTATTGTGCTAGTGGTTTGAAGTCATTGAAGCTGTTTGGAACAAGGCAAAATTAATATTTTTAAATAAATTTAAAAATGTTACCTTGCTTTTATGATGTTACAGCTGGCTATTTAGATACAAGACAATTATTAATTCCACTTAATATAGTTTGATAATGAGTACTCACAGCTATGTGCATCTCCTGGTTTTCCTGGAGGACTCTTCCTTCAATTATAGTGGAAATATAATTACATCCTCTGCAACCTAAAATTATTTTATTTATTTATTTATTTTAAACAATCATACGGGAAGTTCCACTTACAAAAAGCATAAAAATACAATACAAAATAGGATTAATTAAACAATAGTGTAGAAATACAAAAAAAATGTGATAAGAATTTACTAAAACATAATAACACGAGTACAGCAATTATTAGCTGTTCGTGAAATTAGTGATGGATTTAATGTGTTTAATACTGGTGTTGAAGAAATCTATGTTATTAAGAGCTAGAATAGAATTACCAAGTCTCTGCATTCTAGTTAATGGTGCATTATACCTATAATTAGTTGAGTACGCTTTAACAAAAAATGTATCATCTCATCTGGTACAGTATTGAGGTATCCGAAAATAAATAAATGATAATAATTCTGGGCAACTGATGTCATTATTATACAGCTTATAAAGTAGAACTAGGCCCATGGTAATATGTCTATGGTACAAAGTTTGCAGATGAAGTTTGTGTAACAAGAAGTCATGTGGAGTATTTTTTGCTGAATTTCCCATCTTAAAATTAATAAAACGTAAAAATTTGTGTTGAATTTTTTCAATCTCTTTGATGTGTACATTATAATATGGATACCACACTGTTGAAGGATATTCAATTTTAGATCGCACTAAAGAACAATATAAAATTTTCAATGAATTTATGTTTTTAAAATGATTAGTATTCCGAATTACAAAACCTAACATCTTTAGTGCTTGTTTCTTAATGAAAGTGAGATGAGTCACGAAATTTAAAGAGGAATCGCATAAAATCCCCAAGTTCTTCACAACTGAGACACGAGAAATTACTGTATTACCAATCTTGTAATCAAAGAAAATAGGATTTTTATGTCTATAAAAAGAAATTGTGTTACATTTAGAAGTATTTAACTGCATTAAATTTCTATCACACCAATCCAAGATAACATCAATACAATTTTGAAGGTACTGGTAGTCCAAATAGCTTTTTACAGTAGCATAAATTTTTAGGTTGTCTGCAAATAAGAGAAAATTCACTCCAGACAAATCAGCACCAATGTCATTGATAAATATACTAAAAAGAAAGGGACCCAAGTGAGAACCCTGGGGTACCCCTGATGTAACTGTAATAGGAGGAGACAGAATCTAGTATTTTCACAGATTGAGTTCGATTTCATAAATAACTTTTGAACCAAGATAATATAGAACCAGTAAAACCAATTGCTTCCACTTTTTTTTAATAAAACTGCATGGTTCACTCTATCGAAAGCTTTACTTAAATCCATATAAATGACATCCACTTGCTGACCACTACTGAAATTATTAAATATAAAATTCTCGAGCACTAACAGATTGCTAATAGTGGAATGATTGTGGGAAAAGCCATGTTGCTCAGGAATGATAATACTTTTATATAATGGGATAGTTACCTGCAGAATCAATTTTTCAAAAACTTTAGAAAAACATGAGAGAAGACAAACTGGTCTGTAATTACAGTGAACTCTCGTTCTAACGTTTTCGCTTCTAACGTTTTTCCACATCTTAAGTCGAAATTTTGAGGTCCCAGCTAGAGCTCCATTTACTACCATTATATCTTTTCCCGCTTCTAAAGTTTTTCGTTTGTAACGTTTTTCCACATCTTAAGTATCGAGTTTCAAGTCCCCGTCTAGAATTGCATCCGCTTATTACGTTTCAAAAAATGAGAATAAAAATTACGAATACCGGAGAAGGTACATAAACGCAACACTGACTCTCTTAAGTTAATATGTATTATATATAGTTTACGATTAACTCAATAAGGTCAGTAAAAGTTTCTTTTGCTTCCAATATGCCCTACTTAGTTGCAATGTATGTACAGAGAAATGCGGCTATGTAGAGCCGACTAGATTTCACATTCATTAAATTACCATCAAACTTTGTCTACATACATTGTAGCATCTCTACTCTCTGTCTCCACCATCTAAACGGGCAGCACATTCCTCCCCGAACTTTCTCCGTGGCAGTTCTTTATCAGCCGTAGTCTTCGGTACGCGACATGCCTATTTCAGTCGTCTACCGTTGGAACTTTGCTCGTTTGTCTGATTGACAGTGCATTCTCTGTCATTTCTATTTTAGTGACAGTTGCACCTCGTAAGTTGAAAGCTGTAAATTTACTCGCTGTAATATTTACACAGTTTTAAATATTTTAGAGAAATTTACTCTCAGTGCTGTTTAAAAGTTTTTGTACTCCACCCCATAAATTTCTAATGGAGTCAAAAAGAAAGGTAATAACTCTTGATGAAAAAAGATTAATAATCGAAGAGGTAGACAGAAATTCACATCTGAAACGTGTTGAAATGGCAAGGCGATTAGAGCTGGCAGTGACATCGCTGAACACAATTATGGCTCACCGAACATCGATCCTCAAAGCTGTAAACGACTGCGGTGTGGCTGCAAAAAGAAGGAAGAACTCTCGAGCATCACCATACGAAAGAGTGGAAGCATTGTTGCTACAGTGGTTTCAGCAGGCTTGAGCTTCCAACATCCCAATGCGTGAAAAGGCAATACAAATCGCAAATCAACTGGGTTTTCATACCTTTACGGCATCCAGCGGATGGCTCGATAGGTTTAAAAACCGTCATGGAGTAGTTTATAAAGTCGTTGCTGGAGAGAGTGCAAACGTAGATCTTGCATCAGTGAATCATTGGATGACAGGAGAGTTACCCGAGAAAATAAAGAACTATGCACTATGCAATATTTTTAACGCCGATGAAACTGGATTCTTTTATAATTTGTTACCAGATAGAACCTTACCTTTTTGAGGAGAAGCCTGCCATGGGGGGAAGAAAAGCAAGGAGCGACTGACAGTTTTGCTGTGCTGCAATGCAGACGGTAGTGAAAAACTCCAACCACTTGTGATTGGAAAATTCGCCAAACCGCGGTGCTTCAAGAATGTGAGGACACTCCCATGTAAGTATAAAAACAACTCCAAGGCATGGATGACATCAAAATTATTCATGGAGTATTTGCAAGAGTTTGATGCAAAAATGGGTTCCGCCTCCAGAAAAGTGTTGCTGTTTGTGGATCGTTGTGCAGCTCATCCACAAGGTACTGCCAATCTACGGAATGTTAAAGTTATATTTTTACCAGTGAATTGTACAAGTCATTTGCAACCACTGGATCTAGGTATTTTACACAGTTTGAAATAGCAGTATAGAAAGGCGCTGGTATCCAAAGCAGTGGCAATTATGGATTCCAGCAAAAGTACACTTAAATTGTCAGTTTTAGAGGCCATGCATTATGTAACATCAGCTTGGAAAGCCATTAAGACTGAAACAATAAAGAATTGTTTTAGAAAAGCTGGGTTCTTGCTTGATGCTGTCGCTGACTATGAAGAACAAGATGCTCTTCAAGAAGTCGATAATAATGACTGGAAGCTGTTGCAGTCGAATGAAATGACATTTGATGAGTTTGTGACCTTTGATGATAATGTTGCTACAGGTGGTTTACTAACAGTGAGTGAAATTTGTGATTTACAACATGATGACTGTCTTCAAAGTGAAGATGATGATGTAACCGAAACTGAACCACCAAGCTTTAAACAAGCTCTGGAGGGCTTGGTTACCATCAAGAGATATCTGTGGTCCCGTATTGGGACGGAACACCTTCTTGAAGGAACTGATAAACTTGAAAAGGGACTCTATGATATTCATTCAAATGAAAGAAATCAACAAAGTAAAATATCCGACTTTTTCAAAAAATACTAAATTTTATCATTTATATTCGTATGGTTTTCACTTGTAATTGTTATTCAAAATTAGTAGTTTTCTTTTTTCTTCGAATAACATATCCTAAACAGATATGGTATGTATCTTGTATTTTTTTTTTAATTTTAAAGATTTTTTTTCCTTAAAATCTCTCCAATCGATTTTTTACAATTTAATGTCTTAATCACGTGGTTTTCCTTATTTGGCCCATCCGGAAGAAACATTTTATTCAATCAACACATGTGCACAAGAATTACTTCCGACGCTGTGGATTCACCATTTAGTTTTGATCTTGGATGTTCAGCTGTGTACACATACTAATTTTGTTCCTGTTATGGGTATGATATTGGAGGTTAACCAGGTTAGTTGCAAATACCTTTTCTTATACATCTTTCATTTTTCCTTCTGCATCCTGTTTCCCACTACATGACTTATCTAGAGTAGTTTTTTTCGTTACAACTGTAGTAGAATCTTCATATTCGGTAACGGTAACACTTCTACCTTTTAAGACGTGAGCAGAGAAATTTTCAATTACCATTTTTTGATCATTCAATTCTTATCATGGTACTGAGTGCTTTTGCTTTTATCAGAATGGTTCAGAAATGTACAGAAAATATCCCCTTACTGTTAAAGAATAGTTTTTTCCTGACATTTTCGTGTTTAATTTAAACATAATATATCTATGCTGGAATGTTTTCTCAATTTCTCATATTAATGGAACTAAGGTCGAAAACACTCTCTATGCTAAAGAAGATGGCCTTAAAACTTATCTGGATAACCTAATAGGGTAAAATTATTATTCAAACACCTTAAATTTTGATTAAATTTTGCGGTGCTCCAGAAGGTTCCAAAATAGTTGATTCTAACTCACTTATATATATATATATATATATTTTACGCATGTAATAAAGTACCAATTGTAATATTCTGTGCGAATATCGTTATCTCCATTTTCCGCATCTTACGTTTTTCTGCATCTAAAGTCGATTTCCCTTGGTCCGGTAAAAAACGTTAGATCGGGAGTTCACTGTATTAACTTCTGACTTGTCACCGCTTTTAAAAATAGGGGCGACAAAGCAACCTTCCCATATATCAGGGAATGTTCCAGTAGATAAAGAAAGATTAAAAATAACATACAAAGGGTAGCTAAGCAAGGAAGCACTCTGTTTGATGAAGTAAGGAGGAACTTTGTCAGGGCCTGGACCTTTGTTTACGTTTAGAGAATTGACCTCAGTTCTAATCTTCTCAAGCGGAAGAGACAAAGTGCCAAAGCATTCAAAATTTTCAAAGTGAAATTCATCCAGGTTAAGTTTATTATTAGCTGTACTAAAATTACTAGAAAAAATTTTTGCAAATAATTCAGCTGAAGCCATGGGATAATATGCACTTTCTGTATTAAACTTACCAAATGAGGGAATAGCATTTCCTTTTCCCATTGAATTTACATGGTTCCAGAAGGTTTTTATATTTGACAGTAGGGAGTTTTCTATCTTATAAATGTACTCTTTGAAGCAATTTTTTGTTAAAGTTTTACACTTAGTTCACAATTCAGAAAAAGTTCTATAGTGTCTGATACTATTGGTTGCCTTGTAAATTTTATGAGCAATCTTTTTCTCAATTACTCAATTTATCAAGTCTTTAGAAAACCAACTGGGAAAGCTGTTCCTCTTATATTGCACTTTGGGAACAAAAGAGTCTATAACATTATATATTACATCATAAACATATTTCAAGGCACTATTAACATCAGTCTTAGACATAATGCTCCAGTCAACTGAAGATAAATATTCATTAATACAATCATAGTTACCTTTCCTATAATTATGGTAATTTACATTATTATCAATGGTATTATCACAGAAATCTACACTAAACCAACAATGCAAAGGTGGATGATGAGGGTCTGGTTTAATTAGAAAATCACAAGTCTCAGACAATGACATCACATTAATATTAGAAAATACTAAATCAAGAACCTTTTCATTGAAATTGGTTACATTATTAACTTGACTTAAATTAAGTAGTGTCATGGAATCCAACATTCTTAGTTTTTTCACAGTAATTAAATAAGCCTTCACCAACCTTTACATCAAGCAAGTTGAAATCACCACATACTATAAATTTAGATTCAGGAAATGTGCAGTACAACCTTACAAGTTCATCACAATGCTCTTCGTAAAGATGAGCACTCGAATCCGGGAGAATATAGATGCAGACTAATATTAAATCCAAAGAAACAAGTCTTATATGCACAATAACCTGTTCAAGGTTGCATGAGACTGACTTTAAGGATTTAGAATGAAATTTGTTGTGCACCGTAATCATAACACCACCACCTCTAATCTTAGAACTGGTGGCACTGTTACGATCAACTCTATATACATTATAGTCAGACGTCAGACCAAATTCTTCAGAACTAATACTATCATTTAACCAAGTCTAAGTTAAAAATACAAAGTCATAAGATAAGAGTGGAAAAGAAAATCTAAAATCGTCAAGTTTGGTCCTAAGACCCCTCACATTCTGATAGTAAATACTGAGGCTTCCCTTGGACCTATCTAGTTTTTTCGACTCGAACTGACAATTTTGGGTAAACCATAAAAATATTTAATTTTCAGATCACTTTCACCCTTCTTAGTACGTTCGTCCATTTCCAAATTCAAATCATGCAGATATTTGCGTTCCGCTAATGTTTTGTCCTTAGTAATTGAGATGTTGCCGATGTCACTGTTGTTTTTATATTTCTTAGCTTTAAGGAATTCAAAAAATACCATGGTCGCATCCTCTTCACTGCTGAATAAAACTTTTAATGGCCTGTTGCGTCCTTTGACAGGCTTGCCAAGCCTGTGAAACTTAATGTTTGAAGTTGGCACCGAAGACACCTTTTCAATAATCACAGTTAGTTTTTCTTTATTGTGTGCACTCTGCTCCTCAGGTTTTGGTGAATCATGTTCCTCAATTCCATGAACAACGATATTTTTCGAGCGGAATCTCCGCTCGTTCATTTCGCAGATGGACTCCATTGGCACATTATGATCAGAGTTAGATCTATTCACGAAGAGCTCAAATCTCTCCGTTAAGTCTTTGATAGTATTCTTAAGCTCTGTGATCTCACTTCCAAAGTGTGAACAAGGGTCACATAGAAAAGAAAAATCCTTACGATTCGGAGAGTTCACAGTAGTTATTTCATGGCGAGACAGTCCCGAACATGTGACATGCAAATGTAATTTACACCTTGCGTAAGTGATTTCCTTTTCCGGGTTTAGGTCTTTAGTGCAAACAGAGCACTTATTATGAAAAATTAAAGGCATTTTAAGACGAGCATTAAGAAAACACCTAAAATTTTTAAAAATTATCGAGACAAGGTACTGAACTTAGTTATTAGTCTTCAGTTTCTTTGATCTTATACTTCAAAATTTTATTCTATTAACCAAATTAAGTGATTCTAGATACATTAATTTCAACTCACACTTTCTGGCTCTGGAAGTCCTGCCTCTGGCAACATAGTGTCTCCTTCTACAGAGGGCCCAAGAAACAAAATCAGCTTATCCTCCATCTTGTTGAGTGATAAATTTGTAGGAGGCCCTCCCCCAGTTCCTTGTTGATAGCTCCTCATCTTCATGTACTTCTTCTTGGTATTTGATTTCCAGTCAATCCACGTCTGTGTCATTATGACAGAAGATAGGAAGCAAATGGAAACTGAAGAAGTAATGATGGAATCAATAACTATTCCCCAAATATTTATTCACATTACCTTCTGCCATTTATGGGGGGCTTTGTAGGACCACTGCCATCAGCATTTAGAATAGTGGCCACTTCCTCTCACATCTCATTGCACCTACGCTTAGCCATAGGCCCCTGCACCCTGCCATGTGCAAATGCAGGGTGATTATCCATGTATTCCAGTAATTTCTCCGGCTGGCTTTGAGATGTCTTCGTTTCCCTTGATCTTTAAATGTCAATGATATTGGAAATCACTCTAATTCATAGGTATCCAGTAAATTATTAGAATCACACAGCTGTGATACTGTTAATTTCAATCTTAAAGTGAGCTCCTGTATAAATTATGTTGCTCTTATTCATGTGTTTTATCACTTTGCATGAACATTGAAAAGGGATATTATTTTAAAAGGAATAAAAGATTTTCTATCTAATGATGTTCATTACATTACCCTACTACAAGCTTTCTCATGAATTTCATAGGAAAGGAAGATTCTAGTATAACGTACTCATTCCTCTCTAAGTAAATTCATCTTTACCTTCAGTTATTTCTTGTCAATTATGCCATATTCCATAATTTTAATTCATATTATATCAATAATCAACTCATAGAATTACTTATCTTATTAAAATTTGTCTCTGACATTATAAGGAATAAGATCTTCTTCCTTACAATCAGACAAGTGGTTCTTAACCTTTCTCACCCTGCGGACCACTTTCAATGAAAATATATCCTTATAATAGGATTAAATTAATAAATATAATCCTAACTTATGATTGTTTACTTTTTCCCAATAAGCTTATGCCAACTCTGTGACTCATTTCATGTGGATAGCTCTTGAGTAAAGTTAAAAGTAACGATGGATTTTATATTTGAGCTCAATAAACATCAAGCAAGCTATCAATCAATCACATTGAACTAATGTGAATGCCTCCTCAAGAAGTACATTTCCTATAAAAGCCTTCAATAATCCTAATAACATATTACTCGATACTTCAAAATAATATAAATCCCTAAAAGTAAAAGAATGAAAGCATTACAGATTAAGTATACCTACCACTGCCATCTGCATTTAGCATAATGGCCACTTCCACATCTTTGTGATTCTACCCCTCCCTGAGAGTCACTGTACCCTGCCACGAGCAAATTCAGGGTGCTCCTCCATATACTACTTCAACAGTTTTTCTAACTGCTCATTTGGTGTTTTTATCTCTCTTGTGTTTTTAAAGGAAATTAAATGGAAAATAACTCCAATTCATATATATAATGATTTTTTTAAATGAATACTCATACTAAAATGTATTATGAATGACAAAGTGTATTTCTAGCATTTAGTTGGCTACATTCCACTAACTTAAAGTAAGAAAATTATAAATGTAATTCTTATCTATTACTGTTTGTTATACAAGTAATTATAGTTAAGGTAGAAATTTTTAAGTGAATTAATATTTCCCTTTAGCTGCTTTCTTGTGAATTATACCATCTTCTATACTTCCAATTAATTATATATCGATAAATATTAATCTGATTTGTTGTGATTACCTGAACCACATAAATGTGCATAGTAAATAAATCTATATTTTATTCTTATTACATATATGTAACAAATTTAATCTAATTACGTTATTACACTTACGCTTTAACATTACTATAAATGTGCGAGTACCTTTACTATCAAACATTGTCCTTATAATTATTTCTTTTAGTAGCACTTGATTAAACATTTCTCAAAATACAGTTACCTGTTAGACTTATAAAAATCATAAACTGAAATCTTACACAATTATCTTTGAAAATTTTTGGCACTTAGTATTTCCAACGTTCAATCAACAATTACTAACATGATTTTGTTCTGTGCAGGGAGTGTATTCTGTTACTGAATATGGTATAACTTTCGTTTACGAGGTAATGATTACCTAACAATCAATATTATGCCTGTGAATTCAAAACGTGTGCTGGGTGATTTATTAATGAAATTGAATTGTTCATAACGATTCATGTTAGTCTTTCAATCTCCGGTTGTTAAAAACATTACAACCAAAAATTTCTTATAGCCTTCGAAACACCAGAAATAAATAGAAATGTTAAACAAAGATCTTTGACCGTTAAGCCATTACTACAAAAACAAGTTTTTATAATAACGAATTAATTATCCAGTAATTACCACAAAATAATATGTATCGGTACAAACAAAGGAATAGAATTACTAAAATTTGATGTCACTATGCATACATCCGAAAAACAACGGTATGTACTAAAAATCATTAAAGTCTCTATTTCTATAATAGTAATGGTTTAGAATTAAATTTGCTGTACATAATTCATTACGACTTACATTGACATCGTAGCTTTTATCCACTTTTCTTTCAAGTTAACCTAGGTGTAAATATACGTCCGTCCCGCGTTCACAAACTTAACAGAATTGCGCATGTGTACCACATGTGTGTACCCATGCGCCAAAGTAACTCACAATCAGAGCATAAAATTTGCAACATTGTTTTCTATCGACCTTACACGCTTCGATCGAAATTTAAAAGTTACAAAATCGCACATTCGAAAAGAAGACAATTTCGATCGCTTCCAAGCTGTTACGCCGAAATTGAGAGTTTACGATTTCACTCGAATTGAAAGAGTTACAAAATCGGACCCCTGGTTACGCCACTGGTTTGAAATTGCCCTCCAGTTTCACAGTTAAACACTTTGAGAGTCCGACTCAGTCCGACTACTTTTTGAACATGTACTACTTCTATTTATTCCAAAAAGTTCTTATTCCAGCTGGAAGATGGCATAGGAGTCGCTAAGTTGAACATCATCTTTCGTAGCATTTAAAGTTGCTCAATGCAGTCGTGCCTGTCGAGTAACATTAATCTCCTTATCTCTGCGCCCTTTATCATAAAAAAATAAAATGAAACGTTTAAGAGTCAGTTGAGGTTACACTTCATTCAGCAAAATTGAATATGAAGCGCGCATTGCTAGTATATGTACGTCTTCTAGAAAACCACCCATGGAAAATACAATCCCTGCAAACAGGTTAGCGTTAAAGCCAAAAATGTGAAAGGATCATGCAGACTTGGATCTTTTATGTATTTCTCATTTGAAAGGTATCTTGATGTCCATGGGAGATGTTATCTCACAGTCCTTTGTCGAGAAGAGGAAATTCAGGGATATGGACCCTGTCCGAATTGCCAGATTTGGAGCAGTGGGGGTAGTTTTTATGGTGATAAGTGATTTTAAGTTTTTACGTAATTGAATAATTGTACCAGGCATGAAAAAGGTTTACATGAATTCAATTTCGATGTAGTGATATTCTCTTTTGAATTTTACATTGCGATTTTATATCGTTTTGCGAAATTCATAGTAATCTTTTGGCATTATAGCATATTATGAATTCCACGAATTAATATTTCCCGTGTATTTCAAACCATGCCAGGCAGCTATTTGATCAAGCCTTAATTATTTTCATTACATTAGGGCCCAGCGTTGTGGACTTGGTATCAGGCCCTTCACCGGTTTGTAGGACCCGGAGGGAAAGGTACGCGGGAGCGTGTGGTACTTGGTCTTAAGAAGGTGTTTTGGGATCAGGTGGTGCTGGCGCCACCTTTTTATGTTGCCTTTCTTGTTGTAAATGGTGCTGCCCAACAGAAGAGTTGGTCGTCAATACGTCAAAGTATCGACACCAATTTCAAGGACATTATAATAAATAATTGGAAGGTGTGTGTCGCTTTATTTTCTTCCTTTTGTGTATTTTATTATTTAATTTTTGATGAATTCTCTACGTACAGGAATTAAAGACAAAAATAAATCTCCAACATAAATAATCTATTTAATAAATAAAAATCCTAACTTTAGCAGTACGAGATGTCTAGAGTAAATAAATATTAAATTTACTTTACCTTCTTGTGGTTCAATAAAATTTTTATATTTAATAGTTATATTTTATTTGGCATGCGGCAATAACATGTAAGTTGATTATCTTTATTTGCAGTTTATTTAATTGTTTGGTCAATAATTCAAAATTAAGTTAAATTTTGAATCACATGATGAGGATTGTTAAGGCAAGGAACTCAATGAGGTAATTTCCAGTAATTAAAAAATTGTTTCGTTTTACCAAACCAAGTAAAAAATATAGCTTTCATTTATGGAAAATCAAAACTATATTTCATTAAAAAAGTTTATCAAATTTGATCAAATCAGCCCTTATAAGTAACATAATTTTTACCCTATATTGTTGAAATAAAATTATCCTTTGACATGCTCCATTACAAAGATCATAATTTCCTTTAATTAAAAGAGCGCTTAAATGAAATATTACTGATTCTCAATTAAGGTTAATTGGTATACAAGCATAAACTTTTGTATCAAATTCTCTAAAAAATATTCAATGAATAGAAGAAAAGCATTTATTTGAACATTCATATTGTTTATATCTTAGGACATCAAGTCATCATAATGTTGCCCTCAATCACAATTCATAAAAATACCAACTGAATCTACAGTAACCAATAATATAACCCCAGTAAGAAAAACATGCAAATAATAGTTCCTAGCCTTTAGAGGGCTTGAATTTGACAATCAATATTGAAGTTCTCACGATTAGGGTGTTTAAACAGAGTAAATAATATCAATTCTTTTGTGCCCCTTACAGGGTCATGGCCCACAGTTTTGAAACCACTACCTCAAAGTTTTATGACTTCAACTCTCGCAGTCAATGTTTCTAACAAAAGGACTTTCAACTCATCCCATATATTCATCAACAGGATATAAACATTTATCAATAACATACCTTGTCAGGATTTTTTAAAAAAGTTACAGCATTTTTTAATATCTTTAATCTTCTTAGGTATTTTGTTATAAACGTGTTATTGAATGCTGTGGACAATTTTAAAGAAATTTTTTGAGTGTGCATAAACCCACATGCCATTATTTGTGTATATCATTATGTTCTGAAAACAATTTCATTGCAGTCCCTTTTGTTTATATTTATTTTGTTGAAATCCATTTTTAAATTACATGTTCTTTGACAGCTTTGGCCTGCTGTGCAGTTTGTAAACTTTGGATTTATACCTCTGAAGTTCCAAGTGTTATTTGAGCAGTCCTTTTGCCTCATTTGGAACACTTATTTGGCATGGAAGACAAACCGCAGTGAAGGAGAAAATGAGAGTGAAGAGGAGGACATTACTAAACAGCCACAGACTGAAATAAAAAAGGCACTTTCATAGACATTGCAATTTATTGCTACCCAATGTAGAAGTTGACAGTAGAATTAAATTTAGCCATATGTTGGTACAGGTTAAAGCATTTGTAAAATGGATGCTTTTTTATTCCAAAGCAGATATTCCATTTCATATGGATAAGACTCACGTTCATCATTCAGAAATTAAAAGATATGCTGTTATATATCAAAATGTTTATTTTTAAATGACAGTAGAAATTCTTCTCACAGTAAATGGCCACAATTTCATCTCTTAATTATGTGGTGAATCATTCTTAAGCTTTTAAACTCATATCATTATTTCATTAGTTTTCTTGTTCTATGTATTGCTCAAAAGTGACCTGTCCTTCAAATTACAGTGGTCATGATAAAATTCATAATTTTATTTAGCTATTTTTAAATGTTTGGTACAATTTTTGATAATAATTTTCACATTCTGCATGCTAAGCACAAAAATGAACAACTTTATTTAATAGTTAACTACCTTCTTCAGATTAGTAATAAGGTTCAATGAGGTGTCGCGTTTGTTTCAACCCAAATGCAGAAAATTATGAGTAACAATAATAAAAAAATTCCGGAGAACAATTCCTATTGCCCAAGTGAATAAATAATTAAGTCAGGCAAAAAGAGTAACAATTTCAACTGATTCAATAAATCAGCCTCGAGGTATGCTTACTTGTTTCTTCTTTCTAAAATTTCTTCGAATTTTATCATCAGCAATATTTTGTGCAATATTTCTTGCGAAGTACAGGCAGTCCCCGTTTTTCGTTGGTCCGCTTTTCGTCGTTTTGCTCATACGTCAGGTGCAATATGACGCCACTAATTCATTCTTCCATCTTTGTGATCCGCTTATTCGTCGCATTAATGTTTTTCGTCATTCCGATTTTTTTTGTTACGATTCAAATGAAAGTGCCTAAATGAAACCATTGTTTCATTCTTCCATCCCTGGGATCTGTTTACTATGTATGCCCAAATTACTCAATTGTTTGAGATTTCGTCATTCCGATTTATCTATCGGACAAATTTGTGGTGACACCATCTAGCGTCTAGCGGCCAAATTATGAACTTTTTAGTGAAGATTTCGTGTTTCGCCTATCTCTGAAAGTTTATCCTGTCAGTTTTTAAAATCCTAACTTAAACTGCAATAGTATTTTAAATGGGTATTTCCGGGAATCTTTGACTCTAGTGTTCTTGGTCAGGTACTAAAATGCTCATTTAAAAAAATGAGGCATGCATTGAGCTGGAAAAGATGTGATGATGATGTCATGAAAAATGTGTAATTCGCTTTTTATGTTTGATTATGATGCATTGCATCGATATGCGTATTTTCAAATTATTAAAAGTTTTAAGTGGAAAATTACAATTACAATTTCATGGTATATTTTTAAATGGAAATATTTCACATCGTTACCCCAGGAACCTTTATCCCTCAATTTAATGTTGCGTCTATGGAAAAGAGTGATCCGCTTTTCGTCAATCCACTTTTTGTCGCAGTTTTCAGGTACGTAACCTGACGTATAAGCGGGGACTGCCAGTATTTATTGTTTCCATCCATTCTATTTCTAAAAAAATAAGAGGATAATGTGATGGGACAGATTACTGATTATATTGTTAGACTGCGTGTATGAAATTATATGATAGGACACTAAGGAATTCCACAAGTCCTTTTCAAAGTTATTGCCTGTTTAACTAAAGGAGTTTAAAAAATTGTTATTGCTTTAAAATGAGGTAAATGATACTCAAATATAAAACAAGTTAGGAAAGTGTACAACATATCACAAATGGGCGCGTTTCGTGCAATGGAGAATTAGAAAGGAATTATATACCTGTACGTAAGGGAAATAGCGTTTTAAAGATCTTGTCTTCATCATAAATAATCCATTTTCTTCCTATTTTATAATATTACATGCACACGTAAGGAAATTAAACGTTTGTTTGGGAGATTGTTTATGTTAGCCACAATGAAGTAACCATGCAAGACATTTTCTAAGTTCAACTCGATATAAGACTTTCTTGTTTGATTTTCTCGATAATGGCTACTCGTACGATAAAAATGTATAGGAAAGAAAATACTCTGCTTTGCCAGTTCTACAACTTTTATTTGAAAAATATTTTGATATGAACAATACTTTACGAGATATGACGAAAATTTAATTTTTTGTCCTCAGTAAAGTGGTACCACTGATTGGCGTACATGATTAATTTTTGCGATTTTCTTATTATATTTGATTGAAAGTCCTTAATATCAAATTTCATGAAAATCCGTACGGTAGAAGCCGAGAACGAACATGCGGACGGATGGACAGACGGACCGACCGACGATAATAGGCGCTCACGCTGTAAGCGAAACGCCTAAAATGGATATTTATAAAGGTTCAATAAATCTCAGAATCAGTTATAGAGGAATTTGAAACAGAGTTCTAAATCCTATTTCTTGGTCCTCTGTTTATATTCTAATCAAGTTGTGAAAGCATTCTAAAGTCTCATTGTTAAATAAAGTACCTTGTGTTCATTTTAGTCATCTTTAACCAGGTGTGCACCCAGGATTTTCTGTTGGGTAGGGGAGGCACAATTCTACAAAAAATATTTCATCAAACATTTGGACAATTTGGGGTCCCCTCAACTACATGCAGGAGCAGAGGATACTCCATACTACCTACATATCTGGTTATTACAAATTCTTAGTTTAAGGTTCTTAAGTCAGAAAATTTAGTGTTTTGGGGAGGAGGGCTAATCCTGTCACTGGTTGTGTGCCCGGCTTTAGCCAATTAAATGACTCATTTCTTTACACTGAACTCGGTAGCAGTGGTCATTTATCCCAACTTTTTTCTCAAGGAGAATACATTTCCATATTTTTCTCAAATATACTGGTTAATTTATTGGAAAATCCTACATACGTACCATATATACCCGAATATAAGACGACTCTGATTATAAGATGACCCCCCATTTTGAACTCCTAATAAAAGGAAAAAATTTATTATGCGCACAATGACGGAGGTTTATTATACCATTGACTAATGAACATTGAATCAATTGAAATAAGCAACTTTGATTGGAATTTTCAATTTAATATATTGGAACATTAAAATCTCTCATGCAAATTATTTCTCATTAGCACATTTTAATTGTTATTTTCACTTTCACTACTGGAGGAATCTCCAATAGCTGCATCATCTTCCTACTCCCGGAGAATGTCATCTTCTGATCCATCCGAACTGTTAGAAACACACTTCTTAAATCCATGGGCTATTGCTGCTGGTGAGATACTGTACCATGCAGTCTTAATCCATTTTCCCAGTAGAGCCTCTGTTGGTTTTTTTAGGCGCGTTTCACTTACAGCGTGAGCGCCTATTATCGTCGGTCGGTCCGTCTGTCTGTCCGTCCGTCCGCATGTTCGTTCTTGGCTTCTACCGTACGGATTTTCATGAAATTTGATATTAAGGACTTTCAATCAAATATAATAAGAAAATCGCAAAAATTAATCATGTATGCCAATCAGGGGTACCACTTTACTGAGGACAAAAAATTAAATTTTCGTCATATCTCGTAAAGTATTGTTCATATCAAAATATTTTTCAAATAAAAGTTGTAGAACTGGCAAAGCAGAGTATTTTCTTTCCTATACATTTTTATCGTACGAGTAGCCATTATCGAGAAAATCAAACAAGAAAGTCTTATATCGAGTTGAACTTAGAAAATGTCTTGCATGGTTACTTCATTGTGGCTAACATAAACAATCTCCCAAACAAACGTTTAATTTCCTTACGAGTGCATGTAATATTGTTAAATAGGAAGAAAATGGATTATTTATGATGAAGAAAAGATCTTTAAAACGCTATTTCCCTTACGTACAGGTATATAATTCCTTTCTAATTCTCCATTGCACGAAACGCGCCCATTTGTGATATGTTGTACACTTTCCTAACTTGTCATTTTACCTGCTGGAGTCAGAGGACAATTCCCTGACAGCAACCATTCCACATAAACGCGCCGTAGATGATCTTTAAAGGGCTTATTGAAGACCACATCGAGCACTTGTAGTTGGGAGGTCAGGCCTCCTGGTATGATCACCAGATCAGTGTTGAGGTGTGATATTTTGGATTTCACATCATCCGTAAGATGTCCTCGAAAACCATTAATAACTGGCATTGATCTCATCTTTAAAAGAGCACCAGGTCGTTTATCCCACACTTCACTCAGACACTGAATCATCAAGTCACTAGTCATCCAGCCTTTTTCATTGCATCTTTAATTGATAACAGGTGGTAGATTCTTTCTCTTGAATATTATGAAGGGTCACAATTTTGTCCCATCAGCTAATACTGATAACATTACTGTTACCCTTAGTTTTTCATTTCCAGTGGTTTTAACTATCACTGACTTTGCCCCTTTGTTATCAACTGTAGTGTTAGTTGGCATATACAGTTGCTTTCCTTCAAGTGTCTATCAACGACTGCTTTTAACTTCTTACAGGATCTACTATAAAGACGACGTCAATGCAAGCGTTTATTTAGATTATCAATGAAGAGAAGATAACAATAACAATTTTATTTCATCTATTTGAAGATTTAATTGGCCTTAAATGAATCAGAGGCAACAATGAGAGTCTCCTTGGCAACGCCCGGAATGAGTACGAAAAGTCCGCAAAATTTTGAAAAAGAATGCGTATTTCTGAAAAATTCGACCGTATAACGTGTAAACATCGCAAGAATAAGATAGTATAAATCTTTAGCCGTTGAATAAAGCAAAAAAGAAGAAAATCGGTCGGTATTTACATATTTTAATGAATGAAGGAAAAAAACCTTGCACCCTGAAAAATCGAAAATCCCTTGTAAACCTATGGGAAAATATAATTGTCTCCTGTATTCGAACCCGGGACACTTTAGCAAACGAAAATATTTTTCCAGGGACCTCAGCCAGTAGAAACGAAACGCCGTTTACCGCATATCTTTACGACGAACGGTTCTCGAGAAATACGCCGATATAATTACGCGAGGCTTCATACACACGGACGCACGCAGCTTCACTACGCACATAATATATACGATAAAACTCAAAGAGTATTTGTATTCGAATACATTTGAATCGAATATTTCGATTATAGCTATTCGATTCTTCCCATCTCCAGCTATCTCTGGCTTCGGTTTCTCTGTCAGTCTAACTATTACGTGTCGCGCGATTATAAGACGACTAGCGATTTTTCGGTCATAAAAATTGGAACAAAACCTCGTCTTATATTCAGGTATATACGGTATATGCAAGATAAACTAAAATTTAATGCCTCCCATAGTTTTACTATATATACTGTTATATCTGCCATGTGACAATATTGCAATATTTCCGTTTTACTGGTTGATAGTTTCATCTAAAATTGTTTTTGTATGGTTTTCAATATTATTACCATATGGTAGAGGTTAAATTTTGTTATTCCACCTCGGAGCTTTAACATTTGGAGAAGTAACATTTAGCAAGTTATTTGACTTTTACAAATGAATTTACTATCTATGACATTTATATCTCATATTTTTTTATTTATAAGTATACAGTTAATTTTTACATAAGCATGAATGTTTAGCTTCATAGCAGAGGAGAAAATTCTACCACTGTCTAAATTTTACATCTCAATTTTATGCGTATCTAATTTTAGTCAAGTTTTTGTTTATTTTTATGACTTGTTTTAAATTGTACATAGATCTGACGTGAGTTGAAATTGTGTTGTCATTATATAATATATTAAATGCAACTACAACAAAGAGGAATTAACTAATATGGAAGGTATGCATATTAACATACTATAGAAGTTGACTTTAACTTTTTGGCTTGAAAATGCGTTTAACCTTCTCCTGGCAAAAGTGCTCAAAAGCATCCATATTTTTTCCAATTAGCCTTACCACCAGATTCAAATGAATATTCTTTTGAGTTATTGCCAGTAACATGAAGAGATGAACATAAAGCAACATTTTGTAAAATAATAAGGTAAAAGATATTTTAATTGGACCGGGAAAGGGTTGCCTAAGTCAACCTGCTTCTTTCATGAAACAAATACTTTTCATGAAATGTTGAGTTCCCATACAAACTTTTAACATTTAATAACATGGAAACAAACATTAAAATAATGTGTAGTTGATTTGATGTTCAGAAAATATGTGAGCAATTCTAAACATCCCTATTATCTACATGATATTACATCATTCTCTGATATGTATTGTTATTAATAATAATGTTTTATCAGGGCTGTTCCTAAGTGTGTGCTATGTTAGCCATAGCACTCGGGTGGAGGCTTCTGAGAGGCAGCTTTTGGGTTGCTACTAGGCATATTCCACTTATAATTGTATTTATACTTGTGTTTTAAAGTTAAATAATATTAAATAAACTGCTTCAGGTGTACAAAGAATAATGCATAAACCAAACGTGGCATATCTATCTGTATTTGGTAAAACTACAACAAATTTCCCTTTGTACACCCATATAAAAACCTTAAGACCAGCCCTGTGTTTTATATTGCTTGACAGCCATAAAAGTCTGTTAAATAAATGTCTGATTCAAAATAGCAATCATCTACAATGCATGATCAGCATTCTTCATCAATTTCAATGTAATTCACCTGAAATTTAAAGGTCACATTTGATATTCAGTATATAAATTAATTTTTTGGAAGTTTTTAAAGCTTTGTAAGTTGACTTGTATATATGTATATATATAACAACTTTTTAACTGGACATTTTTGAGTAGTTTTATTCCCTAATGCAGTGATAACGAGCCTTCTATTGTCCACATGCCAATATTACTGAAATTGCGGAATCTTTTCTGCCTCGCGTGCCACAAAAAGTTTGATTTTTTTTGTGTGCCATCTAAAACTAATTCGTGATCAAGACATAAGATTGTAACCATAAAACTAACGTTTACAATAGTTGACTAAATATAACAAATGCTTTTGCGGTGCTAAATCAGTATGATAAATGCTTTGATTGATCTTCGCCTTTGGCATACCAACCAAAATCGTCTTGCGTGCCACTTAAGGCACGCATGCCATAGGTTTGCCATCACTGCCCTAATGGTTACATTCTTATCAATTAGGGAATATGATATCCCTTTTTTTAAATTATTTTTTTAAAAATGTATTTGATAGTTAAATTAACAATAAGCAAATTCCTGTCTCAGGAATTATTATTTCCCTCGTTAATGTATTCTTGTGATTGCAGCAAGGAATTTATGTACTTGTCAATATATAATCATAATATTTAAGCTCATTTTTATTTTCCATATCAATCTTTTAGTGGAGCCATGTTGTGGGTTCGTATGAAAGTAGGAATTCATAGAATTCTGTTGGTTGCATGTTATGCTCCTGTGGATAGTGAGAGTGAAACAGTTAGAGATGAGTTGTGGGAGAAATTGAGAAATATGTTGAATAATTGTGATGCAGGTGAGAGAATAATTGTACTCGGTGATATGAATTGATGGGTAGGTGTCAGATGGGAGGGCACTGAGAAAGTGGTGGGCCCTTTCGGTGACCCCAGAGTTAAATGATAATGATGAGAGTTTGATTGGAATTTGCATGGAAAAAAGTTGTTGAACAGGTGGATGACTTTGTGTACTTGGGAAGAATGTTTTCTAAGAATGGTAGAATAGACGGAGAGATAGAAAGGCGTGTGAATGCGGGTAGAAAAGTGGTGGGTAGCATGTGGTCAGTACTAAATCATGAAGAAGTGTCTAAGGAAGCAAAAATGGCTGTGTATAGAAGTGTGCTTGTACCCACCTTGTTGTATGGTAGTGAAACGTGGGTGTGTCAGGAGAAACACGAGTAAGGTGAATGCAGTTGGAATGGGTTATATGAGGAGCATGTGTGGGAAAACCAGGAGTACTTGGGTGATGAATGAATGTGGAATGAAAGAAACTTTAAGAGGTCAGTATGAAAGGGATGTGCTGCGATGGTTTGGGCATGTGGAGAGAATGGATGAGGACCGGGTGACTAAATTGATATATGATGGTAGAGTATGCGGATCAAAAGGGAGAGGAAGACCAAGAAAAAGCTGGCTGAATGTGGTGGAGGAGACTCTCAAGAAAAGAGACATCAGAAGTTTAACCCTTTAAGGCTCACACAATCTGAGGGCACTTAATAAATAGTCTAACTGTGGCTAAATATTTAGCATTATTTTTCAAGATAACTGTAAAAATTATTTTTTAAATACGTTTCTGTGAACATTATGTAGCACTGTCAATATTCTTTATAAAAATCTATGCCAATTTAGCTGAAAAATAAACAAATGAAACTGCAAAAAAAGTGGTGGTTAAATATTTAGCCACCAAGCATTAAAGGGTTAAGGAATGGAAGATGATGAATGAAACGATGCATGGATGTGCTTGAAGCGAAAGAAGTATGTAAGGATAGAAAGGTGTGGAGAAATATTGTGAATGGTAGAGGCATTTAGCTTGCTCACCCCATAAGGGAACAGTGTGATTGGTATGTATGTATGTATGTACAAATGATATTGACAGTTTGTCTAATTTTTTATTCCATTAATTGCCTAATATGTTGCTCAGAGTTGATATTTATAGGAAGGTGATTAGATTGATTATCAAGATCTTGAACATCTACTTTTGTTTGATTTATAGAATTATGGATATGTTATTAGGGTAAAACATGAAAAAATTACTATTTTAATATGCAGCTTATTTAAAATGCACCAACACTGATTTTTCCTTACAAAGGCATATTTCAGTCAACTTAATACACGATACACCAAGCCCTTGATTTGCATTGGGGTTACATTCCTGGAAAACACGATGCAAAGCAAAACGACGCAAAGCAGAATGCAATTTGCTATACATACATAATTAATCCTTTAAATTAGCAAGATTGTTTCTAGCCTTCCAAATATCCGTATTTAAAATTCTAAAATCACATTTAAATATGTACATACCATCATATAAATAAATTGATGTGTCCAACATGACTTTCTCCATACGTAAGTTGTCAACTAAAATCAAATAAATATGGCGATAGGAACAGTTCAACTTACATGCTTCAGCGCTAGCGATTCAATTGTTGTCACTACCATATGATATATATATATATACACACATATATATATATACATATATATATATACATATATATATATATACATATATATATATACATATATACCGTATTCACCCGAATCCAAGACGACCCTGAATCTAAGACGACCCCCCATTTTGATGATTCCAAAACAGAAAAAAGCTCAAATTGACCTTCATGATTACAAAAATTATAAATCTTGTGAAATATTTATTTTCTCTTATACTTTTCTTGAATGTCATTGTCTTTTAACATTTTAAAATCATAAGATCACATCACAAATAGAACCATTCAGGTTTTCAAACAAATGAAATGGTAGCATTCATTTTAAGATAACATTAAAAATAAAGTAAATACATTGAAAGAATACACTCATTTCAGGACAACAAAAAAACATTTCAATCCAAGTGCTGCATAAAATCATTTTATTGTGTTAGTCATCATCACTGTCTATGCAACCTTCACTATTTTCCTCATGCTCACTATCTTTATCACTCTCAACTTCATCATCAGTCTCCCACAAAACATCATCCTCACTCCCATCCATGGCATTAGATAAGCAGCATTTCTTAAATCCTTTCACTATTACTTTTGCATTTATTTGTTGCCATGATGCCTTGATCCATTGGCAGAGCATTGCAACTTCAGGTTTCTTAAGATTTCCTTTTGGTGTTAAAGTGTGAGTTCCACTCTGTAACCACTCAGAATACAAAACCTTTAAATTATTTTTAAGACACTTATTGACAGCAGCATCTAAACTTGAAGTTGCGATGTCATTCCTCCAGGTATTACATTAAGATCAATATTCATCGCACTCATTATGTTTTTAATTTCAGGAGATAAGTGTCCTTGAATGCATCCAGTGAAAGCATTGCTCTTTGTTTCAGTAAAGCTCCTGGCCGTCTATTCCACACCACATGTAACCAATCTCTCATTAGTTCTTTAGTCATCCACCCCTTTCCTTGACACCGATTATTCCACTTGGCAAATGTTTCTTAGGCATTGTTTTCCGCTTTAGAATCACATATGGTGGTAATTTAGTCCCATCTGCTAAAACCGCCAACATTACCGTGACTCGCATTTTTTCGTTGCCTGTAGTTTTAATTAGGACGGACTTCGCACCTTTTTCGTTCACAGTATAATTAGATGGCATGTAGAAGAAAACCGGAGTTTCATCGGCATTTCCTATTTGGCTCAAAAGGTAATTATTGATTTTTCTAAGTCCAATTACGTATTTCTGGTAAGCGAGAAGTTTTTCTACATAGTCTTCTGACAATTTCTGACACAGCGAAGTTCGTCGCCGTAAAGAAAAATTATTTCGTCGCATCATTCTCACGCACCAACTTCTGCTGGCCTTGAATTCTTGCAATGATATATTAAGTCCTCTAGTAATTTCATTAGCTTTAAGTATAATACTTTCAGTCGAAACAGGCATACCGTTCTTCCTCATGGTGCGCACAAACTTGACTACTTCTTCAATGCCATGAAATCGGCCTAATTTTGGACCACTGAGCGACTTCCTTGTGGCTTTGGCTTTTTCTAGTTCCTGTTTTGAGAGTTTCCATCGTCGCACATTTGCCTCAGATACACCGAACTTTCTACTCGCATCACAGTTATTAGTTTTTTTGGCGTAATTTATCACGATCAGTTTAAAATTTGTATCTTAGCTCCGTCTAATTCCTTTGTTAACTTCCCCTTTGCACTCGTGCCACGTACTTCAACATGATCTGTCATTTTAACTTAAGGGTTGTGCATTTAAATGAAGAATGCACAACTCAAAATTACTGTCATACTTATTCTTAGTGAATCGCGGTGCGTCGTTTGAAAGGGGAATCCCAATGATTTCCGCTCTCATTTGTTTTGCTTTGCGGTTGGCATTACGTGCAAGATGAAAGTACGTCGTCTGTGTTATGATCGTCGACGATGATTATTAGTCTAAATAATTATTATTCCCGTCATGTTTTTCTTATTGTTATTACTATTTGTTTATTTCACTTCTTTATGTATGTACTTGAATTTGCTGTTGTGAATTGTTTACTCTAATATACCATTTGTTGTAAAAACCATTGATTAAATGCTTAAATATACTTTGTATTCGAATGTAAGACGACTCTTGATATTTACAGCTGAAAATTTGGAAAAAAAGGTCGTCTTAGATTCAGGTGAATACGGTATATATACATATATATATATCATTGGCATACGCAAGGGGGGGGGGGGGGGTTCATGAGGTCTGGACCCCCTCCCCTCAAGAGAAGAGACAGAGTCAATACATTACTTTTAGTTTCACACGCTTCTCCAATTCATTTCTTAACAGAGTCACATAGAAAAAATTGAAGGTATGTCTGAATAAAGGTATTAAAAGCCCATCAAATAATTCGTTGACTTTTCAATGGCTCACATTACATAGAAATGCCTCCACTAATTCCACAATATGAAAAATGAAAATTCTCTCAAAAGCCACCTCTAAAAGAAATTGTGAACTGTATTTATTTAACACTAATGCCCGAACGGGTCAGTTTGACCCAAAAGGGAATTTTAATGCGTTTGCTTACTGTAGTAATATAGTAAACCCAGCTTCCTCCCATGACTAATTATTTTCAAAGCTATATACCCACATTGCATAGCATGGGTCAAATTGTCCCGGTTGTGCGTTTTTGAGGATGAGCTAAGTCCGGGAGTTCTTGTGTTAAAAGCCTTGTACTGCCTCACGCATTCCATCGATTTTTAAATGTCTCATATTACATCAAATGGTCATCATGGAATAATTGCTTGATATGAAAAATAAAAATACTTTAAAAAATAATCCTGAGAGGGAATTTTAAAGGAAAAGCTATGATAATAAACTCCAGACAAATCTATTAACAGCGCTCATCAAGAAGTTTTGAAAGAAGAGAGGAATTTACTGATTGGCTGTTATTTTATTCCCCCTTCCTACGACCCGAGCTCTGACTATGCCTCAGCCAAGAAAAATCTAGAAATGCGCTATAACAGTTCGATTGTATTTTTCTATTTTTAACAATTAGGGTTTAGATTACATTCATTGATTAAATAACTTAATTATTTACTGAAAATGTTGGTAATTATAATGCCCTCGTTTAATTATTGTCAATATAATTGTGATACTTTCCATTACTTTAACAATAATTACCCAGTGTATGAAGACGACATTGTTTAATTTACAACCTAATAGTTTTACCACTGTAGCGTCGAGAGTGGGAATCGTGGAAATGTTTTTACAACTCAGAACTCAGTTTGAGCAGTAGTAAACTCCGTGGGTTTGAGTGTATATTGATCAATGCATAATTGAGAATAGTCTTTCTACCATTGCGTTATTGCGCTGTTTTTGTGTTACAACTGTTTTAGTGATTGAATAAGCCTATCCCAGTAAATGATCGTGCCATTTCTGTGCTACTATTGACACTTTTTTGCATGAGGAGTCCTTATTTAACCTCATCCAACCCTAAGGAGAGACATCGCTATGTAATAATAACGTCTTACCTCCTTAGTTAATGAACTTCAGCGATTCCATCTGATATTTGATGACGACTCATTTATTGGAGGATTGAAGAAAGTAGTTTTTGTGGTGTCTAATTAAAGGCTGTTCGAGAGAAATTTGGAAACCCTCTGGTAAGTTATAAAGTTATTCAACCTCAGCAGTAAGTTCTGTACATTTCCTTATCGTTATCGGCGTAGTCTTTCACTTATTTTCCGAAATTCTTTGTATCCCAGAATTTACATCGAAGTAGTATTATTAGCCATTTCCTATTGAAGAATGAAGTGGGGTGGCTGACGATAGGTCGGTTGATGACTCTGAGGATCAAACAAGAAGATGAATTACTTGCCTCATAGATTACACATCGGAAAGCAAATTGTTGTAAAGTGAGGACTTTCTATATGAGCGTGTACAAGATATAGTGAAGTAAGCTTTCTCTACATTAGTCCTTGTTCTTTCTTGTTTATTCTTCCATTTTTTCTGCTTTTGTTGCTGATCTTTCTTTGTTCATAGCTCTACATTATTCGTTTGTCATCGCTCTATTGATTATATCGTTGTTTGTTGGTCTTCGTATTATTTTCTGTTCATAGTTTTCAACTCTTTATTTCTCATAATTTATTTATTAATTTTTATTGTGCATTCTTTGCTGATCATTTTTGTTTGTTATCATTGTAATTTAATTGATGAAATATTTTTGGGTTTAAAAAGAGCAAACGAAAGAATAATTTGTTATTTTAAAAAATTCCCAGGACAGATTGCATGGAGATAAATGATTGTGAAAACATGTCATCTTCAAAAGATTGCTCCCTAAATTCAGATGATATGTATCTGAAGAAAATTCAGTTTCTAAACTCAGTGATTCCCTTAGTATGGAACTACAAATTGATGATATTGGTTTTTATCTTGACAAAGTTGCTTCAATGTTGCCTAATGAAAAATTAGAGGCAATCAGATTGTTAAAAATTCCAGATGTGACAAATTTCCCACAAAAGGGCAAAAATATTAGAAATTTCAGAGAAGTTGGTGTGAAAGATTTCATTGGTTATCATATTCGATGAGTCATGATGATGCTTACTGTAAGTACTGTTTCTTTTTTTCAACAAATGATCAAACAAGGAGTAGGCAAGAATTAGGACAGTTAGTTAATCTCAAATTCAATACATGGAAGTTAATCTCAAATTCAATACATGGAAGCATGCACTTGAACGTTTTCGTTCACCACAAAGCCTGCATCAAACAGCAACAACTTTATCAAAAATAGAAAATAGTGAAATCATTCCTGTAAATTTACAAATAGACCATGAGCACCGTAGACAAGTAGAGAATAACAAAAAATTGTTAATTCCAATCATTGAGACAATCATATGTGGAAGACAGGGAATTCCGTTGAGAGGACATAAGAGATTCAGAACCCATATCCATTTTTACACATTTCCAGGGGGGAGGGTAACTGCCCCCCCCCCTCCCCAGAAATGTGTAAAAACATAAATATTATATTAGACACCAGCCGAAGTGCCCGTTGAATTTCAACGGATTTAGTGAATTTAAAACTTCGACCGTATAACATCTAAACATCGAAAGAATAAAATAATACATAGTTGTAACCTCATGGCTGCCCGTGTGCAAGTCTCTCATTTACCGTCATTTTTAGGTGTTCTTTACAAAAATAAAAAACGCCTTATGGTTTGATAAATTTCCATAGCCAATAAATACGAAAAAATATACAGCATATTATAATACTAGCAGAAATACCCGGTGTTGCCCGGGGAAATTTGGTTCAAATCCGATCGGTATGCTAGATGATTAATGGTATGTAAGAATTCATTCGGCTGCCGTTTTGAATAAAATGGGTAGAGAGAAACGAAAACCACGTATGAACTATTTCTGGGAGCACTCCACAATCGTACCAAATTTGATTCAAATCAATAGTAGGACTTGGGAAAATAGGCGTAGTTTAATCAGTACCCGCCGTTCAATTACGGATAAGGAAGTAGTCGTCTCCCACCTTTCTCACTGTGTATAAGATGTAGAGTTACCTGTTCTTTGAGAACAGGAAGTTTATGAGAACAGTTATTTTAATGAACAGTTTAGGCATCAGAACAGTTCAAAAAGAACAGCGCTGTTCTTTCTGACCCATCTCTGGCATTAGCATGCAAATTTATTTTGCATTTTGTACAATTAATATAAAACATTTGGGATTAAAAAGTAGCCTACGACCTTCCTATTTGTGAAGAAAGTATTTGTTGAAAGTTTGATTATTCTAGCTTGAACGGTGTGGAAGTGTATAATGCACAAACAAACAAACTTTCACAAATATATAGGAGATTGATCTTATACTTGTATTGAAAGTGACAAATATCAAATTTCAAATTCCTAAGTTAATTTATTCGAGAGTTATCGTTGAAAAACCAATTCGATGCCTCCCAAACCCCCACTTAAAATTTTTTTGAGATACACCACATAGCCTATATGTTAAGCTGGACCAATCTAAAGATATGCTGCAAGTTTTATAAAAATTCGACCAGCAGTTTTTGCGTGATGCGGTAACAAACAGACAGTTTTTCCCAAAATATTTTTCCTAAAATATTTCTTATTTATACTTCTTCAATGTAATCAACCGTTATCTTGAAATAAGCGATTTCTCTTATGGGTGTCCCCCCTCCCCTTGGTCTGATTTTGCTCATCTACAAACTTGATCTTATACTTGTATTGAAAGTGACAAATATCAAATTTCAACTTCCTAAGTTAATTTACTCAAGAGTTATCATTGAAAAACCAAATCGATGCCCCCCCCCCCCCCCCCCCCCCCAACTCCCACATAAAATTTTTTTTGAGATACACCACATTGCCTATGTTTTAACCTGGACCAGTCTAAAGATACGCTGAAAGGTTCATAAAATTCGACCATCCGTTTTTGGGTGATGCGGTTACAAACAGACAGACAGACAGACAACAATTCTGCAAACCAGTTCAAACGTCTTCTTGTGAAGCAAAACACAAAAAAAGTAAAACCCCAACAAAAAAACAAATGTACAGACAGAGGTTACAATTTTATTTATATAGATTTGGTTGCAACGAAATTTCTATAATCGTGCCAAATTTCAAGTCTCTAGGTCAGTGATGGCGAACCTTCTATAGTCCGCGTGCCAATATTACCGAAATTGTCGAATCTTTTCCGCCTCGCGTGCCACAAAAAGTCCTTGATTTTTTTGGGTGCCAACTAAATTAAATTCGAGATCAATAAATAAGATTGTAACCATAAAACTAACGTTTACAATAGTTAACTAAATAAAACCAATGCTTTGTATGGTCTTCGCCTTTCGTTGGCATGCCAACCAAAATCGTCTTGCGTGCCACTTATGGCACATGTGCCATAGGTTCGCCATCACTGCTCTAGGTCATATGGAGCTGCCTCACCTTTTTTATTCTCGTATGGGGCAATACACCAAATTACGTGGTTTCTTATGGGCCAAAAATGGGGCAAAAAGGAGCCAGAATAGCCTCTCAAAATTGGAATTTTGATAGTTTTGGATTTTTTCCTTCGGTTGTGACCAAAAACATATAATCATACCAACTTTCAAGTTTCTAGCATATCTGGAAGGGCCTCATAATTTTGTATCCTCCTATACAAGGTCGGGCAAATAAGGTTTGAGACATTTTTTAAATTTCGCTCTGGGCAATCTGGCAACACTGCTGCTTAGAAGGTTAGGTGATGATGCAGTACCGAGCACGTGCAGCAAGTCTGGACAAGCTGCGTTCAGTATTCGCTGAGTGGCAGCTCGTTAAAGTTGTGCGTGTCGTTTTCTTTGTCGTGATTGAAAATGAACCGTACGATTGAGCAAAGAGTGAATGTGAAATTTTGTGTTAAGCTTCAGAAATCCCCTAGTGAGACATTAGAGATGTTGAATTAGGTTAACGGCGAAGCTACTATGAGTAAAGGAAACGTTTTTAAGTGGCACAAACATTTTAGGGAGGGCAGAGAAGATGTTAATGACAATGAAAGGCAAGGCGCTCCGGTAACGAAGAGAACTGATGAAAATTCCGTGAAAATCCAAGAACTTGTGCATTCCGATCGCCGGCTAACTGTAAAATGATAGCTGAGGAGCTTGATATGAGCAAGGAAACAGTTCAAAAAATTTTGGTGGAGGACCTTGGCATGAGAAAGTTAGCGGCGAAACTGGTACCACGAATCCTGATGCACAAACAGAAAGAAAGACGACTGAGTTTGTGCACAGACTTTTTGGAAGGAATTGAGGAGGAAAATTTTTTGGAGGGGGTCATCACCGGGGATGAAACTTGGTGCTACCAGTATGATCCCGAAACCAAACGTCAATCGATGGAGTGGAGAACGGAAAATTCCCCCAGGCCAAAGAAGCCACGAATGTCCAAGTCCAAGATCAAAACAATGTTGATCTGTTTTTTGACATTCGAGGCATCGTGCACAGTGAATTTGTGCCTGAAGGGACAACTGTCAATCAAACAAGGCTGAATGACTCTGTTAGGCGCAAACGAAAGGAGTTGTGGAGAGATCACTCATGGATTCTTCACCATGACAACGCACCAGCTCATTCTTCGCTTCAAGTATCTGAATTTTTAGCGAGGAAACAAATCCCTACGATGGACCACCCGCCTTATTCTCCTGATCTGGCACCAGCCAACTTCTGGATGTTTCCAAAATTGAAGAGTGTTCTGAAAGGAAAGCATTATTCAGACGTTGAGGATATTAAATCGTCCGTGAAAGAAATTTTGAAAGGCATTCCAGTGAAAGACTAATGGCAGAGGTGCTGGACGAGGTGTAAGAAGTTGAGGGGGGACTACTTTGAAAATTTCTAGATTGTAAATATCCGTAGTATTAAAAACAGATTTTTAGAATTTTAGTCTCAAAACTTATTTGCCCGACCTTGTATATACGAGTATATACTACCATTTCGTATCCGGCTTTGCCCGGGTGCATTTCAGACTGAAATGTTTGGAAAGAGGACGTGTCCCAAGTAATAGACTTTTTAGTGGTCCAGCATGTTCCATTATCATTGGTAACTTCACTTTACCATTAAAGCAACAAAGGCCGACACTTTCATTTTTCCACTTTTTAACTGTGCAAAATTGGCAAACTTTGTCCATTTTGCCTAAAACCAATTCAGCATCGTTTTTGTATTCTATTTGGGGACTATAGCGAAAAGCAGAACGAACTTTCGAGCTCCATATTTCTACTTGGCTCTCAATCCTAGCTTGCCTTTCTGCACTCTCTTGGCTAGACAATTGAGCGCACCGCCGAGATGAGCGTATGCGCTGGCTTTCAAGGCAAACTTCACAGGCATTTGTCGTTTCGCATGCTCGATGCTCTCTCTGCCTCTCATTAATAGGGGACCTATTGGGACGTTCTAATTGTTCTTGCCATAAAGAAGATCGCTCTTGTTCATTTTCTAGACGATTTTGGTATGAAGTTGTAGATTCATTTTCTCTAAAATGACGACTTCGCCTTGCTGAACCAGACAATCGCCCAATTCCGGGCATTTTCTTAAAGGTATATGCACAAAATTTTATTAGTCAAACCAGTAATTTAAATTAAACAATAGAAATTTTAGTAACGTCAACATCCAGGTGAGAATGCAGAAAATGTAGCTTCAGGGACATATTGCAACCCATCTTCTCGTATGCACCCAACAGATTCTCCACCAGTTTTTTGTAGTTGTCGCATCTACAGTTACCAAGGAATTTCGTCGCTATGTCCTTAAAAGCATTCCAGGCATCTTTCTCATAGCCTTCCAAAACATCGTTGAACTGTTCATCTTTCATAAGTTCCCTTATTTGCAGCCAAACAAAATTCCTTCTTTCACTTTAGCATCACTGATACCCGGAAACTTGCATCGAACGTACTTGAATGCCTCACCTTCCCGGTTCATAGCCTTCACAAAATTTTTCATTAACCCTAGCTTGATATGTAAAGGTGGTAAAATCACTTTGCTCTGATCTACAAGTGGTTCATGTTGTACATTCTTCTTTCCAGGCTCTAGTGAATGTCGCACAGGTCATACCTTCACTTTATAATGCTCTCTTTTTGCGTGGCTGTCCCATTCGCACAAAAAACAACAAAACTTGGTATACCCTAGCTGTAAGCCTAGTATCAGAGCTATCACCTTTAAATCTCCATATATATTCCACTGGTACTAAGAATAACAGATGGCTTCTAAAAGTGTCTTCATATTGTCATACGACTCCTTCATGTGTGCAGAATAAGCAATGGGAACAGATGGTATACATTGCCATCAGAGCCGTCGCGTGGTGTATCGGCGCCTGTGTGCGAAACACATGTGGCACCCCAAGGATTTAAAAAAAATCTTGTACGTCGGCCTTATACATATTTACTTTAAAATATAATATATTAATAATGTTATCTTATAAATTATAATCAGAGGATTAATGGCAGATGTCTAATAAAACAACTTAATACAAATATACATAATACAATTAATATAATACAAAATACTTAATACAAATAATATAATACAAATACAAACTGTAAATACAAATTATATCAAAGGGTAAAACGTCAAAGAATAACAAAAATGCAACAGTTATCTTAAATTAAATTTATTACTGTAAATATTTGTAACTTCCAAGGAATTATAACTTAACTTTCCTTACTTTCGCTGAGGCTATTTTTTTTACGATGTAGTGTATATCTAATTCATTTAAAATTTCATTTTCTATGGATAAAATAGATAGATTTGTCATACGTTTTTGTGACATGGTGGAGCGTAAATAATTATTTATTAGTTTTAATTTTGAAAAAGATCTTTCCCCTGTCGCAACAGTTAAAGGAAGTGTTAATAGGATTCTATATGAAATTGACAAATTAGGGAAAGTATTAGTTAATTCATTTTTAAATAAATAGGTCAAAATGTCTATCGGTTTCATTTTATCTTGTAAAAATGGCTGTAATGTAATTATTTCATCATAAAGCTCTACAGCATTTATGTCTCTATTTTGGTCACAACTCAATTCTGATTGTAAATTTTTGCAGTACTTCATTAAATTATCTGTATCCATTCTGGAGGAAACTGGCAAATTATATAAAAAATCAAATTTTGACGAATGTGTTTTCAGTAATTTGACCTCTCTTCAACAGCATTAATTATTTCATCAAGTATTGCAAAATAGAAATTAATTTTGTAATTCTCTTCCGGACTCTTAATGGTCTCATCTTTTTTTCTCCTTTGGAATAATGCATCAGTAAAATCTGTTTGTGTATTACTTTTTTTGCAATTTTTTTCGCGTCAGCTAAAACAAAATTAAATTCTTCATCACTTCGTGTTTTTTTCAGAAAATCAGTCAAATTTTCAAGCTGAATTAAGCAAGAATCAATATCCAAGTCAATTTTCTGCACCATCTTACTTACTACATTAATTTTAGATAATATATTATACCATACTAAAACAGAGCAAATAAATTGAAAGGTTGAAATTTTCGAAAATAAACATTCTGCTTTGTGATTTGTTGACATGTCAAAATCTGATTCAACAATATCGTTTAAGGCATTACAAATTTTGTCTAAAAAATACCTTAAAGGCCTAATTGCCTCAACTCTACTTTCCCATCGGGTGTCGCACAAAGACTTTACTGTTAGTTCCGTAACGTGCTTACGTAAAATTCCCCATCTTTTGTAGGAAGCTGAGAAAAATACATAAAGCTCTTCCACATTTGAGAAAAAATCGACAGTTTCGTATGTTTTTTTTGCTGCACCACATACAATTAAATTCAGACTATGTGCTGAACAAGGAACAAAAAAGGCTCGGGGATTTATCTCCAAAATTTTTTTTTGCAATCCCTTACTCTGACCCTTCATATTAGCTCCGTTGTCGTATGCTTGTCCACACATGTTTTGAATATCGATATTATTTTTTTCTAAATAATCTAATAAGAAATCTTTCAACCCTGAACCTGTAGTATCGGTAGTCCTACAAAAATCCAAAAAATGTTCTCGAATCTCTATCTTTTCTAGTTTATAATTAAAGAACACAAAACGAAAAACCATAGTAATCTGTTCCTGATGATTAATGTCTGTTGTACAATCCAGGATAATGGAATAATATTTTGAAGATTTTATCATATTTAATATTTGATCTCTAATTTCTGTTGCCATGATATGTATGATTTCATTTTGGATTTGTGGTCCTAAATAATGAGGCATTGCTTTATCGGACGATTGAACAATTCTTAAATGTTCTGCAATTACATGATCAAATTTTCCAATGCTTTCAACTAATTTTAGAAAGTTCCCATTGTTTTTTTCATAAATCTTACTACTTGATCCTCTAAATGCCAAATTTTGCTGAGCTAAATATTGAATGATATAAATTATTCTCTTGACAACATTGTACCATCGTTGTTCCTCTTGTTCAATTAATCTTTATTGAGAACTATCAATAGTTTTCCCCGTTTTAAAAGATATTATCAAAGCTCTCCATTTTTTAAAATTCTCTATGTGAGATTCATTTTTTTCATGCCTGCTTAAATGTTGAGATAAATGCTGCCAATCGTTAAAACCATTGGCTACTAATGGAAATGAACGATTGAACAATTTGCAGCTAAAGCAATATACGGAATTTTTAGATTTTGAATACAAAAGCCAATCACGTGACACCTTTTCCCCATTACATAAAATTCTGTAGTAATATGATTTACTGAAACTCCTACCGGATTTGTCATTTGGAAATTGAATGTCTCTAATTTGAAGTGGCCCTAATTTAATTATGTGAATTCTAGCACTATCATTCACATTTTCCGGCCAAGTACCTGGGTCCTCAAGTGACGCAGTAATACTTTCTTCTATTTCTGTCTCTTCACGGTCCTCCTCTTCCAGCTTTTCATGATCATCGTCTTGATTTTTTTGCATCTCTCCTTTGCTTGGTTCAGTTTTGATCCCAAGCTCTGAAGCCGACTCCAGCAGCTGTGTTTCAGCCTTTAGTGAATCAGTATTTGGCAATGGTTGATCGTAGGAAGATGACGAGGTTGATGGCTGAGCATGAATTGTCAAAAATCGCTGAATTGAAGAAGTTGTTTTTCTTATTTCTTTTTCTTCATTTGACGATATTCATTGCCTGATAATTTCCGTTTACTCATGGTACTGTTCACAAAAAAATTAATTATGATTATGAATCTGTATTAAAATATAATAAAATTTTTAAAAAATCAGAATCCCAAACATGAAATTTATTTATTTTTAATATAACTTAAAACGTTGAAACTTCTCTCACAAGAAACTTGTGTGACAGATAATGTAAATATAATTTTATATGCTTTATATTCATTTTAGGGCTACTATGCCTAAATTAAATACGAAAATGTCACGGATTAAAATCTCAAACAAGAAAATTATGAAAGAAACGGTTTAAAATTGAAAATCAAGAACGTGAGTGATATTAATCTTTGTTATAACAATAAGTGCAATAAGAACGTACTCTACAAAATGTCTTATTTACAAATAGCAAGCAAGTGGCATATCTAGAAAATAGTACGAGGGTGAGTGGGGAAGAGGATAAGAAGAGGGAAAAATTGGTCAGCCAATACCAGTGAATTCACCCTCCCTTGTTTACTGAACACGAAGTTGGGAAAGATGGCTATGTGCAGGGAAATCCCTGGACTTGAAGACGAGTACCCAAAGAAAGAGAAGAAAGACAAATCGAACTTCCCTCACCTCACTTCTATGACAAGGGAATCACAATCAGTGTTGCCAACTCCGGTGATCAAGATCTCCCATCAGCGAGAAGAATTCATAACGTAACATATGCAGTTAAAACGCCAACATCACAGACTAAACAACGAATACACTTACACAGATTTTCCTCTCGGATGCTCGATGTCCAGAATATAAAACTTCTTATTCACAGCAGTACCATCAGCATTTATTCCAATTGCAGCCGTCAATCGCCTGTCAAATGCTTGCACTTACTACACCAGTGTCACATAGATTTTAGTGCAACGGCAGACTTGGCAATGCAGATCGGAGAGGTATCATACACATTACATTGTTACAGAATGAAACAATGTGATGTAAGCAGTGTACTTTATAGACAGTGATACTTTATAACACTATCACCTACACAAATACGCGACAAAAGGACGACGCTACGTGATGCCGCGGCGATGCCGGGCCGGGTGGCTCGTGTCTCACGCGTTGCAACCCGTGAACAAAAACAATCATGGCAGCAAAAGGAGCAGATATGAGCATTTCAGAAAATGATTTTTTTCAGCTTTTTTCGTATTTCATCCCACTGTGAGCTGGCGCCCTTGAAGGTTGGCACCCGTGTGCGGTGCACACATCGCACCCTATATTGGGACGGCTCTGGTTGCCATTATGAAGAAGAACACCTTTTAAACTTGTTTTGGAAGAGTCGATGAAAAGTCTCCAATCATTTGTGTCATGCTGCATATTGAGGGCACACGTAATACCATCAATGTTATTGCAAAATATGAGGTCCTTGTCCTGAGAAAAGAAAGGAACTAGGTCTTTTTGTCGACTTCTAAATGTAGAAACCTTAGTGCCTTCGGCCAACAAGTTCCACTCCTGTAATCTGGAAGCAAGGATCTCTGCTTTAGCTTTACTTAATTCTAAGTCTCTTACCAAATTGTTAAGATCTGCTTGTCTAATTAAGTGAGGATTTTTCGAGGAACTGTGAAATTCTTCTTTTTCTTTTTCTTCAGAATCTTTGGATGGGCCCGCTCGAGGTTCATCACTTGATGTTTCTGAATAAGTACACGAGAAGTTCTCCGGAGGATTTGGTACAGGCAAATCCACTCTATGAGGAATTGGTTGGATCGCTGAAGGAAGATTTGGGTACTTAAGACTGCTTTTCTTCTTTGTGGTCATTCCTATGATCGGAGGAGTAAGGCAGAAGTAGCAGTCTGTGTTATGATCTCTTGGTTCTCTCCACACCATGGGAACCGCGAAAGGCATGGCACGGTTTTTACCATGTAGCCAGTATTACAAGTTGGACGTGCAAGTTTTGCAACATATATGAGGTGCCCAGCTCTTATCCTGGTTCCCCACCTTACATCCAAGATATAGTTGAGAGAGGTGAAATTTGAGAAAAACACATACCACCTGCAACTCAAAAACTGTAACCAACCGTAACTTTTTATAGTCATTTTTGTAATCAGCGACCTCGAATTAGTAAGAATTGGTTATTGTGTTCTCTGGTGCAAAATGGCTGTTGCCCAGTGTTATCAGTGTATATTTACGTTTCTGTATATAAAGATAAATGTCCTGCTTTCTATCAGTCACAAAAGTACAATAGGATGACTTTAACAATTAAAGGACACAATGTAACATAAAAAGAGAATAGAAAATTAAAATATCTGATGTGGCAAACATGACTTTCTCCATATTTGGGGTATAGATATTTAAATTATTATGAATAGCATTATGAGGCAAAATTATTATTTCGTATTGTAAAAGAATACAGTCGTCCTTACTGCCATAAATTATATTTTGAATATGTTTACAAAATTCACCGCTGTATACTGGAAATTACAAAAAAGTTGAATATCTCCGAAATGGATAGTTCTACGAAAATTTGTTTCAAACAAAACCTGGAAGAAATAATATTCTCTACAACTTTGGTCCTCACGAAGATGACCAATAATGACGTTTTTAAGGAAATATTTGATGGAAACTGAAAAAATCTGATGTGGCCAACACATGACTTTCTCCATATTTGGGGTATAGATATTTAAATTATTATGAGTAGCATTATAAGGCAAAATTATTATTTCGTATCGTAAAAGAAGACACGTCCTTGCCGTAAATTACGTATATTTTGAATGTTTACAGAATTCACAGCTACAAGGTGTTGGCGCTGTAGGCTGGTATTAAGATAAAGCGAAATATATCCGAAAGGGATGGTTCTACGAAAATTAGTTACAAACAAAACTTGGAAGAAATAATATTCTCTACAACTTTGGTCCTTACGAAGATTACCAATAACGATGTTTTTAAGGAGATATTTAACGGAAACCGAAAAACCGGTTATTTATAAATAACTCCTAAACAACAACTATTATAGAAAATTGTTGCAAATTAAAACTGTAGGAAATTACATTCTCTATAACATTATTATAGAATTGTATATAGAATAATGATGTTTTAACAAAGAAATATCGCAAAAACCGAATCGGGTTTCGAATAAACCGCGACTTCCGATTATCCGTTATTGTCCAAAAACTAATCAGTTCTTTGTGCTCATGTTCAAGTGTTATATATGAAGTTTGGTAACGATATGGCATGTACTTTTTGAGTTAGAGCGCCCACAATAACATACACACACACAGACATCATTCCGAAAATAGTCTAAACGTGTTCTAGGGACCTCAAAACATGTATTTCCGTTAAAATCTCGAAGTCGATTTTTTTCATGAATACAATACTTTCCCATTACTACGTATGAGAAAGTAAAAACATTATTTATAAATAATTCCTAAACAATAACTGCTATGAAAAATTGTTTCAAATAAAAGTTGTAGGAAATTACATTATCTATAACATTTGTATGGAATTGTATATACAGTAATGATGTTTTAACGGAGAAATATCACAAAAACCGAATTGGGTTTCGCATAAACCTCGACTTCCAGTTAACCGTTATTGTCCAAAAACTAATCAGTTCTTTGTGCTCATGCTAAAGTGTTATATATGAAGTTTGGTAACGATATGGCAAGTACTTTTTGAGTTAGAGCGCCCACAATCACACACACACACACAGAGACATCATTCCAAAAAGTCTACACGTGTTCTAGGGACCTCAAAACGTGTATTTCCGTTGAAATCTCGAAGTCGATTTTTTTCGTGATCCTAATACTTTCCCATTACTACATATGGAGAAAGTAAAAACAATATATTTTGCTTTTACCTCTAATTTCATAATGGATAAATAACAAATTAGGTAATTTCGACTCACAACTAAATCCTTAATTTCCTTAAGTTGTTTTTAACCTCTATTTTCGACAGTGTGGCCCGCGAAGAGGACAGAATTAAGTTATGTAGCCGCAATATATGCAGAAATGGATCATGTGGCCTTCGGTCTGAAAAGTTTGAGCACCACTGATCGTTTTTAGAAATAATACATAAATGCTACTATAGAAATACTTGTGTTATAAAAAGGCGAATTTTGATAACTTGGCCATAAGCGCCAATATTCCTAGCTACGTCTTTGTTACTAACGTTGAATAAAATGCATTTATGATAGGAAATGAATGTACAGTAGTCCCTCGCCATTCACGAGGGTTAGGTTCCTGAAAACCCTCGCGAATGGTAATTTGGTATATGGAAAAATAGGGTTTGGTTCTTAGAGTCCCTATTCCAGCATGTAACTTGCATTTTTTCCCTTCAAAATATAATAATACAATATGTACTGTGGAATTCTGAATAAATGCCACATTTTATTAAAGAGCAAGTAACCGATCTACACATGCTTCGATGATGGCAATATCCCGTTTATTAATTATAAATCCCACAAATTTCGTTATATTTTAAGAAAATTTTTCATTTCAATGAGGCAACACAATTTATTTATTTTTACCAAAAAAATCTATATAGGGATTTACGGAACATGTGTGTAAATCATTAAATAAAGTAAAAATGTTTTGCCATGTGTAAATCTTTAAATAAAGTAAAAATGTTTTGCGACGAGCCGCAGCGGGATAACCTGCTGTCCGGTACGTAGCTCTGAAGCTCAGCCCCCCCTCCCCCTCTTTGTCTAATCCTGGCTACGCCACTGTATACAGTCATTGGTAATATCAGCCCAGTAGAGCAGGTTGGCTGTCCTTACACTTCAGGATTTAATGGGAAAACCCTCATGACTGCAGAACTAGTCAGCAAATCGGTAGCCAGGTATTCAGTAAAGAATTGCGAGTGAAGGCTATAAGGTCTCTTTTGGCGGTGTCAGGAAGATGCAGCAGCAGTTAATAAGCATGTGATATCTTCAGGGCCGGCCCTAGAAATTGCGGGGCCCAATTAGAAAACTTTTGGCGGGACCCCTACATCTAAAAGGCGTAGTTTGAAAAAAAAGATTTGGGAGGGGCACAGCAAGTGAGGTCCAAAGGACCGAAGCAACGAGGCCTAAAAGGCCGAGCCAGGAAGTTGGGATCCCAGGCCGCCAACGCATTTCCTGCATTTTGAGAGCATCAGATGGCCTCTCATGAGACCACTTGGGTATGGATGGGACTATGGATAAATCTAAAAAGAATCATCAGCAATAGATAGTTTGGAGCCCCTACACCATTGTGGGGCCCAATTGGGTCCAATAGGTACAATTGGCCTAAGGCCGGCCCTGAATATGTATATATTTTCCTATTCCCTGGGCGAAAAGGAGGGACGTATTGTTTGAATCAAACACGACTTTAACTTTGTAGCTCTGATACTTAGCCACTGTTGCGCATTAGGTTTTAACTTTTTCTTTGGAAATCCCATTAGAGTTTGGTAGCACCTTCTCCTTCAGCAGTACTGCATTGTGTCGTAATAGGGCTCATTTTTGTGATTCCCTATGGCTCGTTCGTTACCAGCTGTCAGTAGCGGAATCCTGACGTATGCTTGGTTTTTAATAAAATAGTTTGTGGGGATATTGACAAGTGCTGTCATGTAACTTTCCAGTGATTTATTATTTTGTGAACATATAAGGTGTGGTAATAATTTAAAAATTTAAAATCTTTTAAAAATTAAGTTCTTTTCTTATACCTATAGGAATAGAACTTGTAAGTTCAATGAACTTTTGGTGAAAGATTTTCCTTTTTTGAAAAAAACTAAAATAGAAACTGTTAGGTTGCGACGAATGTAACGGTGAGTTTTCTGTCTCCCATGGTGGCAGATATGATATCACAAAACATTTAGCAACAGAAAAGCATAAGAGAGCCTTAAGTAATGCCGCTTCCTGCTCTAACTTAGAGGATTTCTTCTGAAAAACTGATTTCGCTGAAAAGGAAAGACAATTAGCAACAGTAGGAGGACTATTTTCGTTCCATGTAATTAACCATAATCAAAGTTTTAGGTCAATGGATTGTACATCCAAAATCATCCAAAAACTGTTTGAAAAATGTTTTCATGTGCCAGAACATTCGTTGTCGTTTGTTAAAGGTGGATACTTTCAATATATTAAACAAATGCAATATGTATATTGGACGTTAATCATTTCCTGAAAATTAAGGCGAATAAAAGATTAATACATATTTGTTATTTGTGTCGAAGTATTTAACCGATCAGAGTGGATTTTAACCAGTGTTTGGAATGATCTGGAACGCACTGCTCTGGCTCGTCACACACGCCGATGATACCGTTCCGTTTCGTCAGACACGTAGAAATACCGTCCCTTAAAATCAGCGTTCCGTTTTGTAAAAATTTCCATTCCACTACCAATACAAGCGTTCCGTTTCGTAACATTTTCCATTTCAAGCACAGATTTTAACCTGCTTCAAGGGAAAGGCCAATCATCACGCGCGGAATAAATTAGTCATTTAAAATATACTTTAAGTTAATTTCAAGAGGACATTCAGTACAGTGATAATATAATTCATAGTGATTCATTGGTGTGCATTTGTGGTCAGATAGGGGCCCTTAAGTAAAATTTTCCCGGGTTGGAAAAAATTGCGGCCGCCCCTGGGTAATAGGCATTTTTGTGTTTTACTCCTTGCAAAATTTTCTGCCGACGCCCTTGCCCATATCATTTGATGGTGAACCATATGAGAATGATGGTAATTTTCGATCACTAATTAGATTTTGTGCTGGATATAGTGAAAATTTTAAATTAGGGTTAACAACAGCCCCAAAAAATGCTTCTAATATTAGTCCTAGATTTCAATATGATTCTATTGAAACAGTTGGTAATTTTATAATGGAACAAATAGTACAAGAAGTTGATGAAGCACTGTGCTTTGCGTTGCTAGCTGATGAAACCGCTGATGTTGCAGGCATTGGGCAGCTCTCTTTATGTATTCGATATTTGATATTCGAAAATAACGAGCCAAAATTGTGCAAAAAGTTTTTAAAATTTACACCAGCTCCAGATGTTGCTGCAGAAGGGCTAGCAAATACCTAATATGTTAAGAATTTTATTGTCAATTGGAATTAATCTGAAGAAGCTTCCTGGTCAAGGATATGATGGCGCACCAGTTATGAGCGGTATTGTCAATGGTGTTAAAGCAATAATTAAGAAAAATTTTCCTAATGCTCTTTACGTCCATTGTACGAGCCATAGTTTCAACTTAGCTATTGGTAGTGTTTGTGATGTTCGCCAGATTAAGCAGTTTTTGACCCTTTTAGGGGAGCCCTATCTTTTTTTTATTGTACTGAAAAAAATAGCAAGCATTGACTGCATCAATCAAAAAGGTTTGCCCAGAAACAAAAAAAGAAAAACATGAATTTGTGCACCACTAGATGGATTGAACGTCATAACACAGTTTCGACATTCTTAGAGCTGCAAGACCCAGTGATTGATGCATTAGAAATAATAGTAGATTGGACTAATTGTATTGCCTCATCAAAAGCACAGCAATTTTTATATACCATTAAACAATTTCAAACTACCATCAGTATGCTTTGTTTGAATTATATTTTCACTTACAGCCTTGTTCTCTGTAAATATCTGCAATTGAGAATTATAGCCTTAAATGAAGCAATAAATGCTGCTGATGATCTTATTTCTATATTAAGTAGAATAAAAAATGATTGAAAGGAATTTGAAAGCCTTTTCTCAGAAGCTGTTGGAATTGCATATAAATATGATTTTCCAGTTGAAAAACCAAAGCTTCGAGGACAGCCAGGTATCAATTTTCAAGATGTATCACCTAAAGAGTATTATAAAAATGATGTATTTTTGCCATTATTAGACGTTTTTATAACTAGCCTTAAGGAAAAATTTTCCAATCACAGAAATACAATTGAAAGCTTCCAATACATTTTACCTATACCGAATTGGAGTGACACTAATACATCAAAAATTAATGTTCATATTGTAGAATATTTATGCAATTTCTATCCAGAAGTTATAACATGCAGCAGGAAAGAAATTCTGGCAGAAATAATACTTTGGCAGAAACAATTGCCAGTGAATGCAAAAGGAATTTCGTTGATAGAAGTTCTTAAATTCTGCAATAAACAAATTTTTCCGAACGTTCATATTCTTCCGCGCATCCTTGTAACACTTCCAGTTACTACTTGTGAAGCTGAAATAAGTTTTTTGACGTTAAAACGATTGAAAACTTATCTAAGATCAACAATGTCTGAACACATTAAATGGATTACCTTTGATGAATATTTACAGGGAAATTAAGCTGGATGTAAATTTAATAATTAAAGAATTGGCCAATGAAGCATTGAAGAATTGTCTTTATATTCTAAATAAAAACATTTGTATCAATTTCATCACTAATTAATAAATAATAAAAAATATTTCTTTTTAAAATTGAGTTTCATTTATGGTCCTTAAGAGAATTTGGACCATCCCCTTGGGAAAATTCTGGGTATGCTACAGATACACACACACACACGTGCGTGCGTGTGTGCATATGTAGCATATATATATACACACACACGCATACATATATACATATACAGTAGAACCTCATAAATCCGGGCCCCTCGGGACCTAGCACGAGCAGGATTTTAGAAAATTCCGGTTTTTTGAAAATGTTGCAGATAGCCTAAGCATTCAGGGGCAAATCGTCCTTGCGGGATAAAACAAAAGAAAGCTTTTTGTAATCTATATAATGTATTTCAAAATTTAATCAGAAATCACGCCAGAATATTTTAAAATATGAAATACATACACAAAATGTATGTAAATAAACATGCAAAATATTAAATAAATCATAATAGATGCCTTGCCCTCTTGCCACCCTTGGCTATGCCACTGCACCTTCATACCATATCACGGCCTATACGTAAAAAAAATAAATACACAACATTAAAATCCAAAATTTACGCCAAAACTTATAAAAGAAAGAATCATTAACAAGTGGACGAATTTGGAATAAGGTCATAGCAAATTTAATGCACACCAATTTACACGTCCCATTTCTACTCTCGATGGCTAGAGGATAAGGTCGAGACAGCGTCTTTAGTTGCGGCAATGCAAGTTTCATTTCATTTCAGTGTTGGAAGCTTTTTGAAGGTTTTTCTGCGAAATTGTCTTGAACATATCACACAGATTGCTTCATACATAGTGATCTTTCCTTAATAAGTTTATCTTTAATTAGGTATAAATTCATCATATCCTGTGATTCGATGCATGACCGCTGCTATAAAGCCGATATTGTATCAGTGACTAATTCTATGCAACGGTCTATTGAAGGCTTGTTTGCAACTGCATTGTCACTTTCACTTTTTTCATAATTCTCACGTTCGGGTTCCAAAACCATTTTAACTATTTCTCCATCAGTTAGCTGATTCACTACAGGCACTTCATAGTCGATTTCCATCCAGTTTTCAACGTCTTCTTCCAGACCCTTCGTGAAAGCATTATTCGTCGACCCCTTAGCAAATTCCATAATTTCAGATACCAGTCTCTTTTTGACACTAACATTGAAACCTAGAAAATCTGGTGGTGATTCATCACATTCTTCAAACATGCTTGCAGGCCACAAATTATGGCAGGCATTTTTCATTGTTGCAGCCGTTACATAAGTCCACGCTTTAGCTAGAGTCCAAATTGAGTCCTTAATGTTAAATTCCTTTTTAAATCCGTCAACACCTTGGCCTCTATTACAAGCAACAAGCAATTTCTGCATAAATTGCTGTTTGTAATAGCATTTTAGTGAGCGTAATATTCCCTGATCCATGAATAATAGATGTACAATTTGGAGATAAATAAACCACACGCACGTTACCCAATACCAAAAGTGATGCATCAGGATGGGCAGGACAGTTATCTAATGTCAGAATTATTTTACAATCATCACCTAGTCCCTTAGATTTACAATGAGCATGTGCCTCCAGTGCAAAATAATTCAAAAACCAATCCAACATTAATTGAGAAGTTATCCATGCACGTTTATTAGCACGGTAGTTGACAGGAAAATTCTTTACACTCTTTAAAGCAAGAGGGTGTGCAGTTTTACCAATTACAGTTAGGTCTAGTTTGTGCGTACCTGCTGCATTTGCACACGCAAGAACCGGCAGCCTCTCCTTTGACTCCTTCACTCCAAATGCCATATCCTCATCGGCGGCTGCAAGTGTGCTCCGAGGAAGACATCGCCAAAATAGTCCTGTCTCATCCGCATTATATATTTGCTCTGCAGTAAGATTTTCATCCGAAATTAACTTGGTAAACTCCTCTACAAATGTTTCGGCAGCATCCAAATCGGCACTAAGTTTTTCGCCAGACACTGCTAATTTTCGTATTCCATGGCGAAGCTTGAAGCGATGAAGCCAACCTTGTGAATAATCGCAAGCTGTATTGATTTTCAAATCGTCGTGGAATTTCTTTGCATGCTGTATTAGCAATAGGCCTGATACCGGTACACTTTCACTTCTTCTTTGTCGAAACCATTCAAACAATACTCTATCGATATCATTGACCCTGGAAATGTGTAATGTTTTTCGACTACTCATAGCCTTAGGAGTGTCACTGTCTGCATAAAATGTCAGCAGCTCACTTTTTCCTTTCTTCAAGTCATACACAGTAGAACTGCCTACGCTATATTCTTCACAAAGTCTCTTAACTGTAGCATATTTTTCAAGTTTTCTTAATAAATCTACTTATTGTTCAATAGAAAGAGATTTATGTTTACACTTCATAATACTACTGGAGGGGTTTTCAGCTTTTTTGAAGACATTCCAATATGAACTTGAGCAATATCACACTAATGAAAGACACATTTGATCGCTACGAATCTGAACACGCGACTGTATACAAGTTATACAATGTGACTGTGGAAACTATTCCCTAACACGTACCAACATGTATTGGTCAGCTGACAACTGGAGTCACTCACACATACAATGTAACTGCTGCCATAAAATTGGTTCTAGAATTAGCGCATTTTGATGCGAAGCGGTGAGTTTATCATTCCATAGTGGATTAGGCTACCTGCGGCAAAAATTTTAAAAAGTGCACTTTTGAAAAACTGCTGGATTTTTGATAATTCTGGATTTTCGAGTGCCGGATTTATGAGGTTCTACTGTGTATGTGTGTGCGTGTGCATGTGTGTATGTGTGTATGTATATATGTATATATGTATATATGTATATATGTATATATGTATATATATATATATATATATATATATATATATATATATATAAAACATATATATATATATATATATATATATATATATATATATATATATATATATAAAACATATATATATATATATATATATATATATATATATATATGTGTGTTTGAATTCCACTGACAAACTTCTAGGGCTTGTAGGTGGGTTTGAGGTATGATCCGAAAAATTAGTCCGAGTTGTCTGCGTCGCTTCATTACCAAGATACAGGCCGATGAATGTACAGTTGCCCCTGTAAGGTTTGCAACCATTCTCGCACCCCTGTCGCTGCTTGTAGTTGCGTAGTTGTGACTGCTATGCGCGGTTCGACGTGACTGATCTGGCCGCATTGAACTGCACTCCTTCATTTCTCAATCAGTAGCCGGAAGTTATTAGGTTCATTTAATTAAATAACACTCTTAGAGGGCAGGATATGCATTATCTTGACGTTCTATTGTACAAATAACATTGGACGGTAAAACGTGGCTTAAGATCCCTTATGTAATTAATGGAAGTCCCTTAGTGTACTTAGATGGTGAAAACAGATAAGAGTGGGAAATTTAATCATGCGAAGGTAATATGATATGATGATGATCAGGCCTTTCAGTATTAACATGGAAACTACAGCAGCTGTTCAAAGTGTCGACCAACTACTTCATTGCATAGCCCGCAGCGACGCACCATTGACTGTAACACTTGCTCAAAAATACCAGGTGTCTGTCGTATGTTGTCGCATGCTTCCTGGATCCTGGGCAGAAGATCATCTTCTCGCTTTACTGGAGTCTCGTAGAAGAGACATATGAGATGTCTCCAGACGAAAAAGTCAAGCGGATTTAGGCCTGGTGAGTGAGCAGGCCCAATCCACCGCGCAGTAAAAACAGTATTCAGGTATTCTCGTGCATCCATGCTGAAATTTGCAGGGGCCCCGTCATGCATGAACCACATCCTTCGGCGAACATCTAAGGGCATATCCTCCAGCAGTTCTTGCAGTGACTGCTCCAAAAAATCCTTGTAGCCTGGTCCTGTCAAGAGCGGAGGAAGTACGTAAGGGCCTATTAAAAATCATGAACAATATCACATCAGACATTGATGGAAAATTTTTGCTGACGGCCTGGTTCGACTGTCGCTTGCGGGTTTTATTCGGCCCAAGCATGGCTGTCATGGCTGCTGATAATATTCCCTCGAGTGAAGAATGCCTCATCTGTGTATAGCACGATGCTGGGGAACTGGGGCTCTGCAGCACAGCGCTGGAGGAACCATTGAGTAAACTCCTGTTGCCTGGGGTAGTCTGCTGGGCTCATTATCTGCATTTTTTTTGCAGATGATATGGGTATAGCTTCTGCTCATGCATAATCTTCCAAACGGCAGTGTGAGATGCATGTATGTCATGCACAACTAGGTGCGTGCTAGTTGACGGTTCGTCAGCAACCATATCTAAGACCGCTTCCTCGAAGCGCAGACTGCGGACAGTCCTCCTACGTCTAAAATCATTCCTGTTGACCTTCAATGAGCCAGTCTCTCTTAGCCCCCGATTTATGGATGCAAACGTGCTGTGGTGCGGAAGTCGCCGATTAGGAAAGCGTCCCTGATACAGCCGCTGAACCTTCCTGCCATATCTGTCTGCTGCACCATATGCAAGGAGCATATTTGTCATTTCTTCCCACATATACGCATCTATTGCAGAAGTCACTCATGCACTAATGTAAACAACCTCACAACAGAGACGTGGTGGCAAGTGCCAGGCTAACAAGCTACTGATCGAGGTATCAAGGAGTGCAGTTCAATGCGGTCAGATCAGTCACGTCGAACGGCGCATAGCAGTCACAACTACAAGTAGCGACAGGCGTGGGGATGGTTGCAAACCCTACAGGGGCAACGGTACATTCTCGGTAATGAAGCGACGCAGACAAGTTGGACTAATTTTTCAGATCATACCTCGAACCCACCAACAAGCCTTAGAAGTTTCTCGGTGGAATTTAAATACACCCTGTATATATACGAGGTCGAGTCAAAAAAAAATCTTGTGGGGCCAACACGACTTTCTCCATATTTGGGGTATAGGTATTTAAATTATTATGAATAGCATTATAAGGCAAAATTATTATTTCGTATCGTAAAAGAATACAGTTGTCCTTATTGCCTTAAATTATGTATATTTTGAATGTTTACAGAATTCACCGCTACATGGGGGTGGCGCCATATACTGGAAATTACAGAAAAGCAAAATATCTCCTAAATGGATGGTTCTACGAAAATTTGTTTCAAACAAAACTTGGAAGAAATATTATTCTCTACAACTTTGGTCCTTACGAAGATTACCAATAAGGACGTTCTTTAGGAGATATTTTAGGGAAACCGAAAAAACCGATTATTTATAAACTAGCTGATCCCGTGCAATCTTTGCGCGGTGAATTTTCAATTGATTTATAAAAAATGATGAATTATGTAAAATAAGTTGATCTCAATAATTCACATTTAACTCTAAAAATGCATTTCCTTACACAGTAATTGATGGCAAACTTTTGTTTTTCTTTTTATTCAAATATATGTCCTTTCTTTTTTATATAACAATCAAAGCAACTGTTTATGTAGAATATCAATGAAGAGAAGATAACCATGTAATGTGTTTAAAATAATGTGTGTCCCTATTCTCATTTAATTAAAAATTTATGCTTGAGCCTATTTGCGTTAATAAACATTATGGATGTATATATAATGGTTCTACTTACAAAGAGATAAGATTCCAGCATTCAAATGATGATAGGAAGATTCAACTGCTTTGATTGAATCGTTAGAAATGCTTCCCATACGCAGTTAACCAAATATTTATCCGTAAATATTTATGTTGCTATGTATAAATGTTGACATTGCTACAGCAATAATTTCAATGCTTAAACAAAGTGCAAAGCAAATAACTCTATTCTTTCACCTATTTTAAGGTTTAATTGGCATTAATTGAATCGGAGGCAACAATGACGGTTGCCTTGACAACGTCCGGAAAGAGTACGAAATATCCATAAAATTTCAAAAACAATTGCGTATATCTGAATGATTCGACCATGTAACATGTAAACATCGCAAGAATAAGATAGTATAGAGTTTTAGCCATAGAATAAAGCAAAAACGAAGAAAATCGGTCCTTATTTACATGTTTTAATGAATGAAGGAAAAAAACATTGCACTCTGAAAAATCAAAAATCCCATATAAACTTATGGGAAAATATAATTGTCTCCTGGAATAATTCCTAAACAATAACTACTATGGAAAATTGTTTGAAATAAAAGATGTAGGAAATTATAGTTTCTACATTTTTTGTAATGATCAATGTATACTATAATGACGTATTATCAGAGAAATATCGCAAAAACCGAATCGTGTTTCGAATAAACCTCGACTTCCGGTTAACCGGTATTGTCCAAAAACTAATCAGCTCTTTGTGCTCATGCTAAAGTGTTATATATGAAGTTTGGTAATGATATGGCAAGTACTTGTTGAGTTAGAGCGCCCACAATCACATCCATCCATCCATCCATCCACACACACACACACACACACACAAATCATTCCAAAAATAGTCTAAACGTGTTCTAGGGACCTCAAAACGTGTATTTCCGTTGAAATCTCGAAGTCGATTTTTTTCGTGATCACAATACTTTCCCTATACTACGTATGGAGAAAGTAATAAGATGAATTTAATCTGACAGAGGGGCAGCCATTTTGTTTTCACAGGGTTGTCATCTTCAAAAGCTTTCTGCAAATGTAGATCTATCAATTCCTTGTTACTCAGCTCATTATCATCAGAGGCAAGTACTAACTCATTGATACTGGCCCCTTCCATTCCCTTAAAACCTACTTCTGTAGCTATACATATTAGAAATCTCCTGGCACACTGAAGGCACGTCATTAATTGCTGGTGAAGCTTTGCTATGGATGCATTATTGCCATATTGCTCACCAAAGAAGCCAAAAAGATTTAAACGCTATCCTTTATTTTCTCGCAGTCTCTCCTAAAGTCAGCTCCTGAATCACTAAATGAGCACTTTTTGGGAGAAAACTTCTTGGGAACGGCAAAGGAGGTGAATGGGAAAATCCGTGTAGAAAACGACAGACCTGTGGGTTTTAATGACACAACAGATTTTTAGACATTAATACCTAAACGATGCAAGAGCAAAACAACTCAAATCGAGTAGATGCAAATCGGGGTCTTAGTGTAGATTATCTGTACCATAATTGTGCTGAGGAATGAACCAGACTTGAATTGCTAGAACATGTCATTCAGATGGGTAAGATGTAGCAGAGTGAATACAGATGGTTGTAGAATGCCCATTTCCATTATCTGGAAATCCCTTAAATAAATTTGATTATAGGGGAAAAGTGGGGTGTTGGTGGTGTAATGGATAAGGCTCTGGCCTACTATTCACCTGCTGGAAGTAGGATTTTTTTCAGAGGTGTTCCGGCCCCCTATTTGTGTGTGTACAAACTAAGAGAATGAGACAATGAGGAAACGAAAAATGAGGAGAACACACAAATCAGCACCCATCCTTCAGAAGGGACATTAAGCAGTTGGACCCCATGGTGCTCTTCGTAAGAGTAGGCTAATGCCGGCACTGGGTTTCCCTTCTCCCTTGTGTGCATGGCGTAGAAGGCAATGGGAAACCACCCAAGTCAATCAAACCAATCTAAGGATTCAATTACTCTATAGAGGAAAGACACCTCTATTTATGAGGGACAGTGAGAGAGGGAGATTACTATCTCCAATTATTCTCATACCTCTAGTCAACTTCCTTGGGTTTGGAAGTGGCAAAATTCTGTTCCAAAATAACTGAGGTAGTTTTCAGAGATAAACCAGCTGTTTTGTGAAGTTCATGGAGGCGTTTCTTGGCCTTTGTTCTTTTTCCATCCACTATTACACTTGTGCTTTCGACCAATTCAAGCCTGGTTTGCTCCTCTTTCCCTACAAAATATTCCATGCTATTTTAATTAATTATGCTCACTTGAAGATGCCTTTATAAGACATATCCCTCAATTATAAATACCCAGTGGAATTTAACAGTTCTATCAAGGGTTGACTGCCTTCAAAAGTTAATTTTGTGCATCTTAATGTAAACTTTGAACTATAAGAACAGTCATTTGAAGATGAGGCAAAGCAGATGCATTGCAGTTTTGTGTAAATTCTTTACTTCTGCATGTTTCTCCAACAAAAAAAATTTTCCATTTAAAATTAATGCAAAATATGAGTTAACTTACAGATTCATCCTAAAACATTCTTATTGGCTTATATAAATACAGGCGGCCCTCGACTTTCGTACGTTCAACATTCATACAACTCACACTTTCATACATTATACATTGGCACCCCTGTACCGCCTTTTCTACACCGAATTCACTTTCGTACATCAGCAAAATGACGACCGAACATTTTGAGTTTCCGCATGGTGGTGCTGTCTGTCAGCCAACAGTTTCGGCAGCATCACCATCTTTGTCTATACAGCAGTGTTTATTTGTGCAATTATTTAAATACTAGCTTTTCGTACCCGGCTTCGCCCGGGTGCATTTCGGACTGCAAATAGTTATACTTTTTCCCGCTTAGAAGACAGCTTGAGAAAATGATACATACTAAAACTTCTCCTCTCCTTTCTGTAAACTACATTAGGAGTCTTGAAATAAAGTGGAAAGAACACGAAACAAACCAATACGAAAACTACAAAAACCACCACGAAAAAAGAAATGAATTAAACGCTAACCAATACCCGGTAGAAAAGGATGTAAACCGACAAATAAATAATCGTGGAACATAAATTAAGAGTACAACCAAAGAATATAAGTTCAATGTAAAAACCACCAAGAAAAAAGAAATGAATTAAACTGTAACCAATAGCCGGCATAAAAGGTGTAAACCGACAAATAGGTAATCAAGGAACAAAAATCAAGAGCACAACCAAAGAATATAAACATAGACTACAAAATGAACAACTAAGAACGAAAACAAAGAAAACAAACAAAGAACACAAAAAATGGACACGAAACGAAAGCAAATGAAAACAACAAACTAACCAAAACCAACCAACGAATAATCTCCTAAAGCTCAATGTCTCTGATGATGGCGACTGACGCTTTCTATTCAGTTGCTAAATAAACAACCAACAATCACAAAATAGCGTGTCGTAGTGATGAGTAAATATTGATTACGCGGAATGAGTTTTTAGAACCTAAATAAGAATACCTATTATTACTCTAAATAGATATAAAATTATTGATCTTAATTGTGTTTTCCATCGTAATTAATTGAATAATAGATTGAGATATTCGAACGAATCGATTTTAAATAATGTAGTAAAATGTTTTACTTTTCTAACGTAATTAATTACGTGAGTGTATCGGTAGTGTTTACAATTTACCCATGGAACCGCAGACACGAATTCTTAATTTTAGTTCAGAAGACATAATAAAGTTCAACAAAAGTATTATTCAAATAAAATCTTTCGAAATTCACTGCGTTACTTGTTCAAAATGTTAATCTAATTTAGTTCTCGTATTAAAATAACAATTAATTTTAGAAGAAATTGCTAAATATTGGCCACCAGAAATTAAAATGTGATTGTTTTTTCTATTGTTATCTATAACAAATCATTTAAATGTTAATTGGTTTCTTTTAATGTTCTTAAATTTTAAAACATGATTTAAATGGTATTTGTTTCGTATTTATATTTTTAAGTTGGGCTCCCTGTTAATATGTACGTAAGTGACAAAACCATGCAAATGTATATGCCAACGCTGAAATAAATTGTATTGTTATTATTATATTATGTATTTACCATCCATCCAATTTACGTAAATGAATATAGGTGCGGCCGCAATTAGTTACAGTGGAGGGGCAGCACTAATTGTACTGGCAAGTGCTGCCATCTACCAGCCAGTTTGCATAACTAACTGATGAGACCGTCCGGTCAGGCCGCGACAAAGACATCAAGCGTTTTCTTATAGTAGATTTTATTGCATTGTGCCCTATCTCTCTGTATTATAAAATCATAATGGTCATCATGGTCATGCTTAACGCTTTAATTTTGTGAATAACTCGATTAGAAATAAACTTAGAAGCCTGAAATTTCTCAGGATTTCAATGTTAATGAATCTTTACATTATGACTAAAATATTTTGAAATAGGTCACGGGTTTGACTCCCGAGGATGAATGTTGTTTCCCATAAGATAACACGTAAAAATCACCTTTATGGTTTGAAGGCTTTCATTCTTTTACTCTTTAAAATATCTTAAAATTAAGTTATCGACACAAAATTTGTGCTAAAACACACCAAAATGAATGAGGATTCTTATTCTTACTGTAGAATACTCAATCTCATTCAAATTCGCTTATATTTCAAATTTATATATATAAAGAACAAAATTACAGAACATGTACGAAATGCTAGAAATATATCTTCGACAATTCTGTGTAAAAGGCGAGGTGTAGTGATTGAGGAAATGGAGAGTTCTTTAAAATTATGGACTGAGGATCAGCATCAAAAAAACATTCCAGTGAGTCTTTCAAAAACTCAAGGTAAGGCTATCAGTTTGTATGAAGACTGGAAGTTCACAGGTCTGTAGAGCTGTTGACAGGGATACAGCTTGCTACAGACTCCTTTATCAAGAGAAGAAGGCTGGTGTTCAACTTTCTCTTGACAAATTTTTCAAGAAAGTTGATAAGACACCATCAAAGTCAGCATCACAATTTCCTGCTCAATCCCCTGCTCAAAAAACAACATTTATACAATAATTAGGGATTTTATAATATTTTCTGGCTCTCTGGGAACGGAACCCCCATTACAACATGTAAGTCTATTGTTTGACTTTCTTACATTCGACTTTCATACGTTTTCAGGAACACATTATGTACGAAAGTAAGGGACTGCCTGTAAGCATTTTGCATAAAAGTATTTTTTGTCATTTGATGACAGATCAATCATAAAATATCATGGTTTGTATTACTAGTCAATTAAAGGGCTAGCCGGTGTATTCGACTCCAGTAAGATAGCGGCAAAATCGTTTTGCCATGATGTACCTCAAAACTTGAAAGTGTTACACATTAACATTCAGTGCATCCGAAATAAACTAAATGAGCTCGAAATTTTTATCAGTGAACACCAATGTGACATAATTTGCATTTCTGAACATTGGCTCCATTACAATGAACTTCCAATTGTAAATATTAGTGGGTATTCTGTGATCAGCAGCTACACTAGGGGGGTACACAAATGTGGTGGTGTCTTAACCTTGGTGAGAAATGGTCTTATTGCAAGGGATGTAAAAATCTAAAAATTGTTGTAACGAATTTGACTTTGAATGCTGTATATCTAATGTCTTTGTGGGTAAAATGTGCATTAGAGTTTTATGTATTTATAGGTCACCTAATGGTAACTTCCCTATTTTTATTGAAAGCATTGTAGATATCCTCGATTGGTGTGATAGGAACTGCAAATCTATTGTTATTTGTGGGGATTTCAATGTGGACTTAAGCAGCGAAAGTAACATGAAAACCCAACTTCTTGATGTTCTGCAATCATTTAACTTAACACAAATGGTCTTCCAGCCTACTAGAATAACAAGCCATTCCTCCTCAATCATCGATAATATTTTCTCTAATCTAATAAACCACAAGGGAGAATCTATAAGTACCCTTCTCTCTAATCATAATGCACAAATCACTGAGTTTCACTTGTCAGGCTCCTCCCATTCTGGAACTGAGGCTGAAAAACACAGCCTTATAAGACTTTTTTCTACTGGTGCTCATATGAAATTCTGCCATTGTCTGATGACGGAACTTTGGGTGAGTGTCTATAGTGCTACCTCAGTAGATGAGAAATTCAACAACTTCTTGTTAACTTTCCATCAATATTTCTACGAATGCTTCCCTCTTACTTGTAAAAGATCTACCAATCGATCCTCTTCATACAACAACACTAAAGCATGGGTAAGTCAGGAAATAAGGTGCATGTCTTCCCTTTTAAAGGACCCGCACAAGAAATATCTACTAAGTAATGATGCAAATGACTGGAGTAAATATTGGAATCTCAAGAAAACCTATTATGGACTTATCTCCAAGGCTAAAAAGGATTGCAATGATAGATTAATTAACTCATCCAGTAACTGCCCAAAAACTGCTTGGAAAATTATAAAATGTCATTCCTCCACGAAAAAAAGATCAGATGAAATGGAATGTATCCTTCTTAACAATAATCAAAATGAATATTTGACAAAACTCAATGCATATTTTCTGGACACAGTTGACAATTTGCTCCTTGAAAGGAATCGAGTAATACCCTTCCATACACCTCTTCCTCAGTTACCTAATAACATCTTCATTTATCCAACCAATGACAAGGAGATGAGGTTAACTACTGAGAAAGTAAATCATAAAAACTCAGCAGGATGGGATGAAATACCCTGCTCACTTATCAAAGGAGATATTAAGATGTTACTCTTGCCCCCCTTAACTCATCTAATAAATGAGTCATCTATCTCAAGGAATTTTTCCCCAAAAGTTGAAAATTGCTAAGGTGATCCCTATTCATAAGGGTGGCACCGATTTTGTTATGAATAACTTCAGACCAATATCCATGCTATCAGTATTTTCTAAGATATTTGAATCCATCATGGATAAATGAATCATGTCTTTTCTTTCTACGTTCCAGCTCTTATCCAATAGTTTGGCTTCCTAAAGGGTAAATCAACAGAATCTGCTATATATCACTTCATTGACTCTCTGCTGAGGAACATGGACAACCATGAAAATACCATTGGTATCTTTTACGATCTGTCCAAAGCATTCGATTCCATAGATCATTCCATATTGCTCAGTAATATGTGTGGCATAACATAGGGTGACCATATTTCCACGAGACTGAAACGGGACATTTCCTGTAATTCTCAAGAAGAAAACGGGACAAAATTTTTAAAACGGAAGTTTGGTTTATTTTGGTCAATACATCATTTACAAGAATTTGAAGATTTATGTACATAGACAGGAAAAAGAAACTCATTAACTCTATCTGATGTCAGGGTGTAGTTTCTTCGGGTCAGCGAGTTTTTTTGGACTTCTTCTAAAGAAGTAAAATACAATATGAAATATTAGGAAAAAATTCATTCTCTCATTTCCGATGCATTGATTTCTATCTTTACATTATTATGCAATAGGGAGATCGGATTTTATAAATTAAAAAAACAGCCGACGTAAATTTTAATTCAATGAAAAGAGTCATTCAAAAGCATTGTCCCAAATGGGGAAAATAGAAATTTACTTTATTAATTCTAAAATAGTTATGGATGAACAAATTATTTTACTTTTTAAATATTTAATTCGGTTTATTTACTTTCGCATAGTTTTGTTTGCAATTAATTTGCAGTTGATGTAGGAGGAGTTGATTCTGAAGCTGGTATGAGTGTTGATGATTCATTCTCTTGCGGAGACATGTTGTACTTTGCGGACGAAGATATTTCTTGCAGTGATTTGGGATTGTTTAAAAGCAAATTGTAAAAGTCATTGCATGCAAGTTCCCGAAAATGAGTTTTCGTCACTATCATGGCTTTTATGTTTTCAATGAGGAAGTGTTTCTTTTCATCTGTCCACAAAGAATTTGTGGTAGAAAACACTTTCTATAGCTCCACTGGTGCCGGGTATGGCTAAAGCAAATTCCAAAATCATTTAAATATTTTTTAACAATATTCCTTCACCTTGCACGAACTTGAAAATTCCGAACCATTGTTCCAGAGTTTCAGTTAAGTTCCTGTTCCATTCGGCAATTTTGTTTTTACTGATGTTCATAACATGGTGGTATTCATCAAAAAACTCATCTTCGTCTATTATTTCAGTGATGTTTTTGTTGACATGTATTTGAGTGTATCCTGAATTTGTTCCCAAACAGTAGGACTCTTAAGCTGCACACAATAAAACACTTTTAATGGTCGATAACTCCATTTTTCTAAATACATTGGAAGTGCATTGTAAAAGGAATTTTCAGCTCCTGTGAATTGTTTTTCACTGCAGAAGTTTTCTAAATCTGATAAAACCGATCTAAGTTTTATTTCTCCGGTTTTTAATTTTGTTTGCTAAAATTTCCAGTTCTTCAGCTACTTCACTTCCTGAAATATTATCACTCTCTATTTTTTTAATAGCTTCGAGCAAACCTTTAATTGACTCTCCATGAAATGAAGTCAAATAATGGAAACAGGATCATTAAAAAACTTTTTTCTTGTGAAATAAAGTAAGATTTTAATCCAGAGAATATTTCAATAATTCTGGTGATTGCTGGTTGTAGTGATAGCCATCTAGTTTTCACAGTTCCTAGAATCTGCTTGTACTCAATATCGACATTGTCACAAAAATTCTTTAATTCCTCCACTCTTCTGTCATTGTTTGCTTGGTAAAATATGAGATTAGGTATCTTTTGGCTGCAACTCTTACTGCTTACCGCAATCAAATGCTTTTTTTGCTATGCTGTAGTATATCTGACAATGAACGACCTCCATGTTGTACAGAAAACACCGATTTGCAAAAGGTACACACCACTTTTCCCATTTGTGTATCATCCTTTAAAAAAGGGAATTCAGTTTTTAACCTTTCAGTAAAAACATTTTCTTTTCGGCCTTTTCCGGGGTTTTATTTACTTTTCTGAATCCAACAGTACATGTATAACAGGTCACGTTCTTCCAAAACCACATATTTGCAACAACAAAGCAAACTGAAACTAGCTGCTGTTGTGCGTTACCAACCTACGAAAATGAGTGCACTGCCAACATAAAATTAATGAAAAAGCCACCATATTCTGAATTCGTTTTTAGGCTTCATATTGTGTGTAACTTTGTACATGAATTGGCACTTCCGCAAAAAACGGGACAATTGGCGTCCCATTTTAACTTTATCGGGACAACGGTACACCTAAATAAATAACGGGACGATCCCATTAAAAACGGGACGTATGGTCACCCTAGTATAACAGGTGTAGCAAATAACTGGATTAGATCCTTTCTCTCGAGTAGAGAGCAATATGTGTTCGTAAGTAGCCATTATCACGGTCACTGTACCTCAGAATCACTCCCTGTCAATAGAGGAATCCCTCAGGGCTCAATATTGGGACCTCTGCTATTTGTACTGGATATCAATGACCTTCCTTCTCAGCTCAATAATGAGACTATATTTATGTATGCTGATGATATTAATCATCTTATAAAAAATTCAAAAAGCACAAACATCATATCTATCCAATCTGTGGAAGACTGGTGCGATAAGAACCAAGTCTTTATCAATAGCATAAAGACAACTTTCATTCAATTTCATCCTCATCAAATGAAAATAATATCATGTCCTCTATTAAAACTTGCAGGATCATGTATCCCTGGCAGCACCAGCACTAAATTTTTAGGAATTGTAATTGAAGAGTCCTTAAATTGGGCAACTCAAATAGAAACCTTGAGCAAAAAGATTGCATCAGGTTGTTTCCCTATCAAGCGACTTATGTCAGTTATAAATTTGGAATCTGTCAAGCTTGTTTATTTTGCTTATATACAGAGTTACAAAAAATATGGCATTGTTGCTTGGGGTCCCTCTCCATCAGCGATAAGAGTTTTCAAGTTACAAAAATCAGCAATCAGATACGCGTCAAGCTAGGAGAAAGGAAAGTTATAGACCCTTATTTAAGCAATTAAATATAACGACTCTATACTCATTATATATTTATTGTACTATTATGTTCGTGAAGAACAGTGATACTTCATTACAGTTAGTGCATAACTCAGATATTCATCATCACAATACAAGAAACCAAAGAAATTATGCAAATCGGTGTCACAACCTAAAACTCTTCACATACAGCCCTTATGTTGGGGCCAACTTTTACAACAAACTTCCAAATGACTCGAAAGACGTAAACAATAAGGTGATTTTCAAGGAGAGACTAAAAGCTTACCTTGTCAACAAAGCCTATTATTCCATAGAAGAATTTTTGTGATGGATTTCATAATTACTAATTATGTATTTTTTTCCCATGGTATTTTGGTCTACTGCACTTAATTGTTTCTTTTATTTTGATGTTTCCTATATTTGTATCAAATCCTTTGGACCAATAAATATTATTATTATTAAATTAGATAATTAAAATTTGAAATGTTTTCCTTCACAATCTGCAGTGATGTGAATACAGATCTACTTTTTCAATCATGAAATCTCAGTTAACTTGAATAAAAAACTGTAATTTGAAAATTCCTTGCTTTAAGTCGTATTATTTTTTAAAAAATAAAATGAAACTATACTTAACTACATGAAAATTTTCATGTTATCCATAAAATATCAACATGAAATAAATTTAAGAACAAGGTACAGTAAACTCCCAGTTATCAACCGGCATCTCCTGCCTTTCGATTTTTTATTACATCTAGTTGGGAGTTTTACCGATAAAATTGATGTTTTCAGCAATTTTTTGTTTACATCTAATTCAGAATGTTACCGCTCAAATTAGCGTTTTCAGCAGTCACAATATATAATTGTGTACGTTTCTTGAACTCTGTGTTTGTGTTAAATAAAGTATTTCGCACATCCTTTTTAAATGCCTCCCAAAACTCCAATATGCACTAAAGGTAATTAAAGGAGACGGGTTGTGCTAACATTGACCCAGAAACTTGATATAATAAAACGTTTAGAGAAAAGTAGGAACCGCAGTGTTTTAATGAAAGACTTCAGTCTCGGTTCTTCTACCATTTATGACATTAAGACAGAAATCAGTTAATGAAATTCATTACGTCTTCTGAGAGAACTAGAAGTGTGGAATATCAGTGCAATCTTCATAAGCCGAAACTTGAGAAATTGGATATAAATGGTTTTCTATAAAGTGTTGCGAGGGACCCTATTTCTGGACCAATGTTGATTGAAAAGGCCAAAGATTTTTATGAACAAATGGAGATTAGTGAACCGTGTGCATTTTCAGATGGATGGCTAAGACGTTTTAAGATCAGACGTCTAGATGTTTCGGGCGATAAAAAATCGGCTGACTAAGAAGCTGCCGATAAATTTTGCGACTTTTTTGAAACATTAGTTAAGAAATAGTGGAATCCCCATTTAACATTTGCGTCGGGGACAAGTTTTTTGTACCTTAAATCGAGTAATACATTAAATGGGGGTTATCTAAAATTGAAACACTAAACGGCAGTTCATTAATGTCAAACATGTTTTATTAGTTAAAACACAAATATTAAGTGTATAGATTAATTATGATCAATTTTTTCATTCGTAAAATTTCACAGAATGAAGATGGTTGAGAATAATACCAACTGTAAGTCCTCCGGCAAAGGTGATTCTTCTAGCTTATGGTTTTTTTGCGAAATTAGTGGTCATTTAATGGCTGTGACATTCATTGCACCTCCTAGCAGTGAATTTGCGATCTTTAATTTTTTCGAGACAAACTTTCTCAAAACTTTTAAGCAAATAAACACACTTAATTGAAGCGCTCCTATATAGGAGGAATCAACCAAGCATGCAGATCCTTTCAGTTTTTTAAGTTCGCATGCTATAATGAATACATGATATAATTGGGCTCGCATGGGTTATATAAGACAATACAGTAAAACCCCGTTATGACGTGGGTTTCGGGAGACAGAATGTACACCCGCGTTATCGGCAACCCACGGTATTTCGGGAAATAATTTAAAAAAACGTGAAAGTATATACGTTATAACAAATTTAATTGCAAAATACTAGAAAAACTGATATCATATTTTGATTTAAATGCATACCTTACTTTAATCGCTGTTTTTAAAATAGTCTGATATTTTCTTTTGGCACGACAGCTGATGGCGTTTCTTCGTTACATACGTTTTAATGTTTTGCAAATGTAAAAGATGAAGATGATCACAATCACTGTCTCTCCATCAAATTCATCACTTCACTGATGTTACCCAATACTTCGCTTATTTAAGGGGTCTCAACCTCACACATCTCTTCATTCTCGCAGTCATCTTTGATAATTTTTCTGCTCTTCCGCAGTTCTGGACTTCAGCTACAATTTCTTATCATTCTTATAGACAGTGACGGGGGTTTAGTATCGTGGTAAAATTTGAACCAAGTTGTTTACGAAGAAAATAAATCACGGTAAAATTTGAACCAAGTTGTTTCCGAAGAAAATGAATGGAATCATTTTGGGGGACATGACTAGACCCGCGGTATAGTGAGGCGCGGTATAGTGAGGCGCGTTATAACGGAGTTTTACTGTATTTACGAGTTTCGAATAATTATGCCTCAGTGAAGCAGTGTGGTGAGCGTTGGCAGATGTTTCGACACCTGTTATCGGCTGACCGTGCATAAAATGACAACGCTAACAGTTCCAACGTCCTTTTAGTCTCATTTGTTACATTTCGGCCCTATATGCGAAGTGGGCTCGCAAATTTGATTGCGTCTTGTGCGGTGTAGGGAAATGCTACAGTACTGACGAGTAAGAACATACATCCAAAGCTTTAATAACATCGCCGCCTCTATGTAATATTAACACTGTTCTGAATAAGACTTCCCTTTTATGGGGGATTGTCTTCCTTTCAGGTTAACAAGGTAAATATGGCTGTGGTAAACGCGGGTGGCCTAACTAGCTAACGCGTCACGTTAGTGATCGAGCACCTGCGAACTGAAACGTAAAAAAATCCGTGTTCACGTGATGACGTCATCGCAACTTTTGTGAAGTACGTAACAGATTGGGGCATTTAAGGTGGACTGACAAAACAGCACGACTACATATTAATTCTTTTGAGTTTATTTAATGTAGTAACAAGGTATGTGTTGTGCCATTGATGGTTAGATTGAATTAATATAATACATCTCCACCAAATGAAATATTCTCGAGTCACGGTGTAAACACATGAAATCGAGGCGATGCCCCGCAAGGGACCAGAATTTTGTCCCTTAATTGCGGGCAATTCACAAAATCGAGAAACACTAAATCGGGTAATACAATACATTTATATGGAGCTTTGGTCGGGGCCGCAAAAAAACCGCCTTAAATGCAAGTAAACCTTAAATGGGAAAACCTTAAATCGGGATTCCACTGTATATAACTATCCAAAATGTTAAATTGCATTATTTTAATATTTACTAATTGCACTTTATGTAACGGTGTCATGACTGTGTCATTTTTCGCTTCTCTATTGTTTAGCATCTTTATCAATGATATTGTTAGTTATGTGCATGATGTAAATATTGTCGCGATATCGATCGCGGAATACAATATCGGCGCACCACAGCGCTCTCGATGGATTCCGATTCTCACCACGCGTCACTTGTGCATCCTTACTCTCTCCCTGCCTCGGCGGCTACTGCCCGCTTCCGCCCGCGACAGCCCCTACATCTAGCGGCAACCCGCCCGAGACAGTGCAATCACGATGTCTGCTAAATCACGACACTCGGCCCTTCCTGACCATCCCCCTTGCCCCCAAGTGGCCAATACACCCGTCACTCGAATCCGACCCGGTAGTCCGCCAACCTGGCCGGCATCCTGGTATCGCGATGTGGACATGATGCTGCCTGCTTGGCAGGCGTGCTTCGCCCTCCTCGAACCGCACCTTCGCCGCTCCTCTGATTCTCTCCCGCTTCGCTCAAATCGTCCCCTGACGACCCATCGTCGTCGGCCCAGCTAGTGGAGCCATCACCCAGACTACAAACCTCCCCGCTACTTGAGTCACTGCTATAATACCCAGGCCTGTAGCTCTTCATCTGTGACACATGCACAGGGAACACATTCCATCGCCGCCGTGACCGACAGCCGGGTGGATCCGACACCCGAAAGGTGACAGGCGTCAGCCTCCTGACAACCTCGTACGGCCCGATGTATTTAAGGAGAAACTTGGGACATTTCCCCACAGCCTGAAGGTGACGTCGTACCAGCACAAGGTCGCCAACCTGATACGAAGGGGACGCCCTGCGCTTCTGGTTGTAGAGAGCCTGCTGGAGATGCTTTCGTCCGTTCATTCTGGCGGCCGCATCCTTCCGTATCCTCTCGACCCGATCCAGGAACTGGGCGTAGGACCCCGGCCCTTCCTCCGGCCAAGGGAACCTTGTTTCCTCTGGCAGGACTGGTAGGCATCCGTAGACCAACTGGAATGGACTATACCCATTGTCTCCTGCCTGGCGGTGTTGAGGGCAAACACCGCATGCTGCACGAAGTCGTCCCAGCAAGCTTGTTGACCATCGACGAATCCAGCTAGGGTCTCTGTCACAGTCCGGTTAGTCCTCTCGCAAAGACCGTTGGTCTGCGGGTGGTATGCAGCGGCCATGGCGTGCTCGACTCCCAGGTTACTCAGCACACTCTCCAGCAATTCCGCAGTGAATGCAGTTCCCCGATCGCTAATGAGTTTGCTGGGCGTTCCGTGCCTAAGGATGATGTCATTCAAAATGAATTCCTTCACCATGCCGGCCGTGGTGTCCGGCACGGGCTTAGCCTCGACCCAATGGGTTGCATAGTCCACACACACCAGCAAGTACCGATTACCACGCCCTGTGCATGGCAGGGGTCCTACATGGTCTATACCTAGTATCTCAAATGGCTTGGACACCATTGGGACTGGCTGCAGAAACCCAGATGGTTTCCCAGGAGGCTGTTTCCGCACCTGGCAGCCGGAACAGGCTCCAACGAAACGGCAAACGTGACCTGCCAACCCTCGCCACCAGAATCGTTCCCTAGCTCGCTCCAGGGTCTTGTTTACTCCCATGTGCCCCCCTGTGGCCCCTTCATGGCACATCTCCATCACCTTTCGCCGTAAACAACGAGGGATCGCTAACCGTAACTTACGACCATTGCACCCCCCTCTCTTGTATAACATCCCATTGGAGATGTGGAAGCAGTTTCTATCCGCAGTCAGGCCCTCGTCTCTCTCGTTGCCTGGTCCTGCACCATGTTCCATGGACCGAAACACCGTCGCCAAACTGTCGTTGCTGCAGGACAGTTCCCCGGGTTGCATTTCGTTCGGGACAAAGGCACCAACCAGCAACGCCTCTGGGATTCCCGTCTCCTTGGGGTCTACAATCGGATTACGTGACAAGGTGTCCGCCACAACATTCGTCCTTCCCCTTCAGTGCACGAACTGGATCTCGTGCTCCTGTAGTGCCATCACCCAATGGCCAAGCCTCCCACTCACTGCTTGCTTCTGGTGTAGCCAGGCGATGGCAGAGTTGTCCGTGACAACAGTGAATGGCCTGCCGAAGACGTAATGGTGAAGTTTCTCTGCAGCCCACACCACCACAAGACACTCCAGCTCGTTTCTGTGATAACGGGACTCCGGATCCGTCAGTCGCCTACTTATATATGCGACTGCATGTTCCTGGTCCCCACTTGTCTGCATCAAAACGGCCCCCAGGCCCGTGTAGCTGGCGTCTGTGTGGATGACGCATGGTAGGTCTTCTTGGAAGTGCTGTAGGGCTGGAGACGACATCAGGCACTGCTTAAGCCCCTCAAAGGCTTGCTCCTCAACAGCCTCCCAACTCCACGTTCGAGCCTTCTTTAAGAGGTCGTGAAGTGGTTTCGCCAGAGCCGCGAATCCCTTCACAAACCTCCGATAGTAGCTGGCCATCCCCAGGAATTCCCTTAGTTTCCTGATGTTCTTAGGGACTGGAAAGTCCGCGACGGCCTTCAGCTTTGATGGGTCTGGTCGGAGCCCATCACGATCCACAAGGTGACCGAGAAAAGTGATGCTGCTCCTACGAAGTGGCATTTCTCCTTCCTCAGGGTCAATCCCACCCCCGTTATCGCTGCCAAAACCGCTTCCAGGCGACTCAAGTGCTCCTCGAAAGTGAGCCCAAACACAAGGATGTCGTCGAGGTACACTAGGCAGTGCTCCCACTTGAGACCACTGAGCACTGCATCCATTATGTGTTGGAAGGTCGAAGGAGCGTTGGATAGACCGAACGACATCCGTAGGAACTCGAAGAGCCCGTCGGGCGTCACAAACACTGTCTTTTCCCTATCGGCAGGGTGTATCTCCACTTGCCAGTAACCACTGGCTAGGTCCAAGGTAGAGAAATAGCGGGAGCCTCCCAGCCGGTCCAGGACGTCGTCCGTTCTCGGTAACGGGTAAACGTCTCTCTTCGTCACCGCATTGAGGCGACGGTAGTCCACGCAGAAGCGTACCTCTCCCGACTTCTTCCTCACCAAAACGACAGGAGACAACCATGGGCTCCTAGAAGGCGCAATCACGTCGTTCCTCAGCATACCGCTCACCTGATCCGCTATGATCTGCCATTCTCCTGGTGACACACGACGAGGAGGCTGATGAACAGGACGGTGGTCGCCGACGTCGATTCGGTGAAGAGCAAGACTTGGCCCATGCGTTCGTCCGATCGTCGAACCGAAACAGCCACTGTAAGCATGGAGCATGCGGGAGAGCGCCTCCTTTTCCACCTCTTCCAGGTCATCCCCCATACTCCAAGCACCAGCTCCTTCTTCTGCAACCATCGTGCAAGTCTCCAACGCCTCACCGTTGACGACGAGGGGACCCATTACCTCGCCCGAGTATGCTTCGACCAGCCGCTGCAACCGTCTGAAGATTAATGGCCTACGGCCGACATTTGGAACGGGAACCGCAACTGTGCCTCCTTGCACCTCCAGAACGGAGCCCGGGCTCGCCCACTCACGTCCGGGAAGAGCGCAAACCACCGTGCGCGTCGAAACCATGGACACCGATTGGTCAGGGACTCGAGCGGTCACAAAGGCAAGGGTACGTGGCGGGACGTCGCTCCTTTCCTCCACGACCAGAAACCCAATCCCATCCGAACCGACCTCCGTCTCGATTGACCCCAACTCTCGCACCACCGCGTTCCACTCGGCGACGTCCTCGGTCCCGGATGATGCTATCACCTTGATCGATTGGCTGGGTGCACCAGTCTCCATTCCTACGCCTTCAGCAGAGGTAGCACCGGAAGCACTAACCTTACCTCGTGGCTGCACCTCAATCCCTGTCCCTACCAAGGTAGCGCGGCTCTTGGTGATCCAATCGACCCCCAATATTAGATCGAACGGAGGGGAATCCACCACCCTCACTTCCTCCAACTCTATGTTCTCATCGCCGAAATCAACTTCCAGCGATACAGTACCACGCGTTCGAACCAGACATCCGTCGATGCCCCTCATGCCGCTAGGCGAGGAGTTGAGCGTCGGAAATCCCAACGACCGAACAATGCCAGCACTAATTACACTGATGCTGGCACCACTGTCCACGAGGGCCGTGAGTTTCCTCGAAGACTGCACCGTTACCTGGACCACCGGCAACTGCCAATGCCTCGCCACCACAGAGTTCAAACAGTTGGCCTGCCCTGGCCCAGCAGGCCGGCATATCCGTTTCCCGACGACCGATCTGGGCAGTCTCGCACCAGGTGTCCGTCACGACCGCATAGATAGCACGCCGTTCTTTGAGGTGTGCCTGGGCAATTGCGCGCCATGTGGCCGATTCTTCTGCAGGCGTAGCACGCCCCTGTGTGGTTTTCTGTCCTTCGACGTTCTCTCCTACGGCTAGTCTCTGCGGCAATCTCACCCGATTCCTTCTCAACCTTGTCCAACCGCAAAGAGAGCCTATCTAACACCGTCGCCAACGTGTCCGGGATACCGGCCCGAGTTGCGTTCTGCGTTGGGTCTGCCCGCTGTGCCGATCCAAGGGGATGTCGACAGAGATCGTCCGTCGGAGTTACCGCCCCAGTCCGCGCTGCGAGTAATATGACCTCCGGGCACTATAGGCCCCGCTCCACAGTCTCCAGCCTCTCGAGAAAGGCATCCACCGTTTGCGGCACCGCAGACATGACTGCCGCCGTCACTTCCGGCCGCCGCAGACCCCACGCTAGCCTGCGGATCTGATCCTCCACAGGCAGATCGACAGGGCATCGTCGACACAGGCGGAGTTTGTCGTAGACGTAATGTGCGTTGGGCTCGCCTCGCTGCTGCACCCGGGCCTCCATCAGCCGGCACTAACCTTCTAGCGTCAGCTCCTCGGCGAAAGCCGATCACAACCCACTCGAGTCTTCCCACGTGCTTCACTTTTTCAATCCACCCGCTTATGTCCTCGTCGCGGGCGCCGGAAAACGCGGGAATGGCGGCCAAAGCCGACGCGCTAAGTGCACGGAGGACGGGGATGCGCGAGAGAGCATAAACGTCTCGCTGGGCACGCAACTCCTCCAGAAACGCCTCGCTCATCTCCCGAAACACTGATGGATCCATAGCCGGATCTAAATCATCCCTTCGTCCACTCCTAAGCCTCATGTACGGGCCCGGGTGACCACGTGGTCAGCGTCCGGGAACAAAATCACGAACTACATTCAAATAACGCGAAAATGGGCATTATTAACGTCGCGATCCCACTTCTGACACCAAATGTCGCGATATCGATCGTGGAATACAATATCGGCGCTCCACATCACTCTCGATGGATTCCGATTCTCACCACACGTCACTTGTGCGTCCTTACTCTCTCCCTGCCTCGGCGGCTACTGCCTGCTTCTGCCCACGACAGCCCCTACATCTAGCGACAACCCGCCCGAGACAGTGCAATCGCGACAATATACTTCTGTTTGCAGATGACCTAAAAATGTACAAAACTTCCCCTTGTGATTGTCACGTATTACAATTGACTGTGATCAATCTATATAAATGGTGTTGTGATAACAAAATGCAATTGAATATATCAAAATATAATGTTATATCTTTTCATAGGTGTAAATATCCTATTTTGGAATCCTATTATATTAATGGTATCTTACTTTGTAGAGTTAATGAAATAAGAGATTTAGGAGTGATTTTTGACTCCTCTTTAACTTTTTCTGCTCATATCCATTCAGTTGTAAAAAAGGCATTGCAAATGCTTGGATTCATCTCAAGACATTCAAGAATATTCCAAAATGCAGCTTCATTAAAAACCTTATATCGTTCCTTGGTAAGACCTCACTTGGAATACGCTTCATCTGTATGGTCACCATACTACCAATATTATTCTCACCTAATAGAGAAAGTGCAACATAAGTTTTTGAGACTTGTCAATTTTAAATTGGGATATTCAGCATTCTTTGTTGTCTAAATTTGAATACTCTACACTATTGAAGAGAAATATCTGATATTGCAACATTATTGAAAATTGTTAAATCTATATACAATTGTCCTAAAATTTTATTATTAATTAACTTTCGTGTACCTTTTCACAATACCAGATCTACTGATAATTTTTGTAATACAGTTTGCACTTCAAATTATATGTACAACTCCCCAGTAAACCGTATACAACGTTTAGGTAATTCCTTTATATCCTTAGATTCCATAGATATTTTTATGCATACTATTACACATTAAAACAATTCTAAAGTTAAAGTAATTATTTCTATTGTTATTGTATTTAAATCAGTATAATATGGCGTGTAATGTGTATAGTGATTATATTTGTGATATAGATTTGGATGTTTATAAATTTAATGAAAATTCTGATTAGTAGAACTATAGTAGTAAGTTAATAAGTATGTACATAGTAATTTAAAATTATTTGTATTTATTTTTGAAAGACTGTGAACAATTTAGCATCCATTGTTATATTTTTATTGTATTAATTATATTTTATTGTGATATATTGTAGCTTTCTTTTTTTGTATTCAGATGTATTTTTGAAAAAGGGTACAAACCCGTGAACAAATAAATATCAATTTGCCTCAAGAATTTCTGCTAATACATTGTGTTGGGTGTGGACGAGGAGAGTTTTTTTTGTCATAAAATCCTTAAGGTTGGACGAAGTTAACCTTTAACTCGTATTGCTATTAGAACAAAAGAGAAGTTAATAGTGATAGGCATACGAGAAATTCCATACGATGTAATGCAATTATTAAATATTAAAACACTGCAATTAAACATGTTGAATACTTGTATATTTGAGTTTCATTACTTCCTTGAATAGAGTTCCCTAAACCAGAGTGCATGTATTTTACTTTTTTAAAAATATTTGTATGGTTATTAGGAGGTTCTTCCATTTAGCTTCACTTCCTTGAATGCCAAGGAATTATTTAAGAACAATTGAGTACCTAGTCTACAGGTTAGCAATTCCAAGGTGAATGTACAATTGTGCATCTGTTCCTTATTTTTGTATCCAAATGCTTTATTAATGCCTATCCAATAAAACTCTCAAGCAACCGGAATATTCACTTAACCGGAAAACCCAATTCCCCAGGCATTCTGGATAACTGGGAGTTTACTGTACATTGTTTTAGAAATTATGTACTGAATTAAACTATTACAACTCAAGGGAGCACTTAGCCGCCACTTAAATTGTAAAAATATGATACAAAGTGATTTAAAATGTTTTCAAATTCCACAGTACATTCTATAGCTTCCTTAATCTTTTATTGAAATACTGTTATAATTTCGTTGAAAAAATGAGTATTTTCTTCTTTCTATCCAGATACATATAAGCCAAATGTGTTAAAAAGTAAATGAGTAATCACGAAGTTTAGTCACTTTTATTATGAAGGAGTTCCAAGCTAAAGTTCAGTCACTTTTATTATGTAAATGGATATGTATACTTCAAACACCATTGAAAGGATATATTGATGAGCCTTCGGCTCGCTATGTTTTAATGTGTAGTCAGCTCCGGGCACTACCATGCCCTTCGCCTCGCCCGGAACCATAGTAACCCTCCACATTGTCCGGAGATTGAGTTAGTAAATGTCGAGACCAGCCAATCAGTTTCTTGTCCGGTGATTGGATTTGTAAAAACTGATTGGCACATTTACTAACCCAATCTCCAGACAAGAAACTGATTGGCTGGTCTCGACATTTACTAACCCAATCTCTGGAAAACGTGGAGGGTTACTACGGTTCCGGGCGAGGCGAAGGGCACGGTAGCACCCGGAGCTGACTACACATTAAAACATAGCGAGCTGAAGGCTCGTCAATATATCCTTTCAATGTTATATCCTCTTGACTGTTGCGCCGCAAATGGAACCAATGTAATTTATTTGGCTAAACGCATTTCGTGATTCAATCTTTTTAATAGCTTTTTACTTTGTGTTATTGAGGAGTATGTTTTGTGATTCACTTGAATTTATATTAAACATAAATGTAAGAAATGCTTTAAAAATTGAATTTGGGTGTTCCTGAGTGCTAAAACCTCCTTCATAATAAAAGAGACTAAACTTCATTAGCTTGGAACTCCTTGGATAATAAAAGTGACTAAACTTCATGATAAATGTTATTTATGAAATGAAAATGTTAGTTGGTGTCATTATGGCTTCTATTTATTGAAATATTACAGTATAGGTAAACAATCTGTCAAATTGAGACAATTGTTATTTTGGTTGATTTTTAAAATATGCAAACACACTCAAGTATTTAAAAATATTTGTACAAGGATAATGGTATTATATATTAATATATTGTTTTTGTTCTTGAAAAGCATAAAATAATTTTCTGTAAGTCTTTAGTAATATATTTGAAGGCAAAAGCAATACTGAAAGTAATTTCAATTAACCTGGTTTACAAATTAAAAGTAGTTTCTCTGCCGCAGAAGAAAATTATTCAGAACGCATATGAAAAAGCTTTGTAGCAAACTTTATAGACTGCTTTAAAATCACCAACTTAATAAAGGGAAACTTTTGAACGTTTCTTAATTCATATTTTTATAAAAATATATAAAAGACAGCTTTGCACAATGTTCAGAAATTAGGGCATTAAGTTTGACATTTCGATTTGATTAAATAAGACAATTTCGCGATTGACGCCATACGAAATCACCTTTACTTCCCTCTGTATCTGTGGTCTTCCTTAAATAGAGGGAAAGTCAGCTTTTCTGTCGTGACATGGCAATCACATATTAGGTTCTACTATACGTAAACATTCGTTAACAAAATGAACGAAATTTTGATCTTGCATAGCCATTTGGATTGCCCTTGATGCATCAGGCGACGTATCCACTTTCTTTAATAAGTCCCTGAGATTACAGTCTTTCAAAATGTCTATCAGAGCTTTAGATTCTCCTGTTAATGAAAATTTTTATTATAAAATAACTGTACTATGATATCATCCACAATTAATTATTAAGAAAAGCAAATATTCATACCGAGCATGCTCAGCATCTCTGGTGGAACAGTATCTTCCGTTGGAAACCGATAACGCCTTGCGGTGGATTCATTTAAAACAGGTGCATCTTTTACTAAGTTACATTCACTGTTTTTATGATGCTTATAACAAGTAACCGAACAACTAAAAGAGAAAGAAATATTAGCATGGAACACCAATCCATACGTCTATATACTGTACACTTACTAGTTGATACGGCATTTTGAGCACTTATATTTGGCTGCTTGTATGTTACAAATCACACAAGTTATTTTATTCATGGCTAAAAACACGAATTGAAAAAATATTAATATTAACTACAACATGCGCATCTCCTTTAAGAAACTACCGTCTGCGAACGATCACGACCAGCCCCTGGCAACTCAACGGTTTTCATAGTTTCAAGTTACGCTCATCTTTGTTGATAGGTGTCACTGGGTGCGCTTCAAAATGAAAGTGGGGGAGGGGATGGGTCTGGGTGTAATTCTACGTCCAGGAAGAGTAGGGTCGAGAACGGGTAAGTTACTTTCCGTTCGTAATTCGCAAGAGATTTACGTCGACCTCGTGTTACTGTGATTGATTGTCGGTTTTAAATGCTTTAGTTAGAATTAAGCGAAAATTTAATTGTCGTTGTCGGATCGCCGCATCGGGGTAGCATCATCGCATTAATATTACCGTTCAATTTTGTCTCAAGGTCATTATTTCTTCTGATCCTTAGTTCATAGCTTTTGTGAAATTATTTCTTAATTAAACGAAATGGTTGATCTCTTCACTGAATTTTATGTCGGCATAATCTTTACATTAATTAGGAGAGAGACCTTTACATAAGATATATGTGGATCTATGCAATTATTTTCCTTGGTGAAAGTTAATCACGTGTATTTTGGGTGAACTGAGTCAAGTTGAGACATGAATATGGTTATTAATTTGTCGAGTGGTTGTGTAAGCGTATAGTTTGAAGGTAAAGGTTCGTTTTCTATCAACTTTGATTTTTAGAAATGATATATGTATACGGTGTTAGCCTATGATCAGATTGGCCAACGGTGGGAGTTTGATATGAGTTTCTGAGGTAATCCATCTCATTTTCGTGTATTTTAATCTCGTTAAAGCGTATGTTTGATAAAATAATAATATTTTAATGCGCAACTGAAAATATATTGATAAGGTTTTCTCCTAATTATTCAGTTTTCAGACAGAATTCTCTGTGTGCAGCTGTATTTGATTTTGGCAACCATTATCGAGAAATTCATTCAAAGCAATGCTGTATTTCGTTTATTGAAATGATATTAATTACGTAATCAATACATACTAGTGTCATGGTTTTGAAATAAGTATTAAGCTTAACTTAGCAACTTAAGGAATATAAGTCTTATATTTTACAAATCTTGGAATTTGAGTTACAATACAATATTTTCGAATATTATCGGGGTGATTTAGCACGAGAGACACTACATAATGTAATCAGGTTATCAGAAATAATATTCAGAATTAAAATACAGTAGGTACATATTTTAAGATTTCATTCTCTTGTTTCAGAGGAATGTTTGCAGATGACGTCACAGAACAGCTGTCATGTTCCCTTGTGTGATATCAAGAAATACATACTAACGGTGAGTACAATCTTTTAAGTAGTTTGCCAATTGCATTTGTATTGGCTGTTACTTGAAGTTTCCAGTGAGAATTATCGACGTATTTTACTGAATAGATAGGATAAATTTAGTCGTGTAACCACGCATGTGTTTTAATTGCGTCTATATATGTGCAGTACTTATTGTACTAATTTTTCCATATATTAATGGTGAAAGTGTAGTAACTTAAGCTTACATTGGAAAGTGATAAATCTCAATTTATTTTAAGTGAATATTTCATTGAGAGAATAAAATTGATTTTATAATTTCGACTTGGAAAGGTTTGTTAATTATCGTTAACATAAGTGTTATCAATGCTTCAATTTTGGCATATTTTATGAAATACTTTGTACCTGGGAAATTTTACTTTTCAATCTACTGACATCCATTTCAGCATAAATCAATTAAGTATGCTCTATAAACACGAGATGATTTCATAGAGACAAAATTATTACTTTGTAGTGACAGTGTAACGTGAAATGTTCATTGACTTTTAACTCTTTGGTGAGGTGTAAACTAATGTTGAAATTATGGAGACATTTTGAGGAAAGTAATTAAAATATTTTGCTTGGAAAAGGCTATCTATATGGAAATTGCTAAAGCAATCAATGAAATATTTTGAGGAAAGGGATTTCTTAGTCAAAGTTAGTCGAATTCTTGGAATACATGCAAATTTTTGAGAAGTTTGCTATGTAATGAAAGTTTATCGTGACAATTGGTTTTTATTCTGTTTATTTCCACCGGTGGTTGGCTAATCATCAGTTGATCATGCAAAAATTGTACAGGATTTATTCAGATACTATTTTAGTGCATTTTATTTTATAAATATTCAGTCAATCAAATCAAAATAGCAATTAAACTGTAAGAGATAGAAGGCTGAAATGTGGTTATGCCATTTATTACTATGACGAAGGATTTTATTTTAATGAATAATTGAAAGTATATTGACAAGGTTTCTTCCCAAGTATGTATTCAATTTTCGGGCAAACTCCTGTCTAGACTTATTAAATGTTGGAAACCCTTTACCGAAAAATTCATTCAAATCAATGATTTATTTAGTTGATATTCATTTCCGTAATCAATATATGGTAGTCAGGTGGTTTTGAAATAAGTATTGAGCTTAACCAAGCCACTTAAGTAGTATAAGTCTTTAATTTCATTACAAATCTTTGAATTTGAGTTACAATAGAAAAGATTCCAATGTTACCTCAGTGATTTAGCACGAGAGACATTACATAATGTAATCTGGAATATTATTCAGCATGGAATTACAGTATATGTTTTAAGATTTTATTCTCTTGTTTCATAGGAATGTTTGCAGCAGACATCACAGGACTGAGCTGTTATATTCTCCTGTGTGTGATAACAAGAAATAATAACAGTGAGTATATTCCGTGTGTTTCTTTTAAGTAGTTTGCCTATTGCATTTGACATATTGGTTGTTTTGTGATACTTTTGTTGGCTGTTACCTCAAGAAGTTCCCAGTGAGAATTATCGACCTATTTGAATGAATAGCTAGGAGGAATTTAGTCGTGTAACCATGCATTTGTTTTTTTACTATATGTTCAATACTTATTGTGCTAGTTATTCATCTATTAACGGTGAAAATGTAGTAACTTCAGCGTATATCGGAAAGTGATAAATCTCAACATCTTTTAAGTGGATATTTTGTTGATAGAATAAAATTGATTTTATAATTTAGACCTTCAAAGATTTGCTAATTATCGTTAACATAAGTGTTATCAACGCTTCAATTTTTGGCATATTTTATGAAATACTTTGAGCTGGAGAACTTTTACTTTTCAGTCTACTGACTTCCAATTCAACGTAAATCAATTAAAAATATGAGATAATTTCATAGAAACAAAAATATTAGTTTTGTAGCGACAGTGTAATGTGAAATGTTTATTGGATTTACTCTTTGGTGATGTGTAAACTATTTAATGTTGAAATTATGGAGACATTTTCAGACAGTTTAAAGTGATTAAAATACTTTGGAAAAGGTGTCTGAATGGAAATTGTTGACACAATCAAGGAAATATTTTAAGGAAAAAGATTTATTAGTCAAAGTTAGTCGAATTCTTGGAGTACATGCAAATTTTTGGAAAGTTGCTATGGTAATGGAAGTTTATCGTGACAGTTGGTTTTTATTATGCTTATTTCCATCGGTGGTTGGCTAATCATCAGTTGAGCATCAAAAAATTGTAGAAAATTTATTCAAATACTATTTTAGTGCATTTTATTTTATAAACAATCAATCAAATCAAAACAGAAATTTAACTGTAAGAGATAGAAGGCTGATGTTTGCGGGGTGTATGTCATGTGTTATGCCATTTATTACTATGACAGAGGATTTTATTTTTGGTGGAACTGGTGTGCGACAAGAGGTCCAATGCTTTTTAAAATGTGAAACATATTTCATAGCATTAACATAACGATTTTTATCTTATTAGCCTGTTATTTACAAAGTATTAAAGACAATGAATAAAGAAGTGAGATCAAGTCAGAAGCGATAATGTCAGTTTTTACCTCTTTAAGTGGTCTTGTCACAATGCAAGCTTTAGGAAGATTAGAAATATTTTCTTACTATTCTTTGGCTTAAAATTCAATTCTGAATTCATGTTCTTTGATCGTTTTTAAAGGTAAAAACAAACTGTAATTTTATCCAATATGACAATGGTTTTAGGTTGTATTATAGATATAGACATTATAATAAATGCTGTGATTTGTCGATAATTTCCAATTAAGAGTACATGGAATGATTTTTATAAAGTTAATTGATCAATTTAGTTGATTTTATAGCATAAATTAAAATGAATATTGATGTTACTACTTGAAATTATTAACAGATAATATTTAATACTTGTCAGCAGTTAAACCTCTGTATTAATTTCCATATTTCCTACCTGTTATCACTAGTCTATTTATCATTTTCTGGAGTACTTGATCGTCCTCGTATTTCACTGTTCTTATAATCCTTCCTCTGATTTAGAAATCTCCCATGCCTTCTAATGGTTCCTGCATTAGCCTCTCTCCATATATATTGAATAGAATCGGCGATAGACAGCAGCCCTGTCTTACTTCTCTACCGATATGTACTCCGCTGGTATCCGCATTCTCCAACCTGACTTTTACCAGTTGATTTACGTATAGATTCCTGATCAGTCTCCTGTCTTTCCAGTCTACACCTATATCCTTTAATATCCTCATCAGCAGTACCCAATTTACTCTTATCAAAGGCCTTCTGCCAGTCGAGGAAACATACACAGCAATCTTGACTGTATTCTATTGCCATTTCTGATATGATTCTCACTACACCGATAGGATCTCTGGCAGGCCCGGCCCAAGGTACCTTGGCACCCCAGGCGCAGAGTCGTTTGGGCGCCCTTGCCGACCAAATTTTCTTGCTAGCTTTTTAAGAGATTGCTACCCTGCCAAACGGGAGACGATACACTCTTATTCAATTCATACAAAATAATAAACAATTTTACAAAAATGGGGTATATTTACAAACAATTTAATATAAAATTTACATACATTTTCACAGGTGCAAAATCGTTTAGTAGATCTTGAAATCTGATTGTGTTAATTTTGCATATATTTATTTATTAAAATGTTTTATATATGCAATTTCTAATATACAGAATATTATGATTAAAATTTCACAAAAATAAACGTTTACAAAAATGGAGTCTATTTACATTGAATTTAATGTAAAAGTTACATAAAAATATTGACATGAAATTCTGTTTTCGCGCTTTTAGAAATGCAAAGTCGTGTAACAGATCTTCAAATTTGATTGTTTTTAAAACATCGTGCCCTATAGAGATAGTTGCCAGTCCAGTCAGTCGCTCTTGAGACATGGTTGATCTCAAATAGTTTTTAATAATTTTTAATTTAGAGAAACTCCTTCGCGAAAAAATTCGACTTCGAGATTTTTACGGAAATACACGTTTTAGGTGTCGCTGAATCCGAAAAAGTGGTTTTCGCAATGCAGTCTGTCTGTCTGTTACTGGCTCTGGAGCCTAGACGGAAGAACAAAAATGAATGAAATCTCGTACTTAGGCATTTTATCATACTGAGCAGAGTATACATAGAAATGGTTGACATTGATCAATAATTGAGAGTAGTTTATTCTACGCATTTTTAACAACAATCCGATTTTCTCGAAAACGGCTTTAACGATTTTGATCTTAGCCTTTCTCTTGCGATATTCGGCACCAGATAATTTTTTACGACTAAGCATCGTCCGTTTTTACTGCAAAAGAATAAGGTACGGTGTCTTAATTTTTTATAATAATGATATTAATATATAATAAAAGCTAACAATTATTCATAGTATTAATTGATATTTTTACAGAAATATATACACTATATGTTTTTGTGAACTGTCTTAATTAACATAGAAGCGATAAATTTAAAGTTGTAAGTTAGAACAGCATTTCCTAAACTGTGTTCCGCGAGATGCTAATAGGTGTTCCGCGAAAAAATCGATGCTAGCAGTATTACTAAATTCTAAATTTATATAGTTGTTCTTATTATTACACGATAATCCTCCTTTAAGAAATCATGTGCCATACCCGAGAACGCCAGGAAATCACATGATAAATTTATTTATTAGTTTATTTCTTATTCATTTCTATCTAATGTGTTCCGTCAATACATTATAATTTAAAAAGTGTTCCGTGGTCAAAAACGTTTGGGAAACGCTGAAGTTAGAATATCTACACCTAAGAAATCTTGCAACCTACTAATCTCAATGTCAAAACAACAAAATATTTACTCGCTGCATTATAAAGTTTTCCAAGAATCTCATAATCATCAAACCCGAGATTCTAAAAGAATAGATATATTTAAATGAAATGCAATTTATCTCACAAAGTAACGTAAGTTGACAGAACGGACAATTGCGAGACCTCATCATAAAAAACATGTTAGTCAATCGCGCATTCAAAATTAATCTTTGCACCACGTCTCATCCTATCAAGCAAAATTATTTTATTTTGCACGGTTTCTGTTTGGATTTTACCAAAAATGTCTTTCTAAAATAAAATCGTAATGTCCATCATCGTGATCGTAACGCTCTAATTTTGTGAATAACTCGATTAGAATAAACTTAGAAGTCTGAAATTTATCAGGATACCAGTGTTAATGAATATCTAATTGTAAGTTATAGCTAAAAATAATTTCGGGTACGGTCATGGGTTCTACTCCAGAGGATAAGGATAAGATAAAACGTAAAAATCACATTTTTTGTTTCATTCTTTTATCCTTTAAAATATTTTAAAATCAAGATATCGTCGCGAAAATTTCGCTGAAACACGCCGAAACTAATGGATTCTTATTCCTGCCGTCGATTTTGCAATCTCAGTCGAATTCGCTTGTATTAAATTTACTGATTATTGAATATTCGAGTTTTCGTAACTTTTACAACATTTCCATGGTTACGGGTATTGTTGTCCTTGATAATTTCAGTGCGTAGGCACTTAAATAAAGCGAAGATATGAATTAAATGCAAATAAATCGGATGATGTTTATGTTTTTTTAAAAAATCTATATGACTAAAATCCTATTTGTGATTGTCTCTCTGCCTCTCTTGTCAACGATCTATCTCAGACATCTTAATTTCCGGTAATTTCATCTCTCTAAGTTAATTTTTTATCGACTTATTCAGTTAATTTTCTTAATTTATTATTAAAAACCAAACAAATCCCTTATAAATTATGTTCATCAAACAAATTATAATATTATAAAATCGTGATGGTCGTGGAGCAGAAAATCAAATAATTAAAAATGTTCTTTATAACGAAAAGCTAAATTAAATTTTTCATATTTTTTCATTTTTATTAAAAGCAAAATATACATTCGATAAAATCATATTCTAAACATTCCCGTTACACCAATATAAATACAATAGGTACATGGTAGGAATCAATAAAGAGCGAGCAAAGGGAGGGGGGTGGCGAGCGTTAGCGAGAAGGGGAGTAGTAGTAATTAGGTTTTTAGGTGCGTCAACAGCTAAGGTCATTTTGCACCGTCAAATTCTGTTAGAGAAAATCAACATACATCACAACATCCATGCCCCAAGCGGGATTCGAACCCGCGACCTTTGGGTTAGAAGGCAGGTGCCTACCAGTCTAACCTGGCCGGCTCCCGCGCGAGCAGGGGACTTGCGCATATAATTAATATGGATTGAAAGTATTCAATGATTTTTCTTCAATGTAAATGAAAATGTTTTTCCTACGTCTCTCAATAAATGTTAAAAATTGCATAAAACACGGACTTACCTCTATAAATTATATTCCTTTCAGTCGAAGGTGTTTCGTTGATCTGCTAGTATGAAACGCACAATGTATCACTTCCCTTCCTCCTTGAACTTAAACACAAGTCAACTGAGTGAGACAGAGGCCAACAGAGAGCATTCACCAAGCTCTTATTACTAAGTGAGAATGGTGAGAATGCAGCAGAGTGTGCGCTTTATAGTAGATTGGTATTTCCGAGCATTTTGAATATTCCAAGAAAAAAAGAATGAAATACAATAATAGGGCACGAAGCGACATGGGGCAATGTCATTGGTCTTGGCCGGCTAAATGAAAGTGTGCCGCCCTCCACGTTTCTTTCCGATGCTCTTTGTTTTGCGCTCCAGGGATTTCCCCGGGAGAAATGCATTCTTTGACCATAGTTAAGGCCGAAGCTCGGCTCCCACCCTTCCGATTTTATGACCCCTAGGATTATAAGAAATCTCCTCTAGCCGCCCTCGAGGCAGAAGTCCATGAATTCTTTGGAGGGTTGGAGAAGGGCTATTAAGAAATGCCATTAAACGAAAGGGGGCATCGCTCCCGCCTTCCCGCCCTTTTATGCAGCTGTGCTGTCAAAAATTGCCAAGTGGGAAATATTTGCAAAGGTCTTCAAGATCAGGGAATCTTAGGGACTTGGTTTTATGGTTGGATTTTACAATTCCTTCTTCGCGTGTGTAAGCCGAGGTTTCAAAACGGTATCTTCGGATGTCTTCGCCCCGTTACCAGCTGAATATCTTTGCTTATTTCCATCAGCTGCAAACGCTAACGAATTAAGATATTTTCCAAATTTCTGAGTCAAAATCGGCGCCCCCAAAAGTTTGCCGCCCCAAGCAATCGCTTGGTCTGCTTGTATGGTTGGGCCGGCCCTGATCTCTGGTTCCTCGTCCTTTTCTGAAGCCGAATTGATCTTCCCCTAGCATTTCTTCGGCATTTTTCTCTAGTCTTTTATTAAGAATCCTCGTGATGATCTTCGAAGTGTGTGACAGTAGGGATATCGTTCTGTAGTCCTTACACTGCATTGCCTTTGGCTTCTTCTTTAGAGGGATCATCGTCACATCTAAGAAATCCTGAGGCCTCTTTCCCGAGTTGTAAAGCTTGTTAATTAGTTTCGTAATCACTTTTAGTCCTTCCGATCCCATGACTTTAAGTACCTCTGCCTGTATTCCATCACTGCCTGTAGCTTTCCCTTTATCCAGTTCCAGAATTGCCTTTTGTACTTCGCTTTCCATATTACTTGTTCCCAAGTTTGTCTTCTTCAGTGTTATCCTCTTCTTCTGTTCTATTTGTGCTGATCCTGCCTGCTTGCTGTATAGTTCCTTAATGTATACTTCTCATACCTGTGCTACATCCTTTGGTTCTGCGACTATTTTTCCATCTGCGTTCATAATTGCTTTACCACAAATCCCATTAGACTTCTAATCTTCTAACTCCAGTGCCCTAGCATACATCATATCATACCGTCCTAACTTCTCAGTTGTATTTCCTCACATTTTCCTTTTATTCAAATTTCCCTAGCTTTATCTGTTACCCTTCTCGACTCATTGTTTGTGCATCTATAGTTGGCTCTACCTTCTTCACTGTTAACATTTTTTTCCATTTTTTTCTCTCATCCATTATCTCCAGCATTTCCTTAGTGATCCATGGGTTTCTGATTTTCTTCTCTTGTTTCCCAATCTCTTTATTCAAGGTGTCTTTGATGCTGGCTTTAATTTCTTCCCATTCTGTATTCACGGTCTCTGGTTTGTTTTCCAAATTTCTAAGGCGACCTTCCGACTTCATGCTGAAAGCATTCTGCCTTTCTTTCAGTTTTTTTAGGTCCCAGTCTGTCTTTCTCTTCTCGTTTTCCTTATTTGTTTCAGCTTTGTGGTTACATCGAGTATTAGAAGGATGTGATCTGAATCAATGTTTGCTCCTGGTAATGTCTTAGTATTTTTTATGCTGTTCCTGAATCTTTGTTTTACTAGGATGTAATCTATTTGGCATCTCATTTTATCTCCTGGGCTTTTCCAACTGTGTTGTTCCAATCTCCCATTATTGTGCAGTTCTACTTCATAAATGTCATTCTTTTGCTCATACATCTCCCTGATTTATTCTTCTACAATAGCGGTTGTTGGCATATATACCTGGATTATCAACATGTTAACTGGGACAACTTTTAGCTTTATTGCCATCAACCTATCGTTCGTTGCTGTTATTTTTGTCACGCTATTCATCATATCTTTTAAGTACCAGAGCTACTCCCCTTGCCTCACTATTTCCTCCGGTGTAAACTACCGTGAATTCTTCCGAGCGGATCTGCCCTTCTCCTTCCCATCTGACTTCGCTCAGCCCTATGACGTCAATCCTATTTCATTTTTCAGGTTCTCTAGCTTTTCTGCCTTCCTCGTGGTTTTTAAATTCCAAGTATCTTTGCATAAGTTACCTTCGACAGTTGCTTTCCTCAAGGCAGTCCATGCCCGGAGATCTGATTGGGGGACTATTTTACCTCCGGAATATTATATAATATAATCATTATTAGGGAAATGTAATGTGGTAGTTTCCCTCTTGCTTTCCACATCGCAGTACTGTAGCCGATCAAATCATGCCTACTGTTCTATTGAATATATACCCAACCAACATCATTTGTTTTCATCTCTATACCGTACCGACAGTACTGCTGCCTACTGCCAGACACCAATGATAGTTTTTTATTATTAATTAAGTAATTAATTTTTTTGTGAAAAAAACCTCCATTTGCGGGGATCGCACCCCGCAGCTTTGTAATGGGAAGCTGACACGCTAAGCACTACACCTTATGGAAGGTTAAAATTTTAAAACTAATTGTCAAACGAATCTTTCACATAATAATTTGAATAAACTCGTAAAGAATTTAAAATTTTAAGATTCTAAATAGACCTTGATAAGTGAATGTGCTCTTTCATGTTGTTTAAGCAAATTAATCTTTTATATTTAGATTTTTTAGTTAATATTTCTTTATTGAATTCACCACAACCATTTTTCCTCTTCATTGTAGGCATTCACAGTTGATGCTGAGTGAAAATGCGATGGTTTGAGGCGTCGAGGAACCATGAATCGAAGAGTACTGCTTTGCTGAGACGACAATTGATACACCTGGGTGCGAGAGTATAGAGGAATCTGAGCTGGAGGCTATACATATGGGATGAGAGAAGGTTTTTATACCTATATGTTGCTATATTCTGGTTTGTTCAATATGTCAGGCGATAAATATCTTGTATAATATGTAGCTGCATCTTACGGAGGATGTAGGAGAGATTGTAAATTATAAGTCCCTTTCAGATGAGCTAAACGCTTCAAATTTGGCATTATTATAGCTTTATGCTCACAACCAATGAAAATAAATACAATACAATAAGAATTCCAATTTTTAGGAGGTTTTTCTCCTGTCATTCAGAATGAGCAGAAATTTACGATAGGATTAAACGATTCCCCAAGAATTTGATTTCTTTTAAAAATATTGTTTAATCAACTTACACTAAAAGTAAGTAAATGGAAAATATAGTGCTACGTCTGAAAAAAAAGTTTTATCTGATATCGTCCGTAAGAGTATTTTATTTCTGAGAATGTAGGGTTTCAATTTTCTGTTTGAACTTAAAAACTTTCTGATAACTCAACTTTTTTATAAAATGCATTTAATTTTTTATTATAAATTTACAAGAATATAAGGTGTTGGTTTTCAGTTTGAACTCTGAAAACTTTCTTTAATTTGATTTGAATATTCCATTTTGTTTGTAAAGGTTTATTAGCGTACTTCTATAAATTTTAAATTTTTGTTAAATTCACTTCCGTTAATAAGAATCAAATGTAGTAACAAGTTATTTACGAATTTCCGAAGATGTTGAATTTAAAAACTTTAGAAAACTTATAAAATGCCAAGTTTTCGTATTGACTTCTGAGACAGCACTGTATTTGCTCATGTTTGCAGACTTGTCATGTGAATATCGTTCCGCAAATTGGATGTTGGAAAGTAATTAATTAAATTTAATCTTAAAATAGGAGCAGCCATTAAAAAAGATTATTTGTATCGGGATTTTTGGTGTTCTACATTTAATATTTTACCAAGAGGGTTTGTCGTGGTTAAATAATTCCAGATTTAATTTAATAATTTAAAGAAATTTGGAGATGTAGGATCTGCTTGAATTAATTCAGAAAATATTCTTTGGGGTTTTTATTGTTGTTTATTCAAGGCAGAAAAAATTCTGAGGCAATACAAATTCAGTTCATTATTCAAGTTATCAAAATCAGATAAAGAGATAAAATGCAAATGAAATTTCAGTTAGTTTTGAGAGTTTTGATTGAAAATCCAGACTATGTAAAGTATTTTCATTGTGAAAAGTTTATATTCTCCAATCATTAAGCCATGCATCGGAAATGGTAGTTTAATTGTTCTTGATTCTAGACGATATTTAGAAAAAGATTTAACTTTGTGGAGAGTTAAATTTCTTAATTAAGAAAAATTGTGCAGGTTATTTTATTCTTAATTAAAGTCAATGTCCAGAAAAAAGTTCTTTTAATAATTCCATCAATATCCAATTTGCTAGATGTTATTTATTTGTAAATACGTTTACAAAGTGTTGTGTTATTTATATATTATTCAGAACAATTGCAAATTCTTTTGTCTAAATGTATATAAGCTATTGCTTTTCCATTCTGTATAATTATTGCCATTTTTTTAAATCTGAACAAACCAGAATTAGCAGCGCTTTTGGGTATATATTTATCGTCTCTCATTTCATATTTTTTTCTAAGCCATGCTATTTTTCCTCTCTACTTTCTCACCAATAGAAATGATTAAAGAAATATTATCCTTGCCAAAGTACTTGGTAAAAATGTCCAACTTTTATTCTAGTGCTTGTTATATTTAAAAAAATTTCTGCAGTTCATGAATATTTTTAAATGGCAATTTTGATTTGTGCTAATATTCAGATCTTTTTAAGTCCAGAAATTTTTTAAGTCAGATATTATTCTAAGTCCAAAATGTAAACAAATTAATTTTTTTCAAGTTCTAATTTCAGAAATCTTTCAAGTCTAAGTCCAGTATAATTTTTATTTTCAGGTGCAGGATAAAATAAGTAGACAAAATGTATTATTTCAGATTGTAAAATTTTTATTGAACTTGTATGTATACACTGTACATTTTAATTGCAATAAAGACATTTTATTATGATCAAAACCTGTTGACTCCTTTTAGATAGGAATAATTTCTTTTTCTCGGAGCCTCTTTTAGGTATCGTTGGACTTAAGGGGTTTTTTTAGGTATATTTTTGCTAAATTTAGCACACTTTAACCTAAAAATGACATTTTTGACCACCAATTCAGCCAAATTTTGCTGATTATTGAACAAATTATTGAACATTATGACAATTTATCTGCATTTCAACTATTCAACAACTGACATATTACATATAACTCAATATTTTCAACTGTTGTTCAACAGCTGACATAAATACATATATAACATGAAAAAATAAACCATCAAACACATTTTGCAGCTGAAATAAATTATTGAACAAGCACTCAAAGAAGTTACTTGCCTCTGATAAAAATAACTGCGACTGAGCTGTGGAAAAATTAATACAAGCATTTAGACTACAGAACAGCCGTCATCAGTGGCGAAATGCCACTGACGACAACTGCTCTGAAGTCGAAATGCATGTATTAATTTTTTCACTACTCTGTCGCAGCTATTTTTATCTGAGGCAAGCAATCTTTCAAAGTACTTGTTCTGGAAACACTTAAAAAAGAAACATTTCACATTATCAATGACCTTAATTACAATTAACAATGTCTCTTATTGGTCAAGAAATACGTAAAATTGAATGCACGCAACTGATTCCAAATGGGAGCAATGTTTGCATAAATGACGAAAAAATAATGAATCTCGCAAAGCGAATTACTTAAATGCCAGGATAACATTTTTATAAACTATTCCAAGTCAGAAATAAACTTCAAAAATGCAATATTAAAATTTCATGTCATACCTATTTCAAATGTTAATAAAATTAAACCTTTATATTTGCCAAATTAATTATTGTATAAATGCACAAATTATATTACCTCAATTAGACGTATTACTGTTTTTTGAAAAAGATTAATAGCATAATATACACAAAGATTTACTTCTGATAGCAATTTAATTTTTATAACAGCAAAGATTGAACTAAATACATTTTGTCTTTAAAAATTATCTTGCATTTAAAAATATAACTGATTAATCAAGGTGAGGTTATATTTACAACATCAAAAACATATTTGTTCTAATGTAAAGTTCAGATTCAAAGCTATTATGCAAAATATAACTGATTTAATCAAAGCAAACACCCTATTTATGAAAAAATATAGCATATTCTCAAAGTTTGTCTTATATTTCCAGGTAATGTACAGTAAGTGCGTAAAATTTAACGACTTGAGGTTAATTTACTTTAAATTTAAGTAGTAATTGCATTGCGTGACTCAACTCACTATCGTTAACAAATCACAGTGCTCCTTATCGATAGCTTAACACTTTCATGGCCAATTTGTCAAATTTAAAAGGAAAATCAGCAAATCAAATCATTAAAAATTTATCAATAATTATATTTTTTAACATTATAAATGTGCAAATTGTAAGTAGCAATACATTATCATTACAAAACATTTATTTAAAAACTTATATTTGAAGAATTTTCAGATTGTAATTTATGAAAGTATTGAGTGCACGAAAAACTAAAGTATTTCATTAAATATTTGTATACAATTGAGTTATTTATGTTAATAAATTTAAAGAATTCCTTTTCAGTAACGCTTATGTTAGAATAAGTCAAAATCTCATATGGAGTTTACCGAAATTATCGTTACGATAACTTAATGAAGATATTTTAAACAACAGCCATGAAATTGTTAAGTAATCTAAAATATAACTCAACCAACAAGAGACAACGTTAATATTTACATAGAGACCAACCTGAGAATCAAAAGAATAACTACAAAATTGAGAAACAAAATAAATATCCTGTAATTATTATACCAAATAGAACTGAATGAGCTTCCCACAATCTATATATATTTGCAAAAGTTTGTTTGCATGTCTCATTATGCATGCCATAAACTATAAGACACGAATAACTAAAATTTGGTACAATTATTATTAACATCTTAACTTGATGAATGTATAAAAGGTTTGGTCAATTGGTTAATTATAGTCAGTGCTATAATAATATAGGGGAATATAACATTTTACAATTCCACTAGAGATGCCTGCATTTCAAATTTGAAATGTTGACAGAATTTTTTACAATACACAAAGAATCTTCAAAGTTTATTGTATATTAGGATTAGCTATGATGCTGGTCAACACAGACATCCATGACATTTGACGGTGCGATGAGACACTATTACGTATGTTAACCTTCATAACAGCCTACTTAGACAACAAACCCATTCAGCGGCCGGGTTATGCAATCTTACTTTCGATACTACACAATTTATACAAGTGAAAACATTTACCACTTACTTTATTTGCTCACATTACACTGTGTTGGATGTGGTTTGGTTAATACAAAACGACAAACAACAGATGAACAAACAAAAAGAATTAATGCAACGAAAAACAAAAACAGTAGAAAAGAGAATTAAAATCACACAGAAATTCAATGCTCCGACTCTTAGAATGATTCTCTAAGCAAAGAGTTTTGTTAAAATAAATTTATGTCAAGTGAATAATACTTTGTTACAATAAGTGGACAATACTTTTGTTAAAACGTTACAAATTGCACTTGACAATGCCTTATCCCCCTCCCTCCCTCTGCTGTTCCCCCCCTTATCTCTCGCGAGGCAATAATATGAATCTCGAGCCTCAAAAATGACATTCGTAGTCCAGGAAACTTATCGATAAAAGTCAAAATCTGTCACATATTCGTTAAATATGCGTAATTTCAAAACATGTGGTGCATTACTTTCTGGGAAACCCTCGTACAATGTTGTGTGAGACAGACGCTCCTTTCTAGGAACCTGGTATTATCTGAATTTTTAAAGAATGTTTATTTTGAACTCCTGAGCATCCCGCATATAACTGTCCATGCGTAAAGCAAAGCTACCGTATGGTAACTGACTTAAGAAGTCACCTCTCTACTCTGCGTGCAAGGGGATTTCCCTTCTAGGAAGCGCGCTCACCTTCAATGCCCCTCTATTCTAATGGAATTCGTTCCCCTCCACTCTACATATTACCTCCGATCACTGAGGCGTAAGGTAACTTCTAGTAATTTTCAATTGCTACATTAGGCGGAACTACCTGTACTCTACATGCACGTTCTCTACCGGAAGCTTAGAGAACGAACTCCACCTGGCAAAAAGCATCACCTCACAAAATGAATCGACTGCGTTGATTGTCAATTTTAATTACGAATCCTCAAAATATTTTCCAACTCTTTCATTTATATCAATTAAAATATGAAAAAATTTCCCAAATAAAACTTAATTCAAGCATAGATATAATTTTTTGTTCATAATTATTGCCATAATTTGAAGTCACGATGATTTAAAACATAACCTGAGCAACGCTGGGTAAATTTGCTAGTTATTTATAAGCAAAGAACTTTGCAATACCATTTTAATTTAATTTATTCACCAGAGAACTATATAAAGATGTTTGTGTAGCATTGTAAAATAAATTCCAATAATTACTCCAAGATTTGATGCACAAAAACGATTACAGTGTAATTTTCCTAATAAACGTTTAATGTGACTAAATCTTAGAAGGATATTTTGTAGTTTAATTTACATTCTTCGTTAGAAATAATTTTATGAACTCTGTATTTATCTCAGAATCACTACAAATATGCTGTCAACAATTTGTTGTTAACATACATTAAAGTTATGGTAATTTAATGTTGTGCTTACGCAAACTGTATAATTATAAAATATCAGTTGATTACTTCGTTTAAAAATTAGTACAAGAGTTTAAAATAACACTAATATTTATAATGAGATTTTAAGATATAAACAAGTTAGGAAAGTGTACAACGTAACACAAATGGGTGCGTTTTGTGCATTGGAGTATTTGAAAGAAATTATTTACGTGTTTGGAAGGGAAATAGCATTATAAAGTTCTTTTCTTCATCATAAATAATCCATTTTCTTCCCATTTAAAAATATTACATGCATATGTAAGGAAATTAAACATATTTCCGTGAGACTGTTTACGTTAGCAACAATGAAGAAGTAACCATGCTAGAAAATTTCAAAGTTCAACTCAAATTAAGACTCTTGCTCGATTTTCTCGGAAACGGCGACTCCTACAATGAAAATGTAAAGGAAAAGAAATACCCTACTTTACTAGTTCTACAAGTTTTACTTGATAAATATTTTGATATGACCGATACTTTACGAGATATGAGGGAAAGTTCATATTTTATCACCAGTAAAGTGGTACCCCTGATTGGCTTACATGACTCATTTATGTGATTTTCTTATTATCTTTGACTGTAAGTCCTTAATATCAAATTTCATGAAAATCTGCTTGGTAGAAGCAGATAACGAACATGCGGACAGACCAGATGGAGACTAATACTAATAGGCGCTTATGCTGGAAGCAAAACGCACCTGACAAATAACCTTGCATGTAATTACATTTACAGATACACATACATTATTAAAAATTTTCTTTAATGACAAGAATGATATGTTACTTATTTGTTCGATATACAAATAGAAGGTGCTTGCATTCTGTAAGCCTTTCAAGTCATTATTTATGGCTTTTGCAAAGTAAAAATTATAAACTAGTTAAATAAATAAAACAACTTCAAGTACTCATTAGAATAAACTTCATTAGACCACTGATTCCCAATGAAAAGACAAAACTGATAATGGTTTGATTCCGATGCAAATGAATTGGAATATTTCGAGGCGGTGCTTACTGTAAAAGAGAGACTGACTGATATTATTCACTTCTTTCGGTAAATTGTGATGAGATTAGCCATGAGGAAGTGTATCATCCGAAACAAAAGTACCACGAAGCCAATGAAAAGGAAGAAATCCACAGTACATTGAACCCTCTGCATACTGGACCTTGATGGAACGTACTTAGGATATAACGGACAGAATGTCCGGCGATGCAAAACAGTTAAATGACGCCACTACTACATTGTGTCTCATGCGGACCTATCACATGTGCGTTATTTGGAAGGCCTAATGAATACATCGCAACATTATAACTAACGTATATCACGGCGTATAAGTCGACCTTTGAAGCTTAAAAAAATTTTCCTAAAACTTAAAGTCGACTTATACGACAAATATAAAATTGTGAACCTTAAATTACAGATGAATAACATCGATATTTACCAACAAGGGGAGGCCATAACATTAATATTGAAATTCGTAATACCCTTTTAGGAGGTGAAACTAGAACTAAAACATCACCTATATCTCTCTGCGTTTTTGCCAATGGGCCCTTGTTTAAAAGATCTTAACAATTTAAATTCAGGTGTAAGCACGGATGCAACATATACCATTAACCTTAAGGTTACAAACAGAAGCAGCGATAGCTGAATGGGTAGAATGAATGTCTAGTATCGGATGGGCTGGGGTTCGCTCCCAGCAGCCAGCATTTTTTTCTTTCAGAAGTGGTCTTTACATATATTTTAACTAGTAAAATTGTATTATTATTATGTCTTTTTTGTATTTTTGTTTTTTTCCTCAATTTTTTGTGATTATTTTTTTTGTCTTTTTCACGTACCTTTTTGTACTTAATTTATTTGCACCTTCCACATATAATTATGATATTATAATTATAAATAAATAATAAAATTTAGAATGTTATAATCATTACATGATTGTTTATTAAAATATCAATTCTTTAATACGACATTTATGAAATGTTTATTACGGACAATTACCTTGTTTTTTTAATTGTATCATCCAAAGTATTGTAATGCTGTAGAAGTAAGTGAGATAGAAGAGGTACACTTCGATCGGAATTAACCATACTAATTGCAAGTTATAATTATATGTGGAATATGCAAATAAATCAAGTACAAAAAAGTACATGAAAGAAGACAAAAAAAAATAATCAAAAAATATGCGGAAAAAACATTTCCTTTTTTGAAAAGGGGAATAATGTAATTATCAGAACCATCCTCACGCCTGCCAACATGCGATACTTTATTGAATTTCACCACCGTAGATATTTATTGCGATAACTAGGTGCAGTTAATTTTGATAGCATCATTAACAGCCGACATCAATCAAATCATAGGAACCATTATTTAGTTGGTCAAGCTCTCTGAGAATAGCAGTTTCTTATTGGTTGAAATTAAAACACCTGTCAAATGGAAGGCTCAAGAAGAATAGCACGGACTCGAAAAAATATTCCTATATTTTTTTATTACTATGTTTATTTCTGTATCTTGTTAAAACTTGGATCGTACAGGACCTTGATTTTGCCTGGCAACGATTTCATGAGAAGTATTTTTAAGTGAAACAAAGGGGGTCGACTTATACTGCGAACATATACCTAATCTAGTATTTTCAAGTTGAAAATTCAAGGTCGACTTATACATCGCAATATATGGATATATATATACATATTATAATGTATATAATTACTGTATATACTCGTGTATGATGCGTCCCAGTGTATAACTGCCGTGTATAATGCGCACTCGTACTTTATTCCAAAAAATCCCGACTTTTTCTGATACCACGTGTATGACACACATCCTTGATTTTTGGGAGGTATATGAATTTTAAAACGTTTGGACTTGTCCATAAGTGTATTACGTTCAATAAGCTCCATATTATGTCTAAGAGAGACATCGTCAATAATTAAAGCGACTGAGTTGAGATGGCAGCAACCTCACATGGTAAGTTGGGCAAAGTGATGCCGTGTAGAAAACTGCAGCACCACTGTTGCCAATCCTTTTAAATCAGACAAAAAGGGATCTATAAATTAGTTCTGATTTAAAGTGGACGTTGGTTCTCTCTTTCCTATCTCATTCTAAAACTGTTTAAGAGAAGGAATAACGTAAAAATTTAACAAACAAATCTGGAAACGCAACAGGTATGATTAAGTTCACACACGAGATTCTATGGGTTTTAAATTACTTACGTTGTCAATCGTAGACACTAGAATCATCTACTAAATAAAATTATTTCAATTTGCTTATTCTATGTTTTTTTTGTTTTTGATGTGTGTTTTGCGGGAAGACTATCTTGTGATTTTGCAAAAATTACAGCAATCAGCTGATGAGCTAGTGAAATGCGGAATAATTAGAGAGGATGGAATTATAAATGTATAGAAGTAATTAGGTGTTCTATACATATAATTATGTATGTATAACCTGGAGTATCAATAATTATTGTGCTTTTCCCATTAATTAACCCAAAAAGCGTGAATCTGGTGCGAGGTAGGTTCCCATTTTAAGTGCAGAGAAGTGTTACCTGTGTATAACGTGCACCCTACTATATGACCTGAAAATTTGGTCTTCAAACAGCGCCTTATACACGAGTATATATGGTAGATACAATGTATAATTTATTGGTGTAGCAAATCCGCAAAAATTAATTGTTCCTCCATTTGACCTTTGTGACTGGTTGAAATTGACTGACTTGCATTACTTGTGGGGTTTGTTTGTCTTAAAACATTCTTTGTATTCATTGTTACTTTCTGCCAATTTCCACCAGGGTCCGGAGAAATCTAAAATCTCGAAAAAGTATCCCAAGTTCCATTCCTAAGAATAATTCCGTTTCAAATAAGAACGCAAGGGAAAATCAATTTTTCTTATGGTCACTATAATTTATTTCATTCTTAATTATGTTCTTATAAAAGTATGCTCCTGCTAGCACACTGCAAGCACCTTTTACTAGTAAAATATAAAAATTAATACGATTCCTATTTTCCTAAATTAATTAGAAAACTCTGTGCTATTATTTCATGCGCTCTTAACAATTTGTATAAATATATAGCAGAGTAAAACACTGTCTTTCATAACATGCGCATTTTAACAATTTAAGGCAACACATACGTTTCCTTCGGATGTTTCGGATATAACAGACAGGCCTTCCCCTCCTTTTAGTCCAATATATCGAGGCTTCACTGTACGTATGTAAAGAATGCGATGTCGGACTGTGTACAATACCACGTTTTGGAATATACCATACACGAAAACGTATCAAGTATATAATCGCAAGCTCTGGAATAATAAAAATTAAAATAGTTATAACGAATCCAACGTATATTTTCAATCCTTTCAAACTTTTACAAACCTATGCCAACAGGTGCTTATAATGGAATCTTAACTTAGTACTTAAAAAGAGTTAAAAATGAAACAATCTTTTGTTATTCTAAAAGCTCCCAATTGCAAGCGCTATCTGAGTTTATATAAACATTTGAAATACAGTTGGACCTCTATAAACATCACCATTGATAATCATTGTTTTGATCAACCCTCATTTGTCGCCAAATGGTACAAAAAAATTAAAAAGTTCCGATGCCAGTTTTGAATGAAGCAGACAAATGAATGATGATTGCACTGTGACCGAGAGAGAAAGATTCCTGGCATTGCCTCCAATTCAATTAGTGCCAATTAAACCTTCAAATAAGTGAAAGAATAGTGTTATTCGCTTCACACTTTAAGCATCGAAATTAATGCTGTAGCAATGTCAAACTTTATAAATAGCAACACAAATATTTACGGATAATTATCCAGTTAATAACTGTGTATGGGAAGCATTTCTAGCAATTTAATCAAAGCAATTGATCTTACTTAAAATCATTCGGATGCTGGAATCTTACTTTTTCAGTAAGTAAAACTATTAAACATCTATAATGCTTATTAAGGCAAATTGTCTCATGCGTAAATTTAAAATCAGATGAGAATAGGGACGTACATTATTTTTTAACAAATTGAAAGTTATATGGTTATGTCACCTTCGTAGATAATCTAAATGACAAAGAATGTTAGGTGACGGGCTACGTTTATTCAGGAGCAGCATGAAAACATTTCTTTTAGATTGATAACCTAGAACTCGCCGAAACTTATCTTCTCTTCATTGTTAATCTAAATAAACGGTTGCATTGATTGATATATGAAAAAAAGGACGTATACTTCAATAAAAAGCAACAAAGAAAATTAAAAACATAAAAGTTTGCAATCAATTACTGTGTAGCATTAATTTCCTCTCTAATTTGACTTTTAAAATACAGATTTCTTACTGACTTTGCATAATTAATTGTCAATATGCACACACAGCCTCGCCCTCAGCGAGATTTCTACCCGCTAACCTTACCTATACTGGGGAAATGCATTATCAGAGTTAAATGCGAATTATTGAGTTAAACGTGAAATATTGAGATCAACTTATTCTACACAATTCTTAATTTTTTATAAATTAATTGAAAAAACAGTGAAAACACTGTGTGGGTACAGCTAGTACTCCGTTAATTCATCAAATAGAACTTATAATTTTGTTTGTTTAGTTTACATAACAACGCTTTTACTCATTATTACCTCTGACGGTAAAGCACTATCAATTGCAATTTCCCAGGTTGTTGTTACTATCAGCATTTTAATTACTACAAATATAACTTTTAATTAAAGTTTAAGGCAATAATAGCCCATTAATTCATCAAATGGAAGAAAGAAGAAGATAACGAGGCCTTTGAATCTGTGTAATTTTTACTTATGTACCAATGACGTGAATCTAAATTGATTCTTTCGAAAATTTTAATGTAAATCTGATTCAAACGTACTTTATTGTGTCATTTTATGTTACTTGTCGCCACCTGGCACATCCAGCCACCATGTGACTAAATGAATAAATAAATAAATATTATAGAGACAGAAGAAGATAAAGAAGAACGACGTAGAAGAGAAAGAGTGAGAAGATAAAATACGGACAGATGAGCAAAGGCAAACAGCGAGAGAGACCATAAACGAAATCAGGTAACAAAGAAGAAACGAACAAACTGAAGAAGGGAGTAATATAAGAAGAAGCCAAAACAGAATCGATGCAGCCAACGGCGGAAGACGAAGAAACGACACAAATTTAAACTCAGCAATAGGAAACGGATCAGCTACTCAACGAGATGATTCACATTTAGGAAAAATTAATAAAGAATGTCAATATCGTAGAGCTTTGTTTTTTAATAACTGAGAAAAGCATAACAGATGCTGGTACGAGAAGAGCACTTCCGCAGCTTCCAGATATATTAAAACTGCCGTAGAGAGAAAATACCCCTATGTGTAAAAATACGTAAGACTAATGTAGTTTCTGCACATGCCAGGACATGAAATATATATTTAAAGCGGGAAGCTCATTAGTTCTAATTTGAAATGCAAAATCAATCACACTCACCCATCTTCTTTCTTGACATCGCAAAGCAGAGCTGGCCTGTGGAAGATCTACCATGCTGGCTGCGTTTTCAGACTTCATTCTTCGGAGGCTCGCATCTGAAACAACGACAGAACCAACTCAGAAATCTCGCACCCAAAGGATAAAAATTCTACAAAACCTTAACAATAACTTTTGATTTGAAGTTTATAAAGTAATGGAAACCGGCTAATAATGTATTATTCATACGTTTTTAAAAACACAGATTCTCATTTTATGAGGTAAACTATAATTTTTACGTTCAAAACACAATATATATTGATAACAAACCCTTAATTAATCCTACGTTAAGAGTGTAACGCCATATCTTGGCTATATTTGCCCATAAACAAATCCGTCCTTGCAAAAAATTTTACCAACTCTTCACAGAAAATGATACTTTACAACGATAAAATCACTCATTAAACATGTTATGCAGTAACAAAATGTTATACATAAGGACTAATTTATAAAAATAATTACTCCATTATACATAAATATGATAAATATAACATTTCCTATATACATATATATACGGTAAAGATATTTCAACTATAAATCAAAGATGAACAGAGAAGTTATTTAAGATTTCCTTACCTTTGTAGATATAAATCCTCGAGGAGATTGACCAGGACAGCTGTATCACACAATAATAACAGTACATTTATTTTCCAGAAGATCAAAGTTACATGGCAAATCAATAAGACAAACTCAACCACAAAAGAAAATACAAAGTAAAACAATATAACAGCGAGTGGACTAAAGAAAAACAATACATCAAAACATCACCATAAATTACAATTAAGTGGCAAAACAGGGCATACTGAATAATTACATATACAAATTCACATATCATTGTATTACAAAATAAGAAATAGTACTATTAAGAGAAGTTAATTAATGTCCAGTAAGCAATGTGAAGATTACACACATTGAAACTATAAAAAACTTTAGATAATACTTCACTTCGCTTAAAGTGTCTTAAAACGTACACAAATCAAACTAAAAGTACATAATTAAAAACTGATGTCAAAATGCGTCACATGCACCACTGTTTTCGAAGAATAAACGGCCAAAATTTTGTCAAGATCAAAACTATCGACATTAAATTTCGAATACAATAAAAAGGATTAGTTTTTTACTTGTAAAAAGTTCTGGTGTAAACACATAAAATAACCAAAAGTATTATAACTCTGCTGTCAAAATGATTATCATGTGGACCAGTTTTCGAAGAACACACGGCCAAACATATATCACGATCATAACTATCAACATTAAATTTCGAATACAATAAAAAGGTCTAGTTTTTTCCTTCTAAAAAGGTCTGATGGAAACAAAATAAATTTCGAACTGTATCACGCACATAACACAACCCCGTCAGCCATTTTAAGATTTCTACGAAGTAACCAGAAGTAACGCGCAGGCGCGCAGGCTAACCAACATTTCCCCTTATAAACCTGGATATTTACAATTTCGACAAAAAAACCACAAAAAATAAGCAATTCCTTTTTATATCTTTATTTCACATTTTAGTAGGAACACAATTATAACTTATTATAGGATCGATAAAATTTGCTTAAATGTTATAAATTACTTGCAGTAAATCAAATTTATTGGCATTAAACTTTTGCTTTGCAAACCTAAATTTGGATTCGTCATGGAGAGGGGTAAAAATAAGGCATTAAAATATATTTTCAGATTGCTTAATAACCGACAATGTAATTAATTAATTAATAACGAATTTTTGGTCCAAATACGTATGCGTTTTTTTGTAACATTTATTTTTCTGTAGGACGTCTTCATAAACAATTACATGGGTAGTTTCGGCGGCATTTACAAATTATGCGGAAACAATTATTAGTTATTAAAAACTATTCACGAGTGTAATTATAAGAATAGCAATTATACTCCGGAAAATACTTTCAGGTTTTTATCTTATCCATGTACTTTGGAAACCTGTGGTATATTCAATTGATACAGATAAAATATTCGTATAAATTTGAAATGTAGGTACCTACCGTAGGAACCTACTGATTTACAAACACAGATGTCCGGAACAGGTAGAAAAATACACTTGTAATTGTCCTAACTAAGATACTCTATTTAGTAAGTGAATTAGCCTTCATAAGAACTTAAGAACCATAAAAAACTCGGGTGATTCCTTCTTCACGGTAAACTTCCACCTCATTTCCTATTTGAAATCCAAAAACTCACGTAATATATTTTCAAAAAAAGCATTCGTGCGTCAATTTCCAACAAATCCTTTATCTAATTTTACAATTGTCCGACCGTCTTTCTCCATTTGTATCTCCCATTATTACAGCTAATGCCTGTCACATAAGTATATTCGAATCATCCTTTGCATCAATTTATAGAAATTTATAAAATTTTATTATTGTAATATTATCGTATATTTTATAAAGATAAACTCCTCTCTATTATGAATTTTACACTGATAATAATAATACTCTATTTACGGGACAAGGCCTTTTCCTAAAAATACAATCAGAAATGTATTAAAAATAAGCCAAAATATTTAAACGTGCGTTCTAATACAATATAAACCATTAAAGCACAAGAGTAAGAAAAATTATACTATCGCACATAAAAATCACAAATCCTATAAAAATTATACTCAAAATCCATCTGACAATATAACAATATCGTACAAACCTTTGTATGAACTCAACATTAACGAGGATATGTGCTAGTTATAATAAGTACTTCTCTAATCTAGACATTTTTATCAGAAAGTCTGAGTATATAACATAATTATCGGCTTTATTGGGGTACTCAATAAAAGATATGTATGAATTTATAATTTCACCATTGTTTGAAATTATGTACATATCTTGAAAATGAAGGAATATATGATTGTTATCTGCCTCACTTCTTTTATAAATATATTTCATTCGTTGTTATTGGTAATACATAACTACAATTGTATAACTACCATTGTTACTTGCCTTATTTATAAATAGTTCATAGGTCGTGTATGGTAATATATATATATCATTGTATTGAATAATGAATATTTTATGCTTGTGAATGTATATGCTTTTGTATTGCTTTTTCGTTACATATATAATTTGCCATCTTGATATCAAGATAATTAGAATCAAGTGTATTTATTAAAATGTAAACCAGTTTATCCTGTAATTATTTTGTTGGGTAAACTTTAAAAATGATAAATAAATAAATATTCTAAGGCATAAAGTAAAATTATATCAGATTCATGGTACTTAATAAAAATTTACCTGAATTAAAATAGACATAAGTTGGCATAAATTTCTACCACATTTAAGTTAGGCATTGCAGCTTAGTTTTAAATGATTGCAGTGATTCATTGAATATATCAACTTTATGACTTATAAGGTTGTAGTCTCTCATCATAGTATACAAAGGTAAAATGCACATATAATTTGTCCATATATGGTATATGAAAAGTCATATCTAACCTTGTATACATTAAAGGCACTCTGAGGTTTATTAAATTAAGTAATTCTGGGCTTTTAATATGGTTATTTAACAATTTATATAAAAACATAACGCCACTATTCCTCCTTTGAATGTAAAGGAGTAGCATATCAAGTAGTATTGTCACTCCTAACATAGTAAAAAAGCAAAAAGTGTCAAAAGACTTATGTCCTTAACAACGCTTTCAATCTATTATCAGAACGTAAGGGGATTAAGGACAAAATTAGAGCAACTTAAACTAGCTATTTCTACCGCTGACTATGACGTTATCGTACTCACTGAGACTAGGCTCAGTGAAGACATAACTCTGAATTGGACTTACCTCATTTAGACATTTATAGACATGATCGCAGTGTAATTACTTCTAATAAAGTTCGTAGTGGTGGGGTTTTAATTGCTATTAAAACAAAATTGCAATCTGTAAAGGTTATAAGCCAAATTATTAATGTAGAACATTTTTGTAAACATTTGTAGTCAAGAGGCAAAGGTTTTAATTGGGGCAGTGTATATCCCCCCAGCCTCTGCCATTGATAAGTACTTATCTCATTGTGAAGTGGTTGAAGATATTGTGAATAATAACAATTTTTTGATATTATTGTACTGGGGACTACAATTTACTTGATCCCTGTTGGAACACTGACTGTGATAGCATGTCTTTCACCACTCAAGCAAGAATTATAAATGAAAGTTTTACATTACTGGGTCTTAAGCAGATGAGTACTATTTGTACAATTTACTATTAGATCTAGCTTTTTCTAATTCAGGGCAAGTAACTTCCGAAAAGGATCCATATCCTATTTTAAAATGTGTTAATCATCACCTTGATATTCATTACAGTGTAAAGTTGGCCAAAGAACTAGATTATAACAATTATCAATTTACTATTTATGATTATATAAACTGTCATTATACTACATTGACTAACTACTTAGATACTTTAAACTGGCTAGGAATATTGTGCAATTTGGAGATTAATAATGCTCTATCAATTTTCTACTCTATTCTTTATGAAGCTATAGAACTGTGTACTCCTACCTTAACAATCAAAACATCATCTTATCCTAAATGGTTTAGTGTTGAATTAAAGGAATGTATCAAACTCAAGAAACATTACCATAAAATTTTCAAAATTACTGGGAGTAATGATGATTATCATAATTTTTCTAAAATCCGAGGTGAATGCAAAAAACATTCTGGTTCATGTTGCAAAAACAATATAAATAACATGGAAACAAATATTCCCTATAACTTAAAGTATTTCTGGAGACATGTTAAAAATCATCAAAAATTGGATAGAATACCAAGCATAATGTATTATTATGAAGAACATGTTGCAAATAATGACCACGATATTTCAAACCTCTTTGTAAGGAACTTTTCTAAGGTCCACAGTACTGTGATACCTGACACAAAGCCTGCCTTTGACATAAATTACACGTTTTCCTTTGGCAAAATGACAGTTTCAACTGAGGATGTACTATGGAAATTATTGTCTACAAATGTTACAAAGTGTACTGGCCCAGATGAACTCTCTCCCTTTTTTATTTAAAAAGTGCAGTCAATCACTGGTTTACCCACTGTTTATACTATTTAAAAATCTTTTAGCAGTGGCGTTTTTTCTGACCTCTTTAAAATTGCTTACATTACACCGATTCACAAAGATGGTGACAAAAGCAATACTTGTAAAATCAATATATGTAGTGGAAAAGGGAAAATTAGGTTTGGAGTAGCATTTAAATTCAGCCAAGCATATGAGAAACAGTAATTCTGGCACTACATGAGGAAAAATTACAAATGATGCTATTACTAAAAATAGAAAGTAGGCTGAAATTGTTTCTGCTTGTAACTTTAGGCTTTCATTCAGTTTGACATCACTTTGAGTTATCGATCAGTGATTTGCACAAATAAGATTATTTGCGGATTCAAAGATGGCTACTAAAATTTCACCAGCCACAGCTAAGACATAAGCAATAGTTGACAAGGTATTAGCTCCACATTCTCTACCTTTAATAAAAATTAAACTTGAATATGTACATCAGGATCTCCACTGATGGTAGCAATAATTTATCACGAAAAATTTTTCGAATACTCGTACAGTATTTTGATCGTCATGTTTAAGGACTCACACAAGCTAGTTGAATTGAAATGTTTAAAATGAATCAGAGGGGACTATAAGTCACTTTGTTTTAAAAACATATGATTGGCCAGAAGAGTGTATCGCATTTGGAGGGGATAACTGCAACTCCAATTTTGGTTATGTTGATGGAAATGGACAGAGCAATGTTTATGTACTCTTGTCTGCGGAAGTTGGGGAATTACTTGGAATAAAATGCCCTGCCCGTATATCTTACATAATTGTGTTCAGCATGCAAGGGATTCCTGGCTAATTGATATTGAATCAAATTTGGTTACAATTTATAATCGTTTTTCTGTATTCACGGCCAGAACAGAAACCTTGAAAGAACTTTGTGACTTTGTATCTGTAGGTTATAATCGTAAAAACAAAGCAGGTCTGAGCGTGGCCATTATGTCAGAGAGTGGCAACAAAGATAAAATGTCAAAAGATTTTAAAGTGAGAAGGAAGGTGTGTTCCGTGAGTGGGTGTGAGGGACGCAGCGATGGGACAAGAAAATTTTTTAATTTCCCGAGGACGGAAAAAGTGTAAGTTAATTTATATTAATGAATATTTTTCTTGTGAATGCTGAAGTGTTTCTGCAAGTTATAAGTGTAGTTTATAAATAGATACAACGGTTGTTTTCAGTGCGAAGATTGTCATTTATAAGCGAAATTTAGAATTTTATTTATTCACTCCGCTTTGAGGAAGTACGTTTAACTAAATGAAGGGATTTGTAAGGCGAACATATATGTGTCATTGGTCTCTCCATTTGTTAAATATGTATAGGTGGTTTGTTTGAAATATACATGAGTTTCGTCAATTAAATCTAGTGGAAAAGTTGCTGCCTAAATTATTACGTTTTGTAAATTATAAATTACATGATTTCAGCTTCAATGTGAATTATTGTATGCTTTTGGAGATTCGTTCCTTACATACTCTTTAGGACGTAGGAATTAAATCATTCTTTCCGTATTTGTTTTTAAAAAACTATGTCGATTCTTCTAGTCTTTTTGCACTTACTATTAACCTCTCAAATTGTGAGAAACTATCTTTAATTTAATAGAAACTTTTACAGCATATGATAGAATACAAAGGGCAGGTAATGTGTATATTGACATTTGCAACATTCTTATATGAGATAAAAGGAAACTGAAAATTTCATGTACAAACAAATGTGGTATGTTTCAAAGCATTAATTTAACTCCAAATATGACAGCAATTCCTAAAATGCATTTATTCCTGCTAATTGTCATAATGTGATTAATTTGCATTTATAATTTCCAGTGTGAAATATTTTTGTATTATTATTCCTTGACCTTTTATAAAGAAATTAATAAAATGTTCGTGATTACCTTTTATATAAAACCGAGTGCACCTTTGCAATTATGTTAAGAATAACTAACTTAATGTGGGGGTATAATGGCACTATTTGTTCGATGGTACAATTTCCAATGCTTCTTAAATGAGACGGTTTTCCAATTCTTTAAGAAATTTCGTGAACCTTGCAGGTTTTTTTATCTTTCTGGTAATCTATGATTATTCATACCGATTAATGTCTTTATGTGCAGGTGCTTGGAATGGCTTTCATTTTGCCAAAACTGGCAGGTTCGTGACATGTATGAGCGTGGGGGTGTGCGAGCAGTGGTCCACAAGATGGTTTAAAATTTTGTAATTTTTTTATTTTAGGGTATAATTTTCACGTCTTAGTAAATATATTTTATTTTAGTGTATAGGTTTCACATTTCTTTGTCACTGTTTTATTTTAGGGTATAGGTTTTACATTTCTTTGTCAATGTTTTATTTTAGGGTATAGGTTTTACATTTCTTTGTTAATATATGTTATTGTAGGGTATAGGCTTTAAATTTTGTAAATATATATATATGTACATATTCATTATTCAATCTTTTAATTTCTATATGCTTTTTGTTGGGGAAATTAACATAATTCAGATATTGTGCGACCTTTTATGTTGCAGTATGTACACATTTTCACTTCTTATGATTTAAAATTATCTGCCTAATATCATTGCCCTCATTAGGTTTGGGAACAGGTATTACATCATGCCTCTTAATGTTAGAGTACATATTTGGATGGTTTCTGTGTGTTGTATGCACTGCTTAGTGTATATATGTTCATTTTTATACTGTTTATTTGGTTACCTTGATATGATATTATGAACTTGTATATATGTCATGTGAAGGGTGTCACTGTTTATATGCTTGCATGAATTAACACATTTGAGATGTTGCAGTATGTACATACTTTTACCTTCCTGTGATTTCAAATTATCTAATATCAATGCTCTCATTAGCTTTGAGAGAAAGTATGATTTTATATGCATTTTGTGGCATGAACTAGCGCAATGCAGATAATTTGCAACCTTTTATTATTTAGTATGTACCTGCATACATCTTTTTTGTTAATTCATTGTTCATTATGTTCATATTACATTTTTTGTCTATGTTCAATTGCATATTTTCATGGTTTACAGTATTGTCTATACTACTTCGTGTATGTTATACTTAGTCTCACTTTTTTCTGTTTGTGTAATACCAGTTGAGGAAACATTTCCACATATTTTGTACTTTTCCATGTGTGATCTCTGTTGAATTGCTAATGTTTGAATTGAGATTTGGCAACTGTTTGTTTTATCTGGTACTACTTTGTAATGTAACTGTGCCATCTTTCTGAGTGTATATCGCAAATAATTTGTGATGTTTGCAAAAACCTTTTTGCAATCTCAGCTGAAATGCTACAGAATTGTTTCTCACTTAAAATACGGCATTTACTTGTTATGTGTACATCTAACGAAGCTTAAATAAAGCAATATCAATAACGTACAATAATTTTGTTGTTTTTTCAATTTTATATTTCTATTTAAAATTTTGCGATCATATATATTAAGCATTTTACGAGGAATAAATAACCTGATATTTTAAACGCGCGCGCTTGGTGCGACGGTGGTGCCATCTATGAACAAATGTAGTCGTAACTTGAACCTATTTCCCACAAGAGTAAGATGCACAGGGCTGGGGCTGATCACGACCGATAGTGACATTCGATAGAATTAGGCGCTGCTTTCGGCTAACGATTTATCTCGAAGTAAATTACGTAAACTTATATTTTTGAATCTGTCCTTATACGGGGCTAATAATTTCAGTAATACAATGGCATGATGTCCTTGTTTGCTCGTACGACATCAAGCTCGTGTTCAATAGAGCGAGTTTTGCTATAATTGAGCGGAGGATCTTTCTGCTATTTCTCCGTAACATTGTATTCTCTACTCCTCAATTTCTCCGATTGCGTTTGAGGTTGATTCACATTACCATAAAACATGAAAATGAGCACCATTTAGGCCCAACGTTGTTACAATAGAAGAAGTAACGCTAAAAAATAACGCTATTGAAATATTAAAACTTTTACTGGCAAATCGCGATGCGTATATAGCCCAGTGGAAGTGACACACAACTTTGCGTTTTACTCAAGAACAATAGCTAAAAGGATACAAACAACTTGTTCGACTACTCAGACAACGCTGATATATTACATAAGAGAACAATGTATATGAAGCAAACTACAAATTCAAAAACCGTTGGCGCACACCGTATGCCAGCGCGTCCACTTAAGGGTTAAACATTGAGATTGAATCTTCAATATTAAATCTCCTGTGATTCGGGTAATCAGGACACAAGAAAACCATGCGTGCACTTCATTTACAAAATATTTAGCTTGTGTAGTTCACTTACTGTTGTATCTATGACAATTGCATCATTTCTTTTCGCCACTGAAAGAAGGAATGCATTTGAAGGGAGGAGAGGGATATTCTAAAAGGGTGGGCGTAAAATCAAGGGATTCCGTGTACAATATTCTTGGGACTTGTTTAAGGAGCCAATTTTTTGCTTAAGTAAAATTGTGGAATTTCAGTTTTATGTGTTCAGAATAACATGGTTTTGGTTTTCAAAAATCTATGGTTTCTAGTTAGTATAATTTTTATTTGTGCAGGTGGAAACATCATGTGAAGTGTTGCATTTGATCTTACTAGATTAAAAAGTCAAGTAGGTCTAAGAGGGTAGTTGCTTGTTGAATTAAATTTCATTACTTAGGAGGAAAACTGGAAAGACAGACTTATTGAAACAGATTGGGGATATCTTCAGCCATATAAAGTGGTTTTAATCCACATAGTAGTAATTGGGTTTTTAGGTGCGTCAACAGCTAAGTTTATTTTGCACCGTCAAATTCTGTTAGAGAAAATCAACATACATCACAACATATATCAACATGCAGCTATATAAATTTATTTTTACATATAGTAATAAGGCAATAATTTCCGAACAGATAAGCAGTAGAACTCCAGAATCTCTATTGGCGCCATGCTCTATGAAAAAATTCCACACAATCAACAGGCTTACATTAGTCATACCTCACCTTCCCCCCCTGAAGGACCCATTTGAACAAATAAATGGTAACAGAAACTCTCATCTTAGTTAAAGTAATGTCAGCAGCACTTTATGGTGTCTGCAGGTCCTGAACGCTAGATTAAATGGAGTCCCACCATTTCATATTAATGAAATAAAAACAAAATTAGCACAAAGATATCTTATTTTTCACATACAAAAATGCAATATAAATTCAAAAAGTGTGTACTTTTCAAAGTTTTTGTCAATTTTTTATATCACTACAAAGCAACAAATCTGGGGCCCCTAGAAATGTTGAGGCACTAGGCTAGTGCCTAAGGTATCAACAATGCACCACAAATCTTTGTCTTAGAATGACAGGGACAATGCTTTCTATGATACCATTAATTTGTTGCTTGTTTGCTATTGATGCTCAAAATTGCCAGACTGTCTTGTCTACTACATTTAGATAATGAGATCATTTTAGGCAGGCATTTAAAAATGTTTGTGAAGCAATATCTGATTGATATTAATGTATCGTGAGGCAATGGCCAATACAAAGAACAACTTTTAAGTGCTTCAACATGCTGATAGAAAATTAGCATTTAATGCTATTGTAAAAAAAAGCCTACAACTTTGCAATGACACAATGTAGTTTATGAAACACCCACAACTAAATCCATTAATAAAAGATTCATGTTATGAACTGATCAGTGGATTTAACACAGTAGGCTGTTTTTAATTGTTTCTTTTTTAACACAATTCTATATTCTGTCCATGCTTCGACCACAATAATAGCCACAGCTGCGACACTTATGTTAGTCAAACTAAGATCATTTGGTTGAATTACATTCACAATTTAACGTTCAAACCCTGAGGCAGACTTCTTTATTTTATGAAAACAAAAAAATCTGATGTGGTCAACACATGACTTTCTCCATATTTGGGTTATAGATATTTAAATTATTATGAATAGCATTATGAGGCAAAATTATCATTTCGTATCGTAAAAGAATACTGTCATCCTTATTGCCGTAAATTAGGTATATTTTGAATGTTTACAGAATTCATCGCTACATGGGGGTGGCACTGTATACTGGCAATTTACGAATAAGCAAAATATCTCCGAAATGGATGGTTCTACGAAAATTTGTTTCAAATGAAACCTGGAAGAAATATTATTGTCTACAACTTTGGTCCTCACGAAGATTACCAATAACGGCGTTTTTAAGGAGATATTTGACAGAAACCAATTATTTACAACTAATTCCTAAACAATAACTGCTATGGAAAATTGTTTCAAATGATAGTTGTAGGAAATTATATTCTCTATAACATTTGTATAGAATTGTATATACAATAATGACGTTTTAATGGAGAAATATCGCAGAAACTGAATCGGGTTTCGAATAAACCTCGACTTCCGATCAACCGGTATTGTCCAAAAGCTAATCAGTTCTTTGTGCCCATGCTAAAGTGTTATATATGAAGTTTGGTAACTATATGGCAAGTTCTTTTTGAGTTAGAGCCAGGGCATCGAACCGTAATTAGAATAAAGATCTAGCATAGATCAATAAGTCCGATTCTATTCCCATTTCTCATAAGATAGGTTAACATCGCATTTCCTGCTTGTAGACTTTCGTTGAATTCCTAATATAAATTGAACAAAGTGACTTACGAACTTCGGACGTACAACGTCTAATAAAATTCTAAAGCCTTCTTATTTTCACTCTCTTTGTTTCCATGAGACAGAGACAAAACCTAATTTACATCGCTGCACTAAATTTCTCTTGAAATCAAACATGCAAACAAAAAGAAAATAAGACTTACTTATTCGGCCTGTCGTGAACTTTCTTCAGGTGGAGTCTCTAATGTGGGTTTCTGCAGTCGGCAAAATATTTCACTAAAAATAACTAATTCGCATTCATATTTAATTTCTCTTCAGTTTTAAGCAACCAATACGAATGTGTGTGCTCATTTTAAGATGCACTCTATAAAAAAATAGAAATTTACTAAACTGTAACAAAGGTTAACCGAAGTAAGAATATCTCAAAACCACAACTGCGGAGCGATCCTTCCTGGATAAGTTTTAGAGAATGACTACCAGAATACAAGGGTTCAGTGGATATGGAGAGGGAGTGAAAGTATATGGGGACAATAACCTTCAACTTTAAGGAAAATTCAAGTTAAGAATCGGGAAATATTTTTGAGGGGAACACACTCTACGGGGTATGCTCGGGAGGAGGGTAGCAAGACAATTAGAGGCTGTCTTCAAAGTACCTACCCAAGTTCCTTTCCAGTAGCCTCGTTTAACAGGTAATCTCAGCAGGATGTATTGTAGACCCTCTCTCTATGTATTGAGATGCACATGGAAAATCCCACTATTGAGCCAACAGATACTATTATCACAAAGACACATCCTTCCCAAGGCTGAGGAGAATGTGTTCTCAAGAAAAACCTAACCCTTTTCTTATTCGCTTTCTAAACGTGAGGCTTTCAGGAAGACTCAAACTAAAGCAAAAGGAAAAACCCTTCTTTCGCTCCCACATTTTATGCGAACCGAAAAATATGGAACGAAATAAATAACGGTTTCGGTTTAGGTTCAGGAAAATAATTTTTTTTCGGTTAGGGTTCGGTTTCACTCCAGGAAAAATAACGGTTTTTTCCGGTTTTGGTTTTCAGTTCGGTTCCGGTTCGATACCCTGGTTAGAGCGCCCACAATCACATACACACACGCGCACACACACACACAGACATCATTCCGAAAATAGTCTAAACGTTCTAGGGATCTCAAAACATTTATTTCCGTTGAAATCTCAAAGTCGATTTTTTTCGTGATCACAATACTTTCCCATTACTACGTATGGAGAAAATAAAAAACTGCAAACTATAATTTATTTTTCTGCATTATTTTTATGAATAGTAATGTCTGCATATCAAAATGTTTTACTTGATTTGCTGATTTTTAGAGCTATCTTGAGTGGTATCCATTAGTGTTGAATAAAAAGGAGCACTATAATTTCATCCACTAATCATTTTTACCTGTTTTGAGAGAGATTCTGTATTTTTTTAAAAATTTTAATTACACTTTTCACTGCAATGTTAGTAGCACTCACATTATATAATTCTGTTCCGTGTATAATTTAATGAAAATATCTTCATCAATATTGTTAATATTGCAGCTTTTCACTTTTGAATAAAAGACAATGAGGATAATAAAAATGCAATTTATCAAGTGAGCAAAGTCAAAATATGTCTTGGGTTAAGAATCTTATGTTATGGGTATATCCAAGATTGTTTGAGTTATATTTGAATAAAAAGTATAAAATAAGGTTTGAAACTACTTATTTCAGCTATTTGAAAAGGTGTAATATACATGCAGGAATTAACTTATAAAAATTCAAGAAAATAAATAAAAAATGTTTTATTGATATATTTGAAGGTGATAATTGATCACAGATACAGTTTTTAGTCTTGATAATGAATATATTATGGTGGTGCTCCCTGAGTGTAATTCTCAAGAAAATATACTGTCAGATCAATGTTGTACATAGTGAACCATAAGAATTACTCCTTGGTGATGACACAAGGAGACAGTTGTCAGGTATGTCAGTAGATGTTGCCAACATCTGACAGCCATGCATTTTCTTTTTGAGTGCCAATTTCTCAATACAGCGATACAGTGAATGGACAAACACCTGAAATGTGATAGGTACATTTATAAATTTGTTAATTAAACTACCGTAATTTTCCGATTTTATAATACGCACCCTATATAATACGCACCCATGTTTTTATGAGTGAAATGTGAAAATTCTCTTATCACCATGTATAATACGCAACTCATTTTTTGTAAAAAGATCTCTGCAATTTTTCACTTGTTATTAGTAGTATCGAGACAGTTCTTGCCTTGTCACGAAGTGAGATATGTGCAAGAGTGTTTACGTAAAGTTTCAAACAAAATCTGGAAGAAATATTATTCTCTACAACTTTGGTCCTCACAAAGATTACCAATAATAACAATTTTAAGGAGATATTTGACGGAAACCAAGAAAACCAATTATTTATAAATAATTCCTAAACAATAACTGCTATGGAAAATAGTTTCAAATGATAGTTGTAGAAAATTACATTTTCTATAACATTTCTATAGAATTGTATATACAATAATGATGTTTTAACGGAGAAATATCGCAAAAACCAAATCGGGTTTCGAATAAACCTCGACTTCTGGTTAACCGATATTGTCCAAAAACTAATCAGTTCTTTGTGCTCATGCTAAAGTGAAGTTTGGTAATGATATGGAAAGTACTTTTTGAGTTAAGAGTGCCCACAACCACATACACACACAGACATTCCGAAAATAGTCTAAACGTGTTCTAGGGACCTCAAAACGTGTATTTCCATTGAAATCTCGAAGTAGATTTTTTTTGTGATCACAATACTTTCCCATTACTACATATGGAGAAAGTAAAAACGTCTCCATGTTGCATTGTTTAATGATCTGGTCAGTTGGAATAAAAGTTCTCGCCTTTCTGCCGAGCGAGATAGTTTACGTGAATATCATGTCTAGTTCTGACAGTCTTCATACAAGCCAGTCGAGGTATGTAAAATAATATTTGTTGTTTGCAACTTGCATTGATTTTTTTAAAAAAGAGTGGCTTTAAAAAGTGTTGTCTCACAAACGCCATGGATGATTCTGAAGACGACATCATATGGGTTGATTATTTCGCCGAAGACAATAGTAAGGATGAAGACGATGTTCTCGGCGACGCCATTTACGTAGACGATGAGGGAGAACAAAATTGCCGGCGAACTATTTGAGGACAACAATAATGAATTCAGAGGCTAAGATTCGGACAGTTAAAGTAAATAAATAATTATTCTTATTTTTGTTTTGAAAAACGATATTTAAAGGAATGTTATGGAAATGCATTGAAATGTACGATTTATTGGTAAAACTATGTCCGAAAATATAAATTATTATCTTACTAAAAAAAGTTGTATGTGCTTGTTACCATATATAATACTCACCCTAACTTTTTGTCAATTTTTCGTGAAAAAAAAATCGTATTATAATCGGAAAATTACGGTAGTCTTTCGGAAAGCTTCATAGTTGTGAAAGAAAGTGAACATCCACATTCTTTTTTTTATATACTAAGATGAGACTAATTATTTTTAACAAGATGATTGTTCACCTACTTTTCCAAGAATTGTTTTATAACAAAAAAGGAGAGATAAAGAAGTTATGAGATAAATATTATCCAATTTTCTGCAATTGTTTAAAAAACAAATGATGAGCACTATTGAGGATAAAAATGAAATTAAATGTTAAAGCCAATTAGATTAAAAGATTTTGCATTGATATTGAAGAGATTATTGACAAATATATATATTTTACTTCTGAAGTAACATTCCCCAGGACAAAAGGGAATTGAAATAAAGAACTGCAGGCAGTTACCAAGTTTGCCAAAAATACTACTTACACAAAGTAAATGTATTCCGACTATCACCATTGACCCCATCGGAAATCCAACTAAGTCAAACAAAATTCCACCAAGAGAAGGCCCAACAAAAGCACCCAGTGCAAATGATGATGCCCAAAGTCCAGAAACTAGAGCATAGGTTGAAACTCCCTCAGGGAATCCACCTGTCCTGCCAGGTAAATTAATACATATAAAATCTATTAGATAAATTCAGAAAGCAGCCCAGGGTGATTATGGAGCATGCAAGACACAGGAGTCAATCACATCAGTTACCAAAATTCATGGAATAGTTCATAAAATTGTAAAAATTTATAGAGTACCATATTTTTCAGGCGATAAGATAATTTCCAAGGACATATTTTAGGGAAAAATTGTTTTTGTTAACCAAAACATTCAGGAATGACCATGTCATGCTTCATTCCTAGCTTGGAGTCAGCAGGGGAGATGGAGCACTGCCCTAATTGCACTCTCCATCCTAGCAAGGGCCTGTGACGGTATTTCGTTGGTACATTTCCCACAACCTATAGAGGCGATTGTAAATTGGTTCTCGGATGGACTAGGATTGACTAATAGTCGCTTTGGGGGAGGGGGGGTGCCGCAGAATTAATTTGAACCCGGGCGCCAAACACCCTTGGCATGGCCCTGGTCTCCGGGTTTCAGATCAAAATCTCTGGGTGCACGAGCGGTAAAGGACGTTGCATCCATTTGCCACACATCCATGCACATCCAAACAGTACTAAGATTTATATTGGTGGATGCACACGACCGTGAGGTGCTGCAACGTCGCTGTGTGGTGCTGCGACGTCCAAAAGTTGACTTGCGTGGACTGCCCAAATGCAGCATCGCCGCAGGTCTCTTGCAGTGATGCTGCGTTCCAGCAGTACCTTAGTAGGCATTGGTGAATGCACACGTGCATCTAGCTACCGCAACATAGTAATGGCAGCTGATGAACTTGACGTGGAATTGTTCATCGAAGAGGTCAGAAAATTTCATGCGAAGAATATCGCGACAAGAATAAAAAACATGCCGCCTGGATTAAAATATGCGAGGTGTCTTGTGAAAATTTTAATGAAAAATCAGAAGGAGAAAAGAATGATACTGGTAAGTACCTTTATTTATTCTTTCATTTTTCATACATATTTTAGTACATATTCTATAACACATCAAACAAAATTTTCTTGCCATGGCACTTTGCCTACGTCACTTAAAAAATAATCAGCCCATCTATTTCTGTTTTGATTTAAGTTATTTCCTCCATATACAGCATTATCAATTCTTTCAACATCCTCTTAATCCTGTTACACTGAGTACATCTTCAAACTGATATCCATCTCTACAATGAACATAATTGTGAAGTACACAGCATGCTTTCACAATGTCTATAGCAAACTCTATATTTACATTAATTGGTCTATGAAAAATTCGCCATTTATTTGATAAAATACCAAATGTACAGTCAACGTACCTACGAGCGTGGCTCAACCGGTAGTTGAAGATTATTTTCTTGTGAGTTAAAAATTTTCCACTGTAAGGTCGAAGCACATGTTGTGACAATCCAAATGCTTCATCACCGACGAATACATAGGGCATGGTAGGCCCTGCGGTTCCTGCTAGTGATTTGCCTCTTGGTATATCGAGACTATTATGTAGCAACTGTTTATTAAAATTTGAATTTTCAAATATGGATCTGTCAGAATCTTTACCATATGACCCCACATCTACATAAATAAATTTATAGTTTGAGTCACTTACAGCCAATAAGTTTATCGAATAGAACTCTTTATAATTAAAGTAAAGAGAACCACTCATTTCAGGTTTTACAATTCTAATATGCTTTCCATCAATGGCTCCGATACAATTGGCAAAGTTGGCATGTTTTTGGAAACCTGAAGAAATTTCAAGCCACTTTTCTTTTGTGAGTGTAGGAATACATTCACCTTTCAAAATTTTCCAAAAGGCCTTGCAGACTTTCTTCGTTATTTTACACTGTTGTATGTCCAATTCTGTATGAATAATGCAGATCCACGAGACCACATCCACTGCTCAAGTATCTGTAAAGTAAATCCATTGTTATTATTACTTACTATTATTGTTATTATTGTTTGTTGGCCTATTATTGTTAATATTGTTTGCTGTCCTATTATTGTTAATATTGTTTGCTGCCCAAGTATCTGTAAAGGAAATCCGTTTTTGTTATTATCAGCATTGTTGTTACTACTGTTATTGTTTATTATTATGCATTGTGAACTACAGTAAGCACCATTAATTTTCAGGGAATAAATTTATGAGCAAATGGAGAAGCATTAGGGACAATTTAATGAAGAACGTTCGGAGAAAAACTAAATCCGGACAGGCTGCTACTTCAGGAAGACAGTATATTTATGCCCGTCATATGTCTTTCTTACTTCAAGCAGAGAAACCTGCAGCTACACAATCTAGCCTTGACGCTGAAGATGTTCTTCAAGAATCTACTTGTATTACTGACACAGAATCTGGAAGTTTTGATGCTAAGTCATCACCAACTCTGAGCCCCTGCCCCATCATGGAAAAACAACCACCAATCAAACGCCGAAAGGAATTAGAAACAAGTTTAATTAATTTCATGAATGCACCAATCCACTCCAACACTACTGAGATAGACGAGGACAAATCTTTTTCAATTCTTTAATTCCTACCATAAAAACATTTAATTTAGATCAAAAATTAGAATTCAGAAGCGGGGGTTACGTTCCCGAAGACCGCGAACTGCAAAACCGCGAACGGCAAATGCATAAGCTAATGGAAGAATGGGATTCCGTTCCTACATCCACGAAAGTGGTCCTAAGTGATTATTTACTTTACCTTACTAATGACTGTAGGCCAGAGAAACAAATAGTAAGCTTAAAATATGAAAGGAAAATGAAACCGACGAACATTTAAATTTAGGAAAACTAAGAAAACAGAAGTTTATTAACTCACCATGAATTATGTAGAGTATATGTAGGATGTTGACAATGGAGGTGTTTCGGAAGAGCATTATTTGGAGATGGAAGAGGAAGATGAGGGACTTGGCTTCAGGAATTCTGTGATTTGGAGCTGTTTCCCTTTTGTTTTGATTTTTTAAAAAAATTTCTTCATAGGGAGATATTGCAGAGTCAATTATTCTCTTAAAAATGATGCTCCTTTCCATAGATGGATCAACCTGCATTACTTTCTCTTTCAACTCGTTAGCCATATTTAAAATTTCTGCTAAGGTCTTCGCTGAAAACTGTTTTATCTTAGACTATATCTTCCTCTTTGTTTTTGCTCTCACTTGATTGTGCAAATTCTTCAAGTTCCTCATTTGCTAAATCTTCTTGTTGAAAGTTGAGCAATTCCTCCACTTCTTCCTCTTTTAGATCTTCAAAGCCCTCTCCACCTACATTTCTAGCCATTTCGATGATCTCTTCAACTTCTCCACGAATGCTGGGATAAACTTTGGAACGAACAGCTTTGGGCCAAAGTTTCTGCCAACATGCATTTATTGTTGTTTGTTTTACTTTGTCCCATGATTCTTTTATCATATGAATGGCTGTTTGAATGTTGAATGAACTCCAACATTCACGAACAGAAATCAAAGAATTGGTGTCCATATGCTGTAAAATATGTTTGAAAATTCGGTGAATATAATAAGATCTGAAGGTCGCAATGATCCCTTGGTCCATCGGCTGTAAGAGTGGTGTTGTGTTTGGTGGTAGGAATACAACTTCTATGTCAGAATAGCCTTCTGCAAGAGAAACTGGATGACCCGGAGCATTATCCAATACGAGAAGCACTTTACATGGCAAATTCGTCTGCCTCAGACCTGCTGGATGAAGCAGTTGGCAAACCAATCTTCGAACAGTTTACAAGTAACCCATACCTTCTTCTTAGACCTCCAAAAGACAGGTAGATCTGATTTAATCTTCCCTTTTAGAGCATGAGGATTTTCTGAACGGTAAATTACCATTGGTTTGCATTTAAAATCTCCCAAAGCTTTTCCACATAATATTACAGTGAATCGATCTTTTGCAGCCCTTAAACCTGGAGCAGTACGTTCCTCTTTGGAAATAAAGGTCCTATTTGACATTCTCTTCCAACTGGTTTCATCGACATTGAAAATTTGTTCTGGCTTATAACCTTTCTCCTTGATAAGCTTCAAAAATTCACCGGGGAATTCCCTCGCTGCCTCTTGATCAGCTGATGCTGCTTCTCCTGATAGCTTAATGTTATGCAAATTTAAACGCTTCCTTAAATTATCAAACCAGCCCTTACTCGCTAAAAAACAGGTAGAAGAATTCTCTTCATCATCGTCTTCAGTTCCACTCTTTAAATGTTCATATAGGTTAAGTGCTTTATTTCTTATTAACTCCGTGCTAAGGGGAGCATTTTTCTGTGGTTTATCCCCTATCCACACACTTAACAGTTTTTCCATTTTTCTAACACAGGGTCACGTCTACTTACAAAAGAAACTTTAGCACTAGACAGAGTAGAAGTATTTTGTCTTCAACTCTTTTTATAGAACGTATGGTTGATTCATATTCTCTACCAATGGAAGCGTAACTTGCTCCACTTTGTAACTTATCTAATATCATGATCTTTTCCTTCAAAGTCATTACTTTCGCTGTATCTTAGCTAATGCGTCCCTTCCACTTATATTAACACGTTTAGATGCTATAATAATGTAAAAGAATGGGTTAATTAAAAAAATTACAAATATTTATAAAAGCACTCTACTATAATACAATGTCAACGTTACTAAGCTTAGTCCTGTCTAATTTAAAATGAGAGAATAAAATGAAACAACACATTAATACCACAAACACACCAAGGATATCAAGTCATGTTGCTTGCGGCACTATAGAACAGAAACTGATATAAATGTGGAAAAGGGAAGCTTGCGAAGGTCCCCCCATATTCCCCTAAAAGTCCCCTTTTCAACAAGCCGCGTGTCTTTTAGTCCGATGGCCATATTTATTCCGCGTCAAAACAAGCAGACTTAATACTGTTTACACAGATGGCGAGAAAAATAAATAGAACATAGAGTGGAGCAAACTGGGAGATTTTCCCGTTCAGTATTCTATGGATCCTTCAGGAAATGGAAAGATTTCCCAGTTTGGTACGACAAAAAAGTGAGTAATGGGTATTGCTGAGAAACCGCGAACAAGCAAAACCGCAAACGGCGAGGGATACCTGTATCTTCACTATATTATCGTCAACCTATAGCACCACAACAGCAGTTTTTTCCTTCTGTTTCTGTTCTGCCAAGTCACCCTGCACAAACTTTCTCACCAGCAGAAGTGCCTCTCAGTATCAATCCACACTATGTCAAGTTCGTATGAAGATTCTGCTGAATCCACTGATCTTTATAATTTATATTAATTTCATTTTATAAAGAAGATTTTTCCATTTTCATTTTTTAAATACTGTAACGAATTTTGTGTTAGTCCATTCTTCATGTACTTAAAGAATAAATTTTTACTTTTTTGCATTCCACATGTTTTATTAATTACTTAATTCATTTTTTTATAAGAACCCAACATGATAAAGTAACAACCATGACTGGATTAAAGTAAAAGTGCGATGTTATTTTGATCCGAAATAATTTTACTTTTGAGTAAGAATAGTTACTTTTCGGAAGTATTTGATAACTTACCTCAATGTTACAGCAAACATTTCCAGTGGAGGTATAGCAAGTCTCATCACAGTATCTTGCTTGATTTTATCAGCCAGTTTTGCTGCCAGTTCATTGAATGACTTGATACTCATGCAGAAATAATTGAAAAACTTTTCTTCATCATTTCTCAAGTCTGTGAACATCGAAGAAAAAGCACCTTTGAGAAGTCGTGAACTAACGAAAAGGTGAACCCAGTAATTCCTCTTCTCCTTAATAAATAGTTTATAAACTAAATAAGCAAAAACTACGTGTTTTCTCCTGTAATTTTCCATTATCAAATCATGCACTGATGGAGCTCAGGCGAGACTGAGCGTCGTTTTGCCGCTGTGTGTGCACCTCTCACAAACGTTACCACTGTGGCACCACACCGTTCACGCAACGTCCTTTACCGCTTGTGTGCACCGGGCCTTAAAGTTGGCAGCCCTAGTCTTTAACTAAAGTTTGTAAGGTTTAAATTTGCAAAAGCACTTTATAAACACCCTGTATATTGTTAAATAATAATAAATATTCCATATTCTTCCCTTCGTTTAAAAATAGTAAAAATATAGAAATAATTTGGTATTTTGATGGCATTCGGTTTTTTGGCCTTAACCCTTTTAGTGCCAGCCCAAATTACATAGTACAAGCATACCTACATTAACAAAGCCTCTGGCAATTAAGCTCCCTTTTTATGAAGTCAGCACTTTAACCTTTAAACGCCGGAATTTAAATACTCGTTGAGGGTCCTGCTGCTGGATTTAATTTTGGCCATTTAAATATTTTGTATGTTTTCTGAAAGAATCTTGTATCTCATGAACTATTGGTGAGAAACCATTCAAATAAAAAGCATTTGATTGTAAAAATAATGAAGAATCATATCTTTCTCCTTTTTATGCGAAAGAAATACCTCAAAATAACATACTGCCGAAAAAAGTAATATAAATCTAAAAATAAAACTAACTATTTTTACTCAATTTTTTGTCTGTAAATTTCCTATTCACTATGCAGCTGATGCAATCCCGGTGTTTTTGTCCTCTAGAGCAGCTATTCTCAAATGCGGCCACCAGGAAATTTCGGTGCGGCCACCACTAACTTCTCCATCATACAAGGGATCCTCAACCCAGTAATTCGACTCAAACCAAGAGCAGGGATGGAAAATACGTGGCACGCATGCCAGAAGTGGCATGCTTGTGATTTTATTTGGCAAACACAAGCTTGTACAGTAGAACCTCCAAATTCGCGGGGTTACGTTTCCGAAAATACCGCGAATTTGGAATCTACGAAAATAGAAGAAAAGGCCTTATGAGAAAATGGGGGTCTGCATCTATCTTCAATCGGAAGAGGATGTGGAAAAACTTACGTCGTCCTCCGGCCTTGAAGTGAATGGCAGCTATTTCCCTATTAGGAAATATATAACTGCGGCTACTAGGGTCGTGCTTTCTAATGTTGTCCCAGATATTCCCAATGAGACCCTTGCCCACCATCTGAGGCCTCATGGTAAATTAACAAGTCCTTTTAGGGTCTTACCCATAAGTACGAAATACCCCGAGCTGCAGCATATCAACTCCTTCCGAAGGATGGTGTACATGATCCTCACAGCACCAGATGCCATGCCGACTTCCATCCCTGTTGCATACGACAATGTAACTTATAATGTTTACATCTCCATGGATGACATAACATGTCACCAATGCCACAAGAAGAGCCATGTGGCTAAAAACTGCCCGGATCGATGCACCGACGCCACTGCCATCATCAGCGAAACACTGCCTACCGTCCCTCCAGAGACACCGCCATCTAACCCCGGGACGGAAAGCGGCAGAAAACTGCCCACCGAAGCCATCAGCACAGCTGATTTAACGGCCACCATTCCTACAACCCGATTATCCCCCCTCTCTCCTATCCAACAACCAAGCCTTTCAACTTTCCTACCTGATACTACATTTCCTAAGTCACAAATTCCTTCCCACCCTCCCTCTCTTCCTTCCGCTCCCTCCCTACCCTCTCAGCCCTCCCTTCCTCCAGCCGCAAATAAATCTGCAGACGCCGCGAACTCCACTGCGAAGACATCAACAGAAGCGCAGGATAAACAGGGTGATATCGCGGTAACAGCGAATAAATCACCATCTTCATCCACGCAATCACTTAAGATTGTTAAAATACTGCAGAAGGACCCAACAGGGACGGAGCCAGCCAAAAGAATGGCTTGCTCTGCTCAGCCGACTGTGGAGGAGGCGAGGTCGGACGAGGACGACTCAATGTCTCTATCCTCTGAATCTTATGGTGATACAGCAGTATATCCACCGGAATGTTTTAACAATTCCCTTGGGGAATTTATCAAGGAAGCGGAGAGGGCCAAAAACGTCATGCCCATCGCCAAAAAATACACGAGTAATATGAAGGTGCTACGTCCCAGGGTGGTGGAGGTAGCGAAACAGTCTAAATACAAAGCAATGAGGCAGAAAGCCACTAAAATTGTGGATAAAATTGATTCACAATGTATCGACTCAGACAGTTAAACTGACAGTAGTTTGACATTTTTTAAATTTCCGTAATCCTTTTTATATACATATATACACATACATACATATATATATATATACACACACACACCCTCCAACTCATTCTCAAACCCCACCACCAACATCACCTACCCCATAACATCCCCTACCAACTGTACCACCCGCAACGTCATCTACCTACTAGCCTGTACCCAATGCCCCGCCTTTTACGTCGGACTCACCAGCAATTCCCTCAACATTCGCATGAACGGCCATCGCAACAGCATTAGACTTCAACGACAGCTACCCGTGGCCGTGCATGCGAATAACCACAATCTTAGTTTCAATGTTTGTTTCACGGTGAGGGCCATCCGCGCCCTCCCGGACGACGCTTCCGCCCCCCAACTCCATATCCAAATCTTAAACTCTTTCTCTCCTCCCGGCCTCAAGATCCGTTAATATTTCCTTCTTTCCACCCTCTCTTTCCCCTCTTCCCCCTACCCCTTCTGCATCCTCCAATCCCCAACCTTTCCACGCTCCCTTCCCTTCCACCCCCACACCTTCACCTGAGTGTCACTGCCATATCAGTTGGCTCTCTCTTGTGCTGACGAAGGGATCTTCCCGAAAGCTCCAATAACTTCTACAAATGTGTCTCTCCAACACCCCAGCGGCTCTACTTCCAGTAAGTGTTCACTGGGTTTCCTTCAACACCTAGTTGCCCTAAATATCCTTACTTACCTTTCCTCTTCCGTAGTATTTATATATATATATATATCGTTAATTTTTTATCCTTTGTTTGGTGTTTTACTCTTTTATATTTATATATTTTTTTATATTTCATTATGCAAATAACATATCTAAATGTCCGCTCAATAGTAAGCCCTAAGAAACAGGCCATGCTAGGTGTTTTTCTGGAATTCAATGAACCAGATATTGCGATCCTACAGGAGACCGGGAACTTTTCCGGCATTACGGAGCGTTGCGAGGAGTATACCTTCTTTGTAAACCTGCCGAGCAGCAATGCAGCCGGAACGGCGATCGCGATACATCACAGGTTGATCTCAGAGAATCCCTCCTCCCATATCTCAGTACGGGGTCACCTCCAAGAGGTGACGATCGAGACTCCGAACGAAAGATTTAGAGTCGTAAACATTTAACTGCCGCACGATGACATTTAAGCTTTTTTGTCCTGGAGAAGCTGCGAATGTATGTAGAAAACTGTCCGGCCTCCGATACTTTGATATGCGGCGGGGACTGGAATGTCACGCTTTCACCCGAGGATTGCAATAGAACGGGAGAAAAGAGGAAAAGGGTCGCATCCATGCCAAGCAACGTCCTTCGGGACCACAAACTCGTGAACGTCTGGAGAGGACTAAGAGGAAACACCATCTCTTATACCTTCCACGGACCGCAACCAAACTACGCTAAATCAAGGCTAGATAAGTTTTATATAACGAGGGATAATTTTAGATTAGCATCAAATGTTTTTATCACCCCTTCCTTTTCTGACCATGACGCCATTTCCATAGTTTTAGGAAATGCGCATGATTTTAAAAATAAAACTTTTTGGAGACTGCCAATTAGTTTATTTAATAACGAAGATTTTACGTAGTCGGTAAAACATATTGCAGAGCATTTTTTAACCATGGCCCAACAACTAAACACGAATTCGTTACAAATGTGGGCACTTTTTAAAACGGAAATAAAAACCTCGGCAATAAGATTTAGTGAGGCAGAACGGAGGAAGGAGAGGGATGCTCTAAATACCTTAGGAAATGCGGTAATGGCACTCCGGAGAAACAATATTCCCACCGAAGATGAGGTAATGCTTCTGGCCCAGTGCCAGGCTGACCTAAGGAGGGTCTATTCGGCCCTTGCGAGCCGTTTGGCGGACAAGGCCCAATACCTCAGGGTTTTCGGGGACTCTACTGCGGCAAGGGAAGTTCTGGCCCTACACAGTGCCTCTCCTGAGCGGTGTCGCCTCATACGTATAGAGCAGGGAGGATGTGTGATAGAGGAAGAGTTGTCGCTGAGGAAACACGTTCGCGAGTACTTCTCTAAGCATTTCAGCGACGAGAATACTCCGAACCGCATTGTGGATATCGTCTCAGAACTAGGTGTCAAGCTTCCAACCTTGAGTGAAGAATGCCACGACGAACTGGACATGGATGTGAGGCCTGGGGAGTTGACAGAAGCAGTAAAACAACCACGAACTGGATGCTCTCCTGGCTTCGATGGAATCCCGGCGGAATTTTACCAAAGGTATTGGGTATATGTTTTCCCCCTTTTCAAAAAAATGGTGGCCGAGGCTTTTAGAAAAGGAACGTTGCCAATGACTACAAGATGGGAGTCATGATTCTCCTACCGAAGAAAGGAGATCGGCTGCAGCTCGGGAACTGGAGACCCATCACACTTCTGCAGACGGATTATAAGATAATTTCGAAGTGCATTGCCAACCGAATTTTAAAAGTTGTGAGAAAAATCATCCATCCAGATCAGACGTACTGCATCCCCGGAAGAACGATACATGACAACATACATGTAATCCGAGATGCCCTACATTACGCAATTGACACAAACGTTCCCCTAGGTATGCTGACAATCGACCAATCGTCTGCTTTCGACAAGATCGGCCACAGCTACCTTCTCAGCATGTTGGCCTCTTTCGGTTTCAGTCCGAGAGTAAGAGGAATGGTTGCAACACTATATAATGAGGCTCTTTGTTGCATAAGGATTAAAGACAGTTTATGCGCACCGTTTAGTGTGAAATGCGGAGTGCGGCAAGGGGACCCTCTGTCTGGACCTCTTTTCACGCTCAGCATGAAGCCTTTCCTTGCATTATGCAGGAAGAAAGGGCCGAAATTTGGGCTGTCAATACAAGGCGATATAAAACTGGTTTTGTCTGCATATGCTGACGACGTTACATTTTTTATTTCCCAAGAGGCAGATTTCGAAAACCTACAAGAATCCTTCCTCGTTTAGTCTGGAATGTCGGGGGCAAAAATAAATTTAAGCAAATCGTCCGGTGTCTTTGCTGGAAGCTGAAAAGGTCGTCAAGACCACCCTATGGGTGCGGTGTGGTCCAGCAAAGGGGTTCGTATTCTTGGAGTCACGCTGGGCCCAGAAAAGAAATTTGAGGAAGAGAATTGGACACAGAACTGCCTAAACCGGTGGGAAAAGTTTAAGGGTATGACCTCGATTCATAGTAGGTCAAAGTTAGCAAACTGCCTTGCCGGAAACCTGCTAACGCATGCCATGACGGTGCTCCACCCCCCCACTACATTTATTCAGGGATCAGCGAGAGCTTTTATTAATTTTATTTGGAGCGGTCACCACTCTCTGCACCCAAACTATGTTTTTAGCCCGCGTGAAACTGGAGGAATCATGTGCACTCATCCAGAAACATCCGCTATATACTTACACCTCAAATTCATCACAAATTTACTTGCAAGAAAGAAAGAAGACTCAGCCTTCGTCCATCTTGCAACACATTTCCTGAGCGAAACATCAGAAATCCCTAGCAAAGGCATAGTGTCGACACTGCTAGCCAAAGAGAAAGCCAACATTAATAAGTCTCGCGATCCTTTCTACGCCTCGGTCCTCCGGGCATGGCACTTACTATCCCCACAGCCCATTAATTACCCAAACTGCAGGGAACACCTTAAAGCTTTTCCATTAGAATCGCACATTCTTCTGCATATTGCCGTACGAGAGGATTACCTATGGAAGTTCTTGGGAGTGCACTTCGTAGGAGACCTAATTTCAGATGACGGCCACCCTAGGAATTTGAATCCTTTCCAGTGGAACAATTGACCGCCTCGGCTAGAAGACGGTTAACCAGAGACCACATGAGTTTGCTTGAGGCAATTACAAGATTAGGGCAACTCCCAGTAATTGCAGGAGACCACACACAAGTACAATTTGCTTATACATCTGAACCCATTCCTTTAGATAGTACCCGAAATGAAAAATCAGTACTCCCAGGAGATTTAAAAAAATTAAAGGCTGCAATTTTGAAAAGGGTACTAGGTCCCCCTTATCTGACAGGGAAGTCAGTGCTGTTGCAGGATATGTCTCTTGACTGGAAGCAGCTGCACCAAATACCGAACGGTAGCTGCGATGCGGAGATCGTGTGGAGATTGTGGCATGATAGACTAGTCACACCTGAAAAACTTCGTAAGTGGGGAAAAGCTACAGATGAGAAGTGCCCGTTTTGTGGAGAAATTGGTGATTCTATGCATATAATTTTTCAGTGTGTTACATTGCAGCCTGTGTGGGACAAAATTAAAGTATGGTGGAAATACATCGTGGGCTCGGATGCACCAATAGCGAAAGAGTTGCTAGCTTCCAGGTTTCAATATGTCAAAGAAAGAGATAGAGGTAAGAGACTAGTGAATTATCTAAAAAACACGACAATTGGGACAATATACGGAGTGATGAACAATTGTATGAGAAGTGACGGTCAGTGCAGCCTGTCCAACATTAAGGACTTACAATTAGTGATAAAAAGGATTAAAACTCACGTAGCACTGGAGCTGCTGCAGAGAGGGGAAGATTGCATAACTTTTAAAATTTTCACACATAGAGGACTGATAGCGGCATATAAAAATAAACAGTTAACATTCCCAATAGACATGGGTGATTAAAATTTTTAAAGGAGATATATTAGTCTTTCGACATGTGTTGTAAAAGTGAGTGTAAAGACGAGTATAAAGAATATTTTGGTTTTGTAATTGCATAGGTATTGTATTTAAAAAATATATATATTGGAATATTTTATAATGTAACAGATAAGACAGGTTCATTTTTTGTAACAATAAACTTTATAAAGTTTTTGATCTCTAAAATGGTAACCAAGCAAAGGAATGCCTTTTCTAAAATAAACCCATGTAAGATACTGGTATATATTGTTTTTTGCAATTTCATAATGTAGCAAAAACAGTTAAAATGCGTGTAATATATAGGTTAAGACATGTAAATCTGTGTAACATATACATGATGTGGAATATATTATCTCAATAATTGTACCCAAAAATTGCAATCGAAACAAGATTCAAGTATATATAATATATATTGTGTTTTATATTTATATTTAAAAAAACGATGGGAATTCTTGTAATATATTGTATGAGAGCTTTTTTAAAAATTTTTGTGACACATACTTCATGTAAAACTTGTTGATATAAGAAATTGTAAGCAATAAAGAAATGCAACCGGTAAACACCTACCGAGCGCATATGAAATCTCTCACTCTCCCTCCCCCCTCCCTCCCTCTCTCTCTCTCTCTCTCTCCATTTTAGCCTTCAAAACGACTTTGTTGAATGATTTTAATGGTATTTTAAAATCAATAGTAAGAAAATAAATTTTACTTCTATTATGCATTCTTAGATTTGCATACTGAATTTGTACAATAAATTTAAGAAATATTAAAATGCAGGGCAAAAATGTTCTGCACTCATTTACATTGTAATCAAATGGAGAATGTGAATGACTCTGTTGTCAAAACTATGCTTTCCTGGCTGATGAAACCTTAAACCTAGAATTCATGCTGGGTATTCAGACAGAAGAATCATTGAAACTATGCTGACCATTCTTGTTTTATTGTTTTTTGTAGCATCTGCCAGTTTACTGTCTGCCAGAACTTTTTTTAAAGATAGAGAGATAATAAAAACATTGTTACATGTAATTTAGCCATAAAAACTTAATGGATTTGCATTTAAACTGTAGTAAAAGGTAGATATTCTCATTCAAGAAAGTCAATATGTGAAAGGAAAAAATTTTTACCTTTATAAAATTAATTAAAATGCAATTTTTTAATTAAAGGTTGTACAGCATAAAATAATTACTTTAAAGCAAGATATACATGACATTTTACACATAACCCTTGATACGGATATGATAATAAGTTTATTATACTGCATTGCGTCAATAATTTTATTTTTAAAAAGCCACTGTAATTATCATCACTTACATTGCAGAGGCCATTCCATTTACAAATGCTGGAACAAGTATAAGGCCACCACCAAAACCATGGACAACCAAACCTAATATTGATAGCCAGAGTGTCCTAAAGTCAGACAAAACAATGATTTGATATTGTTAATTACTAAATATATTTTATTTCAAATTTTCAAATAGATGAAAACCTCTCGGGTAAAATCAATATTCTTAATAAAACAATCCTATATTATCACCAATTTATGCCCCTGTGAAATAACTATGTGCAAAATGTATGGTATTCAACAATCCAGTTAGAATGCTAAATAAAAATTTCATTTTCACACAAAATTTTTATTATAAAATTCAAATTCCTCTAATTAAATAATCTTCTACAAAATAAAATGAATATGGAAATGATTATCACCCACGTAGGAATAATTGGAAAAAATGGTGCTGGTCCAATTACAAGAAAGGATACAGCAATCATAATATGGCCGGTGCAGATAGCAACACCAGTTGAGATGAATCCTTTGTCACAGAGACGTCCAATCAATGGAGCAGACACAGCATACATCCCACCACTTACTACAAACACTGCTCCCACTGCAGATGGAGTCAGATCAAACTTCAACAAAAAAAATTTTTTGATAAGTTACATCATTGGAGACATAAGTTAGCTCTAACTGATTTATTTGGAAAGGAATTGATTGTTGATTGAAATAACTGTGGCAAAGAGAAAAGCAATTTTAATTTTCAAGAAGTATAAAATAAATACTCTTTATTTTGTAATACAGGTATACCCTGATTTATGTTGTCCCAGTTTAGGTCAATTCAAAGTTACATCGCCAATCAATTGATAACGGTACTGATTTACGTTGTTTTGAATCGAAGTTACATCGTTAGAGCTCTAAGTATGTTACCATAGATGGGTTTTGTAACGGGATAACCTGGTGATCAGAAAAAAATGGTGACTTAGGACATAAAATCAAGGGTGTACTCTACGGTAGGTATTTTCAAAATTTCTTCTCTGCGGCCCAATCATAATAGGAAATATGTTATTCAGCCCAATGAAATTATACCTTATAGAATATTGGTAGCAGGAAGGGGAAGGAGGCAGGAGGAGGGAAGAGAGCATGAGGGGTGACAGAAGAGAGGAATGAAGGGGAGAAGAGTAAGGATGGGAATAGATGGATAAGGGGGCATTGAAGGGAGAAGGGGAGAGGAGGAGAAGGGGGCAGGAAGGGAAAAGGAGTAAGAACAGCAACCTTAAGAGAATCATAGGTGCTGCAGCCGGATGAAGAGTTAATTGGCAACCTTAAGAGAATCATAGGTGCTGCAGCCGGATGAAGAGTTAATTGGCAACCTTAAGAGAATCATAGTTACTGCCCATAAGTAAGCAAACGCATGAAGAAAGCGAAACCTCCTTTAAAAATGATCTTAGAGAAAAACTCGTTCAAGACCTAGAAGCAGAGTTCCTGCTTATAACTGCAAGATTGTTGCAATAAATTTACTATGGAAACTTGCAGTTTTTAAAACTTGCTCATAAACATTCATATCCTTTTTTCTGAAACTTTGGGGGGAAAAGGTACACGAAGCTTTCGCCATATTCGTTATCACAACAGGTAGTTCTGCCAAAGACTGCACAATGTGAACAGTTCAGCCGTTTCCACCAGAGCAGTGATTCGACCGAACACGGAGCCAGTCTGACCGAAGCCTAAATACGGTAGTTATATATTCTTAGTAGGTAAGTATTTTTAGATGCTTTTTAATGATAGAATTGTTCTTCTTTTCATCAAATATTACGTTCTTATTGCTTACAATTATACAGTACTGATGAAATATGTCTTAAATGCCTGATCTATTCTATTATTAGACCACACCAATTGGTTTTTTTTCAATGCTTCTATTTTGTACATTGTGACAAACATATTGATTATTTGCCCTTGAATGGAGAGGTTGAGTTTATTTAGAATGCTAAATATGTCGCTCAGATATGCAAGTTTTGCCAACCAATACGCATCTTAAAAATTTCTCCTTAATTACAAAAATACCCTGACCTCCGCCTTCAACTCTGTCATGTCAATACTTTTCCTCGAGATAGCCAGTGGATATCATTATTAACCAGAATAGAAGTACACATAGGCTGAATCCATTTCTTCACAAAGCACAGAGAAAATTCATGAATTTGTGGCATTGTTTTTCACAGAATTTACCATTTTTACTGCTTGTGCAAATATATCGCAGAAATTTCTTCCTCAAAAATGAAATTACAACTGCCATAATTATGGAGTTGGAGTGTAAACAAAATTTAAAAAAAGAGAATAATGAGAATTTTGTTGTTCTAAACGTAGGAGTCTATAACATTCATATTGCCCTCGCCCCTCTACCAAAATTTTTAAAAATTCATAGGATAGGAGCCGAGATCTTACTTAGCATAACAAATAATGTAATCTATGCTATGAGACCTTTCTTTTAAGACTTCCCAGCGTTATCCACCAACTTCTTATTGTACCTGTTTAGCGTATAACAAACACTCTCCTCAAGCACAAAACATAGGGAACACCCTGATAACGTATAATAACTTCAGAAATTCGGCCTAAGTTGGTAAAAAAAAGGGCATCGGTAAAGGTGGACCTCGTAATTCTGTAAATATAGATTTGGAAAATAAATGTATAGGATTTTGGTTATAGCTTAGGTTTGAGACTTTTGGTGGATGAAAAAGATATTTTTATCTGCTAGTCGCTGTTTGAAACACTGCAGGAGAGCTACTAACTGCATATCTTATCAAAGGATATCCTTAAAATCCTATTATCGTTTGTACTTTTTAAGCGCGTTCTGCTTCCAGTGTGAGTGCCTATTTTCGTCGGTCTGTCCGCCCGTCATGTTCGTTCTTGGCTTCTACCTAACTGATTTTCATGAAATTTGATATTAAAGACTTACAATAAAATATAATAAGAAAATCACAAAAATGAATCACATATGCCAATCAGGGATACCACTTTACTGGTGACAAAAAATTAAATTTTCATTATATCTCGTAAAATATTCCTCATATCAATATATTTTTCAAATAAAAGTTGTAGAACTGGTAAAGAAGAGTATTTCCTTTCCTATATATTTTTATCGTAGAAGTAGCCGTTATCGAGAAAATCAAACGAGAATGTCTTAATTCGAGTTGAACTTCCATGGTTACTTCTTCATTGTTGCTAGAATAAACTATCTCACAAACTAACGTTTAATTTCCTTACGTGTGCATGCAGTACTTTTAAATAGGAAGAAAATGAATTACAGTAATACCCTGCTATACGTCGTAGATGTGTTCCTGAAAAATGCGACTTATAATGAAACAACGTATAGCGAAACAAAGATTAGCATAACAACTATGATAAAAGTTAGGGGTTACGTTCGTGGCGGATATTTTGTGACACATTTGTTTCCAAATAATACATATCAATACAGTACGTTGGACATACTATGTTACCACTATGTGTTTACCACTCATTGCTACTAGGGTTTAATATATTACATTTAATCGTAACAACGAGTAACCAATTGCAATAATAAATACAATAATCACCGAAAATAATTGTCTATAGTGTGATGGAGCACATAAATTGTTTCTTTACTTATTCGTACACTGATACGCACATTAGAGTACCTTTCCAAGCAGATTTCGCAGTAGAACCCCCAAATTCGCGAGGATAACATTCCCGAAAATACCGCGAATTTGGAATCCGCAAAAATAGAAGAAAAGGCCTTATGAGAAAATGGGGGTTAGGTTCGCAGCTCTCCATTATTTTGACAACAATAAGTGATGAAAAGGTAGGCTAAAAGTGGTTTTGAACCAATACAATGTGGCATTTAAATCTGCCGTAGTCGTACAGTTTATCGCATATTGCATGTCCACTGATGCCGCACTCTGGTCACTAGCATGTTTATTTCGCAACTCAATTTTCTCACTTAAGCTTCACTTTTATCCATAATATCACAAATATCCCTCTCAATCTACTGAGAATATTTCTTCACGTATGTTTTGCATGTGAAACATTCACTGCAATGGAGAGGAGGATTTTATTGCTCCAGTTGCCTAGAAATATCCTATACAGTTAGAGGAAAGCGGTCCTACTGGTTAAAATTCACAAGGGGATGCATCCCCGCATTACACACGGTTTCCGTACGAAACGTATTTTACTCGGCAAAAGGAAGAAAACACCATCTATGGGCTCTAAATTGTACTAGAAGGACACAGCTAGATAGCGGATGGCCCGAAAAACAGCGTGATGGATATATACCGCATACAGATTACGACAGGCCATGACGAATACATATTCAACTGGTTAAAGTCAAAGTCTTCTTTTTGCTTCTGCTTTCGGTATTATCACTTGCTTTCCTCTTGCTAGACATTTTCGGAAAACGGGGCCACAGCGTGATAAAAAAAACCTCGCGGATGGGGAAATTCATTTGTTTAGTGCTTTTTCTCTTCAATTCAAAGATCACAACAATAGTCCAAAACCGCGAAACTGCAAAGCACACGAATTTGGAAGCCGCAAATTTTGGGGTTTTACTGTATATCCAATATCTCATGAGATATCAACACAAACGTAAACACAAAATTATAGACACAACTGTTCACAAAACTCAGATATAGGTTTTTACACATCGTCATTAGAATTGGGACAGTCCCTTTTATCCCCTGTTTACCTTGTGAACCACCTAACCCAGGGGTCGGCAAACTGCGGCTCCTGAGCCGCAAGTGGCTCTTTAAGAATTTGCATGCGGCTCCCAACAGCAACTCTCCCTGATAAAACCTCCAAGAAAGAAATTGGCTTCGTAAATTATTTTAATGGAAATTGCAGAAAACTAAAAACGTATGGACGTATTCCGTAGAATAAACGTTTGGTTTACAGAGATAATTCCAAAAAGTAAAACAACAGCAAGGTTAAGATGAGATTCGCCCCCCTCCCCTCTCCCGTCAATGACTGCGGCTCTTCTTATATTGCGTTTTATGCACAATTTGAAAAAGTGGCTCTTCTTAGGAAAATGGTTGCCGACCCCTGTCCTAACCCATCGTGATCTCTCAAACACATGGCCAACAAATGTTTATTCTGAGCAGGGCCGGCCCGTGAGATTTGATAGGTGTGGACGAGATTTGATTTGGCCGCCCCTAACAAATCAAAATTTCCTTGCGACGTTTTTTATAGGATAGGTTAGCCCTGTGTCCATGTGATTACTTAATTAACACCATCATACAGTCACGCTAATACATGGCAACTCAGTGACTACAGGAAATGACTTTCTTATTAGACATACGTAAAAGAATTGAGTCAACGGAAAATATTTTGCAAAATAATAAATTTTCGTAAGAGATATTTTTCGAAAAACATGTGATCGGAAAAGACGAATTTTCTTCTTCCAATTATCTGACATGATAGAAATAAGATCAACGGTTAATATTTATGAATGAGAAATATGTCATATTTTCATTGTACAGAATAAATAATTATCTACTAGGTAACAGAGTAGTTCAACTCGAGATAAATTTAAAAAATCAAATAAGCTTCAACATGCAACTTTTGTTTCATATCCTAATTACTTTTTCCTCTGAAAATAGAATTTAGTTTCATGGAAAAATAAAATATATTAATTTTATTTATATGAGGCTAATGTAATATGGGAGGCGGTATGAATGAATCTATTACCGACAGAAAATTAATTGACTAGTGATTCCGGCAAAATTTATATATAAATTTACCGCATAAATCCAGTATCTTATATACTAATTGCAGTAGTCGGCGAGTGGCAAAAGATGACAAATTTAAATTCGTCAAACTTGCCCAACCAGGTAGAACAGGGGTTCTAGACCTTTGACAAATTTGCATTAGAATTCACGAAAAATGATGCAATGAGTTATATAATTGAAAAAGTTTAACAACAAATTTTTTAAAATGATTCTTGAAACAATTAAATTATGTGACGACAATACAAATTACAATAATTGCTAACTGTCTGTGCTTTCGTCAAACTGAAGGAAATACCAGCCACAGTTTACGAGATCAGTGTGCAAATGAACTTTCATATCACTAGAAATAGCTTTCACTCTTCTAGTAATTGTGTTATTGGAGAGTTCTAAATTTTTTATTGCTGACAACATTTTTATTTTACTTAAGAAGCTATAAAAAAAGTTGCTCACCACTTGCTATGAATGCTTCCTTCATTTACTTTCTCCATACATAGTATGGGGAAAGTACTACGATCACGAAAAAAATCGACATCGAGATTTCAACAGAAATACATGTTTTGAGGTCCCTAGAACACGTTCAGACTATTTTTAGAATGATGTATGTGTGTGTGGATGGTTGTATGTGATTGTGGATGTTTTAACTCAAAAAGTACTTGTCATATTAATACCAAATTTCATATATACCATTTCAGCATGAGCACAAAGAACCGATAAGTTTTTGGACAATACCGATTAACCGGAAGTCGAGGTTCATTAGAAACCCGATTCGGTTTTTGCGATATTTCTCCGATAATACGTCATTACTGTATACATTGACCATTACGAAAAATGTAGAAAATATAATTTCCTACATCTTTTATTTCAAACAATTTTCCATAGCAGTTATTGTTTAGGAGTTATTTATAAAGAATCGGTTTTTTCAGTTTCCGTCAAATGTCTCCTTAAAAACGTCCTAATTCTTAATCTTCGTAAGGACCAAAGTTGTAGAGAATAATATTTCTTCCAAGTTTTGTTTGAAACAAATTTTCGTAGAACCATCCATTTAGGAGATATTTAGCTTTTTCGTAATTTCCAGTATGCAGCGCCACAACCATGTAGCGGTGAATTCTGTAAACATATTCAAAATACAGTAAAACTCGTTTATAACGATCACGCTTAAAATGAAATCTCGGCTATAACGAAGAAATGTCTCGGTCCCTTGAACTTCTCCATAAGGGCATTGGTTAAATTTCTCGGATGTAACGAACACGCATTTTACGAATTCTTGGCTGTAACGAACAAATGTTTGGTCCTGTGGCAAAAAATGCCCCATATATAACGAATTTTGGCGAGCAGAGCGATAAGTAATGAATAGTTTCCACCCGTTTACCGCGCGCTTGTTTGTAGAGGTCCCCTTCCTCCATCTACCCTTTCCATACGAATTTCCACGCTCCCTTTGTTTTGAAATTGATATTAAAAATGTGAAATTTTTATGTAAATTAATGACCATAATAATAATATTAATTGACCATTTAAAAAATCGTATGTAATAGCAGTCGAACATTTTACATGCCGCGAAGTTGATAAGCATCTCTTTGCATATGTAAGTACAGCATTGAAGTCGACTCACTGCAAATACAGTAAAAGCTGTGTTATCCGGCTATCTTGGAGATTGTGGAAAGCCGATTAGGAGAAATAGCTGGTTAGGGGAGCGTTTTTCAATTTTGTCATCGCAAATTTAGCAATAACCAAAGAAAATTGGGCTTAGGTTCGCTATCGTACTCCCCAAACATAACTATGCATGGGGTTTGCATTTTCCATTTTAATTCTTTCACACGTAGTTAGATCTACATACTATTTACCCATTCTTATTTCATACGTTACTACGCTTAAATGCAAAACAAGGCTATTGAAAAGTTTAGGGCGTCTGGGAAGTTTGGGGAGCACGACAGTGAACCTGTTCCCAAAATTGAATTTATTGTATTATATCTTTCTTATTTATCTTTATTATTTATCTTTATTTACTCTAGTAGAAAAGGATGAAATTATTTAATTCTTCTGAACATTTCTGTGAAAACCAGTAATGTAATATTTTATCCAGTTCCTCCAGTTTTGACTTATGAAGCGTATGATGTTTATTAAATGATTTACTCGTCTCAGAAGATGACACAAATTTCATTAATTTAGCCTTGATATCGTAGAGCGTGGAAGATCCGATGTTGAATTCTTTTGCTATGGATGCTCTATTTTTTCCTTTTTCAATTCGTTTGATCAGCTCCAGCTTTTGTGTTAGCTTTAAACCAAGCTTTTCTCTCCTGTTTCTTGCTTTTAGGTATTTATTTTGATGCCATATTCAATGGCTGGGTAATTTTTTAAATAATAAAAAGCGATAAAACTGGAAATTGTAGAAGTACACCAAAACATCTAGACAATGCAAATGGCTTATGTAACCAAAAACGCCATGCTTACTTGGCAGCCACAGAAGCATACGGAGTAAATACGTAATACATACATCTTATATTTTAAGAAATTTTAAAGTGGAAGTTGTGGTATTACACATATACAATTCACACAAAAATTCATAAAAAAAGAAAAAGAAATACAAAATGAATTGTGTTTGTGTAATTGCCGGTATCTAAGCCTGGTCGGTTCTAAATAGCCGGATAGCACAGCTTTTACTTATGTGTATACGTGTTATATGGGATGTATAGGCCAAAAACCATGTTTCTCGTATATAACGTAGTCATGCTTATAACGAAACAATGAGTCGGTCCCCTCAAATACGTATTAAATGAGTTTTACTGTATATCTAATTTACGGCAATAAGGACCACTGTATTCTTTTACGATACGAAATAATAATTTTGCCTTATAATGCTATTCATAATAATTTAAATATCTATAACCCAAATATGGAGAAAGTCATGTTTGCCACATCAGATATTTTAATTTTCTATTCTCTTTTTATGTTACATTGTGTCCTTTAATTGTTAAACTCATCCTATTGTACTTTTGTGACTGATAGAAAGCAGGACATTTATCTTCATATACAGAAACGTAAATATAGAGAAAGTCATGTGTTGGCCACATCAGATTTTTTAATATTCCTTTTTGTTGTTTGAGTGCGTGTTTGAGTGATTGTTCTCCTGACGGAAATTTTTTTTCCTTTGTGGAAGAAATGGGTTCATGAACATGTGACACCAGGCCACCAGCGAGGGTTCTTTCTCCCGTAAACCTGTAAGTGTTACTTTTATTTTCCTTTCCTTCGATTTTTTCCTTACCTGGTTTTTGTTTACCCTTTTTCATTGTTTTTTTGTCTCTAAATATTCTCACTTTGTACGGTTAAGGTGTACTTATGTTTTAATTAATCCCTCTCGTCGCAGTCTCCGACCTTCTTTAATTCTCCATACATAGTAATGCGCAAGTATTGTGATAACGAAAAAAATCGACTTCGTGATTTCAACGGAAATACACGTTTTGAGGTCTGTAGAACACGTTTAGACTATTTTCGGAATGATGTATGTGTGTGCTTGTGGATGGATGGATGGATGTATGTAATTGTGGGAGCTCTAACTCATACAGTACTTGTCACATTAATACCAAATTTCATATATAACACTTTAGGATGAGCACAAAGAATTGATTAGTTTTTGGACAATAGCAGTTAACCGGAAGTCAGGTTTATACGTAACCCGAATTGGTTTTTGCGATATTTCTCCGATAATACGTCATTACTGTATACATTGACCATTACAATAAATGTAGAAATTATAATCACTACAGGTATGTGGTGTGTGTGCATCGACAATACTCTTCAATGTTACAATGAAAATGAAGATTATGAGGACGCAATAGGTGAACAAATTGAAGCAAAACACCAAGAGACATCAGAAGACCAGGAAAGTGATGAGGTTGACACACCTGAGCTTGAGCGAGTGACTAACCAGGATGCCAGGAAATTTATTGCTGGATTACGACTCTTCTTCATGCAGGACGGCAATGAAGGCAGTCCTTTATCTGCACTAGATATCTGCGCTGATTTTGTTCAGTTGCAGTCAATCAAGAGAACATGGCAGGGTACACTTAATAAATTCCTCCAACATCATTAACTGTTAGGAACTACATACGTGTTTGATACATACATTAAATTGAAATTGTCTTAGCATAAATATTTATCTCTGATCTGTACCATTTGTTCCAGAATTCATTTAAGTACATTTTTGTTGTTCAGTAAACGGTAGTTTGTCTTTTGTTTTATACCTTTTTAACTCTTTACATAAAACTTCTCATAATTGGGGCAGCCGTTTAATTGGGCCAAAGTGTTCTAGTCCCGATGTGCCCAAATTAACTGGAATTGACTGTATACCTAATTTTCGGCAATAAGGACGACTGTATTCTTTTATGATAATAACTTTGCCTTATAATGCTATTCATAATAATTTAAATATCTATATCCCAAATATGGAGAAAGTCATGTGTTGGCCACATCAGGTTTTTTCGGTTTCCGTCAATTATCTCCTTAAAAAGGTCGTTATTGGTGATCTTCGTGAGGACCAAAGTTGTAGAGAATAATATTTCTTCCAACTTTTGTCTGAAATGAATTTTCATAGAACCATCCATTTCGGAGATATTTAACTTATTCGTAATTTCCTGTATACTGCGCCACCACCATGTAGCGGTGAATTCTGTAAACATATTCAAAATATAATTTACGCCAATAAGGATGACTGTATTCTTTTACGATATGAAATAATAATTTTGCCTTATAATGCTATAATAATGCATAAGAATTTAAATATCTATACCCCAAATATGGAGAAAATCATGTGTTGGCCACATCAGATTTTATATATATATATCTCCTATAATATATTCTGAAGGGTGTGTTTGCTGGTTTGTTCATGGAACTCCTCCTAAACGATAAAAGCTAGAATAACCAAATTTGGTACAATTCTTCCTTACATCCTAACTTAGTGAATGGTCAAGGTTTGGTCAACCGGGATTAATGAGTGCTGCCAATATAGGGGATTAACATTTTTCCATAAGATAACACGTATGAATCAGCTGGATTTGGTGAAAGTAATATGATAGGAAATACAATTATTGTTATATTTGAATGCAATAGGCTCGGAAATGGATTGTTACAAGCAAATATGATTAATTGTTAAGAAAAGCTAATTCTCAGTTAAAAAGTATCTACTATTTTTGTTAAAGAGTTTGTATGTTGTGCTGTAGTAGCTTCACCAAATCCGTTGAAATTCAACGGGAAATTCTGCTAATATATATATATATATATAAAACACGGGCGCCCGCAGAAATTTTTTCAGGGGGGGAGGGGAAATGCCTACCCATTAACACTGGTCACTCACCTCGCAGAGGCGCGTCTACCGGGGTGCAGTGGGTGCAATGCACCCGAGCGCCAACTTGCTGGGGTGCCTTCCCATCAAGGTATTTGTATCTATATATTATTGGAATGCGACTTGGGAATATTTTCTCCTTTGTCTGAGGGAAAAGGGAAAGTTGGATATACTAAAATGACACGAAATCATCCAGGCAAAATTTTTCTGATCCCTTGTGATACGCGATCATATGACTCAGGGTCGCTAGAACACACAACAGTGGTGACCGAAAATGGGTTCACCGTAGGAGTCGCCAAGCGGTGGGTGCGCTACTCTGCTAATTGCTATCCCGACCCTAGCGAGGAGCTCCATCTGAGGCGGCAATCCTTTCCTAAAGTACCATCGACCTTTACCACAAATCCTTTCGCTGGAAGAATACCAGGTGTCTACCCTTTTCCTCCTACTTACCGAGTCTTGGAAATCCCAAATCTGTTTTAACCCTAAAACAGCACGCTGGGGTCTGATTGACCCGACCGGTTTAGACTTTTCCATTTAGCACTCGTAATTTTCCGTTATTTTGATGCCAGGATCTCCCTGTAAATAAACTTTGGGACACTGTTGATACTGCCAGCCAGGTGACACCGTCAGTAGTGACTCAGACACTGAGTATGTACTACAAACGTGAAATCCGAGTCGGGTCAGCCAGACCCCAGTGCGCCGCTTGAGGAATTTGTTGGGTGCATAGTGAAAATTGCATTTTTCATTTTTTTGCTATTTTAAGTATCTTTTAACATGTTTACACAGTATATACTGTACACTAACAATAAGTGTTTTAAGTAACTTCTGACATTTTTTTATACAGTCGATGCACTTTTGAACCTTTGAACATTTTTTACAGTTACGATGGCTTCTCAGTACAACTTGCGACTGCAGTTGTGCCTAATAACATATTTTTGCATCCTTTTTTACAGAGAAAATTGTTCCACGATTATTATAAGCGAACTTTATTTACTCCATTATTCACTTTTTTCAAATTGTCAGTTTTCACTTGCCGATATAATTCGACTTTTTTTTAAAAAGGTTAATTAAATATATTTTTCTTATAGCCTGGAATCTCTAATTTTAAATATTCTCGAGTTTTTTCATTTCCAATAACCCAAAAATTTTAAAAAATAAAAACTGCACCCCTTGCGTTTCACTTATTTTTGCCATATTTGTATTTGCATTTATTGGTATTGCGTTCACAAAATTGTTTAAAGCTTAATCTCACCTGCACATATGTCTTCCTGAGGTTCCAGTGAAAAGAAATCACTACCAATTTGTTAAAAAGACCTAACAGAAAGGGGTTTCTGGGAAGCCTCTCACTCACCAACCCACTCTGGGCCAGTGTGATGTTTTAAGGCCCGCAACCCCCATGACATGTACACCCATAAAAACAGTCCTCATTCTCTGGAGGCTGGATTGCCTCTGACTGTGGCAGTGGTCAGGAACAAGGCATGAAGGCAGAGGGTGCTAAGAATCCCCAGAGGTTAAACGCCCACTGCCACTCTTTCTCATCCTTACCCAATTCCTATAACCTCAACCTAACTACCTTTAACTGCCGGACTTTGTCCAGTGAAGATAAACTTCAAGAGCTCCAAGAACAACCGGAGAAGATCAAGTGGGACATTTTAGGGCTTAGTGAGGTGAGAAGAAAAGGTGAAGTCTATCGGAGTTGAAGAGCAGACATCTTTTTTATTACAGGGGAACTGACACAGGAAGAACAGGAGGTGTTGGATTCATCATAAACAAAAAATTGAAGAATAATATCGTGGAATTGGAAAGTTCATCCGAGCGGGCAGCTAGACTAGTGCTTCAAATAAATAAAAGATATCAACTTCAAATAGTCCAAGTTTATGTGCCAACGTCATCATACTCGGATGAGGAAGTGAAAGATTTCTACCAAGAAGTTGGAGAACTGCACAACAAAGGAAGCTGCCATCTAAAAGTGGTCATGGGTGATTTCAATGCCAAGGTAGGAGAACAAAAGGAAGACGACAGCGCAGTTGAAAAATGGGGCTATGGAGACAGAAATGAACGATGGGACCGACTTGTAGACTTTGCTGAATGTACTAGTCTATATATAATGAACACCTTCTTCAAAAAGAGTCCCAATAGAAAATGGACCAGGAAAGGACCCAATGGTACCAAAAATGAAATTGACTACATACAATGTAACTCACATACATGCAACTCACATACAATGTAACTCACATACAATGTAACTCACATACATGCAACTCACTGATCCCGAACAAGTTCAATCACAATTTATAGAGATACTCAAGGAAAGCACTCAAGAAATAGGCAGAACAGTTAAAACAAAGCCAGAGAAAAACTTAACTGAGAAAACAAGACTGCTGATGGAAAAAAGCAGGAAAGTGAAAATTACTAATGATCGTAAAGAATTGATCCATTCTGCAGAACTAAACAAAACTATAAGGAAGTGCATTGAGGAAGATGTGAAGAAATATAATTATGAGCTAATCGAGAAAACGATAGAAAACAATAGAAGCTACAAGAAAATGAAGCAACATCTCTCGATCGGAAAGAGATAGCTGGTGGCCTTGATGCTAGAAGACGGCTCCATAACCCTTAGTAGGAAATTAATCCTGAAACTGGTAGAAGAATTTTACACCAAGTTGTATGAGGATCCTCTAGCAAATGATGAAGTAAATGATGATGGAAATATGCCCACGGAGGAGGTCCCTGATATCCTTCCGGAAGAGGTGAGAGACGCAATCAGAAGTATGAAGAATGGAAAAGCATCTGGAATGGATGGTATCACGGTGGAAGTATTCAAAGCAATGGGTAATCATACGGAAACAATTCTCGCTAAGATTTTTAATTCCTGTCTGAGGAAGAAAAAGATATCAGAAAAATGAAACCATACATGTATTATTCTTCTGCACAAGAAAGGTTCCAAAGAAGACTTCAATAACTACAGACTGATCAGCCTACTCCCAACAGTCTACAAAATATTCACCAAAATACTCACTACGTGCCATCAAAACCATCTTGATTCTGCCCAACCCAGAGAGCAAACTGGATTTCGCGCTGGGTATAGCATGATGGACCACATCGAAGTCGTGAGAGACATAATCAGTCGGACTAATGTGTACGAATTACCTCTACGTATTCGCTTCATCGACTATGAGAAAACATTCCACTCTGTCCGAACTTCGTCCGTGTTACGTGCACTAAAGAAACAAGGAGTAGAAGAAACGTACATAACCTTGATCAAGAATATCTAAGAAAATGCGACAACATCTGTCCAGCTGCATGAAGAGACGAGTGCCTTTAACCAATCATCTGGGTATGCCGTATATATACGGCATGGGTAGACGCTCCTGTGGTGGGTATGCCGTATATTCACGGCATGCTGAATTTAAGTCCATTTGCTATGGGTATGCCGTTATATTTCGTCACACAGCTGTTCCACCTCCTTGCGGCATCCTTTTGGTTTACTGTCTCGCTAGTAGATGGCACTTCCTTCCCTATTTTGAGAATCTATACGCCTCGTAGCAAAGTCCCGCCTTTGTCCTGCAGGTTGCATTTCCAATGCCCCTAATGAACAACAAATGTTCATTTGTTGTTTTTAACATGTTGCCTGATTTTTAGCATTCTGAAATTGTTTATTTCGTAAGTTTATCATTATTCACATAAGTGAAACATAATTTAATGTCTATAATATTTCATTATGAAAATTTCATAATTTATTTAAAAAATATTTTTTCATAAATGTTATGATTTTGACATGCAATTCATAGTTAATTATTATTTATTTCAATTAATTAATAAATATTTATTAAAATCCTTAATAATTGTCATGATTTCAAATACCTCATTCGAAGAAAAGGTACCCACCAGCTGTGCGTCAGGGCAAAATTGACTGGTTAAAACCGAAAAGGGAGTGAGACAAGGAGATATAGTATTTCGAGAAACATGGAACCACGCATGTATTATCCTTCTGCACAAGAAAGGTTCCAAAGAAGACTTGAATAACTACAGACCGATCAGTCTACTCCCAACAGTCTACAAAATATTCACCAAAATACTCACTATGCGCCTTCAAAACCATCTTGATTCTGCCCAACCCAGAGAGCAAGCTGGATTTCGCAGTGGGTATAGCACGATGGACCACATCCAAGTCGTGAGAGAGGTAATCAGTCGGACTAACGAGTATGAATTACCTCTATGTATGTGTTTTATCGACTACGAGAAAGCATTCGACTCTGTCCGAACTTTGTCGGTGTTACGCGCACTAAAGAAACAAGGAGTAGAAGAAACGTACATAATCTTGATCAAGAATATCTAAGAAAATGCGACAACATCTGTCCAGCTGCATGAAGAGACGAGTGCCTTTAAGGCCGAAAAGGGAGTGAGACAAGGAGATATTATGTCCCCTAAGTTATTTACAGCAGCTCTAGAGGAAGTATTCAAAACGCTAGACTGGGAGAAAAAAGGCATAAAGGTAAATAGAGAATGTCTGAGTCACCTGCGCTTTGCAGATGATATCATACTGTTCGCAGGGAGCCCAGAAGAGCTCTGTAGAAGAACTGAAGAGCTTGAGCAAGCAAGCCGAGAAGCTGGACTTAAGATGAATCTTAATAAAACAAAGGTTATGTACAACTCCTTCACAAATTCTGAGAAGATACATATCAACGGAGCAGAACTCGGAGAAGTAACCAGCTATGTTTACTTAGGTAAACTCATCACTACTGATGGTTCGCTTCTTGGAGAAATCAACCGGAGAGTGAAGATGGCATGGAGTTCTTTTGGCAAGAATGCAAACATCTTTAAATCAAATATTCCAGTCCTCCTAAAAAGGAGACTGTATGACCAATGTGTTCTGCCTGTTCTGACATATATTTGTGAAACATGGACCATGAATGCCAGAATGATACAGCGCCTGTAAACAACACAGAGGAGCATGGAGAGATGCATGTTAGGGATCACCCGAAGAGACCGCAAGAGGAACAACTAGGTAGGAAAGAAGACGGGAGTCTGTGACGTGATTAGAAGAGTGAAGGCGCTAAAATGGCAGTGGGCGGGCCACATTGCTAGAAGAAATGACCAGCGTTGGACGTCCAGTGTCATCGAATGGATTCCAAGAAACATCAAAAGACCGAAAAGAAGACCGAAAGACAGGTGGGACAGAGAGCTTGTTAAGTTCTTGGGGCAAACTTGGAGGAGGGAGGCAGTTGACAGGGAAAACTGAAAGAGTCTGGGGGAGGCCTTCATCCTTCAGTGGATTGAAAAAGGCTGATGATGAAAAAAAAAAAATATATATATATATATATATATATATGTGTGTGTGTGTGTGTGTGTGTGTGTTGTACTTACGTATCATCTCCAGAACCCTTCGCAGGACCTGGTACTTACGTATTATCCCCATGCCATACTTACGTACAACACTAACAGAAACTGATTGGCCTGTCTCAACATTTACAAACCCAATCATTGGACAAGGAACTGATTGGCTGGTCTCGACATTTACAAACCCAATCACAGGACAACGGGGAGGGATACTTTGGTTCCAGGCGAGGCGAAGTGCGTGATAGCGCCCGGAGATGACTATGCATTAAAACAAAGCGAGCCGAAGGCTTGTCAATATATCCTTTCAATGTTATATCCTCTCAAAAAAAATGGAAGGATATATTGACGAGCCTTCGGCTCGCTTTGTTTTAATGGGTAGTCATCTCTGGGTGCTACCATGCCCTTTGCCTCGCCCGGAACCAAAGTATCCCTCCCTGTTGTCCAGTGATTGGGTTTGTAAATGTCTAGACCGGCCAATCAGTTTCTGTTAATGTTGTTTTGAAAATAAAATATCGTAATTTCAACAATATGTTGTTATTCTGTAATACGTAAGTAAGATTATACCAAAGTAAGGTCTTGGAGATAATACGTAAGTACCATATATGTTAACAAAAATTCAGTTTTAAGCGAATTATTTAAGAAAAACTAAAATATTACAAGAGGAAACTGCAACTTCTGGTTGACCGATTCTTATCAAAATATATTCAAATCTTAAGAACATATATAAAATCATAAATATAGAATTTCATGCTGAACTAATGAATAATTTTTGAGTAAGAGTGCATGCAAAATTTCTGTCACACACATATGGACAGACACACAGACATCATCGAGAAAATGGTCTAAACATGTTCAGGGGACCTCAAAACGTGTATTTCCATTGAGATCTCAAATTCATATTCATAAGGAAGTAGGACTAGAAGAGGGGAGGGGGGAAGGAAACAGGAGAGAGAGGAGGGGAGGAAGAAATAGACGTAGGAGGAGAGGTGGGGAGGGAGGGGAGGGAAAACAAATAAATATAACAGAAGAGGAGGGATGATGAGAACAAAGGTGGATGGAATAGGGACAATGGAGCACGAGTGGAGAAGTGAGGGAATGGAATAGGAAGGGGAAGAGGGGGAAGGGAGTAGGAGATGGGAGGAATGAAGGTGAGAGGGGTAAGGAAGGGGAGAAAGAAGTAGATGGGGGCATGAGGGAGAGGGGGAGGAGAAGGGCAGGAGGAGAAAAAGGAAGGAGGAAAACAGACGAGTAAGGAGGGATGACGAGTTAATTAGTAACCTTAAGAGAATCATAGGTACTGCAACCGGATGACGAGTTAATTGGCAACCATAAGAGAAACTTCTTATTTCCTTTTTGGGAGAAAATACTATGAAAAAGTGGACTGTGTAGCCATGGACTCTCCGCTTTGTCCCATGGTGGCCAACTTCTTTATGGAGCATTTTGAAGAGCATGCTCTCAATACGGCTCCCCTGAGCCCAGATGTTTCTTCCGTTACGTAAGTGACACCTTTGTAATCTGGCCGCATGGACTGGATTTCTTATACCAGTTTCTCCGACATCTTAATAGTTTACATCAAAATATCTGTTTTACCATGGAATTGTAGGATGGGTGTATCTGTTTCTTGGATATCCTCACTAGGCGGAAACAGGATGGAACTTTGGGTTATTGTGTCTACAGAAAGTCTACCCACACTGACCTTTATCTCAGTGGGGAAAGTCATCACCAGAATGCAGTAATGCACATGCTAGTGCATAGAGCTAAGATAATTTCGGAAAAATAAAGTCTTACTGAGGAGTTGGCACACCTCAAGAAGACGTTCAAACAGAACGGCTATGCAAAAAAGGATATCAATAAGGACACCAAGAAAAGTTCATTGGATGAACCCAAGCTGATTGCCACTGCAGTTTTACGTTACATTTCCACCATTGTCGGCAAGATCTCCAGGACTTTAAGGAGACGTAACATAAAAACAGTCTTTATTTCGCCATGTAAGATTAGTGGTTTCCTTTGTCCCATTATAGATGACTTGGGATTGAAAACCTTGGGGATTTACAGCATTCCCTGCACCTGTGGCAAGGTGTGTATTGGGAAGATGGGAAGCACAATCGAAACCCGTGTTAAGGAGCATGTCCAATGCATCAGGCTGAATGAACCCAAGAAATCAGCGGTGGTGGAATACTGTATCCCACAAGACCATAAAATTCAGTTTGATGAAACCAATGTACTTGCTAAGACCAATCGTTTTTGGGATCGAATAATTAAAGAGGCCATAGAGATCCACCTTACTGGCTCTAACTGCAATAGGGACATCAGTTGCAGCCTTAGCCATTCCTGGAAACCAGCTCTCAACTTACCGGAGAAGGAGCGCAAACACTCATTGGTCAATTCAATCGATTGGGAATAATGGGAGATTTTACTATATATAGGGATTACATCACAGGTTTGCCATGAAGATGGCAGTCGAGATGATTGCCGAAACATTGGTCTTCAGCATAGATTTAACCCGATGGGTTACCCGAGGAAACCTACTTTCAACTATTCATTGGGAAAGCACCAAATCCTTCAATATTAATAATTTAATTCACTTTATTAATTCTGAATCTACATTCTTAAACATTATTATCCTAAAAAATAGGCACTTTTTCTACTTCACTGATAAATATCTCTCTGCAAATAAGAAGTACATATTTCCTTGTAACAAAACAATGCCATTGCAAGGATAATCGCCTCATGCGGCTTGGCGACTATGTCCAAAATTTGTATTAGAAATGCAGCAGTGTGCCATTCTATTTCCTGTGACCCTAATATGCAGCACTTCCATTTACTCGGATGGGGAATCTATTACCTGCGTTTTTTCCTGTACAAACTTGGACTTAATTTGACGAGTACATATTTAGTGCCAGAGTTGATGGGTTAAGCAATTGGATCTTCTGAACTATCCTTAGCTCCTGCACGCATCCCCGCTCATATCATTGATTCTTATGAGAAAAACTGCTTTGATTTACATCGATTTGATTTACAATGCACTTTCTAGGAATGCATCCCTAATGTAAACCAGGGAATACCTGTATTTATGTGTATTGTGACATACTACTCTGTTTCTACAAAGTAATGCACAGTAACAGGCAGTGGTGAATTTGAATATTTGTCACCCCAAAGCCATTTAGTTTAGCCACCCTCTATTCATATTAAAAATTCTCGAAAATTGTATTTTAAAAGACAAATTTTTATTTAGACTTTCTTTACATTAAATTTAGATTCAAATAATAGAAACATTATAAAAAATTTAATATATTAATTAAGACAATACTAACCAAATTATCCGAAACATAAAAGTTAGTAATCTACAGGCCAAAATATGAGAAATGGATTTGTTATTTAATAACTGAAATAAATCCAAACCTGTCGCAGATGAGGCTCCAATGTGGCTGAAAGGAACCCTATGCTCATTGAAGATGCTGAAATGGAGAACACATCAAGAAAAATATGTGGGATGGCAAGAGCTGAAAGGATTCCTTCTTTGCATTCCTCTGCATTGTCTTTATTCTTTACTCTGTCTGTTACCTCAGGATTATTCTTTAGACCTAAAATTGATAAAATGCTTATTTTTCAATCTAACATAAATAATTGCTACAAATAAAAATAAATTAATGTTTAATTAAAAGTATATTTATACCATGAGTGACATTTACATCTAAAATGAATCTAATCTTAAGCCAAATGTTATTATATAATAAATAATTTATTTAATGTTGTTGCTTTTTTACTCCAATATATGTACAATTTGCAGTTGAATACCAAAATTAACTTTCTTATGTTTTTAATTTTTCTAAGTACACAAATATTTTTGTTTTTTCTTAATTTATAACTTATTGTTGAAGGCATTCCTTTTAAACTAAATATGTGAGTATGCATAAATATTATTTCACTATTTACATATATTGGTTTTCAAAATCAAATTTGATGGTATTATGTTTTTTTAAACATAAATTCATAGTAAGATTTTAAGGGAACATTACTAGAATGATTTTACAACTTTAAATTTCTTTTAATCTTCACGCTATTTTATGGCTGACTTGACCTTGTTTTCCATTGTGATGATGATGATTAACATCGGGGAGTATAAAGAAAGTTATTGCTGCAGCTGAGATCAAAATGCCACCCATCACCATGAATGGAGTTTTATAGCCTCCAACCTGAAAATTTAATAAACTAATCTTTAACTTGCAAGCAGCGTAACATAATTTCATTAAAGAAATTTAGGTAACCTGATAAAAGTTATATGTATTAACAGTGTTTTTGAAGTTAAATGATAATTTAATGTTTTTATGATTGCTTTATGATAAAGAAGTGCTTTCCATCATCCCACAAGCCACCACATCAATTATACCTTAATAATTCTTTTATCCTGGTAAAAACATTTTTCTAATTCAGCTCAAACTGGGATCTCCAGAAGTAGTCTACGTTCTTCCCCTTGAATATCTCACTTATCAGGATATCAAAAACACCCTTCCCCGGTGTAATTTGATTAATTGGGGTTATAATATAAAGGGTTTGAAGGCATTTAATTCTTTTAGGCCAGAGTTAAAAGTGAAAGATTTTGAAAATGTATTAGGGAATCTCAAGTTCAGCAATATTTACATTATCTGTATATGTGATAAATTATTCAACAGGAGAACCCAAACAAAAAATATCAAATTACATTTTTTTAAATCTACCAGTCATTTTTTAAGAATTCTATGGATTAAAATATGTTAACAAGAATACTGTTACACATGGGAGGATTCAAGAGGGGGTAAAGGGAGTAATTACCTCCTCTCCTAGAATTTCTGAACACTCGAAAAATTACCCTTTAAATCTCGTCCTTCGTGCTGAGCAGTTCATAATTTAAGTTCTTTCACTCGCTTCACTATAATAGACTGTACCGTTTCACTGTATGTATTCGCTTTTTGCTATTAAGTTCTACATTTCCTTTTTCTGATTAAAATATGTATTAAACAAGATAGTTTCAAATACTTTATTAAATAACTTTTATATTAACCTCACTCGATATCTTATATCTATAATATAAAGCTGAAAGTCATTTTTATTTCACTTTGAGTTTATAACCGCAAAGGGGTACTTAAAATTCAGTGGAAAGTCGAACTCACTACACGTACACTGATGTATAATTAAGCAAGATAATTGAAAGTGTAATGTGAAGCGCCATATAACTTTTACAAATGTTCTTAATGAACTTTAGAAAATCATTGCGAATTTTGGTCTTCCTTAGCAACAGAACTCACAATCAGAGGTGTAGTCGAGCAAGGGCGTCGCCCTGGTACTTTTTAAGCAGACAGGGCGCGCCCTGCCTCTTTTCCGTGGTGACCGTATACTATAAAGATTCAACTAGCATCCCTGCTAGCATCCATAATATGGGGAAATGCGAGCATGGTCATGGTCACCTAGACTTAACATCCGAAAATATGGGTCAATGCTAAATCTTTCATTTCCCATTCACTATTCCTGTCCGCCACTGTCGGATTTACGGCCTCACTTGTGACTCCATACCCAAGCAGCAAAGGGTCATACTACCCGGGCGGCAACCCATTAGGCGGAAACTCACCCAGAGTGACGGCAAGAAACTTAAACTGGGCCTTTCCATCGCAGCCAAGGCTTTCGTAGGTAAATTGGGTTTGAAAGGTCGACAGCTAAAATACTACCAACGAGTCCGGGTTTCCTTTTTGAAGAATATGACCCGAGAAATAGCGCACCTCCCGGGTTTTGCGCCCCTGGCGGTCGACCGTCCCTTGCGATGGCCCTGATTCTACCCCGACCAATTCTGATTATCCTTGAGGACCTGTAAAGTCATCAATAATGTCTTCATATTTCAATGATTTCATAATATCACTTTCTATTGACATAAGTTACCAGTTAACTATCGTCAGATGTTGTGCGTAAATAATTCTTGATAATTTTTAACTTTGAAAACGACCTTTCTGCAGATGCCACTGTCAAAGGTAAGGTTAACAAAATTCTAATGGCTATGAAGGTATTGGGATAAAGAGCAGTTAAGTGGTTTTGGGTGATGACATTCAATACATTTATAGGTAAAGCTGTTCAATTACCTCAAGTTATTAGGGAAACTAAAATACTCACTGTGATTTTTAAGGAACTGGAACCGCTCCCTTTTGGAAGCAATTGTTTAATCCAACACAAAATAGAAAGTTTTCTTGAGGATTTTGAAAACTTTCACCGACCTGCGCACATTCAAAATTGGAATTCTTTCTTTGTGGCCGAATTCATGTCTCTTGCGTAAAATTTGGTTCTGGCTCTAATTTTGTTGTCAGTTCTCGAGCATCTATGAATATTTTATTTAACCATATTTCTGACCTACAATCTTTGAAATATGCTTGAATCTGCGTAAGAAAATTTATTGAAGCCTTCATATCAACGGATGGATTTTGCAACAATTTACTAGTTCCATTTATCTTTTTAAAAATGCCATACCAAACAACCAGCGAACAAGGAAATTGGAATTTTTTGATTATTTTTGCTAAATATTTGGTCTCATTTCTTGAGGCAGAATCTCGTGAATCATTGCTCTGTATCTCAAAGAAAGCATCATAAATTTCCCAATTTGATATCTTAATGGCTTTAAGGCAATGATACGACTTCCCCATCGGGTGTCACTCAAGGGTTTTAAGGTCATTCTGGGAACTTGTTTTATTAGTACTTCCCATCGTTTAGTTGAAGCAGGGAAGATATTAAAAAGTTATTGCACAACAGAAAAAAACTGGTTACTTTGCATAATGTTTTTACAGCATCACTGACAACTAAATTTAGAGAATGCGCACAACAAGGAATAAATAACGTCATGAGATTTATATTTCGTATCCTTGATTGGACGCATGAGTGCTTGCCTCGCATGTTAGACGAATTACCATTTAACGGTCATTTTACCTTATTCAGATCGTCCAATAAAAATCCGTTAATCCTTCCCCAGTTTTATCCTGAATTGGAAAGAAACCTAGGAAACGTTCATGGATTTTTACATTTTATCCATCTTAAAATGTAACATAACGACTAACAATTGATAAATGTTATCGGTGGCTTTTATCAGGTGTGCAATCCAATATTACTGAATAATATTTTGCCTAAAGAGTTATATTTATGATATTTTGCTTAATGCGCCAAGAAATTGATTCTATAAGCTCATTCTGTATGTTTTTTCCTAAGTAATGTGCTTGCAATTTATTGTTTTCCGGCATCCTTTTCTGTTTTTCAATTCTCCGCAAGTGCTCTCCCATATCACCGTCAAACCGTCCTCGAAATGCTAAACATTGTTTGGCAAGATATTTTACTATTTCCACAACCCATTTCAAAACTTTATACCAATGCTGTTTTTCGCTTTCCAAAAGAATGAATGAATGGAATCAACGGTTTTGTGATTTTTAATTCTTTTGAGAATTTCTATCCAATCATCGTACTTCATCAAATGTGTTCTACTGGTTTCGTGTTGTTTCAGAACTCTGGATATATTTTTCCAATTTGAAAACCCAGTTTCCCCAGTTAAACTACTGTCAAAATTTCTAAATAGTTTACAGCAAAAACAATAAACCGAATTTTGTATTTCCGATTACACTAACCATGTGGCAACAACCAATTGTAATTTTTAACCGTAAAAGATCTCCCTTCATCATTTTTTGGGAAACTAAAATCTTGAAGCTGCACTGGTCCCCTTGTGACCCGTTCCACGAAACTCATACTTTGTGTCCTTCCCAAATATTGTTTCCTACATCCGGAAACTATTAAAAGGGGCGTTAAAGGGACATGGAAAATCCCAAAAAAAGGGTACACTGAGGGTGTTGCTCTTGCCCCTCTACCTCCCTCCATTTTTCGGAATATGCCTCTTTGAGCTGGGTGGTCTTTACACCATGTGTGAGACCAAACTTAGCTTAAGAGGCATAGGCATCTGAAGCCGGCCCTGTATGCCAGTCTTTTCTTACTAGTTACTAGAGAAAGATCGCTTCACTTTTGTGCTCCTGAAGTGGTTGCTGTAGAAGAAGGAAGTTTATATACTACTAGTAGTGTGTCCACTCTGTCTTGTTTTGCTGAATGCATACGCATCATCATCTTTGTTGCCATAGGTATTTATTTCTTCAAACATTCCTGCCCTTGTTAATTCTTATAGAAACATCAGAAGTGGCATTTTCTGAATAAGAAGAGATCTTGTCGCACGGTCGAGTGTAGGTGTCTCTAGCCATTTTCGTTACTGAAATGTAGTCATGTATGACCAAAAATTTTAAGATGCATTAACATTAAAATATATGGAAACCTAGTTTGATATATTAAAGTTATTTCATCCTTATGAAATTATTTTAAAACTTTTCAACAATCCTTTTTTCAAATTTCAATTATATTCATTATCTTTATTGCTGAGCTGTATTTCATAGATTTTTTTTACAAATCATAGTTTTCCACAATAAACGTTTTTTAATGCTTCATTATTTAGTTTACCTCTATTGAAAAGAATTGCCTTTTGCTTTACTCGATATCATGTATTCTAATTTTAAAATTGTTGGTTATATTTTATATTAATTATATTTTACTAGTTAATTCCTATTATAATTTTATTCATTTATAAAAAAGAGGTATGTTAACGGAAGTCGCCCCCTACCCCTGAACCCTCAAATCCTTCCTCCTCTCACCCACCTTGTAAAGCAAAAAAATCCACTTATCGAAATTTTCCTGTATTTTAATATCGCTAAGGCGTATGCGTAACGCACTTGTTTACACTACTTATGCATAGCTAAATAAACAATATTGTAATTAATAAATTAAAATATATAGCTTTAATATAATGTGTCAGTGATTGTTTCCAGAGAGGTTTAATGTCATTTAAATTTATTTCTACCCGGGGATGTAACCCTGGGTTGGGGGTGATATTTCCTCGTTAACAATCAACGTAAGTAAAACTAAAACGAAATTTCCTTATAATTTCTTATATTTAATATTGTTTATGTATAATTTTTTAAATAATTGATTGTTATAAAACAGCTATTCAACATTATGTGATTATAAAGTAGTGATGTACAACAACGCCTTAGATATTTTTGCGTAATTAGGTGGGTCATGAACTACAGGATATATAAGATCTTAGTGCTCTGGCACTTTTTTTTTTAGGACTACACCCCTGCTCACAATTGTAGTAAATCAAAATTTTCTTTTATTCTTTTTAGTGCATAATACAAAAGTGATTTCTAAAAAACATTTTTTTATTAATTAATTTTTTTCACTCCTAAATTACCCCCCTCCCCTCCCTCCGGGTCCGCCCATGCTGTTACAGATGTTTTTGGTTTCATGATAATTTCAAAGTAAATTTTGGAAGCATTGCATGCATAAAATAAATTTTCAACTAGTAATAACATGGGCGTAAGCAGGGTGGGGGGGGGGACGGAGGGGGGGGGAAGGGGAAAGGGGGGCCGCAGCTGCTCCCCCCCCTGGAAATGTGTAAACCTAAATATTATATTAGATATTAGCGGAAGTGTCTGTTGAATTTCAATGGATTTAGTGAATCTAAAACTTCAACCGTGTAACATATAAACACTAGTGTAATGCCCGTTGAAATATCTACGGGAGTAAAGATTCGATCGTTCAAGCTATTTATGGAGATCAAATTGGCATCGGAAACATTAATTGTATTGAAAGTCATTTCCCTCTCCTTCATTTCCCCTCTCTCTCCCACTCTCCCTTCCCCTCTCACCTTTTCCTCTCCCTTCCTCTACTTCCCTCTCCTCCTCTTTTTGACCCCTCCCTTTCTCTCTCTCGCATTCAAAGCACGTTTACACCCATAACGATTGAAATAACAATATGATATCGAAGTCTAACAATGGAATTGGTAGGCAAGGCAACATCCCCTTAAAATGGCTAGATTTCCTCAAACTGTGTGAATTAAGAGTTTAAGTTGAGCGATTTCAATCTGTAGGCAGTAAAAGACGAACAGAATAAGAACCTTTATAATGTTTTCTTCAAAATAGTTCACATCCGAAGTTTGTAGGTCAATTTTTTCTAATTTTAATCTAAAAAAGAATGAAAGCCTGAACGTCGAAATGTCGATTTTTACGTGTTACCTTGTAGAAAATGGAAATTATCCCCTGGAGTCGAACCCGGGACTTTGATCTTGAGTTTGATACAATAAAACGTTTTGTTATTATATCATAATTTTTAAAAAAGAAATTTTGTTTAAAACACTCAAGAACACAATGATCTACAGAAAATGAATGAACAAAAGAAATTAATTAATTTAATGAAAGACAAAAAAGTAAATACCATATCTGCCCGAATAGAAGCCGACCCTCCAAAAATTTTCACAATTTTTTGGCAAAAACATAAATTTCGTAGATTTCATGCTGAAGTGTGCCGGGCATTCATGCACATCTTAGAATACATTATTCGAGATCGAAGAAAGGTGGGGGAAATAGTTTAGTTGTTGACATTTTGAAATATTACTCCAATTAATAATTTTGCGTTGCTGAATTATGTTCTACATTCAGTGACAATAATTTCATTCATTTTCACAAAAGGTCAAATATAGTAAGAGTGATCTCGCCAAGATATTTTTTCATCCAAGTCAATTTCCAATGAACTCAGCATTTACATTGCCTTAAGAAATTGCATTTTTATAATTATACGCGTTCCATGTAAAGTTTTACCGAAATTCAAACAGTTGAACGTTCAAAGCCGTCAACGCATTTTGCGTAATCATCAATTTACGCAAGCGATCTCGCCAAAATAATTTTTCATCCAGTCTATTTCCAATGAAATTAGCATATACATTGCCTTAAGAAACTGCATTTTTATAATTATACACATTCCATGTAAAGTTTTACCGAAATTCAAACAGTTGAGCGTTCAAAGCCGTAAACACATTTTGCGTAATCGTCAATTTATGCAAGCGATCTCGCCAAGATATTTTTATATATATTCGTCGTAGATCAAATATTTACTTTACGAAAAATATAGTACTATCATTTGCACACGAAGGCAATGCGAGACTTCGAGATTTAACCATAACCCAAATTTTCTCGGACTCGCATTTAAGCCGAGGGGTGATTTTTTCATGATAGATTTTGACAAAAAACATTGGTTTGTATTCGGGCAGATACGGTACATAACGTTTAAGAAATGTTTGGAATTAATGAAACGATTTATCCAATCACAATTTGAGGACTATCTAATCCTAATTATTTGAGTTACTTACGTAGTTTTAAAAACGGTTTGCTTTGTAGAACACAAAGCCATGCAAAAATATCACTAAAACGTAGTAATATAAATAGTATAAAAGCCTATCAATAATACAGACTATCTTTAATTAAGTTTATATTATTGCCTTCCTCCATCTCTCTGCCTCTCACTCTCCCCTCTCCCCCCTCTCTCTCTCTCTTGTATTAAAGCATTCAAAGCGCACTTATATTCCCATATGGATAGATATACCAATCGGATTTTGGGATCTAACAATATAATTAGTCACCATGGCAACATTCCGTTAAAATGGCAAGATTTCCATAAAATATGTAAATTAAACGTTTAACATGGGATATTTCGAACTGTGGGCGAAAAAAGATTAACAGAATAAGAAACTTTATAATTTTTTCTTCAATATGGTTCAAATCTGAAGGTCAGAGGTTAATTCCTTCTAATTTTAATTTTCAAATGAATAAAAGCCTGCACGTCGAAAAATTGCACTTTACATGTTAAGTAATGGGAAATGGAAATGCCTCCATTGGGGTCGAACCAAGGAATTTTTTCACGATTTAAATTCGCCATCACCTGAAAAAGTGTTAATCAAGCATCCCTACCAAATTTCGAGTTTCTATCTTCATTACTTCTCGAGTTATTAGCATTTAAGTTAGCATTATAGACAGAGAATTGCTTTTTAAAATAATGATTGAAAGAATAAAATAGTACCTAGTTGAATTAAGCACCCCTTTCCCCCCAAATTTTTTACCATCATATATCTTATGTTACTCGCAGGGTAGAATTATATACCTATGCGAAGTTTTGTTACGAAACCTTCAACGGTGTGGATTTCTATAGCGGACAAAAAAAACAGAATTTCACTTTTATACACATAGATCATATCACTTTCGTCAAATCCAGTTTCATTTCTTGTGTAATTATGCCTTTCTGAATGTTCTCTTTTATGTCCTGTTAGCAAGAACACCTGTGAACATATATTTGTCTATGATTGAACACTGACCCTGATAAATGTAGTACACCAGATACGTGGGCCTATTTACGTTGATAAACATTAAAAATGTTGAATATACTAATGATTTAACTTATGAAAAAGGTAAGATTCCAGTATTCAATAGACGAAAAAAGGTTCAATTACTTTGGTCAAATGTTATAAACGCTTCCCACAGGCTGTTTACTAAATAATTATCAGTGTCTATTTACGTTGCTATGTATAAAGATAAATGTCCCGCTTTCTAGCAGTCACAAAAGTACAATAGGATGGGTTTAGCAATTAAAGGACACAATGTAACATAAAAAGAAAATAGAAAATTAAAAAACAATATATTTTGTTTGCCTCACTTAATTCCATAATGGATAAATGCATTTATAACAAATTACCGTATTCACCTGAATCTAAGACGACCTTTTTTTCCAAATTTTCAGCTGTAAATATCAAGAGTCGTCTTACATTCGAATACGAAGTATATTTAAGCATTTAATCAATGGTTTTTACAACAAATGGTATATTAGAGTAAACAATTCACAACAGCAAATTCAAGTACGTACATAAAGAAGTGAAATAAACAAATAGTAATAACAATAAGAAAAACATGACGGGAATAATAATTATTTAGACTAATAATCATCGTCGACGATCATAACACACACGACGTACTTTCATCTTGCACGTAATGCCAACCGCAATGCCAAAACAAATGAGAGCGGAAATCATTGGGATTCCCCTTTCAAACGACGCACCGCGATTCACTAAGTGTGACAGTAATTTTGAGTTGTGCATTCTTGATTTAAATGCACAACCCTAAAGTTAAAATGACAGATCATGTTGAAGTACGTCGCACGAGTGCAAAGGGAAAGTTAACAAAGGAATTAGACGGAGCTAAGATACAAATTTTAAGCTGATCGTGATAAATTACGCCGAAAAAACTAATAACTGTGATGCGAGTAGAAAGTTCGGTGTATCTGAGTTTGTGTGCAACATGAGGAAGAACGGTATGCCTGTTTCGACTGAAAGTATTATACTTAAAGCTAATGAAATTACTAGAGGACTTAATTTATCATTGCAAGAATTCAAGGCCAGCAGAAGTTGGTGCGTGAGAATGATGCGACGAAATAATTTTTCTTTACGGCGACGAACTTCGCTGTGTCAGAAATTGTCAGAAGACTATGTTGAAAAACTTCTCGCTTACCAGAAATACGTAATTGGACTTAGAATAACCAATAATTACCTTTTGAGCCAAATAGGAAATGCCGATGAAACTCCGGTTTTCTTCTACATGCCATCTAATTATACTGTGAACGAAAAAGGTGCGAAGTCCGTCCTAATTAAAACTACAGGCAACGAAAAAATGCGAGTCACGGTAATGTTGGCGGTTTTAGCAGATGGGACTAAATTACCACCATATGTGCTTCTAAAGCGGAAAACAATGCCTAAGAAACATTTGCCAAGTGGAATAATAGGTGTCAAGAAAAGGGGTGAATGACTAAAGAACTAATGAGAGATTGATTATATGTGGTGTGGAATAGACGGCCAGGAGCTTTACTGAAACAAAGAGCAATGCTTTCACTGGATGCATTCAAAATGCTGCTTATCTAATGCCATGGATGGGAGTGAGGATGATGTTCTGTGGGAGACTGATGATGAAATTGAGAGTGATATAGTGAGCGTGAGGAAAATAGTGAAGGTTACATAGACAGTGATGATGACTAACACAATAAAATGAGTTTATGCAGCACTTGGATTGAAATGTTTTTTTGTTGTCCTGAAATGAGTATATTCTTTCAATGTATTTACTTTATTTTTAATGTTATCTTAAAATGAATGCTACCATTTAATTTGTTTGAAAACCTGAATGGTTCTATTTGTGATGTGATCTTATGATTTTAAAATGTTAAAAGACAATGACAATCAAGAAAAGTATAAGAGAAAATAAATATTTCACAAGATTTATAATTTTTGTAGTCATGAAGGTCAATTTGAGCTTTTTTCTCTTTTGGAATCATCAAAATGGGGGGTCGTCTTAGATTCAGGGTCGTCTTGGATTCGGGTGAATACGGTAAGTAATTTCGACACAACTAAAACCTTAACTTCCTAAAGCCGTTCTTAACCTCTATTTTCGACTGGATGTGACCTGCGAAGAGGGTGGAATTGAGCTATGTGGCCCACGATGTTTGCAGAAATGGATCATGTGGCCCTCGGACTGAAAAGTTTGAGCACCACTGGTCTATATTATGGGCGCAGTCATCCGTAATATCAGTCCAGTAGAGGAGGTTGGCTGTCCTTACGTTTTGGGATTTAATGGGAAAACCCTCATGACTTCAGAACTATCAGCGAATCGGTAGCCAGGTATTCAGTAAAGAACTGCGAGTGAAGGCGGTGTCAGGAAGATGCAGTGGCAGTTAATAGGCAAGTAATATGTTTATATATTTTCCTATTTCCTGGGCGAAAAGGAGGGGCGGGAGTTGGTTGTATTGTTTGATTCAAACATGACTTTAACTTTGTAGTTCTGATACTTAGCCACTGCTGCGCATTAGGTTTTAACTTTTTCTTTGGAAATACCATTATAATTTTGTACCACTTTCTTCTTCAGCAGTACTGTATTTTGTCGTAATAGGACTCATTTCTGTGATTCACTATTGGTTGTTCGTTACCAGCTGTCAGTAGTGGAATCCTGATGTATGCTTGGTTTTTAATAAAATAGTTTAGTGGGATATTGACAAGTGCTTTCACGTAACTTTTCAGTGATTTATTATTTTGTGGTAATAATTTAAAAATTTAAAAGCTTTCTTAAATTACCGTAATTTTCTGATTATAATACGCATTTTTTTCTCAAAATAGCTGGCAGAAGTTAGGGTGCGTATTATATATGGTTATAAATGCTTACAACTTTTTTCAGTACAGAAATAATTTATAGTTTTGAACATGTTTTTACCAATAAATCATACATTTCAATGCATTTCGATAACATTCCTTTAAATATTGTTTTTCAAAACAAAAATAAGAATATTTATTTATTTACTTTAGTTGTCAGAATTACTAAAGCCTATGAATTCATTACCACTCCCCTCACTGTCCTCAAACAGTTCCTCAGCGATCTTGTGTTCTCTCTCATCATCTACGTAAATTACATCGCCAAGAACATTTTACACACCTCAATCGGCTTGTATGAACTGGGCTTGCTGTTCATGTAAACGATGTCGCGGGATGGCAAAGGATGAACTGTTATTCCAACCGACCAGATTAATACAAAAGGCGACATTGAGACAAAATGTTTTTATGCAGTGTAGCGATCTTTAATGGGAGAATTAGAATATAATGTGATATTTTTGAAACTCTCTCACACATATCTATTTTGGCATCAAAGCGCGAACTCGTATTCCAACCAACAAGATTAATACAAAAGGCGACATTGAGACAAAATGTTTTTATGCAGTGTAGCGATCTTTAATGGGAGAATTAGAATATAATGTGATATTTTCGAAACTCTCTCACACGTATCTATTTTGGCGGCAAGGCGAGAACTGTCCCGATACTACATATAGCCAAGTAAAATTACATTGATCTTTTACAAAAAAATAGGTGCGTATTATACATAGTGATAAGAGAATTTTCACATTTCACTCGTGAAAACATGGGTGTGTATTATATAGGGTGCGTATTATAATCGGAAAATTATGGTAAGTTCTTTCCTTTTACCTACAGGAATGGAAAAAATCTAACAGGAAGAGAACTTCTAAGTTCAATGAACTTTTTCCTTTTCTGAAAAGAAGTAAAATAGAAGATACTGGTAGGTTGCGATAAATGTAACGGTGAGTTATCTGTCTCCCATCGTGGAATTTATGATGTCACAAAACGTTTAGCAACAGAAAAGCATAAGAAAGCCTTAAGCAATGCCGCTTCTTGCTCTAACTTAATAGGATTTCTTCCGAAAAACAAATTTCACTGAAAAGGAAAGACAATTTGCAACAGCAGGACTTTTATGTTCTATGTAATTAACCATAATCAAAGTTTTCGGTCAATCCAAAATCTAAAATCTAAAAATTGTTCGAAAAAAAGTTTTCATGTGCTATAACATTCGTTGTCGTTTGTTAAAGGTGGGTATTTTAAATATATTATAAACATGCAATATTTATATTGGACGTTAATTGTTTCCTGAAAATTAAGGCGAATAAAAGATTAATACATATTTGTTATTTGTGTCGAAATATTTAGCCAATCGGAGTGGATTTTAACCTGTGTTCGGAATGAGCCGGAATGCACCGGAATGCCACTTCAGCTCGTCACACTACCGATGATACCGTTCCATTTCGTCAGACATGTAGAAATACCGTCCCTTAAAACAAGCATTCCGTTTTGTAAAAATTTCCATTCCACTACCAATACAAGCGTTCCGTTTCGTAACATTTTCCATTTCAAGAACAGATTTTAACCTGCTTCAAGGGAAAGGCCAATCATCACGCGCAGAATAAATTAGTATTTAAAATATGCTTTATGTTAATTTCAAGAGGATATTCAATGCAGTGATAGTGATTCATTGGTGTGGATTTGTGGTCAGATGGGGGCCGGTTAAGTAAAATTGGCACAGGTTGGAAAAAATTGCATCCGCCACTGGGTAATAGGAATTTTTGTGTTTTGCCGCCCCTTCCCTCTGCTGCAAAATTTTCACCGACACCTTGAGTAATAAGTAATTATAGATTGGCTTACTTGATAAAGGAATCCGCCAATTGTGGGTCCAGCAATAAGACCTAAGCCAAAAAATGTTTCCAAGGTGGCCTGAAATATTCATGCCATCTATTAGCAAGTAGTTGTTATGCAGACTAGGGTGTCTGATGAGTCAGTAACCCATTTGCAAATTATGAAGTTTTTTTGACAGTGTTTTTATTTATATATAGTGGACATTGTAACCAAATCTAAATGCGACAGAGCTTATATTAGTGCTAAAAAGGAGTGGGAACCAATTGTGAAGAGGTCCAGTCAAGTGTAAAAGAAGTTTGAACAACACTTAGCAAGAACAAATCAATGAGCATTGGATAGGAAAAGGAACAATTGTACTTCAGAAAGCCCAAAAAAAAATAGAATTTAACATGCTTACAAATGTTCCCCAAGAGTATCTTCATTTCTTTAACTGATAATGATAGCGTGTTTTTGCATGCATGTCAGGGCATTTGTGAAAATATGATTTATTGGTCATGAAACGTCAAAACAACAAATATATTTCCATTATTTTTATTAACAAGATAAACCAATTAAAAACAAGTCTTTAACCTATCAGACACCCTTTATTACAAAGCTTTATTTCTAATTCTATAAGCCTTTCTCCACAAACATTTGATTATGAGTATGATTAGTAGTATTTGAGTCAGAGCATGCACAAAATTCCTATCGCACACATACATCATTGAGAAAATAGAGAATTCATACTCTGGGGGCTAATGGTGCATTTACAAATCTTAGGCATATAGAGATTTATTCCCCTATTTTAGTTAAATAAAACACCTTCTTTTTATTCAGATTTATAATTCATTTTTATTCTAATACAGTAAAAGCTCATTTTAACGGCAACCATTCTACCAGCAAACTCGCTCTAATAGCATCTTCGGTGAAATTACATTTTCCAATTTTCTAATAGATGTTGCCACAGTCATGACATCTTCCATAGACTTAACCACATACTGCAAGTAATTCCTCTTCTATTTGAAGGTGTTAACAGTCGTGATGTATGTACCTACTACGTGATAATTTTGTTCGCTGTTAAAGTTATTTTATAAACATTTTAAGATACCCTAAAGAACATTAGTAGTAGCAGCAGTAGTAGAAAACACGGGAAGTGAATGGTGCTGACATTACGACAGAAAATTGACATTGCCGTCTGGATAATGGAGTATTAATGAACGAGTACAAAATAAGCTTATGTACGATATATGATAGTAATGCAAGAAGACAGCAATTTCTAAAAAATTTGCTGACTGGGAAAAATTGAAAATATCCAAAGATGTAAAAATTTAAGGAAGCCAAAGCTAGAACAGTTGGATGCAGTATTATACGAGTGGTTTAAGGTGAAGCATTTTTAAGTATTCCCAATCACAGGTGCACTATTAATTGAAAAGGAAAAATACTTTTATCAGCAAATGGACTAAGCTTGCTAATTTCTCGGCCAACTTCCCCGATGTGATTTCCGATCTTCTTTTGTTTATTTGCTGAGCTTGCATCAAAAATTTTTTTTTTCATACTATCCCATGCAAATTCAGACATAGATATACAAAAGGAAATCAACAAACTGTTCCCATTATACTATTTCAAATCCTAGCAATAAACAACAAAAGAAGATCGGGGGTGTGGACAGGACAATTCGCAAGCTGTTCCAACAAATGAATTAAAAAATTCATGAATTTACGAACTGTTGATATTTACTTTCAATAAAAAAAGCAAAACAGTATGTTAATTGTGAATAATAATTTATGGTTGTAGTAGTAATGTTATTTTCAATGGGCCCTTATTTGGTTCCCATAATGAGCATTACAAAAATTGTAAGTTACACCGTGATAATTCTGACAAAAAATAGTGCATCAGATAATGAAGAACAGCATATGCAATACCTTATAGAGAAGAAGATCCTTAAAAGATAGGATATATGCCCTCAATGTTATTGGAATGTGATTTTGTGGCAGCATTCGTTATATCGGCTAATTTACTTTAGCAGCACGACTTTGGTCCCATGGGTGCCATTAGTAGAGTTACCAGCTTTCCATGATCTCTGACCCTGAGATTTTGAACCCAAACCCGGAGATTTATAAAGCTAAACCAAGACTATATTTTTTGGACATGAATTTTAAAACGATCTTTACTAAAGATGCCACCTGCTCAGTTTTTCTGACCAGGAGATAATTTAAGTGCGGGGGGAAGGGAGAGTAAAAATAAAATATACAATATAGTTATTTTTTTACTTTTTCATCGCTTCCATCTGAATGCATTTTTTCCTAAAAAATAAACCCTTACCCAAATTAATAATAAATAAATTAAATAAAAAGAAATTTTTTGTTCCAAATTGATTTCGCATTACTAACTTTGTTACGCTAGAATGATATGAAGGTAATCATATCATATTGCTCTTCAACTGTTTTCCTGCGTTCGCAGGGTTACAGAAGTACCAGCGTTAAAATTTCTACTATGGTCGGTGCTAACTGCCGTTCTCATTACTGTCCTCTACCGTAGTTACGTTATATCGAGTTTTACTAACGTAAGATGTTAGTAATGCGAATGGGGCATTAGCTGCAACTGAGTATTTTCTATCGTTTTTTCTTTTGAAATTCGTAATTTGCTACACTAATCACTTGAATAATTCAAGTCTAATATCGAAATTTCGAATAATTTTACATTATGTAATAAAACTCACAAACCCGGAGAATTAATAACTAAACCCGGAGCCCGGAGACAATGTGTCAAAACCCAGAGAGCTGGCAACTCTAGCCATTAGAATGGGCTTTTACTGTACTTCTAAATAAGCATATTAATATTTTTAAATCACATATTTTACTATATTCAATAAAGTGAACATTGCTCCTTGTTCGGTGTCTGAAGTTTTTATAATTTTATGGTGTTTTTAAGTGTTATTGTTGTGTTATTTAGTCCATCATGCCTATAATCAATCAGTGACTGTATTGTTCTAAAAACATTGATATGGAGAACGACTTAACTTGTGATTTATGCAAATATCCATTTCATGCCACATGTGCAGGCATTTCCCACTCTGAACAGTTACAACTAAAGTCTCCAAAACAGAAGATTCTCTTCTATTGCGATGTTTGCAATGATAATAGAAGTTATATATGTAACCTTAAGAAGATTATATCAGAATTGAAAGCGGAAGTACTTGAATAAAGAAATAATATTTGTTTGTCTACTAACAGTCAATCGGACATCGTTGAAACGGTGATTTCTGAATTAAGTGATAGAAACAAGAGAGCGAGGAATGTGATTCTTTGTAACGTGGAAGAGCCTGTATCGACGAATGCTACTGATGCTGCATTACATGATAAAAATAAAGTACTTGATCTTGTGAAGTCTGTGTCCTGCACATTTCCTACAGAAAACATTCATTTCCACCATCTAGGCAGAAATCCTGTGGCGGATAAATCGAGACCCTTAAAAGTGACTTTGAATTCTCCGGATGATCGTGTTGAATTGTTAAAGAAAATTAGCAGTGCCCGTAAGTCTGATAATTTGCAATTTCAGCTTCACATGATCATACGTTAATCGAGAGAAATTACATGTCCTATCTCAAACAAGAACTAAATAGATGTGTTATTGATGGTGAAGCCGACTTAACAATAAAATATATTAATGATGTGCCAAAAAATGTTAAGCTTAGGCATTCAAAAAACTAGTCAATATTTCTTGGTTATCCATTTACTATCCAAATGTGAGAGGCATCCATTCAAAAACTCACACTCCCAGAGAGAATATTATTGCTAATGATTATGACATGTTAGTTCTCTCTGAAACTAATCTCTCTCATGACATTCTGGACTCTGAATAGGGCTTAACTAATTATTATGTGTTTCGTAAGGACAGGAGTGACACAACTAGTCACAAATTTTGTGGAGGTGACACTCTAATCTTAACTCATGTTAGGCTCTTGTTGTCTGAAGTTTTCACCCCTATTGACTGTATCGAACATGTTTTTGTCCATGTAAAAATGCAACATAAGAATATTCTAGTTGGTGCTGTGTATATTCCTCCTAGTTCTAAGATTGAAATTTATCAATCCAATTGTACAGCTGTTGAAAATATTATAATGTCTAATTCTTTCTCGGACATCATCTTGCTTGGTGATTATAACCTTCCAGGAGTGAATTGGCACTTCTGTGAAAATTTCTCCAATAGGACTTCTGTCTCATTTGTCCAAATCCCGATTGACTCATTATCTTTTTTAAATTTGTTCCAGGCCAACACTGTAACTAACTGTAATGGTGAAATATTGGATCTGATTTTTTCTTCATCCAATCAGTGTATAACATCATTAGGTGATAGTTTCCTTCCAGTGGAAGGCTATCATCACCCTCCACTTTCTTTTAACTTTGACATTGATGTTGAATGTGCACCTAATATTAATAATAGCAACTTAGTATATGATTTTAAACATGGAGACTATAGCTCCATATCAGAGGCACTGGATCACTTTGATTGGTTTAATGTTCTTGACATACATGATATTAACGTGTCTTATAAAACATTTCTTGATATTTTAAATGAAACTATGTCTAAGTTTATACCTTTTAAAAGAATAGGCTGTTACCATATTCCACATTGGTACTCAAAGGAACTTAAGTCACTTTTAACTTTAAAGAAGATAGTTCATTCTGATTTCAAGAAATCGAATTCTAATCTTGACTACCTTGAGTATTCTAGTATTAGATCTTGTTGTAAAAGATTAATTTTCTCAGATTATAAGGATTATATTACTAGTATAGAGACAAATGTGCATTCCAATTTTAAATGTTTCTGAAATTTTGTTAATAACTCCAGAAAGCAAAATAATATTCCTGATGTTATGTTTTTAGATAAAAATTGTGCTACCAATTTGTCTGAAATATTGAATTTATTTGCTACTCACTTTTCTAAGGTATATTGCAGTCTAACTCCTAATATTCAGGCACTTAATTTCAAAGTTGATAGTATTATTAATATATCTTCACTTTTCATATCTTTACATGAGGTTATAAATAAATTAAATCTTCTTGATATTAATGTTGGACCTGGGCCAGATGGCATCCCTGCTATACTGCTTAAGAAATGTTCATCTGCTATTGCAGTTCCTCTTCAATTTCTTCTTAATAAGTCTCTTTCATCTGGTGTTTTTCCTGTTCTTCTCAAACATAGTTTCATAGTATCCCTCTTCAAATCCAGTAACAAATCAGATATTAAAAACTATCGACCTATTTCTATACAGTCAGTTGTTTGCAAAATCTTCGAGTCCCTAGTACTAAATTCTATTTCTCCATTGTTTAGAAATATTCTTGCAGATGAACAACATGGGTTCATAAGGGATCGTTCTACTTTAACCAACTTGCTTACTTTTCAGCACTTTATATTAAATTCGTTTAGCAATCATTCCCAGGTTGATGCAGTTTACTTGGACTTTGCCAAAGCTTTCGATAAAGAGAATCATCAGATACTTATCTGTAAGTTGAATGAGTATGGCATTAATGGTACCTTATTATGGTGGTTTACTAGTTATCTGGATGGTCGCTTTCAGCAGGTTAAAATCAAATCTACTTTATCTATGCCTTTCCCTGCTACCTCTGGTTTTTCCAAGGTTCTCACTTTGGTCCTTTTCTTTTTTATTGTTCATAAATGATTTATGTTTATTCATCAGAAATGCTAAGTGCCTACTATTTGCTGATGATGTAAAAATTTATTCTGAGGTTAACGATGTTTCTGATTGTCATCGTATCCAGGGTAGCTTGAACTTGATTAATGAATGGTGCTCTAAAAACTGTATGATGCTTAACATTGATAAGTGTATATTTATACGATTATTCTATCAATAATAAATCCTTGTCTCGTGTTACATCAATAAAAGACTTGGGAATATTGTAATTTTGTAGATTCACCCATGTTACTCCAGTTTCTTAATTTTCATATTCCCAGTAACCATACTAGGTTAAAACACACTTTTAGTAATAACTATCATAATGTAATTATAGTTATTACAGCCCCATTCCCCATTTAATGAGGGAAGCTATTTCCCTCCCTAATTGTATTGACTTTTTTAACATGGTTCTCTATAGTTTCAAACAACACCTTTGCTGTTAATCCTGATCTCTTGAACCCTCTTTCATAAACTTTTATTATCAATTATTTGCTATGAACAGAAACATATATGAGATTTTTGTGTTTGTATATTTACATGTTATCATATTTCTTAATCTTTTGTTTTAATCATATCATTCAGGTTCCATTATCTGGGTTTAATATGTTCTTTCTATTTGATGTATATGTGTTTTATTCTATATTATCCTATCTTTCAATTCTTATGTCACTATGTCGACGAGGTATTCTACATTTTCTGAATTTGTCTTTATTATGTTCATTCCTTGATGTCATGTAAAATTTATTTGGTGTATCTTAATAGTACTGTATATTTTATTGTATGATTCAAGGGCAATTTGCCCGTAAATTAATGAATAAAAAATAATAATAAATATATAATATTACATAAAATTTAAAATATGCACGACCCTAATCATTTGTACACTTTTGTGGCACTGCCTACCTCTACCTGCAGGTGAATCTGCTATATAGCAGGAAAACTTAAAATGTATATTTCCACTGAAATCTCTAATTCAATTTTTTCAGAAAAACTATACTTTCTCCTATACATGCATATGGAGAGGGTAAAAATGGGATATACCTAAGTTAAATTAAACTATATTTATTTATTAATGAAAAATTTTATAATTGAAAGCAAACAATTTTATTAAAATATATACCTAATTATAAAAACATGATTAGGAAGTATATATTTTAATCCCATTGTTACAGCACTTTACTACACTAATAATATCAAGATCAAGAATTGGGATCAAATTTATGCCTACAACTCACGAATGTAGTGGCCACTGTATTAGGAAATTCTGTAGCAATTATTGTGAAGGAGGCTGTTACTGATGCTGATGCTCCAAGAGCTTCCACAATCCTCACAGCAAAGGAGAGTACGAGGAAATTTCTCATCTTCTCCACAAGGTCAAGTATACTTTGAATAAATCATGTTTGGATATTAAACAGCAATTTTGGTAACAACATACATAAATATATGTATGTAAAAATATACATTAAAAACAAACTTTATATTCTCACTGAGAATATGTTTTCTAAAGGTACGAGTATATATTAAAAATACATGCATCATAAGCTCAATGAAAATATATTGCATTAATGAGGTTTTTACTTCAATTAAATCCTTTCTTTTAAAGTAAATTGCAAAAACAAATGAAGTTCCAATCTCACATTTATCGTATATTCCGGCATATAAGTCGACCATTGAAGCCTAAAAAATTTTTCCTAAAAGTTAGAGTCGACTTATATGCTGAACATAAAATGTGACCCTTCAATTACAGATGAATAACATCAATATTTACGAAGATCATTGATATTTCAGCAGAGGTGACCGCTATTTTGAATCAGGTGTTCCAGTGTTTACATATTTTGACATTTATTTTAGAAGATTGATAATAATTAACTAGGTGAATGAGCCCGTTTAAAATGGCCTTTGAAAACAAACAATATAAAAATAAAACCAACAAACAAATGATAAAATTATAAAGATGAATAAGATTGGAAAGGGCTACAAATGAAAACAAAGGGGTAATTTAAAAAAATTAAGAGGAAAACAGTCCTATACCTCAATAATATTATTTTAGCTATTCAGTAGCTCTCTTATAATGACATTCCTTGTAAATACTCTTTCGTTTAACAGCAATATTGCCCTTGATTATCTTTATCCTTAACCCAAAATTTCAAATTATGTTTGTCACGTGTTCTAGTAATGACTACATACAGCTGTCCATGTGAAAAGCAATATTTAGTAAGTAATCACAATCAATCGTTCAATTCCACTAAACAGCAGTTAAGAACAATCTCAATAGATATCTCAATACACACACAATCACATGCAATCACCGCATATACCTTATTTATTTAGATAACAATGTAATCGTTGTTTGATTGGATTGATGCAAATTAAAAATAAACAGCACGAAAAAAATTATTTTCATAATGTCTGTTATAATCAGATAATGCGAAGGCACAACGCAAGCAACTGCCTTTAATATTCAGAAAGACTTCAATAAGACAATGAAGGCATGTTAAATCATCACCGAATTATTTCAAACATTAGCATGTTTTAAAATACGTAATTTACCGCATTTATCCATCTGGTACTTATGTATTAACGGGGAGCCCAACTTAATATGTAAGTACCGATTGATTTCTACCAAGATATCTGTAGTCTACAAAGGAATTATATATCGCTTGACCGTTGCGCCGCAAATAGATGGGATATTGGCGAACCTTCGGCTCGCTTTGTTTATATTTTAGTTGCCACCAGAAATGAAAATGTGACTGTTTTTTCAATTGTTATCTAAAACAAATCATTTAAATGTTAATTGGTTTCTTTTAATGTTCTCAAAAATTAAAACATGATTTAAATGGTATTTGTTCTGTACTTATTTATATTTTTAAGTTGGGCTCCCCGTTAATACATAAGTACCATCCATCCGATTTACATAAATGAATATAGGTGTGGCTGCAATTAGTTATAGAAAGTGGCGGAAGGGGCAGCACTAATTGTACTGGAAAGTGCTGCCCTCTCCTGCCAGTTTGTATAACTAACTGATGAGACCGTCCGGGGACACACCGAGAAAGACATAAAGTGTTTTATTATAGGAGATTTTAATACCGTATTTATTCATGTAATCCGTGTCCTCGTATACCACGTGCACCCCTATTTTTGGACCAGTTCAAGGATTTAATATATTAAAAGCCGTCGTCTGTTGGTTGGTCACGCTATGCAAACGCTAATGACTGGGGAAATAATAATGATAGAAACTCGAAATTTGGTAGGGATGCTTGATTAACACTTATTCAGAGAATGACAAATTTAAATCGCAAAAAATTTCCTTGGTTCGTCTCCGAGAGAGGCATTTCCATTTCCATTACTTTACATGTAAAATGCGATTTTTTGACGTGCAGGCTTTTATTCATTTGGAAATTAAAATTAGAAGAAATTAACAGACGACCTTCGGATTTGAACCATTTTGAAGAAAAATTTATAAAGTTTCTTATTCCGTTTGTCTTTTTTCGCCCACAGTTAGAAATATTCCATGTTAAACGTTTAATTTGCATATTTTGTGGAAATCTCGCCATTTTAACGTGATGTTGCTATGTCGACCATTCACATTGTCACACCTCAAATTACTATTATTGTATACATCCTTCTGGGAATAAGCGTGCCTTGAGTGCTTCAATACGAGAGAGAGAGAGGAAGGAAGGGGAGGGATTGGCGTGTTTTGTGGAAAATAAGTATACACCAGCCCCTCAACATTCGCGAGGGATACGTTCCCAATAACCTCGCGAATGTTGAAATTCGCAAATAAGAATTTTGCTCTGATTATACTACCCAAACTTAATATTCAACATTCACACTGCTTTGTGCTCAACACTAAACCTAAAATTAAAGTTCGTAGGCTAAAAATAAACTTACGAAAAAACTAGAAAAGTTAAAACAAAATGAAAACGTAGTAATACGTATTATATAGTATGTATTCTTTGATCTCTTTATACTTGATTCACTTTTAACAGATGATTTTCTTTTTGAAAACATGGTTAAGTAAAAATCGTAATTATTAAATTAAAAATTACAGTAATAGGTAAATAAATCAAAGCGCAAAAGCTGATGAAAAGTATGCAAGAGTGACACAGTCTGAGCGAAACGCAGGCAAGAATGAAAATGCCCGGGAGGTGGGGAATGGTGGCGGCGTAGCGTTAGACTCCGTGGCGTGGTTTTGTGACTTTGTATGTACATACATACTATGTAACAGAATGATTCCAATTTTCGGAATTATAGCTTATTGTAGGTAGGACATTATGAGTTGCATCTTTGAAAGGTTAACATCTACTGTCCTCAAGTATTTATACGGTTAACACCAACTACTTAGATTCTACTTGCATCAATTAATACCTTATTGATTACAAGAATTCTAAGCGCTTTTATCGCAAGATTAGTAATATTTTGGATAGTCACACAGCTTATGGGATTGTTGACTGTCTAATTTTAATTTTATAACCTGAGAACGGTTGCCTTTTTGAAATAATGAAATTTTATGGCTACCTCGCGAATACCTGAACTCGCGAATGCTGAACTCGCGGATGTTGAGGGGCTGGTGTATTAACGTAAATATAAAAATTTTTAAGTATGAACAGTGTCATTTTAGAAAAACTGGAAATAAAAAGCATTCTTAAATAAAATTCTTTGTAAACCATACGTACTTGCGAATTTATATTGTTATTCCTCGAATTAATTTCGTAAAAATGGCCGAAGTTTGGAAACGAATATAAATTAAATTTCAATTAAAATTAAAAGGACATTTAAAACTGTTATCAGGCAATTTTCGAGGAATCAACAGTGGATCTTTTAACGAATTGATTTGTTTTTATAAAAGGAATTTTGGTGCTTATTTAATACAGAGTACCTAAGTTCTAAAGCTTATAATCCATTTAAATCTAATAACAGTGGCTATTATAGTTTAAAGAAAGAACTTTATTTATTCACTTTACAGAATGAATTAATTTTAGGCTAGCATTGCCTATTATAAAAGGAGTTACTTTGGAATTTACAGTATGTAAACTGGAAGTTGTACTGAATTGACTCAAGTACTATATTTCAAAGCAAAAATCAATTTAAAACTATTGTAACGGTTTCTACGATAAACAGTTAGTTTATTTTTTTGTTAATATGGATCTCCAATACAACAACCCATTCAATCGTCAAAAGAACAGTTTACAATGTTGAAATAAATTGATTTGTTTTTGTTCAGATAGTATTCAAAGAAATTATTCCGCTGATTGATTAATTAGTTAGTTTTTAATTTAAATATTTTAAAGAGTTTTATTTTAACTATATAATACATAACGACAGAGAACATTATTGTGGATTCGAGTAAGCTTTCTTTCTTCATAAGTACAGAGTACAATTTTAAAACAATCATAATGTTAAGTGCACGAAATTTAATTAATTTCCCTACGTTATATATGTATACATATAATTATTTCCTGGTCTTTGCACACCGACATTTATATGCAGCATTGACGAGAAGAAGGTGGGAGAGAAGAACAGAATTTTATAGCCGAAAATAAAAACCAAAGGCATTTACTAAATGACAACAGAATAATCACTAGAAATGTAATATATGACGAAATATTTCATATGTAAAAGTGTGCTAATAATTATTTTAAATGCAAATATTAATAATCAATCTATCTACAATTCTTCTGTTGATATTTCAAAGAAATAATTCTGCTGATTGATTCATTAGTCATTTTTTAATTTAAATCTTTTAAAGAGTTTTATTTCGAGTAAGCTTTCTTTCTTTGTAAGTACAGAGTACAATTTTAAAACAATCATAACGTTAAGTGCACGAAATTTAATTATTTTCCCTACGTTATATATGTATATGCACATATAACTATTTCCCTGTCTTTGCACACCGACAATTATATATAGCATTGACGAGAACATGGTGGGAGAAGAATATTAGAATTTTATAGCCGAAAATAAAAACCAAAGTCATTTACTGAACGACAACAGAATATTCACTAGAAATGTAATATATGACGAAATACTTAATATGTAATAGTGTGCTATTAATTATTTTAAATGCAAATATTAATAATCAATCTATCTATAATTCTTCCGTTGATATTTCAACGGGAATTACACTAGTATAAAATAAATACGTGCTTTAACCACTCATCTGGGTATGCCGTGTATAGACGTCATGGCCAGATGCACTGGTGTTGGGTGTGACGGATTTAGACGTCATGGCATATTTCATGCTGATTGCTATGGGTACGCCGGGATTTTCCATCCCGTAGCATCTTGCACTTATAGATGGGTTCTTCTAGTTCGTCCTACCTACCACTTCTTCCTTTTTCTTTAAGAAGCTGGTCTTCATAAGCGAGCTCTGTATATGCATTGCGGGTTGCATTTCCATATATGTACGCCTCTTCTTGAATGACCGTTTATGACACTCGGGGTTTTTTTACACTCCCTTGCGAAAACTCACACTTTTCTCTGCATGCACTTTTGTCTCAAGGGTAAATCTGCTATTTATGAATGTTTTTCCTGCTAGTAATCCTAACGGTACATGTGAAAAACAAATGTGTATGGAAAGCTCAGTTTGCTTCTGAGATTTGAAAGAGACATTTCATTTCTAAGAGAAGCATTTGTATCAGTTACGCTGTTTTATATTTGCGGAAACTGGATGATATTTAACTTTATCAATTTAATTACCCACTGGGGGTGGGACTTGAAAAAAAAATTACCAGTTGAGTGGTTAATAAGTTGAAGTCTCTGGCGGCAGAAAATTGGAAAAAAATCAAAAAAGTGTGGGGATTCCCCATGTGTTTTCTCCATGGTTTTCTCTAAGCTGCGAGACTACATGGCCACATAGCAGTTTTTGAAGTGTCACTCATTAAATTTTTTAAGTTCGCACTATTGTATCTTAGAATATTACGGAACAGAGCCACGTCAACCCCGGTGCACATCCGTGCACTATCATCATGTAGGCACTCATAGCGATATTCATTCCATCCATGGATGAAAAAAATTAGAGAGAACTATGGTTCTCTTCTGGGTTAAAGGAGCGTCAGCGGCTCATGATGAATTCGACGAATACAGATACCAGATCCAACATATACTGGCAAAAAGTGTAGGTAGAAACTAATAGTAAATATTTAATGACAGAAGAGTTTTTTTTAGTAACAATAATAAACTTAAACTCCATTAAAAGGTACAGCTTTAATATTATAGAAATATTACACCATCTCAATGTTGAAGATGCACCAATGGCAATATAAACAGTGCATTAAAACCCTAAATGTTTCTTTATTGTGCATAAACTTCGTAGAATTCTTCGTCTTTTGCAAGTATAAATGTAGATGCAAGTGTGCTGCAGGAAATTTACTATTGAAACTCACAATTATAAAACTAGGTCAGAAATCTTCATGTATGACACGGTCTCTTTATTTACCGAGATTTTGGGAAAAAATCTGATGTGGCCAACACATGAGTTTCTCCAGATTTGGGATATAGATATTTAAATTATTATGAATAGCATTATAAGGCAAAATTATTATTTTGTATCGTAAAAGAATACAGTCGTCCTTATTGCCGTAAATTAGGAATATTTCGAATATGTTTACAGAATTCACCGCTACATAGTAGTGGCGCTGCATACTGGAAATTACGAAAAAGCTAAATATCTCCGAAATGGACGGTTCTACGAAAATTTGTTTCAAACAAAACTTCAAAGAAATATTATTCTCTACAACTTTGGTCCTCATGAAGATTAACAATAACGATGTTTTTAAGGAGATATTTGACAGAAACTGAAAAAACCGATTATTTATAAATAATTCCTAAACAATAACTGCTACGGAAAATTGTTTCAAATGAAAATTGTAGGAAATTATATTTTTTACATTTTTTGTAATGGTCAATGTATACAATAATGACGTATTATCAGAGAAATATCGTAGATGCCTACGAAAGCACGCTCATTGAAAAATACAAAAGAACCGTTATGAATAACGATTTCCCCCATTCCCCTCTCTACAGTTTAACGGTGGTCAACGCTCCCTCCCTCCTCCTTTCACTTTCACACAAACACTCCACCATTTAAATTTCCAAACCACACGCCAGACCTTCATTCCACATCACTCTCTGATGATTGTGCCCGAAATACGTATCAGTGTCCCTGTGAATATTTAGAGATTCCCGTTTCTGCGTGAGTGCGTGTGTGAATGAGTGTTCTGAAAACCGTAGTTTCCTTAGGAGCGAATGAGTGCTAGGTTTCCCTGGTTTTTACTTTCTCCATACATAGTAATGGGAAAGTATTGCGTTCATGAAAAAAATCGACTTCGAGATTTCAACGGAAATACACGTTTTGAGGTCCCTAGAACATGTTTTGACTATTTTCGGAATGATGTCTATGTGTGTGTGTGTGGGCGTGTGTGGACGTGTGTGGGCGTGTGTGAATGTGTGTATATGTGATTGTGGGCGCTCTAACTCAAAAAGTACGTGCCATATCGTTACCAAACTTCATATATAACACTTTAGCATGAGCACAAAGAACTGATTAGTTTTTGGACAATAACGGTTAACCAGAAGTCGAGGTTTATTCGAAACCCGATTCGGTTTTTGCAATATTTCTCCGTTAAAACTTCATTACTGTATATACAATTCTATACTAATGTTATAGAGAATGTAATTTGCTACAACTTTTATTTGAAACAATTTTTTATTGTAGTTATTGTTTATGAGTTATTTATAAAAAACCGGTTTTTCGGTTTTCTCCTTAAAAACATCGTTATTGGTAATCTTCGTGAGGACCTAAGTTGTAGAGAATAATATTTCTTCCAAGTTTTGTTTGAAACAAATTTTCGTAGAATCATCCATTTCGGAGATATTTAGATTTTTCATAATTTCCAGTATACAGCGCCACCAACATGTAACAGTGAATTCTGTAAACGTAGCTATTCAAAATATACCTAATTTACGGCAATAACGACGACTGTATTCTTTTACGATACGAAATAATAATTTTGTCTTATATTGCTATTCACAATAATTTAAATATTTATACCCCAAGTATGGAGAAAGTCATGTGTTGGCCACATCAGATTTTTTATGTTAGCAACAATGAAGAAGTAACCATGCAAGAAATGTTCAACTCGATTTAAGATTTTCTTGTTCGATTTTATGGATAACGGCTACTCCTATGATAAAAATGTGTAGGAAAAGAAATACTCTAATTTATTAGTTCTACAAGTTTTATTTGAAAAATATTTTGATATGAGCAATACTTCACGATATATGACGGAAAGTTGATTTTTTTATCACCAGTAAAGTGGTACCCCTGATTGACTTACGTGATTCATTTATGCGATATTCGTATTATATTTTATTGCAAGTTCTTAATATCAAATTTCATGAAAATCCGTTTTGTAGAAGCCGAGAATGAACATGCGGACGAACGGACAGACAGACGGACGGACAGACGGCCGGACAAACGGCCGGACAGACGGACGGACGGACGGACGGAGAGACGGACGGACAGACGGAGGGACGGACAGACCGATGATAATAGGCGCTCACGCTGGAAGCGAAACGCGCCTAAAAACTACAATGAAATTCATATTTTTACTATTATTTCAGTACTAGAAGTTTCACTGTAACTGAACAAGACTCTTACATAATAAAATCAACAGCAAGAGGTATAGCTCACCCAAATAAAAATGAACAAAATGCTGCCACAAAAATGCCTGCATTATAGGTAAAGACTGGTCCCAAGTATGTGAGCTGAAAATAATAGAGTCAAAAGATTAAAATGCTTCTTTTAATTAGAAAATTTTTATGGCTATCACTGTATATAATTTATTATACTAATTCCACTTCATGATTTTACTTGGGATACCCATTTATAATGCATGCAAAGTAACAGTAATAGAAATCGGTTACAAAATATTAAATATTTTGAAGATATTGCAAAGGATTTTACACCCTGATGAAGTAAACACTCACATATTTGCCAAAGAAGGGGCTACTGATGAATGATGTCAATTCAAATACTCCAAACACAAATCCATATTCAGTTGGTGTCACTCCTTTTGATTCTGCCTGAAGTAAAACACCAAAATAATGAAATAGCGAAGAATAAATCAAAAGTTGAAATTTTTTCATGCACTCCAAATATAAACATTTGTTTTGATCATAAATTTACATTTTAAAATTTAAATGACAGGGTCAGAAGCCAAGGGGTACAAGTGACATTTTTAGGAAAATCGAGTTAAGTGAACAAGGTTGTAACTAAAGTACTATGTAAAAATTTTGTGCCAGAGAGAAACATGCCTAACCCTAGGCAGTGCTGTGATATAGCATGAAGAAGTGTAACTAGTCAATAAAATACTTATTTACATCAGTGGTACAGGGATCCAAGCAGGGGCATAGGGAGGTGAGGACGAGGGTGCAGTTGCCCCCGGGCTCAAGGCTTAAGGGGTGCACTCTCACAGACCAATTTTGATCAATGAAATCAGATTCGCTAGGAGGTTGTAAAATAACATAATATCCTAGCAGATTAACCCTTTCTGGCCTGAAGCGTCCGAACCTAAACTGACCTTACCCCACGAGGCACTCAAAAGCGCATGCAGTTAACAAGATTATTGCTTTCTCTTCTGGAGTGTTATGAATGACTTCTTTGTGTTGGGATTGTTACTTCTCACTGTATGCATTTCCTTTGCCTCACGTATTCATTTCCTTCTCCTATAACCACTCCAAAAATAAATAATTTTCTAATCACAATCTGTTATTGCATCCACAAAACGAAGCAATGAAACATTTTCCATGAGCCATCTAAAAGGCTATCATCATCTCAGATATATGAGGTTTATTCGATGAATGTAGTGGTAAATCATTTGTATTGTGTTCATTAAAAAAATGGACTTCGATATTTCAAAAGAAATAAACGTTTTGAGGTCCCTAGAAAACGTTTAGACTATTTTTGGAATGACGTCTGTCTGCATGTATGTGATTGTGGGCGCTCTAACTTAAAAAGTACTTGTCATATCATTACCAAACTTCATATATAACACTCTAGCATGAGCACAAAGAATTGATTAGTTTTTGGACAATAACGGCTACTCGGAAGTCAGGTTTATTCGAAACCCGATACCGTTTTTGCAATATTTCTCCGTTAAAACATCATTATTGTATATACAATTCTACACAAATGGTATAGACAATGTATTTTCCTACAACTTTCGTTTGAAACAATTTTCAATAGCAGTTATTGTTTAGGAATTATTTACAAATAAACGGTTTTCGGTTTCCGTCAAATATCTCCTTAAAAACATCGTTATTGGTAATCTTGGTGATAACCAAAGTTGTAAAGAATAATATTTCTTCCAAGTTTAGTCTGAAACAAATTTTCGTAGAACGATCCATTTCCGAGATATTTTGCTTTTTCGTTATATTCAGTATACAGCGCCACCACCATGTAGCGGTGAATTCTGTAAACATTTTCCAAATACAATTTACGAATTTACGGCAATAAGGACGAATGTATTCTTTGACTATAGGAAATAATTTTGTCTTATAATGCTATTCATAATAATTTAAATATCTATATCCAAAATATGGAGAAAGTCATGTGTTGGCCACATCAGATTAATTGAGAAATATGAACTATTTGGTATTATTGAAGACGTAAACTCAAGTGACTGTACAAAATTTTTACCCAGTGACAGACACTTTGGGCTGATAGAGAAAAAACCTGATGAGGTCAACACACGACTTTCTCCGTATTTGGGGTATAGATATTTAAATTATTATGAATAGCAGTATAAGACAAAATTATTATTTCATATTGTAAAAGAATACAGTCCTCCTTCTTGCAGTAAATTACGTATATTTTGAATAGCTACGTTTACAGAATTAACCGTTCCATGGTGGTGGCGTTGTATACTGGAAATTACGAAAAAGCTAAATATCTCCGAAATGGATGGTTCTACGAAAATTTGTTTTAAACAAAACTTGGAAGAAATATTATTCTCTACAACTTTGGTCCTTCGAAAATTACCTTTAACGATGTTTTTAAGGAGATATTTAACGGAAACCGAAAAACCGGTTATTTATAAATAACTCCTAAACAATAACTCCTATAGAAAATTGTTTCAAAATAAACTGTAGGAAATTACATTCTCTATAACATTAGTATAGAATTGTATATAGAATAATGATGTTATAACAAAGAAATATCGCAAAAACCGAATCGGGTTTCGAAATTATTTACCTTTACCTAATTTACGGCAATAACGACGACTGTATTCTTTTACGATACGAAATAATAATTTTGTCTTATACTGCTATTCACTATAATTTAAATATCTAAACCGCAAGTACGGAGAAAGTCATGTGTTGGCCACATCAGAGTTTTTGCATAAAATTTCGCTATTGAGTGGTAAAGAGATGTTATCAAATTACATCTGATCGTTGAACCGTCTTTCATTTTCACTACCGTGGTTTACAGCGACTTGAAAAGGATAATGTGCGAATAACCTGTGATATCGTGAGAAAATACCTCGACGAACATAAAGGAGAGCGTTCTTTGTCAAGTCACGTCCATTGTTAATGTCGATAAAGCCAATGTTGTCTTATCTCCCATCGTCTGCACTTTACTCAGCGCTCGACTTCGGTCTATGATAATCACGAGTTGCTACAAGGTTCAATGTTGTTGTGTTGCACAGCAAACGATTAAATCGACATTTCGGGTAAGAAAAGCTATTTATATGGTAGGCAAATATAAAGGCAATTAGTAACATCAGAAATCAATTTATTATCGATGCCATGAGATAAAATTAAAATTTATAGTACTCGTAATCTTAAGAGGGGAAATGCAGCTTATAAAAGGTATTGGCACGTTGAAAATATCAGGGAAAGAAGTGTCAGGAGAAAGGCGATTATTAAGAATTTATAAGAGATGAAAGAAAACAATGATAAAAATCATCAATTCCCAAATATTCGAAAAAACGCGGAATCGACGTCGAACGATAGATAAAAACGTTAAATATTTTAGTAAAGAACGGAAGATATAAATGTAATATCTAAAAAATTTCATTAAAAAAATAATAGTACTTTATCGCGAGGTTGATAATTTGTTTTACAGTACAGTGCGGAATTTTCAGATTACCAATGTATTTCAGATCTATTTTGAACGTAAAAATACTGCACACACATTAATTTAAGTTTTAAACACGCATTTATGGTGCCTTTGAATGAAAATTGGCATAAGTGTACAAACTTTCTCATATACTAATGCGTCGTTTAGTTATCTTTAGAAAATGAAAATCGTTTCAGTCGGTTTTTAGAAAAACCAATTTTTGTTAAAGTTGCCCAAGAATAAACAAGCCTTATATTCATTCATTGAGAAAAATGAAATATGTAATATTATTGCAGACGTATACTCAAGTAACTGTACGAAATTTGATAAAAACCGGCTCATACGATTTTCATTTTCTAAAGATAATAATACGGAAATATATTCACCTTATAAAAATTTCGTCCTTCTTACCAAAAAAATACTGCAATTATCTAAAGGTACCAACAAAAGTTATCAAGGGCGGGTCCAAGCTTCATCCACGGGAGAGGAGGGTAATCAGGAATGAAAAAATAAACTAGTTGAAAATATCTCAATTCGCGTATAATCTTATATAATAAAATTGAATGTCTGTCCGTGTGTTCCTTATACATTTCCACGCTCTTTGAGCTATCGGGACCAAACTTTGCAAATTGACTTCATATGACTCTACGAGTAACATAGGGTACTTCGGATTTCCAAAATCGACCCGGGTTCGATTCCAGGAGACAATTTTATTTTCCCATAAGTTTTCACAGGATTTTCGATTTTTCAAAGTGCAAGGTTTTTTTCCTTCATATGTTAAAATAAGTACATTTTCTTCGTTTTTGCTTTATTCGACGGCTAAAGCTCTATACTATCTTATTATTGCGATGTTTACATGTTACACGGTCGAATCATTCAGAAATACGCAATTGTTTTCGAAATTTTACGGATATTTCGTACTCTTTCCGACGTTGTCAAGGCGACCGTAATTGTTGCCTCCGATTCAATTAATGCCAATTAAACCTTCAAATATGTGAAAGAATAGCATTTTCGTTTCGAACTGTTGTTTAAGCATCGAAATTAATTATGTATAGCAACGTACATAGTTAAGGATAATTATTCTGTTGACTGCGTATGGGAAGCGTTTATAACGACAATTCATCGTGTATATGCTGGAATCTTACCTTTGATAAGTAAAACCTTTATATTATACATCTGTAATGCTTACTAACGCACATTCATAATACTCTCCATAGAAGTCACTCGACATCAGTTTGTGGTTGTGAATAAAACGTCTAATCTATACAAGTTTTTCTAGGACGCCAACATTTCCCCAGAAAGTGACAAATGCTTCTTTGGTTCGTAAATGACACACATACCGCACAGAAATATATGGGGCATTTGCTGTAATTAGAAGGTAAGTATGCTTTATTAAAGATTCGATCCCATTTTGAATGTTCTTACAAGTTAAAATTCTTAAGAGTTACGGATTACAGTGTAAAGGCGACTTTCTCTTGATCACTTGGTTACGTGTTTGGCATAACCCGGGCATTGCCGGGTACTTTCAGCTAGTGCCTAATAAAAACGTTTTTTGATCTATGACATCCAGTTCTCTCAGTTGTAATGAGAAATTCCAAAATAATTCACGTCTCACCTCTTGGGGATAAAATGGCGCCTGCAGGGATATGCAAGTGGCACTAGCGAAGTGCACCGCTCCGAAAACGCATGCAAACATCCACTGTCTCCTGGATAGTCCTTTGGATTTGCGCTGGCTGCAGGAATCGGAAGAGGATCCCATAGGAGTGGCGGCGGGCGAGAAAAGGTCCTCGTCACATTCCGAGGCCGTCATGTCTCCTACGACCTTCCTTCGCGATTATGAATGACAAAACTGAAACAAGATTCAAGGAAATATACAATAAATTATTATATAAATCGAATATCTGAAAAATACGCTGGTTCGTAAACATTCGTCTCTCAAAGCGATTCCTTCAATTCACATTATTTAGGCATACAAATGTTAAAGAGAAGGAAGCTAAGGATGCGAATGAAAAATCTGTTTCAAATTCGTAAAAATTCAACAAACCTTGATCTCTATTCCTAGTTATTATATCTATAATATATAGACGCTTCTTACACATTATATATATATATATATATATATAAAAAAGTTTCCAGCGTATCTGGAAGTGTCTCATAATTTTGTATCCTCCTATATATATATATATATATATATATATATATATATTTTTTTGGGCAACTAGGTGTTGAAGGAAACCCAGTGAACACTTACCGGAAGTAGAGCCGCTGGGGTGTTGGAGAGACACATTTGTAGAGGTTAGAGCTTTAGGGATGATCCCTTCGTCAGCACAAGAGAGACACAACTCAACTCTCTTGTGCTGACGAAGGGATCATCCCTAAAGCTCTAACCTCTACAAATGTGTCTCTCCAACACCCCAGCGGCTCTACTTCCGGTAAGTGTTCACTGGGTTTCCTTCAACACCTAGTTGCCCAAAATATCCTTACTTACCTTTCCTCTTCCTTAGTATTTATATATATATATATATATATCATGTGTAAGAAGCATCTATATATTATAGACACTAGTTAATGTGTGGTTGCATTCTGCAAGCATTTTGAAATTTTTAGCATTTTTACAATTTCAAATTATTCCTAATCGATTTTGTACAAAATCATATAACCGTTTCAAATTTCAAGTTTGTAGCTCATTTAGAAGAATTTTCTCTCACCTTAATGTAAAGAATTACAGCCGACAATTAATTTTCAAACGCATAATTTTGCACTGTGCACCTAATTACGTGTATTTTTTGGATAATATTGGGGTAAAAACAACCCTTTAAATGTATAATTATAAACATTTTATAGGTTCTCATCATCCGTTTTGAATACCTCATATTTGTGAAAAATATCATCGATGTAGCACCTCTGGAAATGCATTTATATAAATTTAATTGTTTAAAATTTATGAATTTTTAACAGCCACAATAATAAACCTTTCTAAAAATTTAAATGTTAGTTACCACCGGAGCATCATTCCATCCCTAGGTTAAAATTCTCAGCTTCCTGCACCTTCAGAAAGTTCATAAACATTAGTCAAATTGTTTAACATTTAAGAATTTATTACGACCGATCGAAAAATAATTTTCAAATTTCTATATTCCCGTTTTCGTTATTTGGTTATTTCTACCGTTAGAAAAGATTTCTGCATTGTAGCCCATATAGAAGTACCTAAACTGCAAAATGATAGCCCCTAAAAATTGGAATTTTTTATTTTATCTTCGGTTACAACGAAATATATATATTTGTGCAAAATTTCAAGTCTCTAGGGCAGTGGTTCCGAACCTCAGGTCGCGACCCAAATCTATGTATAGCAACGTACATAGTTAATCTGTTGACTGCGTATGGGAAGCGTGTATAACGACAATTCATCGTGTGTATGCTGGAACCTCACCATTTAGTAAGTAAAACCTTTATATTATACATCTGTAATGCTTACTAAAGCACATACATAATACTCTCCATAGAAGTCACTCGACATCAGTTTGTGGTTGTGAATAAAACGTCTAATCTATACAAGTTTTTCTAGGACGCCAACATTTCCCCAGAAAGTGACAAATGCTTCTTTGGTTCGTAAATGACAGACATACCGCACAGCAATGTATGGGGCATTTGCTGTAATTAAAAGGTAAGTATGCTTTATCAAAGATTCGATAATATATAGATGCTTCTTACACATGATATATATATATATATATATCATATCTATAATATATAGATGCTTCTTACACATGATATATATATCATATATGTATACTAGTTAATGTGTGCTGGCATTCTGCAAGCGCTTTGTCTTATCTTAATATAAAGAGTAGAGTAGATAGATAATTTTTAAATGCAAAAGTTTACACCTCTGCGCCGATTAATGTTTTACATAACGGACAATTTTGGAATAAAAACAACCCCTAAAATATATAATTGTAAAACTTCTATAGTTTGTATCAATTGATACCAATCCCTCACATTTCTGCAAAATTTCATCGATGCAGCACCTCTAAATGTATAGTTATATAAAATTAATTGTTTAAAAATGATGAATTTTTAACAGCCACAATAATAAACTTTATTATATTTTTCAATATTATTTACCGCTGGAATAGCATTCCCTAATTTCTCAAAATATTCAGCTCCCTAGCTCTAATAAAAGTGCATAAACATAAAGTTTTTAAATATTTATGAATGTTTTACGGATCAATAAATAAACATTTTCAATTTTCTATAATCCCGTTTTCGTTACTTGGTAAGATCTACCGTTAGAAAAAATTTCTGCAATGTAGCACATTTATAAGTAACTAAACCATGAAACGGTTGTTTATACAATTATAATATGTGATTGCATTATGCAAGCATTTTTAAATATTAGCATTTTTACAATTTAGAATTATTCCTAATCGATTATGGCCAAAACCCATATAACTGTGTCAAATTTCCAGTATGTATCTCATTAAGAAGTGCCTTATAATATAAACACTAGTATTGGGTAGAAATGGGGCAAAACCGCACCTAAAAATTTGAATTTTTGCTATTTTTTTATTTTATCTTCGGTTGCAACAACATTTCTATAATCGTACTAAATTTCAAGCCTCTAGATCATATGGAGCTGCCTCACCATTTTTGTTCTCGTGTTGAGCAATACTGGGGCAAAACAGCCCCAAAAATAGGGATTGTTACAATATCGGAATTCCTGCATTAGGGATAGTTTAACATTAAAGGCATTAAAATATAAACCTCTGATTCCCATTAAAAGCTTACCCATATGAAAGGATTAAGTCAGTTGCCTAGGAAGCCTATTGTTAGACCCAGAAAAATTACCACTTTTTTCCGATAAAAACTATAAATTTACGTTAATTCCACTCGGATTTGAATTCTGTCTTCAAAAATAACAAACTACAATTCATATCCTATCCGACAGTTTAAGTCTCGAGTTTGTATCTTGACGGGAAGTAATTTTAAAATGCAAATATAAAAACCTCTACACAAATTTACATGTATTCTTATGGGCAAAAAATGGGGCAAAAAGGGGCCAAAATAGCCCCTCAGAATAGGAATTTTGCCAGTTTCGAATTTTTTCCTTTGGTTGTGACCAAAAACCTATAATCCTACGAAATTTCAAGTTTCTGGCACATCTGGAAGTGCCTCATAATTTTGTATCCTCATATCTATAATATATAGATGCTTCTTACACATGATATATCATATATATAGGAGGATACAAAATTATGAGGCACTTCCAGATGTGCCAGAAGCTTGAAATTTGGTAGGATTATAGGTTTTTGGTCACAACCGAAGGAAAAAATCCGAAACTGTCGAAATTACTATTTTGAAGGGCTATTTTTGCCCCTTTTTGCCCCATTTTTTGCCCATAAGAAAACATGTAAATTGGTGTAGATGTTTTTATATTTGCATTTTAAAATTACTTCCCGCCAAGATACAAACTCGAGACTTAAACTGTCGGATAGGATATAAATTGTAGTTTCTTATTTTTGAAGACGGAATGCAAATCCGAGTAGAATTAGCGTAATTTTATAGTTTTTATCGCAGAAAATTGCTAATTTTTCTGGGTCTAACAATAGGTTTCCTTGGTAACAAGCTCTATCCTTTCATATGGGTAAGCTTTTAATGGGAATCAGAGGCTTATATTTTAATGTTGTTAATGTTAAACTACACCTAATGAAGGAAATCCGATATTGATATAATTCTCATTTTTGGGGCTGTTTTGCCCCATTATTGCCCCATTCGAGAACAAAAAAGGCGATGCAACTGCATAGGACCCAGAGACTTGAAATTTGGCATGGTTATAGAAATTTCATTGCAACCTAAGATAAAATTACAAAAATTCTCATTTTTAAAGGGCAGTTTTGCCCCTTTTCGGCCCCATGCGAGAACAAAAAATGCGAGGCAGCTGCATAGGACCTAGAGACTTGAAATTTGGCAGGATTATAGAATTTTCATGACAAACTAAGATAAAATTGTAAAATTGCAAAAATTCCTATTTTTAATGTTTGGTTTTGCCCTTTTTCGGCCCCATACAAGTGTGATAATTATAAGGCACTTCTTAATGAGATACAAACTTGAAATTTGGCAGAATTATGGGTTTTTAGTTACAACAGACGGAAAAAATCTGAGACTGTAATAATTCATAATGTTAGGGGCTGTTTTGCTCCATTATTGCCCCATACGAGGATTAAAATTATAAGGCACTTCTAAATGAGCAACAAACTCCAAATTTGACATGGTTATATCATTATGTACAACATCGCTTGGGAATAATTTGAATTTGTAAAAATGCTAAAATTTGAAAATGCTTGCAGAATGCAAGCACATAACAACTAGTATATATATATATATAATGATATATATATCATGTGTAAGAAGCATCTATATATTATAGATATATCATGTGTAAGAAGCATCTATATATTACAGATATCATATATATATATATTTATATGAGGATACAAAATTATGAGGCACTTCCAGATGTGCCAGAAACTTGAAATTTGGTAGGATTATAGGTTTTTGGTCACAACCGAAGGAAAAAATCCGAAACTGTCGAAATTACTATTTTGAAGGGCTATTTTTGCCCCTTTTTGCCCCACTTTTTGCCCATAAGAAAACATGTAAATTGGTGTAGATGTTTTTATATTTGCATTTTAAAATTACTTCCCGTCAAGATACGAACTCGAGAATTAACTGTCGGATAGGATATAAATTGTAGTTTCTTATTTTTGAAGACAGAATTTAAATCCGATTAGAATTAGCATAAATTTGTAGTTTTTATCGCAAAAAAGTGGTAATTTTTCTGGTTCTAACAATAGGCTTCCTAGGCAACTTGCTTTATCCTTTCATGTGGGTAAGCTTTTAATGGGAATCAGAGGCTTATATTTTAATGCCTTTAATGTTAAACTATGCCTCATGAAGGAATTCCGATATTGTAGTAATCCCCAATTTTGGAGCTCTTTACCCCAGTATTGCTCTATACGATAACAAAAATGATAAGGCACCTCCATATGACCTAGAGACTTGAAATTTAGCATGCTTATGAAATGTTTTTGCAACCGAAGATAAAAGTCAAAAAGTAGAAAAAATTCAAATTTTTAGGTGTGGTTTTACCCCATTTTTACCCACTACGAGTGAGAACATTATAAGGCACTTCTTAATGAGATACAAACTTAAAATTTGACACGGTTATATGGTTTTGGACATAATTGATTAGGAATAATTCGAAATTGTAAAAATGCTAATATATAAAAACGCTTGCATAATGCAATCACATATTATAAACATATAAACAAACGTTTCATGGTTTAGTTACTTATAAATGTGCTACAATGCTGAAATTTTTTCTTACGTAGATCTTACCGAGTAACGAAAACGGGATCATAGATATTTGAAAATGTTTCTTTATTAGGTCGTAAAAAAAGCATAAATGTTAAAAAAATTAATGTTTAGGCACTTTTATTAGAGCTAGGGAGCTGAATATTTTGAGAAATTAGGGAATGCTATTCCAGCGGTAAATAATATTGAAAAATATAATAAAGTTTATTATTGTGGCTGTTAAAAATTCATCATTTTTAATCAATTAATTTTATATAACTACACATTTAGAGGTGCTACATCGATGAAATTTTGCAGAAATGTGAGGGATTGGTATCAAATGATGAAAAACTATGGAAAGTTTTACAATTATAAATTTCAGGGGTTGTTTTTATTCAATATTCTCCATAATGTAAAACATTAATCGTCGCAGAGGTGCAAACTTTTGCATTTAAAAATTATCTGTCTAAACTACTCTTTATATTAGGATGAGATAAGATGCTTGCAGAATGCAAGCATACATTAACTAGTATATATATATATCATAGATATATATATAGGAGGATACAAAATTATGAGCACTTCCAGATGTGCTGGAAACGTGAAATTTGGTAGGATTATAGGTTTTTGGTCATAACCGAAGGAAAAAGTCCAAAACTTTCAAAATTCCAATTTTGAGGGGCTATTTTGGCCACTATTCACCCCATTTTTGCCCCATAAGAAAACGTAATTTGGTGTAGAGGTTTTTATATTTGCATTTTAAATTATTTCCCGTCAAGATTTGAACTCGAGGCTTAAACTATTGGATAGGATATGAATTGTAGTTTCTTCTTTTTGAAGAAGGAATTCAAATCCGAGTAGAATTATCGTAAATTTATAGTTTATATCACAAAAAAGTGGTAATTTTTCTGGGCCTAACAATAGGCTACCTAGGCAACAGGCTTAAAGCTTTCATATGGGTAAGCTTTTAAAGGGAATCAGACGCATATATTTTAATGCCTTTAATGTTAAACTATGCCTAATGAAGGAAATCCGGTATTGTAATAACGCCCATTTTTGGGGCGGTTTGGCCCCAGTATTGCACCATAGATGAACAAAGATGATGAGGCAGCTCCTTATAACCTAGAGACTTGAAATTCGGCATGATTATAAAAATTTCATTGCAACCGAAGAAAATAAATTACTGCGAAAATTCCAATTTTTAAGGGCGGTTTTGCCCTATTTATGACCCATACCAGTGTGAAAATTATACGTCAATTCTTAATGAGATATAAATATGAAATTTCACAGAATTGTGGGTTTTTACTTACAACAGAAAGAAGAAATCCGTTATCGTAAAAATTTGAAATCTTAGCGATTCTCTCTCACGTTAATATAATATAATATGTGCTCAAACATATTTATGAGGAAGGATTTCAGTCTTTCCCGGTGAATGATATGGAGAAAGTTTTCTCGGGTTTCCAGCCGGGTGGTGTGGAATAATGCTTCCGACGTTTTGGCAACTCTCTCTGCTGCCATCTTCAAGGAGAGCAGAGAGTGTTGTCGGAAGCATTATTCCACACCACCCGGCTGGAAAACTTTCTCCACACATATTTATGCTTGACGATTTTAAGGGGCAGATCCTTCAAAAACACGTGACTATTCATTTTAATGCTTCAATACTGACTTATTAATTGCTTTTTATAATAAATAAATGACCGAAAATTGAAAGACTTGAATGCAATAAATAAAATTCGTTAATAAATTTTTAAAGTTATTCTTTTTTAGTAAATGCGGTAATACGAAAATTTCCCGCATTTCCCACGGAGCCAAGATTTAACCCGAAATATCCCTACATCGTGGGAAATTACCACGGTATCGGCAACAATGCCATTCAGTTATGATACCGTGTTCGAAGTATTCATAATGTTCTGTGTGTTTGTGGCTGTATCGTAGATTTCCTTTTTTAAATTCAGTTTATTAAACCAAGTATATTATATTTGAGTAGGGATGTCATCTAAAAAGTGAATTAAAAGAAAAACACTTTCACTAAATGAAAAACTCGAGATTATAAGTAAAGTGGATGCCAATCGAAACTCTACGCTTGTAAAGATGGCAAAATTACTTAATATTCCCGTATCTACGCTCAATAACATCATGGCTAATCGGGAAAAAATACTGAACTATTCCCTTGTTCAGCAACCAAATCGAAAGAAGATGAAATCTGCAAAAAACGAGAAACTGGAAAGTTTGTTGTTGGAATATGAGTTTAATGAATATATTTTATAAGGGATGTATGTTTGGTTTTTAATAATAAATCAAGAAAAAAATTAACTTTGAGGGCTGAATTTGTGGAGATTAAAAATGGTTGAGGTTTAGAGCGCTAAAGAGAGACAACCAGAAATAGGATTTTAGTAATATAGATAAAAAATATAAATAACATGAATACTGCGTTCAATTTATTTACATTAAATTCATATCTTTGGTCATTTCGAGCAAGTTTTAATCAAATTTTCTATCGTTAAACCTTTATTTAAGTGCATATTACCGAGGACAATAATACTGGTAACCATGGAATCTTATTATTGCAATGTTAAAAAATTTACCAAAACTCGAGTATAAATTCAAAATATGAGCAAATTCAAATGAGATTGAGTAGTCGACTGCAAGAATAAGAATCGTCATTCATTTTGGCGTGTTTTAGCGCAAACTTCGTGTCGATAACTTAATCGTAAGATATTTTAAAGAGTAAAAGAATGAAAGCCTTCAATCCAAAATCAATTACTTTGTGAAAAGTGAGTATTTCTCCATTGATTTTGTTAAAAAATCTTTCTATATTATAATCTTCGAAAGTCGTAACTATATAAGTGACGCGTGATCGGAAAATGACCGGTGTGCGAAGGTCGTAGTTTCAGGACTCTCTCCCCGCCTTACGAGTGATCGGAAAATGACCGTTGTGCGCATGTGCAGTTATCCCAGCTCTGCCAGGCGAGGGGCAGCCGACAACGGTCACTATGATGTGGTTGCAGTAGATAAAGAGGAATGGAATAGATTAAGAAATCGAGAGAACAATAAAAGGTACAGGGCCAAAAGGAAGGCCATTAGTGAATGTAATTTAACAAAGGTTGATCACTTTGTCGATAATGACGTACATAATCGAGAAATTAGTGTAAATACAAACGAGAATTGACAGTTGCTTAAATGTCATTACGATACCCCGAATCTCTTTAAATACTGGAGATAATCATGAGTTACCTTTTATTCTTAACAGAAAACAATTCCCCGTACGGTTAGCCTTTGCTATGACAATTAATAAATCTCAAGGCCAAGCATTTAACCGAGTGGGCATTCACATCGATCAGAGTAAGCCAATATTTGGTCACGGTCAGCTATACATGGCCCTCTCTCTGTGTCGATATATGGCCAGTCTCAAAATCAAAATTACAGGAGCTAAAAACGACAGCGAAACTCACACGATTCAAAATATTGCGTACGATGAAGTATTAAGAAATCAGTAGATAGTAGGGATGTACCGAATATTCGAAAACTATTCGGTATTCGGCCATTTTTCCACTATTCGGAATTCGGTAGTATTCGGAATTTGATAAAATGGATATTCGGTTTGGTATTCGAAGTCGGTTAAAATTTACCAAATATCAAATCGAATGATGAGCAGCAAAAATTGAAAATGAAATCATAAACTTAGTAAACTTCTTAAAATATTCAACTTCAATTACGATACAGACTGAAAAACACAAAATATAAAAAACGAGAAAGAATATAAAAAACTATAAAACTGATTCTCGAAAATATGGAAAAGTGAGGTAAATTTGATAACGAGCCAAAGCTTGAAAGCGAAATAAAATTGCAAGAACCAACACTCAAACACGAGTATTTATTACTGAAGTGAAATGTTTTCCATCACATAGTAACCACACATAATAATGATCAAACAATAATTAAAATTAAAACACCCTCAAATATTTTTTCTATAATTAGGACACAATAAGGTACAGTAAAGTTTCTAATTTCCAAACACCGAAGGTTCTTTGTGGTATTGATTTAATAGGTATTTTATAAACTTCCAACAATAATGATTTTACTGAAATCAATTTGACAAGTAGGTTTCTTTTATGTGAGTATTCGGTGATTGTATATTCAGTATTCAGCAATACCTGTATTCGGTTATTTATTCGGTATCTTTTATTCGGCTGTAACAGAATTCGGTTACTTATTCGTTATTCTGCAATTTTGATATTCGGTGCATCCCTAATAGAGAGTTATATTTTCACCTCAGTGATGGAGGAGGATGGGCAGCGAGGTCCCGAGGGATTGGCCCATATATACAAGCACGATGAAAAACTAATAATTTTATAACTTCCAGAAGCGTTTGGCAGGGGGCGTCACAACACCAAGTGAACTCTAACTAATTCCTCTGTTGGACTGTCTTGTCGCGTCTGGGAAAAAGGATCTGTAGTATTTCTCTGTTCTAGCGAATGTTTCGACATATTTTCTCCTGCACTCTGATCTAACATTACGTTCACTAACACTTATAGACGGAGTAACAGTAATATATTGTGCAATCCGCTCACAATGGACGAAGGGAGCACGCCGCCACGGTGGCGCGCTGGGGGGTCTGGGGGCGGAGCCCCTAGTACTTATATAAAAACAGGCCGCAATACTATGTGTGAGTAAATTTTTTTTGTAGCGAGTAGATTGAAGTATTTCTGGAGCCCTGTATGTATATATATATATATATATTTTTTTTTTTTTTTTCTGTCATAAAAATTGGAATATGACCGAAAAATCGCTAGTCGTCTTATAATCGCGTGGTGCGTAATAGTTTGACTGACAAAGGAACCGAATGCAGAGTATAATCGAAATATTCGATTCTTTAAATCAATCGAAACAATCGATTATTAAAAGTAGTAGTAAAAAATTAATCGATTCAAATGTATTCGAATACAAATACTCTTTTGAATTTTATCCTATATATTATGAGCAAAGTGAAGCTGCGTGCGTCCGTGAGTATGAAGTCTCGCGTAATTATATCGGTGTATTTCTCGAGAACCGATCATCGTAAAAGATATGCGGTAAACGACGTTTTGTTTCTACTGGCTATGAGGTCCCTGGAAAAATATTTTCGTTAGCTAAAGTGTCCCGGGTTCGAATCCAGGAGACAATTATATTTTCCCATAAGTTTACACGGGATTTTCGATTTCTCAGAGTGCAAAGTTTTTTTCCTTCATTCATTAAAATACGTAAATATGGACTGATTTTCTTCTTTTACACTTTATTCGACGGCTAAAGCTCTATACTATCTTATTCTTGCGATGTTTCCACGTTACACGGTCGAATTTTTCAGAAATACGCATTCTTTTTTGAAATTTTTAGGATTTTTCGTACTCATTACGGGCGTTGCCAAAGGAAACTCTCATTGTTGCCTCCGATTCATTTAAGGCCAATTAAACCTTCAAATAGACGAAAGAAAAGCGTTATTGTTATCTTCTCTTCATTGATAATCTAAATAAACGCATTGACGTCGCCTTTATAGTAGGTCCTGTGAGAAGTTAAAATCAGTCGTTGATAGACACTTGAAGGAAAGCAACTGTATATGCCAACTAACACTACAAAACTGCTTATTTCAATTGGTTCAACGTTTATTAGTCAATGGCATAATAAACCTCTGCCATGGTGTGCATAATAATTTTTTTCTTTTATTAGGAGTTCAAAATGGGGGGTCGTCCTATAATCAGAGTCGTCTTATATTCGGGTATATACGGTGTGTGTGTGTGTGTATATTTGTGTCTCTCTTGTGCTGACGAAGGGATCATCCCGAAAGCTCTAACCTCTACAAATGTGTCTCTCCAACACACACTTGTAGAAGTTAATGGAGCTTTCGGGATGATCCCTTCGTCAGCACAAGACACACAGACACACATACACATATATATTTAGGACAACTTTCTTCAACGCTTAAAATCTCTCCCCTCTCCCCTCCCACCTAACACAATCATGACAACAATAGACGTCTGCTCCCTTTATACCAACATCCCCCACCATGATGGACTGTCCGCCCTGAAAAAATCCCTTGACTCGAGACCACCTGACGCAAGACCCTCCTCCCACTTCCTAACGAAGCTGGCGGAAATGGTGCTCTACAACAACAATTTTACCTTCGGAGGGCGCCACTACCACAAATAAAAGGTACTGCTATGGGTACTCGCATGGTGCCCTCATACGCCAATGTCCTCCTAGGTGAATGGGAGGAACGTTTCCTCGACATACACCCCAGACAACTCCTGCGGCTAAGGTATATCGACGAGATATTTCTTCTTTGGACACATGGACCCCAATCCCTTTTACAGCGCCTCTCTTCCCACCCCACGCTCTCCTTCACCCACCACTCCTCCCCCTCCAGCATCACCTTCTTGGATGTCGACCTCTCCATCCGAGAGAACCATATACACACCAAAGTGCATTTAAAACCATACAATCGCCTTCAATATCTCCACTTCCACAGCTGTCACCCCCTCCACACGAAACCTCCAATCCCCTACGCCAGGGGTTCTTAACCTTTTGTGAGCCCCGCACCCCCACAGTGATCCATGGTAATCCTGCACCCCACCATAATTTTTTTAATGGTTATTAATTGTAGTTTTTTAAAATTTTAATGAATTATTAAACGTATAGTATTTAAAATCAAATATAATTATTACAAACTACATTTTAAACTCAACCTTTCCTCAATTAAAGACACAATAAGATTGTAATACAGGTGAGGTGACGATTAGGCATTTTATTACAATGGAATCCTATCCAACAATTTAATAATATTTTTCAAGATTGTTTCTTTTTAAACAATTTTTAATGCTGTATTCATCTTGAACTTCAAAGTAACCTCTCAGCCTTCACACGAAAAATAGGACCGAGTGAATGACTTTGTTATAAACGTAATTAAAGGCGGAAAAATATAGCGACAATATGTCTGGGCACGGCAGTTTAAATCGCTTTGTAAACGCCTGGAACAGTGATTACCGTTTGTTATTTCAAGGAAACGAATGTTCTTCAGCATTTCGCTATATATCTAATAAGAAATGTAGACGCATGAATACACACACTAGGACGGCAGCTGGTGGTTCAAAATGTTATCTAAAAAAATAAATAAGTCAAATTGCAAGATGTTCCTACCGCACACCCTGGATCCACTTCCCTCACCCCCTGGACCATCTTCCCGCACCACCTGGGGGCGAGAGCACCCCCGGTTAAGAACCCCTGCCGTACGCCCTAGCCCGCCGAGGACGGAGAATCTGCTCGGACGGAGACTCACTTTCCGAGTACTGCTCCATCCTCGAAAATGCATTCCTCCAACGCGGATACCCACCGCACCTGATTCGGGACCATATCCGACGGGCTGTCGCACCCAGCACCCCTAACCTACACTGCAACCGCCCCGCAACCCCCGACTCTACCCCCCAACTCACCCTAATCACCACCTTCTATCCCGGCATCCACGATACCCTAAAAAGTATCCTAAAGGCAGCCCACCCAATCCTCACTTCCTCCCCCAACCAGGTCTCCTTTCCCTCACCCCCAAACCTCTCCTTCCGCAGACCTCCCAACCTAGCCAACATCTTGTGGAGAAAAGAACCCCCATCACCCACTCCTCTGCACCCTGCAGGGTCCCACCCCTGCCGCAGACCACGATGCCAAACATGCCCTACAAACCCACCCTCCAACTCATTCTCAAACCCCACCACTAACATAACCTACCCCAGAACTTCCCCTACCAACTGTACCACCCGCAACGTCATATACCTACTAACCTGCACCCAATGCCCCGCCTTTTACGTCGGACTCACCAGCAATTCCCTCAACATTCGCATGAACGGCCATCGCAACAGCATTAGACTTCAACGACAGCTACCCGTGGCCGTGCATGCGAATAACCACAATCTTAGTTTCAATGTTTGTTTCACGGTGAGGGCCATCCGCGCCCTCCCGGAGGACGCTTCCGCCCCCCAACTCCATATCCAAATCTTAAACTCTTTCTCTCCTCCCGGCCTCAATATCCGTTAATATTTCCTTCTTTCCACCCTCTCTTTCCCCTCTTCCCCCTACCCCTTCTGCATCCTCCAATCCCCAACCTTTCCACCCTCCCTTCCCTTCCACCATCTCACCTTCACCCCAGTGTCACTGCCAAATCAGTTGTGTCTCTCTTGTGCTGAAGAAGGGATCATCCCGAAAGCTCCAATAACTTCTACAAATGTGTCTCTCCAACACCCCAGCGGCTCTCCTTCCGGTAATTGCTCACTGGGTTTCCTTCAACACCTACTTGTCCTAAATATCCTCATTTACCTTTCCTCTTCCGTAGTATTTATATATATACACACACACGCACACACGCACGCACGCACACACACACATATACTAGCTGAAAGTACCCGGCGATGCCCGGGTTATGCCAGATGTCTTCGGCGAACAAAATTATGTATTATATGGTAATACAATCATTTCTCCCTTTGCGCACCTCAAAACGTGTATTTCTGTTGAAATCTCGATTTCGAAGTTTTTCATGAAAACAATACTTTCTCTATATTACGTATATTGGAGAAAGTAAAAACTAATTCTGAGATATCTCTGATACCTTTGAATTGGGCCGGGAGGGTCCATGGAGGTCCGGAGAGAACGTGAGCATACGTGAGAGTAATAGGATTTCGAGTTTAACAATGTAATCGGTTAAAAACGCTAAATTTTGTCAAAATATGATATTGAAACGTTAAATTCGAAAGATTTAGGTTGAAAAGCGATAAAAGACGAGAAGAATAAGAAACTGCATTTATTTTTCTTTAATACAGTCCAAGCAGAGGCGCGTCTACCGGGGTGCAGTGGGTGCAATGCACCCGGGCACCAACTTGCCGGGGCGCCTTCCCATCAAGATAGTTGTATCTATATATTATTGGAATTCGACTTGGGAATGTTTCCTCCTTTGTCCAAGTGAAAAGGGAAAGTTAGAGATTCTAAAATGACACAAAACCTTCCAGGCAAAATTTTTCGGATCCCTTGTGATACGCGGTCGCGTGATTCAGGGTCGCTAGAACACGCATCAGTGGTGACCGAAAATGGGTTCACCGTAGGACTCGCCAAGAGGGGGATGCTCTACTCTCCTAATTGCTATCCTGACCCTAGCGAGGAGCTCCAGCTGAGGCGGCAATCCTTTCGTAAAGTACCATCGACCTTTACCACAAATCCTTTCGCTGGAAGAATACCAGGTGTCTACCCTTTTTCTCACACTTACTGAGTGTTGGAGTTCCCAAATCTATTTTGAATCGGCTTGGTATAGCGTTTCCGAAATCTAGCTTTCCTTACTCCTTCACGATCTCCCACCTACGTTAACGTTCATATTCATTTCTAAGTAGTACCAAATTCAAATACCGAAACAATTTCTCCAAATAACGACAGAATTATTGACATCTACTTCTTCATTGGATTTTAAAATATCTTAAATGAAAATATCAAGTCATGACTTTGACGTAGGAATGCATAAATAATTAAAGTTCTGTTTTCTTATTGCCAGAATAAATATAGAATTTAATTTGGTTTGTAAATGGACAAAAATATAAGAATTTTTGATTGATCATTAAGGTTACGGGACAGAGTATTGAATTATAATCATATGTACTTTTCCTTCAAGCAGATATTAAATGATATATTTATATTAATAATTATGCAACTAATTTTTTCAATCAATTCGTAATGGGATAAATAGAAGGAAATGCATCAGCTTGTCTCCACTCTCTATTGATGAAAAAACTCGTATATGATCATGCCACGAAATTTCGCTAGTATAAAGGGGGGCGCCATGGAGATATCTTGCACCCGGGTGCGAAACACCCTAGGCACGGCCTTGAGTCCAAGTCCAAAATTGTAAGCCAAATATGTGAATTTTAATAAGCAAAATAAAATAAGTAACCTGAGTGTGTCAGTATACTGCATGTAGTGGTAGGATGCGGGCAACAGATTTCTGGCTTGTAAGGTAATCTCTAATAGGGATCCTAGCTTGTACAGAATAGCGTAAGCGTGCTTGGGGTAATACTGAGCTTCGGTTGCATTTGTGGCAGTCTGGCCAAAATGTGCCAATACTGACCGGTAATGTGCCTTACCGTTAGCAGGGAATGCTGCGTTGGCACGGGTACGACTTAGGCTGGTAACCTAGTCTACTCTAATTTACCATTACTAACAAAGCCATACGAAAAGCCTCGGATGACCAAAGCCATGGTGGGCGGCAGAGGTCAAAACTGGTTGGCCCATCATTAGACGACTTACGCAAGTGGAAGTTAGGCACGTGGAATGTTAGAGGAGTCTATGGCAAAGAACATGAGTTGGTGAATGAAATGAATGTACGAGGATTGAATGTGCTGTGTGCATGTGAGACAAAAAGGAAGGGGAGTGATGCTGTGGTAATGAATGATGGTAGTTTGGCTGTGTGGTCTGGTGTGGATGTATGTACATATGGGAGTCAAGGAGTTGGTTTGATTCTGAATTAAAGAGCTAAAATGTATGTGAGAAAGTATGAATTTGTGTCACCCAGATTGTTGTGGGTTCGTATGAAAGTAGGAATTCGTAGAATTCTGTTGGTTGCATGTTATGCTCCTGTGGATAGTGAGAGTGAAACAGTTAGAGATGAGTTTTGGGAGAAATTGAGAGGTGTTGAATAATTGTGATGCAGGTGAGAGAATAATTGTACTCGGTGATATGAATTGGTGGGTAGGTGTCAGATGGGAGGGCACTGAGAAAGTGGTGGGCCCTTTCGGTGACCCCAGAGTTAAATGATAATGGTGAGAGTTTGATTGGAATTTGCATGGAAAAGAGTTTGTTTGTTTCAAATACATGGTATAAGCATAAGAACATCCACATGTATACATGGCAGAAGAGTGACTGAAAAAGTATGATTGAATTAGTTCTGTATGATGAAAGACTGAGAGATCTGGAGAAGGATACAAGGGTGATGACAGGAGCTGAATGAGGGACAGACCATTTTTTGGTTGTCTCTAGAGTGGATCTTGGAAGGAAGTGGACCTGGAGGAAGAGTAAGGGTGTGAAACAGACTAGAGTGAAAGTAGAGAGATTGCAAGAGTGTGAGGTAAAGATCAAGTATATGAATGTGTTAGAATGTAAATTAACTGCCCAGCAGACTGAATGGGAAGAGGATATAAGGAAAGGAAATGTGGAAGTTGCTTGGAATAGACTGAAAGAGAATGTTACACAGTGTGCTTCAGAGGTGTGTGGAATGACTTTAGTGGGCTGTATGAAAAAGGATGCTTGGTGCAATGAAACAGTGAGTGAAGCAGTTAATGAGGAGGCATATAAGAGGATGATTGCTGCAAGGAATGATAATGAAAGAAGGATTCTGCATGATGATTACAGGAAGAAAAATAAGGCTGCTAAGAATGCAGTTAAGGAAAGCAAAGAACGAGTACGTTTGAATGAGGCTGTAAAGATGCAGAATGATTTTGAAGGGAATAAGAAGTTATTCTGGAAGTGGATAAAAAGGGCGAGACAGGGCAGCAACATTGGAATGAATGGCATTGTAAATGAGGATGGAGAAACAGCGTGGAATGAACGTGAAGTGACAGAATGTTGGAAGGAGTATTTTGTAGACTTGTATGGAGGTAGTTCTGAAGAGTCTGGCATCCAAAGTGATACTGAGTGTACGAATGAGTCCAGTAAAGACAGAGTTGACAAACGTGACGTTAAGGCATGTGTGAAAATGTTGAGGAATGGGAAGGCTGCAGGTGTGGACGGAATTACGGGTGAAATGCTGAAATATGGATGTAGCTTACTTATGAGTTGGATGAGCGATTTATTTAATTTGTGTGTAAACATTCCAGTTGTACCAGACGATTGGAAGAATGCCATCATTGTTCCTTTGTACAAAGGGACGGGTAGTAAAATAGAATGTAAGAATTACAGAGCTATTGGTTTATTGAGTATACCTGGGAAAGTGTTTGGTAAAGTACTTATTGAAAAGGTTAGAATGGCTACTATGAGTAAAATTTAGAGGGTACAGTGTGGTTTCATGCCAGGTAAGGGGTGTTCTGATCAGATTTTTGCTCTCCAACAAGTAATCGAGAAGTGTATGAAAGTGAGAAAGAAAGTTTATTGTGCATTTGTGGATTTGGAGAAGGCCTATGACAGAATCAGTAGAAATGACCTGTGGAATGTTCTGGCTGAGTATGGAGTGAATGACTGGTTAGTGAATATAGTGAAAGCAGTCTACTCAGGAAGTAAGGCTCGCGTAAGAATAAATGGTGTGCTGAGTGACTGGTTTAAGATTGAAAGTGGTGTTCAGCAAGGGTGTGTGATGTCTCCTTGGTTGTTTAATGTATTTATGGATAAATGTGTGAGGGAAGCCTGTGCAAATATGAATGGTCTGAGGATTGCGGAAGTGAATGTGTGGGTGCTGTTGTATGCTGATGATGCTGTGATGATATCTGAAATCCCAAATGAGTTTCAAAGAATGTTAGATAGTATGTCTGAAGTTACAGAGAGAATGGATCTGAAGATCAATGTGTCAAAAACAAAGGTTGTTGTATTTGATAGAATGAATGAATTGAATGACTGTAGCCTGCGCATAAATGGTGAAGTTGTTGAACAGGTGGACGAGTTTGTGTACTTGGGAAGAATGTTTACTAAGAATGGAAGAATAGATGGAGAGATAGAAAGGTGTGTGAATGCGGGTAGAAAAGTGGTGGGTAGCATGTGGTCAGTACTAAATCGTGAAGAAGTGTCTAAGGAAGAAAAAATGGCTGTGTATAGATGTGTGCTTGTACCCACCTTGTTGTGTGATAGCGAAACGTGGGTGTGTCAGGAGAAACACATGAATAAGGTGAATGCAGTTGGAATGGGTTATATGAGGAGCATGGGTGGGAAAACCAGGAGTACTTGCGTGATGAATGATGTGGGATGAATGAAACTTTAAGAGGTCAGTATGAAAGGGGTGTGCTGCGATGGTTTGGGCATGTGGAGAGAATGGATGAGGACCGGGTGACTAAATTGATATATGATGGTAGAGTATGCGGATCAAAAGGGAGAGGAAGACCAAGAGAAAGCTGGCAGAATGTGGTGGAGGAGACTCTCAAGAAAAGAGATATCAGAGGTTTAAGGAATGGAAGATGATGAATGAAACGATGCATGGATGTGCTTGAAGCGAAAGAAGTATGTAAGGATAGAAAGGTGTGGAGAAATATTGTGAATGGTAGAGGCATTTGGCTTGCTTACCCCGTAAGGGAACAGCGTGATTGGTATGTATGTATGTAAAATAAAATAAGGTTGCAGGTCGAAAAACGATTTTTCCATGTTATCTTATGAGGAATGGAAATCATTCTCGGGAATCGAACCCGGGTCGATTTTGGAAATTCTTTTTTCGTAAGTGGTTTCTACTTGTTTAATCGCTTAGAAGGATGTTATTACATTTCATCATCTGTACGTATCACGAATGCAATGTTTTCATTTGCTTCGGAAGAAGGAAGAAGCCGCGTGACACGAATGCGTTTAATTGAAATTCGAATCGTGTTATGAAATTGCAACGAGCAAGTAAAAATTACAATCGCCGAAGGAATGTTATAGTATGCAGTTTATGTTGATATGCGAAAAGTAATAAAGGTCCAGAATATTTTTCTGTAAAAGAATAAGTTTTAATGAAAGCTAAGATTCTGGGTTTTTTCTTTCGCCTTATTGGGGAAGGCAGCGTAAGACTAATACCAAATCAACAAATATAAACGCATCTTATAAACCAGTGTTGGGCAGGTTATTTCGCACTATCGCGAACTGCCACTTAGGGCAAATTTACTTGGTTTTACATGCTTATGACTGTTTGTTGCATTTACAGAAATTTTGTTGCCTTTTTTGTGGTTGAAAAAATAAAATGATAAGCCCTCAGGGATGACTAGGGTACATCATTCACAAAAAATGCGATAAACGGATTGAGACATAGTTAGATCTGCATATACATCACAAGAAGTTTAAAATATATACCGCTGAATACAAGATGGTGAACATCAATGACGATGAACTTGTTTGATGACAAAATTCAGCTATGTAGATTTCATTAATTGACCGATTTAGCTACTTTCGTACAGTTAGGAAGGTAAAACAATTCCTTTTCCATTTCACATATTTCTTCGCAATTTTGAAATAATGAACTAGTAGGGCAGCCCCGGATCTCCGATCCTCAACGCGATTTAAATAAACTGAAGGTTGGGTGAAATAATTTTTATTGAATAATTAATGAAATAATTGAAAAGCAAATAATCTATATAGTTCGGCCCTAGGTTACATCTTCTTTGTTCCCTATTCATTTGACGTGTTTCCATATTTCTTTGTCTTTCTTGTACTCTCCGCTCCTCATCTACACGGGCAATCCCATGAGCTTCCGCATCTCTTTCTCTCTCTTTCCTACGATACTCTTCCTTTGATCTCTGACTCCTCTTTTTTTCCCTGGTAGCTGTAGCTGGGCTAATAGCTCTACCTTACCTTAGTTCCAGTGATTATCGTTGCACCCTTATAGACGAAATCACAAACAATTGCTTTCCTTCAAGTGTCTATCAACGACTGCTTTTAACTTCTTACAGGACCTACTGTAAAGGCGACGTCAATGCAACTGCTTATTTAGATTATCAATGAAGAGGAGATAACCATATAATGTGTCTACAAAGTAACGTGCATCCCTATTCTCATCTAATTTTTAATTGCTGCGTGAGCCTATTTGCATTAATAAGGATTACAGATGTGTAATATGATGGTTCTACTTACAAAACGGTAAGATTCCAGCATTCAAATGATGAAACAAAATAAAAACAAATTAATGGCACAATTTAAAATAAAACAATGCGCTGGGAGCTTGTTTGTTATACACATGTTCTTGACTGTTATTGACACAGTTAGAAACGCTTCCCATCCGCAGTAAACAGGATAATTATCCGTAAATATCTATGTTGCTATGTTTCATTAATTTCGATGTTCAAACAACAGTTCGAAGCGAATAACCTTTTTCTTTCGTCAATTTGAAGGTTTAATTGGCATTAAATGAATTGGAGGCAACTATGAGAGTCTTCTTGGCAACGCCCGTAATGAGTACGAAAAATCCTAAAAATTTCAAAAAAGAATGCGTATTTCTGAAAACTTCGACCGTGTAACGTGGACACACCGTAAGAATAAGATAGTATAGAGCTTTAGCCGTCGAATAAAGCAAAAAAGAGGAAAATCGGTCAACATTTACTTATTTTAATGAATGAAGGAAAAAAACCTTGCACCCTGAAAAATCGAAAATCCCGTGTAAACTTATGGGAAAATATAATTGTCTCCTGTATTCGAACCCGGGACACTTTAGCTAACGAAAATATTTTTCCAGGGACCTAATAGCCAGTAGAAACAAAACACCGTTTACCGCATATCTTTACGACGAACGGTTCTCGAGAAATACGCCGATATAAATTGTACAAAAATGTCTACAAATATTTCCTGTTAGTGACACAAGCAATGGATATTTAAACCCTTTAACTGCCACATTATTTTACGCAGGAAAGGAACGTAGTGCTGAGGCTTCTCATAGCAATTAACATTAAAAAATTTTTGTTGTCCAAGGGCGAGGCGGCGAGGCAAACGCCTCAGTCTCGAAGGGGGGCGCCAATATTTGACAAAAATTAAAACCTAACAAAATAAATTCATAAGGCCAGCGAGGCGAGGGGGCGCCATATTATATCTCGCCTCAGGCGGCAAAATGTCTTGGCACGGCCCTGTATATATATATAAGAGTATCAAAAGTTTTAGTCCCCAATGATAATATTATAGGAATTTACAAGTTGAATTCTCGGTTAGTTTTATTTAATGAAAACATAATTCATGGCATGAAAGACGAACGAGCAAGGAGTCGGACGAAATCCTCTTCAGTGAAGGGTTTTGCTCTTTGCCAAGTGAATAATTTTTCGAGTAAAAAACTGATGCAACGCAAGCACGGAAAAAAGAAACGACGCGCCCTTAAAAATAAGAGAGGTCGCTGTGCTGCAAATTAATACATTATTAAAACGATTTTCTTTAATACGCAAGTCAAGCACCTTAGCTCGAAATGTTAGATAGTGCCATGAAAATGAACTATTGATTATGAAATTGTGAGTTCACTACTCATGAAACGATTTACGAATTTTATTTTAAGAAACTATAACTCCAATTTGGAAGGTAGCGTGATAAATATTAACAATATGTCAAAAAATTAAACTATATTTGAAAGTTTCAAAAATTCAGAACTCCTTAACCGTACAAAGTACTTTGTTCGGTTAAGGAGTTCTTAATTTTTGAAATATCCATCTCGCCATAGTCTCCAACACTTTTAAAATTATATTTGAAAGATATAGCTAATTTTTGTGCAGTTCTTTTATTGCCGTTACATAAAAGCGCGCATATCCTTCACTGTCACATTTGCTGTGATAACGTCTTATGGTCGACATTCTGATCTTCAATATACCGAAACAAACATTTTACGGTGGCAACCATGTCGGATTTTTCGGCCAATATTTGACCTATTCGTCATTTCAACTTACACAACGGTATGCACGCGTTAGATTCAACGCACGTCAGGCAGTGTTCATTCCAAAGAACCGCAAGTATCCAAATACGTCACTTCGCAAACTTTAACCCCTTCCAAATTTATCATTGCCCTTGAAAAACATTTTTATCTTCGGTCCCGTACAATCTATTCCAAAACGTCACTTGCACAGATTAATTTGGAAAAAAAATGAAGATAGGTCTGTAATCCAAATATATTTGTCTGAATCGCGGAGTTGACTTACTGCTATTAAAATTGTAGATAAAAATAATAAATCATCAATTTCACATTGTTTAATTTTGTTTCTCTACAATAACAAATTCTGAACTACGACAGTGAATACGTTGAATTTCTTTTCGTACACAAACAGCATTTTGTACGTGAAAAGAAATTGATATTTTCCGGCGAATAAATGAACGTGAACATAAAGATTACTTTAAAACTTAACTCAAGAGAGGTTCGTTTGAAATAATTTTCGATTGTTTCAAAAAAGGAATATTTGAAAATAAATTCCCTTCACAAAATTTGTGGCGTAATTATAAAATTACAAAATTTCTAAAGTAAAAATAGTTGCGCCGAATCCAGAGCTCCCATTCACTATGATTAACAATAATAATAATAATTTGACTAGCTTAGGACATTATACAATATGCGGCTTCGTCAGTAAAATATTATAAGAACTGAAAGCAATTTCCTGACGCATTAATTTATTAAGTCCAAGCAGTGGTCTATCTATAATGGAAATTACTAAAGGGGGAGGGTTAAAATCCATAATTCATTTTCAAAGAAATTAATCATCAAAGAGACCCACTGAGACAGGAAGAAATTTAAAAATGAAAGGTTAGAGATAGAGGTGGAGCGCATAACTACAGTAAACTGTTAATTCTTCTCGGTTCGCCGTTTTGATGGAAACGGCCATGGTTTACCCAGTGGTCCTCTCCGCCCGCACAGCGTATGTACCATGGATCATACTCCTAGTCCACTCAGAAAACTGACGCACGCACAATTCAAGTGATAAACATGTAATTGTACTTTTTAAATAATTAATTCTTATGGCAGTCTTAAATAAATGAAGAAATCTAATCGCGGAAAGAAAAATTAATCCCTCCCCCAAATTTTTTTATCGCCATATAGCCTATGTTACCCGCAGAGTAAAATTATATACCTACCTACGCGAAGTTTCATGATGATATCTTCGAAACGAAAACTGTAAGTAAAACCAGCAAGAGCACAATAATAAACAGAAAATGGATGAACAAAGGAACAAACAAAATTAATTAATTTAACGAAAGTAAATAGAGAACGTTTAAGAATCACAGAGTGAATATTATTCTCCGATTATTAGCTCGATTCTCTCATCTATGAGTTGTGTTACGAGAAAACTGTTTATATCAACAATATTTTGGAAAGAATTTGTGGGAAATCTACATCTAATTATTTAAGTTACTTACGTAGCTTTAAAAACAGCTTGTTTTGGAGATCTCTACGCCACACGAAAAAATCATTTAAAACTGTTTATTAGTATTCTAATATATAAAATTGACTTTGTCGTCGTCGGTGTAATGCTATTTTTAACAAACTTTCCGAGTAGCTAGAAGATTGACATTTGGTAGGAATGTTCGGTTCTTAGAGTAGAAGCCATTTACGAAATAAACTATCCTAAATCGACCCGGGTTCGATTCCCGAGAATGATTTCCATTCCTCATAAGATAACATGGGAAATTCGATATTTCGACCTGCAACCTTATTTTATTTTGCTTATTAAAATTCGCATATTTGACCTACGATTTTCGGACATGGACTGTATTAAAGAAAAATAAATGCAGTTTCTTATTCTTATCGTCTTTTATCGCTTTCGAATCTAAATCTTTCGAATTTAACGTTTTAATATCATATTTTGACAAAATTTAGCGTTTTTAACGTGAAGTTGCCTTGCCCACCGATTACATTGTTAAACTCGAAATCCTATTACTCTCACGTACAAAAAACGTGTGATTCTATCATAATTACGTAAATAACATTTTTATAAGAAATTCTAAACATAATTACCATCGTTTAAGTTTTTCATAATCATGTTTTAACTTTTTTGATTTTATGTTTTATATGGTGCGTTTGACATCTCATATTTATATTATAATCGTTAATTTCAGCCTTATTATCTATAACACGATTTCACGTCACGTTGCCATGGTAAATGACATGTTTGTTTCTTTCGTATGTTCATCAATAAGCTACTGTAAGGAATGTCTTTTAATGAAACCCAGTACCTGTCAGATAAATCGGAATACGTAAGTTGAATCAAGTTTATTGGTGTCAGTTCACATTAAAATTTCTATTAATATACATTTCACTTTCATATAATATAATAACTGATGGTCAAATCAACACGTATAAACATATATAATTGTTGCTTAAAGGAATAATTACCAAAAGGTGGAATCTTTTAATTACTACTTAAAGGATATCTGTTATAGAAATTAGTCTGAGAATAATAATCGTAATTATTATGAAAAATATGTAAATATTAATATGTTTTACCGGAAAACTATCGCATAATTTTATTCGCCAAAGACATCTGGCATAACCCGGGCATCGCCGGGTACTTTCAGCTAGTATTTCAATAAAAATCATCAAATATTTTGTTGCCATGTAAACAAAGCAAAATCGCACACAGAAATTGAAAAACGATTTTACGTTAAAACGTTCCCCATATAAAAGCATTAGGTCTCAACTTCGGCGACAATGGATGTTGTCATGGTAACTTATAATTGGCATTATAAAACATAAAATCACGTATTTTTCTGATTATAAACGCATGTTTATGCTAATTTGATCAGGATACAGATTCTGTCTTCAGTAAAATAAACTTTGTTCTTTCCTTCATAGAAACATCCAAGTATCAAGTTCGTACCATGTCTCTAAGTAATTTTAAAACTCAAATGAAAAATAAGCTGCACTCACCTCTTATGTTATTCAAAAATAGAAAATGAAAAAAGAAAATATTTTTTAAAATTAGAAAGATAAAATCGGTATAAAAACCTTACTACACCACTCAACTCATTACTCAGATTAAAATGGCACATTCCTCTTGTGTCTACGCGCTGTAGTTGCTGAGCTATAAAAAAACACATACAAACACTTTTCTTTATAGATATCTATAGACTATAGATAAACTAGTGTATAGCCCGTCAGAAATGATGGGAGGAAAGATACGAACGTTCAAACTATTTAAGGAGATCATATTAACATCAGAAACTTCAACTGTCTTGTAAATCGTTTCCCCCTCCCTCTCTGACCTCTCTCCCTCCCTCTCTCTCCCTCTATCTCGTATTAAAAGCATTCAAAGCACGTTTATACCCATAAGAATTGAAATAACAATATGATATAGACGTCTAACAATGGAATTGGTAGGCAAGGCAACATCCCTTTAAAATGCCAAGATTTCCTCAAACTGTGTGAATTAAATGTTTACATTGACAAATTTCGAACTGTAGGCGGAAAAAGATGAACAGAATAAGAAACTTTATAATGTTTTCTTAAAAATGGTTCATATCCGAAGATTGTAGGCCAAATATTTCTAATTTTAATCTAAAAAAGAATGAAAGTCTGCACATCGTAAAGCCGATTTTACGTGTTAACTTATTGGAAATGAAAATTATCCACTGGAGTCGAACTCGGGTCTTCGAGTTAGATACATTAAAACGTTTTTTTATTATATCATAATGCTATCCTGAAAATTTCATCAAATTCGGTTCAGTCGTTTGCGAGATATTAAGCTTCAAAAAGCATTAGACACAAAATGACACTGTCTTTTATAAAGTTCGGATGACGTAACTGCCGCTCGAGTCTTCGCCGTGCTAGTAAAGTCTATTGGTTTGTCAGTAAAAATAAGAAAGCAAAAAGCACGCACCAGGATAGAAATGGTATCATCAAACATTGAATTGAGTGTTGGAACATACATTTCCACTAGTTTCCATGAACTTGTTTGGATTACATTTTGAGAAGGCTTCAAAAATTGGCATGTCTTCGAAAACAAACTAAATTTAGATGTTTTCAATTCAACGTCAGATATTTCAACCATTATTATATTAAATGATTTGGAGTGTTAAAATGTTTAAATCAAAATATATAGAAAATTAGGTTATTTATAGAGGTATAGATATTCACCTAAATACCTTAGCTTTACCTATCAATGCTGGAGTAGTAAAATTAGGGTCCTCATTGGATTAACTGTCTCTTGGAATTTTCGAATCATACCATTAATTAAAATTGATTAGAAAATAAATTGCTAAATCAAAAATACACTATTTCTTTGGCTTCACTTCTGATATATCCTTTTACAGTGCTTAAATATTATACAAACCCATTAATATATTTCTTTATTGATATTATTACGTAATTCATAGACAATTCCTTTGTCTTTCATGCATGCACGCACGAAGCGCGCATTCTTCTTCTCGTTCTATCATTGTTAAGTTGAATACAGAATTATTAATAATTATTAGTTCTGCAAAATAAAATCTTTTTTAACTGTAGAGAACACTCAATCAATGCATTATAAAATGTTGAACATTCCTGTTGTTTATGGGGGTCTTCAAGAATATATGATAACTAAAGATTGTCAAGATTTTCTATCGGAGATGCAATACACACAATATATTGATCACCGTACCTGTAGGCTATATAAAAAGAAAAACTATTATGATTTATGAACCGTTCTAAAAACTTTAAGTGAAATATAATTGCTGAGTTATAAATTTGTACAAATCTCATTGTTGGTAAAATCTAAAATGTCCCAACTACATAGATATGGAGTTTTTTGGGCGTATTCTTAAACACTGAAACGTGCTCGTGCCATTTTCCGCTCGCCATTTCATCATTTTCTTCTGATTAGCGATTCTGAATCTGTATAAATAGCCTGCAATCCACCACAGCGGGGTTTAGCAGGGGGAGAATATCACCCAACTAGTATATTATTGTCGTTCATCAAAATTTCCACGTTTAAATATTTGCGTTAAAATTGAAGATTTTAGAACGACGATGAGGAAATAAGGAAATTGACCTCTTCAATACAAATTGACCTACTTTCCCTTTAATCTTCTTCCTTTTAGATTATTTTTCTGCCTAGTACGAGCCATGAAAAACCACTCTTTTCCATGCGTAATTTAATGGAAAACAGTTAAACCTTTGATTTTGGAGCGAGCAATTCTGCTTTTCTAAAATAAAGAATTTTTCTAGGCAAAGTAGGAACGAATCCTTTGAAATATTAAGCCAGAAAAAAACATGGCATTTTGTATAATATGTTTTAAACCATCAAAACCCCAGATTATCGGTCAATCAGGAAATCAGCGCGGTCAAATTCTAACAAAATATATAATGTATTTACTTTGCCACACGATTATATATTCCCATTCCCGAACATTTAATCTCTTTCCAGCGTGTAAGCCAAAGGACTAAGCCAGATCAAACGGAAACAAAATAGCAATTAGAAAACTCCGCTAAACATTTATATACATGATATTTCATCGAAGGTTTCTATCTTACCTGCACTCAACTGTTTTATTTCCGACGATTTTGGTATTCCCTAACGGCTTTTCATTCTGTCCCGGAAGCGTCCGACCCTTCTTGTGATAGGACGTTCCTATTCCTTAGGCAGCCGTAAAAGGCTTTCAGACTGCGCTTCACTCCCTAGCCATATTCCACCTCCCCTCATATCCCCTCTCGCTATCTCCCCCAACCTACTATCCTCTCGCCCACCAACCCAATGTCCACTCGCGCAGTTCTTCCCCACTCTTTCACGAACGCCACTCGACTGGAAGCAGGGCCGGCACGTACCGTAATTTTCCGAATACGCATTTTTTTCTCGAAATAGTTGACAAAAAGTCAGTGCCTATTATATATGGTTATAAATGCATACTTTAACAGTACGGAAATATTTTCTAACGTTTTTACCAATAAATCGTACATTTCAATGCATTTCGATAACATTCCTTTAAATATTGTTTTTCAAAACAAAAATAAGATTTATTTATTTACTTTAGCTGTCAGAATTACTAAAGCCTAGGAATTCATTACCACTCCCCTCACTGTCCTCAAACATTTCCTCGGCGTTCTCAGTGCCACGTTTACCATAAGGCAAACTAGGCAAGTGCCTAGTAATTTAAAGATTTAGTTTTGTTTATGGTTCTTTAAAAATATTAAATAGCAAAATATCCTTTATTTACAATATTATATGATAAATAAATATGTGATTTTCTTTCATTCTAAAATAATATGTTTTAATTCTCGATCAAGGGCCCCAGAAATCTGATTTGCCTAGGGCCCCAAATGTGCTAAGCGCGGCACTGGGCATTCTTGTGTTTTTGCTCATCGTCTACGTAAATTGCGTCGCCGAGAACACTATAAACACCTCGATCAGCTTGTATGAACTGGACTTGATGTTCACGTAAACGATGTCGTCTGGCGGCAAAGATCGAACTGTTATTCCAACGGAACAGGGTAATACAAAAGGCAACATTGAGGGAGGTTTTTATACATTGTATCGATCTTTAACGGGAGTCAGAACATAACGTGATATTTTCGTAAACTCTGTCAAAGATATCTAGTTTGGCAGCAACCGATCATATTAATACAAAAGGCGACATTGAGAGCTGTTTTTCTACAGCGCACAGTGGGACCAAAAACCAGTATGCGTGGCCAAACCCCCCCCCCCTCCCCCTCCGAGCGAAATTTATCCCCCACAGACCTCATACTGTCTAAGGAGTAATGCTCAAAGTAACCAAAAACACATGAATTCGTAGTACATATCACCATTGGGGCTGACTAAGGCTTCAGGAAGATCGTCTACTCTGCCAAACAGCACGTATATTCCGTTCCTGTTTGTCGTTTCCAGTAAACCTAACAGCCATACAATGTATAAAATTCGATTTATAACGACTTTAGATATTCTTTGTGGATAATGGAAGAAAATTATAATAATCGAATTCTAAATTCAAAGATGCAATTCTAAACATTTCATCATAGGATGCGTTTTCTGATATTTCTCTTCATACTGTTAGGCCTACAAAAAAAGTCAAACGAGGCCAAGCTGAATTTCCTCATGATATCATAAAAATGGCGTGTTGTCACCTTGCTCCAAAAAAATTAGCTGCTACTAATTGCTTCTTTTCAAGAAAGTGCTCCCTTTTGGTCAGAGTGTATGCGCGATCAGGAGTCCAGCTAGCGGGCACCACGTCGTAATGTGGTCGCTTACCATGTTTTGAGGGGATGACTTAAAATTACAAGTATAATTGACTTTAATCGCCAGAAATATGTTCATAATACACCATAAAAATCAAATAAAAATTTTCAAAAGTTTTAGGCCTTGATTTTAAACCTTTTTCTTTCATTTCAATAACCCATTAGAATAGCACATGATTTCGCGCAAGGCATTACAAAGACGACTTTTTAATTTATTTAGATTTAAGTTACGAAATTAAATTAAATCATTAGTTATAATGTGTCTTACAATAACAAATGCTCGTAAAAGCTAATCATTCTTACAGAGAGCTGGTAAAACACAACAATGTAGATATTTTGTGTCAAAAAGCGAAGGATATTCATAATTAAAATTTGTATTGTTGTTGATTGTATCATTCTTTTGACATGTTCATTCGTGCGTAAACAGCTTATCAACCGGATATCTCTTTGTCAGTTCAGTATCATGTCCTGTGAAATAACGAGGCGTGATCTCTTTAGGATATTAATGGAAAAGTCATCTAAAAGTTGGGATACACGATACCAGCATGTGGATCTACAGATCGAAAGATTATTAGAGCTAGATATGACTGCGACAATGAGACAGGAAATGAAATCGGAAGCTCGTAAACACTACGCGCAAGTTCGAAAGAAGTGGGAAGAGAGTCGCATGATAAAAGAGAAGTTCCTTTAAAAAAAACCAGAATTGACTGGGCAGCTGTATTACAATTTCTGTGATAGGCGCTCCCTCATCTACTTGTGAAGATTCTGGCACTTCTGAAGGTAAAATTACTAGAATGAAAAATTTTGCTCTCGGAAACATAAAAGGCGAATAAAGATCACGAGGGCGCCCCAACAAGTCCTTTGATTTCTGTAGTGAACGGAGGAAGAGGAGGAAAGTGCAAGAACTGAGGGAAATCACAGATACAAATGTCCTGACGTACGCCACTCAAATGAGCCTCCGATCAGATGGCAAGGTGCAGGAGGCAAAGCTGTTGACTGAGGCGCTGCTGACAACACCCACGCGCGCAGGGAAGATTCGTGCAGCCTAGAGATCCGCTAAGAGTGAAAAGGTTATTTCACCGTATTCACCGAATGAAGTTCTTTCTCTTATTATAGAGACAGATCTCTCAAAAAAATCGTATCAAACCTTGAGATCTCAAGCCAAGGTTAGAGGAGTAGATTTGTACCCTTCATACAAGCGAGTTAGACTAGCAAAAGCGGAATGTTATCCCCCCCTCAATTCAGTCATTATAACTGAGAGTAAGGCAGAAGTCAAGCTTCAGGCATTGTTAGACCTCACAGTTAGTAGGATAGTCCAGCTCCAGAATTCAGTTATATCAAGTCTATCAACCCATTTGTTGAAAAAATTGCATTTAGTGTCAAAATGGGGTTTGGATGGAAGCAGTAACCATTCACTTTATAAACAACAGAGTGAGTATAGGGAGTTCACGGACAGCGATTTGTTTATTACGTGCTTAGTGCCTCTCCAGTTATATGTGAAAGAGGAGCACGACAGTGAAAAAGTAGTGGTTTGGCAATATCCACGTCCCTCTTCCACTAGATTCTGCAGACCAGTCAAAATGGAATTTATTAAGGAGTATACAGAATTAATAATAAAGGAGAAAACAAACATGGATGAACAAATTGAAACCCTTACACCGGCTAAGGTAGACTGCAGTCTAGACGTCATTGTTCATCATGAATTGTGCAGTACAATGGTTGACGGAAAAGTGTGTAATGTGGTTAATGACACAGCCTCCGCTCGAAAGTGCTACATATGTGGAGCTACTCCTAATGATATAAACAATATTGATAAAGTGTTGGTAAGAGAGGTAGACAGGAGTGCTTATCAATACGGACTTGCCACCCTCCACGCCTATATTCGATTTTTCGAGTGGCTCATTAAAGTTGCTGCAAGACTTGAAACGAAATCATGGCAAAAGAAAAAAGATACCAAAGACAGAGTTGATGCGAGGGAGTTGTATATCTAGAATAAGTTTAGGTCATTGATGGGCTTGCTTGTGGGTGTGGTTAAACAGGGGAAAGGAAAAACTAATGACGGCAACACAGCCCGCCGTTTCTTTCAAAATCCTAAACTGTCTGCTTCCATTACGGGCATCAATCAGACCCTAATATTAAGATGGGATGTAATTCTGAGAACGCTGTCATGTGGTTTTGCTGTGAATCCCAACTTATTTCATAAATACGCCTTAGACACAGCCAGACATTATGTGAATGAGTATCCTTGGTATCCTATGCCCGCTTCTGTACATAAAGTACTTATTCATGGATCAGATGTGATCGCAGTTGCGTTACTTCCAATTGGAATGCTAAGTGAGGAAACGCAAGAGGCGAGAAATACAGATTTCAGGAGGTACAGGGAAAAGAGGTGCAGGAACACGTCAAGGGTAGCAACAAATGAAGATTTGCTACATATAATAATATCTTCAGACCCTGTTATTTCATCCCAGAGAGTACTACCCAATAAAAAGAATGGAAGCCTCAGTGCCGAAGTAATTGCGCTTTTGGATGATAGGGAAAATGAACTAAACATTGAAATTTCAGAGGAAGATGAGGTACCGATTTGATCTAATGCGTCTCATTTGTGTGAGATGATTATTTTTAACAAATTTTGCCACAATTCTTGATTATTTTTTAATAAATTTTGTCACAATTCCTATGGTTAAATGAAAATCGGGAATAATAAAGTTCCGAACAAACTTCATATATAACACTTTAACATGAGCACAAAGAACTGATTAGTTTTTGGACAATAACGGATAACCGAAAGTCGCGGTTTATTCGAAACCCGATTCGGTTTTTGCGATATTTCTTTGTTAAAACATCATTATTGTATATACAATTCTAAACAAAAGTTATAGAGAATGTAATTTCCTACAGTTTTCATTTGAAACAATTTTCTATAGGAGTTATTGTTTAGGAGTTATTTATAAATAACCGGTTTTTCGGTTTCCGTTAAATATCTCCTTAACATCATCGTTATTGGTAATCTTCGTAAGGACCAAAGTTGTAGAGAATAATATTTCTTCCAAGTTTTGTTTGAAACTAATTTTCGTAGAACCATCCATTTCGGATATATTTCGCTTTTTCTTAATACCAGCCTACAGCGCCAACACCATGTAGCGGTGAATTCTGTAAACATTCAAAATATACGTAATTTACGGCAACGACGTGTCTTCTTTTACGATACGAAATAATAATTTTGCCTTATAATGCTACTCATAATAAATTAAATATCTATACCCCAAATATGGAGAAAGTCATGTGTTGGCCACATCAGATTTTTTCATCCAGTTTTCCTTCTAACACTTCTTTAATCATGCACTCTCTCCTCAGGTAATGCCCAATCCCAATCGTTCGCTTCTCTCCTATTCTTCGTGAACGTATTGTAGGTATATTTATACAGATAAATTAAAAATGTGATGGAAAAACCTAAATAAATTTGTAATTTAATTATTCATCAAAATCCTGCCCATCACTATCGCTATCAGCATATTGAATATTGGGTTCGGTGAGTAGGTTTAGTACTTCGGGAGTAAATGCAATATTCTTATATTTTGGCAAAGTTTTCCGGGAAATTGTTGAAATAATGGGGTCAGAGGACAATATCAAATAATTAAATAAGTCTTCGTTAGTAAACGAACGCGACATCTTTCGCGTGTGGTGTTCTCTCACATATTTAAAATCCTTGTTTTTTGCCTCTTGTGCTTCTTCACTTAATTGTCCTATAGGAAGAATAGCATTCTTAATTATTTCCGAGCCTTGCATTAGGACTTTATGCACAACCCCATTTACATATCTAAGTTAAACTCGTAATTTCTGTAAGAGTTGTTTTTATCACCTCTTCTTGTAGACAGCAAATCCGTTTTGTAGTAATATCTAAAATATCTTGAAGTTTCACTTGCGCTGAGTTTTCGGTAACTTCAATCTCGGGATAACATCTATATTTCGCCGTAATAACTGCATTCCATGAAGGGTAAACCTTTACATTATGGTTCTTGGCTTCAGATCTGATTAAAAGATATTGTTGCTTACCTAATTTTGCGTTTATTATTAAAGAAAGCGCCTCCTCAGGTGTGTATACAATTGGTTTATCGCCCGACCTCCCAGATAACAAATATGCTCTTCTTTTTGAGCTCGCTTCGGCGTGGTTGCAGTAACATCGCGTAATACAGAAGCAGCAGATCGCTCACCGCGACCTCGTAATCCTACTTGTGTTTCCTTCTAACACCACACTCTTCAAACTTCTTCAGCGGCCGAACACGTTTTCGCGATTTACTCGGGCCAGTTTCAGTGTTTTCTTCAGGAAAAACTAATTCGGTATGTAACCACTGAGAGTTTTGTGTCTGAAAACGTTCCTCGATTCGGTGGCACTTTTTCCAAAGAAGTTCAAGATTTTTTATCAATTTCGTAATTGTTTCTTTCACCAAATGTTCACTGACATCTACTTTTATACGTATATAGTCCGTAAGACGATCACACAACTCCACCCTTTTCAAACTTTTGATTTTTAACCACTCCAAATACAAGTCCAAACGCATTATTGCGCGCAATGTTCCTGGAAAAAAGCGAATAAAATTTTAATGTGCGCATATGTGCATTTTATTTTTTTCATATAAGTGACTCACAATCAGTATATAAGAAATAAAATAGTATGATACGAGCCCCTGCAAGTACCTGCAAATTTTTTAAACTCAATGTAAAAAAAGAAAAAGTAAAAAACCAAAGTCGTAAAATAAGTGTCTTTTTAGAATTATTTTATAAAAATTTACAATATAAAATGTATATAAATATTCAACTAACCTTGCAGTATCTCAGCCATCACAAAAATTTCACTATTCTCTTAGAAAACTCGAAAATAGCAACTGTTAACAACAAGCGATAAGCAGCGACTGACGCTTTCGAGTTACGCGCATACATAGTTTGCGCGAGTTTCAAGTTCCACTAATTATTTTCTTTGTACCTGTTTACAAACTGTCATTTGTTTTCAAATAGTTTGAAATGTTCTTGACACGGTACTATGTAAGTTCGCTTAAATTTTAACCTTATGATTTTGTAGTTAATTCTCGCTGCTTTCATTCTCTAAACCACTGTGCAGCGTAGCGATCTTTAATGGGAGAGTCAGAACGTAACGTGATATTCTTCTAAACTCTCTCACACCTATCTTATTTCGCGGCAAGGCGAGAACTGTCCCAATACTACATATGGTCAAGTAAAATTACATTGATTTTTTATAAAAAATAGGTGCGTATTATACATAGTGATAAGAGAATTTTCACATTTCACTCGTGAAAACATGGGTGCGTTTATATAGGTTGCGTATTATAATCGGAAAATTACGGTAGGTTGGGACGGCATTTTCAGGCGCATATTGAGACAAAAATCAACCGCCATTGCAGATTTGCGAAAAATAAAAGGGTGCCCACAGACAAAGGCAACCACAGACAGATTAAGGTATATTCCTGTGTAGCTATTCTTTTCTTTTTCCACACACCAGCGTGCGTGGCAGCTTTCCTTTGCAATATTTTCTTATCGGCGCACATACGAAGATTCGGCTACGTTTGTAATATGCTGCTGCTAAGCGAGCTGTTTATTCCACTACAGTACTGGCACTAGCAATGCCTGACAGCGGTTGGGCTTAACCTGGCTGAACGTCACTGATTGCGAAAAGCTCACCATGCACAGGCATTGATGCAGACTGGATAATTAATGTCTATTAGATCAAACGCCTTGCGTTAATATTTCGTGGAATAATAATAAATAATTAATGTGTAACTAGTGTAAATTTCGTAAAAAAAGTAAGTTTTTATTCTATTTTTTAATTTCATTTTCTTCATTATATCATTTATTATTAGCATCAATATTACTCCAAAATATTAACAAGTTAGGAAAAACGTATCACAAAGGGACGCATTTCGCGCAATGGAGTATTAGAAAGAAATTATGTACCTGTACGTAAGGGAAATAGCATTTTAAAGTTCTTTTCTTCATCATAAATAATCCAATTTCTTTCTATTTAAAAATAGTGCATGCACGGGTGACTAAATTAAATGTTTGTTTGTGCGACTGTATATGTTAGCAACAATGAAGAAGTAACCATGCAAGAAAATTTCGAAGTTCAACTCGAATTAAGACATTCTCATTTGATTTTATCGATAACAGTTATTCCTACGATAAAAATGTATAGGAAAGGAAATACCCTTCTTTACTTATATTTGAAAAATATTTTGATATGAGCAATACTTTACGAGATATGATGAAAATTTAATTTTTTGTCACCAGTAAAGTGGTACCCGTGATTGGCGTACGTGATTCATTTCTGCGATTTTCTTATTATATTTTATTGAAAGCCTAAATATCAAATTTCAGGAAAATCCGTTCAGTAGAAGCCAAGAACGAATATGTGGACGGACGGACGGACAGACACACAGTGGGGTTTTTAAAAAAAACATGGCCAAAATCCAGTTAACATTTTTTTTCTAAACCAATTGCTACATTTTACTTCCTCATTAATCAAGAAAGGAAATAACGTCATGAAAACATTGATTTTTTTTGCCCAAAACAAGATTATTTATGTTCTACGATAAATGGAAATAAACATGAATACATTTACATTAACAATACTTTATTTATATAATATACTTATGTGCACATATATATACATATATACACACATGCACACACACTTCCCTTGCAACTGCCTCAAAGTTGGCAGCAGGACGTAAATGGAGGCTAAAGGACGAAGCACAGTGGTGTTCTCGGACACTGGTAGGTTCAACCATGCTGTGAAGTCTTTCTGCAATATCTCTGGCCAAAGTGAAAGCGGTACTCACCAACCCGCTCTGGGCCAGCGTGGTGTATTAAGGCCCACAATCCCCCCATGACATGTACACCCATAAAAAAAACGGCCCACATTCTCTGGAGGCTGGACTGCCTCTGACCATGGCAGTGGTGAGGAAGAAGGCATGAAGGCAGAGGGTGCTAAGATTCCCCGGAGGTTAAATGCCCACTGTCCCTCTTTCTCATCCTTACCCAATTCCTATAACCTCAACCTACCTACCTTTAACTGTCGAACTTAGTCCTGTAAAGGTAAACTTCAAGAGCTCCAAGAATAACTGGAGAAGATCAAGTGGGACATTTTAGGGCTTAGTGAGGTGAGAAGAAAAGGTGAAGGCCTATTGGAGTTGAAGAGTGGACTTATTTTTTATTACAGGGGAACTGACACAGGAAGAACAGGAGGAGTTGGATTCATCGTCAACAAAAAATTGAAGAATAATTTTGTGGAATTGGAAAGTTCATCCGAGCAGACAGCTAGACTAGTGCTTCAAATAAATAAAAGATATCAACTTCAAATAGTCCAAGTTTATGCCCCAACATCATCATAGTCGGATGAGGAAGTGGAAGATTTCTACCAAGAGTTGGAGAACTGCATGACAAAGGAAGCTACTATCTAAAAGTAGTCCTGGGTGATTTCAATGCCAAGGTAGAAGAACAAAAGGAAGATGACAGCGCAGTTGGAAAATGGGGCTATGGAGACAGAAACGAACAAGGGGACCGACTTGAAGACTTTGCTGAATGTACTAGTCTATATATAATGAAAACTTTCTTCAAAAAGAGTTCCAATAGAAAATGGACCTGGAAAGGACCCAATGGTACCAAAAATGAAATTGACTACATAGTAGTCAATAAGAAACAATTGGCTGAAGACTGTTCCGTCCTCAACCAGTTTAAAACTGGAAGCGACCATCGCTTGGTAAGATGCAGAATAAAGTTCAACTCAAAGTTGGAAAGACAGAAGCTTATAAAGAAGCCTAAGTCTATTATCAACACGCAGTGCTAAAAGAACGAAAATAGGAATTTCAGCTCCAACTGAAAAATCGATTCAGTGCGCTGGAAGACCAAGAAGTTGAATCACAATTTATAGAGATACTCAAGGAAACCGCTCAAGAAATAGGTGGAACAGTTAAGACAAAGTCAGAGAAAAAGTTAACCGAAAAAACGAGACTGCTGATGGAAAAAAGAAGGCAAATGAAAATTACTAACGATCCTAAAGAAATGATCCATTTTGCAGAACTTAACAGAACTATAAGGAAGTGCATCAAGGAAGATGTGAAATATAACTATGAGCTAATCGAGAAGATGATAGAAAACAATAGTAGCTATAAGAAAATTAAGCAACATCTCTCTGCCGGAAAGAGACAGCTGGTGGCCTTGATGCTAGAAGATGGCTCCATAACCCATAGTAGGAAATTAATCCTGAAACTGGTACAAGAATTTTACTCCAAGTTGTATGAGAATCCTCGAGCAAATGATGAAGTAAATGATGATGGAAATATGCCCATGGAGGAGGTGAGATACGCAATCAGAAGTATGAAGAATGGAAGATACCAGAAAAATGAAACCATACATGTATTATCCTTCTACACAAGAAAGGTTCCAAAGAAGACTTGAATAACTACAGACTGATCAGCCTACTCCCAACAGTCTACAAAATATTCACCAAAATACTCACTACGTGCCATCAAAACCATCTTGATTCTGCCCAACCCAGAGAGCGAGCTGGATTTCGCACTGGGTATAACACGATGGACCACATCCAAGTCGTGAGAGAGGTAATCAGTCGGACTGACGAGTACGAATTACCTCTATGTATGCGCTTCATCGACTACGAGAAAGCATTCGACTCTGTCCGAACTTCATCCGTGTTACGTGCACTAAAGAAACAAGGAGTAGAAGAAACGTACATAAACTCGATCAAGAATATCTAAGAAAATGCAACAACATCTGTCCAGCTGAATCAACAAACGAGTGCCTTTAAGGCCGAAAAGGGAGTGAGACAAGGAGATACTATGTCCCCTAAGTTATTTACAGCAGCTCTAGAGGAAGTATTCAAAATGCTAGAGTGGGAAGAAAAAGGCATAAAGGTAAATGGAGAACATCTGAGTCACCTGCGCTTTGCAGATGATATACTGTTTGCAGGGAACCCAGAAGAGCTCATTAGAAGAACTGAAGAGCTTGAGCAAGCAAGCCGAGAAGCTGGACTTAAGATGAGTCTCAATAAAACAAAGGTTATGTACAACTCCTTCACAAATTCTGAGAAGATACATATCAATGGAGCAGAACTCGGAGAAGTAACCAGCTATGTTTACTTGGGTCAACACATCACTACTGATGGTTCCCTTATTGGAGAAATCAACCGGAGAGTGAAGATGGCATGGAGTGCTTTTGGCAAGAATGCGAACATCTTTAAATCAAATATTCCAGTCTTCCTAAAAAGGAGACTGTATGACCAATGTGTTCTGCCTGTTCTGTCATATGGTTGTGAAACATGGACCATGAATGCCAGAATGATACAGCGCCTGCAAGCAACACAGAGGAGCATGGAGAGATGCATGTTAGGGATCACCCGAAGAGACCGCAAGAGGAACGACTGGGTAAGAAATAAGATGGGAGTCTGTGACATGATTAGAAGAGTGAAGGCGCTAAAATGACAGTGGGTGGGCCACACTGCTAGAAGAAATGACCAGCGTTGGACGTCCAGTGTCATCGAATGGATCTCAAGAAACATCAAGAGACCGAAAAGAAGACCGAAAGACAGGTGGGACAGAGAGCTTGTTAAGTTCTTGGGGCAAACTTGGAGGAGGGAGGCAGTTGACAGGGAAAACTGAAAAAGTCCGGGGGAGGCATTCATCCATCAGTGGATTGAAAAAGGCTGATGATGATATATGTACTTTGGCGTTTAAATTATATTTATGACATATAGTCCTATAATAAAGAAAAAAACAAAAAAATTATTTCTAATTAAAAATTAAAATCTGTACAAGTTACGAAGAATAAAAATCGAAGTAAATACAGTAGCAATAAAAACGTGTTTTAACAATCATATTTTATCGTAATTATGCATAAGTATCTAACATGTAGTTAACTTCTATATTAATGAAAATAAAGTCATAAAAACATTGGTTCTTAACTTAAAATTATGTTACTAGTCTACGAGAAAAATATAAACTAATTTAAATACTTATAATATTTTTACTTGCAGTTCACCTTACAATGGATAGTTACACTTAATACATATACATACTCCTAAAGATTAAAACAAATGTTTTCAATAAAAATATTTTAAATTATTAATCTGACTCTGAGCAAGAGGTTTCTTCAGAGTCCGTAGATGACTCCACATCTGAGTCCTCCGATTCTGCCGAAAATACGTTTGTGCCTGGAGGCATCAGCATGGCTATAACTTCTCGAGGGAAGGACTTTGTTTGTCGTTTTGGAACCTCCCGAATGGTTGATACAACAGGGTCTGATGATATTAAAAGACTGTTGAGTACGTCTTCTAAACTGTTTTCTCGGGAACATTTTCTTGAAAAACCTTCACGATATGCTTTGACGTCTTTGTTACATGCCTTTTGTGCCTCCTCTGACAGCATTCCAATTGGTAATATTGCTGACGAAATAAATATAGAACCGTGTATTAAGATTTTATATATTGTGGTTGGCATATTAAACCACGGGTACTTCACAAATAACTTAGCTGTGTCCAAAGTATATTCTTTGAATTTTTCAATGTTTATTGCATGGCCACTTGAAATCATCAAAAGAATCATTCTGAATCGTAAGACGAGCCCTTCATCTATCCCGGTTATGTTAGATGAATTTCGGCTTTAAATTTTTCCTGCATTCGTTTTTTATTTTCCGCGACCATTTTATTGTCAGTGCCTCTTCGAGCTTGCTGCTATCTGATGTTTAATTTATAAGAAACGTGTAAGAGGCATTCGAAGATACAAATCCACAGATGGAGTGTGGAAAGGCCAAATTTTAATGTTGAAGTGTCAATTACAGTGGAACACACTTAACACGAAAACGGATAACACGAAATATCGGTTAACAAGAAATGCTTGCTCGGTCCAGTATTTTTGTTGTTTCACTTCTATATTGCTAAAATCTTTGGATGTGGCGCCACAAATGTAACATTTTTGTGTCGATGAAGTTGATGATACAGCATTGCAAACTTTACCGTCTACCATAGCAAATTGTAAGTTATGCCTTATTAAGAGATGCTGTTCATTACACATCACTGAAGTTGGAATCAGACAATTGATTTGATCTTCATTGTACTTCACTTCCTCAACAGTAAGATCCACAGTTTCATGCAGAAACCGGATTCTGATTGGTCGACAAAAACGAGGCGAAGAAGGCCGGGGATTCTGCCATACAATAATTTTGTTTGAGGGATCAGCATCGCCAACTATTACCTGAAGCAGTACCAATGATGTGAGAAAAATATTTGCATCTGAACCAGTACCACTCTCAAATTTTTGTTTATATTGACTCTGTCCAAAATTACCATCGCATCCTCATTTAGATATTAATTGTGAACCGTTAAGTTGTTTGGTTGTTAATTTTGCCAGTACTTCTTTCTGTACTTCTGCAATACGATGAGCAGTGTGGTTCAATATAGCTTGCAACTTACTTCAGCACTATTCTAGGTGAATGTAAAAGCTTCACGATCGGAATAGCAGTGTTTCTTCGCCTCTTGAACGACTTGGTATGGAGGAAATGTTTTCTTGGCTGGAGCTCTAACCACGTTATATTGATGATGATGCTTCCCTTCAACTAAGATAGACAGTGCTGCATCACAAGAAAGTTTCATAATCTGATCTTCTCTCTCTGTATATGCCTTTCTGTATTTGCTAGCTCGCTTTAACGTTGAGAAGGTCACTTCCTTTATTATTTTCGCAGTGTCTACATTTCCTTCTGCACGTAAACTCATTTGGGCAGCATACGAGAGTTCAGAAGGACTCACTTGTGATCGTTTACACCTCTCACTGCTACAATGAAATCCCACGGGAGGACGACCACTCTTCTTCTGAGGCACAGTTGAATAAACGGCCAAATAAATGTCCATTTCCAGTCAATCCTTGTTTTTCCTAAAAATCTCTCAATAATCCAGTGAGAAGCGGTTAACATCGCTTTTAAATCAGAGGTAAAATGAGCCAATATGCGTTAAATGACATCTGATGACTCATGCGGAAAGTTCATAGTTTCCATAACGTGATTCTTAAAATGCTCACATCTATCACTATATTTTTTTGTATCTGAAGAAAATATTATTTCAAACGTTGTCTTCCTACTCAGAGAAATACGTTCATCGTGTGATCCTGTAAGAAAAAAAGACGTTGTAACGCAACGAGAGTAAACAGGATCGACCAATTTCTCCATATACAGAACAGAAATTTACTATACAGTGTGACGAAAAAAATACATTTTTTTCAAAGACGTGGTAATATGTGGCAAACCTTCTTACAGTTCCGTATAGCTGACCTACTGTATTATTCGACGCAATAAAAATTTCTGCCCTGTAATGCACGATAGATAATTAAAACTCGAATTGATTTATTCGTCTTGCAGAATATTTACGAATATTTTTTGCATAATTAAACACAAAGAAAAAGAAATACTAATGTAGAGAAATAAATTTGAACTATGATATAATTTTTTACATACCTCCCGGTATTGGATCCATGTTAACAAACAACTTCAAAATAACTGCTACACACACAAAACAGTAGATTCCAAAGGACAAAATATCGACAGAAATTTTGCAACTCGTCTTACTCACTTAACAGTCAACTTTGTACTGAAGTAGGCAAGAGATCTGTAGGGAGTTTTGGTGGAGCAACACGAAGTCAGAAATAGCCCAGATGATAAAAACCTGTCATGACTGACAAACCTGCAAACCTAGGAACACCCTTCTCCCTGGAAAGATGAGTTCTACTACTCCTAACTACCCCTGGGAGAGAGTATATATAGATTTTGTTGGTCCATTACCCAGAAGTCGCAGCGGGAATACTTGTGCACTTACAATAGTAGATGGTTTCACCAAATTTACTTTCATCGAACCATTACGCTCTCAGTTAGCCTCCCAAGTTGTTTCTACTCTATTTTATAAAATCTTTCCTACATTTGGCTGTCCCAAATTTCTAGTTTCTGATAACGGGACCCAATTTAGGTCCGCTCTGGTGTCAGATTTGTGCTTTAAATATGGCATAAAGCAAATCTTTACAGCACCCTATTATCCTCAGCCTAACCAAGCTGAACGAGTCCACGGCAATTTAAAATATGCTTTAACCATCTTATCACAAAATGACTATAGGAAGTGGGATGAATTTTTACCTAGTTTAACTTTTGCCTTTAATTCAGCCAAGCACAGTAGTACAGGCTATACTCCAGCGAAGGTGTTTATGGGAAGAGAACTCCCTCACCCCCTAACTAATTTCTGGAGAATTCCTCCACAAGCTCTGTCGGAGACTCTAACCCAATCTGAAAGGCAGTCCCTATGGCAAGATGTGTTGAAAAATCTAAAAAGGACAAGGCTTAGACAAGCGGTCGCTTTTAATAGAAGCCATTCCGAAAATCCATTCAAACTTGGTGATTTGGTGTTGTATAAAAGGCTCCACAAAACCGCCAAACTCACATCACAAGGGGTCAGTCCATTTCCGCTTAAAAGCTTCTTATCTCCTGTGACAGCTGTTCTGGAACTGTCACCCAATAAGGAGAGAATTGCCAACATTTCACATTTAAAATTGTATCATCAGTAAATTGTATGCTATTATATGTTGTATGTCTGGCGTAGGGAATTAGCGACCCCATCGCCCAATGATTCTTATCATTGCAATCAGCCTCCAGATGAGAATTTGGTAAAATATATTAATATTCGGCCTTGTGCTACGCCTTTGTGAAAACAAGGATGATGTCAAGGCATCATAAAAGGGTAATTACACCTTTATGTATGTCTCCATGGCTCTAAATTTTTATTATTTAACGTAACCTGGCCATGTGTTTCTTATGTTTGTTGGCAATAATATCACTACTACCACTATAGTTTTTGTGCTCTATCCCCAATTGGGATAGTGTATCTTAAAATGTTTATAAACTGTATGCCATATGTAACAATAGCCATGCATCACAAAACAGGGGGAAATATACTAGATTTAAAACTGTTTGAAATTATAATAATTGTCTTTACTACTTTGAAAAATGAATTAATGTTATAATAATTATCTTTGCTACTTTTGAAATTTAATTAATGTTATAATAATTATCACTACTACTGGACTAATTTGAAAGTTGTTAATGTCATACTGATTACATTCCTTGTCTTAGAATATAATTGCTGCTAAGTTTCCAGCAAAGAATACTGTTTAATTTTACTTAATGCATTAAATTCAAAGTAATCCTTCGTTAAATTTCGGTACTTCCCAGATGGAACTACCATGCATTATTTTCTTTGTTATAATATACAGTGTCATGTAATTTGCCCTTATTGTAAGCCTCAGGCAAGGAGTGGGCAATGATCAATTCTGTATCTTGAGTCGTTTTTGTATTCTGAAACCACACACGCCAGGACACATCATGATAATTAATATCTGTTATGGTGGAGACATAACAAGTTGTGCTATTGAGTTTCTATCCGAGATGACATCTGACTCCAGTGCTTAGTGAACACTTTTCAAAACTGCTTTCAAAGGGTGTACTAAACCTGAACAGTGTTAACCAGGGGTGGACTTTTCCCTTAGAACTTCAGATGGAATAGTGTCGCGGACTCTGATTTTCCGAACGACATAACATTTCCGGTGAATTATTCCCAATGTACTTTACTTACTACAATAACATTATTAAAATAAACTACATCATGATGACTAGAGACAATTCCTGTGTGTGTGTGATTTAATATAAGGTGTTATTAGGCGAAGTGCTACATGTAAAGGGTGTGAACAATTGGGGGGAAGAAGGTGGTCCAGGGTCATCCCCTTAACCCTTTAAAACTTTGTTTTTTTCATTTTCCGGGGGAGGATGCAGCAATTTTCCCCGCACCTACGCACTTAACAAAGCACTTGTCGAAAAAACGCGACGAATAACGCCCGCCATCGAATATCGCCTTCCTTCATTATCGCCGTCTTTCGTAATCGCGGAACAGAAACGCCATGGCTCTTCTCGCCAATGGCTCGGCCCTATAGCAACGCACTTTATATAGGGCGAATATTACCCCAATTTCCCATTTCCTCCTTTTTCCCATGGTTATATAAAGTACTCAAGAAATTAACCAATACGAAGTCAAGGAGTCGCCCGTTCAAACTACCTGCCAATCCTCCCCTCATCCGCTCCCGTCACATGACCGCAGCTTTCGGCAGAACGAGAGGCATATACTCCGAGAGATGAACAGCTGAACGGTCGATGGGCTACTCGACTCGATTGCCGTTTGACGGAGAGAGAGGAGCTTAAACTACGAGAGACGAGAAGATTTTCCTCGCAAATCGTGTGTGCTGAACCGTTCCTGAGGACATATTGTAACTATAGACAATACCCATGAAGTGTTTTACGTTGCAAGACAAGTTTTACGTCTCAAGTCTGCTTGCCTTTCGTTATGTCATGTTTGCTTAATTATAATATAGGCTATGTTATTCATGTAATTTAAACTACGAGACATATGTGCATCTCAAGACCATTTGTTTTCTTGCGTTGTTATAATTTGTCTGTAAAATATTTAGTTAGAAGTTGGTGTGGTGTTTTGATTTGGTTGCCACACATTTAACGGAAAAAACCCCATGTGAGACGGACGGATGGATGGACAGACAGAACAACGATAACAGGCGCTCACGCTGGAAGCAGAACGTGCCTAAAAATGGATAGAGTTAGATACCAGGTTGCAGTTTGGCAAAACTATTGATAGAGAACATCAACGAATCTCACAACTCGAATGACAACATTGGCGAGATATTTTAAAGAGAATTATAGCTGTTATTCAGTTATGTGCCTTACAACTGTTGGCATTTAGGGGAAATTTAGATAAATTGTTTGACCATAAAAATAGTAATTTTTTTAAAATCATAGAATTATTAGCAAAGTACGATCCTGTTACAAGTGAGCATATAAGAAGAGCCTAAAAAAAATATCCTCACAGTGACCATTATAAGAGCAAAGACATTCAAAATAATCTTATTTATCTGCTAGGACAAAAAGAGCATAATACTAATGTTGCTAGAATTAAGGAAGCAAAATATTAAGCATAATATTAGATTGCACTCTGGACATTAGCAGGATTGAGCAAACTAACTGGTTTTACACCATTATCTTCATAATTAAAAATGGGTTTCATTAGTCTTGTTAGAGCCATTGCTCAAAATTCCTTTTCCATGGTATTTAATGAATCATTGTGTTTATTGTGATGTGCAGAACATATTTTTATAAAAATTGTGAAACTGCATTTGTTATTGCAAAAGTATCAATTCCTTACAAATTTTCCATGAAATACAATAAGTAATCATTTTTTCCAACATTCACAATTAAAACATTTTTATAGCATAGAACGTCAGAATATAAATAATGATTATAAAATACAAAAAACAATGAATAGAAAATGAAAAAGAACTGCCACTATATAACCTCTAAACCCACATCCTCCTCACGCGAGTCAGAGTCACTAAACACTAAGCTACGGCGGCTTCTTGCACAGGGGGCTTCGTAGTAGGCCCATATAATATGCCGCACACACTGTTTTCCGCATTATTCACAAACCCTTGAGAGGCGCTCCTTCTCACTTTGTAATATTTCAAGTTACGACGCACAGCGTGCCCTGCCACATGCTCGTTGATATCGGTGTTCCATGACGCATATGGACTCGTTAGATTACTTTATTACGGCTTTGTCTCTGCATCAATTCAATCCTCATGGCACTCGTGGATCATCCGTCTTGGACTATGTAATTTCAAATCTTCCTCTTCCCAAAGTTTTTAGTGGGAGAAATGCCTTCAAATCAGATCATGATTCACTTGACGTAATTTTTATATGCAGCCGTCAATCTGGCAACAGTGCCTCTCAAACAACTGGTGCTTCTGACTTTGACCCCCCGCTTAATGCGAGGGCTTCTCGGAATACGCCCCCGCTAGAATTCTCAGAGTTTGGAAAAAGGCAGACTGGAAGACAATAAACCATGTGCTCAGCCTTCTTAAAGTTAATCCCTCTAAATGCACCTCACCTTCACCCTTCGTAAGCAACCAATCCTAAACTAATATAAAATTCTCAGTAATTCAGTTCCTGCAGTGACTTCACAAAAGGATCTTGGCGTAATATTTGACCAGGAACTCTTATTTGTCAACCACATTAGGAATGTTACTTCACGTGCTATGTCAATGTTGGGTCTTATTTATTGTTTCACCAAAATAACAGAAATTTATTCTTTACACACATTTTTTGTCAGTTGTGTACTCCCAATTTTAGAATATTGCTCACCTATTTGGTCCTCTGCTTCTCGGACTAATCTCAATTACCTGGAAAGACCATTAAATTTCTTCCTTCACATTATCCGTTATTGAGTTCCCTCCCTTCATGATGCAGCAGATTCATAATTAAAGTGTTTTTCTCTTTTTCGCGATCACTTTGTTTGGAATTCATTTGCGAGCTCATTTGCACCAACTAAGACTTGTTCGGAACCAGTCTCTCTGTATCTTTTTAGCCAATCACAGAGCTTTTCAAATGAAGAAAGACCTGTGGTAAGATCTATTGTATTACTCTGCAGCTCTTTGCTCTCAAAATTTACTTGGTAAATACTAAATCATGCCAAAACACTAATGAAACTAAGAACTTATAATCTTTTATTTGGTTAGCTAAGGATTCAGCTTCACACTTCTTGCCTGAAAATCATCTGTTGTTTCTGTTATCTCTACAAGTGCATCGTACAAGTCGCCAGGTTGATACCTGAGAGCCTTGACACATTGCATTCGACACTCCCACCTCGTTTCACAGAGAGGCTTTACAGAAAGGCCAGTAACGTACTTTCGGAAAACAACCCATCTTTTGTAGATGATGAAAAAAGCACATAAATACAATGAAGTGTTCCAAAAAAGGTCATTGCATCTGGACAAGTTTTGGCCATATCTCAGTGGACTAGATTGTAATTGTGACATTCACATGGTGTAAAAAAGGCTCTAACGTTTTTCTGAAGAAGTTGGGCCTGTACACCTGATGCTTTTCCTTTCATATTAGCCCTATTGTTGTAGCCCTGCCCACGGATATTATCAATGTCCAGTCCTAATGCTTCAAGTTCTTGTACAAGCACAATGTACAAATTTTCTCCTGTGCTGCTCTCCACAACTAAAAACTTAATAAAATGTTTGTACACTCCTGTTGGTGTATCAGGTAATGCACCATCAGACACATATCTTATTGTCATGGACATTTGTTCTTGGTGGTTGATATCAGGAGTGCAATCAAGTATTATAACAAAATACTTGACAGCCTTTATTCGATGGATTATTTTTTTTTGAACTGCATCCCCCATAATATTGACGAGCTCATCTAGAATACGTTTGCCAAGATAGTGGTCGTGAATTTCTTTACTGGAAATTCGTCTTAGATGCTCTTGCATTATTGGGTCAAATTTCCCCAGCAATTCCATGACTCCAAGGAAACTGCCATTTTGTGATGTTCCTAACTGTTCTACAGAGCCACAAAACGCCAAGTTACGTTCTGATAGAAAGTGAACAGCAGCAACCAGTGTTCTAGAATCAGCTCTTGATGAACTTACACAAATGTGTGTCTTTTTCCCATGCTAGAAATTCCTTTTATGAAGTAATCCTTGGTAGATATAGTATTAAGTATGAAATGAATTTGTGCAAATTGAGATGATAAAAACTGATCGGTAAACATTTAAAATTTCAGAAAACCAGGAAATTTATTCGTCCCGAAAAAAAATTTCGGGACACCGGGACAAAACATCAAAAACCTGGACAAGTCCCGAAAAACCGGGATGTCTGGTCCTCCTAGTCTATTTGGAACTTTGGAATGGGAAGATTTCTAAAGATATAATATCACATATGAAGTGGCCAGTCGGCAATTGTTTCTAATTGTTTTTCCTCTGTGGACCAACCGACCAATTCCAAAATAGCGCCTGCCCTGCCCACCAGGCTTTTCCCATCTTTGCTTTAAAGAGTCAGTTCATACAGAAAAGAAAACTAATAACGGCAAAATATTTTTAAATGTATTATTTTGTTAAATGTCAGCTTTATTACATTTAAGCACGTTTAAGAAGGTTTTGATACGGCAAAACGATTGAATTTTTTGTCCAATATGGCAGCGCCCACATGGTCCACAAGCGTGATTCAGATGAATTTGTAAAGAATATTTGAACCTAAAGATGATATAGAGCGATTTGCTAAAAATGAAATTTGAAGGCAACGTTACGAAAAGGAAGGAAGACAGCGATAACGTCTTATTCGTCTACTAGGGCGTTCGATACCAGATACTAAAAAACTCTTTTTTAATATACTTTGCCAGTTTGCAGTTTCCATGTCCGCAAGTTGTTTCCCTCCCAAAAAATAAAGAGCAAGGTGCAGGGCCCACTTAGCAGGGCCGGCCTGAGGCCAATTGTACCTATTGGATCCAATCGGGCCCCATGGCTAAGGGGGTCCCACAATGGTGTAGGGGCTCCAACTATCTGTTGGTGATGATTGTTTTTAATTTATCCATAGTCCCATCCATAATCAAGTGGTCTCATGAGAGGCCATCTGATGCTCTCAGAATGCAGGAAATGCATTGGCGGCTTGGGATCCACCCCGGATCCCCACCTCCTGGCTCGGCCTTTTAGGCCTCGTTGCTTCGGTCCTTCAGACCTCACTTGCTGTACCCCTCCCAAATCTTTTTTTTTCAAACTATGCCTTTTAGATGTAGGGGCCCCGCCAAAAGTTTTCTAATTGGGCCCCGCAATTTCTAGGACTGGCAGTGACCCTTAGCCGCAGGGCCCGATTGGGTCCAATAGGTACAATTGGCCTAAGGCCGGCCCTGGGTGGGCCTGGGTTACAATTAGGGCTTCCAATCCGGTTTTTACCATACCTGGTTAACCGGTTACTTTGAGACTTTTCCTACTACCGTATATACTCGTGTATAGTACGAGTTTTTACGACCAAATTTTTATTGCAAAAATTGGGGATCGTACTATACACGAGTAATGCATTTGAGGATTTAAAATTCATGTATCTCTACGGGCATTTTCGGTGAAGTTATGCCACCTGCACGCATTCTAATGGTAGGCTCCTTTATCGTTGTTATGTTGCTTCGTGAAGAGTAGAATCTTTTTCATATATATACAGCTTCAAATTCACAAATACTTGATATAAGTGACGATTTACGGGCACTTCCTTTCTTGAATTTTATGTATGTACATCTTTGTTTACGTCTTTTTACAAGGGATGGATTGGAACGAGTTGGACTAAAAGTATCGTAGACGGCATAAATTTATGGAATTTTGACATCTTGGAAAAAAGAAATTACTTTGTAATATTCAACAGTCTTTATTGTTTCTTCAATCACACACCGATCGGTTTCCACTACAAAGTCATTCTAAAGGTGTTACGTCGGTTAGTAACACCATTAGAATGATTTTGTAGTGGAAACCGGTCGGTGTGTGATTGAAGAAACAATAAAGACTGTGGAATATTACAAAGTAATTTCTTTTTATCCGTTATCCCTACCTATTAAGTAGTTGGATTACGTACGCGGAACGTAATCCAGACGTACTAGAATTGAAACGATTTTATTTCATCTTGTGCAATCATGATTCATATCACTTTTTATTAAATGTTTTAGGGGTAAGATACTTAACTTATCCGAACTTTAGTGTACCAGCATGAAACACTATTTATGACATTTACGGTCTATTCTATGGTGGTGTGGAAAATCAAGGTCGTTCGATATATCTCGCTCGTAACCATCGAAACGAAATATATCGACCCTGGTGGAAAGCTGGGGTCGTACTATAAACGAGATATATGAAAAAATCAGGTTTGTTCACCAAAAAATCAGGGGTCGTACTATACATGGAGTCGGCATATACACGAGTATATACGGTATTCATTAACCAGATAATTTTTTCCGATTAACCGATTTCTAGAAGGGAATATAAATTCTTTCCTAAATCAGTTATCAAAAGTCAAAGATAATTTGTTAGAACGAATAGCTATAAAATTCAATAGAATTCACTAGTGGGGGTAAGTTATCTCCTTCACATGGCGATTGGTGTAACGCGTTTAAGACAACATTGTGTATGAAATGCAAGTGTTGCCTAAGCTTTAGCGAGACGCTGAAAAAGTCTCCAAACCCCTCATGTTACCTTGATGCCCTCTCCTCTGCCCTTTCTTTTCTGAGTAGGCTCTATCGATGCAACATGTGTTGCAATTTTATAATGGCAGTATTCAACAAAAAACTCAGTAATGCAATGTGAGATACATTGTCACTTATTCTGACTTTGTATGTACATATGTGCAATTCGCAGAACATCTCAGAATCGATGCCTATCTCCAACACTGTAAGCAAATGAAAGCACAAATGAAGGCCGGACTGAAAGGCAGTAGTTACTAAGCTTTCGGCACCAACATAAGTCGTAGCAAAACTCTACCCAATTGAAGTGTTTGCTGTACGATACTGCTGTCAGGCAGAAATACATTAAGTGACTTATGACTACATGTCATACCACCGCGACACATTATTTTTTCGTGACAAGACGATTGAGATCTGCTGATTCAGACTTGGATTGTCATCTCCAATGCCCGCCGTCAATCAAGGTTCCCATTGTCCTTGGGCTATCGAGTGCAGAAGCTATTCATTGATAGTAAGTAAAGAGGATAACTACCCTTCCCATCCAAAGATTTTAAAAATTCCAAAATATTTTTAGAATAATTTTTTACTACGCAAAAATGGTAAAGTTTAGTACTTTTTGAACATAATATTATTTTTCCCTGTTAATAAAGTAAATTATTTATTACCCATAAGATACTTCCATGTGGGTAAGAAATATTATTTCTTGGTTACCTCCCAAGGATAAAGCCTGAATGGACTAACATTAGACCCCAAGACTGAAATCTGGATCCGCACTTTATAGTAAGTTCTCTTTAAGTAAACGATTTTACTCGTGCTTTTATATATATATATATATATATATATACATTTTTTTTTCATGATTAATAATTAATGATCACAGATTTCGGAATATTGCATTTTTAATAAACTTAATTGAATTTATTATAGAATTCCTTCATTATGAATTCAAAGAGATCAGTTGTTTGGAATTTCTTCCGAAAAGTAGCCGGAGATCGTGCTTTAGGAGATAAGGCAGAATGTATGAAATGTAATGCAACTATTACATGCAAAGGAGGTTCTACATCTGGACTTATTAATCATTTGAAATTTAAACATAGTATTGACGCAACAAAAAAGGAGGAGAACGAAATCGAAATTCCTACAAAAGGGGCTAAGTTGTCATCAGGTATCATGCTTAATTATGTCAAAAGAGAAAGCCTTGCTGAAATTTTAGCCAAACAGTGCTGCTCACGATGGCTTTGCAATCTGATCTATAACCCATTCGGCTGCGATTAAAGAATTTGTGAGTAAACGAAGATATGCAATGCCGCTAAGCTTAACAACCATCAGAAAAATAATTATTGAGTTTGCTAATATTAAAATGCTCAAGCTTAAGACTGAGCTTCTTAATTTGAAGGCAAGAGGAAAACGATTTTCCATTACTGTAGATGAGTGGACGAATAGAAACGTTAAGAGATTCTTAAATTTGACTTTGCATGATAACAAAAACGAATATAGGCTTGGGTTGGTATACGTTTCAGGCACCTGTGGGGCTTTTCAAATACAACAATTAGTTGAAAAAAAATTGACTGAATTTCGACTAAACATGAAAAGTGATATAATTGCATCGACACATGATGGCGCAGCAGTCATGCAAAAATATGGTAATTTAACCGACGTTGAAAGTCAAATCTGTTATAATCATGCTATTCACTTGGCCATCATGGACGTTTTTTTACAAAAGATTGAATTCGCTTGATTTGAAATTTCAGGAAGACCTTAATATCTGTAGTAGTGAAAGCGAATCGGATGAAGACAAAGTTTACGTCAGTAGTTTTGAGTTAGACAGTAACATATATTTTTACAACAGCAAAAATCAAAATGATACCGAATATAGTTTCTGAACTGATATTAATAATGTTCTGAATGAATCACGACGAATCATAAACTACTTCTAAAAGTCTAGTGTTAAAAATTCTATTACAAAAGTACGTGGCTGAGCAAGAGAAAAAGGAACTTTCCCTTATATTGAACTGTAGAACAAGGTGGAATTCTTTAATTCCCATGTTAGAGAGACTCTTAAAGATCAAAGAATGTATCAAGAATGCTATGGACGATATTGGTTGCGAAGGGATGTATAATGAGCAGAATTTCACAATATTAGCAAATTTGGTTCAAATTTTGAAACCGCTGGAATTAGCTGTTAAAGAGTTAGGTAAAAGTAATGCGACACTTTTGACTGCAGAAAGTATTTTCGTATTTTTATTCCAAAAGTTTAACCAAATCAACAATCAACTCAGTTCAGAAATGGGTAAAACTTTAAAGAAAAGTATCGGAACATAGAAACTAAAAATCAGTTTCACTTTTTAAGTACCTTCAAAATGCAGAAATTTCGAAGTCTCTTGATAATCAGGATTTTTCTTATGCTTCAAAGTCCGTGATATATTCCTACGCAAGAGATATAATGTAAAGAATTTTTCCAAACTGTATTTCATCAAATAAGTCTCTTATTCAAGATAAAATACCATCAAGTTCACAATCCTTGATGCCAACAGTAGAAAAATCTCTAGCTCAAGAGATGCATAAAAGCATATCTTTAATTTTAGCTGAGCCTGAAGTGAACGAGTCCTGGGCAGAACGTTTAAGTGTAACACTGAGGTAGGTTTATTTTTCTTATAAACTATAAAACAGTAAGAACTCTTTATAATGAACATCCATATAATGAAAACCTCTGTATGTGAAACATAATTGTGGGTCCCAGATATTACTTCCACTAAAGTTATATTCATGTGAATGAATTATTATGCTGTACAATATTCAACAAAAGTGGAATTTTGGCTGGTTTTAAATTTACATATATTGTTCTAGGTTTTGCTACCAGGAATAAAGAAGAAGACGAATTGCTAAAATTACTGAAAAACCAGCCAAAGGCAATGGATGAAGATGATCTCTACTGCATGTCGGTCGCACAGCGAATCAAGAGAATGCCTCGCCTGGACAAGGCTCAGATAAAATATCAAATTGAGGGGCTGTTGTTTGAATACGAAAAAAAACAGAAATAAAAATTGTTGCATTAATGAATTGTATTTTCTTTTGTCTTAATAATATAACAAATTCAATTACCCTGGCAATGGAATAAATTATATCCCATTGGCTATCTATCCCATTGCCAAGGTACTTGTCCAATGTCCTCAAAATAATTAGCGAAAGCTTCCCTCATCGAATAAGCCTCCCTTCTGGAGTTATTAGCTCCCACTCTACCCATTCTCCTTAAACATCCATTTTCTACCACGAAAATCGTCTTGCGTGCCATAGGTTCGCCATCACTGTCCTATACCCTACTCAATATAACCATGATGTTCACATACACAGTTATAAACTCCGTCAATGTGGACCAGGAGAGAAAGGGAGAATGTGAGGAAGAGAATAGGAATAAGGGATGTAATGTGAGGGAAGGAGAATAGCAATTTTCATTTTAATAACAATATACTTTATTCATGTCTATCCACCACTTTTAATGGGCAATTATGTGAGTTTTTCATTAAATATTTCATGATAATCCTTTTAAATAATCTAAGAAGTATATAAAACCAGAATATTTAAAATATCTGCAGTTTTTTGCTCATTTCCATTTATAATAACCTGCACAGTTGCAACACAGAAGAATGTTCTTTATTCCATCAATGTGTTTCTTGTGTGTCCTGTTCTACACCCAATCTAGTATTTTTTATGAATGGGTTTAGGAGCATCTGGAAGGGTTGGGGTGATCTCTGCCATCAATGGAAGGGAAGACAATATGAAACAATGCAAGGACTGGGAAATATGGCTCTACACAGGCCTGCTTTTCCAGACCCGACCCGGCCCATACAAATTTGTACCTGGCCTATATGATGTCGAAGAAATTGTAGGCCTGGCCTGTGAGACATTATGGTGATTTTTAACGCCAGGCCTGAGACCATAATTGATTCCAAAGGATCGGCCCATACCCAGATTGTGGGTCCATGCAGGACACTACTGGGAAAGCCTGAAACATGGAATGTGGTCCTTGGATTTGATATGGTACCTTAATGTGTCATATAGATTTGGTGATGCAACTTGATGCAGCCCACAACACGTGGCAGATCCAAGGGGAGGGGAGATGGGGCTAACACCTATATTCTTTAGGGGTGGCAGAAGGGGAAGCCGAGAGGGTTGTCATTCATATTAATGAATTTTATTTTCCTTTACTCATTGCAGACCTTTGGTTCTTTTTACGTTATGGGAAAAATCAAAGCAATAACACATTCCGTTATATTTTTATATAATCATTTATACATTATGATCAAGGAATAAGGAATCAAAGTATAATGTGAGCATTATATATTACTCTGTAGAAAATGTACTTTTGTGATAATTATCCCATTATTCTATTGTGCTCCATGGTTAATTAATAAAAAATAAGTAATAAATATAATAAAGTAATTTTGACAAGGATTCAGTGTATAAATTGAAAATATCCCCCACCCTTATGGAAAATAGTAATTGCCCCCCCCCCCCCCCCAATAAGACTAATCATAAACATAAACTCGAAGGGGAAAAATTGTGAACATGACCTGGGATCGAAATAGGGTCTCCCGATTTTTGGTTAAAGCACTTACACGGCAAGTGGGAGACCCGGGTACCATCCCTGGTCAAGTTCAGAATATTTTCTTCTTCTTCAAGTTTACATTATCAGGATAATTTCCATGGATTACATAATTTACGCAAATTTTCTTTGTTGGAAATGCTTTAGTGAAAATTAGAAATCCTCAGAATTTGCAACACACTAGCGACTTCCTGGTTGAGAAGTAGCATCATCAGATGTATAGTGAAACCATGGTCATATCTGTATATTAAAATTTAAAAAGTGGAAAAAGTACAAGTGTTCAATTTCTTTATTCTCCAAAATGGATAAATTCCACAAGATAATGTCAAAAACAATGGATTTGATACTGGTTGAGGAGCTCTGGTTTAAGTGATGATTAGGAAAAAGAAGGTGGGTGGGATAGGAAAGTAGATTGAATGATAAAGTTACAAAGTATATACAAATACTTTAGGCAAACTTAACAGAGGTGAATGGTTCTGAAAAATGAATTCATTTAAAAGAAAGAAATTCTTACAATTTGTAAATGTTCTAAGGCAGTTTCTCAAACTATTGCTTCACAAAATTTGGCAAACCCTGTTCTAAGGCATCAACTTTGCGGTCTTCCAGTTCAAAATGAAAGAATTTGGGATTAAATGAACACTGATGTATTCCGTCTAAAAGGTGCTTCTCATATTGGGAATTCGAATGATTTAACAGAAAGCACAGATTATGTCCACAAATCTTCTTCTCAAAGCTTCTCCCAGTTTGCTCAATGTAGACTGTTATGCAATCATTACAAAAAAGTTTATATGGCAATCCATCATGATATATTTATGGGACCTTTTGCGTTTAGAAATAATAATTTAGAAAATGTATCTGGGGAATAAAAAGCAGGTTTCAGGATAAATTTAGGAAGAAAGGTTGGACAATTTATATGTAAGGTTTCCTAGGAGCAGGGCCACTTTACCCAATGGGCAAAGTGGGCAAATGCCCAGGGCCCCCTGATTTTAGGGGCCCACACTTTGTGACAGTCAGTACCATGTGTTTAACATTTAGACTGCGAAACAAAGATTTATACCACTCACTCGTACACGGCACATTTTTTACCTAAAGAAATTGTTTTATATTGTGCTTTTTTGGTAATAAAATTTGATCCAATTTTACTTGTTTATACTCGTTAAGTATTCTAGTTTCAATAAAAAAACAAGATCAAGATATGATGTGGGTAACATAAACCAACATAAATAAATATGAATTATGCAAAAGACATTAGATTTATGGCGTGCGACACTTTCATGTGTATAGAAGTTTCGCATTGCCTGTTTAAAATCGTATTATAAATTAAACATGGAATAAGTTCCTTTTTTGGCATGTTCTGCTTCCAGCTTAAATGCCTATTAGTGTCGGTCTGTCCGTCCATATGTTCATTCTCGGCTTCTACAGAACGGATTTTCATGAAATTTGATATTAAAGACACAATAAAAAACAAAAAGAAAATCGCATAAATAAATCATGTAAGCCAATCAGGGGTACACTTTCCTAACTTGTTTAAAGTAAAGAAAGTGGAGGCCCAAGATCATACTTTGCTGCTCACTATTGCCTTAAACCTACGAATGGATGTCTTTGTGAGATTAAGCAGGAAAAACCAATTTTAGCAAGGCGATAAATCTACGCTTTTTAATAACAACTTTATTGATCAAATGGATCTTGTTACTAATGTTGATAACAATCTGATCAGTGGTGTTAAGCTCTATTTGGACATTCAATTTATAAAGGGGAATATTGAGAAGATGGTGAACCAAGCAGATTGCTATCAACAATGGCTACTCATTTAATGTATGCTACTGACCACCCTTTTGCATTAAAACCAAACTTCTTCAGCTACATATATAAGTCCCCTCATTCAATTAAATAATATGCAGTAAACAGATACCTTATCATAATTTTTTTATAATCAATTACAATCCAGATATGTTATATACACGTATCAAGAAAATAAATTTTACGAATAAAACCCAATCAGTCACGGCTTTGGGAAAAAATAATCACTCAAATAAGTTAACTGGACCACACAATGACTTTCTGAATTTTCATGGCTTTGATTTATAGACTGGTCACCTAAGATTGAAAAAAACATATCAATCAGTTTTATGAGTATAAACTGCACAAAAATAACATTCGACCATATACTATGTTTCATTTTCTAGAACTAGAAGAACAATTTAGTTTAATACAATACTGAAGCCTTTTAGAGTATAAGAAATTGAGCATTTAATTTCATGATAAATATGAAGAATTAGCTGAAATGTTCAAGGAAAAATATTCCAATTATCTCACCTTTGTCAAGAATTGCAGATGGAAATATATCACTGGAATTATGAAAAATGGTTTTCACTTTTCGTTTTTCTTTCGATGTTGATAAACACACACTCCAAAAAACTGGAATAGATCTGAAAATGCACACCTTTTTAATCTCTTCTCAAAAACATTAGTAATTCTTAAATTTAATTTAATTTTGGTGATACTAGAGCTACAAAGGAATGGCAATATTTGTGAAACAGCAATAAATACACTTCTAAAGTGAATAAATGGTCTGAAGTACATAACCAAACTCTACTGAAGAATGCAGAATTAAATGATAACTACAGTAAACTCCCTGTTATCCAGCACACATGCAACCGGAATTTTCAAGCAGCCGGCATCTCCTTCCTTGTGATTTTTTCATTACAACTATTTTGGAATGTTACAACTAAAATTGGGGTATTCGGCAATTTTTATATTTAATTTGGGATGTTACTGCTAAGATTTGTGTTTTCAGCAATCGCAATACACAATTGTGGATGTTTCTTGAACTCGGTGTTTGTGTTAAATAAAATATTTTGCACACCCTTTTTAAATGCCTCCTAAAACTCCAATATGAGCTAAAGGTAATAACCTTAACCCAGAAACTTGATATAATAAAACGTATAGAGAAAAGTGAGGACCGTAATGTTTTAATGAAAGAGTTCAATGTCGGTTCTTCTACTATTTATGACATTAAGGCAAAGATATCACTGTTAATGAAATTCGTTACGTCTTCTGAGACAACTAGAAGAGCTGAATATCGGTGCACTCTTCATAAGCCAAAACTAGAGCAATTGGATATTGGTATTTATGAATGGTTTTCTATAAAGCATCATTTCTATAAGAAGTCATTTCTATAAGAAGTCATTTGTCTACTTCAGCTGTGTGCTATCTCAATGAGCTATGTGGTTTTTTCTAGGAATAAACATCTTATCCCTTGTTAAAATGACAGACAAATAGAAGAAAATTGTTCTTACTATTAGAAATTTGCATTATTCGTGTTTTTTGATTATTTGTGCTTCCTCTTACATCCATCTGGTTGGATAATAATTATCCGACTACTGACTGTTGACCTCATCAAGAAGTTCACAGAACTGCTGGTGATTTAAGCCTTTTGACATAATTTTGTTGACCATCTGAATTACTAGATTCGTTACTTCTGTGATCTCAGGTGGAAAATGTTGTGCGCAAAGTGCCTCTTGGTGAATTATGCAGTGAAAGGACACCACATTATGGTCAACCATATTCTACAAAAGTGAAACAAATCCCTTCCTTACCCCTTTAATATTCGATGCCCCATCTGTTGTTACTGAGATAATATTGCAAATGTTTATCTCTTTTTTCTTTAAACAGTCAACAACAGCTGATAAAATATCTTCTCCCCTTGTTTGACCTTTGCAGGGCAGTAATTCAATAAGCTTCTCTTGGGGTCCTTCGGAATTCACATATCTCGCCATGAGAACGGCTTGTGCAATGCCATTGACATTGCAAGACTCATCATAAGAAATAGAGAATTCAGTAACTGGCTGAATGTCCATAATCTGTTGGGTACTGATATCAGTGGCCATTTTTACAGTTCTGTCTCTCACTGTCTTTGCTGACAACAACATATCCCTAAGTTTCTTAAAAATCTTCAACTCATCCACAACTTTCTTTCTATAATCTCCAACTGAATACTTTTCTGCGAAGAAAAGGTCTCTCGAGATTTGTTTTTATATTGTTGGCGAGTTTTGCATTGCAAATTCGACATAAAGGTAAACCATCTGAACTCATAATGAATGCATAGGACTCTGTCCATTCATTTTTAAACTCTCGGTGCTCATCTTCGATTTTTCTTTTTTTTGTAAACATTGACATCCCAGAATGTAACTGACAATTTTAGTTAATTTAAATAAGTTTAAAAACAATTGATATAATTTTTAAATATAAATAAAAAATTTAAGCTTAAAAGTTGTAAATCTATAATAAAGAGAAACAATTTGAGGATCCATCTAAAATTCGAGTAAATTAGCATAAAACTACTTCGTCTGAGTAGAAAAGAAATTAAAAATGATTTCAAAATATATTCCTAGTGCAGGAAATTAAAAAGAGTAAGAAAACTCGATAGTATCCAAAATACTTAAGAAAATTAAGGATGCAAAAGAGAAAACCACCCAATTGCTCACTCTGAAGAATCCTGGATTAATAATGGTCCAGCAATAAAACGTAAAAAGAGATATGTACATAACCCCAAGCTTTCCTTGTAGGATTATTCACAGACTTTAACACATCCGAATGAGCGATGTTCACGGCTAGCTATCATACAGACAATGACTGTGTAAAATTAAAAGGAGCCTCTCAAATAATATGGTGTTACATTGTTTTTATCCACCAGTGGCCTACAAGTATAGAAACCTCTGAGTAAGCATTTCACTACAAAGTAGCAATTTACAGGCTGGTGACCTATCTTATCAATTGAAACCGTCAATGTCGCGTGAGAATGGGCATTGGGAGCTGCAGATCATTCCTCAAAAAGCCGCATGCGGCTCAGGAGCTGCGGGTTGCCGACCCCTGCCTTAGGCCTTGAATATAATGCAAGTGCTACTTTTACAATGTCATTTCAGGGAAAAAAACATCACGTTATATTCGGGCCAATACGGTTTATTTGAAGAGTCCTAAAAATAAGTATTATATTCTAAGGAAAGAAATGAATTATGAGTTATTACCAAATTTGTAGAATGATCTGACTTGATAGGAAATTTCTTTTTTATTAGTAGGTATTTACATTGCTATTAACTTTGATATTTGAAAGATATGAATAAATTATTTCTAAGAATAATAAGTAGAAGATTTTCAGTTAAATAATAAATACCTTCCTGTCTTATTGACAGGCTTTTATACTAGTTATTCATACTTGTTTCTATTGCAATACAAATATTATATGGTGAGCCATTCGCTATACTGGCACATTCTAGTAGTAGTAATTAGGTTTTCAGGTGTGTCAACAGCTAAGGTTATTTTGCACCATCAAATTCTCTTAGAGAAAAATCAACATACATCACAACATCCATGCCCGAAGCGGGATTCGAACCCGCGACCTTTGCGTTAGAAGGCAGGCGCATTGCCTACCAGTCTAACCCGGCCGGCACTGGCACATTCTATTTAACAGCATTGGCCACATGGGTGCCTATAGAATGGGCTTTCACTGTACAGGTTACTCCCGAGATTTGACCAATTTGAGAATTCGACTGGTCGAAGCCTGCTTGTTCGACCCAGCTGATCAGTCGGTCGAATTAGGAACTAGTTTATGCGAAGTAATTTCCAGCCCGCCCAACCCCACGAGGTTTAGTTTCAGTCTAGACATCGTTATTTCTGCTCTAATTTTTTGAATTTGTACTGATTTCACTAGTTTTTAGGTGCATTCAACATTCGACTGTTCGAGATTCGACCATGTTTTCAGGAATGCATCCCGGTCGAATCTCAGGAGTCGCCTGTATGTTTTTGCCCTTGCGGTGGAAAATTACCCTTACATCCAAATGTTTGACGAGTTTTTCCCACTTGTTTACTCTCTTGTACAAAAATATATACTTGCTTTAAGTCATACATTTCCATACCAGAGGTAGCCCTATTCATTTTTCAAAGTTATATTTAGGCAGATGTCCACTCCAGTTCTGACCATATTCATTCAGTCAGGAGGCAAACTATCCCTCGTAGCATCAGGCATTTTATTTATATACAAAGTGCTACCCAAAAGTTCCCAGACTGGCTCAAAAACAAGGCATAGGCTTACCTTAATTACAGATTGTTGTTGTCCCTTTCAAAGCAGACCCATTGTGAGTTAAGACACAGAGTCCACCATTTCTGCCATTGCTGGAAACACCGCTGGAAATCTTCATTTGAGATGGCGTTCAGCACTGTCTGTGATTCCGTTTGAATACGAGAGTCTGTGTGCCATGATTCTCAAGAACATGTCAGGAACGACCGAAAATTCTTGTCAAAGATAAAAACAGGAGATGAAAGTTGGGTTTATGGGTATGATCCCGAAACCAACAGCAGTGGAAAAGTCGGTCTCACTGCATCCAAAGAAGACCAGGCAGGTCCACTCAAGCATCAAGACCAAGTTGACTGTTTTTTTTTGAATGTGGAGTTGTGCACAAGGAATTCATTCCTGCAGGCCAAACAATCAACCAACAGTTTTACATAAGGGTCCTTAGGCATTTAAGAAAAGATGTTCACCTAAAACGACCAGAAAAGTGACGCACTAAGAGTGGGTCGATTCATCACAACAATGACTCCGCACACACTGCTTTGTCTGTGCAACAATTTCTCACCAAGAACAACATGGCTGTGGTCCCTCACCCTGTGTACTCTCCAGATCTTGCTCTCTGCAATTTTTTTTGTTCCCTTAGATCAGTGGTCTTCAAACTGTGTTCCGCGGAACCCCAGGGTTCCGCGGACTTATCGCAGGGGTTCTGTAGGGCTTTCACGTAAAAAATGCTTTATTTAAATCCAGAGCCGGTCTTATGGGCGGGCGAGCCGGGCGGTTGCCCAGGACTGCCGAAAAGAGACACGGTATGAGTAATGGGGAAAAATCACATAATTTTTGGCTACATACTGTCTCCGGCTGATATTGGAAGATTCGTTAGAAAAACAATTATACCAGTTAGTGATGGTTGCACACTAGGGTGTGCCGAAAAAAGATAAAGTTTTCAGATCGAAACGTAATAGTGCAGAAAATTTGCCTTTGGTGAATAGAAGACGAGTGCAAAAAATTTTTTTCAAATCAGTCAATATTTGACCCTCGTGCATCGCATTCAAAGTTTCGAAAATTTGAACATTTCTACCCTTATTTCTGTAATTTTTAAAAATTATTCCTGACAGGAATATTTGCTATATGGTGTCAATATATGATCTTTTGGCACTAAAAGGTCATTTTCAGTTGTCACGGACGGAACATTCACAACATAGCCTCTCCAACGAAAGGATACATTGGGCCTCCCCTACACCCTCCACTCCCTCCCACTGCCGAACGACGGGTCACAACTTATCAAAGAGCATCTCCACGAGTTTCCGCATCATTGTTAGTTCAGCTCTCAGCGAGTGTGGACGCAAGTTCTGTCTTGTCACTCTCGATCATTCGTTTGAGGTTCTCTTTCGCTCTGCTTTCTTCGCTTTGCCTCTTGGTTTGACTGATAGGCTAGGAGTTATCCATCAGGTTGGTTTACCAATTACCAGTCCTATTTTCGCTATTGTTTAGTGGCATTGCTTATCCATGGAGGAGCCACGGAAGCATTTCACAAGGAAGTCATTCGCCTGTCCTATATTTGGCCATCCAAAAGATTTGCCTTCATCTAAACTTCCTTCATATGAGGAAGTTCTGCGATGTTGTTTTGAAGATTGGTTCAAGTTAGCCTTGGAGGCCAACTACACGGCAGTCAACTTTTCTGTTGTAGCAGGTGTGGTGACCAAAAAAGTCAAAGATTTGTTTGATGAAGCATCTATTCCCACAATTTCTGAGCAAAGAATTTTACAGATGATTAATGAATATCATAAAAAAAACTACAATCTGAGAAAGTCATACAATAGGGAGAAAGATAAACAGAAATATCAGAGCAAGCTGAAAAAATTCAAGCAGGAAGCTGCTAAACATTTGTATGTAGCTGCTGCAAGTGCCCTATGACTCATGTCTGTGAAAAAAGACCTGACAGTTGTAAAAGTAAATGCCCGATTTCCATGACCTGCGTCTGTGAGAAATCAAAGAAGATTCCTGTAATTGAGCAGAGATTTATGTATGATCAAAGGAACCAAAGAATTGGTCAAGTAGATATGCAGGAAACTGAAAAACTTACCAATACAATTCTCAGGAAAGGACGAGGGCTTAATCGCCGCGCATCTGCCCGTTCAGAGTGTAACAGTAGGTCTCAAACACTCGATGACTCTAAGGACATCATTCTTTATGATGATATCCACCCATCGTCAAATTTCAAAGAGGAATCCACCATACCAGAAACAGAAAAGGGTACCAACACTATCTACTACATCTTCAAATTCACAGATGAGGTTCGACTGCATTGTCTTCTGGGAGGGAGTGGAGTGTGGAGGCCCAATGTATTCTTTTGTTGAAGACGCTATGTTCTGAACGTTCTGTCCGTGCCAAAACATCATATATTGACACCATATAGCAAAATATTCCTGTCAGGAATAATTTTAAAAAATTACAGAAATAAGGGTAGAAATGTTCAAATTTTCGAAACTTTGAACGCGATGCGCAAGGGTCAAATATTGACCGATTTTCCACACTATTACGCTTCGATCTGAACACTTTTCCATCTTTGGAGCGTTTTCTCGGTGTTGGGGCTCCCAGGAAAAAAAAATTTGGACGAAAGGGTTCCGTGGCCTCATGAAGTTTGAGCTGCCTTAGATGAAAGTGCAGCTCAAAGGACGGATATTTGAAGACGTTTTTGAGATTCAGACAGAAATGCAGGCAGTGCTGAATGCCATCTCAAATAAAGACTTCCAGCTATGGCAGAATCACTGGACTCTGTGTCTTAACTCACAATGGGACTACTTTGAAGGGGACAACAATGATATGTGATTAAGGTAAGCCTATGTCTGATTTCTGAGCCAGTCCGGGAACTTTTGCGTAACACCTTGTACACTTCAGGGTGAGACAACTTCTCCATCAATGCCTCCATATACATCTCAAAGGATTTTATACTGAAAATTTGCAAATAATATTCTATCAATACAAATATAAATCCATATATATCTTACCCTTTGACGAGAGGAATTGTAAGCTTTGGGTGAACAGGAAGGGACACATAGATGGTTCTCTGCAGATTCTGATCAGGAGAAAAGCAATCACTGAGTTGATTTTTTGGGGATGCTATATCAGTAGAAGACAAAAGGATGGATGCAGCAGATATAAATATTGCACCTAGAGACTGTTCGTCCAAGTGGAAGCGTGCTTTGAGTACCATCAAAACTTCCAGTAAAGAGTGAACGTTCACCAAATTTTCCATATATTTTTTCCTCTCGACTGATTTAAAAAAGGACAAATGTTTTAATCTTTGGCAGATTTGATCCAACTGTGGAGCATGTAACTCAATCCCTGAAAAATAAGATAGAACAAATAAACCCATCAGAAAAAAAACACTATCTTTCTTTTGCTAAGGTTTTTGACATTAATCTATTATGAACAGGGTAACAATGTAACAGCAAAATTTTTGGTAAATTTCTGTCAAGCCAAAAAGTCCTTAATGTTTCAAATTATGTCAATCTCTTGGTCGGTGCACTTACTTAAATTGAAATTATAACTAAATGACAAAAGAGAGAAAGATGACATTTTCAGAATAGATTATATCATGCTAATAGCACTATTTTTTCCATGCCAACTCCTAATTTTTAGGAACCCAATAGATGGAAAATTTTATTTCCAGCCATATTTTTTTACAATAAAAATTATAAATTTCATATGAATTAACCCCTCAGGACAGTTTGACGTACTCGTATACGTCCAACCCTGTCTGCCGCTGTGGCAGTTATACATAAAGATATGTATATTTTTCACTAGGATATTAAGTATTTTTTCATAAATTTTTATGGTTTTCTGTATAATAGTCTTAAGGAAAAAATACTTTCCAATACTCATGCATACTTAATACAATAGTGAAATTTAAATATTGCCCTATGGAAGTTAGTGGGCATTTAATTACTGACTTGAGGGGTTAATGCAGTACAAACACCAATATTTTCTTATTGGATGGTACCAAGGAATGTTAATCCATGCCATTGCTGTTTTGAATCTGAAATAGGAGAGGAATACTTTTAAGGGCCAGTTTTACTCATTTTATATTGTACAGACTATCAACTAATTTACTAGAATGACCATTATTGGGGTGACTTGTTTTATTGTATTTAATTCTAGATTTATGTTCAACTTGGGCATAGAAAATTAATCAAACAGTGCAGCACTGAATGGAAAAAGGGCTACATTTTGAAAGATGTGGTTTCTTTAACTAAAATGATTTGATAAGTAGTGGAATGCTTTCAAACGATAGAAAAATCAAATTTCTTGTTAGATACATGCTGAATGACACTAATATACTATTTGCAAGTAACGTTTTCTACTACAGAAGTTTTGTGAGGTCACAAGAATTTTTAATACTGAATGTTGGGGAAAATCGAGTATATTGTCTAAACCAGTGTTTGTCAACCTATAGTAGACTGGGGAGCACCTATAGTAGAGGTATTCATTGACTTAGGAGGAGCACTATAACAAAATTTCAGGAAAACATTTGTTACCTAACAGCTGGAATGTCCATCACAGTACACTTATCAGTACAAAAATGATCTAAAAAAAATGAATGAATGAATCAATACGAAATTAAAAATGATCTCACATCTATTATGTATTGGTTATTTAATTAAAAAAATAAATCCATAAACAATGATGAAGGATTAAAAGACTGCGAAGCACCTACCTAATGGTTATGGTGCATCAGTGCTCCGCGGAGCACTAGTTGAGAAACGCTGGTCTAAACAGCTGGAAACATAATCAGGGTTGCTACAAACATAGAATTTGAAAACTCCCTGACTCTTCCCTGTTTTCCAGACTCATATACTTGGTTTTCCCTGACCTTTTCAAGGATGTCCCCAATTATTTACCTCTGAAAAATTCAGATGCCCAGAAGAATTTATGAGTAATGTAGGGGTAAATTAGAAGGCTGTTATGTGCATAAAAAACATTTATTGATTGCACATGATGGATAAAGTATCGAGATCACATAAAATAATCACAACAAAACCAATGCTTGAGGTATTGCACACTTTTACATTCATGTTTATGAGAGTATAGATTCAGATGATTTTTTGACAAGTTTCTTAATGTCGCAAAAAGGCAACCAACTAGAGCAAAATTGTAATGTGCTATAACACCTGTATAGAGTATTTTGTGTGTTAACAAAGTATTAGGTAAATATTACATTAGTATGCTCTACATGGTTGCCATTTTACATTTTAAAAATCACCAAACGTCACCAAATTTAGGATCTAAATTACATGAATACGAGTATAGACCAAGCTAACAAGCAAGCATAATGTTATATTTTTCATAAGGGAACAAGTTATATGATTATTTGTTACCGTCACTTATATTGCATAACTTTTTTCTGCCTGTAAAAGTGGCAATAATTAATTAGGCAAAAAAAATTAGGACACTTAAAAACAAAAATGAATTAAATACCGTTTGCTGACTAGAAAGTAAATGTTATTCACATAGGAATAAGTCTTATAATTATTTGTTACTTTCACTTACATTGCACAACTTTTGTCGGCCTTTACAGCAATAGTTAAAAGGTAAAAGAAAATATGTTATAAGAACACTTAAAAACAAACATGAAATAAATACTGTTTGCTGACTAACAAGCATAATGTTATGTGATATGTAATTCACATTGGAACGTCTTATTTATAATGTAATTATTGCTGTCTGTAATAACAACAATAACTAAAAAGGTAAAATAAATTCACGAACCAAACATAGTTTGCTGACTAGCACAATATATAAAAAATTGTTCATCAATTCAGACCGATAGGTCATCAGTAAGTCGACATATCTCTTCAACAATAGCAGGAGTATCCTTTTGCTTTTCAAGCAGAATTTTCATTTTCTTGGTCTTAAGACCTTTTATGTGTTCACATAGTCTCTTCTTCGCCAAGCCTCTCTGTTACTTCTCCTCATCGTTCTTCTTCTGTTCCTCAAGAGCATTTGAGTATAGTGCTCTGACAATTCTAGCTCTTGAAATCATTTTCTTTGTAACTGTTACATTGTTCCGGCCTTCTGCTGCCTGAATACCATCGTAGATTTGTCGCTGGGCAATGAGTGACCTTGGCAACTGATTTTCGATGATAACTTCTTTGTTTATGGAGAAGCCTCTCTCAACAAATACATTACCATGGCTGATGATGAGTATTTTCTTCATAAAATTGACCAGGAATACCGAGGCTTCATTGTTGCTCAGAAGTGACCAAAAATGATCAAGTTGTTGATCGTTCCTCTTGTATTCCTTCATTAACTCCTTAAAAACTGGCTTGGTAACTATAAGCTTGAATTCTCTTTCAATTTTATCACACTCATTCCCCGTGAGCCGCATTTTGTCCTGGAGGATATTGTCATTCCAAAGCACTTCATACATGCAGCTTGAAATTTCACAAGGAGAGAAGGATCACAAAATGTAATGACCTTGGAGAGCTTGCACTTGAGTGGGGATTTCTCAAGGAGTTTCAGGCACAGTGGTTGGAGCATCAACCTGCAGTCATTTTTAAACTTTGCTACTTCAATATCTGTGAGAGTGAGCTTCCTTAACTCAGCCCTCACAGAACATCCCAATTTGACATGCTTTGGCAATACAACGTTTTCAGTTTTTTCTAGATCAATTTTGTCAACACTTTGTGCTGATTCCGATACCTCCTTTTTTCTCAAACATTGCCATTATTTCTGTCATAACCATTGTGAGATCTGTATACAAAAAGGTTGCAAGAGGAGCATTGCTTTGGAATTCAGTGAGGAAAGTCTCCACAATAGTAGCAACATGAGCAAAAAATGCCAGCTTAGGTCCCATGAGCCTATCATTCACACCTTCAGTAAGGATTTTATAACTGTGTGACTTGATTGATTTGCCATCTTTTCTGCAGCCTTCCACAAATTGCTTCAAATTTGGCAAAATTTTAACAGCTCGTTCAGCAACATGAGCATTATTTAGTCATCTCGCAGCATAGAACTTTTGGGGCAACTGAGAAGAGCCTGAATAGAGCTTATGATCACCTCTGCGTGCCGGCACATCTTTGAATACATTGTAAATGGATCTTAAAAATGTAACAACATTTCATCCAGTAGCATTGTTGTTCATTACATGAAGACCGCAAGAACCCATTGACAGCAGGGTAAGATCATCATCATCATCGTTTCAGGTAGAGATGAGCCTCCAGCTCGTTGATGAATTTAAAATTTACACTGGGTCCATCCATGGAAATCTGAAGTAGGCATTTCAGGTTAAGGCAGGAAAGCTGCTTTAAGAATGCTTCCAACAAATTCAGAGTTGCAGTGTGACTTAAAAATGCTGAGCTGAAGTAGCGCATAAATACTTCATTATGTACTTTACTCTAGAAACAGATAGCTATGTACATTTGTTGTAACTGGGCCAATTTGTTGAGACTTTCGTCAAAATAGGCTACAAAAAATCCACTCTCAATGACTTCATTCAAAAGCATGCCATCATGAAAGTAAGGGACCAATCCAAGTACAATAGTATAGGCTAATTTGGCCCTAGCCAATTTCATACATTTTGCGATATTGCTATTTGGAAACATTCTTGGAAAGATTTCCATGGCCCTACCAGCAGAAGACATTGATACATGGCTCACAACACGATGCAAGCACCATAAGATTTCAGCAGTGGTGATCTCATCTTTTATGATATACTTCGTCAGGCCATGAGTTCCGAATACACTGGCAGCTAGAGTCTGAGGTTGTTGCTGGCCAATTCCAGGCTAAAGTAGCAAAAATAAAAGTGAACCATAAAAATTGACTGAGGGTAATATTAACAGTTAATATTAACATCAAAATTTTATAATTTATTTGAAACTACTGCATTGTTGTCCTATATCATAATTTAAAAAATTCAAAGTAACTATGTAAGTGTTATCTAACCAATGTAGGTATTTTCAAATTTTTAGTTTATTGATAGCATTTGTTTATTTTGACTATTATAGTTTTTTATACAGGGTGTTTCATGACTTTCTGGACAAACTTAACATTCCTGAACTCATTTTAAATAGAAAAAGTAATATAAACATGTGTCCGATTCGCAACAGTTGTCCACCTATGAGTGTTCGAAGTTTATAAATGATTGTACAACTATTTGGAGCTGGTGCATTATGTATTGATTCTGAAGGGAGTCATTTTAAACAATTTTAGTGATTTTTGTTTTGTTTCGTTAATTGTTTGTTTTGAAGTTCTAATTTGCTGTTTGCAATAAATTATTGGCAATAAAACGTTCCAAATAATTGTACAATGATTTATAAACTGTAAACACTCGTAGCTGACAATCGTTGTGAATCGGACACATGTGTATAATACATTTTCTACTTAAAATGACCTCAGGAATGTACCCATTAAGTTTGTCCAGAAAGTCATGCAACATCCTGTATATTATAGAAAAAGTATAAAAGTGCATGTAAACATAATTATGTCATGCTTGGAATTGGCCTGCTGTTGGTGCAGAGTATCAATGCCAATAGGCACCGCCTCTTGGTCAACTACATCTTCAATTGGGGTTACTCTTCCATGGGTTGAAGTTGCCTGCTTAAAAGCATAGCTATTAAATATAGCATACAAAAATATAACAGATGTATGAGTACAACAGACAAACGCAATATTCCAGAACTCTATCAATCTTCTGGCCACTTGAGTGTTTACACTGTGCGCAAGTGTTTGTGAAGAGATGAATCCCATAGCTGCTTTGCTTTGTCTGGATTTTTGCTTGGTGCTTTTTGCTTTCAGTATGACTGCTGAGTACCCTTCGGCCCACATTGCTCAAGTCAATAGTTTTGCAGCATAAATTGCAATAAGCGGCATGGATATTTTGTGGGGAGGGTTTTATGTGATCAAACTGAGCCAATCCTCATTAAAAGTAGTTTTCTTTGGCATTATTTAACTCAATTTCCATCGATCATTACTATGCCTGAAATGCATCCGCAATGAGTAAATTTTTATAACTTTTTATATGTAGTTCAAGTGTACTTTGACTACAATAAAATACCTTTTTGCACAGGAGAAACTATAAAGCCTTTATTTTAAACCTTCATTCTCAATCGCAAAAAATCAAAAATTTGTCATTTTCACCCTCAAAACTAACTCGACTTTTCATAAAAAATTATAGTGCAATAGTTTTTTCTTGTAGTTTTGGGTGTACCCCTTAAGACTCCAACATTATTTTTCCATTTATTTGCATTAAAAAATATATAAAAGTAATAATACCGAACAATGTATTTTTTGCGTTTTTTCCAGGTTGCCTTTCCTTTATCAGTATATATGCAAACTGTACATTTAAACTCAATTATATTTAGATATATATCTGTATTAATCGATTATGTATCGATTGAAAAAAGTTGTTAAAAACAAACAATTACAGGCGAAATGAAAGAAAAAAACAGCGCAGGGTCACAATGACCCCTGTGTGTCATTTATGTATGGGGCATTCCACGCCAAATTTTCATTCATTTTTTAAATCACGCTGGAACTTTTTTATCATTCTTTATCGAAAAAGATCGACACGTATTTTTTGTTTTTTTCTTCCATAATTTACGTTGTATGATTTTTCAAAGTTACGAGTTTTCAGAAATCACGCATTTTTCAACCGCTCGTACTTCAATATCTGTTAGTCACGGAAAAAATGGCTCAGTATATAAAAGTTGTGTTTTCCCCGTACTTTTCGCAAATGAACATTAAAAAATTGTATAGCCATTAAAAGTAACGAAATTTTGCAAAAGAAGTAAGAAAATCGATTATTTCACATTCGGACCCATTCGCTTTAAATTTGGTAATCATATGCTCTATGAGAAAATACGAATTTGTTAAGCTTTAGCAGAAAATGGTACTCATATTGGTTCAGGAAATATAAATAATTAATTACCTCGGCATGCAGTATGGCGTGCGCCAAGTGATGAACTCGGTGTGCTCACCGCTTGGCGTCTGAGAGATAGCATCACATTGTATATTATACTGTAACTAGCAGAAGTGCACGTTGAATTTCAACATATTTAGTGAACCTAAAACTTCGATTTTGTAACATGTAAACATCGCAAGAATAACATAGTATGCAGTTTTAACCGTCCAATAAAGCAAAAATGAACAATACCGGTCTGCATTTACCTATTTAGATGAATGAAGGAAGAAAATCTTGAACTGTGAAAAATCGAATACAGTAAAACTCGTTTATAACGATCACGCCTAAAACGAAATCTTGGCTATAACGAAGAAATGTCTCGGTCCCTTGAACTTCTCCATAAGGGCATTGGTAAAATTTCTCGGATGTAACGAACACACATTTTACGAATTCTCGGCTGTAACGAACAAATGTTTGGTCCCGTGGCAAAAAATGCCCCATATATAACGAATTTTGGCGAAAAGAGTGATAAGTAATGAATAGTTTCCGCCCGTTTACCGCGCACTTGTTGGTAGAGGTCCCCTTCCTCCATCTACCCCTTCCATACAAATTTCCACGCTCCTTTTGTTTTGAAATTGATATTAAAAATGTGAAATTTTTATGTAAATTAATGACCATTATAATAATATTAATTGACCATTTAAAAAATCGTATGTAATAGCAATCGAACATTTTACATGCCGCGAAGTTGATAAACATCTCTTTGCATATGTAAATACAGTATTGAAGTCTACTCACTGAAAATACAGTAAAATCTGTGCTATCCGGCTATCTTGGGGATTGTGGAAAACCGATTAGGAGAAATAGCCGGTTAAGGGAGCGATTTTCGATTTTGACATCGAAAATTTGGCAATAACCAAACAAAATTGGGCTTAGGTTCACTATCGTACTCCCCAAACATAACTATGCATGGGGTTTGCATTTTCCATTTTAATTCTTCCACACGTAGTTAGATATAGACACCATTTATCCATTCTTATTCAATACGTTGCTACGCTTCATGCAAAACAAGAAGACTATTGAAAAATTTAGGGCGTCCTGGAAGTTTGGGGAGTACGGCAGTGAACTTGTTCCCAAAATTGAATTTATTGGATTATATCTTTCTTATTTATCTTTATTTACTATTAGAAAAGGACGAAATTATTTAATTCTTCTGAATATTTCTGTGAAAACCAGTCATATAATATTTTATCCAGTTCCTCCATTTTTGGCTTATGAAGCGTATGATGTTTATTAATTGTTTTACTCGTCTCAGAAGATGACACAAATTTCATTAATTTAGCCTTATGAGCCTTGATATCGTAGAGCGTGGAAGATCCGATGTTGAATTCTTTTGCTATGGCTGCTCTATTTTTTCCTTTTTCAATTTGTTTAATCAGCTCCAGCTTTTGTGTTAGTGTTAAACCAACCTTTTCTCTCCTGTTCCTTGCTTTTAGGTATTTATTTTGATGCCATATTCAATGGATGGGAAATTTTTAAAATAATAAAAAGCGATAAAACTGGAAATTGTAGAAGTACACCAAGACACCTAGACAATGCAAATTACGTAACCAAAAACGCCATGCTTACTCGGCAGCCCCAGAAGTATATGGAGTAAACACGTAATATATACATCTTATATTTTAAGAAATTTTAAAGTGGAAGTTGTGGTATTACACATATACAATTCACACAAAAATTCATAAAAAAAGAAAAAGAAATAAAAAATGAATTGTATTTGTGTAATTGCTGGTTCTAAATAGCCGGATAGCACAGCTTTTACTGTATGTGTATACGTGTTATATGGGATGTATAGACCAAAAACCATGTTTCTCGTATATAACGAATTCACGCTTACAACGAAGCTATGATTCGGTCCCCTCAAATACGTATTAAACGAGTTTTACTGTATTAACGTGTGTGTGTGTGCGTGCACATGCATGTAGGGCCACCGAGGAGCTCGGGCACCGGTGCAGCAACTCCTTGTGCCCCCAGATATGTAGATATAAGCAGTGCTTTTTTTGCAGAAAAAGAGGTGCTGGTACTCCCACCACCCTCCACCTCTTCCTGCGCCCCCTTCCTCCTTCTCTATTGAATTTTTTATGGACTTTTATCATTCATAGAACTCGTTTATTACTTTAGGTTTTAAAGAATTAAAAAAATGAAAATGTGCCGAAATTACACAGGTGTCAAAAACGCTCTGAAAAAGGTGCCGGTACGCCGTACCGGCCGTACCGTCACAAAAAAAAGCACTGGATATAAGAATGAAAGACAAATACGAACAAATGAAACCTTTATTTTACACAAATCAACGTAGATTGGATCATGAAATTTATGTTTTCTTCGACATTTCTTGTGCACAAATTCGTCGATTAACTTGTTATAATTTAGATCTTGCAACGCAGAACTTTCGATCGCTAAAATTGCTTATCTCGTTAAATGCTCTTGAAATATAGCAGAATGCAAATAATTTTTAACTCTTTTAAAGGGTGTTGAACGATCTTTTTAATTAATTTAATTTTCAACCGAGAATAAGGGGAAACTAATCATAAATTGGGACTGTGAAGGAGCGATACACAAGAACTTCATATACAAACAAAGATAATATTTCTTCCTAATAAAAATATACAGCCAGCTCCCACCTCTCCCTTTTCCGTAAAGAATATAAAAATATATAAAAGATTACTTACTTATTAACTGCTACGGTATCTTCCTAATACCGCCAAAAGAGACATCCGCGGTCTCACCATCTTTCACTCTAAATTCTTTACTGACCACCTGGCTACTGATTCGCTACTTGTTCTGCAGTCTGGGTTTTCCCATTAAATCCGGAATCGTAAGAACAGCCAACCTGCTCTTTTGAAATAATATTAACGATGACTGACCCATAATACGAGACGGTGGGGCATAAAGGTTCGTCAAACCTTTCTTAGAGGGATATCCCCTGCTTACAGCTTAGGTCGGGTCCACTTAACAAATATGTTTGAGTAAGAATTGATGTAGGTTGTTTCTTTCAAGAATATGTTTACATAAACTCAAGCCTCCAGGGGAAACCAAAAAACTTCTTGAGAGTGAGGGTTAGAGAGAGAGGGAGAATTCGAGAGATAGCGAGAGAGAGGGAGAGATAGAGAGAGAGGGAGAGATAGAGAGAGAGGGAGAGACAGAGAGAGAGGGAGAGAGAGAGGGAGAGATAGAGAGAGGGGGAGAGATAGAGAGAGAGATAGAGAGAGAGAGAGAGATAGAGAGAGAGAGGGAGAGATAGAGAGAGAGGGAGAGATAGAGAGGGAGAGATAGAGAGGGAGAGATAGAGAAAGAGGGAGAGATAGAGAGAGAGGGAGAGATAGAGAGAGAGGGAGAGATAGAGAGAGAGGGAGAGATAGAGAGAGAGGGAGAGATAGAGAGAGAGGGAGAGAGAGAAAAAGGTGGTATTTAAAGGAAGCAATTTTCAAGTACAAAGCAAAAATCCTTCAATATTTGCTACTATAGAGCGCTCCATCTTAAAGTGTCAGTACGGTTTCAAACGGCAACGTTTCTCCCCTCTTCTGCAGACTTAAAAATCCAATCGCCCCCTCCTTCTCTACGACACCGGGATTGCCAAATCTCACTAATAATTTTAAGTTGCACTAAAATAAAAATTCAAAATTTCTAATTGCGCTATTTTAACGCAGAATCTGATGATATACTTTTAAATAAAAACTAAAAATTATATTCTATACAAAATGTGATAAACAATATTTGACCTGAAATGGACATTTTATGGTCACGGTTGTTTCAATCAATGATATATACGTTCTGTTTTAAAATAATGTAATGCAGTCTTTTTCATTAGGTTCAGGAATGTTTAAGGATCGAAATGGTGCTACTGAAAGTTTAATAAATTGATTTTAAATATTTGTTTTCTGCATTTAATTATAAAAGTTCCTTTTGCGTGTTCCAGCCTGACTTGAAAAAGTTTGTCTGTGAGAAACTTTTTTATTTATAAAGATACTTTCATGGTCTACGCGAGAAAGTTGTAGGTAAATCTTTGAAGTTATTTTTGGTGCACCCAGATGTGGGGTTGGGTCGCTAAGGGGACGGTGAACAATGCGAAAGTTTTATCGCGGTCTGGTCACCCTCGCCCGCTCTTCTCTCATTTACGACTCAGCAGTTGGACTATCTTGTGCTTTCGTCGTTTTGTCTGCTCATAAGTTTGCGGGAAAGTACTTACAAATTTTGAGTTTTAATGTGTATTGCAAATTAGTTGTTTTAACAATCTTCAAAACGTCTTCAAAATGAAGTGTGCAATACGGTTCAAATGTAGAGATACGTTGTGTTTGCAGGTTTTATGTTTATAGTGTCCCCTTTTTCAAAATATTGTGTATGTACATCACACATTGATTATCCCCGAATGTATTTTCATATTGATATTGTGGTTTTTGTGAGAAAATGGACGTCTCAACGAGGAAAAGAAAGCAAGGTGAGTTCGGAAAAACAAACAATATTGAATGTTCTTGCCTCAATGAGTCTAATGAAAGCCTGTCATCTGCTGTTAGTAGGACGAGCAAGCTATGTGTTGTGTCTCAGAGGACAATTTACAAGATTAAAAAAGAAGCATATGAATTTGTAATGTCGCGCAGGTAAAAATTTCCTCAATTGCAACTCAATTTCCGTTATGTATACTGATCAGCATAAAATAATCCAGTTGTTGTTTTTACTTAGGAATTTTGTGAGCAATTATTCTCATACAAACATGCTTAACTATTTTCTTCTGATCACATTACATCCAATCTTAGTATATGCGAGGAAGCTAATCCTAAAATAAGATGTGAACACAGTGTACCTCCGAACTCGCATTTATCCAATTAACTATGCTACAATTTTGTTAAATACCAATTTACATCAAGTTGATTGAAGGTTTCGCAGTGTGGTTGTACTGTCATCTTTCGGTTTCAGCTGCATTCGGAACATGATGGAACCGACGTTTCGTGACCGTTGCAGGTAGCTTCTTCAGGGCGAAGTGAATTTGCAAGAATTTGGCCACGTATATATAGCCAAAAAGTGTCGTCAGTTCCATCATGTTCCGAAGGTAGCTGAAACCGAATGCTGACAATATCACCAATTTACATCGTTTGGGTGCCTTTTCTGCGAATTAGCTTAGAACATAAAATGAGTACCGTATATACTCGTGTATATGCCGACTCCATGTATAGTATGACCCCTGATTTTTTGGTGAACAAACCTGATTTTTTCATATAACTCGTTTATAGTATGACCCCAGCTTTCCACCATGGTCGATATATTTCGTTTCGATAGCTCGATGGTTACAAGCGAGATATATCGAACAACCTTGATTTTCCGCACCACCATAGAATAGACCGTAAATGTCGTAAATAATATTTCTTGCAAGTACACTAAAATTCGGATAAGTTAAGTATCTTACTCCTAAAACATTTAATAAAAAGTGATATGAATCATGATTGCACAAGATGAAATAAAATCGTTTCAATTCTAGTATGTATGGATTACGTTCCACGTACGTAATGGTTCCACTTACTCATCTATTTAATAGGTAGGGATAATGGATAAAAAGAAATTACTTTGTAATATTCCACAGTCTTTATTGTTTCTTCAATCACACACCGACCGGTTTCCACTATAAAATCATTCTAATGGTGTTACTAACCGATGTAACACCTTTAGAATGACTTTGTAGTGGAAACCGATCGGTGTGTGATTGAAGAAACAATAAACTGTTGATTATTACAAAGTAATTTCTTTTTTCCAAGATGTCGAAATTCCAAAAAGTTACGCCATCTATGATACTTTTAGTCCAACTCGTTCCAATCAATCCCTTGTAAAAAGACGCAAACAAAGATGTACATACATAAAATTCAAGAAAGGAAGTGCCCGTAAATCTTCACTTATATCAAGTATTTGTGAATTTGAAGCTGTATATATGAAAAAGATTCTACTCTTCACGAAGCAATATAACAACGATAAAGGACCTCACTGTTAAGGTTAGCCTACCATTAGAATGCGTGCGGGTGGCATAACTTCACTGAAAATGCCCGTGAAGATACATGAATTTTAAATCCTCAAATGCATTATTCGTGTATAGTACGATCCCAATTTTTGCAATAAAAACTTGGTCGTAAAAACTCGTACTATACACGAGTATATACGGTACCTATTTTAAAACGCCCTACAACTTTTATTCTATACATTTCTCTCTAAACTAAATATTTATCGAGTTATGCATTACAATGCAAATGGCAACTACAACAATAATTTATTATTTACAAAGTAAACTATGCATTTTTTTAAATATGTACTATTTAAACTTTTATTTATGATTTCAATAGCCTTTCAAATGAAATAATTTTTGATTGGGAAAATATATTTTTCATTTTTAGGCAGTTTATGGCATAATATATCTTGCTGTTGTTAAGGAAACGTTATTTAACATAATAAACCCCTCAATCACGTAACACATTTAAATCAAACTAATCCCACAGGTCGAAGGACATTTAACCCCTTAACTGGAGAATTAATTTTTCTTATCTTTCAGCTGGTGGGGAATTATTCCTTTCTTTCAAATAATTTGTATTCGACTTTTTCTTGATCTATTTGTTATGATGTTATGGTCTGTGAAGAAGGTAATGGATATGTTACAATAGTAACGAAGTTACGCCATTTGTAAATTTATAAAATTTCAATTATTTTCTTTAATTTAATATTTGTTCAGAAATTATCACATTTTGATCATGAGTGATTTTTCCAATTATAAAACATTAAAAATATTTTTTAATTTTTCTACTATTTTCACATTTTCGCAAGGGTAGGTAACTTTACATAACAAGATAAAAGACTTACCTAAGACTGGTTTAGACAATTGAATGCTAGCACAGAAAAAATAAATATGAGCGTATAGGGAAAACAAGGGCACTTCAAAGGGATTCTATTCTTTTAAAGCTCCTTTTTTCACTTTTATGAGGGTTTTGGGACTACCGGAGTGTTTGGGGCACTATAGCAGCCTAGTGTACAACATGCTTGCAGTACGTAGCGAGAGAAATTTTACTATGCAGTATTTTTGTTTCGGTTTAGAAAATCATGTATTACGGCAAAAATTGTAACAATAGCATTTACTTAATAAGTTACATAAAGGAAATTTTAAATTACCAGACTTTTGCTGGCATTAGGGTAGTGAGACGTGGCAACACCGCTCGCCATTTACCCAATACTGACACTTAAAGATGGAACGCTCTATAGCTGTGTTATCCGGCTTCGCCCAGGTTTGTTTCGAACTTATAATAAAAATAAATCAATACCGAGTTTTGTGTTTTTTTTAATTAGGATATTTTATGGTCGAGCTAGTGGCTATGAAAAATTCCAATTCTTTTTGCATTTTCCCTGACTTTTTAAAATTCCCTGACTTTTCCCGGTTTTCCATATCTGTAGCAGCTTGATAATAGTGATTTCACCTCCACCATCCTCCATCTTGAAAATAAAGGACGCAGGCTTGATGTTTTGAAGCAAAGTGAAATACTACAATGTGTTGCTCCCCCTGAATGCCTGTTAATTAACAAAGTTCTATTACTTTCACACCTCCTCCTACTGGATATCCTATAGTAATATGCTCCACAAGGGAGTAAACAACTTTGTAACCATATGCGTTAACTGCTCAATTCATTAACCACTCCAAGCCTCCTTCCTTTATATCACTAGTACCATTCCTTATGTGTAATAACCTTCCTCTTCCCTCCCTTCTCCTCCTCCCACTAATGACTTTTATATACAGGCAGTCCTCACAGTTACGACACAATTGATTCCTAAAAGTCATGTTGTACATCACAGCCTCATAAGCCGAAGCACATTTACCATAAGAGCAACATTCAAAATTTCGGTTACGTTCCTGTCCCAACAGCCAGATAGTATGCTTTTATAAAAATGTCCTGTAATATTGTACTAACAAGGCAAAGATAAACATAAATAAATATAACTTATTAAAGACTAGACAAATCTTTTTATTTTAATCGGGATACAATAATGACTTGTAAAAACATTATCGAAAAGTAGAAAGTAGAAAAAATTACTGAAGGAAGTGTACTTATAAAAATTGGAGATTAAAATGTTGCCATTTTAGGTGATTGTCACCACTGACGTACGAGTGATATCCAAGGCCCGACCAATGCTGGCAGACATCTCACCTTTTTCAGAGCACTTAAGTACATCGATCTTCATTTCCATTGTTATGGTTCTACATATCTTAGAACCAGAAACATCTCCAGTACTTGAATTTCTCTTATCAGACATTTTTAATGGCAAATAAAGTTATACAAGATAATGCAAATAATACGCAGCTTTCCATAACCACACCAGCATCATAACATACATGTAGACTAAATGACTCATAACTTGAGGACTGGCACTCTAAAAATAACCTTTCGTATTTTGTTTTCCAGTGATTTGACCCTTTCGATGTAAAAATCAGATTTATCCCAAGTGCTTAAAAGAAACGTTTCACCAATGCTACTTCCTTCCCTTCTACCTCTGTAAGTTTTAATCACACACGGAATCATTCTGAATGTCCTTCTTTGTACAAATTCCAATAACTCATGTAGAATGGATTTAAGAAGACAATGACTTCATGGGTTTTCATGTGAAGTTGTGTTAAAATACATCGTAGCACATCTTGCGTGGTGTGTCATTACTTACCATACACATTGTAGCCTGAATCGACCTTAACCCTGCAGTACTCGAGTGAATTTTTCGAACATCAGTACTTGCGTGAGCTGTTCCTGACATCCCACACATATTTTTGTTAAAAAAGAAATTTATCCTCAGTATTTGATAAATTTTTATTAGGTGTTTTTTTACTGTTTGTGATTATTTATAAGTTAACTTTAGCAAAATACAAGATGATTTAGTATGATAAATATATTTCGTAAGAAAAGAGTTCAAGAATATTCTTATGAAACTTTTCAGATGTCAATAGGTGAAGTAACCGTTGACAGATGTTCAGAATATATTCACAATAACGTCAATGCTGAAATAAAACCAAGAATTTCCCAAAAGAGTGAGAATAACTTTATCACAAATGAGAAATCGCAGTTTTCAACAACACTCTCTGGCAAACTTTACTTGCATGCTTTAGAGCACAGAAAAACATCTGGACTCAGGAAATAAAAGAAAGAAACTAAGAGTTTTTACTGTAAAAGGCTAAAAACGTGCCATTCCAGGTACTGAAAAGGAAGGGTCATAAAAGACAATAGGAAAGGAACCTTGCCATAAAGTGTCCACAACACCCCGCAAGAGTACTGACATGAGTACTGCCAGCATGCGCATGCATACAAACAAATAAAAGAGTTTCATAAAATCAAATACCAATATTTTTAAATTATATATAAAAATAGCAAACTACAAGAAGAGCATACTTTGGAATATGTACTTGTAGTCCCTCTGAAGCTTAAGGCAACCCAGTTCAAAGAGCAAGCACAGTGATTCATTGCCCTTGAGACGTGGGGGCATCGGTTTCTGAAAACTCCCTGATCCAAACCCTTGAATCACTGTAGCAACCACTGTCTTGTTGTCAGGTAAAATCTTTAAAAAATATTAAAAGAAATAAAAATAAGTAACTGTACAAAATAATGCTTATACTTGTACAAATTAAAAAATGATGACTATAAATAAAGTAACAAAATTTGTATGAAGAGGCATTATTTTTACTTTTGCCATAAATAGTATTGAGAAAGTATTGTTTTAATTAAAAAAATCATATTCAACATTTTTCAGGAATATAGGTTTTAAGTTCCCTGAATACATTTAAAATATTTTCTCGATGATTCTTGTATGCGTGTCTTTGTGCACGTGTATGTGCCTGAGTGTGTATGTGCCTGTTTGTCATAGGAATTTTGTGCATGGTCCAATTATTAAACTAATTACCAGATCAGCAAAAATTTTATATCTAAAATTTTTATTAAAAATTCAAGGTCTGATAAGGTTTTTCTTGGAGTAAGTCAGCAAGAAGTGAAGGTTTACTTGCCACTTTCCCATTTTTGCCAAACATTTTCTTTGAGGGTTCATTAACCTATTTATGCCTAAAGTGACATATACTGTAAATATTTTTGTACCACAGAATTCTTAGGCTTAATAACACACAAATTTGACAAATATTTGGAACTAGCTGGAGTGCCCGTTGAATTTCAACGGATTTAGTGAATCTAAAACTTCAGCCATGTTTCATGTAAACATCGCAAGAATAACATAATACACATTAAAGCAAAAATGAAGAAAACTGCTCCACATTTATCTATTTAGATGAACGAAGGAAGAAAATCTTGCACTGTGAAAAATTGAAAATTACGTGTAAACTTACGGGAAAATAATTATTGATTTAAGCTCTCCCTCCCCCCAAATTTTTTATCACCATCCACATAGCCTATGTTACCCACAGGGTAAAATTATATACCTATGCGAAGTTTTGTGACAATTTCTTCAAAACAAAAACTGTAAGTAAAACCAGCAAGACCACAATAATCAACAAAAAATAAATGAACAAAGGAACTTACGAAATGATTTAATTTAACGAAAGACAAAAAAGTAAATAGAGAATGTTTAAGTATCACAGAGTGAATATTACCTTCAGACCATTAGCTCGATTCTCTCATGCACGAGTTCTGTTACAAGAAAATTATTTACATCAACAATACTTTGGAAACAATGAAACGATTTATCCAATCACAATTTGTGGAAAATCTACGTCTAATTATTTAAGTTACTTACGTAGTTTTAAAAACATCTTGCTTTGGAGAACTTTACGCCACACAAAAATATAATTAAAAACTATTTATTAGTAATATTTCAATTATAATCAACAAATATTAGGTTGTAATGCAAACAAAGCAAAATCGCATACAGAAATTGAAAAACGATATTACGTTAAAAATTTCCCAATATAAATGCATTGGACTCTCAATTTCGATGACAATGGGGGTTGTCATGGTAGCCTATAATGGGTATTGTAATAAAACTGATAAAAGCACGTATTTTATTGATTCTAAATGCATTTTTATGCTAATTCGATCAGGATTCGGATTCTGTCTCCAATAATAATAAACTTTGTTCTTTTCTTCATAGAACCATTCAAGTCTCAAGTTCGTACCATGTTTCTAAGTAATTTTAAAATTCAAATGAAAAATAAGCTGCACTCATCCCTATGTTATTCAAAAAGAGAAAATGAAAAGAGAAAATATTTTTTAAAATTAGACAGGTCAATCAAATCAATATAAAAATGTTACTACACACTGGTACTTGTTATTCCAGTTAAAATGATACCTTTCTCTTGTATCTATATTCTGTAGTTTCTGCGCTATAAAATTACATACAGACACTTTATTTTATAGATATATATAGATAGATATAGATGACATTGATCCTGCAGTCTATAGACATTGTTAACAAGCCATTTAAATTGGCAATGAAGAAGAAGTAGTAGTAGAATTGAATCGATTGGATGGTGAATGGCATATACACATTCACCAAAGGGGGACACATTCGTAAAGTAGATATCACAACACTGTCAGTGGATCGTGGAAGCATGGAATGACCTCCCCTCAGAAATGATAATTAAGGGATTCAAAAAATGTTGCATAAGTAATGCTTTAGATGGAACTGAAGACAACGTATTATGGAAAGATGATGATAGCAACACCATGGCGATTGCAATATCAGAATCGGACGAATCTGAAAATTCTGAAACAGATGAAGTTAACAACCAGTTTCATATTACCGAAGACAACTCAGCTGATAGCGAATTTCTTGTAAATTGCAATTGTTTGATTTGTTTTGTTGCTTGAAGATTTTTTAAATGGACAGACTTGCATGATTTTTAAATTTTAGATATCAGGTGTTTCATTTCAGGAATCCGTACTGAGAGAACGAAAAATGTTTAGTGTCCATGTACAAGGATGAGTCAACTAATGACAGGGAATTTCTTGGATATACAATTTTTGTTTGTGAAAGTGTAATTTGTCTTCATATTAAAAAGTATGATTTTTATATAAAAACTTTGATGGTTATTAAATATTAGTTTGCAGCAGTTTAATTTTAATTTTTCGACGAACATTCTTGTAAATATCGACAGAGTTTCCAGCACCACAAAAAGTAATTTTACTCACAAATATTTTTGACAAAAATTTGATCTTACAAGGGAAAGGTGTCATGACCAGGAGAATGATTTCTTTTAAACTTGGTAGGCACATAGTACTCTTCACCAGTATAGTTTAAACAATAAATGGGTTTATTTATTTTAATTTATTTGAAGTGCACTGCATTATGCGTTCCGAGTAAGCCGGAGCGGTGGTCACATGCGCATTACACCCAAGTTCTGTACCGTAGACCAGTGGTTTGAATCCTCTTTATTTCACTTTTTTTCATTTATTTCTTTTTAAGGTTAAAATGGACTTACATCCTCAAGAACAATGTGCTGGGTAAATCTGCATTGGAGGAACTTAATACCTTATGGGATTGAGTGGGATACGTAAACGTGACCTCATGAAGTCTTCAATAAATACCTAGATATGTAGTTTTTTTATACACACATAAATGGAAAGCCCTACCTATATTTAAAGGGGCAGAAGCCTTAACACTTGCACGTATTTTCTCTTCACTCTTCCTGACCGTATGTATGGTAGACTCATTCATGCCATATTCCCGGCCTACCGATGCAACACTCAGGCCGCTTTGTAACTTATCAAGGATCTTAATTGTCTCAGCTAATGTCATAACTTTGTGGCTTTTCTTTGCCTCACTACCACTTGGAGATGCTTTATGTTTTGATTTCATACTAAGGGTTATTACAAAAAACTGCAAAAAGTGGCACTGAACGTAACATGGTCACAGATTACATGGGACTGAGGGAGAGGAGAGAGAGCAGTGCTCACCAAACAAATGAAAACATTGTTACTTTGTTTTATATGAGTTCTATGAAAATGGCAACAATGTTGTTGTGCAGATTTTTAGTTTTACTAATCGGCAATTTTAGGAGTATCTGGGTATCGTTTATAAAGTTATAGAGTGTGCATACTGTTGTGTGTTTGGCAAACTGTGCATATTTGAATTTTCCGTGTTCGGCAGATAATTGGTCTCATATATTTTTGAGTGTGCATACTGTTGTGTGTTTGGCAAACTGTGCATATTCGAATTTTCCGTGTTCGGCAGATAATTGGTCTCATTTATTTTTGAGTGTATAAGCGAATCTGTGCTGGAAAAACACTTGGAGGAGGGTTTGCTGTATTGTTTTTACCTGGAAAATGTACCTTTAGGCAGTCATGCGGCTAGTTGATGGATGGATTTCTTTTAAAATATGATGCTCTTGGTCTCGCAACATTTACTGTTATCATTTTCACCTTAAAAAGAAATAAATGAAAAAAGTGAAATAAAGAGGATTTGAAAAACTGACCAACAGTATAGAACTCAGGCGCTTTACACGTGTGATCACCGCTCTGGCTTGCTCAGAACACGTACTTTAGTGCACTTAAATAAACTCATTTATTGTTTAAACTATTAGTAGTTATACCCAAAAGGGGGGTGATCCTTGGTACTGGTGAAGTACCATGTTTCAAAGAAATCCGTCTCCCGGTCATGAGACCCTTCGCTTGTTAGAAGTGGATGGTTGGTGTCGAGTTATCCAAATCAAGGTCTACTATAGTGTATTATGGAACCTAAGTCACATGCAAAGATCAAGTGATGTCTGGAATGATCACATGATGTATCACCCATTGCCTGGGATGAAAATTCCACTTCTGGAACATACCGTATATACCTGAATACAAGACGAGGTTTTGTTCCAATTTTTCTGACCGAAAAATCGCTAGTCGTCTTATAATCGCGTGGTGCATAATAGTTTGACTGACAGAGAAACCGAAAGCAGAGTATAATCGAAATATTCGATTCTTAAAATCAATAGAAACAATCGATTATTAAAAGTAGTAGTAGAAATTGAATCGATTCAAATGTATTCAAATACAAATACTCTTTTGAATTTCATCCTATATACTATGCGCGTACTGAAGCTGCCTGCGTCTTTGAGTATGAAGTCTCGCGTAATTATATCACATATTTCTCGAGAACCGTTTGTCGTAAAAGATATGCGGTAAACGGCGTTTTGTTTCTACTGGCTGTGGAAAAATATTTTCGTTTGCTAAAGTGTCCCGGGTTCGAATCCAGGAGACATTTTCCCATAAGTTTACACGGGGTTTTTGATTTTTCAGAGTGCAAGGTTTTTTCCTTCATTCATTAAAATACGTAAATATGGACCGATTTTCTTCTTTTTTGCTTTATTCGACGGCTAAAGCTCTATACTATCTTATTCTTGCGATGTTTACACATTACACGGTCGAATTTTTCAGAAATACGCATTCTTTTTCAGAATTTTGTGGATTTTTCGTACTCATTCCGGGCGTTACCAAGGAGACTCATTGTTGCCTCCAATTCATTTAAGGCCAATTAAACCTTCAAATAGACGAAAGAAAAGCGTTATTGTTATCTTCTCTTCATTGATAATCTAAATAAATGTTTGCACTGACGTCGTCTTTATAGTAGGTCCTGTAAGAAGTTAAAATCAGTCGTTAATATACACTTGAAGGAAAGCAACTGTATATGCCAACTAAAACTACAAAATTGCTTATTTCAATTGGTTCAATGTTTATTAGTCAATGGTATAATAAACCTCTGTCATGGTGTGCATAATAAATTTTTTCCTTTTTTTAGGAGTTCAAAATGGGGGGGTTGTCTTATAATCAGAGTCGTGTTATATTCGGGTATATATGGTATTTCATCTTCCTCTAAACCAGTGGTTCTCAGGCAGATCTTCCATGTGACCCCCTCCATGCAGATGTTCGGTCGTTGCAACCCCGTGATTTTATGCCGTTTTACCGTAAATATCCACGTATAATGTGCACCCGCATATAACGTCCAGTTAAGTTTTCGGCCTCGTATTCTGTGCTTTTTTTATATACCCGCATATAGCGCGCACATTATCCTAAAATTTTAGTCTCAGTCACAAATTTATCATTTACCTCATTATTATTATTATTATGCATTAAATTGTCAATATCATTGTGATATGATAAAACAATGAATTAAAACTGACGTCAGAGACGGCTAGGAAAATCGCGGGACCCAGTGCAAAGTGTGCACGTGGGGCATCTTACGCATCAAAAATTTTTAATAGTAAATTATAATAACTAAAGCAATCTCTTTCACTATGACACATTGATATTTTTTCATAAATGCGTGTACTTTATAATTACGATAAATATTTCTTAGAGAGCGTTGGTCGCTTTGCGCGACTGACAACGGACTCTGGAAATGATGATTCAGCCTTGTACGTAAGTTCCCAGATGGCGGCCTGCACAACTTCAGGCTCTGCCTGATTCTAGCAGCGAAAGAAATAGTGGATAAGTAAAATTTTAGTTTCTCTTTCGTTCACTATTCCACATAAATTGATAAGTTTACGTTTTAGTGAGAAAAGAAAATTTATTTTAACCCATTAATCATGGCATCTAATAATGAAGGAAAGCGTAAAGCATTAAGTGATTCAAAAGGTAAAAGGGAGAAGAAAGTCATGTCATTAAGAATGAAAGTGGAACTATTGCACAAGCTTGCTAGTGGGGATAGTGCTGCGTCTTTGGCTGGACACCATGGAATAAACAAATCAACTGTGCGCTACATCATGTATTTTTGTCTTATATGCTTCCGTATAAATGTTTCCAAAGAATCTATCCCCCCTTTCCCCATAGGAAGTTGGTTTCGGTATTCGCAATTGGCGGCATTTTCAGGAATGCATCCCCCTCAAATAGCGAGGGTTTCCTGTATAATCAAATTCGATTTAACTTAACGTGCTTATTATGGCCAATATGCATATTAAATCCACCTTTCTTATCTTTATCTGCGCAATTAATTTTTTTAAATACCACGCTAAATATGTACCCTTGTATAACATGCACTGATCTAAACCAAGGGTTCTCAAATTTTTTAAGCCAAGGAACCCTTATATTCAAATATTTGTTCTTGTGGAACCCTAACTAAGAGGTGATAAGCCAAATCGAAATAAAATTTACTTTAAAATCATTGTAATATTTATTTGTATAGTAGTGAAGTGTTCTCAGGTTTCACAACGGGTGATGTCTTGTATAAAAGTCGACCTTTCGGCATCTGTCACAGCTGCCATCTTCAGGAACAACTGACAATGAGTGCCGTTTCAAGTTGGGTCCCAGTTTATTTGTATAGCTTATGTATCTTACAGTATACAGGTTACAAGTGAGGCTTATGTTTCCTGCTGTAAATAAGAGAAGAAAGTGCATATCAGGTCTCTTTCTCTATCAAGGAATCCCATTTAGCTTCTGAGGAACCCTTGGGTTCCACAGAACACAGTTTGGGAAACCCTGCTCTGAACTTTTATGTGGGTAACACAGTATGCATCAAAGAAAATATTTCAACTCTAGGTTTAAAAGACAACATATACATTAAGCTACAAAAAACAGTAACAATAAACACTACATCAATAGTCAGAAACTTCTCTAATCATAATTTATAAAGGCATGAAAATGCCAAAACATAAATGCAATGGCAGCTTGACTGTGTCCGCTGTCAATGCACATTTTCGAAAGATTTTGAGAAGAAGAAAATAATAATACTACTATTTACTAACGGAAATAGAAAAAATAAACCTTAAGAAAAATCTTATAGCACAAATGTAGAAAGCAATCATGTTATCGGCAGCTAACATAATCAGAAAAGTACTAAATCCAGATTAGAGGAAGAGTGTCTTGGCTTAGCCCAACACTCAACCTACGAACGGGGAAAACCCAGGAAAATCAGATATAATAATAATAAACTCCGTGTGGGGTTTTCTGTCCCTCATCGGGCGCATCCCCAGGTGGCGGATTGGGGGATGCTCAGTAGATATACTGGGTAGGTGGGAAATAAAATACCACCCATGGACCAAAACAGAAACAAACCCAGGGACGTCTGTTTCCACATTGGGCGGCTCCTGGTCAGAGTCTGTTCCTCATGTTAGAGGCGGCTATGTATTAAACCTGGCAGTAGGTATAAAATGCATACCCATTTATTTATGAAATGGAGAGAAATGAGAAATTCGGAAAGGGCCGCTGCCTAGTGATCGCCAGGGCATGCCTGAAGCTGGTACTGGACATGACAGTATACGAACCACCAGTGGCAGACTGCTGAAAAGGCGCTGCCGGGAAACCCGAAGAAGCTACTGCCAACAATATCGAAGGTATTACATCCCAAGGAACCCAAAGTACAATAGCTTCAAAACCTGCTGAAAGTGTTTTGTTAGGTAGTCAACTGTGGCGACCAAAAAACAAAGCCACATAATCCTCTAACTAAATGCTATATTGTACAAGAAATAACAACTTAACATTAAAACAAATGCTCTTGAGACGTAACAATAGTCTCGCAACTTAAACACTTCGTGAATATGAAATTATAACATAGCAGCAAACAAAGCTCTTGAGACATTAAACTAGTCTCGCAACATAAAACACTTCATAAATGTAAAATTATAGTTACACTCTGTCCTCCGGAAACTTTCAGCACACGAAACTTGCGAGGAAACTCTTCTCTCTCCGTCACTTCGAATCTTACTCTCGCCGGTGGCGACCCTCGGCTGACCGGTGTCTCGGGATATCTCCTCACTCGTTCTCTCCTAAGCCACGGTCATGTGATGGAGCGGTTGAGGGGAGATTTGGCAGGTAGCTTAAACGGGCGACTCCTTGACTTCGTATTGGTTAATTTCTTGATTACGTTATATAACCATGAGAAAAGGAGGGAATGGGAAATAGGGGTAATATTCGCCCTATATAAAGCGCGTTGGTGTGGGAACCGCCATTTCACCGATTACGAAAGACGCCGTCGAATAAACGCGACGAAAAACGCCGAATATCGCTGTCCTTCGTTAAGTGCAGAGGTGCGGGGAAAATCGCTGCACAACCAACAACCACCAAAGCAGGAAAGCCACAGCAACGCATGCAGTGGAATGATGAATTGAACAAAGACCTCATGCTTTGCTATTACAAGGTAACAAAAGGAGAAACAATATTAATGGGATACTGACAGGAGTTATATCAAAGTTTCATTAACATCCACCCTGAATGATCACATCTAAGAGAACAAAGAGTAGCAGACCAGAAGAGAGTTATCATAAAAAACCACAGAATACCACCACCTATTTTACAGAGAATGAAAGCAGAAGCAATAGAAGAAATAATAGGATCACAAACTGAAAATAACCATGGTGACATAGGAACTACTGACGAAAACATTATAACAGTTTAACAGACAGAAGAACAAATCACTGAAGAAACTCCTCAAAATATAGATACTACCAAAAATGAAAATATTGAAAACAATAACAACGAAGATACTGAATACAGTGCATTAATCATGGAAACATTTGACCAAAACTACTATATATTTGCTGATATGGACCTAACAAAACGACCTCAATTGCCTAAATTAAATGAAATAACAGAATCCAAGAAAATAATTACTCAAATCAACAAAGTAATAACATCAAAATTAAATGAAAATACCTCATTGTATGATTTACATCTGTTAATATATTGTGCAGCATTCACTACTATACAACTCAATAAGCAACAAATATCATTGCAGCCCACAGAGTATAAAAAAACAACACCCAAAAAACTACCATGGCAAACCAGATTAGAAAAGAAAATTGGTGAACTTAGAGCAAATATTGGCAAATAAACACAAAAAAATAAAGGCAACATTAAGTCAAAGAAAACTGAAAAGGAAATATAGAACATTATTAAAAGTATGAATGAACCAAATATTACCCTTTTGATAGATACACTAAAACAGAAATTAAAAGCTTATTCAAATAGATTAAAATGCTACAAGAAGAGTAGATCTAGAAAATTGCAAAATAAATATTTAAAGAGAATGAAAAGAAATTTTATAATAATCTGGGGAAAAAATATAATGAAATTCAGGAACACCCACCAATAGAAACTATAGAAACTTACTGGAAAACAATTTGGTCACAACAAGAGTGTCACAATAAAAATTCAGCCTGGATAAAAGAAGAATTCAAACAACACGAAAAAATACCACAAATGCAAAATGTTGTAATAGAAATTAAAGATATACAAACAATTATCAAGTAACTGCATAACTGGAAGTCACCAGGAATGGATAAAATACAAAATTATTGGTTCAAATACCTTACAAGTACACATAAAAAACTTACAGAACTATTTAACAATAGTATTAATAACCCAGAATTTATACCAGATTTCTTTACTTCAGGAATACCTTACTTAATACCAAAAGTTAACAAGCCAAACCAGCCATCTAAATATAGACCAATCACATGCCTGCCTACAATTTACAAAACACTGATATCCATCACTGCAATGAAAATAGAAGAACACATAAATAACAATAATATACTTAGCGAAGAACAGAAAGGATGTAGAAAATATAGTATGGGATGCAAAGAACAACTAATTATAGGTAGATAGCATAATAACACAACAAGCCAAAGAAAAAAAGAGAAACCTTAATTGTGCATATATTGATTATCTAAAAGCTTATGATAGTGTTCCTCATACATGGCTGTTGTAAGTTCTGGATATATATAAAATAGACCAATCACTTGTTAGGGTTTTGAAAAGATTAATGCAAACCTGGAAACAACAATACATCTAAACAGTGGAAAATACCAAATCAAAAGTAAAGAAATTTCGATCTCAAGAGGAATATTCCAGGGGGACTCGCTAAGCCCACTATGGTTTTGTTTAGCATTGAATCTACTATCAAACTTACTAAATAATTCAAAGTATGGCTATAAACTGAAAATATAACAGGAGCCACCAATTAAGATAAATCATCTGTTATACATGGATGACTTAAAATTGTTTGCCACAAACAAACAGCAACTACAGGCAGAATTAGACATAACAGAATCTTTCAGTAAAGATATAAATATGAGTTTTGGTATTGACAAATGTAAGACCCGCCAAATAGTAAAAGGCAAATCAACTGAACAAACAGGATATAAATTAAATTATAATGAGAAAGAAATACAACCATTGAAAAATGAGGAATATTATAAATATATAGGTATCCTGCAATCACCAACCATAGATCACAAAGTAATGAAAGAACAACTGATTAATAAATATAGAACCTGTTTAGAGAATATTTTAAAAACTGACTTGAATAGTAAAAACATAACTAAAGCAGTAAACACATATGGAATTATAAAGTGGACAAATACTGAGCTGAATGCACTCAACATTACAACCAGGAATATATATCATAAGTTTTGCATGCGCCTTCAACATTCATCAGTAGAAAGAGTTACACTTCCACGAAATGAAGGAGGGAGAGGGTTCATAGATATTAAAAATCTGCATTATCAACAGATACAGAATTTAAGGAATTATTTTTATTCTTAAAACAACAGCTTAATACATAGATAGGTTATAGAATTAGATGTAAATCTCACACCACTAAAATCATGTGGCTCATAAGAGGGAAGTTGTTCCCAGAAGCTGAGGGAGCCATGATAGCCATACAAGATGAAATAGTGACAACAAGAAAGTATAAAAAATTCATAATTAAAGATAAGGAGACAACTGACGACAAATGCAGAAAATGCTAAACGAAGTCTGAAACTATCCAGCACATCTTAGGAGGTTGTAGTGTAATGGCACCACATGAATATCTTGAGAGACATAATCAAGTTGCTAATATTATACACCAAGAACTAGCATTGAAACATGAACTGGTAAAAGAAAGAGAACAATATTTTAAGTATACCCCCAACCATTATTGGAAAATAAGACTTACAAGATTTATTTTGACAGAACAATAATAACAGACAGGATGATAAACCATAATAGACCAGATATAACATTAATACACAAAGAAAAGAAAATTACTTACTTAATAGATATAGCTATTCCCAATAAAAATAATATCACAAAAAAATACAAGAAAAATATACATGGTATACAGAACTATCAGAAGAAATAAAAAATATATGGCAGATGGAGAAAGTGCACATAGTACCAATAGTAATTTCAAATACCGGAATAACACCAAAAGAATTAACCAAAAGTTTGGAAAGATTAGAATTACAACAGCAATATATATAACAATACAAAAGTCAGTAATACTAAGCTCATGTTGGTTAGTCCGCCAATTCATTAACAGTGAAAGCACACAACAATAACAGTAAATATAGAAAGACATGAATATATTCCATCTTCTATTTCAACTATGCCAGTTAAAAACTGAGGAAAATGAAGATATGTAATAATAATAATTTATTCATCCTGGAGATTTGTTCATACAAATATTGGATAAGCCCAATGCCTGTGTAAGTTTTTCCAATTACGAAATATGCATTATTGGAATCTGAAACATCATGAAACCTTCACAACTTTAACAATAACACTTTTGCATTCTGACCATACATACTTCATCATTCACCCATGAGATGTTTCACTCATGCCTTTCTACCCATTAGCTTTTCACTCACTAGTCAGTTCAACCAACAGAAGTTTCTCCCAACCCAACATTTCACCCATACTGTTGTTATTTATATATACTGTTCAACAGTCTACAGGGCTGATTATGATGATGATATACATACAAGGTGTGATCAGAAAGTTCCGAAACTGGCTCTGCAACTTTGTAAGTAAATGTAGTTGTGACGCGTCTCTTTGTGTAAATATAACCTAGACTCTCCCCTCCGCATAGCACAAAGGACGGCACGAAATCCTTTGTTATTGCCCTTCCAGCTCCCGTTGAACAAACACATGTACCAGTCCTTCGTCGCATTTCTGTCCGTGCTCAAAATGTCGGAAGAGAAGGAGCAGTGCGTATGCATTAAATTTTGTGTTAAACTTGGGAAAAGCGGTATGGAGACTTTTGAAATGTTAAAAACAGCTTTCGGTGAGGAGTCCTTGAGTTGTGCATGCACGTTTGAGTGGTTTAAAGAAGGCCGAACTTCAATCGATGACAATCCACGATCTGGGCGACCGTCAACGAGCAGAAATGATGAGTGTGTGGCTCGTGTACGAGAATTAATCCGTAACAATAGGCGATTAACTGTGCGTGAACTTGCTGAAGAGGTTGGCATATCCTACGGCACGTGCCAAACCATTTTGACAGAGGATTTGAACATGCGACGTGTTTCTGCAAAATTCGTTCCTCACCTCCTCACCAATGAGCAGAAGGAACACCGCTTGTCTGTGGCCACTAATCTTCTCCAAGAAGCAGAAACGGATAAAAATTTCATGGAAGGGATCATTACTGGTGATGAAATGTGGGTATACAGATACGATCCTGAAACAAAACGTCAATCTTCGCAGTGGAAGACGCCTGAGTCTCCAAGACCGACGAAAGCGTGTCAGGTGCGCTCTAATGTCAAGATCATGCTGATTGTTTTTTTGGACATGGAAGGGATTGTTCACCATGAATATGTTCCCAAAGGTCAAACAGTGAATCAGGTTTACTATGTTGAAGTTCTAAAGCGACTGAGAGACGCCGTTCGTCGCAAGAGGTCAAAGAAATGGGAATCTCGTGCGTGGGCAATGCATCATGACAATGCGCCCTTGCACACAGCTCACTCTGTTCAGTTTTTTTGGCAAAACACAGCATTCCTTTGGTTCAACAACCACCCTACTCACCTGACATGGCTCCCTGCGACTTTTGGCTGTTCCCTCAACTGAAAATGTTGTTGAAAGGAAAGAGATTCGACGACATTGAAACAATCCAAGCAAATACGACGAAGCACCTGAACAGCATTCCAAAAAATTCATTTAAAAAATGTTTCCAACAATGGCAGCACCGCTGGCATAAGTGTATAGGTGCAGAAGGAGACTATTTTGAAGGGGATTAAGTGTTTGTACTGATAACCAATAAAGTTTATTTTTAACAGGACCAGTCTCGGAACTTTCTGATCACACCTCGTATATTGTGCTTCTGCAAGTGCATGTATGTTATTGTATGTGCATGTATATGTTGAAAAAGGTCAAATATTTAAATTTATTCAGTTAATGATACATGGATAAACAAATTTACAAATTTTAAATTCCCATAGGACTGTCAGGCCATGTCTGAGTGGGATATATTTCGTAATTCGATGCATCTGATAATTCAAAGTCATTGCCATTCCCTCTTCAACAGAATAAGGTTTTCTGTGCTTCTAGTGTATTATTTCAAAATACACTTAATTTTTAATTCAGAAACCATATTCAACTGCATGGGCTGCTTAAACCATAGTTTTTTATAAACAAAACTCAAAATTGGTTCATCTCATACTGGGAAATAAAAGTTTGAGAGGTTTTATGAGGCCAGGGTTAATAATGTTGGCTTACGGAAAATTCACCGAAACACAATTCATCGGGCACAATTCACCGATTCACAATTCACAGAAACCACAATTCATCGAATAGCAATTCACCAAATCACAATTCATCGAAATGTAAATTCACCGAACGACAATTCATCGAATGTATTATTCATCAAAATTTCCAATTCACCTTATGAAGATGGGGGAGAGGGGAAGTAATATAAACAAAATGTTGGCAACATGGTCATCTTTTGACTGATTTAGCAATTGGAAAAATAATAAGTAACAATAAACCATTAACGTTTAAGGAGGTGTGGGTATGAGGAGAAAAGAAGGAAGATTAAATAGTATAACAAAATGAAATACTAGCATCATGGCTATCTTTCCACTGCAAATAACTCGTACATGTATAATAAATAAACAAATTAAGCTCACGGCAGTAGGGGAAGGAGAGGGGGAAGATTAAACATATCAGAACGAAATACTGGCACCATATGCGTCATTCGATTGCAATTAACTCGTAGATGAATAATAAATAAACAAATCACGCACTCAAGGGTTATGGTAGGAAGAGGAAAGGGGGAAGGTTAAACATTTCAAAACAAAATACTGGCACCATGGGTGTCATTCGATCGCAATTAACTCATCGATGAATAATAAACAATAAATAAACAAATCATGCACTAAAGGGTTATGGTAGGGGGAGGAGAGGGGAAAGGTTAAACATTTCAAAATGAAATACTTGCACTATGGGTGTCATTTGATTGCAATTAACTTGTAAATGAATAACAAATAATTCTGTCTTGAGCGGTCAAGGTGAACGGACGTGTCCACAGGGTAACCCTAAAGTGAAAGGGAAGACGCAATATGGCTAGTGCAGGTAGCAGCGTCATAGACATTAAGTGCAAGGAGTGTAACAGAAAACTAAGAAACTGAGTGCAATGTATAGGGTGCAAAGAATGGTATCACCTTAAGTGTACCTAAAGCAAATTGGAGGAGTGCATAAAGGAGGGCTGGGTGTGTTCGACATGCAAAGGGTGCAAGAACAGACTGCTGGAAAATCATAGCAGATCTAAAGGAGTTGGGAAAGGCAAGACAGAGATTTGAGGAACTAACGAGAGAAAACGCTGCCATAGAGGAGGAAAAGAAGAACGGAGCAGAAAAGGAGGAATGGAAACGGATTCAACTGAGGAAAGGTGAACACCATGGAGAGAAAAACCAAGATCTGGGCAGAGGACCACGTGTTCGAGTGATGGGCGATTCTATGATTTGTTTTGCTGGCAAAGAATGCAAGAAAGAGGGTGCAATAGTGGAATGTTTTCCGGGGATGAGAATCGAACATTTGGAAAAACGGATTGAGAGTTTGGATGACGAGAGGAATGAGGAGGTGGTACTGATTCACATAGGAACAAATGACATAAAGAGAGCTAAAACTGACGACCATGTTGTGGGTTTGATGTGGGATATGTGCTTGGTGGCCAAGAAAAAATTCAAGGAGGCAAAAATAGTGGTCAGTGGCATAATTAGAAGGAGGGAAGTTTCGAGGAGACGAGTGGACTATATTAATGAAGGGCTGGATTGGGTTTGTCAAAAGCAGGATTTGTGTTTTGTGGACCCAAACTGTTGGGTGCAGGAGAACGATTTGTGCCATGATGGTATACACCTAAACAGAAGGGGCAGCGATAAATTTGGAAGTTTGCTTAAAAGTGTAATTCAAAATATGAAGGTGGGAAACTAACAGGAGGTGGATTTCTGCAGATTTCTGAAGGTCAAAGAGAGGCAAGAGACAATAACAGACCGAAGGATGTTTGTCGGAGTGAGAGGGAGGCAGAGATGGAGTATGGCTTGTGTGTTGGGTTGGGTTGACATCACAGCAACAGGACAAATGAAACTGCTCTCAATTTTGAGTGTTTGTGACTGGGTGAAAAACTCATGGAAGTTGGTGAAAAGTCAAATTATTGTAAAATTATTTTTAAAATGTGGAATTAGCAAACCACTAGATGGCAGTGAAGATGATCACCTGTATGAAGAAAGAGAAGATTTATGTGAAAATGTCTATAGTGATGACTGTAGCAACAGTGATGACAAATTTCTAAGCTTCTAGGATTAATTAACTAGGTATGTTTTGCTTGATTATTCTGGCATAGAGCAATCCTGTTTTTGCTCATGTAAATTACATAAGATTTGATGCATACAATAATTTTTTCTGAAACGTGTTTCAATATCAGAATGCATCTTATAGGCTGGGAAATATGGTATCTAACATAACCGATCCAACATCTTCTAGGCGACAACAACGGTATTAATAACCACTCAAGTGATATCAGATAACTTAAACCCATTTAATTCAAAGCTATAAATTTTTTCTCACTTGAGTTTCAAATAAACAAGGTTTTCTTGTGTATAAAAACTTTGTTGCAGAACTGAAAAAGCTAAACAGTACAAAGAAGATACTTATTCCATCCAAAGAGATGGCTAAGTGTCCACAAAAACTATGGTCATTTTGAGGATTTATTCCAAGAGCGATAAGTACATCCTGAAAGCTTGCAAGTGATTCAGCCGATAGAGGGTTAATTTAAAAATGAATCCAGAATAGTTGAACACTAAATTATAGCAAATATGAATTTAAAAGATTTATAATTTGATACATCTTACCATTGGCACAAATCTGCCTGCAGCAGCTTCCCGGAAAATTAATTTGAAGCAGGAGTTTAGTTCAACAATGTCACTGCATCCTGGTGAAAAGAAGATTTAATAGAATAATGAAAACATTTCACTTCATTGCAATCCAGCAATACCTCTTAAGCAAACCCTAGTTATTTGAACATAGCATACAATTCCCCGTTCAGATTGTAAAAGTATAATTATGCATGGTAGTGTCTAGATCACAGCTAACACAGTTACTATAATAAAACATATTAATCCATATTTCTGATGCACTCTATCAATGTATGTGTGTGTGCATAAATACTATAATGGCCACAGGATATACATTATGAGATGTCCAGCAAAATTAAATGGTATGAAATTATATCAATTCTTCTGTTATCAGTCAGCTATACCTTTTTACAGTTACTGGATAACATTTTAAATTTGACATTCCTTGCAGAAAGGTGGGCAACTGCTTAAGAAAAAGTATAAGGTAAACCTAACCCTTTGCAGTTTTGTTTATACACAATAACCCCAAGACTGACCAGATTTGCCATTTCACGGAATTTCTCCACTTTTGCATAAAAATTACAGAAAAGGCATTTTTTAGGATTATTAATAATGGAGGCTGTTCCATTCATAGAAAGTAGCATCAACTTCAAGAGAAATATAGACTCTGTAGTAGCTTCCCATTTAGAAATTTATAAAAAAATAAAAACAAAAGGAAGGTAGATACAGATCACACAGTTCCTGTAGAGAGCCCCTTCTTCTTTCTCATGTAATTTAAATGCAATTCAAATAAAAAAATCTTAAATTTGCCTCCTATGCCACTCGTGTTGAGTTAAATAAATTTTTCTTTTTTCTTGATTCATATCTTTTACTTCCCATCCTTGGGTAGCTATTTTCTATTCTTTTACATTATTCTCTTCTCTATTTTTGTTTATAAAGACCAAACACTTTTATTTATACTTGAATTACTTGTTGTTACAGTTTTGAGATTCCAAGAGCTCAACAGGAACACAACCTCTGTGAACAGCATGGTACACCTTTATATGCGAGAAATGTGATCTCTCTCACAGATAAAATAGTAATACACATTAACACACTGTGTGCTGATGATGTAACGTCTATGTCATGGTAGTTCCTACCGAGTGACTGGAGACGTAACATCTACATCAGGGATGGCAAATGATTTTTGTGTCGCGTGCTGAGAAAGTAATCTGAATCGTCGGAATATTTTTCAAGTGCCACCAATTTATTCTTTCTATAAGAAACTTCATATTTTATTCAGAAAATACAAGCTTACGCATGCCAAATAAAAATCGCATGCGTGCCATGTATTTGCCATTCCTGATCTACATCATGGGTCCACCGCATGTTTGAAGGGTCTGGTGTCGATTAGTCAGCTGTGGCTCTAGCCTCTAGCAGTGGCTCAGTCATCAGTCCGACCATTACCATCTTGGCATGAGCATCAGTTAGTGTTTCTGTGGCCTTTTTATTTTTACGAAATTTTGGCTTTTCAGCCATGAAAATAAAAATTTGTTGTAAGATAAGTTCATGTTTTAAGGTATTTTTTCTAGCATTTCTTGGATTTCCTAATATTTATAAATATAATTATGACTTTCAATTATTGTTTCTTTTTGCTTATTACTGATCGAATATAATATTACAGTTAATTTTCCTGAGCGTATTGCAGGGTAGCATACCCCAAAATCATTGCCCATGACTGATGATGTTGACCTTGCATAATTAATTAATACACAAATATTTTACTTTTTATCATTATATTTATCGTATTTTGTTAATGAATACACATTTGAAGTCATACAAAGCTTAAAAATTTTAAAAATCAGCTCAGTCACTGGGGTGGTTCCTCAAAATATCAGCAGAGGGCAACGTGTTAAATATCTAAATTCATGGGCTACATAAATATTCCTTGCAGGCTGCTTGAGGCCCACAGGCCACATATTTGAGAGCCTTGGATTAGAATAATAAAAATGTCCAATGCTTGACATATATTAAAATCTACCTTTCAATGTTCACAACTAATCCAATCTTTCTCAAACATCCTTCTACGGCCAACATCCAGTTAAGATTCACCCAATGTTTATGCACATTTAATTTTAAAGCTGGCTACTGCATAATTACATCCTTCAGATGCACAATTAAAAATTGATATTTAATTAACAGTTGAGAAATGTTTGTTACCTTTTAATACACTCCACAAAACTTCAGTAAAGTCTGTGTTAGACCTTCTTCTCTCCACTGCCACCTCTGAATAGATTTGATGTACATGTAAAACACCTGCAAGTAAATATTGCGTGTGTCAAAAATATTTTCAGGAAGCCACTTACTTATATCAACCGAGAAATATGAAAAGGCATAAAGTAAAACACACACACAAACACAGAACAACTGCTCTCACCATTCTGTTGGATTCTATTCGGTGGAGGGTGGTCATTCATTTCAGGTAAATTTCCAGTGGAGATGTACAAAGAAATGCGAGTACGAAGAGGTGATGACATAACAGTGACGTTTGTAGCTGTCATTGACATCAACAGCTGGGCTTCTTTTTCCTCAGCATTTTCTTCCATTAAACAACTGATGTCTTTGAGTGCTTCAATCTCCTGCCATAACAAAGTAGCTTCATATCCAAGTGTGATGTCCATTTCCTGTCAACAAAATCCATTGCTAATAGCTCCACTATTTTAATACATGACAATATTTCTTTGTTTGCTTCTAATAGCTAGCAAACTTTTCAATCTCTCCTATGTATTTCTGCAAAACACAAGACCTCATGTAACAAATTAATGAAGATTCATCATGGATGCATAGATGTCACTTATGCTGGGAATTGGCAAAGGAAAACAAAAATGTGTGACCAAATTCTTGTGACAGCAGAAACATGCACGATGAAGACCTTTCAATCACTGAAATCTTTCCAAATGCTTGGTGATAGGGCATCTTCACAGTTACTGGCACCAAAAGAGGAAGAGCAAGAGGCACTTTTGTCAGGCACTGTCTCTAATAATCAGTGGCGTATTCTCCATATAAACGCATTTACCAGCAATAAACCTACCTCAGAGACCCAGAAGATATTTTGTCAAAAAATAATTCTGAAAGCCTAACCAACCAAAACTATTTCATTGTTTTGAACGCGCGTGCAATGTAAGTGCTGGGCACATTGTTGTCAGATCAACGGCCTGTCGATTTTCTACGTAGCGGTGGTGTCTCGTAGATCTAGTGCAGAATTTTAGCAATCTTTTTATTTTGACATCATCCCCACCTCTCAACATAAGGAATTGTCATTGGGGGGTGCAGGAGGGAGGCAGGCCAGTATCCCACGCTCTAGGTTACTTGCACACTTTTAGTGATCAAGTCCCTCCACTTCGCCCCTACTCGAAGGGGCAGAGTGGGGGATAGAGTAGGGATGGCTGATGCGTTGCCTAATTCTGTGGTTTTGCTCCGTGGTATTGCCAAATTTTGGTACATATTAAAAGAATAAATATTAGAAATGTTGAGCTAAATCAATGAAGTGAAGTAAATTCACTTCAAGTAGGTATGTCACTTAGTTTATTAGTGGCATTCAGAAAACCATTTGATGCCATTAAATCGTAAAACAAGGGGTGTAAACATTTATGAGGATCCCAGGAACATGTAATGAATGAATGTTATAAGGCCTTGAGCAAAAATTAACATTTGGATGCAATTATTAGTATTGAATGAAAAGGATAACAAAAATGTCATACGCACAGATTGCAACGGTGCTCTGAAATAATCAGTAAAGAAAAGTGTATGGTGCATTGCACCTGTTCATTGAGAGAATTTGTTTTGAGGTTTTGAACTACGTAAATTAATTGATTAATCTAGTGATTATAAACCTGCAGATTCGGATAATTTTATTCGAAAAAGGGATGTATCAGCCAGTGGAGAGGGATTTTTGACATTGTCAGGTTATGTACACTGATTTTGTTGGTGATGGGCATTCCAGACATTTCAGGGGATTCCCAACCCGATGAAAGGGAAGCAGTGCAAACGTTTTTGTTAGTCCACCAGAAGGTTACACTGGAGAAGGTAGTGGTCATGTGTTCTATTTAAAACCATACTAAAAGCTATTTCCGTTGACAATTGTTAAGACAATGTTTGCAATTGTTCCTCTTGTGGTAATAATAGCATGTTAAGCAGGAAAAAATAAATTTAAAATTAGTTTTCAGGAGATAATGATAATTGTATTTCTTCTTCAACTTCAATATTAGGTAGTTGAAGAATTTATTTAAAATTAGTGGTACTCATTAAGATATTGGCATGCAATCATAGACTTCTGGTTCAGTTGTTTCATGGAAGAGTAATATAGTATTAATATTAATAATAATTTAACACAATTTCTCATGGTTTTTGCACACAATATATTCTAAATAGGGGTACAATGTCACCTTATGTCAACCCTAGACACATCCAGCTTCAGCAATCTACTGACGGTGGTACTTGTCGAATCGTCAAGGAAGGGGAGAATATTTTCTTCCAATGCTGTGTTCATACGAAGTTTCCCACAATAAACTGTGCATTCGTGTTTGTTCTGCAGAAAGAAGAATTTATTCCGCTGACTGAAGCTAGGGTTGGCCTTACATGATAATTTATCCTAAATTGACTAATATCGTTTGCAAAATGCATGAAAAATTAAACTAATTTGCATGCATGAGTTGATAATTCAGAGGGATACCCATAGTGGTGGAGATTTAGCCAATTGCTTTCCGCTGCTAGTGGTTCAAAATTCAATGCCACATTGACGCCATACCCGAACTGATCTAGGTTTGAAATTAAATTACATGAAGTTGTTTGCGGCATTCTATGCATAGAAGGCAAAAGACACGAAAATATGTGCACACTTTGAGGAGGATGTAACAGCTGATAGTGTGTCATGCGGAGACACCAAACACCACCAAAGTTTACAATCGTCAAAGTTTTGTAATTACAGGCAGACCTCGTCTTTCACGGGAGTTACGTTCCTGAAAACACTGCGAAAGACGAAATCGCGAAAGAGAAGTAATTAAGGCAATGGGAAATACTGGGTTTGGTTTCCATCCCAGCAAAAACAGATCATTTGTCCTCTGTATCGATCTCTTGATCTCTCAATGAAAGTGAGACTTAAACAAGTTAAAAGATGACGAAAAAAGTATCAGAAAATAAAGTCATATTTAAGTTCTGTAGTAGAATCGAGAAAAAAATGAACGGAGGATGCCTAACTTGCAGGGACTAATTCCCCAAATACGACAGACTGCATCTTTCTTGGGGGTTACCTTCCTGAAAAACTCTGCGAAATAATAATAAATGATGCGCAAAATGCAAAGCTTAAGCATTTGAACTATGTCAAACCTGAGCAAATAATCCAATGATCCTGAATCGGAAGGGTCAAGAGTTGAGTCTTTCCCCTCGGGACTTCCCTTTCATAAAAAGACAGAAGGCTCCTGAACGGTGATGCCAGGTTATATTCTGCAACTTTTCACGTGCGAAGGGACACAAAAGTGTGGGAGGATTTCATCCTAAAAATATTTAAAAGTATATATAAGATACATACACGTGTCTTATATATATATACTTTTAAAAAATAGATAATAAACGTATCCATTTTTAAAAAAACACGTAAATATTTTTAAATATCAGAATACCGTAACAACATTTTTCAGGCCTGACTAAGAGAGAAAATGTGAGGAAAACGCGATTCATTCAATATATAAAAAATTTCGCACAGCCTTTTCTGTGATTTTTTCCACGAAAGAGCGAAACATAAGACTCCGAAAGACAAAAGTGGTCGAAAATGCGGAACCGTGAAAGATCAAAACACGCAAAACATAAAACCGCGAAAGACGAGGTCTGCCTGTATAAGTAGCAGAATCTCCCCTCGTAGAAAATAACAGGGAACAGAGAGAACAAAATGCTGGTAAGAGTGATAGGTTATGAGTGTCATTCTCAATTTTGGCCAAATGAACTGAAAAACATCGCCCTATTTTCCAAAGATAATATCATACCAGCCTTCTAATCACTCCAAATGAAGTTGGTCGTAAGCATTATGATTTAAGCGTGCGAGTAAATTTTTCCTACCATTGCACGTAGTTTTTAGTTTGGCTTATTTGTTGCCTTCCAGTATGAAATTCATCTTGAATAATAACTTTTAATTTCCCATCCTCCTTGTAGGTCAGACAAAATGCTATTGAGGTTGCCCCTAAGAGTATGCAACCATGCTCAAAGATGCCTATGGGGGAAAATAAACCAAGCCAGTTGGTCAGTATCCGCCCCTGCTGCCAATGCAATGTGGACTCACCATTTTCGGCAAACTCATATCATTCTATGGTAATTAATATATAATTAATATAATATGTAAAATAAACGATTAACATGAGCGGTTTCGAACTGTAGGCAGAAATATATGAACAGAATAAGAACGCTGTAATTTTTCTTTCAAAATGGTTCAGATCCGAAGATCGTAGGTTAATTCTTTCTAATTTTTATTTCCAAAAAAATAAAAGCCTGCACGCCAAAAAATCTATTTCTACGTGTTACCTTATGGAAAATGGAAATGCCTTCCTTGGAGTCGAACCCAGGACTTTTTTCAAGATTTATTTTTGTCATTACCTTATAATATGTTAATCGAGCATTCCTGCCAAATTTCGTGATTCTTTCTTGAGTTAATACCATAATTCGCTACCAGAGGCATGGCCTATGGAACAGCGTGACCAACCAACAGACCTGGGCTATTATATTATATGTATAATTGTGGTTAGAGTATCTGCCGAAGGATACTAAGGTCACAGGTTCCCATCCTGCGGAGGACATACATGTATGTGTGCTTACATGCTGGGTAAGATATAACACTTATTGTTAGTGTGCTGGCTGTTGGGATCTTACCCTTAATGCAGGCCTTTTTTTACAGTTTTTTAAAACAGTAAAAAAAGGTTTAAATGACAAAATAAAATACGCAACTTACCAATGATGATGATGCATCAACCGGAGGCATGATGAAGTACACATATGGTCTTTTCCAAGAAAAGTTCATCTTTAAAGTGGCACTATTTCCTCCAATTTCATCAAATTCATTTGTAAATGTACCTCCATCATGAAGATAGGATGCCTTGATCAGGTATGACACCTAGAATTAAATAATAAATATCAATTGACTGAGATTACAAAAGTGTCAGGCCAATGAATATCCACAAACTGTACCCACAAATATTAATACATTGGAAGTCTGATCTAACAAGTACAGGACAAAATGAAAAGTCTGTCATAGCAAGTGCTTTTATATTCACCATCACCTTAATAATATTAAACACAGGAGTAGTCTTCCGTTATAACGAGAGCATTTTTAGCATCCTACTATAATGAGCATGAGTTTCTTTAGCTTTCTGTGGTTGATAAGCTCCTGAACAATGCCTCAAACCAAAATTGCCAAAGGCAAGTACATACATTAATAAAAAATTGAGTATTGTCCCCACACCTAAAAGAGTGGACCGTAGGGAGAATTGCTTTCATTGTAATGTGGACGGTAATGCTTACCTTATGGTTTTCATATTTCCAAAATTGGAAATTAGAAAACTTTAATGCCTCCAGGAGGATTAATTAACAAAGTGAACATAATTTGTGTCAGTGGTTATTTAACCTTATCTGGATCAATACTGAAACAAGAGTTGGCAACTGTATTGTTAAACACTACAATATCTAATTCACTGCCCAGAACTAACCATTACTTGCAATGTTTCACATGTGTACAGTATGGTTTCTCAAATAAATATGTGATAATACCAAGTTAAAAATGGCACTTTTTGAGTGACTTTCTCAGCACTAAGCAATAAACATTCCTACAAGTGGAATTAATTTTCAGAACGTTTTTTAGTTACTTGATAAATTAGCTGATTCCATTTTAGCACTCCATACATCCATTCCTTTATTCTTTAAAATAAACTTAGAAAATGTGTCATATAATGAAAAAAATTACAGGTAACATCTTCAGACGTAAACACAGTGAATATATTAAGTAATATTTAAAGATGTATATGTATTAATCCTTGGAAGGGAAATCAACAAATAACATCCATGTTTACCTGGAAATGGCAAAAATAAACAATGTTAAATGATGAAATGTTTTGAATCACCTATATTACAAACTAAAGGAGGGTAAACAGGCTACTTGAAGTGGTGATGACTTCTGTAACTACAACTGATATCAGTAGTCAGTTATTTCACTGTTTGGTTGTTTTCATTGTTTGGAATTTTGGATAAGCAATCTTCTACTGTATATTGTAACCATTCAATGTTCTGGCACATTTAACATAGTAGGTGCAATTGCTCAATTCAGCCCACAGGCTGCTGTGCAACCGTTAATGAGCTCATCTCTAAAGTTGTGAAAAGTAGTGGTTTCACAATACTGATGAAAGTGTCATTTTGATTTAATGTGCGAGTGGTTGCTGCGATTAACCTTTAAATGCGAAGTGGGCCATATATATGCCGCTTAGTTTCAAGACAGTTTCAGAAGTTGCATTTGACAGGGAGTCGAGGTTTGAATGAGAACATCTCACAATCAGAAGAATTATGTCACAGCTGACAGAGGCATAACTGCCCAAAGTCAATGGTTTAGTGACAGGTAGACCTCAGACAAACAATAAACATATGCTTATTTAGATATTTAGGATGAAGCACTCCTCCCTGTATTCACACTTGAAAAGCAGTAAACATAATCCTGAGGGAGCTCCAAGCACATAATATTCTCCTGTTACTTTCTTCTGTCATTTGAGAAATTGTGTTTTTTAGCCATTTTATACAGTCATCCAACTAGAGCTAAGGTGAGTGAAATTTTCATAATAATGATATTTTTGAAATATTTTTTCTGTCTTTTTCTCTAAAACACAGAAGCATGCAATTCTTCATTGTTTTTGCTATAAAATGCTTTTTATTTTAACATTTTATCACCAATAGTTCATGAGATATGCAATTGTTTCAGAAAAATGACAAAAATACAGTCAAGCATTGCTAATTCATAATTTGTTAGTCCGAGACCACCTGTAATCCAAAATGGCTGATTCCCAACTACTTTCCTGACTGGCCACCGCTTGTAAATCTACACGATCTGTATAACAACACATGCAAATAAATACAAAAATATATGAGTAAATACCTCCAGTAATATTCTCCATAAGATGCTTAAATATATAGTTTTGTCCCCTCAATAGCAGAATGTGCCGTGGCATTGTGACACTACAGTTTATTCTGAACCTAGGCCGCGTATCTGAACATTACAAATGCAAACAAAAGCACACACTCATGCGGTAGTGCAGTATCTAGTGCATTTTTTAAAGAAAATACAATTTAGAGTTAATTTAATTTACCATAACCATGTCTTGTAAGAGATCAAATGAAGATAATAACGCTGGAAATTCATCTAATTGTAAGCAAAAGCATAAAACGCTATCAATTCAGGAATAAGTGCAATTATTAAAAAACTCGACAAAGATTCATCGGTGTGGCATATATAGGGATCCCAGATTTTATAAACAAAAAACCAGGACGCCGAGACATGCACGACTATCTATATGCCAGGGACATTTTATTTTCATGCAAGATACTTTTATTGAGACTTTTTTTAAGAAATATGCATTATATACATATTTATTCTATTATTTATTATATGCATATATATTCTATAAGTTATTTCCCTAGCTATTTAAAATGAATGAATGACTGGAGGCTTTTGCAGACACAGTATCCTTATGTTTTTTTGTGCTGACATGATCAAATACAGGCGAATCCTGAGATTCGATGGGGATACGTTCCTGAAAACGTGGTCGAATCTCGAATTCTCATGTCGAACGCCGTTTTTCCAAATACTTGCATGTTATAATCGAGGAATACCCACATCTCGGGAAAAAGTCTCCCCTCATGTTCTATAAAGATAAAATAACATTACTAATATGTTAATACAACAATATTAAATTATGAATAAATTAAATAATAAATATTTTAAATGTATAACTTATTTTTTGCACTAAAAAGGAAAAAATAAATTTTTGTTTGTATGATTATTTTACATAAATTAAAAATCTAAATTAAATCAAATCAAATCCGCCTCATCCATTCCCATGTTATTTAAATGGAGGAATGAGTAGTATTAGAAATTTTAAAGCATGTTGAGAAAGGTGAAAGCCATACTGAAATTGCACGATCGCTGGGAATGTGTCGTTCAACAGTCCTATAAATCCGGGACTGTCCCGGGAAAACCGGGACGAATGGGATCCCTAGGCATATACCATACTGGAACAACAACAGTATATGACACTAAGAATTATTACTTGTAAAAATATATACGTAATAGTTGCCGATACGATAGTGTGCAACTTTTCGTTATCGCTTTTTCACATTGTTTTGTTTCGTTTGTGATGGTTGTCATGCACAGAACATAATAAAAAGAATTAAGTGTACATATGTATTATTGATTTTAAATGCTACCAATTCAAATAACTTTTACTTGGAGTATGTAAACATTTTACTTTCTATTACACTATATTTTCAAACACAGTTTATATATGAAATATGTAGCCACTGGTACTCTTACCATCTACCCCACCCCCAGAATACCCTATTGTTTTTAATCCGAAATTATCTGTGGTCCAAATGGGTCCAAAACATCCCAGATCCCAAGCTTTTTGAATTAGCGATGCTTGACTGTAATTTAAATACAACAAAATAAATCAGTTGTTTAAAGGTTAATTTGGTTATTGCTTATTTTGTTACTTTAAATGCCCTTATTTGGGTATGGCAGCCAGATTTTTTTCAACATTTAAATACTACAACGTAAGTTATTTTTGTTACTTATTTTCATTAAAAAATAATTTTATGGCATATAAACACCTGAAATGATGTTCTGTATTCTCACTGATAAGTCAAAGACCCAAGTTGATCCTTGAACAAGCAAGATTCTTAATATACCGCAATATCGTAAATAGCTCATTGCACCATTACCATTCATCATTGTCCATTTTCTGCATCTATAGCACATCACTGTCTCATAGATTCTTTGGACCAAAATTTTCTATGACAATGCCTAAGATGCATATGGTACAAGAGACATTCCAAAGGTCTGCTCTGAAAATTACTAGGCTGAACTCTTCAATCCTTACTTTCTCTTACCTTACTCAGAACAAATAAAGCACCTCTTCCTATGAAAACTAATTGTGAGAGAGTAATCCCTTTAAAAAGATTTGTCAAGAAACCAAGCTTAAAAAATCTGATGTGGCCAACACATGACTTTCTCCATATTTGGGGTATAGATATTTTAATTCTTTTTATGAATAGCATTATAAGGCAAAATTATTATTTCGTATCGTTAAAGTATACAGTCATCCTTATTGCCGTAAATTACGTAAATTTTGAATGTTTACATAATCCACCGCTACATGGTGGTGCCGCTGTATACTGCAAATTAAGAAAAAGTTAAATACATATCTCCGAAATGGATGGTTCTACAAAAATTTGTCTCAAACAGAACCTGGAAAAAATATTATTCTCTACAACTTTGGTCCTCACGAAGATTACCAATAACGACGTTTTTAAGGATATATTTGAGGGAAACCAAAAAAACCGATTATTTATAAATAATTCTTAAACAATAACCGCTATGGAAAATTGTTTCAAATGAAAGTTGAAGAAAATTACATTATCTATGACCTTTGTGTGTGTGTGTGTGTATCGGGTTTCGAATAAACTTAAACTTTCGGTTAACCGGTATTGTCTAAGAACTACTCAGCTCCTCATGCTCATAACAAAGTGTTATATTTGAAATTTGGTAACGATATGGCAAGTACTTTTATAGTTAGAACCCACACAATCACATACAAGCACATTATTCCGAAAATAGTCTAAACGTGTTCTATGGACCTCAAAACGTGTATTTCCGTTGAAATTCCGTAGTCGATTTTTTTCATGAAAATAATACTATCTCTATATTACGTATATGGAGAAAGTAAAAATAATGAAAGCATACAGTCGATTTTATTGTGTTATTTTAATGGGAGATGTAAATGCCTTCCATTGGAATCGAACCCAGCACTTTTTTCAAGATTTTTTCGTCACCACTTTATCATATGTGAATCGAGCATTCTTGCCAAATTTAGAGTTTCTATCTCTATTTTCTCTCAAGTTATCGATAGAGGGGGTGGTTAGCAATGTTATGGTCGCGGGTTTGAATCGTGCCAAGGTCATGTCAAAATAAAAATATCATTATTCTCATTTTTTCTAGCGAGCGGGTGTAGCGTTACATCCGACAAACAAACCAACCAACAGATCCCAGAATATATCTATAGAAGTTGTGAGCTATATAAGTATAGGGCCATTCGGTGTGTTTGGTGCAGTAGAGTATATATCGCTTGGCAGAAGAGCGTGGGGAGTTTGATACATCTAGGGAGGAATATGTTATAGCGGCAGTCAATGCAAATTGCGTGGCATAAATCAGGGGGTAATTTCGTTGTTTGGGTGGTCTATATCGAAGGGGCAATCAAGTGATTGATGGTCGTATATATATTAGGCCCTAATAATTAGGGGTTTGTTGTGCAAGTTGGGTGACATATATTCCAGCTGATTTTTGATGCGTTTTTGGTGGCACTCACTCACACACACGCACTCCCTCACACACACCCTCACACACACAACCACACATACACAACCTCACACACACACACACAACCTCACACACACAAAACCGTGCACACACACACACAACCTCCACACATACAGCCTCACACACACACACAATCTCACACACACACACAACCTCACACACACACCACACAAACGTCATCTCATTCACCCAACACACTGTTTTCTCTCACGCATTTACAGGCAGTCGTTTTCGCTCATTCACTCACTCACGTATACATCCCTTCACGTACTTCTTCCTACGAGCTGGGACATCAAAAGAAATTTTCTCATTCTATTGTTACCGCAATATCCTCAGGCTATCTTAACCCATCGATACGGCTAAAGCGACCGCATAAATTAACCTAATACATCTCTGAATATTCCATTTAATCTTCTTCTAGATACTTCTCAATCTACAACGTAGCAGCGAAATTAGTTGAACCATGTTTTCATCATTTTATAATTCCTTTATATCAACCTACAAATCATTCATTGCATTATTTATCCTCTTCTCTGGTCACATTAGCAGGTATAACATGCTCCCATGGCGGCGAGCTCTTATGGGCGCCAAATTTGAAACCCTCGTTCGCTTGCGTGTTTCGGATACCATTGTCGTCGCCTGGGCTTGGTTGGGCAAATCGCAAAATTCAACGCACGATGCGTACAGGATCCCTCATGTAATTACACATACCTCATATGATGGAAAGGTATTAAAAACGTAAAAACAATGTATCGCAGGAAAATGAATGGCGATTTTAACATAAAACATGAGCCATCAATGTTTTAATTCATATCACTGTTTTTTGACATATTTATTAATCTTCCTTTGCTTTGAGGCTGTATTGTATTTTGAAATATGATATGAAATCGAATAATTTCGCCATTCTTTGACTACACTGTCATCTACATCAATACATGTCATAACGTTATTCGTGTAAAGCAAGTGCTCTGAAGGCCTCTTTGCGAGCTCAAGGAGTCTCTACTCGTCATCATCTCTCTCGATGAAGTTTGGTAACAATATGGCACGTACTTTTTGAGTTAGAGCACCCACACTAACACACAGACATCATTCCGAAAATAGTCTAAACATGTTCTAGGAACCTCAAAACATGTATTTCCGTTGAAATCTCGAAGTCGATTTTTTTCATGAATACAATACTTTCCCATTACTACGTATGGAGAAAGTAAAAATCTGATGTGGCCAACACGACTTTCTCCATATTTGGGGTATAGATATTTAAATTATTATGAATAGCATTATAAGGCAAAATTATTATTTTGTATCGTAAAAGAATACAGTCGTCCTTGTTGCCATACATTAGGTATATTTTGAATATGCTTACAGAATGGTAGCGGCGCTGTATACTAGAAATTAAGAAAAAGCAAAATATCTCCGAAATGGATGGTTCTACGAAAATTTGTTTCAAACAAAAGTTGGAAGAAATATTATTCTCTACAACAGTGTTTCTCAACCGGTGTGTCGCGACACACTAGTGTGTCGTGGATGAGGTCCAGGTGTGTCGTGAAAAATTAGAAAAAAGGCTCAAATCTCACATTAATTTTTTCAAATTCGACAGATTTTTATTTCTTTTTGTTTATTTTGTTAAATAATGAATTTTATTTATACATATATAGATTTCATTGTACATACTCTGAAATGACCTCGGTCATATTTGTACTAATTTGATGTTAACAAACAAACTTTTTCTTATATTTCTTGTTATATTTATGATGTTTTATTATAAAATAATGAATTTAAAGTATTTTTGTTATGTTTGACCAAAAAATTGACTTTTTATATCATGGTGTGTCACGATTATTTCATGGTGTGTCGTGAGATCTAGATCATTTAAAAAGTGTCGCCAAAGAAAAAAGGTTGAAAAACACTGCTCTACAACTTTGGTCCTCACGGAGATGACCAATTACATTTTTAAGGAGATATTTAACGGAAATGAAAAAACCGATTATTTTTTATAAATAATTCCTAAACAATAACTGCTATGAAAAATTGTTTGAAATAATGCCTATGGACCAAACGGTCATTGTAACCTTCAAACAGTAATATGCTCAGTGCACAATGCAGCAGGCAATCGCAGCAACTGATACGGAAGGTGGTCCAACCCTAAGGGACTTCTGGAGAGGCTACAATATCTGGAATGCAGTTAACAACATTGGAGATTCTTGGGCTGAGGTCAAGCAGTCAACCATGAATGGGTCATGCAATCAGCTCTGCCCACAGTTTGTCATTAATTTTAAAGGATTTGAAGAGACCCCTGAGCAGATCACCAGAGAAGTTGTTGAGCTAATTTCATCTCATGCAGAGGAGTTGACCAATAAAGACCTCATCGAATTGCAACAATCCATTGAGACCAAGGAAGATGGCAAAGATGATATTATGGTTTCTCCAACTAAACCTATGGACTTGTCTTTAAAAGACCTTAGTGAGATCTTCCGGAGTCTGGATAATTTCATAAACTTGACTGATGAAAAAGATCCTAATACTGAGAGGAGCTCATTGGTGCAAAGTGCTGTTCTTAAGGACGTAGCCTGCTACAGAGTCCTTTATGAACAAAAGAAGAAGAATAAAATTCAACTGAAGCTGTATAAATTCTTTCAGAAGGTTGAAAGACCACAGCCAGCAGAAGCTGCTTCAACATCTGCTGCAAGGACTAGCCCGTACAATTCCCCAGTCAATAGCCCATCCAGTTCCCCAGCCAATATCTCCTCTTCTTCCAACTTCTCAATTAATAAACCAAGTCCAGTAAGCGCAGTTGAAAAAGATTTAAGGTATGAAAATATTTTTAATTTTGTTTCTTTATTCTTATTTTGTGCTTTTTAAATAATTTTTATATGAATTTCACTGCGATAAATAGCTGTATGTATAAGTAGTGTATGCAGGTATGTTATCCAGCTCTCGTGAGTCATTTGTAACAAACGACTCACGCGATCCAGACTGGGCTGTCTGCACATCATATTGCATACATCTATCTTTGAAGTTTGAAACAAAAATTTATTTTTTTCTCTTTAGTGCGAAAAATAAGTTATACATTTAAAATATTTATTATATAATTTATTCATAATTTAATATTTTTGTATTAACATATTAGTAATGTTATTTTATCTTTATAGAACGTGAGGGGAGACTTTTTCCTGAGATGCGGGAATGTATCCCCCGATTATCACATGAAGTATATGGCATTCGACATTCGAACACGTTTTCAGAAATGCATCCCCGTCGAAACTCGGGAGTTGCCTGTATTACTGTTATTGTAGAAACTTCAAAATTCATAGAAGCAATATATTCTAGCTCAAAATAAAATCTACCATCCACCAACATGTTAATATATCTACCGGAAATAAATTATTTTACATCATGGAGTTTTGAATCACAGCCATATCAACTAATATGTACTAAATAAGTACTAAGGGCAAATTTTTTAAATTTAATAAATGCATTATATTTTGTTAAGTGCCTGATAATTAAAAACTACTAGAAAGAAATACCCTCATTGAATTGCCTTCTATATAAACCACCCTGATTCCAAAAACTACTAGAGGTTAGTTAACAAAAATATAAGCTTAATATATTATGGAAATATTGTAAATTTCAGATGGAATTCCAAAGGAAAGCTCAACAATCATAAAACGCAATAGCTTAACCCTCTATGACTTTACTGTAAAGCATGAGTATCATATGTACTCAACAAAAACTTACATCAGACTTTGAAACCACTGCCGTTTGTATATGTATTTTGAGCATAGCTTCCAGAATAGGAAAACCATCCTGATTGGTTGGAATCGAGGAAATCAAAGAAGCTTTTCCACGAGTGACCCAACCACTATTCTCTCTCCAAAAGAACAGAAGGACACAATTTTCATTGTCAACTGCATTACATAATATCCAAATCGGAAGCTCTTTCTCAGCAAAATTTGGATTACCTAAAGTTGAGTATCCATTAATCACATGCCTGAAAATAAATGAATGTGCATCTGAATTTGATTCGCTATACTGAACCACAATTAGCCATGATAGCAATGTATTCACGTAATTAATGTCGAACACATACGGCACAAGGGGAATATTTAATGAATGAAAAAACAAGTTCAAAATTATTTCGATAACTTACATTGCTTCCGCATAAGTTAGAGGAAAGTGATTATAATATTCACTCTCATTCGCCTGCAATTCGCCCAAGGGTTGGACTATCAAACTATCATCCAAAGAAGTGTAAAGTGGTGACCCGGTCAAGTCTAATTCTAAAAATGAAGAATATTATATATTAATTCCGAACTGACGTATATTATCTGCTGAGTTTCATTTTCTATACCTTCTTCAGCTTCTTTCTTGATGGAAATCATCGGAGTGAATGGGGGAGGTAAGTTTCCCTAAAAAATTAAAAGGTTTTATGGCATAAATGAAAAACTAAAATAATGTGCATATGGTATAGTATTGCTAAGTAACCTCTTTTCTAATTAATATAATATCTCCAGTATGGTCCATATTAAAAGGCAGCACGTATTTCGGTGGCTGTACGATTTCCACGAAGAGATTTGCCTTATCACAGAGTCCTTTCAACTTCTTAAATTGATCCATATTTAAAATATAGGTAATCGGTCCAAAACAAACGAGATCCCGCCAGTTTAGCAGAACAACCAAACATCGATATTTGATGACATCGATGTTAGCCATGCGATGCCTCGATGTTTTCATTTCCTGTAGCATCAACAAATCACGCGAAGGCGTGTTGGTCATAGAATGATATTTAACGTTCAGTTTACGCGTTGAATTCGTTTACAACCAGCCCTGTGCATCTTACTCTTGTGGGAAATAGGTTCAAGTTACGTCTACATTTGTTCATAGATGGCACCACCGTCGCACCAAGCGCGCGCGTTTAAAATATCAGGCTATTTATTCCTCGTAAAATGCTTAATATAAATGATCGCAAAATTTTAAATAGAAATATAAAATTGAAAAAACAACAAAATTATTGTACGTTATTGATATTGCTTTATTTAAGCTTCGTTAGATGTACACATAACAAGTAAATGCCGTATTTTAAGTGAGAAACAATTCTGTAGCATTTCAGCTGAGATTGCAAAAAGGTTTTTGCAAACATCAGAAATTATTTGCGATATACACTCAGAAAGATGGCACAGTTACATTACAAAGTAGTACCAGATAAAACAAACAGTTGCCAAATCTCAATTCAAACATTAGCAATTCAACAGAGATCACACATGGAAAAGTACAAAATATGTGGAAATGTATCCTCAACTGGTATTACACAAACAGAAAAAAGTGAGACTAAGTATAAGAAAATCTTAACATACACGAAGTAGTATAGACAATACTGTAAACCATGAAAATATGCAATTGAACATAGACAAAAAATGTAATATGAACATAATTAACAAAAAAGATGTATGCAGGTACATACTAAATAATAAAAGGTTGCAAATTATCTGCATTGTGCTAGTTCATGGACCATTTTGGACCTTGGGTGTGATGTTTACTGTTTTTGGGTGTGTGACTTGTATATTTGGTTAGGAATGACAAATTCTTCTTTATAAGTTTATAAAAACTAATAACACAATGGACTGTTGCCAAGAGCTTACTACGTGTAGGAAAATAGAAAAAAAATTATAAATGTGTCTCAATCCGAACTTTTATATTTTGGCAATTCTCAAAAATTACGTTAATAACTGTATATATCACCCTATGGCTGCTAAAAGGTTAAGGAGGAAGTTGAAATTTAATTAACTGTTTAACAGTTACTATTTCTGAGAAATGAATTGATTTCATCTGATCGAGTGACCAGATTTTGACTTCATGAAAAGAGGACAAATTGCTAAAAGAAATACAGCGAAAAACAGGACAATAGAAAAAAGTATTAATAGGAATTTACTTTAAATGTACAAGGCGTTTTTATATAAATTAACAATGGCTCAGTAATACACAAATAATGCAACATTAAAAGTAAATGAAAAGTTTTATAAAATTATCTAATATTTTTTCTAAGCTGCCCACATTTTTAAATTCTACATCATTAATTAGTATATGGTCCTAAAACTGCATACATGACAAAATTTTAAAATTATATTTTGTGATTAGGAGTCCTTTAATAGAGTGAACTGCCAAACGATTTGCCATCTGTCCACTAAACATTAGACTAAAACAGTGTTTTCATTGTGAGCCGGTATTGCACTTCTAAAATTAAAAATTAAAATAGAAAAACATACATGTTGAAAACGCTAAAGATAAATATATTATATTATATAAAATAACAATAAATGCAGATTAGGTCTTAAAAAGTCATGAGATGACATTTATCTTAATTGTAACCATAATTTAAAGTTAGAACCTTTAAAACTATACAATGACTTTAATTAAAGCATTATTACCTTCAACTTTAATTTTATAATATAAATAAGAATCGCAATTGCAAGTAAGAAATGCCGTTATGGTTTGAAGAGCCTTGAAGGTTATTTTAATTAGTGTTGTTATTGATTTGAAAAGTGTTGTTATTGATTTGAAAAGTGTTGCTATTGATTTGAAAAGTGTTGTTATTGACTTGGAAAGTGTTGTTATTGACTTGAAAAGTGTTGTTATTGGATTGAAAATGGTATATATACATGTGTGTGTATATATATATATATATATTATCAAACACAACCTATGAACTATTTATAAATAAGGCAAGTAACAATGGTAGTTATACAATTGTAGTTATGTATTACCAATAACAACGAATGAAATATATTTATAAAAGAAGAGAGGCAGATAACAATCATATATTCCTTCATTTTCAAGATATGTACATAATTTCAAACAATAGTGAAATTATAAATTCATACATATCTTTTATTGACTACCCCAATAAAGTCGATAATTATGTTATATACTCAGACTTTCTGATAAAAATGTCTAGATTAGAGAAGTACTTATTATAACTAGCACATATCCTCGTTAACGTTGAGTTCATACAAAAGTTTCTACCTGCATATTTAACTTAAATTGTACGATACTGTTATATTGTCAGATGGATTTTGAGTATAATTTTTATAGGATGTGATTTTTATGTGAGATAGTTTTTCTTATTATTGTGCTTTAATGGTTTATATTGTATTTCAACGCACGTTTAAATATTTTAGCTTATTTTTAATACATTTCTGATTGTATTTTTAGGAAAAGGGCTTGTCCCGTAAATAAAGTATTATTATTATTAGTGTAAAATTCATAATGGAGAGGAGCTTACCTTTATGAAATATACGATAATATTACAATAATAAAATTTTATAAATTTCTATAAATTGATGCAAAGGATGATCCATATATACTTATGCGACAGGCATTAGCTGTAATAATGGGAGATACAAATGGAGAAAGACGGACGGACAATTGTAAAATTAGATAAAGGATTTGTTGGAAATTGACGCACGAATGTCTTTTTTGAAAATATATTACGTGAGTTTTTGGATTTCAAATAGGAAATGAGGTGGAAGGTTACCGTGAAGAAGGACTCACCCTAGTTTTTTATGGTTCTTAAGTGCATTATGAAGGCTAATTCACTTACTAAATAGAGTATCTTAGTTAGGACAATTACAAGTGTATTTTTCTACCTGTTCCGGACATCTGTGTTTGTAAATCAGTAGGTTCCTACGGTAGGTACCTACATTTCAAATTTATACGAATATTTTATCGGTATCAATTGAATATACCACAGGTTTCCAAAGTACATGGATAAGATAAAAACCTGAAAGTATTTTCCGGAGTATAATTGCTATTCTTATAATTACACTCGTGAATAGTTTTTAATAACTAATAATTGTTTCCGCATAATTTGTAAATGTCGCAGAAACTACCCATGTAATTGTTTATGAAGACATGTCCTACAGAAAAATAAATGTTACCAAAAAAGCAATCGTATTTGGACCAAAAATTCGTTATTACTTAATTAATTACATTGTCGGTTTTTAAGCAATGTGAAAATATATTTTAATGCCTTATTTTTACCCCTCTCCATGACGAATCCAAATTTAGGTTTGCAAAGCAAAAGTTTAATGCCAATAAATTTGATTTACTGCAAGTAATTTATAACATTTAAGCAAATTTTATCGATCCTATAATAAGTTATAATTGTGTTCCTACTAAAATGTGAAATAAAGATATAAAAAGGAATTGCTTATTTTTTGTGGTTTTTTTGTCGAAATTGTAAATATCCAGGTTTATAAGGGGAAATGTTGGTTAGCCTGCGCGCCTGCGCGTTACTTCTGGTTACTTCGTAGAAATCTTAAAATGGCTGACGGGGTTGTGTTATGTGCGTGATACAGTTCGAAATTTATTTTGTTTCCATCAGACCTTTTTAGAAGGAAAAAACTAGACCTTTTTATTGTACTCGAAATTTAATGTTGATAGTTATGATCGTGATATAAGTTTGGCCTTGTGTTCTTCGAAAACTGGTCCACGTGATAATCATTTTCACAGCAGTGTTTTAATACTTTTGGTTATTTTATTTATTTTAGAAGGAAAAAACTAGACCTTTTTATTGTATTCGAAATTTAATGTTGATAGTTTTGATCTTGACAAAAGTTTGGCCGTTTATTCTTCGAAAACAGTGGTCCATGTGACGCATTTTGACAGCAGTTTTTAAATATGTACTTTTAGTTTGATTTGTGTACGTTTTAAGACACTTTAAGTGAAGTGAAGTTTTATCTAAAGTTTTTTATAGTTTCAATGTGTGTAATCTTCACATTGCTTACTGGACATTAGTTAACGTCTCTTAATAGTACTATTTCTTATTTTGTAAATCAATGATATGTGAATTTGTATATGTAATTATTCAGTATGCCCTGTTTTGCCACTTAATTGTAATTTATGGTGATGTTTTGATGTATTATTGTTTTTCTTTAGTCCACTCGTGCTGTTATATTGTTTTATTTTGTATTTTCTTTTGTGATTGAGTTTGTCTTATTGATTTGCCATGTAACTATGATCTTCTGGAAAATAAATGTACTGTTATTATTGTGTGATCCAGCTGTCCTGGTCAATCTCCTCGAGGATTTATATCTTCAAAGGTAAGGAAATCTTAAATAACTTCTCTATTCATCTTTGATTTATAGTTGAAATATCTTTACCGTATATATATGTATATAGTAAATGTTATATTTATCATATTTATGTATAATGGAGTAATTATTCTTATAAATTAGTCCTTATGTATAACATTTTGTTACCGCATAACGTTTAATGAGTGATTTTATCGTTGTAAAGTATCATTTTCTGTGAAGAGTTGGTAAAGTTTTTTGCAAGGACGGATTTGTTTATGGGCAAATATAGCCAAGATATGGCGTTACATTCTTAACGTAGGATTAATTAAGGGTTTGTTATCAATATATATTGTGTTTTTAACGTAAAAATTATAGTTTACCTCATAAAATGAGAATCTGTGTTTTTAAAAACGTATGAATAATACATTTTTAGCCAGTTTCCATTACTTTATAAACTTAAAATCAAAAGTTATTGTTAAGGTTTTGTAGAATTTTTATCCTTTGGGTGCGAGATTTCTGAGTTGCTTCTGTCGTTGTTTCAGATGCGTGCCTCCGAAGAATGAAGTCTGAAAACGCAGCCAGCATCGTACGTCTTCCTCAGGCCAGCTCTGCTTTGCGATATCAAGAAAGAAGATGGGTGAGTGTGATTGATTTTGCATTTCAAATTAGAACTAATGAGCTTCCCGCTTTAAATATATATATTTCATGTCCTGGCATGTGCAGAAACTACATTAGTCTTACGTATTTTTACACATAGGGGTATTTTCTCTCTACGGCAGTTTTAATATATCTGGAAGCTGCGGAAGTGCTCTTCTCGTACCAGCATCTGTTATGCTTTTCTCGGTTATTGAAAAACAAAGCTCTACGATTTTGACATTCTTTATCCATTTTTCCTAAATGTGAATCATCTCGTCGAGTAGCTAATCCGTTTCCTATTGCTGAGTTTAAATTTGTGTCGTTTCTTCGCCTTCCGCCGTTGGCTGCATCGATTCTGTTTTGGCTTCTTCTTATATTACTCCCTTCTTCAGTTTGTTCATTTCTTCTTTGTTACCTGATTTCGGTTATGGTCTCTCTCGCTGTTTGCCTTTGCTCATCTGTCAGTATTGATCTTCTCACTCTTTCTCTTCTATGTCGTTCTTCTTTATCTTCTTCTGTCTCTATAATATTTATTTATTTATTCATTTAGTCACAAGGTGGCTGGATCTGCCAGGTGGCGACAAGTAACATAAAATGACGCAATGAAGTACGTTTGAATCAGATTGACATTAAAATTTTCAAAAGAATCAATTTAGATTCACGTCATTGGTACATAAGTAAAAATTACACAGTTTCAAAGACCTCGTTATATTCTTCTTTCTTCCATTTGATGAATTAATGGGCTATTATTGCCTTAAACTTTAATTAAAAGTTATATTTGTAGTAATTAAAATGCTGATAGTAACAACAACCTGGGAAATTGCAATTGATAGTGCTTTACCGTCAGAGGTAATAATGAGTAAAAGCGTTGTTATGTAAACTAAACAAACAAAATTATAAGTTCTATTTGATGAATTAACGGAGTACTAGCTGTACCCGCACAGTGTTTTCACTGTTTTTTCAATTATAAAAAATTAAGAATTGTGTAGAATAAGTTGGTCTCAATATTTCACATATAACTCAATAACTCAGATTGACATTAAAATTTTCAAAAGAATCAATTTAGATTCACGTCATTGGTACATAAGTAAAAATTACACAGTTTCAAAGACCTCGTTATATTCTTCTTTCTTCCATTTGATGAATTAATGGGCTATTATTGCCTTAAACTTTAATTAAAAGTTATATTTGTAGTAATTAAAATGCTGATAGTAACAACAACCTGGGAAATTGCAATTGATAGTGCTTTACCGTCAGAGGTAATAATGAGTAAAAGCGTTGTTATGTAAACTAAACAAACAAAATTATAAGTTCTATTTGATGAATTAACGGAGTACTAGCTGTACCCGCACAGTGTTTTCACTGTTTTTTCATTTATAAAAAATTAAGAATTGTGTAGAATAAGTTGGTCTCAATATTTCACATATAACTCAATAATTCGTATTTAACTCTGATAATGCATTTCCCCAGTATAGGTAAGGTTAGCGGGTACAAATCTCGCTGAGGGCGAGGCTGTGTGTGCATATTGACAATTAATTGTGCAAAGTCAGTAAGAAATCTGTATTTTAAAAGTCAAATTAGAGAGGAAATTAATGCTACACGGTAATTGATTGCAAACTTTTATGTTTTTAATTTTCTTTGTTTCTTTTAATTGAAGTATATGTCCTTTTTTTCATATATCAATCAACGCAACCGTTTATTTAGATTAACAAAGAAGAGAAGATAAGTTTCGGCGAGTTCTAGGTTATCAATCTAAAACAAATGTTTTCATGCTGCTCCTGAATAAACGTAGCCCGTCGCCTAACATTCTTTGTCATTTAGATTATCTACGAAGGTGACATAACCATATAACTTATAATTTGTTAAAAAATAATGTACGTCCTTATTCTCATCTAATTTTAAATTTATGCATGAGACAATTTGCCTTAATAAGCATTATAGATGTTTAATAGTTTTACTTACTGAAAAAGTAAGATTCTAGCATTCGAATGATTTAAAATAAGATCAATTGCTTTGATTAAATTGTTATTAACTGGATAATTATCCGTAAATATTTTTGTTGCTATCTATAAAGTTTGACATTGCTACAGCATTAATTTCGATGCTTAAATTAAAGCGTGAAGCGAATAATGCTATTCTTTCACTTATTTGAAGGTTTAATTGGCACTAATTGAATCGGAGGCAATGCCAGGAATCTTCCTCTCTCTGTCACAGTGCAATCTGGCATCGGAACTTTTTAATTTTTTTGTACCATTTGGCGACAAATGAGGGTTGATCGAAACAACGATTATCAATGGTGACGGTTATAGAGGTCCAACTGTATTTCAAATGTTTATATAAACTCAGATCGCGCTTGCAATTGGGAGCTTTTAGAATAACAAAAGATTGTTTCATTTTTAACTCTTTTTAAGTACTAAGTTAAGATTCCATCAGAAGCACCTGTTGGCATAGGTTTGTAAAAGTTTGAAAGGATTGAAAATATACGTTGGATTTGTTATAACTATTTTAATTTATATTATTCCAGAGCTTGCGATTATATACTTGATACGTTTTCGTGTATGGTATATTGCAAAACGTGGTATTGTACACAGTCCGACATCGCATTCTTTACATACATACAGTGAAGCCTCGATATATTGGACTAAAAGGAGGGGAAGGCCTGTCTGTTATATCCGAAGGAAACGTATGTGTTGCCTTAAATTGTTAAAGTGCACATGTTATGAAGGACAGTGTTTTACTCCGCTATATATTCATACAAATTGTTAGAGCGCATGAAGTAATAGCACAGAGTTTTCTAATTAATTTAGGAAAATAGGAATCGTATTAATTTTTATATTTTACTAGTAAAAGGTGCTTGCAGTGTGCTAGCAGGAGCATATTGTTATAAGAACATAATTAAGAATGAAATAAATTATAGCGACCGTAAGAAAAATTGATTTTCCCTTGCGTTCTTATTTGAAAGGAATTATTCTTAGGAATGGAACTTGGGATACTTTTTCGAGATTTTAGATTTTTCCGGACCCTGGTGGAAATGGGGCAGAAAGTAACAATGAATACAAAGAATGTTTTAAGACAAACAAACCCCACGAGTAACGCAAGTCAGTCAATTTCAACCAGTCACAATGATCAAACGCAGGAACAATTAATTTTTGCGGATTTGCTGCACCAATAAATTATACATTGTATCTACCATATATACTCGTGTATAACGCGCTGTTTGAAGACCACATTTTCAGGTCATAATGTAGGGGTGCGCGTTATACGCAGGTAACACTTCTCTGCACTTAAAATAGGAACCTACCTCGCACCAGATTCACGCTTTTTGGGTTAATTAATGAGAAAAGCACAATAATTATTGATACTCCAGGTTATACATACATAATTATATGTATAGAACACCTAATTACTTCTATACATTTATAATCCCATCCTCTCCAATTATTCAGCTTTTCACTAGCTCATCAGCTGATTGCTGTAATTTTTGCAAAATCACAAGATAAGTCTTCCTGCAAAACACATATCAAAAACAAAAAAAACATAGAATAAGCAAATTGAAATAATTTTATTTAGTTAATGATTCTAGTATGTACGATTGACAATGTAAGTAATTTAAAACCCATAGAATCTCGTGTGTGAACTTAATCCTACCTGTCGCGTTTCCTGTTTCCAGATTTGTTTGTTAAATTTTTATGTTGTTCCTTCTCTTAAACAGTTTTAGAATGAGATAGGAAAGAGAGAACCAACGTCCACTTTAAATCAAAACTATTTTATAGATCCCTTTTTGTCTGATGTAAAAGCATTGGCAACAGTGGCGCTGCGGTTTTCTACACGGCATCACTTTGCCCAGCTTACTGTATGAAGTTGCTCCCATCTCAACTCAGTCGCTTTAATTATTGACGATGTCTCTCTTAGACATAATATGGAGCTTATTGAATGTAATACACTTATGGACAAGTCCAAACGTTTTAATATTTACATACCTCCCAAAAATGAAGGATGTGTGTCATACACGTGGTATAAGAAAAAGTCGGGATTTTTTGGAATAAAGTACGAGTGCGCATTATACACGGCAGTTATACACTGGGACGCATCATACACGAGTATATACAGTAATTATATACATTATAATATGTATATATATCCATATATTGCGACGTATAAGTCGACCTTGAATTTTCAACTTGAAAATATATGTTCGCAGTATAAGTCGACCCCCTTTGTTTCACTTAAAAATACTTCTCATGAAATCATCGCCAGGCAAAATCAAGGTCCTGTACGATCCAAGTTTTAACAAGATACAGAAATAAACATAGTAATAAAAAAATATATGAATATAGTTTTGAGTCCGTGCTATTCTTCTTGAGCCTTCCATTTGACAGGTGTTTTCATTTCAACCAATAAGAAACTGCTATTCTCAGAGAGCTTGACCAACTAAATAATGGTTCCTGTGATTTGATTGATGTCGGCTGTTAATGATGCTATCAAATTTAACTGCACCTAGTTATCGCAATCAATATCTACGGTGGTGGAATTCAATATAATATCACGTTGGCAGGCATAAGGATGGTTTTGATGATTACATTATTTCCCTTTTCAAAAAAGGAAATGTTTTTTTCGCATATTTTTTGATTATTTTTTTGTCTTTTTTCACGTACTTTTTTGTACTTGATTTATTTGCATATTCCACATATAATCATAACTTGCAATTAGTATGGTTAATTCCTATCGAAGTGTACCTCTTCTATCTCACTTACTTCCACAGTATTACAATACTTTGGATGATACATTTAAAAAAACAAGGTAATTGTCCATAATAAACATTTCATAAATGTCATATTAAGGAATTGATATTTTAATAAACAATCAAGTAATGATTATAACATTCTAAGTTGTATTATTTATTTATAATTATAATGTTATAATTACATGTGGAAAGTGCAAATAAATCAAGTACGTATGTGAAAAAAAAAATGATCAAAAAATTGGGAAAAAAAAACAAAAATGTAATGAAGACATAATAATAATACAACTTTACTAGTTAAAATATATATACAGACCATTTCTGAAAAAAAATGCTGGCTGCTGGGATCGAACCCCAGCCCATCCGACTACTAGACATTCATTCTACCAATTAAGCTATTGCTGCTTCTGTTTTGTAACCGTAAGGTTAATGATATATGTTGCATCCATGCTTACACCTGAATTTAAATTGTTAATATCTTTTAAACAAGGGCCCATTGGCAAAAACGCAGAGAGATATAGGTGATGTTTTAGTTCTAGTTTCACCTCCTAAAAGGGTTTTACGAATTTCAATATTAATGTTATGGCCTCCCCTTGTTAGTAAATATCGATGTTATTTATCTGTAATTTAAAGTTTACAATTTTGTATTCGTCGTATAAGTCGACTTTAAGTTTTAGGAAAATTTTTTAAGCTTCAAAGGTCGACTTATACGCCGTGATATACGTTAGTTATAATGTTGCGATGTATTCATTAGGCCTTCCAAATAACGCACATGTGATAGGTCCGCATGAGACACAATGTATTAGTGGCGTCATTTAACTGTTTTGCATCGCCGGACATTCTGTCCGTTACATCCTAAGTACGTTCCATCAAGGTCCAGTATGCAGAGGTTTCAATGTACTGTGGATTTCTTCCTTTTCATTGGCTTCGTGGTACTTTTGTTTCAGATGGTACACTTCCTCGTGGCTAATCTCATCACAATTTACTGAAAGAAGTGAATAATATCAGTCAGTCTCTCTTTTACAGTAAGCACCGCCTCGAAATATTCCAATTCATTTGCATCGGAATCAAAACGTTATCAGTTTTGTCTTTTCATTGGGAATCAGTGGGCTAATGAAGTTTATTCTAATGTGTACTTGAAGATGTTTTATTTATTTAACTAGTTTTGAATTTTTACTTTGCAAAAGCCATAAATAATGACTTGAAAGGCTTACAGAATGCAAGCACCTTCTATTTGTATATCGAACAAATAAGTAACATATCATTCTTGTCATTAAAGAAAATTTTTAATAATGTATGTGTATCTGTAAATGTAATTACATGCAAGGTTATTTGTCAGGTGCGTTTTGCTTCCAGCATAAGCGCCTATTAGTATTAGTCTCCATCTGGTCTGTCCGCATGTTCGTTATCTGCTTCTACCAAGCAGATTTTCATGAAATTTGATATTAAGGACTTACAGTCAAAGATAATAAGAAAATCACATAAATGAGTCACGTAAGCCAATCAGGGGTACCACTTTACTGGTGATAAAATATGAACTTTCCCTCATATCTTGTAAAGTATCGGTCATATCAAAATATTTATCAAGTAAAACTTGTAGAACTAGTAAAGTAGGGTATTTCTTTTCCTTTACATTTTCATCGTAGGAGTCGCCGTTTCCGAGAAAATCGAACAAGAGTCTTAATTTGAGTTGAACTTTGAAATTTTCTAGCATGGTTACTTCTTCATTGTTGCTAACGTAAACAATCTCACGGAAATATGTTTAATTTCCTTACATATGCATTTAATATTTTTAAATGGGAAGGAAATGGATTATTTATGACGAAGAAAAGAATTTATAATGCTATTTCCCTTCCAAACACGTAAATAATTTCTTTCAAATACTCCAGTGCACAAAATGCACCCATTTGTGTTACGGTGTACACTTTCATAACTTGTTTATATCTTAAAATCTCATTATAAATATTAGTGTTATTTTAAACTCTTGTACTAATTTTTAAACGAAGTAATCAACTGATATTTTATAATTATACAGTTTGCATAAGCACAACATTAAATTACCATAACTTTAATGTATGTTAGCAACAAATTGTTGACAACATATTTGTAGTGAATCTGAGATAAATACAGAGTTCATAAAATTATTTCTAACGAAGAATGTAAATTAAACTACAAAATATCCTTTTAAGATTTAGTCACATTAAACGTTTATTAGGAAAATTACACTGTAATCGTTTTTGTGCATCAAATCTTGGAGTAATTATTGGAATTTATTTTACAATGCAACACAGACGTCTTTATATAGTTCTCTGGTGAATAAATTAAATTAAAATGGTATTGCAAAGTTCTTTGCTTATAAATAACTAGCAAATTTACTCAGCGTTGCTCAGGTTATGTTTTAAATCATCGTGACTTCAAATTATGGCAATAATTATGAACAAAAAATTATATCTATGCTTGAATTAAGTTTTATTTGGGAAATTTTTTCATATTTTAATTGATATAAATGAAAGTGTTGTAAAATATTTCGAGTATTCGTAATTAAAATTGGCAATCAATGCAGTTGATTCATTTTGTGAGGTGACGCTTTTTGCCAGGTGGAGTTCGTTCTCTAAGCTTCCGGTAGAGAACGTGCATGTAGAGTACAGGTAGTTCCGCCCAATGTAGCAATTGAAAATTACTAGAAGTTACCTTACGCCTCAGTGATCGGAGGTAATATGTAGAGTGGAGGGGAACGAATTCCATTAGAATAGAGGGGCATTGAAGGTGAGCGCGCTTCCTAGAAGGGAAATCCCCGTGCACGTAGAGTAGAGAGGTGACTTCTTAAGTCAGTTACCATACGGTAGCTTTGCTTTACGCATGGACAGTTATATGCGGGATGTTCAAGAGTTCAAAATAAACATTCTTTAAAAATTCAGATAATACCAGGTTCCTAGAAAGGAGCGTCTGTCTCACACAACATTGTACGAGGGTTTCCCAGAAAGTAATGCACCACATGTTTTGAAATTACGCATATTTAACGAATATGTGACAGATTTTGACTTTTATCGATAAGTTTCCTGGACAACGAATGTCATTTTTGAGGCTCGAGATTCATATTATTGCCTCGCGAGAGATAAGGGGGGGAACAGCAGAGGGAGGGAGGGGGATAAGGCATTGTCAAGTGCAATTTGTAACGTTTTAACAAAAGTATTGTCCACTTATTGTAACAAAGTATTATTCACTTGACATAAATTTATTTTAACAAAACTCTTTGCTTAGAGAATCATTCTAAGAGTCGGAGCATTGAATTTCTGTGTGATTTTAATTCTCTTTTCTACTGTTTTTGTTTTTCGTTGCATTAATTCTTTTTGTTTGTTCATCTGTTGTTTGTCGTTTTGTATTAACCAAACCACATCCAACACAGTGTAATGTGAGCAAATAAAGTAAGTGGTAAATGTTTTCACTTGTATAAATTGTGTAGTATCGAAAGTAAGATTGCATAACCCGGCCGCTGAATGGGTTTGTTGTCTAAGTAGGCTGTTATGAAGGTTAACATACGTAATAGTGTCTCATTGCACCGTCAAATGTCATGGATGTCTGCGTTGACCAGCATCATAGCTAATCCTTATATACAATAAACTTTGAAGCTTCTTTGTTTTTTATAAAAAATTCCGACATTTCAAATTTAAAATGCAGGCATCTCTAGTGGAATTATAAAATGTTATATTCTCCTATATTATTGTTATTATAGCACTGACTATAATTAACCAATTGACCAAACCTTTTATACATTCATCAAGTTAAGATGTTAATAATAATCGTACCAAATTTTAGTTATTCATGTCTTATAGTTTATGGCATGCATAATGAGACATGCAAACAAACTTTTGCAAATATATATAGATTGTGGGAAGCTCATTCAATTCTATTTGGTATAATAATTATAGGATATTTATTTTGTTTCTCAATTTTGTAGTTATTGTTTTGATTCTCAGGTTGGTCTCTATGTAAATATTAACGTTGTCTCTTGTTGGATGAGTTATATTTTAGATTACTTAACAATTTCATGGCTGTTTAAAATATCTTCATTAAATTATCGTAACGATAATTTTGGTAAACTCCATATGAGATTTTGACTTATTCTAACACAAGCGTTACTGAAAAGGAATTCTTTAAATTTATTAACATAAATAACTCAATTGTATACAAATATTTAATGAAATACTTTAGTTTTTCGTGCACTCAATACTTTCATAAATTACAATTGAAAATTCTTCAAATATAAGTCTTTAAATAAATATTTTGTAACGATAATGTATTGCTACTTACATTTTGCACATTTATAATGTTAAAAAATATAATTATTGATAAATTTTTAATGATTTGATTTGCTGATTTTTCTTTTAAATTTGACAAATTGGCCATGAAAGTGTTAAGCTATTGATAAGGAGCAATGTGATTTGTTAACGATAGTGAGTTGAGTCACGCAATGCAATTACTACTTAAATTTTATGTAAATTAACCTCAGATCATTTAATTTTATGCATTTACTGTACATTACCTGGAAATATAAGACAAACTTTGAGAATATGCTGTATTTATTCATAAATAGTGTTTGCTTTGATTAAATGTTATATTTTGCATAATAGCTTTGAATCTGAACTTTAAATGAGCAAATATGTTTTTGATGTTGTAAATATAAACTTATCTCCATTAATGTTATATTTTTAAATCCAAGCAAGATAATTCTTAAAGACGAAATGTATTTAGTTCAATCTTTGTTGCTATAAAAATTAAATTATCAGAAGTAAATGTTTAGTCTTTGAGTTTCTATTATGCAATTAACGTTTTTAAAAAACAGTCAAGCGTCTAATTGTGGTACATGGTGTAATTTCAATGCATTTTAAGCAAATTAATTTGGCAAATATAAAGAGGTTTAATTTTATAAACATTTGAAATAGGTATGCCATAAAATTTTAACTGCATTCTTTGGAGTTTATTTCTGACTTGGAATGGTTTATAAAAACGTTATTCTGACATTTAAGTAATTCCAATTAAGCATTGCTTTGCGAGATTCATTATTTTTTCGTCATTTATGCAAACATTTGGAATCAGTTGCGTGTATTCAATTTTGACCAATAAGAGACATTGTTAATTGTAATTAAGGTCATTGATAATGTGATATGTTTAAGTGTTTCCAGAACAAGCACTTGGAAAAATCGCTTGCCTCTGATAAAAATAGCTGCGACTGGGCTGTGAGAAAATTAATACATGCATTTCGACTTCAGAGCAGTTGTTGTCAGTGGCATTTCGCCACTGATGACGGCTGTTCTGTAGTCTAAATGTTTGTATTAATTTTTCCACAGCTCAGTCGCAGTTATTTTTATCTGAGGCAAGTAATTTCTTCAAGTGCTTGTTCAATAATTTAATTCAGCTGTAAAATGTGTTCGATGGTTTATTTTTTCATGTGATATATGTAGTTATGTCAACTGTTGAATAACAGTTGAAAATATTGTGTTATATGTAATTTGTCAGTTGTTCAATAGTTGAAATGTAGATAAATTGTCATAATGTTGAATAATTTGTTCAATAATCAGCAAAATTTGGCTGAATTTGTGGTCAAAAATGTCATTTTTAGGCTAAAAGTGTGCTAATTCTAGCAAAAATATACCTAAAAAAAACCCCTTAAGTCCAACGATACCTAAAAGAGGCTCCGAGAAAAAGAAATTATTTCTATCTAAAAGGAGTCAACAGGTTTTGATCATAATAAAATGTCTTTATTGCAATGAAAATAATGTACAATGTATACATACAAGTTCAATAAAAATTTTACAATCTGAAATAATACATTTTCTCTACTTATTTTATCCTGGACTGAAAAGAAAACTGACTCTAGACAAAAGAAATGTTTGTTTACATTTTGGACAAGTCCTAATTTCAGAAATCTTTAAAGTCTTGGAGTTAAAAATTATTCCGTCCAAATTGTAAACACATTAATTTTTTTAACTTGTTTACAATTTGGACTTAGAATAATTTTTAACTCTTCGACTTAAAAGCTTTCTGAAATTAGGACAAAAAAATTAATGTGTTTACATTTTGGACAATAATTTCTGACTCTGACTTTAAAAAATTTCTGAGCTTTAAAAAATTTCTGGACTTAAAATGCTCTGAATATTAGCACAAATCAAAATTGCATTTAAAAATTTTCATGAAGTGCAGAAAAAAATTTACAATTTAGCAAACACTACAATAAAAGTTGGACATTTTTACAAAGCACTTTGGCAAGGATAATATCATTTTAACAATTTCTATTGGTGACAAAGAGGAAAAATAGCACAGCAGCTTAGAAAAAAATATGAGACAAAATATATATATATACCCAAAAATACTAATTCTGGTTTGTTCAGATTTAAAAAAATGGCAGTAATTATACAGAATGAAAAAGCAATAGCTTATATACATTTAGACTTAAAAGAATTTACGATTTTTCTGAATAATATAAATAACACAACCCTTTGGAAACCTATTTACAAGTAAATAATGTCTAGCAAATTGGATATTGATGGAATTATTAAAAGAACTTTAGTATACAGACTTGGAATTCTTTTTTCTGGATACTGACTTTAATTAAGAATAAAAAAACCTTCACAATTTTTCTTAATTAAGAAATGTAACTCTCCACAAAGTTAAATCTTTTTCTAAATATTGCCTAGAATTAAGAACAATTAAATTACCATTTCCAATGAATGGCTTAATAATTGGAGATTATAAATTTTTCACAATGAAAATATTTTCCCTTACAAAGGCATTCAGTCGGATTTTCAATCAAAACTCTCAAAACTAACCGAAATTTCATTTACATTTTAAACTCTTTATCTGATTTTGATAACTTGAATAATGAATAGAATTTGTATTGCCTCAGAAATTTTTCTGCCTCGAATAAACCACAAAAATCCCAAAGAATATTTTCTGAATTAATTCAAGCATATTGTACATTTATCTCCAAATTTCTTTAAATTATTAAATTAAATCTGGAATTATTTAACCATGCCAAACACTCTTGGTAAAATTTTATATGTAGAACACAAAACATCCTGATCCAAATAATCTTTTTTAAGGGCGGCTGCTATTTTAAGATTAAATTTAATTAATTACTTTCCAACATCCAATTTGCTGAACAATATTCACCATAGAAATGCATGCCAAGTCTGCAAACATGAGCTAATACAGTGCTGCCTCAGAAGTCAATATGAAACCTTCGCATTTAATAAGTTTTCTAAGGTTTTTAAATATCTTCTGTAATTCATAAATAAATATTTACAATATTAGATTCTTATTAACAGAAGTGGAATTTGATGAAAAGTTAAAATTTATAGAAGTACGCTAATAAACTTTACAAACAAAATGGAATATGCCTTATAAAATCAAATTAGAGAAAGTTTTTAGAGTTGAAACTGAAAACCAACACCTTATATTCTCATAAATTTATAATCAATATTAAATGCATTTTATAAAAGTTGAGTTATCACAAAGCTTTTCAAGTTCAAAGAGAAAATTAATGCCTTATATTCTCAGAAATAAAATATTCTTACAGAAGGTACCAGTTAAAACTTTTTTTTTCAGAGGTAGTGCTATATTTTTCATTTATTTACTTTAAGTGTAAATTGATTTAAAAATATTTTAAAGAGAAATTGAATTCTTGGGGTATCGTATAATCCGATCGTAAATTTTGGCTTATTCTGAATTACGGGAAAAAAACAGCTCCTAAAAATTGGAATTCTTATTGTATCGTATTTATTTCAATTGGCTGAGCAGAAATCTATAATAATGCCAAATTTGAAGCATTTAGCCCATCTAAAAGTGCCTTATAATTTACAATCTCTTCTCCTAAATCTTCCGTAATATGCAGCCATATTATTATACAAGATATTTATCGCCTGATATATTGAACAAACCAGAATATAGCAACATATAGGTATAAAAACCTTCTCTCATCCCATGTGTGTAGCCTCCAGCACATAATCCGCTTTACTCTCGCACCCAGATGCATCAGTTCTTGTTTCAGCAAAGTAATACTCTTCGATTCATGGTTCCTTGATGCCTCACACCATCGCATTTTCACTCAGCATCAACTGTGAATGCCTAAAATAAAGAAGAAAAATGGTTGTGGTGAATTCAATTAAGAAATATAAACTAAAAAATCTAAATATTAAAGATTAATTTTCCCAAACAACACGAAAGAGCACATCTCATTTACCAAGGTCTATTTAGAATCTTAAAATTTTAAATTCCTGACGAGTTTATTCAAATTATTATGTGAAAGATTTATTTGGCAATTAGTTTTAAAATTTTAACCTTCCATATGGTGTCGCTTAGCGTGTCGGCTTCCCGTTACAAAGTTCCTGGGTTCGATATCCACGAATGGAGGTTTTTCACAAAAAATTAATTAATTAATAACAAAAACTATCATCGGTGCCTGGCAGTAGGCAGCAGTACTGTCAGTTTGGTATCGAGCTAAAAACAAATTAAGTTGGCTGGGTTTATATCCAATAGAGCTGTAGGAGTGATCGGGACGATTTGAATGGCTACAGTACTGCGATCTGCGATGTGGAAAGCAACAGGGAAACTGCCACATTACAATTCCTTAGTAACGATTATATGGTTGGACAAAACGAGTTCTTTCGAGGTAAAATAATCCCCCAATAGGATCTCCGGGCAGGGACTGCCTTGAGGAAAGCATGTGTCGAAGATAACTTATGCATAGGTACTTGGAATGTAAAAACCATGAGGATGGCAGAAAATATAAAGAACCTGAAAGAAGAAATGAAAAGAAATAGGATTGACATCATAGGGCTGAGCGAAGCTAGATGGGAAGGAGAAGGACAGTTCGACTCGGAAGAATACATTAGGGAACTATACAACAAGCAGGCAGGATCAGCACAAATGGAACTGGAAGAAGAGAATTGCACTGAAGAAGATTGGGACTAAGTATTATGAAAAGCGAAGCATAAAAGGCAATACTGGAATTAAAGAAAGGAAAAGCTACAGGCAGCGATGGAATACCGGCAGAGGTACTTAAAAGTCATGGGATTGGAAGGACAAAGTGATTACGAAACTAATTAACAAGATTTACAACTCGGGAGAGAGGCCTCAGGATTTCCTAGATGTAACAATGATCCCTCTAAAGAAGAAGCCAACGGCAATGCAGTCTAAGGACTACAGAACGATATCCCTACTGTCACACACTTTGAAGGTCACCACGAGTATTCTTAATAAAAGACTAGAGAAAAAGGCCGAAGAAATGCTAGGGGAAGATCAATTCCGCTTCAGAATAGGACGAGGAACCAGAGATGCTATCGGTGTAGTGAGAATCATATCAGAAAGGGCAACAGAGTACAGCCAAGATTGCTCCTATGTTTCGTCGACTGGCAGAAGGCCTTCGATAGAGTAAACTGGGTACTGCTGATGAGGATATTAAAGGATATAGGTGTACACTGGAAAGACAGGAGACTGATCAGGAATCTATATGTGAATCAAGTTGTAAAGAAAACTGCAGAAAATAGGAGTATATGGAGAACCAAGTTTAACCATGAATAATCACGAACCTGTCTACAGACAGACTACCTATGATGATGATGGCCTCAACTGATAAACCAAATAAAGAATTGATTTTTTTAATAGAAAATAAAGCGTAAATTATCAGGGGAAATAAAGCAATCGCGTTATATAACAATTGAAAGTTAAAATGAACCGAATCAAATATTTATAATTCAAACAAACTCTTTATAAGTTTAATAATAAATTGCATGGCAAAGTAAATATACTCAATAGCCAATTACGAGATATCAATGTTAATAATAATAATAATTTATTTAACACAAACAGTTTCCTCCAATTACATGTGTTGTAATATATTTTTAACAAGCACAAACGACCATGCCCTCGGCATTGGGAGCTAGACACACTAACCACTCCTCTATTTTTCACAATGAAAATATTTTCCTTTACATATAGGCATTCAGTTCGGATTTTCAATCAAAGCTCTAAAAACTAACCGAAATTTCATTTGCATTTTAAACTCTTTATCTGATTTTGATAACTTGAATAATGAATAGAATTTGTATTGCCTCAGAAATTTTTCTGCCTTGAATAAACCACAAAAAAACCCAAAGAATATTTTCTGAATTAATTCAAGCATATCGTACATTTATCTCCAAATTTCTTTAAATTATTAAATTAAATCTGGAATTATTTAACCACGACAAAACCTCTTGGTAAAATTTTATATGTAGAACACAAAACATCCTGATCCAAATAATCTTTTAAAAGGGCTGCTCCTATTTTAAGATTAAATTTAATTAATTACTTTCCAATATCCAATTTGCTGAACGATATTCACCATAGAAACGTATGATGTCTGCAAACATGAGCTAATACAGTGCTGTTTCAGAAGTCAACACAAAAACTTGGCATTTAATAAGTTTTCAAGTTCAAACAGAAAATTGATGCCTTATATTCTCAGAAATAAAATATTCGAACGGACAATACCAGACAAAACATTCTTTTTCAGGGGTGGCGATATATTTTTAATTTATTTACTTTACGTGTAAATTGATTAATAAATATTTTTAAAAGAAATCAAATTGTTTGTGTGTAGTTTAATCCGACCATAAATTTCGGCTTATTCTGAATGATAGGAGAAGAACAGCTCCTAAAAATTGGAATTCTTATTGTATTGTATTCATTTCAATTGGTTGTGAGCAGAAATCTATAATAATGCCAAATTTGAAGTCTCTAGCTCATCAAAAAGTGCCTTATAATTTAATCTCTCCTCCTAAATCCTCCGTAAGATGCAGCTATATATTATACAAGATATTTATCGCCTGATATACTGAACAAACAAGAATATAACAACATATAGGTATAAAAACTCTCATACCGTATGCATAGCCTCCAGCTCAGATTCCTCTTTACTCTTGCACCCAGATGAATCAATTCTCGTTTCAGCAAAGCAGTACTCTTCGATTCATGGTTCCTCTACAGCTCAGCATCAACTGCTACTGCCTACAATGAAGAGGAAAAAATGGTTGTGGTGAACTCAATAAAGAAATATAATCTAAAATTATAAATATAAAAGATTAATTTGCTTAAACAATATGAAAGAGAACATCTTATTGATAGAGCCCTATTTTAGAATTGTAAAATTTTAAATTCTTTAAGAGTTTATTCATATTATTATGCGAAGATTTATTTGACAATTAGTTTTTAAATTTTAACCTTCCATATTGCCTCAACTAATAAACCAAGTAAACGATTTTTTATAGAAAATGAAGCGTATGCTGCAGAAACATGGACACTAAGGAAAAATGATATTAAATACTTGGAAAGCTTCATGGAGAAGAATGCTGACGATAAAAATGGACAGATAGGGTAGAAAATGAGGAAGTACTACGAAGAATATGAGAGAAGCGAACGATTATACAGAATATCAAAAAAGGATTGGGCATTACCTGAGGAAAGAGTGCATGATTAAAGAAGTGCTAGAAGGAAAACTGGATGGAAAAAGAGAAAGAGGTAAGAAAAGGTTTCAGCTAGTAGACGATTTGAAAGAGAAAGAGACCTATCAAGTCATGAAGAAAACTGCAGAAAATAAGAGTATATGGAGAACCAAGTTTAACCATAAATAATCACGGACCTGTCTATGGACAGACTACCTATGATGATGATGATTGTTGACTAATCAACCAAATAAAGAATTGTTTTATAGAAAATAAAGCGTAAATTATCAGAGGAAATAAAGCAATCGCATTAGATAAGAATTGAAATTAAAAATTGTACCGTCATTTGCCGGTGCAATAAAAGTATTTTATTTATAATTTGAACCTTAAACTCTTTTAAGGTTTAACAATAGATTGCATGGCAAAGTAAATATACTCAATAGTCAATGAAGGGATATCAACGTTCTATTTGTTAACTCAATCTTAAGTTGATATTTTAGAAGGCACCTCCTGCTGACCACCAAGTTATTAAATTTTTTTAAATATTTTTAGATGAGATGGCATTTTAATAGATTATAGTCTTCCTGTGACAAATAAACATCGTTAACTACAGATAAGTATTAAATATTATCTGTTAATAATTTCAAGTGTAACACCAATATTCATTTCAATTTATGCTATCAAATCAACTAAATTAATGAATTAACTTTATAAAAATTATTCCCTGTATTCTTAATTGGAAATTATCGACGTATCACGGCATTGGTTATAATGTCTATATCTATAATATATAATCTAAAACCAATTTCACATTGGATAAGACTATGGTTTGTTTTTACATTGAAAAACGGTCAAAGAATATGAATTCTGATTAGAACTTTAAGCCAAATAATAGTAAGGAAATATTTTTAATCTTCCGAAAGCTTTCATCGTAACAAGACCAATATGCTGCACTTAAGGTAAAAACTGACGTTATCGCTTCTGATTTCATGTCACTTCTTTATTCACTGTCTTTAATACTTCATAAATAACAGGCTAATAAGATAAAAATCGTCATAATAATGCCATGAAATATGTTTCACATTTTAAAAAGCATTGGACCTGCTGACACACCAATTTCACCAAAAATAAAATCCTTTGTCCTAGTAATAACTAGCATAATGCATCATGTACAACCTGCAAATATTAGCCTTCTAATTCTTAGTTTAATATCTATTTTGATTTGATTGATTGAACATAAAATAAAATGCTCTAAAATGGTATTTGAATAAATATTTTACAATTTTGGCATGCTCAACTGATGATTAGCCAACCACCAGCGAAATTAAACAATAAAAACGAATTGTCACAACAAACTTTCATTAGCATAGCAACTTTAAAAAAATTTGCATGTAATCCAATAATTCGACTAACTTTCACTATTAAGAATCTCAGAAATCGCTTTCCTCAAAATATTTCCGCGATTGCTTCAGTAATTCTCATATAGATAGCCTTTTCCAAACAAAATATTTTAATCACTTTCCTCATAATGTCTCCATAATTTCAACATTCAATCCTTTACACATCACCAAAGAGTAAATTCAATGAACATTTCACGTTACACTGTCACTGCAAAACTAATATTTTTGTTTCTATGAAATTGTCTCCTATTTATACAGCATATTTAATTGATTTATGCTGAATTGAAAGTCAGTAGACTGAAAAGTAAAAGTTCTCCGGCTCAAAGTATTTCATAAATTATGCCAAAAATTGAAGCGTTGATAACACTTATGTTAACGATAATTGGCAAATCTTTGAAGGTCTAAATTATAAAATCAATTTTATTCTATCAACGAAATATCCACTTAAAAGATGTTGAGATTTATCACTTTCCGATATACGCTGAAGTTACTACATTTTCACCGTTAATAGATGAATAACTAGCACAGTAAGTATTGAACATATAGTAAAAAACAAATGCATGGTTACACGACTAAATTCCTCCTAGCTATTCATTTAAATACGTCGATAATTCTCACTGGAAACTTCTTCAGGTAACAGCCAACAAAAGTATCACAAAACAGCTAATATGTTAAATGCAATAGGCAAACTACTTAAAAGAAACACACTGATTATACTCACTGTTATTATTTCTTGTTATCACATATATGAGAATATGACAGCCGAGTCCTGTGACATCTTCTGCAAACATTCCTCTGAAACAAAAGAATGAAATCTGTACTGTAAATTCATGCTGAATAATATTCCCGGTTACATTATGCAATGTCTCTCGTGCTAAATCACTCCGATAATATTGGAATTTATTCTATTGTAACACAACCTCAAAGATTTGTAAAGAAATCTGAAACTTTTATCCCTTAAGTTACTTAGTTAAGCTTATTTCCAAACCATTGGACTAGTATATATTGATTATGGAAATTAATATCAACTAAATAAATCATTGCTTTGAATGAATTTTGTGATAAAGGGTTGCCAACATTTAATACGTGAAGTTTGTCTGATAAATGAATACATAAATACTTGGGAGGAAACCTTATCCATATATTTTCATTTATTCATTAAAATAAAATCCTTTATCATAGTAATAACTGGCATAATACATCACATACAACCCACAAATTTCAGCCTTCTATCTGTTACAGTTTAATTGCTATTTTGATTTGATTCACTGAACATTTATAAAATAAAATGCTCTAAAATGATATTTGAATAAGTCATGTACAATTCTTTGCATGCTCAACTGATAATTAGCCAACCACCAGTGAAAAAAAACAAACACCAATTGTCACAGCAAACTTTTATTAGCATAGCAACTTTCCAAAAGTTTGCATGTATTCCAATAATTCGACTGACTTTTGACTAATAAATCTTTTTCCCAAAAATATTTCCTCGACTGCTTCAGCCATTTCCATATAGAAAGCATTTTCCAAGCAAAGTATTTTAATAATTTTGCATTGACTCAAATTGTCTCCATAATTTCAACATTAAATACTTTACACGTCACCAAAGAGTAAATTCAATGAACATTTCACGTTACACTGTCACTGCAAAACTAATATTTTTGTTTCTATGAAATTATCTCCTATTTATACAGCATATTTAATTGATTTATGCTGAATTGAAAGTCAGTAGACTGAAAAATAAAATTTCCCAGGTACAAAGTATTTCATAAAATATGCCAAAAATTGAAGCATTGATAACACTTATGTTAACAAAAGAAGTTGAGATTTATCACTTTCCAATTTAAACTCAAGTTACACTTTCACCATTAATAGATGGAAAAACCAGCATAATTCTCACTGGAAACTTCCTGAGGTAACAGCCAATACGTTAAATGCAATAGGCAAATTACTTAAAGAAGTTGAGATTGTACTCACCGTTAATATTTCTTGATATCTCAAAAGGGAACACGACAGCTGTTCTGTGAAGTCTTCTCACGTCTTCTGGAAACATTCTTCTGAAACAAGAGAATGAAACCTTAAAGTTTGTACTGTAATTTCATGCTGAATATTATTTCTGTTAACATCATGTAATGTCTCTCGTGCTAAATCACTCCGATAATATTCGAAAATATTATATTTAACTCAAATTCCAAGATTTGTAAAATATAAAATTTGTATCCCTTTAGTTGCTAAGTTAGGCTAAATACTCATTTCAAAACCATAAGACTAGTATGTACTGATTACGTACATTAATATCAACTCAATAAACGAAATATATCAAAGAATGAATTTTACGATAGGGTTGCCAACATTAAACATCGCAGGACACGGAGAATTTTGTCAGATAACTGACTATTTGGGAAAGAACCTTAATATTTTTTCAGTTATTCATTAAAATATTATTTATTCAGCTAAGCGTACGCTTTACCGAGGTTAAAATATACGAAAAGTTATATGCACTGCCCCGCACTCTCGTCAAATCATTTATAAAATGGTGTATGAGAAAAATTTCCGAAACAACGATAGAAATTTCACTACCTGTCCTATGTGATAAAAAACCTTTACCTTGTAACTTGACGCTTACACAACCACTCGACAAGTTAAAAACCATATTCATGTCTAAACTTGACTCAGTCCACCCAAAATACACGTGGTTAAAACTTTCAACAAGGAAAAATAATTGCATTGATCCTATATAAAGCTTTCCCCTAATTAATGCAAAGATTATGCCGCCATTAACTTAAAGTGAAGAGATCAACCACTTCGTTTAATTAAGAAATAATTTCAAAAAATCTGTGAACTACGGATCGGAAGAAATAATGACCTTGAGACAAAATTGTATGGTAATATTAATGCGGTAGTGCTAACCCGCTGAAGCATGCCGCCGCCGGCAATTAAATTAAATTTTCGCTTATTTCTAACTAAAGAATTCAAACCCGACAATGGATCACAGTAACACGAGGTCGATGTAAATCTCTTGGCAAGTATGAAGAGAAAGTTCCTCACTCGTCGACGATGTGATCTTCCTCAACGTAAATTTACAGTGACCATATCCCATCTTCTACACGCCCGTCAGTGTGTTAAGAGATGCGCATGTTCGGACTTCTTTTGTTCATGGCTGTTCCGTTCTCTTTACATTTTTTATTAAATACTGCGAAATAAACATGGTATCTTTAATAAGTAATATTGAAATGTTTTAATTAATATTTAATCGGCCCTTTTATTAATAATATGTTATAAATTAAATAAACACTGGAATATGTAACACACATTACCTGTATAAAAGTTTCCATCCTTTCGCTTATAACAAAAAATATCATTGTTTGTTATCTGATTTGAAATTTTACAATAGAAAAGTCCGGAAAAACCTTTTTTAAATCTATTTTACAACAAATACATGTATATAATTTAATATATGTAAGATCTTATTTACTTCGATTACTGCTAAGAATGTTAAGGGTGGCAATAGTTGCGTATCCATGCATGAATATTTCCTATTTCAAACTGAACTAACATATGTGTCTCTAGTTGGATTTTCTCAAAAATACTTAATCCTACAATAAATATGTATAGGAAATGAAATGTTCTATTTTAAAAACACTACAGATTTTATTCGAAGACTTTTACTATATAAATACCTAATATTTTATATCTATTAATTTGTCATCCATGATAGGGTTAGGTGAATCGTTTATACGATATATAAAAATTAAAGCAATTCATTTCTCAGGATTAATAACGGTTTAGTAAATTTAAACTTCCTCTTTAACCTTTTAGCAGCCATGAAGTGATATGATGCCATATTTAATGATCTATCTAATATAAACTGGTGTTCATTACAAAATCTTGATATTGATTCTTCATTAAACTTCTTTTACGATGTATTGCAAGATATTATAAATAGACGTCCCCAAAGTTAAGCCAAAAAAGAAACAATTCCCCATCTGGTTTACACCTGAACTAAAGAACTTAATAGTAGAAACAAAGCTCATATGACTTATTAAATCTCCAATTTATCCATTGATTACAATATATTTTCAAATTTACGAACCAAATGCAAAAGTTTAAATAAAATTTGCTTTTCAAATTACATCAGTGACTTAGAAGAATCTATAACTTTTGACATAAAGCCCTTTTAGAAATTTGTGAACTCGACCCGGAGAGATGCTGGTTTACCAAAACACGTTTTTAGATACCCAATCAGGTGATGATGGTCAGGAAATAGCAAACCTTTTTTCAAATTTCTTCTCTAGTGTTTATAGTAAATATTCCGATACTGATATTAATCCTAATTATGACCACACAATATATATTTCTCAATTTAAATTATCAGCTAGTGATATTATAACTAAACTTAATACAGTTGATATTAATAAAAGTCCTAGTCCAGATAATATACCTCCGCTTGTGATTAAAAACTGCTCAAATATCCTATGTTTACCACTTCTTATAATCTATATCAAATCACATTGGAGTTTTTTCCTAGGATACGGAAAATCAACTATGTGTACCCAATATTTGAACACGTTCCGTGCGCCGAGCGGCATATGTCGCCGGAGTAGGGACCATGGAGACTACATATAGGAGACTCCACTCCGGCTCCGTAACTGTTGCCAATTTGGTCGCTCAAGTTTTAGTTGCCAAAGTCGTCACACGCAGCGCTGCGAGCGGTAGGTTTGCTGAAGTTGTGGGGCGTAGGTAAGATACAATGTAATTTTCGTGTTTCTATTTGCGATAATAGTTTGTTACGTAAGATGGCATTGGTAATTTAGGTTTGTAAATCAATCTATGAATATAAACTATTTGTTTTTACGAAGTACCGAGTATGTTACATGAATTACGTAGCGGATCAATTGATTGGAATTCCGCCTGAAAAAACCTCGTTTAGGGTATAATTACAGGACGGAATGGTTGTTCTGATGTTCAGTATTTCGCTTAATCCATATTCGATAAATTTATTGTGACTTTGGTCGACTATGGAATTCACTGTATAGAGGATAGATAGGTGGAGGTAAAATTTGGACTTTTTCAATATCCATGGTATCTGGAAAACGAGTGCCTTTTACTTCGGTTCGACGTGTACATAGCAATATCCAAAAATATAATCAGTATATCTAATTTTACTTATGGTAAATATATGCGACATTCAGTATTTTATTATAATACGAAATGACAATATTATTACAAAATACAGGCAAACATTCGAGACGAAATAAGTATTACACCGTCATGTAATATATTGATGCATTTTTTTCTTAAGCTGACGATTATTTAAATTTCGTAACATGTCCATAAGGTATTTTGTCAGAAATTTGACATTTCGAAATGCTATGCAGTTATATTGTCACATTAAATAGGAACGTCATATTTGTTTTGGTAATCCAATGAGATATTTTATAGTAAAAGTAAAACAGGAATATGAAATAAGAACACAATGGCATTTTATGTTTGTATTAAAACAGTTTATTTAATAAAGATTGTGTGTGGGAAAAAGCTATAGAACCTTAAGGATTCTCTAGAAAAACCCACAGTTGCAGGAAAAACCCACAAAGGAAGGGGGGTTAAAAAACCTGCGAAGGAAAATAGAAGGTAGCTAACCAAACTAAGATACACAATTAACCAGCACCTGAAAATAAAGGAAGATAATTACTTAAACAACCAATTCAATGATGAACAATAATATAAAATAAGTGCAAATAAAGTTGATCAATATCCCATTTGCCCAGCTCCTGAAAAGAAAGAAAGATGATTACTAAAAATATCTATTCAGAACATTAAAAACTATAGTGAAAATTAAGCGCATATAATATAAATTAATGCAATTAAAGTAGATACATATACATTTAAAAAACTTAGCAGAAATGCCATGCATTCAAGCCTCCTCCAGACTAATGTTATCTATTCTATTTATGCCTTTGCTGGCTAAAGGGATTCAGATAAATATTGACTTCTTATTCCACTTTGCTTCACATACCCAGAGCACTGTGCAGCCCTCCTTAATATCACAAACAAAAATGTTATAGTATTAGATAAACATAAGAATGCAATTCATATACTCAATGCATTGAGTTACTCATGATAAAATGCACAATTAGTATCTTAATTAGGTTTAAGGTGCAATCCATATATCATTCAAAAATCTGCGTTATGCATCTTTCATATAAACACAGGCAATTCATTTTTACATAGGTACTTTATGATCTTTGAGAAGGAAATCCATCATCCAATTGAAGGTGAACTTTCTCATAGATTTGTCAATGTCATGGCAAACATTTTCCACCTAGAAGTTTAATGGTTGTAAACAGAGATTTACCCTTGAACTTTGCTTTTGATTGGATGAAGGACTTGGTGACTATCAAGCAATTAATTGCAAAAATAGGAAAGAGTTATAGAAAACTTCTCTAGCTATACAAAAAACAACTTACTTTTTTTGGGAGTTGGAGTAGTCTCCATTACAATTGAGAAATATGACATGACTGTGAACAAGTGAAGACGAAATGATGGGTAATGGCTGGTTGAAATAGGGTGAGATACAAATGTAGTGGAGAAATTGCAGAAGAAGAGTAATGGTAATGTAGGTCGATGTACTGCAGCTACCACAGTAGGAGGCAGAACTGCTTCACAAAAAAGAAACAAAAGCACAGTGACATTATTGTGAATCATTTTAAAGTGATTTATTTAGCGACAATAACTGTAATAGTATGCCTACAACTGTAAAGCAGGGCAAAATATAAAATGACAAATGAATGAATAAATAAATCAATAAATGTATGATTAACTGAATGAATGAATTCAGAAATAAATGACTGAATAAAGCAATACATTACTAAGAAAAATCAATAAATAAATCGATAAATATATTACTTAGTAAATCAATAAAAAGCTACTGAATAAATTAAATAATACACAAGTTAAGTAAATGTTGGATGGTATCTTTTGTACTATAATATATAATACATACAAACAGTATGATTTTGTTATAAGTGTAGATATACATCACCTCATAGGTCCAGGTATCCCTTCGCATAACTTAAGTTTATCGATGTAGCCAATCACATCCAATAAATTCTGCTGGTCCTTAATGGGTTTTAAACCATGAATATTAACCTCCATACTCCTAAATATGACCTGCAAATCGTAAGTAGGTTCACGGTTAGCCAAATGCGAACAATAGAATTACACGTAATCATAATAAACCCAATATATCTTTACACAATCTTAATAAATCCATGTATTATTTCACATCAACAAACTATAATATGATGCTTGGATAAAAAAGAGCATAATTATATAAATACAATTGAATTTCGTGATTCACCTTAAGTTGTAGGTCATCAGCCACAACTAGTGTTTTTTCAGCCATAAAGTTGCTCCCTAATGACAGAAAAACCACATTGCTCCCAACGAGAGCTGAAGTCCAGTTTGGACTAGGTAAATGGACACTCTTGAACGTTTCCCTCAAGGAAGTTGCATCGAAGACCTCTTCCGTAAACATCTCGGGTATCACAGGATTAATTTCTGCAGCAACCTCAGCCAAAAGCGCTAAGTTATCTATTCCACTTATGCTTCCAATATCTGGGCTGGGAGGCCTATCAAATCCTGGAGTCAAAGCTTCTCCACGATTTCTATCCAATGGAGGCTTCCGCTTTTTTGGCACCTTCCCAAAATATTTCGGTAAATTAGGAAATATTGTTGGGAACGCATCAGGTCTTAAAAGGAGCCTTCCTCTTTCTATTCTCTCGATGCTTCCATCAGGCATCATAGTTTCGTAATACCTGATGATATCCTCCTCGGCAAAGTGCAGCCCACAGACAACGTCCGTTGCGCTGAAAACTTGATCTTTGCGGGGTATAATCCTCCTCCATTTCTGAAGCTGAGCTTCATCCTGAAAGCAAACGATTTCAATATGACAATATCAATTCAATTAATATCCTCTCTACATTAAATAAATTTATATTTACTGACTAATGTGTACTTACCCTTGCCTTGAAAACACTTGTGTTCTTCACTCCCAAAATCTTGTTGACTCGTACTGTTTTGCTATAACCTGTCGAACAGCCAGGCACAAAGCAACACTTTGAATCTCGTATCATTTTGTAATAAAATATTCCACCGCAGATGGAGAAAATTTCACACAAACGAAATAGATACAACGATTAGCCGTAAGACCACGTGTAAACTACCCAATTTGTAGCAAACCTAGGAACAACTGCGCCGCCAAACTGGAACTAATACGCTGCGACTAAATTGGCAACAAAATACGCCCCCTTTGGAGTTGAAGTGGAGTCTCCTATATGTAGTCTCCATGGTAGGGACAAATGGGTGGCTGAGAGCGGCATATGGCGCGCTTGCCCCACTGCTATTCTATTGGCTCTCGTGGAAGCCAGCCATGCGTTGGAGCCAGGCCTCTGAAAATCCCTTAGAAACGGCTGTTCCGAAGTTTAGCGGAAGGGGATAACCAGATGGCAATAGCGTCGCTCTTAGCGTGACGTCATACAGCGGCTTTCTCAAATCTGTTTAAGCATCAGATTTGAACATCGAAGGTTCATTTTGTATCAAAATCACTATTACAGGAATTTCATGAATTTAAACTTATACGATATATGGGATGAAGCATTGAAACAATCTATATATATATATATATAACGCTTAGGTATGTATGCTTTGTTGATTACCGTTACCAAGTAACCATATATTACCCCATAAGCATTGGAATCGGTGCAAGGCATTTTTAATTTCTTTTTAAAATTATTATACGAAGTCCGGACTTGAAGTATTAAACGGAAAAATGAGTGAAAATAATTATTTTATAAAACAATACGAATTTATGCTGAATTATAAACAATGAATATAATACAATGGAAATATGAATAAATTTATTTATTTAAAATTTTGGTGAAATCACATATACAAATATCTTGCACACGCTTTTAGGTTCACAGGAGGTAAAAATCATAACATTCACATAGTGTAGAAATTTTATCAATACCAAGCAAAAATTTTATCTTTTAATATACAATGCATTCAATGGAAATATGAATATATTTATTTAAACGTTCGATCAAATCACATATACAAATATCTTGCACACGCTTTTAGGTTCACAGAAGGTAAAACTCATAACATTTACATAATCTAGAATTTTTATTAATACCAAACAAAAATTTTATAACTTTTAATATACAACACATTATTAGATTACATTCATTAGTTTTCAGAAACTTTAATAAAAATTTACTTTGCGAGCTTGAACACTTTCCAGTTTAAATTATAGAAACTTAGAATTTTTTTAATAAAGTGGTGATTTTTGTCTGTAACACTGACGAAGGAAGGGATATTTACATCAAAAATATTTTTTATTTGCCTAACTTAAAAGAAAAATATGCAGGAACTATATATCCCAATAAACACACACACGCCTTTTTACAAAAGTAATATAATTGAAACAACTTATTTCATCTAAAGTTTCCCTAAACTTGGAAACACACCTTATTTACATAGCTAAATATGGGTACAAACATGGTACCAGGAAGAGTTCCTCTTATTTTTTCACACAATGATACTAAAACTCTATCCCGCACATATTTTACGAAAGTAATGAAATTGAAAAAGTAATTATTTTACCTAAAAGTTACCTAAACATGGAACACACATCTAAATTACACATTTACATAGCAAAATATTTTAACAAACATGGTACCAGGAAGAGTCCTCTTAATTTATGCACGAAGATACAGCAGAACATTTTGTGCATGCAGTGCACAATACAAAACATACAAAATTTTACATTTACAAAATGCAGTTTACTTTCCATGAAATTTAAGAAATCATGGGTGGGGACAAAGTGGTAATACACTTAAAGAACAAGTATATTTTGTTCTTTTTTCTGCTTTCCTGGAGCAGCATAGGCGACATCTTCTCCAACTGCCACCTTGATAGGAAGATGCTTGACAACTACTTCACTGTATTCCGATCATAACACATTAGAAATGTAAAGTTACACAAGAAAAATATAAATTTTGCTTACCTTACTCATCAAATAAAGCATCGTAACTTTCTGGCAAGGTAAATCTTGATGTTTTAATTGCTTCAATCTTGCTTTCTCATCTAGTGTCAGACAGAGGTTTTAATGTCAAGTCTACATGATTTTTCACAACCTGCCAGAAAAGAAAAAGTTATACACATCTTGAATTGTGCCAAAGAAATTGATTGCTTCATTTGTGACTTGGTACATTGGCGTTGTCAAAGCATTTATGCTCGATGGGATCTTGTTTTAGGTAGTAAGTATTGGAATTAGTATTTGGAACGGTCAGATTTAAATACATCCACACAAAGAATGTAACTATTTTCAATGCGAAAGATAAAATTTTGTCATTCTCCAGGAAGCTAGTTTTGGATTTCGTCTGTATAACAAAATAATTTGGATTGGTTTCCAACATTCAATGATTTCCTTGAAGAAAACAACTGCAAACTTGAAGAAGAAATTCAGAGCAACATTGTAGATCATCTTCGCAATTTATACACCAACATCAGGAAGTATTTTCCAAACATCAATGAGAACAATAACTGGATTACCCTTCCGAACTTTTCCGTCACAATTTTTGGCCGAAGTTTCAGAGGGGTGGGTTTAACCCAGACCCATCCCCTCCCCCACTTTCATTTTGAAGCGCTCCCAGTGACACCTATCAACAAAGATGAGCGTAACTTGAAACTCTGAAAACCGTTGAGTTGCCAGGCCCTGTTTACAACAGTCGGCTCTCCATTTACAGGTTCCTGAAAAATGCGTAAATTGAAACCGCATAAAAAATACTAAAGACATGTCAGAGGTTATGATTCAGGCTCAGAAGATCTCCCTCTCTCCTTTCTGCAACATGATATTTGTCTTTTTCAACGTAATGTACCCCTTTGCCACCACTCCCTATATAAAGACTTCTCCATATAGGGTGGCCAGAATGTCTTTTGCTAAGGTCTTTTTTTCTTTTTTTTTAGAAATTCCTCTTTTTTCAGAAGGTGAATGTTAATACAGGAAGTTAGAATTAAAACTGACATCTCTATGAAAGTGCTATTGCAAAAATAACAACAATCAATGCACATGCATTATAAAACATATAAATTTATATAGGTGCATTGCTGTACCGAGGGGGGAGGGGTCACCGGCTCCCCCCTCCCCTCCCCGAAGGAAAATACAACACCGATTTATGTTTCCAAAGAATGTGCTGGCAAAACATGCACCCATTTTCGGTCTTCTTCAATTGCCTTTTATTTTCCCTCTTCTTGGTTTTCCCCTCCTCCCCTTGCATTCCCAAGGCAAGAAAACTGCAGTTTCTCTTTGACTTCTTTCAACCCCTTGTCCTTTGACACTTGCTCTTTCCATATACTATTTCATATTTATGAAATCGAAAAAGAGCAGATCCCCATCAGGCCCATCATATAAATATAGTAATATGAAATCCCTTATAAATAAAGACAAAATGTTGAGATAGGATTAATTTTATTTCTTCTGTTTTTAAACATTCCTATGTAACTGCTGTCAGAGCCGGTTTTAGGAGAGAATGAGCCAGGAAGTCCCTCGGGCCTGTAAAAATTTTTCAACATGCACTGTATATGAACAGGGAAATATTCCATTGTTTTGACCTGATGTTTAACATAATTTTTCTCTTTCTATTAAAAGCTAAAATAGAAGAACAATTATATCAATTACCCATAGTAAAACGTATATGTGGTGGCAGATAAAAAAGCTATAGGGGTGGTGGCAGCGGTCCGTTTTCCAAGAAATGCTCTTTATTCTGAGAAGAAGGGTTCGAAGATGGGAGAGACAGAAAATGCTCCTCGTTTTCAGAAAAAGGGGGATGAACAAAGAGTAGAGTGCATGGGTAGGGTGACCAGATGTCCCGCTTTAGGCGGGACAGTCTCACCTTTTGACAATCTGTCCCACTGCCCACTCCAATCCAGAAATGTCCCGCTTTCTAACAGGCACAAAAGTAAAGTAGGAACTCGATAACCATCGCCATCGATAATCATCGTTTTGCTCAACCGGCATTGACATCCCGGAGTTGTAGACATTCTGTTCGCTCTAGTGCAACATAGCAGTATGTAACGGTCCTTTAATTTTGTAACTCACCTCGCCACCTCACTGATCGAGAGGGCATGTTTGGTCGATCGTGTTACAATGTAAACCAGAATGTCTCATTCGTCATTCCTCTAGTGGTTTTTTGTTAGCGCGGTCGCATGCAGTACGCACAATGCATTGGATTATGTATTCTGTCGTAATTGGACTCACACACTTCTGACTCCTTTCTGTGATTCCCTCTAGCTCGCTCACTACCAGTTGTCATTATGCTTTTTTAGGGTTAAGATATCTAAAATATGCAAATATCGTTTTTCCAGAACAGGTCAGGTCCTGAACAATCCGGATAAACGATCTTCTACTCTCTCTCTCTGTGTGTGTGTGTATAGTGATAAGCATCTTTCTAAGATCTGACTTAAATTTATTAATGTTGTCAGTATCTTTCATGAATGATGGAAGCTTATTATATAGTTTAGAACCCATAGCAAGCGGTGATCTTTGAGCAAGTGATTTTTTGTGATACTCTAAATGGATGTTTTTTTGCCCTCTTGTGTTATATGAATGAACATCAGCATTAGAGTTAGTCAAATTTCAATTTTGCTTCACATATACAACAACCCTAAAAATGTAAACACATGGTATAGATAGCATATTTAATTTTTGAAAAAGAGGTTGGCATGATGTTCTCTGGGAACAATTGAACATGCACCTTACAATACGTTTTTGATTTAGAAGTACAGGCGACTTCCGACATTCGACCGTTCGAGATTCGACCAATTCGAGAATTCGGCCGGTCAAAGCCCGCTTATTCGACCCAGCCGATCTGTTGGTCAAATTAGGAACTAGTTTACACGAAGTAATTTTTGGCCCGCCCAACCACACGAGGTTTAGTTTCAGTCTAGACATCGTTATTTCTGCTCTGATTGTTTGAATTTGTGCTGTTTTCACTCATTTTCAAGATTTGACCGCGTTTTCAGGAACGCATTCCAGTCGAATCTTGGGAGTCACCTGTACTTTATTTAGAATTGATGGTGAGGCACACCAGAACATTATGCCATAACAGGGATGAGGATAGAAACATCAGTAATATACTGATAGTAAAACAATGAGGGAATCTGAAGTCTTTATGAAACGTATGCAGTATAGAGAAGAAATTAATTTTGGTACAAGGTATGAGATATGTTGAGTCCACTTACCACAATGCTCAACATGTAATCCTAGAAACTTAGTATGGTTTGTGGGGATGATATTTTCATTGTTTAAGGTCAGTTCAAACTTATCTTGAAGAAGAGTTTTGGAAAAAGTTATCACTTGGGTTTTACTGCAATTTAAGGAGTTTATTTGTGGTACACCAATCTAAACATTATTCAGAATCATCTGACTCTCACTTAATAGTAAATTAAAATTTGGTGCAGAAATGAGAAAATTTGTGTCATCAGCAAAGATTATATTTTTGATATTGAATTTAGTGTTAATTCTAGGAAGGTCATTTATGTAAATAATGAACAGTATGGGCCCCAATATGGATTCCTGAGCAACACCAGTGGTCACAGGTAAGGGATCTGAGTAAAACTGTGTAGCATTGCCAGTAATAGCAACTTTCTGAGACCTATTGGAGAGATAGGAAGATATCCAATTTAATGCAATGCCTCGTATTCCTAAATCGCAACACTTTGTTAATAATATGGAATGATCTACTTTATCAAAGGCACAACTAAAATCGAGGAAAATGGCAAGTGTTGATTTATCATGATCAACTGAGTTGGATATGAAGTCCATAGCTTGAATGAGTGCGGACTCTGTGGATCGACCCTTCCTGTAACCCCATTGTGAATTTGAAATTAGATTATTCTTTTCAAGGTAAAGTATTAATCGGTTGAAGTAAATACGCTCAAATAATTTGGAAAATTGAGATAATAAGGAAAGGGGTCTATAGTTGTGAATATCATCCTTACTGCCTTTATTTAAAAAAACTGGCAATATTTTACTCATTTTCAGTGGTTCGGGGAACTTGCCTTCTGAGCGAGATGAGTTTATTAAATGAACTAATGGTTTGATAATAAATTCATAACAATTAATTAATAGTTTACCAGGTACATCATCTAGTCCTGGGGCATTACTCGTTCTTAGTTTTTTAAAACATAACAGTAATTCCCCCTCATTACAGGGATATAAATAAATAGAGTTCTGTGCACTAGAACTAGTTTTTGATATGTAATTATTGATGAGGCTACTCATGTTTGTAGGATTTATGTAACCTCTTTTGTATAAATTTGGGCTTTATGCCTGTAAATAAATCTTATATACATCATTAGTAATTCAATTCTTACTTTTCAGTTGGTTTATGTTTGTTTTTCTCCTCGTTATAGGAATTGCACAGTTGAATATAAATAGGAATTTGGAATAGAAGCAATTAAAGCTTTCAGAGAATGTTTTAGCTTTGTAAATGCCATCCCAATTTTTTTTTTAAGAGAGAGCAAAGAGAAATTTGTTAGAATAGACTCTGGTGTCATGATAACTAGCAGAGGTAGGTGGGAGTAGGGTATCTAATTGGAAAGAAGTTTGAATAACAAAGTGATATGAAATACCAAGATCGAAAACTGTATTTACTCACGTAACCCACGTCCTCGTATACCATGTGCACCCCTATTTTTGGACCAGTTCGAGGAGAAAAAACTAATTTGTGCTTTAATAAGTTGAAGTCTCTGGCGGCAGAAAATTGGAAAAAAATCAAAAAAGTGTGGGGATTCCCCATGTGTTTTCTCCATGGTTCCCTCTAAGCTGTGTGACTGCACGGCCGCACAGCAGTTTTTGAAGTGCCGCACACTAAATTTTTTAAGCGCGCACTATTGTATCTTAGAATATATCCAAACAGAGCCGCGTCAAACCCGGTGCACATCCCCGCACTATCATCATGTAGGCACTCATAGCAATATTCATTCCACCCATGGATGAAAAAAATTAGAGGGAACTATGGTTCTCTCCTGGGTTAAAGGAGCGTCAGCGGCTCACGATGAATTTGGCGAATACAGATATCAGATGCCAACTTATTCCGGCAAAAAGTGTAGGTAGAAACTGATAGTAAATTTTTAATTACAGAACTGGTTTTTTAGAGTTACAACAATAAACTTAAAACTCAAGTAAAAGGTACAGCTTTAATATTACAAAAATATTACGTCATCTCAATGTTGAACATGCACCAATGACAGTATAAACCACCCATTTAAACATTAAACGTTTCTTGGTTGTGTAGATATGTGTAAACTTTGTAGAATTCTTCATCTTTTGCGAGTATAAATGTAGACGCAAGCATGTTGCAGTAAATTTACTGTCGAAACTCACAATTTTTTAAACTTGGTCAAAAATCTTCTTTTTTTACTTACATTTTGGGAAAAAATGCATGTGGGGTACACATTTGCAATATTTTATTGAATTTCACCACCTTAGAGATCAATTGCAATCACTACGTATAGTTCATTTCAATAGTATCATTAGCTGATGACATCAATGGAATTATAGGAAACTTTATTTAGTGGGTCAAGCTCTCTGAGAATGAGTTTCTTATTGGTTGAAATTAAAACATGTCACATGGAATGCCCAAGAAGAATATCACAGACTCTAAACAGTATTTATATATATTTTTATTTCTGTTTTGTACAAGACTTTGATTTTGTCAGAAAACGATTTCATGTTTAAGTGAAAAAGTGAGGGTCGACTTATACGGCGAATATATGCCAATTCATCTATTTTCATTCAAAAAAAGCAGGGTCGACTTATACGCCGGGTCAACTTATACACAAGGTTGACTTATACACCAGAATATACATAATTTTTTTATTCCTATTTTCAGTAATGATTAACATCTTATATAAAATTGAATTTTTTGAGTTTACAATATATATTCCTATTTAAAATTACTACTGTAACAAAGGGCAACTAATGCAGAATTATGCACAAATGTGGAATGATACTTCTTCAATAATTAGCATGGCCAGACTGATGGATGCTAGTTTATATGAAGAAATTACGTAATGGTTGTGGGCATATGTAGCAGACAAAACATTGGAAAAACTTCCCTTCACCCACTAGGCATTCATAAGGTTCAAGGAATTCTCAAATGGGTAAATATCCCCATAGAATTGCTGGAAGTCGGTAGATATTATCTTGGAAAAGACTTAAGTCATATTCGTGGAAAGAACCAAAGGACTTGAGGATTAATGAACTTGGTTGGGGTTTGGACTACATGGCAACAGGGTATGGTAGCGTGAGGGAGGTGATGACCATTTGAACATGGAAGGTTACTAAGCGGAAAGAAAATTCCACCTTTTGCTTACTCTGTTTATGCGAACCGAAATAAAGGAGTGAAATAAATATCGCTCAGTTTGGATTCAACACATTTAGTTTTTTCATTCAGGTTCGGTTCCACTCAGGCCAAAAATGTTTTTTTCGGTTCGGTTTCATGCCCTGGATAAATCCACTCTATACACATGGTGGATGAACTTTCCAAATTCTAGCATAGAAATACATACAAAATGAATAAAATCAATTGCATGCAAATTCTTTAATCTTTAAATATATAGCACAGATAGAAGCACAGAGGCTGCATGAAAACATTCCATTTTATATCCAAAAAGAAACAATTTCAAAATAATGTTACCAGTACATCATTTCAAAGAAAGGACAGATACTTTATCATAACCTTCTAAAATATGACAAGTCATACAACTGACAACTCTTTTAATCCCTCAAGCATGTATGACAGCATGCATTGTTTTGTGTGTTCCTTACATTTACCCTATTTACTTTTTCTACTAAAAAAGAAAAGGTGATATTATTCTTCTCTGTTTGGATAAATAATCAAATCTGCTATCTGATTTTCCATTGTAGTTTTCAAAAATGATTTTCCTTTAGTTCTTCTCCATATATTTCAAGGTCATTGAATTAACCAGTTAGTAGTTTCTCATGTTGAGCATACCTTTGAAAGTGGTAGAAGCAATAACAAAAGTATCCTTATGTATTTTATATAAATGTATTATATACCTTGATTTGGATGGATGGATCAGAGTAAGAAATTAGCATTTAAAGGAAATAAGAACATCGATATCATGTTTTTGATGAAGTAAACTGATATCATGAATGGTGCTTCTGTATTTTATTATGAACATAAAAATAGGATAAATCTTTTACTTTCAATGTGTAGTCCACAATATGCTATGGATAATATATATATACAGGGCCGTAGTGACCACTTTTGGTGCCCTGGGCAGAGGATTTTTTGGCACCCCAAAATGATCTAATTAAGTGATGTGCATATTTTTAAAGAGGTATTTAACTGAAATAAACAATCATTTCTTTTAGAGATATTTAACTGAAATAAACAATTATATCTTTTAAGAGTTATTATTCAGGTTTTACTTGCGGCAAACATTGATTATGTCATTGAAATTTATATTTTTAAGAGTTTATTCAATAGATAAGATGGCTAGACCAAAAAGTCTTTCTTAGTTCATTGTTGACTGTATGTAATTTTTGATCAATATCAATTTACTAAAAAAACGCTCTCCAGTTGAAATTGATGTGACGAATGTCAAGAAAATTCTCAGAAAATTTTCCACATCAGGAATAAATTCCAATATTTCTTTCTGCGTAATTTATACACTTTTTTCGAAGGCAGGTGGTGTTTCAAACTGCAAACTTCTTTGATTAACTCACTTTCATCCACAATGTTTTTATTACCTACTAGCAGCATTTTCACAGGAATTTATCATTTTATCTTTGGTCATATTATATAAAGCACAACTTAAATGCTCTGTTGTTTCAGGTATTGAGGGTGCTTCAGCTTCCATCGTGTCATGAAATTTCCTTTTTGTTTTTCTTATTTTCGAGAGTACATCAGGTATTCCTTTTTCATTGCAAAATTCCTTTGCCTCTTCCATATACTCTTCCAGTCTTGATGTTGAACTTTTTATGTCTGGTACCAAATCGCACATCATGTCAATGGCTCTATCCACAGTTACATCGGAACCCTGAAGAGATTTAGTGAGGTGGTTGATCTTCTGGAGAAAGTCGTCCCAAAATAACAAGAAATATATAAATATCTGTTTTAGCAAACTTTCATCATCTCTGCATTTATGTTCATTCTTTAATTTTATTACCACCGTATAAACTTCCTTCAATTGTAACCCCAATGAATTCACAGAATTTTCTCTTGATGACCATCGTGTTGTGCCATTTTTTTCCAATGTCACCTTTAAGACCTCTATTAGTAGAACCCATCTCGATGCAGAGCCAGCGAAATAAAGGAACAGTTTGCAAAAAATTCCTTAATTTGATGATTAGTTTTTTCAGCGGAATGATAACAAGCTAAATAAAGCGAATGCTCTGTACGTGGTATGAAACGTGCAAGAGGGTTATGTTTGCAACCGTTTAATTTACCAGTGATATTAGGAGCATTTTAATATGATTGAGCTCCACTATTTTGTAAATCTAGTCCATCCTGTTCCAACTTTTGGATTATTTCTGACGTGATTCCATCTCTCTTTTTTGATTTAACAGCAATAAAATCAATAAAGGCCTCCTCAATTATTACTTTTTATCGACAACTTGGGTGAAAATTCTGCTCGGCTAATGCAATGCAATAGGGTGCACACATTTATGGGGACGAGGGTAAATAAAAAAAATTACATTCAGAGAGTAAAGAGTAGAGGCAGCCTAAAAGCCACCAATTCAGTTTGCACACATTCACCTATGACTTGTTATGGCCCTTCAGCTGAACCTCAGGTTGGCCATTATAAGTTTCGAAGAGATCGAAAAAACAAAACTGTAACCACATTTTATCGAGTGTATAATAAGACTTCTATTTGGTGCCCCCTTACGAAGCTGCGCCTTGGGCACGTGCCCCAGTTGCCCCGCCCTCACTACAGCTCTGTATATATACAATAATGAAAGAGGTGACTTATTTCTGAAAAATAGCTGCCCGAGCACTCTTTTGTTTTCTTTGTTCCACCGTGTTTTGATATGCACCACACATAACTCAAAATTGTAGCAATAACAATTTGATAAATAAAATGCTAACTTTCAGAAATAGTAAAGATAGTATTCAATATTCCTGATTTTTTCAGTTAACTTCAAAGAGTTGCCAAGAATTGAATTAAGAAGTAGGACACCACCCAAAAGTTCAGTGCAATTTTAATCATGTCTGAGGGATTCAAATGAGAAATAGTAGTCAGTGAGAGTAGAAATGACCAATAAAAATACCGTATAAATAAATGCAATAAAAGAGGATGATGCTTAATTTATGAGATTTAGTGAAACGAGCATGCTTTACCAATTCAATATTTAATTTAATTCAAATATTCAAAACTTATAATAATATTCAAAATACACAATTTTCTTATAAATGCATTTTATGAATGCTATTTTGTAATTCTGACTATATGATATATAATATATATATATATATATATATATATATATATATATATATATATATATATATATATATAATATTTTTTCAAGTATTTCCTCTCTTCTGGTTTGGCAAGTGAACCTTTTTAATCATCATTTGAAGACCAGTTTCTTAAAGATGAATTGACTCATGAGAGCTATTCCGGCTGTCCTGCAGTGTCACATGCAGCATGAGTTAAATAATAATAATCAAGAGCCTATGAAACAAATAACCTCACAAGCTACTTAAATCCACTGCATCTACATCAGAAGTTAAACACTCCACAGATACTTTAGCAGATGGGTTAACGGATTTTTCTTCGTTCATTCGATTACTAGGAGGTGGTCGCCTCAAAGCTATGTCAACCCATGATCCAGGTTCTGCCTTACGAAGTTTCACTTCTATCTTAGTCGCTAGGAAACTGGTACTGCTACTTGCAACATCAACCACCTGATCAGGAAAACCAAACATTAATATTGATCAGTCAAAAACTTCATCATCAACACTCATATAAAAAAGAAACTTTAAATATTTTAGCAAATGATTTTCAGTAATTATATCATATTCCTTTCACATTATTTGACACTTTAAATATTTTAGCAAATGATTTTCAGTAATTATATCATATTCCTTTCACATTATTTGACAATCTCTTTGTAATGACCTTCATCAAATGGCAATAAAATCAGTCAAATTACAAAAAATGAACCCAAACAAAGTTTTTAAAAATAAACTAAAACTGAAAATAATTAAACATATACCTGTACTATAACACAACTTCTTATAACATGGATTCAATACAATTTGGCTTGTCTTTGATATAAAAAATTCATATAATGAAGATTACCAATTGCATGAACATGACTGAGTCAGACTTTGGATGTAGGATTTGATTGGTGAGTGAGGAAGAGACAAGTTGGAGGGCTGCAGTGCTTTGCTTTATAATATTAGAGAACCGAGAACAATGCTATTAATGGAAAAAATCTATGCAGCAGAACCGCTCACCCTCTCTGGCCTAAGAAGAAAATAAACTAAAACTTTCGGCCTAGCCACTTGTTAATGTTGGCTATATAGTGAGAATAATTAATCTCCTGATGTGCTTACATTTATTTCTCCTCACTCACAATATTGCAGGCTGTGAAATAACTTGGAATGGTATAACCAACTGTTCACACAGGTTTTTCACAGTGATAGGTGGTATTTGTGCTCTTGCTTCTCTTAAATTACCACTGCATTTGTTAATACACACGCATTCACTTATTCATTCTGTTTTTATACATATTATGACTACCCTCCTCACAAGGAAATCCAGGACTGGGGTAACTCTAATATCAAAGGTTGATATCATTCAAGGATTAGAAATTACAGTGGACTCCCGATTATCCGGGCAGGTTGGGAAATAAAGTTCCCCGGATAATCAAAACCCCGGATAACACAGGCCTGCGATGATTCCGTTGTCTGAAATGTTTTACCCTTTTTTTAGTAATTTGTGTACGCCGAATCCGAAAATAATAACGGTTCTTCTCTATCACACACAGATTTTTCACAAAACGTCATATTGCATTTTACATGTGTAGGTAATTTTCTTTAAAAGTCGATCCATGTATTATAGATGAAATTTTTAAAAACCACTCTCTATACAAGATTCCCGATTAGGAGTGAGGCAATAGCACATTCTGTTGTTCTAGAACATACGAGAAGTGCAATGCCTGCGTATAAGTGATTGACAGGCCAGGAGATATGGGGTGCAGTTATGAAATCTTAAACACCGCCCCTGTGACTTCACAGCCAATCAGAGAGCATTGTGTAGTGATTGACAGGCCAGGAGACATTTCTGTAGCAGACCACCCGTGGTGACTGCACTTCCATGTTCTCCATTGATCTTGAAATTATGAGAAACTTCATGGACTTTGTTACAACGTGTTTTGGTTTTGGGTTGACGTGGTTGGGGCTAGCGCTGACAGATGTCGCTTTAAGGAAGAGACACGGCCAGCGCTCTATGCTGGATGAGGCCGCTGCACGGAGAGATTGCGCAAAGTCAGTCGGGCTCAGGCAGCCATGAGAGAAGGACATACATAAAGAGTAGCGATGAAATACGTACAAACTTTAGTGATGCAATCTTGTATAACTAATGTAAGCTAAGTGTTAATACAGTCCACTCATAACGAACCAGCGCAAGTTTTATTACTATTGGTTTTGTGTTGTAGTAGCTGCAGGTGCAACATAAAATTTTGGTCCTTCGGGCCGGATGTAAAGTAACACTGTTTGTGAATAGTCGGAAATTCACCTCTGATGTTCTTCACTGAAGTTCATCATCTCATCTTTTCTACATAAGTTATCACAACTGAACTTTACATCGAGTACGTTTTCGACAAAAAGAATTCAGCAGGAGTCTATGATGGCATGGCACGCTACGTCATCAGAGGCAAGGATTGCATCATCCAGTGACTACGTTACTTCACACAACTACGCAGTTTTTGGGCATCAGGCATCAGCGTCGCTGCACATGGTCATCCCAAGGGTCGGACGCATTCCTGTCGAAAATAGGGTAAGTCTGGCTCATTATTTCCACGTTCCTTTTCCTATGCGCATCCTTATATCATGGATTCAAGTGAATGTAAACTTCTCATTAAACAACGTGGTTTAATCAAGGCAGGTCTAACTAGAATTAATACCTTCATTAACAACTTTGATCAATCTTCAGATCTCAATTTGATATGCATAAAATTAGAAAGACTTCCACGGATTTGGGAAGAATACAACGACATTCAAAGTAGACTAGAACTGGAAGATGAAGACGACCACAGCAGTGATAGAGAAGCATTTGAAAGTTTACATGATGAAACACAGGCAAAATGTTTGTCTCTTCTAGAACCCTGTGTTAGACCAACGCCGCCATTGTTGCCTAGTGCGTCATTAAGGTCGTAAAATTTGTCAAATCATGCATCAAGCAATGTAACACAGTTGCCAACCATAAAAATTCCTACGTTCGCTGGCGTAATATCTGACTTCATGCATTTTCATGAAACGTTTACAAGTTTAATAATAAAAAATGATGTTCTTGACAACATCCAACATTTCCATTATCTTCTGAGCTCACTCACATCAGAACCACGAGCACTCGTAGAAAGTCTTCCAGTGACAGACACAAATTTCAGCGTAGCATGGGAACTCATTTGCAGAAGATACAAGAACCCGAGGTTGATAGCCATGAATCTTGTTAAGGGGTTATTGGCATTGCCGCATGATTCAAGAGATTCAGTACACGACATGAGAAATTTACTTAATCAGCTAGTGAGTAATATTAATGCCATCGATGCCTTGAACTTAGAGACACCCATGCATGAAATACTTATTTTGCAATTAGTGTTGGAAAAATTGGATCACAATTCCAGAAGTGTGTGGGAGGCACAAACAGACACCCACAAATTCTCAAGGTTGGACGAATTGATTTCTTTCATCGAAAAAAGTTGCCAAGTTAGAAATAGTCAGTTCTATCCAAACTAACAAGACAAGGGCTCCCAGTAGTCAGTCAAAACAGAACTCTGCAAGACAAGTGTACATTGCTACAAGTAATTCTTGTGTTGTATGTCAGAATGCTCATCCATTACATAAATGTTCTACATTTTTCAAGCACGATGTTCAGCGGAGAACAGACATAGTGAAACAGCACAGATTGTGTTTCAGTTGCTTACAGCCAGGTCACAATCTTAGTCAGTTTTCCTCCGGTGGCTGCCATAAGTGTGGAATGAGACATCATACCCTTTTGCATAGGGAATTTAGCAGAAATTTCCGTGGAAATTATGATCAGTCACAGCAACACCATGTTCCTCACATCCAAAACAAGGTAGGCGCTGGGGAGAACTCATCCAAACCCACATCGTCAGAAGAAGCCACAACCTATTCCTCCTTAAGGGTTAAGTCTCAGGTCCAGGTTCTTCTCTCGACTGCCTTAGTGAAGGTTCGGGACAGCAATGGGCAACTTCACACCTGTAGGGCATTGTTAGATTTATGTTCTCAAGCACATTTCATTGTGGAATCCTTGGTTCAACGACTAGGATTAAGAAAATCTCGCAATTATGTTTCAATCCAAGAAATTAGTTCTGTTAAATCAGAAACAAAACACACAGTCAGTGTTGAAGTGCTGTCAAATGCAACCAAATATAAGTTCAATCTGAATTGTTTAGTCCTACCATGCATTACTGGGAATGTTCCAGCAACGTACATCGACAGTAGAGATTGGGGTATTCCAAATGACATTCAGCTTGCTGACACGACATTCAACGAACCAAGACAAATTGATTTATTAATCGGTGCTGAAGTTCTCTTCCACTTACTGCGGCCAAACAGGTAAACAAGACCAGGCAACTACCCTGTGCTTCAAGAAGCAGAATTAGGTTGGATCCTCTCAGGGCCCATTCATTCTACAAATGCTGAACAGCAATCGACACCCACTCAGCAAACATTCTTATTGAGGAACGATGATGATTTAGAGAGGCAAGTGAAGAGGTTTTGGGATTTAGAAGAAATACACTCCACTCCTATGTCTCCCGAAGAAAGACAATGCAAAGCACACTTCAAAGAAAACACTATGAGAAACAACTCAGGGAAATACATTGTCAAACTTTCCATTAAGCAACCACCTCAGATATTAGGTCAGTCTTATGACAATGCTGTTCGTCGCTTTCATCAGCTTGAGAGATGACTCGACAGAGAGCCTATTCTACGACAACACTACAACAGCTTCATGACAGAATATGAATCATTAGGCCACATGAAGAAACTTCATCAGGAAGACATCATAACTCATCAGCCAAGTTACTATTTGCCTCATCACCCAGTGGTGAAGGAGTTTAGTACGACTACCAAGGTTTGAGTTGTATTTGACGCATCAGCCAAAACATTCAGTAATATTTCTCTCAACGATATTCTCATGGTTGCTCCCACAATCCAACAAGATATCTACTCCATTGTATTGAGGTTTCGCACCCATCATGTTGTCTTTACCGCAGACATTGAAAAAATGTACAGGCAAACTGAAGTCCATCCCGATGATTGGAACCTTCAAAGAATCTTGTGGAGAACACATTCGCAAGAACCGCCACAACATTACCTGTTAACCACGGTTACCTACGGCACAGCATCAGCTCCGTTCCTAGCCACGCAAACACTGAAGGAACTTGCCACAAATGAAGCAGAAAATCATCCGAGAGCAGCAGAAGTATTAATTCAAGATTTCTATGTTGATGACGACATGAGCGGTGCTCAAACCGTAGACCAAGCTCTTTTTCTTCAAAAAGATCTTATAGAACTACTCAACAAGGGAGGTTTCCTCTTCGGATGTGGTGTTCCAATCAGCCTGCGTTGCTCGCATCGGTACCACTGTGTGACAGAGAGAATCAGCTTCCCCTCAAAATTGTTGAAGACCATAACGTCATCAAAACACTAGGATTATCATGGTATCCAGCAGCTGATAAGTTTAAATTCCACATCCAGAAACACCAGAAATGCTATCAGTCAACAAAACGTTTAATACTTTCTGTTATAGCATCTATATTTGATCTTCTAGGTCTCCTGGGGCCCATTGTAGTAAAATACAAAATTCTTATGCAACGACTATGGCAACTTCAACTTGGATGGGATGAAATGCTTCCCAACGAAATTCAACAACAATGGTCTCAACTGCAAGAACGTTTTCATCACATCAGTGAAATAGACATTGAGCGATCTGCACTCTGTAAAGGAATAGTCGCAAGTGCTCAACTGCACGGGTTTTGTGATGCGTCTGAAGCAGCTTATGGCGCATGCATTTACTTGAGATGCATCAATGACAAGGGAAATGTCACAGTAAGGCTTTTGTGCTCAAAGTCCCGTGTCGCACCATTGAAACAAATTTCCATACCACGTCTGGAATTGTGTGGTGCTCTACTGTTAGTAAAATTAAGAGAGAAAACCTACGGTGCATTAAAAATGGAAATAGAGAGCGTACATCTGTGGCCAGATTCAACAGTAGTTTTGTCCTGGCTAGGTAGCACACCTACGCGATGGAAAACCTTTATAGCAAACAGGGTTTCTGAAATACAAGACATCACCCAAAATTATCATTGGAACCACGTAAGATCTTCAGAGAACCTAGCAGATTTTATCTCCAGAGGGATAAATCCAGATGAGTTAAAACATATTCAGCCGTGGTGGGAGGGTCCCACGTGGCTTTCAGATTCAGTCTCCTCATGGCCATGTTTTCTTCCTGAGATCAGTGGAATGGCAGACATCCCTAAAGAACGTACACAAGTTTTGACTCTACTAACAACACAATGACAAGATTTCATTCAGATTGAAAATTACTCTACATTGCCACGTTTGCAAAGGACAGTTGCATACTGCATACGCTTTGTGTACAACGCTAAGAATTGCAAATCAGCATGCCATACTGGGCTGTTGTCATCAATGGAACTACAAGATGCTCTTCAATACCTAGTAAGAATGGTACAACAGACTGAGTTTGCTGCTGAATATCATCAGTTGAAAACATTCAAGCAAGTTGACAACAAGAGCAAGATAAGAAATCTCAATCCATTTATCTGCATCCAGCAATTGATTTGGGTGGGGGGAAGATTGAATAATTCACTGCTGTCATTCCAACAACAGCATATAATTATTATACCACCTAAGCACCATTTGACAAAATTAATCATAGAACATGAACATCGACGGTTGTTGCACGCCAACAGTCAGCTTCTTCTCTCCTCTTTGCGACAACAGTTTTGGATACCAAATGCCAAAAATATGATTAGAAAGATAATTCATTGCTGCATCACCTGTTACAAGTTAAAGGCAGAGATCACTGAACAGCTAATGGGGCAGTTACCGCAAGCACGGGTCAAATCTGCATGCCCATTTCTCAAATGTGGTGTAGACTATGCTGGTCCAATCTACATCAAACAAGGTTTACAACGAAGTATGACAAAGGTTAAGAGCTATGTTTCAATTTTCGTTTGCTTAATGACAAAGGTTATTCATTTAGAACTTGTAAGTGATCTAACTACTGAGGCATTCTTCGCAGCATTTAGAAGATTCATAGCCAGGCGAGGACATTGTTCTGACATTTGGTCAGATAATGGAACTGATTTTGTGGGGGCAGCTCGGGAACTTCAAGAACTTCATGCACGCTTCACTACCAAGCAATATCAACAAGATATTTCGATTGAGGCCAGCCAGAAAGGCATCAATTGGCATTTCATTCCACCAAGTGTATCACACTTTGGCAGACTCTGGGAGTCAGCTGTCAAATCAATGAAGTATCATTTACGATGCATTATGGGAAATTCCTAACGTTTGAAGAGCTTGCTATTCTGTTAAGCCAAATAGAAGCTTGTCTTAATTCCAGACCACTTGTTTCTCTTTCCAATGATCCCTCAGACCTCTCCATCCTTACACCTGGTCATTTCCTCATTGGAGAACCCTTAACAACCATTCCCGAGGCAGACTTAACCACTGTGAAATTGAGTTTACTCTCTAGATGGCGATTCCTGCAGCAGCAGCTCTATCACTTTTGGCATCGTTGGTCAACTGACTACCTGTGTCAACTTCAGCAACGCAGAAAATGGCCCAGCCGTCAGCACAACATTCAACCTGGAGCAGTGGTTATCCTGAAGGAGAACAACACTCCTCCCCTTCAGTGGAAACTCAGCATCATCAAAGCAGTTCACCCAGGAGAACTGATGGTTTAGTTAGAGTTGTTTCAGTGAAAACAAGTTCAGAAACAAGTAAACGTCCTGTTACCAAAGTGTGTGTTTTACCCCTGGACATAGAATAATATAATATTCATTTTGTTTGTAAACTAGTGCTTTTGTTTTTTTATTGATTGATTGTATATTGGGTAAACAAACAATTGTTTATGGTGGGGGGTATGTTACGATGTGTTTTGGTATTGGGTTGACGTGGTTGGGGCTAGCGCTGACAAGGCAGAGACACGGCCTGCGCTCTACGCTGGATGAGGCCGCTGCACGGGGAGACTGCGCAAAGTCAGTCGGGCTCAGGCAGCTATGAGAGGACATACATAAAGTGTAGCGATGAAATACGTACAAACTTTAGTGATGCAATCTTGTATAACTAATGCAAGCTAAGTGTTAATACAGTCCACTCATAACAAACCAGCACATGTTTTATTACTATTGGTTTTGTGTTGTAGTAGCCGAAGGTGCAACAGACTTCATGTGAAGAACTTGATTTGTCCCGGGACATTATTTTACTGGTACAGGAAGTGTGAAGAAGAATTCATCTCAAGAAGGTTCACTGGTTTATTGCAACAATATTTCTGAATTAATATGTAAGCTAGACGCTACAATGTACGACCCAAATGAGTGGAGGTTGTTCAGTGATGCTTGCAAGAGAAGTCTAAAAGGCATCCTTCTTCACAACGGTAACTTGTGCTCATTCAGTGCACCTGAAGGAAACATGAAAATCTCGAAACTCTTGTGGCTAAGGTTAAATACAGGGAACACGGTTGGCTGCTTTGTGGAGACTTAAAAGTTCTTTGTATGTTGTTGGGTCAACAATCCAGTTACACAAAGTTTCCATGTTTTTTGTGTGAATGGGATAGCAAAGTAAGATCTCAGCATAGGATAAAGAAGGAATGGCCACGCAGAGTCCATCTGACACCAGGTTCTAAAAATATTGCATGTCAAAATCTGGTTTACCCATCAAAAGTACTTTTACCATCACTTCACATAAAACTGGGATTGATGACGCAATATGTTAAGACTTTGGACAAGGAGGGTGACTGTTTCAAGTATCTGTGTGGTAAATTCCCAGATCTTTATGAAGCAAAATTGAAAGAAGGAATCTTTATTGGTTCTCAGATTAGGAAACTTACTTTGGATGAGCAATTCGAAAGAACTATGAACAATCTTGAAAATGAAGCATGGTCAGCTTTTATGGATGTTATCAACAAATTCCTGGGGAATAACAAGGACCTAAATTACCAAAATATTGTAACCTAAATGAATAACATAAACTAAAATAAACTATTTACGTTAATATGCTTCATTCTTCTTACATTTGTTTGTATTTTTCAACTACTATAGCAAAGCAAAATATGTAGTTGTAAACCATAATAAATAAGGGCTTTCTTAATTTTTTGTTTCTTTCTTCCCATATTGCCAAAAATCCTTGCGTGATGGGAAAAAATTGATTCCATTTTTGAAATTAGCGTAGTTGAATTGTGTAAAATCAGCTATTAGAAATAAAACAACTTTTCGAAAGTTCTAATTCGCAGGCCTGTGTAATCCACAAAATGAAAGAAAAACTCAAAAATATAACCTAAATGTAAATTTAATTACAAAAATATTAATACGTACATATTTATAGAGGTACATAGTTTAAACAAACTTACTATTTTTTGAAAAAGGAAAGCAGAGAAGTTTGCTTTTTCCCTTGGTTGGCCTTCCTACGTATGGTAGTGCGTAAATTATGCAGCATCATCTTATCGGCAAGAGTGACGTCATCTTCTTGCTCTGCATAGTCAAGTGGAGCCTCTACATGAGACAAAGTGGCACTGTGACCGATTTTATTTGTCGGCAGCAAATCCTCTTCTGTGTCTTCGTTTGGGGTTGGGCTCGATTCTTCTTCGTTCATAACCCATCGTGCTATTTCGTCATCAGCCAACATTTCATGACCTGTCAAATTTCTGTCTGAATTAAACCACTCAAAAACTGCTTCTTCATCTAAAATTTCAAAGTCACTAATCTGTCGTAAATTATTTCCCACTTCAAATGCTCCTTCATCAGTGTTATTGTCATCATCAAGAAGTTCTTCGTCATTTCTCAGTATTTTTCAAAATGATTTTTTTAATGTTATGCCTTTGATTAATGTCCACGCCATTGCAATTTCATAAATCGCATCCAACAATGTTATTTTTTCCAAAATGTCAATAAATCACTACCTTCCATAATTAATTTATGCAACAAGTTTCTTTTATAAATCACTTTAAAGTTTTGAATCACTCCTTGGTCCATCAGTTGGATCAACACTCACATTTGGTGGCAAATATTTCACAAAAATGTTCCCATCGTCTGATTTTAAAATTTCTTCGCTTGGGTGACTAGGGGCATTGTCCAAAAGTACAATGGCTTTTTGTGGCAGAAGTAATTTCAAATGCTGACGCACTGATGGAATTAATTTTTTTGTAAACCAGTCACTAAAAATTTCTCGGTCCATTCAAGCTGATTTATTGTAGTAGTAATTAAGAGGTAAATTAGAAGCTCCAATTCCTGAAAAAGCATGAGGTTTTTTTGAAGTTCTGATTATACAGGGCTTCAAAAAGAGTTCCAGCAGCATTTCCACAACACAAAACTGTTAACCGTTGTTTTTCATCTTTGTGACCCGAAACACTCCTTTCAGTTTCATGTGCTAATGTATTGTTTGGTAAACACTTCCAATATAGACAGGTTTCGTCGGCATTGAAAATTTGTTCCTGTATGAGACCTTCTTTTACAATGAATTGCCAAAATTGATGCTTAAATTCGACAGCTGCTGGTTCATCACAACTCAGTTTCTGGCCTTGAACAGCTATTTGCCTAATGCAGTGTCGCTGTTTAAATCGTGTCAACCAACCAGAGGATGTGTTGAAATCTCCTTGTAATTTCAACTTCTCAAAATAATACTTAGCTTGAGCAGCGCAAATTATCCCAAAGACCGGAATCCCCTGTGCCCTTTGTTGATTGAACCATAAAACCATGGCTTTATCCAATTCATTGTAAGTTGAAGTTTTCATCGATTTTCGTTTTAACATGCCACCTGCACTATCAGAAACTCTGGCAAACTCGATCAATTTAGCCTTATTTTTTATCAAATCACGTAGTTTGTTTACCAACATTGTACTCCTTCATTAAAGGTGTCACTTTAGCACCTTTTTCGTGTTTATTGATGAGCTTGAGTTTTTGTTCAATGGCAGGAACAGTCCTTTTTCTTTTTAACATGATGGGTAATACTTGACTTGACTATATAACTTTAAAAAAAATCTGATGTGGCCAACACATGACTTTCTCCACATTTGCGGTATAGATATTTAAATAATTATGAATAGCATAATAAGGCAAAATTATTCTTTCGTATTGTAAAAAATACAGTCGATCTTTTTGCCGTCAATTATATTTTGTATATGTTTACAGAATTCACCGCTAGATGGTGGTGGTGCTGTATACCGGAAATTAAGAAAAAGTTAAATATCTCCGAAATGGATGGTTCTATGAAAATTTGTTTCAAACAAAACTTGGAAGAAATATTATTCTCTACAACTTTGGTCCTCATGAAGGTGACCAATAACGATGTTTTAAGGAGATATTTGACAGAAACCGAAAAACCGATTATTTATAAATAATTCCTAAACAATAACTGCTATGGAAAATTGTTTGAAATAAAAGATGTAGGAAATTACATTCTCTATAACCTTTGTATAGAATTGTATATACAATAATGATGTTTTAACCGAGAAATATCGCAAAAACCGAACCGGGTTTTGAATAAGCCTGGACTTTTGGTTAACCGATATTGTCCAAAAACTAATCAGTTCTTTGTGCTCATGCTAAAGTGTTATATATGAAGTTTGGTAAGGATATGGCAAGTACTTTTTGAGTTAGAGCGCCCACAATCACATCCATCCATCCATCCACAAACACACAGACATCATTCCGAAAATAGTCTAAACGTGTTCTAGGGACCTCGAAAGATGTATTTCCATTGAAATCTTGAAGTCGATTTTTTTCATGAACACAATACTTTCCCATTACTATGTATGGAGAAAGTAATAACCGAAATAAAAACACTCCGAAAAAAAAACTACAAATGATCACGTTCCTTGTATAGAGAACACTGCACATGCAGTACAGCGTCACACACAAACACATACATAGATAAAATTCGTTTAACTGTCTAAATTGTCAGATCTCATTTTAATTTGCTACTCTATCATTACATCTGCCTCCCTTCCCCTCCTCTTCTAACATATCCCCTCTTACAACCTATTCACATTACCTACATTGTAACTACATTACCCCTGCCTCCTTTCCCCTAACTCTTCCTCCCTTCATCCCCTTCCTCAACCCCACCCTCCTCTCTTATTCCTTCCCCTCTCACATCTGATTTCACATTCATACCTTACTGTGCTGTAGACGGCTTGGCCAAAAATTTCACATAATTTTTATGTTCGTCTTTCATTTGTTTGTGTGCTGTGTTTATAGACTACATATATTGTGAATTTCCACCTGCCGGATTTCCATAACAAGAATATACATTTACTCACAAATAGACACACACTCAAGCTTATAGGGACCCCGGTTAATCTGCAACCCGGATAATCCACCCCCAGATGATCGAGAGTCTACTGTACATCTAGAGCCAATAAAACATAGTGATACAGATTTAACACTAGGTAAGCTCCAGTTAAGGAAAAGCATAAATTATTGGTGGACACAGGACTATTTAAGGATATCAAGTATCTGCATTTTATATACAATCTAGGTACACTGAATACAAAGGGTTGAATGTCTAAATGGTTTTTTGATTGGAAAAAGTATCGCAAAAACTGCATGAAGGATTTCCTTAAGCATTCCAACTTTTGAAAATTGTGCCAGTATGCACACTTTTTTATAATCATTTCATCAGAATACACTCAATTGTGATTTCAAGCAAAGTGTTATGAAATTTTTGAAACATAGTTACAATGTTTTTAAATAGTAACATTACCATAAGTCTATAAATGCAAAATATTCTTTCAAATAATGATCTAAATCTGTAATACTATGTTGTCTTTGAAAAAATGTTATCAGATTTTTAGCACAAGTTGTAAAAGCCAGGTTAGAAGGAAAACTGGACAGAAAACGAGAAAGAGGTAGGAAAAGCTTTATGTTGATAGAGGGAAAGAGAGCTATAAAGACAGAGAAGACTGTGGAAAATAGAGTTCAGTAAAACCTCGTTAATTCGAAATTCAAGGGACCAAAAAAATATAATTTCGAAATATCCGGGTTCAAAATAAACAAACTTTAATAAAAATTGAACTTTTTTACGAACAGCTAATTGGGCAGAAAACCTGCAATACAGAATCTTATCTATCCATTCTACAAATAAATTGACCTTACAAGTTAGTATACATGGCGTTTTCGAACAGAGCTGAAGTGAACACCTAGTTTGCAATTCATAAAGACCACCACGTGTGAAAGAAGGCTCCAGTGAATATCTCGAATTTCCCACTACATTTCAAGTTACTCCTTAGTGCCGCGAAGAAAACACGTTCAACCACGCACCGAAAGATTATCACTCATCTATACTACATACTGTTGCATATGTATTACATTGTGCTCTTCTTTTATGACATTATAGTAAAACCAGTGATGATCTGAAGCCGGCTCCTGGAGACTCGCGCGAGCCAGTGGTAAAATTTTTAGAAAATATCAAAATTTATTGATTTTGTCCTTTCAAATACATTTTGCTCCTAGGACAGATCTCACAATCAAACGAGAATCCGACTAGCATCGTCGTTGTTGAAACTTGAAGAGAATAAGTTAGGTTAAACCCAGGCAGGATATTATACGTGGAGACCAGGTTTGCCACCTCAAATTTATCAATGATCCTGAGGTTTCCTAACCTGACAATTCCTACTGTAATTAACATTTGTTGTTCGTTTGATAACTTCCATGTATTTGAGAATCCTACATTTCTGATAGGAATACCAGCTCTACTATCAGATAATCTAAATTTTATTTGTGATGGGCTTCAAAACGGTACAAATGGCTTTTTTGATAAAAAATCTGATGTGGCCAACACGACTTTCTCCATATTTGGGGTATAGATATCTAAATTATTACCATATTTACCTAAAAGGTAGATGAGGTTTTTTACAAAAAATGTCCGCAAAAAAATTAGAGATTGTCTTAAAATCGAGTACGAAGTTTTAGTTGGGAAAAATGCGTGCATTTTAAACACCACACGGAACACCCGGATTTCAAGTATATGTCCATGAAAACGCATTTATAAATGCATACAACAATACATTACATTTAATTAATTATTATAATACATTAAAAATTCGTATCATAGTTCTTAAAGTTGCACATAGTGCGAAAGATTACCTCCGGGGTACTGATGGAAGGGGTGTGTTTATGGCTGGGTAGGAAATCTGATATGTGCGACAATGTAGACGGTTAAGCAAGGATTGGCGGCCGTATTTGAGGTATACTGTTACATTTTAAACATGTCTATGTATTACAATTTAAAAATCTGCTACCTTTCAATTGGTGCTCCAGCAGCAGACGAAAGTACACCTGAATTTTAAAGAGTATAACATTTATGAAAGCACTCCATTAGTACTCACTTCGCCAAGTTTTAATGTGAAGGGAAGACTAGTCATTATTTTTAAGTTTAAAATAAGTTAACCCAAAGATATAGTGTGACTATAAAAACTTCTGGGAATGAAAAATTACGCGTTATGGTAATGCTGGTTGCGTTAGCGGATGGCACGAAGATGAAGATGCCGCCGTATGTTATTTTAAAACGCAAAACAATGCTTACGGAACTGTTACCTAAAGGAATAATTGTTAGATGTCAAAGTCAATGCCTTGTTACTTTCTCATACGAAGTACTGAGAAAGTATTGTTATCGCGAAAAAATTCTAACTCGAGATTTTTACGGAAATATACGTTTAGGTGTCGCTTGAATCTGAAAAAGTGGTTTTCCCAATGCCGTCTAGAGCCCAAACGGTAGAGCGAAAATGAATGAAATCTCGTACTTAGGCATTTTATCATACTGAACAGAGTCTATGAAGAAATGGTTGACATTGCTCAATAATTAAGGGAAGTTAATTCTACGCATTTTTAACAAGAATTTGATTTTCTCAAAAACGTCTCTAACGATTTTGATCAAATTTCGTTCAGTTATTTGAGTTTACATCTTCAATAATACTGTATAGTTCATATTTCTCAAAAAATGAATATAAGGCTAGTTTATTCTATGCAACTTTAAGAATAATTTGATTTTCTCAAAAACGGCTCGAACGATTTTGATCAAATTTTGTACAATTACTTGAGTATACTTTTCCAATAATATTACATATTTCATTTTTCTCAATGAATAATGTAAGGCTAGTTTATTCTTGGGCAACTTTAATAAAAATTGATTTTCTAAAAACCAGCTGATACTATTTTCTAAAGATAACTAAGCGACGCATTATTATATGAGAATGTTTGTACAATGTATGTTGTACCGATTTTTTACTCATGCTTTTAGTGTGTTATTATTTAAAAGTTTTTCGTAAATAGACCTTGGTTTTTTTAGGGGTCGTCTTAAATTCAAGGTCGTCTACCTTTCGGGTAAATACGGCATGAATAGCAATATAAGGCAAAATTATTATTTTGTATCGTAAAAGAATACAGTCATCCTTATTGCCGTAAATTACGTATTTTGAATATGTTTACAGAATTCACCGCTACATGGTGTTGGCGCTGTATATTAGGAAAAGTTTAATATCTCTGAAATGGATGGTTCTACGAAAATTTGTGTCAAACAAAACCTGGAAGAAATATTATTCTCTACAACTTTGGTCCTCACGAAGATTACCAATAACGATGTTTTTAAGTACATAGATATTTGACGTAAACCAAAAAAACCGATTATTTCTTATAAATAATTCCTAAACAATAACTGCTATGGAAAATTGTTTCAAATGAAAGTTGTAAGAAATTACATTCTCTATAACATTTGTATAGAATTGTATATACAATAATGATGTTTTAACAGAGAAATATCGCAACCAAATCGGGTTTCGAATAAACCTCGACTTCCGATTAACCGGTATTGTCCAAAAACTAATCAGTTCTTTGTGCTCAACCTAAAGTATTATATATGAAATATGGTATCAATATGGCAAGTACTTTTCGAGTTAGAGCATCCACAATCACATACATCCACACAGATATCATTCCGAAAATAGTCTAAATGTGTTATAGAGACCTCAAAACGTGTATTTTCGTTGAAATCTCGAAGTCGATTTTTTTCATGAACACAATACTTTCCCATTACTACGTATGGAGAAAGTAAAAATCTGATGTGGCCAACACATGACTTTCTCCATATTTAGGGTATAGATATTTAAATTATTAAGAATAGCATTATAAGACAAAATTATCATTTCGTATTGTAAAAGAATACAGTTGTCCTTATTGCCATAAATTCCGTATATTTTGAATATGTTTACAGAATTCACCGCTACATGGTGGTGAGGCTGTATACTGGAAATTAAGAAAAAGTTAAATATCTCCGAAATGGATGGTTCTACGAAAATTTGTTTCAAACAAAACTTGGAAGAAATATTATTCTCTACAACTCTGGTCTTCACGAAGGTGACTAATAACGATGTTTTTCAGGAGATATTTGACGTAAACCAAAAAAACCGATTATTTCTTATAAATAATTCCTAAACAGTAACTGCTATGGAAAATTGTTTCAAATGAAAGTTGTAGGAAATTACATTCTCTAATACCTTTGTATAGAATTGTATATACAATAATGATGGAGAAATATCGCAAAAACCAAATCGGGTTTCAAATAAACCTCGACTTCTGGTTAATCGTTATTGTCCAAAAACAAATCATATCTTTGTGCTCATGCTAAAGTGTTATATATGAAGTTTGGTAAGGATATGGCAAGTACTTTTTGAGTTAGAGTGCCCACAATCATACATCCATCCATCCACAAACACACACACACGCATGCACGCACGCACGCGCACATGCACGCGCACGCACACACACACACACACCGTTCTGAAAATAGTCTAAACGTGTTCTAGGGACCGCAAAACTTGTATTTCCGTTGAAATCTATAAGTCGATTTTTTTCATGATGACAATACTTTCCCATTGCTACGCATGGAGAAAGTAAAAACATTAAACACAAATCTTACATTACTTACAATACGTATATTATTACGTAGCATACTTTAATTTATTAAAAGTGTTGGCTTGGCTGACAGACAGCACCATTATGCGATAGCTCGAAATGTTTGATTGTCAGCTGACGAACGAAAGTCCGAATTCGGCATACAAAAGGCGGTTTAGGGGCGAGAATTTACATTGTACGGAAGAGCGAATTGTACGAATGCCGAATGTATGGGTGTCGAGGACTGCCTGTACTTAGATTCTAAATTGGCACAAAACTGCATGATCATGCATAAAAAAAAACACAAATCACTTGAATTGCATTTCTATACATTCTGTGGAAATGCTTCAAAGAGCAGAAACATGTAGCCGCTCTGGCACCAGGGATGCAACTACGTGACTTTTTTCATTAAAGGCATTGAAAACTAAAATGACGAACATCTGAAAAATTTACTGTTATTTATTGTGTATACAATGTAAAAATAAAAGACTAAATCTTTCAAGGCTGTATTTGTGATAGCAACGTCGGTAACAATGTCTGAAAATTGAAAACACCGCTGCCGCACCATGAATCCAGATAAGAGTTAAATGAACTTTTCGTGAGTCACCGGACCAGATCATGACATCGAATTTCATTGTAGGTGTATTTCCAATTATCCGTACCAAAAAATATGCAAAATCCTATGATGTTGGCCGGAGACTGATCTTAGCTTCCAATTACACCGTACTTTGAATTAACTGGGATCGAAATAACAGGATTTTACTGTATTACTGCTTTTCTTTAAAATAGAATGCACCACCGAACTGTAAAAATTTTCATTTTTTCGATTTTTTAAATCCTTCCTAAATTTTCCATCAATTCATTAATTTCACATGTAAGTCCTTCATTCCCCTCCAGTTTAGTTATAAGAGGTTGAAAAACTGCGGCACAAATGTTCATTACAAACCCCAAATAAGTTAAGGCCAATTCATCCTCAAAAAAATCTGGGAGTATCAGAGAGATTGAATTTGTGATAGGAAATAACTTTTCACTAGCTCAAAATTCTTAATGAGTCTTTCAATTGCAGGTAAAATACTAACAAGGAGAGTAGGGAGGCTAGTACCCTCGGATTTTGTTCAAATTTCACATGGTGATAGCTGATGTGTTCCGATTTAACGTGTAACTTGCCGTTTGTGTGAATAGGCCTTGGTTGTCGAGATATCACAGTTTGAATTTCGGCCGATTTCCACGTGCGCGTTAAGACTCGTGAAAGTCGTTGCTAGGACAAGTATGCCGTAGCTGAGTTGGTAAGGCGTTGGGCTAGTAACCCAGACGTCCGGGGTTCGAGTCCCGGTTGTGGAATTTTTCTTTTTTGATTTTTATCTTTTTTAATCCTGAAAAAATGTACAATTCCCATTATTAATTTATTACGACTGTAAAAATTTCAATTGTACTATTTTTCTCGATTATAAGAATAAATTTTTTTCTTATAGTTGCGATTCAGCAATCTTTTTAAATAAATTCTTACACTTTTTATTGCTACAAAATAATTTGCATCATTATTTTGTATCATACATCAATACCTTATAAATTAATTATTCAGATTCTTCTTTTGAAAAAAATCTGTCATGCGTGCTGGCAAAGTGAGGGATGAAAATTGTCATAAAAACAAACAAAGCACAAATGCTTATGGCACCAGGAACACACAACAAATGCAACATTTTCGCATTCACATTTCCTCTTACGCAGGCTATCGTGGAAACAAACTTCATTTACGTTCATAAAAACACTCCTTGTTGTCGTTAATTTTGACGCAAACCACGCATATTTAATCATGTCTTCGAAAATGGGTGCACAACTGGTGATGAACGAAATTGTATAACACTCTACATACTTATATAGGATTCGATAATGGCCATATAATATCGAATTGTGTAAAATCTGTACGTGATAAGCCAAAACAAATGCCATTTTCGAATTCAGCGCATCAATATTTATATAAATCACATATGTTTACCAAAACAGCAAAATCTTCGCAGGCCTGTGTTATCTGCCATGATATCAATTTGTACATGGTTTAAAGAAGATAATGGTCTTCTACCAACTTACTGCTTACAAAGACAAAAGCCTATACAGTTTCTGTTGTTACAAAAGGCTCCTCTATGTAGTGAAAAGAGAGCGATGATTTTTCTTCCTAAGGCTGAAAAATAGGTTTAGCTCCAGACATTCTTTTCGTGCTTCAAATAAAGGTTTGATATAAATATTGCTTAACTAATGGATTCTTTTGCATTTTAATAAAAAAGTAGTTACATAGAATTTGTTAAAAACTCAAAAGCCAACAAGAACCAAATTAAGTGATTTACCGAAAAACTTTGCTCGCCATTATGAATTTTTTTGCCGTGAACCCCATGAGGCATCTCGCAAACCCCCTGGGGGTTCACAAACCACAGTTTTGGAACCTCTATGATAGGGGAAAATGTACTTGAAAGGAGAAAATCAATAAATTTTCATATTTTCTGAAATTTTACAACCGGTTCACGCGAGTCAGTGAGAGCCAGCTTCAGCTCATATCTCGTTTTACTATAATGTCATACAAGAATATGCGGCAGTATGGAGGAAAGATGAGTGATAATCTTTCGGCGTACGGTTGAACGTGTTTTCTTCGCGGCACTAAGGAGTAACTTGAAATGCACTGGGAATTTCAGGATATTCGCTGGAGCCTTTTTTCACAAGTGGAGGTCTTTGTGAATCGCAAACTAAGTGTTCACTTCAGCTCTGTTCGAATTCGCCGTGTATACTAACTTGTAAGACCAATTCATTTGTAGAACGGATAGATAAGATTCTGTATTGCAGTTTTCCTGCCCAAGTAGCTGTTCGTAAAAAAGTTCAATTTTTATGAAAGTTCATTTATTTCGAACCCGGATATTTCGAAATCAAAATTTTTTGGTCCCTTGAATTTCGAATTAACAAGGTTTTACTGTATTGATGCAGTGAAACATTTTTAAATTGATGCTGATAATTTCTTGGATGTAAGCATTAATTATATAGAACAAGTTAGGAAAGTGTACAACGTATCACAATGGAGTATTAGAAAGAAATTATATACCTGTACATAAGGAAAATAGCGTTTTAGTTCTTTTCTTCGTCATAAATAATCCATTTTCTTCCTATTTAATAATACCACATGCACACATAAGTAAATTAAACATTTGTTTGTGAGATTGTTTATGTTAGCAAAAATGAAGAAGTAACCATGCAAGAAAATTTTTAAGTTCAACTTTTTTGTTCAATTTAATGGATAATGGCTACTCCTACGATAAAAATGTATAGGAAAAGAAATACTGTAATTTATTAGTTCTACAAGTTTTATTTGAAAAATATTTTGATATGAGCAATACTTTATGAGATATGATGGAAAGTTGATTTTTTATCATCAGTAAAGTGGTAGCCCTGATTGACTTACAACTCAGGGGTCTGCAGCGATTTTCCCTGTAACTCCACACTTAACGAAGCACTTGACCGAAAACGCGACGAATAATGCCTACCCATCGAATGTCGTCCCCCTTCGTTATCGCCGCCATTCGTAATTGCTGAAGAGAATCACCTACTCGCCTTATACAGCATGAATATCATCCCTATTTCCCATTCCTCCCTTTTTCCTATGGTTATATAATCTACTCAAGCAATTAACCAATACCAAATCGAGGAGTCGCCCGTTCAAACTACCCGCCGGACCTCCCCTCATCTGCTGCTGTCACGTGACCGCCGCTTTCACCGGGGCAACACAGTTTTTCGCCGGCAGAACAGACTCCCAGAGACAGAGAGCTGAACGAGTGTCGGTCTACGCTACGTGCTTGCTGTTTGTCGCAGAGAGAAGAGTTTTCCTCGTAAACCGTGTGTGCTGAACTATTCCTGTGGACACCTTGTAACTATAAACAATACCCATGAAGTGATTTACGTTGCGAGACAAGTTTTACATCTCAAGTCTGCTTGCCTTTCATTCTGTCATGTATACTTAATTATAGTATATACTGTGTTATTCATGTAATTCAAACTACGAGACAAGTGTGCGTCTCGAGTCTATTTGTTTTCCTGTTTGTTATAATTTGTGCTAAATATAGCAATTAGTTAGAGATTGATGTGGCGTTATAATTGGGCCGCCACATGTCTCAAACTCACATCGGTTCTCGGACGATCCACGGGCCGCATTCCTTACTTTCCCAGTCTTCACACCTTTTCGTATTCTTTGTATTATATTCACTCACCCTTCAGTGGCAGATTTAGGGGGGGTCACACATTTCGCTTGCCAGGGGCCCCGAGTAGTAGGGGGCCCCTTACATATGGCCATACTTCTCAACTTAGGTTCCGTGAAATGTTGTGGTTACGTAGAGCCCCGTGAAAATGAGGAAGGTTGAGAAGAACTGACGTACGGGACTCGAAACTTTGAGCGATGCACATTGTTACTTATCTGAAGATACATTGTAGAAGAGAAAGGATAACCGTCTCACAGTCAAGAAATGTATATCTCCTTATTGAAATATGAGTCCTCGAAATTTGATTCAATTATATCGTGGAAAACAGCAGTTTTAACTATACTTTGTTTTGATCGCACGTTGCATACATTAAGTGAGAGAATAGACGTTTGTAAACTTGATACTTTTTAGTAAGATGTTTACTAAGTAATCCAACGATGGCAGGACGTATCAGATCCCAAAAGTGTTTTGAGTATCTGTGGTTCTTAATATTCCGTGACAACTAGTTTCTTAACGAGTGCTATGTTGAAGAAACCTTTGAAAAAGGAATCCTGCCTTTCTACAGTTGTTCATACTCTGAACCGGTGAAGAAACCTTTGAAAAAGTCAACTCCAGAAAAGGTAAATCTAAGTTATTTCATTAATTTAGAAAGTTTTTCAATGTTTTTTAATTCAATTTCATGGAAGCTTTACGTTTTCATTATCATACTTTTCTTTTTTAAAATTAATTGATACCCTTTTCAATTTGAGGAAATCATAAGTTGATTTATTTACCTCCCTATTGGCATATTATTACTCCTTAATTATTTTCTTAAATGGGTTGATTTTGTATTTGGAAATTAAACTATTCATTTATTTTAAATGAGTTTTTAAAGTTTTTAAACATTTTCTTAACACTTCCTTCTTTTTAACAGAGATTCACGAATTATCCATCTTATATGTTAATTTCATTTTGCATAGGAGTGTTTTAATTTAGTTTAGTATTCCACAGCTGTAATGAAGTCAATACTCTTTTCACCAGTTGTAATTTATTTTTATGATATTGAAATAATTAACAAACTGATAATATTGTTTCACCGTTAAAAAGGCAAATTTGAATTATTTTTTAAACCTATTTTGTAGACTGAAAATGAAGAGATACAAGTCAGGTGCAGAAAAGAGGAAAAAGGTTAAATAGAAAGAGGAGGTTGTCAGACAACTGTGGAACTCATTATCCAAATTTTTGAAATTAGTAAATGATCAACTAACAACCCCAGATTCAGCAGAAACTGTTGCAAAGGATTCCGATCACAAACATGAAGTAGATGTCAAAAAAGAAAGCACACTTCCAAAACAGACAACTAGGAGGTGGTAAACATAGCTCTTGCTATTTCATCTTCCGAATTAGATAATATTGATTATGTAAGTAAAAACAAACGTTTAATTGCTGAAGACATCACACTTTGGCCTGAAATGTTAAGTGAAAGAATAATAGATCATTTTGTACTAGATAAACCACAAAATATTGGCAACATAAAACTTTTAAAGTGTTTGTACAGTGAAAAAGGAAGAACTTATTATAGGGGCCTTCGCGATGTTCATTTTTATCGAATTAAAGAAGACGGTGTGAAAGAAAAGAGAGATTGGCTTGTCTTCTTGGAAACAAGCAAATCTGTTTATTGCTATGTTTGCAAAATGTTTTCAAGATCGCTGGTAAAATCTAATCTTGTAAAAGGGTTTCAAAACTGGAAAATAATTTTTTCGGTTTTAGCAAGGCATGAAACCTCCGAAGACCACATAACAAACGTGTACATTGTTTAGGCGATCCTCAAAAATGAACAGAATAGACACAGATTTATTGAAAGAAATAGAAATACAAGAAAATTATTGGAGAGAAGTGCTTAAGAGGGTTAACCCTATAATTATATCAACTATAAAATTAGTTGCTAGTTTAGGTCTTCCTTTCAGGAGGCATGATGAAAGCAACAATTCTGAAAGGAAAGAATTTTCTGACGTGCTTAAAATATCTGAGTGAATATGATGTATTTTTAAAGTTGCATTTTGAAAAATACGGTAACCGTGGACAAGGCACATCGAATTATTTATCTCACCAAACTTGTGATGAGTTAATTTCATTAATCCATGAACATGTTCTAAATGCAATTGTAAATGAAATTAAAGAAGCTAAGTAATTCAGCATTATACTAGATTCAACTCTAGATATTTCACACGAGGATCAGTTAACCTTCATAATAAGATATCTATCCCCTAGAGGAGAAGCAAAAGAAAGGTTTATGTGCTTTTCGCCCATTGTTCGGCACAGTTCAGAATACTTGGAAGAGCAAGTATTAAAAACTTTAAAAAAATTAGATATCGATATAAGAAAGTGTAGGGAACAGACATACGATAATGCGGCGAATATGTCTGGTAAATACTCGGGATTGCAAGCACGCCTAAAAATACATAGCCCAACAGCAGTTTTCTTACCTTGTTCAAACCATTCCCTGAATTTAATAGGTAATTTTGCGGCTGAAAGTTGCTCTGGAGCAAGCCATTATTTCCTATTTTTAAAAGTTTATTTGTGTTTTTCTCCACTTCTACCATACGCTGGAACGTTTTGCAAAAGACACTTAAAGAATCGGACACTCCTTTGCTTAAAAAAGCTCTCTGATACGAGATGGTCAGCTAGAGCTGATGCAGTACTGTCACTAAGACAAGGGTATAAAAGTATTAGGGAAGCATTGATTGAAATGTGTAATAATGATTGTAAAAAAATTGCCATAATTGATGCAAAAGCATTATTAAATACTTTAGATGATTTATGACAGCTTTGATGACTGTAATGTGGAACAGAATTTTACAAAGAATAAATTTCACAAACAAATCACTACATCTGTCGAATGTAATTTATTCGGTGGAATAAAATTATTGAAATCTCTTGCGGAATTAATCAAAAATTTACGAGAGGATTACAAATTGATTGAAAAAGAAGCACAGGAGGTGACCAATAATGGTTATCAAAACGAAACCTCACAGCAAAGAAAAAATGCCAGATTTTCCAATGAAAATGTAGATGTACAGTTCTCTGCCAGACAACATTTTCTATTTAATTCATTTTATGCTATTTGCGATAATTTGTATTCTGAAATAATGACGAGTTTTGTTTATTCAGATGTTTTAGAAAAATTTGAATTGTTTTTTGATTTAAATTTAGAAGTGGATAAGAAGAAGAAATGTGTTGAAGACTTGTTAAATATTTACAAGAGTGACATACATTCAGTGAATTTAGAGGACGTAGCAGATCAATTTTTATTATTTACGAAGGATGAAGACAAATCAGAAAGCATCACTGAAATGTATAAATTGGCATCATTTATGAAAGAAACTTTTCCCAATGTAGAAATTCTATTATGGATTTTATTAACAAAGCCGATTTCAAATGCTTCAGGCAAAAGATCATTTTCTGCCCTTAAACGAGTGAAAAACTATCAGAGAAACACAATGAGTGACAGCCGTTTGAATTGCTTGGCTTTAGTTTACATTGAGAATGATATTTTAAATAATATAGACCGAGCCTAATAATAGATATTTTTGCTAAATCTAAATCTAGTAGAAGAAATTTGTAAATTGTTAGTTAATCACACCTGGGTACAAACAAATCATGGTCGTAATTTTTATGATTTGTGTAGTGTGTTTTGGATGTTTTATTTGATATTTTAACTACTGTAACTCTTTTGAAAATTTTCAATGTTTGCATGTAATAAAATATGTTAGAATTTTGTTTTCCTGTATTTATGTAGTGTTTTTATGATATTTATGTAAACTGCTGTTTTTCTATAAATTTTGTGTACTAATTATAAATGCTCCCTTATTTTTGCTAGTCAGTATTCTATGTTCTTTAAGGGAAATTAAAAATCAATAAAAGAAACAATACCTGCCTATATTTATATTACCGTATATACCTGAATATAAGACGAGGTTTTGTTCCAATTTTTATGACCGAAAAATTGCTAGTCGTCTTATAATCGCGTGGTGCGTAATAGTTTGACTGACAGAGGAACCAAATGCAGAGATAGCTGGAGATGGGTAGAATCAAATACCTATAAATGAAATATTCGCTTCTTAAAATCAGTCGAAACAATTGATTATTAAAAATAGTAGTAGAAAATGAATCAATTCAAATGTATTCGAATACAAATACTCTTTTGAATTTTATCCTATATATTATGCGCGTAGTGAAGCTGCGTGCGTCCATGAGTATGAAGCCTCACGTAATTATATCGGCGTATTTCTCGAGAACCGTTCGTCGTAAAAGATATGCGGTAAACGGCGTTTTGTTTCTATTGGCTAAGAGGTTCCTGGAAAAATATTTTTGTTTGCTAAAGTGTTCCGGGTTCGAATCCAGGAGACAATTATATTTTCCCATAAGTTTACATGGGATTTTTGATTTTTCAGAGTGCAAGGTTTTTTTCCTTCATTCATTAAAATACGTAAATATGGACCGATTTCCTTCTTTTTTACTTTATTCAATGGCTAAAGCTCTATACTATATTATTGTTGTGATGTCTACACGTTACACGGTCGAATTTTTCAGAAATACGCATTCTTTTTCGAAATTTTTCGGATTTTTGGTACTCATCCGGGCGTTGCCAAGGAGACTCCCATTGTTGCCTCCTATTCATTTAAGGCCAATTAAACCTTCAAATAGACGAAAGAAAAGCGTTATTGTTATCTTCTCTTCATTCATAATCTAAATAAATGCATTGATGTCACCTTTATAGTAGGTCCTGTAAGAAGGTAAAATCAGTCGTTGATAGACACTTGAAGGAAAGCAACTGTATATGCCAACTAACACTACAAAATTGCTTATTTCAATTGGTTCAATGTTTATTAGTCAATGGTATAATAAACCTCGGTCACTGTGTGCATAATAAATTTTTTCCTTTTATTAGGAGTTCAAAATGGGAGGTCGTCTTATAATCAGAGTCGTCTTATATTCAGGTACATACGGTATGTATATTTCCAAAACTATTCCACAAACTTTCAAACTGCAATCATTGCAAATTTTTTAAAAATAATAAATATTAAGATAATAATATAAAATCCATACAGAACGATGCATACAATTATTTTCATTTAAATTATGTCAGATAGAAATGTTTTCCATTTGATTCAACGAGGGAGACCAGTATTCAATTTTGCCATGTTAGACAGAATTTGCCATTGAGACAGGTTTTTTAAACTCACGTTTTAATGCTATTAGTCTAAAATATTCATGCTAACTCCGCTTGAATTCCTATTATCTCCTCAAAAAAGTAATTTTCACTCTATCTTCCGTATTACTGTGCAAATACCAAGTTTTTACCTTAATTGTGAGCAATTTTAATATGTAATTAATGAAACTTTCGATGATTTTCTTATGGGATTTGGAAAAGAAAGTCTGGGACCAAAAATACTCCCTTGGAATATAAAATGTTAGGATTTATTATTTCTCTTCTGGGCTGATTATCTTGCCATATTTTAGCTTCCTACATTTGTAGAAGTACCTAAACATGTAGATCCTGTGTGTGTACTTGTGTGCGTGCATATACAGTAAGTCCCCGACTTACACGGATCAGCAGATCAGAATGTGTCATTAGGGTAGTTGAACTGCCGAGCGTATACAGTTAGTTAGACAGCTGCTCGATAGATGGCGTTACTTGTACACTGCAGGAAACGTAGCAGACAGAAGTGCTTTTGTTAGATTTGTTTTTTATTGTGAAAGAGCTTCTAAGTGCATTAAAGTTATCTCGTAATTGCATTAAAACAAACTTGATAAACAAACTAGGTATAAGCCCTCATTATGGCTGAGAAATGTAAGAGTGGTGACAATATTGGGAGTGTTAATAAGAAGAGGCACACTATAACTTTGGAAACCAAAGTAGAAATTATTAAAAAGCATGACAAAGGTGAAAAGTCTGTTGACATTGCACGTGTTTGTGAGATGAATGAGTCGACAATTACAACAATTATAAGGGATAAAGATCGAATTAAAGAACATGTAAAAAGTTCTGTGCCAATGCAGTCTACAATTATTAAGAAGAAAAGAGGCATATTAATAGCAGAAATGGAAAAATTATTGACTGTTTGGATTGAAGATCAATACCAACGACGAATGCCATTAAGCCTTAGGCTCATACAGGAAAAAGCCTGGAGTCTTTTTGAAGATCTAAAAGATAAGCATGGTGAGAGTGGTGATACATTCAATGCAAGTTCTGGATGGTTTAATAGGTTTAAGGTTCGTGCTAAACTGCACAGTATCAAAGTGACTGGTGAGGCTGCTAATGCAGACACAATAGCAGCCACAGAGTTCCCTAAGAGTTTGGCAGAAGTCATCGAAAATGAGGATTACCGTCCACAACAGATTTTTAATGTGGACGAAACTGGATTATACTGGAAGAAAATGCTATATCGTCCTTATATCGCAAAAGAAGAAAAAACTATGCCAGGATTCAAGATATCAAAGGACAGGCTTACGCTCCTAGTAGGAGGAAATGTTGCTGGGGACTGCAAAATAAAACCACTGTTAGTTTACCAAAGTGAAAACCCTAGGGCCCTCAAAAACATTGCAAAGGCTTCACTGCCTGTTATATGGAAATCTAATCCAAAGGCATGGGTGACTCAACTAATTTTTCAAGACTGGTTTTCCCACAATTTTGTGCCAGAGGTCAAAAACTATTGCAAGGAAAATAACATACCATTTAAGATACTGTTGTTGGTTGACAATGCCCCAGGCCACCCAGCTACTGTGTGTGACTATCATGAAAACATGAAGGTGATGTACTTGCCACCAAACACAACTTCTCTGTTACAACCGATGGATCAAGGAGTCATACAGACTTATAAAAAATATTATCTACGGAGAACGTTCAGCCAAGCAGTGAAAGCTACTGAAGGGGAGAATGGAATATCATTGAAGCAGTTCTGGAAAGAATATGATATTTATAAAGCTGTTAAGAACATTGATGCTGGTTGGCGTGAAATTACTTCATCTACCATGAATGCTGTTTGGAAAAGCTTATACCCCAGTTTATTCAGGAATTCAGGAGAATTGAAGAGCAAGATGTATTCGATGAACTCGTAGAAATGGGCAGGACATTAGAATTAAATGTCGAAGCAAATGATTTTCATGAATTATTACAATGTGATGGAAAGGAATTGTGCAACGAAGATTTGATGGAGCTTGAAGACCAGAGAAAGAAAGGCAAAATTTCAGAGGAAGAACAGGACGCTGAGCCACCAAAAAGATTTGAAACTAAACAGATGGCAGAATGTTTTCACATGATAGAGAAAGCACTGGCTGGTTTTGAGGCGCAGGACCCAAACACCCAATGGTTCACAAAGGTATCTAGAGCAGTTAATGATGCAATTGCATGCTATAAAATTATTTATGATGAGAAGAAAAAAGCTACTATACAAACATCAATGGACAAGTACATACGTAAAACAGAGACAAATGATGTAATGTCATTGTCACCTGCAGAATCTGCTTAAATACGTATACACTATGTACCAATACTCTTCTTGCAATTACTATCATTTTTACGTAAGTATGATGTATTGTAATGAATAAATTTTCATTTTCTTAACATTTTCTTTTTATAAGCTCTACTTTTTTCGGTTTTAATTATTCAATGAAGTGAATGACAAATTTGTGCAACTGCCGTGCGTATTAGGTTACTTGACCAGCTATTCAAAAGATGACGTTTGCTGTACACTGAAGTTCTCTTTACACTGCCGGTAGTACTGCACAGCCGACTGCGTTACTTCAAAAAAGGTATTGGTCTAAACATTGTTCGACTTACACGGTTTTCGACTTACACAGAAATTTTTGGAACGTATTAACCGTGTAAGTCGGGGACTTACTGTATATATATACACGCACTTTTTCAACATTTTCCGGCATTGTGCCGGTTGAAGGTCGTCCAGAACGCGTCATCATCAACTGATGTTCGACCATTTTTAAACTGGTTAAATCAGTCAGAGGTTTGTGTCTGACCCAAAGCGTCATCACCAAATGCTTGTTTAAGCATTTTGTGAGTTTCCGCCACACACTTGCCAAGTTTGAAGCAAAACTTGATGCACACACTCTGCTCCTTCACGTCCACCATTTCAACGAAAAAAAAATCGCAAAACGACACAAACACGACGTTATAAAAATGTGTAGAACAAAAGAATGCGTGCACTCAGCGTGAAGCCATGTCGCACACTGGTTCACAAAGGATACATGCAGCGCTACCGAGTGCCACTAGTCCGTACTACAACCGGTTCCCGAGCGACATTCAACTTTCGGGAACTTTTGGGTAGCACCTCATGTATATATATATATATACTATGTAAGAAGCAGCTATTTATAATAGATAAGTAATTTGTGTATATGAGAATTCATAATATTGACAGCCCCAATTTTTATAGTGCCACGTGCCCCAGAAGGCCTAAATCCACCACTGTCTCCTTTTCCACAAGAAAGGAATCGCTCTATTATGCATCTTACACGCAGTCATTAAAAAAATGCTAAATTTAACATTGAGGGTTGTCCTAATATGCAAGAAACTCGCTGGTAGTGGGATAAACATTCTTCAGTAACTCTACCATGTCGGCTGATATAAATTGGAATGATTTAATACACTTCTTAGATTATTTAGAAATATTCGCGCGAAATAATTTATAAGAAATAGATTTGAGTTCGGGTCGCGTAGTATAAAGTAAATTGCTTCGCAGGCCTCACAAATAGATCGCATGGGCCTCATGCGGGCCACGGGTTTGAGACACCTGGCTTACGTGATTCATTTTTGCGATTTTCTTATTACTATATTTAATCGATTGTAAGCCGACCTTTTTTACCTTTTTACCAGCTCAGAAATCTCCACTCGGCTTACTTAGAATTGGTGTAAAAAAGTAGTCAATGAATTTATGTCCGTAGTTACATTATAACGCAAGATATAAGTGTGTTAAGTGGAAGTAAACTATCTACTTTAAATGTATGCAAAAAAGAATCAAAATGACTGAACAACTACAAAGAAATAAATTATGTAAATAATATGTGGCGCGTCAAAGTCGTAAAAATCACAGCAATAACACTCGTATGCATAAGAAGCTACATATGTACACAATGTTTCATTTTACTCGTAAATCGAAACATTTGCCTTTCCTACTCCGCTCCCCTCCCTCCTCTACCTATTTTGTTTCAGTGTGTCTAGAATGCGCGTACTGGGATTTCCCGAGAGAACCGTTATTTCCTCGTGCCTTAGCGGCATAGCAGCCAACTTGAGAGAATAATTTAAGAATGAAAGTGAAAAGGAATGCTCAGGTGATACTCGTGTAGTACTAACGTATGTTATGTAATACGGTGTCCGTATTTGATTGATGAGAAACTGCAGTTTTTTTTAAGAGAGTAAGATCCGGGAGATAACGAGGTCAAATTACTCTTTTAGTAGAAGTTGTTATGATTAAGTGAATAAAATGTATTTTATGTCGCCATAATTTTAATTAATACTCTTTATTTAATTACGAACTGAAAATCTGAGACGTAATATGGTGTCTGTATTTGATTGATGAGAAATGGCTATTTTTTTAACGAGAATAATATCCCGGGGATAACGAGGTCAAATTATTCTTTTCGTAGGAGTTGTTATGAATAGGCGAATAAAACGTATTTTATGTCGTCGTAATTTTAGTTAATACTCTTTATTTAATTACGAACTGAAAATCTGAGGCATTCATACTTGCTGGTATTTTGAAATAAATAACCACAGCTGTCTAATCACTTTAAAATCAAAATTTTTCCTTGTGTGGCCTTGTGAAAAGTGGGGGTTGGCTTACAATCGATTAAATACGGTATATTTTATTGTAAGTCCTTAAAATCAAATTTCATGAAAATCCGTTCGGTAGAAGTCGAGAATGAACATGCGGACAGATGGATGGATGGACAGACAGACAGACGGATGGACGGACCGACAATAATAGGCACTCACGCCGGAAGCGAAAAGCACCTAAAAATGGTATAACTTTGAAAATAATATTTTCAAATTATACCATAATTTTAAAGACAAAGAATCCTTCTGAAAAGTAATTAATGAATTCATTTGTAGATGTGCTCAATAATCTTAATTTGAATTGTGAAACTAAATTTGAGGAATTTGATGGATTTGATGCATCATTTTTTTTCATCAATAAAATATTTTAACTGCTTTTTGGTTAAATTTGCTGTCTTTTTGTTTTAATATTTATCAACTTTACACCCTGAGTTCTGTAGTAGCTATGTTAATTAAGTTTTATATGTAAACTCATGTGAATTCAGGACTGTTTTATTCTTCCGTTTCAATATCACTTGAGTGGATGCAGCATAGTTTTGATTTGCATTTAAACATTAATAATACTAATCGTAATAACCTGAAACTTGAACTAAAAATGGCTAATAGAATACAAATTCATTTTCCTCCTGCCAATTTTAATATATGCATTTATGTAATGTCAGACTTAATTTTGAAAACAAACTTTTTCCTTTTTTATCTGAAAATCTTTCACTGTCAAAGGAAACCAATTGCTGCTGATGTAGGGAAATTATGTAGTGCAATGCATTAGATATGTACAATTGGAGAGAGACAATAAGGGGATTTTGGGTAATCTTCAAGTAATATAACGGCCATGGTTTTAGATTTGGAGGTATTTCATTAAATTTGTGGAAATGCATTAAATAGGACTTATAAAATTTGTTTCTATTAATCATTATTTTTAAATACTCGTTTTGTGTAAAAAACTTACTCCATGAAGAGGCAGATCTAGATCAAATTGGTTGGATGTGGCTGAATCTTGTACACTTATGGTTAAGCGGATAGGATTAAGTTTAACTGTTGTTCCCTCTGGATTGTAATTCTTTGCATACACTGCTACAACCACATGAGAAACAGTTTGATGCCAGTCATGACGGTAATGCAATTTTGAACAAGTAGAACTGTCCCCATCACTTCCATTTCCATTGCAACCTTGATTCTGAAAATATATTAGAGATGGGAATATTGATAAGATGATATACTGTATTTACCTGATATAAGACAACTCTGATTATACAATTTCTTTCTTAAAACACTTCCTATTTACAGAAAAGTTTCAAACCAATGCTAGAAATGCCTATCTGTCTGTCTGTCACTGGCTCTGGAGCCTAGACGGTAGAGCGAAAATGAATGAAATCTCGTACTTAGGCATTTTATCATACAGAACAGAGTATCATAGAAATGGTTGACATTGCTCAATAATTAAGAGTAGTTTATTTTATGCATTTTTAACAACAATCCGATTTTCTCAAAAACGGCTCTAACGATTTTGATCAAATTTCGTACAGTTACTTGAGTTTACGTATGCAATAACACTACAAAGTTCATATTTCTCAAAAAATGAATATAAGGCTAGTTTATTCTAGGCAACTCTAACAATGATTCGATTTTCTCAAATATTCTTGGGCAACTTTAACAAAAATTAGATTTTCTAAAAACAGGCTCATACGATTTTTATTTTCTAAAGATAACTAAACGACGCATTAGTATCCATATATGAGAAAGTTCGTACAATGTATGTTGTACCGAATTTTTACTGAGGTGAAGCTGGAAGATGTGAAGCAAGTCTACAGTATCAATTAAAGAAACACTGCACTTTCGAGAGAACAAATTTTAATACTATGAGTTTTGCATTTTACAGCATTATCATTTTCCCTTACTCTCATTACTCTTATCCCCTGCTGAATTTATCTTCTGCTTAATTTGTATTTTGTAAAGTCCATTAATGTTTTCCTCATGTCCCTTTATCTGTCATTTGTTCCCCTCCCCCACTCCTTGAGCCTTTCACAACCCATGCATCCTCTACACTCTTTGTAAAGCCTGTTTCCTTTTACAATAAAACTGTGCTTGTTTTGAGTGTGAATCAGGCAACTGGGGCAGATATAAACTCCACATAAAGCACAATAATTTATATTTCCCTAATAACATTCAATTTTTCTTATAGTGTTGCTAATATGTTCCACCACCTCTGCCAAAAACAAATTTATTGAGATTATTAGATTCATTCTTGCAATAAAAAAACCAATGTAAAAGAATTGATAGTTCTGTTACCCTTATCTGTAACTATCTGCATGTGACAAAACTAGGGATTTCATTTACAATATACATAATAATGTTGATTATATTATTGCCATACCAGCTAGTGGAACTGAACCAAAGATAATATCCACTTACAATTAAAATATCAATTCAAAAATCCTACCTTATTCTCAAACCATTTATGTTTCCCTATGTTGCAACCTTGTTGCTCTAAGAAAGCATTGAAATCTGATGTTCTACGAGTACAACAGCTCCAAAATTTAAGTCCTTCATGAAAAATCGGAACTCCTGGATGGTACATACAATCTTCGTAGTTACTATCTTCCCCTTCAAATGTCTGTAAATAATGAATGTAAATTAGTTAATTAAATACACAATTACATAAATAAACATTTTATGAGAATTTTGTCACTAAAATTTAGGTTTGCTATAATCTGGAGGTGATGTAGATGAAAAAATTTCAAGATTAAATCATTATTCCAACATTTATTACATGGCTGTTAAAAATAGTAAAGGTTAGACTTTAATCAGAAGAGGTCGGCATTTTATATAAATGCCAGCAAAAAGAAAGAGACATAATGATTTAGCAACAGTGGTTGCCAACAACATGTCAGTTTAAATTTGGATTAATTGCACATGAATATTTCAGAATGTTTTACCAATTATATAATATTTTAATTATACTTATAACCAAGATTGTAAAAAGGAATGCCCACTTATGTTTAATGAGAATCAATAAGATACTTCAAAAAGAAAATTTTGAAAACTTTTCATAACATTATGCATCTAGATAAGCCAATACAAAATAAGTACAAAACACTAATACAATGGCATTGTGTATATTACTATTCCAAACACAAGAGTAATTTAAATTCAATATAAATTAAATAAAAAACCTTTTTAGTTTATACAACTTTTATATTAAAGGCACCAAAAGCCTAAAAATAAATTAAATTTTGACGTGGGGCGATTGTCATCTGTTGTGTGATAGATTCTCAAATATCCACATTAATAACATATTTATTTGTTAGGATAATAATTAACAAAACTTGAACACATCTTAATATAAAAGTTGTGCGGCTTTCACAAAACTGATCATAAATCAACAGGAATGTTTGACGTTTGGGATGTTGATGCTTCTTATTACTATGTTTTCTATTGTTAAGTATTTAATTTCTTGATCTTGTCTTACTATAAGACCAAAGGAAGTGAGAGAGTGAGGGAAGGAGGTAAACTCCCTCTCTATCACTCTTATTACCATATCTGCCCGAATAGAAGTCGACCCCCCAAAAATTTCCACAATTTTTTGGCAAAAAAGTAAATTTTGTAGATTTTATGCTGAAGTGTGCCAGGCACTTATGCACGTCTTAGAATACATTATTCGAGATCAAAGAAATGAGTGGGAAATAGTTTAGTTGTTGACATTTTGAAATATTACTCCAATTAATAATTTTGTATTGCTGAATAATGTTTCACATTCAGTGACAATAATTTCATTCATCTTCATTTTCACAAACAGTCAAATATAGTAAAAGCGATCTCGCCAAGATATTTCCAATGAAATTAGCATTTACATTGCCTTAAGAAATTGCATTTTTATAATTATACACGTTCCATGTAAAGTTTTACTGAAATTCAAACAGTTGAGCATTCAAAGCCGTCAACTTATTTTGCGTAATTGTCTGCATCGCCAATTTATGCAAATAATGTGAAAAGTCCAGCCTTAAACGGTAACAATGCACAGGTAGTGCTATTATAAATTCAATATTCTAGCCTTTATTATTTATTCATTAATATTCATCGTAGGTCAAATATTTACTTTACGAAAACTATAGTACTATCATTTGAACGCGAAGGCAATGAGAGACTTCGAGATTTAACCATAACCCAAATTTTCTTCGGACTCGCATTTAAGCCGAGGGGTGATTTTTTCATGATAGATTTTGACAAAAAGCATCGGCTTGTATTCGGGCAGATACGGTATCTCTCACCCTCCCTCCCTCTCCCTCCATCCCCCTCTCTCTCATACAAAAGCATTGAAAGCATGCTTTTATTACACTTAGGAAGACAACAATGTAAGCTAGAGGTTTAATAATGTCATGGTCGTCAAGGCAATATTTTGCTAACAGTTGATTTTTCCCAAAATATATGAATTAAACTTATAATTTGAGCAATTTCGAACTGAAGGCGGAAATTGATGATAAGAATAAGAAATTCGATTCTTAAAAAACACTCCAGGTCCGAAGATCGTATGTCAATTTCTTCCAATTTAAATTTGCAAAAGAATAGAAGCTTGCACTTCGTAAATGGCTTCTTACATGTTATCTTATGGGAAATTATCCCCTGGGGTCGAACATGGTACCTTTTTCTGAGATTTGCGAATATTTACATTGAGGGTACACCATAACTTACAAACAGACAAAATTTCATACTCCTAGCACATATGGAAGTGCCCAAAATGTATTAGACATTGGGATTTGAAACACAGCATACATACGTGTCAATTATTATAAAAGTTGTATAATAAAATCAGAGCTGCAAACCGAAATGAACCACTGTCATTTTGCTGAACCACGAACCGAAATTGGTGACTAATTTTCTACTGAACCACAAACGAAACTGGTATTTTTTTGCAAAAGAGGTTCGGTTCAACCTCAATTACATTTGCATTTGTACCCCCGAAGGGCCATAAATGCAAATGGCAGGAGGTCTCTTCACACAATACCATCACTATAGACAGCAGTGCACTCAATACTTATTGTAGTAATTATTTGGCAATATTGAACGGCTTCCAATAAAAACAAATATCCTCTCATATTGGAAAGCTAAGGAATTTAGCCACCCACAACTCTCTTAGATGGCCAAAGTTCTTTTCACAGTTCCTGCGACTCAAGCAAGTGTCGAAAGATGTTTTTCAACAATGAAATATATTCTAAACTGATAGAAGGAGTTGTATGAGATCTGAATTGTTGGAAGGCATTTTATTTTTCAAGTTAAACAGTTAGATGTCATTTTAAAAGTACAGAATGTGTGTATCAAATTTTCTTCAGGCATTTAATAATCTAGTGTAAATCCATAACCATAAATAAGATAATAGTTTTTGAGATAATTGAATAATTTTAAGAAGCATGAAAAGTTCAATGCACTGAAAAAGACGCATGTTATCGAAAAAATGTAACTTGCCATATAAAATATAAATGAAATATAACAAATACAAAAATGATTATTTCAAAGGCATTTTATATTCTTTTGAATAAATGAAAACTCCATGTAATCATTGCTTCCGTGTTGCTAGTGCTAAAAAAAATTTTATTTAATAGTAATGTATTAATTACATTGTACAGGCGACGCCTGAGATTCGACAGAGATGTGTTCCTGAAAATGCGGCCAAATCTCGAGTGATGTTTTCCCATAAAAGTACATGTTATTATTGGGGGATGCACTCCGGCATCTCGGGAGAAAATTATTAAAGTACATCTCATACAACATAAAGTTAAAATAACATTACTCAAGTTAATAAGAGTTAAATGGTGGAAGTTAACTTATATGCGTGAGTGCAGAGTACTGATCACAAATGGAAAGATTGAGAAGGAGAAAAATTCTGAACTTGACCGGGGATCGAACCTGGGTCTCCCACATGCTGGGCAGGTGCTCTAACCACTAAGCTATCAAGCCAGACTAAATCTCCAAACTCGAATTGGGGTATTTATGGTGAAGAAAGAGCTAACTCAGTAAATCTCCCAACACTAGATGTCCTCACGGAGGCACAGCAGAAAACACCCCACACTTATCCCAGACATTGAGAAGATGTTACATAATAAGAGTTAAATGGTGGAAGTTAACTTATATGCGTGAGTGCAGAGTACTGATCACAAATGGAAAGATTGAGAAGGAGAAAAATTGAATTTTTTCTTCACCATAAATACCCCAATTCGAGATTGGAGATTTAGTCTGGCTTGATAGCTTAGTGGTTAGAGCCCCTGCCCAGCATGTGGGAGACCCAGGTTCAATCCCTGGTCAAATTCAGAATTTTTCTCCTTCTCAATATTTCCCTTACTCAAGTTCTAAGAAAACAATATTAAATAATTAAAAAGCATAAAATAATTTAAAACTAAAGAAAAACGGCATATATAATAAAAATATTTTCATACCTTAAATCTTTTTCAACTGTGCTTACAGAACTTGGTTTATTAATTGAGAAGTGTAAACTTTTTGTTGGAAGAAGAGGGGCTAGGGGAAATGATAAAATAGTTTCAACCCTTCAGCTCCAATAATATTTTTTTTTCTTAGAAAAAGTAATAAGGGAAAACCAGATGTCTTGAACTGCAGTGACACCTGCTGCACTGGCTGACACCAGCACAACTAATAGTTACTACGTCTTCGCATTCACTGTCACTGAATTCATGAACTATCATGAATTTCTCTTTTGCTCGAAATTACTTTTTGAAACAAGTCTTTCTTTCTGTAAATTTTCTTTCAATTTCTTTTAAACAAATCTGAAAAAAGAAAACAAAAGTTCTTTGAAAAAATCGGCTTAGAATATGTGACTTCAACCCCAAATGAATGCAAAGAGTACTCTCCAAAGATTTCATTAGTTCTTCTGTTAGGAAACAAGAAAGATGTCTGACAGCAAAATAAATCTAAAGCAGAGACTCTTAGAGATAAATTCTTGGTCTGCTATACTCGTTTTCTACTCTTATGAAGCTTGACCTTGAAAATCCTAGTTGTACGCTTACTGCTGCAGCCAATGAAAGCTCGAGTGACTGTCGATGGGGAGATGAGAAAGTCAGTCGGTCTCTCGCCATCGTGCTGTTCACATCGCTCTGAGCTCGACTGTGTTGCCAGATCTACTGCATTTACGCCTTAGCGTTCACATGCGACTTTCTTCAAGAGCGGATATCGGGCAAGAGCGTACTACTTTTCCGCGCCTCTCGAAAACTTCAAATGGTGGTGGAAGGGGAAAATACCCTGATTGGCTATTCGCTGCGCCACTGTCAAGCTTCATAAGAGTAGAAAACGGGTATAGCAGGTAAAGATGGGGGAGTTAGCTGACGGACATAACACAAACATTAGAAGTGTACTCACTGAAAATTCATCGGTAGGTGTCTTTATAAGTACATCCTAAATACATTCCTTTTTGTTTAATGAAAAATTCGATTGATTCTTCAAACGGAATACACAGAAACTTATATAATTATATGTAGCTCCAAATTCGACCAATCGGCTTGGTCGAATAGGCGAGCTTCGACCAGTCAAAAGTTGAGCTGGGGTTATAACGTGTAATGGTCGAATTCTCGAATTAGTCGAATCTCAGGTGTCATCTGTATATGATATTTTATTTCAGTAACTCTGCATGATAACATTATTTCTCTACAATGCGCATGGTAAAATAAAATGAAAAAATTCCAATTTTGCTCGAACCAAACCACTGCCAAAAATGAATTATGAACCGAACTGTGAACTGGACCATCGTCTTAAATTATAAACTAAACCACTCCAAAATTTAGACTGGTTTGCAGCTCTCAATAAAATACATGTCAAACGAAATTGTAATTACAGATGGAGTTGATCATGATACCTTCAATAGCCACACAAAGTTGATATAGGATGACTGTTTTGTAGCCAAACAGACATCTGGTTTTCCCAAACATTTATTGATATGAAGTTATCCTGATCATGGACTAGGTTCCAGCCATAATTCTATCCCTATTTAATATTTAGATAGAGTGGAATATTTATGAAGACATAGTAAGGACTGATATATTCAACAAAATTCTTTAAAACTGCATATTAATTATAGGGTTGGGTCTTTGACCAGTTGAAAACTTTCTGGTCAAATTTTGTCAAAAATAGGTCAAAAATGGTCAAAAAATTGTATTCGTAGAGATTTTTAAGTAAACACTCAATACTTTTGTATAACTTATAAGTATTTAGAATGAACATTCGAAACCACAACCTGGAGTTTAGGCCAAAATAAAAATAAAGATTAAAACAATAAAGAAGTTGAAATACTATTCATTGTACAATAACAAAGTTTAATAAATCATTCTAGTTCATGTAAACTATAAAAAAAGCAGGTGTTTGTTGTGTCCAACAGTCAGTTTCACTTTATTTCATTCAGTGTCTTCACTATGGTTATTTTTTTAAAAGAAATTCACCTTCCATGTCCTCACTCCCCAGAATCTGATTCCATCGCTGAATATGTTAACAAATCTTCATCCTTTTCAGAAATATTTTTCATAAGTCTGAAATTATGATAAACTGTTTCCAACTTCACAGATGTTTCTGCTTTGAATCTGTTTCTGTTTTTGTTATGGATGTTCGCCCAAACTGACCAGTTTCGCTCAGCACAAGCAGTAGAACTGGGAGATGTCAGCAGAATGTAAAAAATTTCTGCTAGTAAACTGGAAGGGCAGAGACCCTTCCACCAGTTTGATGGTGTAATTTGACCTCCATTAATAGATTCAACTGCATTCCATATCATTTTTCTGTTGAAAGTGTCACTTCTTGCTTTAAAATTAACTATTTCAGCCAAAATAGAATTGCTGTCAGGAAAGTTTCTAAATTTGGCCACATATAGTATTAATTTGCATGCACCTTCAAACTCTTAATTTGTCAGCATATCACCTTGATGTCAGGGATCTTAAAGATATTGTGCACACTTGCGTTTTTCTATCATTTCTTTTACCAGTTTTTCCTCAGCTGCTGAGAGTGTAATTCTTTGCATTTGTCATTTATGTGGTCCTGAATTTTCAGGAATTCAGACTTCACATCTGCCAGTGTACATTTGTCACCTTCAACTTTATATATTGATTCTGAAATGGGTAGCAACATATCTAAAAATTTCAAATTGCATATCCAACAGACATCATCATCTAATATGTCACTTCTAATGTCTCGTGAACAGATGCTAGAAATACTATCCTCTACTATAGCTGACTGCAAAGCTTTCTTACATAGCTGAAGTTTCTGCAAACACAGTACCACTGATGCCCAACATGCTCAATGAGATTGAATTGATTGAATACTTTCTAGATTGAGAATAAAGAGCTGCAATGGGTGAGCAGAGCAACTGTACAGCTGTATATGTGAATACTAGCATAAGTGCCCGTTGAATTTCAACGGGTTTAATGAATCTAAATTTTCGTCAATGCAACATGTAAAACTCGCAAGAATACAATTGTGCACTGTTTTAACCATTGAATATTTCTATATTATAAGTCTGTTTTAATTAATTAACTAAAATCTCACAGAAATTCCTTGTGAATAAAATAGTACCTTTCTTTCTACTAAAATAGCCATTGTTATTAGTTTTAAATTGATTATAGCATTAGGATTTCAATTTCATTAAATAAGCAGAATTCCGGTTCCAGAAAATAGGTTCAATCTTCAATTGCCTCTGATAATAGTTTAAATAGATTTTGGAATATAATGTACCTCAATATCGTTTATCGTCTGCTCAGCACTGTTGCCTTCTCATTTTCCGAAACAACCACTTTCACCAGTTTTAAATGGATTTCAAACTAAGTTAGAAGAGAACTTGATTCAATTCAGTTAAAATAACCACATAACAAACTTCTTATTCCAAAGAAAATCCTTTTATAATATGCAATGTTAACCTAGAATTCATTCATTCTGAAAAGTGAATAAAAGTACCATGTACATATATTTCTTTCAACTAAAATAGCCACTCTTAACAGATTTTAATGGATTAATGCATTAACATTTCAATTTCATGAAATAAGCAGAATTCGGGTAACAAAAAAATTTGTTCAATCTTCAGTTGCCTCTGATAATACTTTAAATAGATTTTGGAATAAAATGTACCTTAATATCATTTAGCGTCCGCTCACCACTCTGGACTCCTCAGTTTCCGAAACAACAACTTTCAATAGTTTTAAATTGATTTTTGCTTTGAAATGGTACTTTCCTGTTAACGGAAATACCTCAAAAAATAAACATATATTGTTGTGATATGTTGTGATATTTTGTTTGTTAACAATGCATAACAAATCTTGTTAAGATATTTACGTTGATCCCTTATTGATGAATTTGTGGAGCTTGCCAAGGAGTGAAGAAGAAGCTGTATCTTTGCTTCAAGACCATGGTATTTTATCTAAAGGGTGAATGTGCAAGAACGATCATATTATGAAACTTTCCTTCTGCGACAGAATATTTTGGAAATGCAACGCGAAAGCCTGTCAGCAGAAGATCTCATGTGGCGATAACATAACAAAGAAATCGACATATTTCCAGCTATTTTAAATGCCATAAAGACATATTGGCCCCCTTGTAACATAAATTTAGATTGTATTAGTAATTATGTTGCTTTTATTAATAAATAAGTTTCAAAAAAGTGTGATTTTTAAGTAATTCCCCCGTTGTTACGCATTGTTAACAAACAAATACGTCGTAACATATCACAAGAATACGTGTTTATTTTTTGAGGTATTCCCGTTAACAGGAAAGTACCCAAAATACATTAATTCGAGGAATGACAATATAAATTCATAAGCACGTATGGTTTACAAAGAATTTAATTTAAGAATGCTTTTTATTTCCCATTTTTCTAAAATGACACTGTTGAAACTTAAAATTTTTTTATATTTACGTTAATGTACTTATTTTCCACAAAACACGCCAATCTCTCCCCTTCCTTCCTCTCTCTTTCGTATTGAAGCTAACAATGATAATGGTCGACATAGCAACATCACGTTAAAATGACAGGATTTCCACAAAATATGCAAATTAAACGTTTAACATGGAATATTTCGAACTGTGGGCGAAAAAAGACGAACGGAATAAGAAACTTTATAACTTTTTCTTCGAAATGGTTCAAATCCGAAGGTTGTCTGTTAATTTCTTCTAATTTTAATTTCCAAATGAATAAAAGCCTGCACGTCGAAAAATCGCGTTTTACATGTTAAGTAATGGGAAATGGAAATGTCTCTCTTGGAGACGAACCAAGGAATTTTTTCGCGATTTAAATTGGTCATCACCTGAAAAAGTGTTAATCAAGCATCTCTACCATATTTCGAGTTTCTATCATTATTATTTCTCGAGTTATTAGCGTTTGCATAGCATGATCAATCAACCAACCAACCAACGAACCAACGGATGACGGCTATTATTATATAAAATTTTTTCTTCACAATATTTCATGCACATCTCATGTTTGTTGCATTATCAGTCACAACAGAAAATACTTTATTTGAGCTTAGTTCCTCAATAACAGTTTCAAACTGTGATGCTACATACTCTGCTGTGTGGTGGTGTTCTTTTGTGTTTAAAAATTTGTAGAATAATAGTTGAGGGGCTGCTACCATGAAATTAATGATACCTTCATTTCAAACATTGCTCCAACCATATGAGACAATAGATGAGATAATACTACTAAATTTTTGTTGTATTTTGTCATAAGCCTCATCAAGAAATGTCCAGCCAAGCGTTTTCTTCCTGGTAGAGTATAAATTAGGCGGAATTTACCAAAAAAATCTACAATATAGGGGTTTTCGAGAATGCGAAATGGCAAATTATGTACTTGCATACATAGCTTTAGCAAACACCCTGTCAAGTTCAGTCTTCTCTTGTGGACTCATTCTGTCCAAAACTCCTAATAATCCTGGTTTCTTTCTTGAAGTACAGGCGACTCCTTAGATTCGACAGTTCGAGATTCGACAATTTCAAGATTTCGACACAGCCGATAAAATTTGGAACTAGTTTACGTGAAGTAATTTTCATCACGACCAACCACACGAGGTTTAGTTTCAGTTTAGACATTGTTATTTCTACTCTAATTGTTTGAATTTGTGCTGATTTCACTCTTTTTTCTGTTAATCTTTTATTTAAATTTACCGTATATACTCGTGTAATATGTGATTTTTTAGACCTATTTTTTTGCCAAAAATGAGGGGGTCGCAAATTACACGAGGTATGCTTTTGAAACGGTGAAATCATCTCTTGTTTTGAACATATTTCTAAGTGTAGCCTTACCCGTAACCTCAATTTGAGATATTGTCTCACGAACTTCTAATTTTTATGTAACTTAATATTATGCCTGTAGATTTAATGAAGTTCTCAGATAACCTTATTTAATCTTTCTACCTCCATTATGAAAAGAAAAAGAAACATCCAAAAAGTAATCAAAAATTCATAAACTAAACAAGAATAAATGTTTGTTTACATGCAAAGACCTTGGTAAAATCAGGTAGCCGTTCGCGCAACATATTCTAACGCTTATGGTATTAGACTGAGTTGCCAAGGATACATTTTTTAACCATTTTATATATTGATGAAACTTTCAACATGAAAGAGGTATGGAAAGAAGGAAAAATTATTATACTGTAGTTTAATCAAAATATTACATCATACAAAACAAAACATTATACAGGTAATACTGTAAACAGAATACAGACGAGCTACGAACTGTGATAATTACAGTTATTCACTCATTTTCCCTTCATTATTACATAAATATAGGTAATTAAAAGATAGTTAGTCAATTAGAAGTACAGTTATACATTTAAAGAAATCATATGGAAATGAACTAAAGAAAACGCACCATATTTTAAAAGGAACTGAAGGTCGCGCTACCGGAACTAAAAAATTCCAACTCACACATTACACGATACATAGGATAAAAGCAAGATTTTGAGGCAAATAATAAGGGATCGTATATTATGCCAGATCGCACAATTCGCGAGTATATATGGTATTTATTTTATTGATTTATTTATAAATTTATCACTTGACATGATATCTAAAAGGAAATGTAATAGTGATAATGCAAGTGAATCAAATAAAAGTGTCGTTCAACTATTAGCACTTATGTGAAACAGAAAGAGAAAATTCTAGAACGTGATAAATTTACGTAATTTGATGACTGGTTTGACAGATTTAAGAGAAGGGCAGGTTTGCATAACCTTAAATTAACTGGTGAGGTTGCAAGTTATTTTGTGTTTTTTAATAACTTTATATTAATTTCGCTGCGATATATAGTTGTATGTATAGATAGATGTATGCAGGGAAGTGCTCCAGACGGCACAGTCTGGCTCACGCGAGTCCTTTGTAACAAACGACTAATGCGAGCCGAGATGCAGGAACGTATCCCCCAATTATAACATGCAAGTCTATGGAAAAATGGCGTTCGACATTCGACCACGTTTTCAGGAACGCATCCCTGTCAAATCTTGAGAGTCGCCAGTATAAATCAATAAAGAATAATGGCTGGAAACTGACTGCTGCTGAGATGCTGTGGGGCCCACATCACTTTCCAAAGATGAATTGGCGGGTATACAGTGTTGCCAATTTAGCGAATTTGTCACTAGATTTAGCAAGTTTTTACTTAAGAGACTTTTTTATGGTTTAGCGACATGTTGCTAATTAGCGATTTTCTCCTAATCTGACAACAAATTTAGCGTCTTCTGTATTTGGAAAGAAATACAATATTCAAAATAAACAAATCTAATTACTTTTATACAGTTTTATTAAAATCAGTATAAGTATTTTGTAAATATTAAAATACTTTTTACTGTTATTTCCCCAATACTACAGGAATACTTAATATAGCTAAAATGTTTGTCGAAGATTCAGCATTGCTAACTCATATTGATTTTCTTTGTAAAAAACTACATACAATTATGTGGACAGAAAACTCAGAATCGTTAAAACCTTGGTCGGAAATTGCTAGCTACCGAGATGTAATTGATGAAAATCCTTTTGATGACATTTCAAATCTGGCATTAATAGTACTCACATTACCCCACTCAAATGATGTAACGTTGAACGTCAATTTAGTAATATGAACATTATAAAGTCAAAATTATGGAAAAGAATGAGTGTCAAGACTTTAAATGCAATTTTGGCTATTAAATATGGTTTAAGAAGACATGGAAAATGTTGTTACGGTTACGATCTGTCCAAGAGTGTTGTAAATAATAAAACTGGTTCCACTGGTGCATATAGGTATTCAGCTGAAGAGAAAGCAAAAAGATGGTAATTTAAGTGGAGAAGAATTACCCCAGTGTGATTTGTTTGTCTTTGAAGTGTTTCTTTTGTATTTTTATTGTACATTTTTTTAAATCTTTCACTTTTCTACTTATTTTATAAGTTTGGACTATAAATGCTTTTATCCTTTCCATTTTGTAAAAATTCTGTGTTATTTTATTCTAATTATTCAAATATTAATTTAATTGTGATTTATCTTCAAGAAGATTATAATATTACTAATTAGATGTAATCTTATAAATATTTTAGTGTGTGTGTGTGTATGTATGTTCTTTATATGTTTTTACACCATTGAAGCTATCGAATTCAAAAGTTTCATGGGCCGTCCTATGGACCAAAGGAAGAACTTGGTCTAGGTTTGCAGACTGTGGGGTCTGTTATACCCCATGGGGTCAACAAAATATAAAATCCATAAGAATGCATGGGAAATGGTGTAGAGAAATCCCAAAATGCTATGCAGCCCTTCACTGATGTGGATATAAATATACCTAAATATTAACTTACGATCACGAAAAATTGATTATTTTACGCACGAAAGACTGAATATTTTAATTCTGTGCATGTTTTGTCGTATTACATGCTAAATCGCTCAAAGTTTTCCTTTAAGTGCAAAATTTATTGATTTAGATGACCATTTTCCAGGCGGCAACAAAGCTAAATTTCTTAATTGTTGTCCTCTTCAAAGGGAGATGGCCACGTAAAGATTAATGCAAGGAAAATCCACGCCGTGGTGCGCCATAGAGGAAGAATTGCTAACGCCAAGATAAAGGGTAGAATGGATTCATGCCTAAATATAGTCTATGAGTACTTTTAAAGTGAGTCAAATGATTAAGGAATATTTGAACATTGTTATCTTTTACCATTAACATTGAAAGATTTATCGCAACATAAATCTATACATCTACTTACATTTGTTCGGTAACCAAGATGTTGTTTATTGTTTATGTTTTGGCTAATAGTATTGACATAATCCACATAATTTTATTGCTGCCTTAAAGGCTTCAGTGCATCTATCCATGTGAATATTAAGACGTTAATGCTTAATTATATTAATGGTAAAACTTGACAATACAATACATAAAATAGTAAATCTTAATGTAAGCATTGCTTGCGTAATTAAAGAATGGGGAACATTTGTCCCGAGCAATTAAAATCATTTGCCACTTAAAAGAAAACTCTTTCCTGAGCGAAGCCGGACATTTCAGATAGTAAGAAATATTTAAAACTATTTCTGCACTTGTTTATTTTTAGCTACTTTTGATGGCGGATTTGGTGACATTTTCAAATTTCTTTTGGCAGCACTGGTCAGTAACTGCTGTAACAGTAAAATCTTTATGTTTTGAATGACCAGCAGTGGCATAGCAGAATCGTTCAAGGTCTTCCCACCGAGAAAAAAAATGCTCCCCTGCCAAGTAAAACAATAGGCCCCCAATTCCTCGATATTGGGCCTTATTTGGGTCTGGGCCCCCCGCCACAGGGGGGTGGGGGGGGGTGGGGGGAGGGGGATTGCAGGGGTGTCCGCTGATCATCAGACATACAAATATTTACACACACTTGTACTTTTACAAAGCTTTGCTCTACTGAGATTGCTATAGTTCAGCGTAAAAATATCCTATATACATATAAAGCAGGGACTGTTTGTGTGTGCATGTGTTATCCACTTATCCCTAAACCATTTTTCAAATAAGTATCACTTAATGGTTTTTATGCAGAAAGAGCAATGTTTTGATACTTAACCACAAAATAATAAAGTATGTGTTTAATATCACCAAATTTGTTAGTGTCACTTCAAGTTTTGCCTTAACAGGTCCAGAATGGCAACAAGAAACCTGCATGTATTTTTGACCAATTCTTGACCTGGTCAAAAAAGCAGTCAAAAATTCGGTCAATTGACCAATTTTTGACCGGTCAATTGACCGGTTGGCCAACCCTAATTAATTATAACTAAAGCAAAAACTGATAACTTGATACTATCTGACAACTGAACAATTTTTAGTAATTTAATCGAGCTAAAATACGGAAGAATTAAAATTTGAACAATAATTATTTAAATTTTACAATAAACTGAAATAAAAGCATGTTACCTTTTTACATCCCTTGTTTTTACATGGCATTCCTATTTTTACTTCATGATTAAAAGTGGTTTGTTCTGTCACACTTTCTACAGGTGTTGGAACAGATGGATTACTGCTGCAAGACTGAAGAGATACTGCAATGACTGCAGGCTTAAGCTCTACCTATTTGGTTAAGAACCCAAGTATAAGATGATTATAAATGTAGTTTTTCACAATTACGAAAATGCTTACTGAAAGAATATAACAAAATATAAGCATAATGATGTCATGGGTAACATTCCAAGTCCAATCATCTAATTAGATGATAACGTAAGACTATCAAAGTTTTAGTAAAAGCATAAGTGGCAGAATTTTGGAAATACCAGACTATATCTTTTTAAAAAATAACACATTTTAGATAGAACAGCCAACTTTCCAAGAGTAAGCATAACAACCTTGGAAAATGAAGCATGAGATTCTAACGTGAATTCCTAATTTTGATATATGGTGCCATGTGATAAAATCATAATTAGAATAAACCATTTCTCACCATCGGTGTGTCAAGGGGTGGTCGTTTCAAAGACTGTTGCACAAGAGGTTTGGGAGCTTTATATTCTATGACTTCCTGTGCTTTGGACTTATCCACTGGCTGTTTTTCTGGTTCCGGTGGCTTGACATTGCTATGAAAGGATCTTTGGCAACCCTTCACAAAATAAAAATAAAGCCATAAATACGAATTCTAAAAATACCAAATCAATGTTTGGCAGTATCTGCCCTACATTGGTAGATTAAAAGTTACTTTGCGTAAGTTTTTTGTTAAAAAGACGCATTTTTCACCTTGATATTTAGGAATTCTGTAAAATCTGTGCACTTCTTCTTGCAGCAAGACCATCCTTTATATGCATCATGAAAGAATGGTGCTCCAGGATGATGCAAACATGAATCTAATATATGACGAAAACGAAATGTAAAACCTTTAATTGAAATAACTTTCCATGATGAACTACATCAAAAATAACCACAGCTTTCCAGAACTTTCTATCAGGCATGAATATGGTACTAATGATAGATACTTTCAGAAGAAACTAAAGATACTATAAATATCACATTCTTAATTTTTCTACCTTCCTTATTTTCAACAGGATCATATTTCTGCCCACATCCTAAATTATAACAGTGTAATAATTCCTTCTGCTGATCCATCGGCATCGTTCAACTCAGATGTTTGTGTAACTAACAGCTTCGACGTTTCTCCGCTAGAGCGGAAAAGCGAAATAATGATATTCGCAATAAGTATCTTCGTCATTTATTCTTTTGCGCATATAGGTTTAAATTGCTCATAGTTCACAATGCTGAATGAAACTGGCAAACATTAAATCAGATTTAATTTGCTGAAGTAAAAAATAAATTGATTTTACTTTAACAAAAGAACGTTTGATCCAAGACTAGGTTTTGAGAATTTATTTAACTTTATAATTTAGTTAAGAAAAGGAATTTTTGGTGATTAGCGTATCATTTTGAGCATTACTATCTAAGAATTTTTTGGATTTAATGAAAATAAAAACGAGTTTTATTTGGTAATATTTTTGGATAATTTAGCTTCACTAGTTTGCCGCGGAAAATTTAAAATACTGTGGCTGATTAACAAAAACTTATTTATGACAACACATAAACAGAACTTCATAATTTTTTATGAAATATACATTGTGATTTGAATATGGTTTATTGGTTGTGCAGGGCGTACAAATTGTGTGCAATGAATATTAAAGTTCTCGTTTTCTAATCGCTTTATCGGCATACACTTTCCTTCTCAAAATAAAACTTTCTCTCTCTTCACTGTCAGTTAGGGCTTGTGAATCTAGCCACCGTTCCTTTTAATTCCTTCTCTAAAGCGAGCTCTTCAGGCAGTCCACTCTCTCCTACCAAAGAGACATGTTATTCTCAGTGCTCGTCGTTTGCCTCCTTCAGCTGGTACACGCTTCTTACACTCCGAATCGCCGACAAATAAGATATGGTGAGTAGAATAATAACTACTGTTAAAATTTTTATAAAACAGAATTCGTATCAATGGAGTGTTACTGGAAGATTTTTCGAAAGGTTATAATGAACTTTTTATGGTGATCCATCATAAATATTTATTTGGACGACTTTTCCTCGGCTTTATTTTAACCTGATTAACTTCTGTGTTGCTTATAAAAAGTTTATTATTCTTTCAAAAAACTAAAAAGCAAGGCTTCCAAATGTATTTTCCAATTTCAAACTCGGTCATGCAACATTGCGATTAACCACATGTTCGGAAATTTTTAATTTATTTGTTGAATTTACGGAAAATATTGTAACAGATTCAGTTATGCAAGACGCGGAACATCGCATGAGGCATTTTGACCCACTCTCCTCTTTACGTCGCGCAGGAAACTGAGCCGTTAAAAATACACGGAAAGTTGAGTCATATTCAAGAATAAAAATTATTTAAATTTTATATATAATGACTTTATGAAAAGTTTATAGCCGTATTTCGCTTTTCACGTATATTTTTCTTCTTTATTATCGTAAACGAAAATGGACCTTAAATTTTGAGAATGCGTGATGAAATTAATTATTTCGAAAATAAATATCACCCGTGCAATTAATAATCTGAAGAAATAAAGGATATTGATAACATTTATTGGTCACTTTTTTCGATATACAAACATTTCTCAAAGAATATTCGAGTTACCGCGTTCAAAAAATGTGAGCAAATCCCAATCTTTTTATAATTTAAAAAAATCTCCCCATTCAGTCCGCTCAAATGGTCAGCACCCTCATTTCCCGACATTCACTCCTCCATCCTAATTTTACCTCCGAAATCATTCCTCTCACTTTAGCACAACTTTCTTTTGAAAAATGTTCCACCTCGTTCACACACACTCTTTCACAGGCGTCCACTAATTCACTATTACGTCCCAAAATATTATAGTTGCTTCGCTCTCATGCGACATGCAAGTTATCACGTAAAAGAGAACTTTGAAAGAGCTGATCGTGACTCCTATTAAAGTGGGATATTATGGCGTTGTGGGAGAGGAAAGATGGAGATCCCACAAATACCGTTAGCGGAATCTAACGGCTGCTGAGTGACCGGGAATCCGGACCAGCCCTCCGGGAAACCGGTTAACAGCGATACTCGACCTTTCTCAACTAAATAAACTCGATCTCTGTTACGATGCAACCTGTTGAATACATAAGGCTTCGACGGTATTTTTCGAACCTCTCCTCTTATTTTGTAATAAAGGAAAGTTCCCTGAAATGTTCAGCAGAAAGATTACGGAGATCAGTTACGTACCGAATTTAGTAAGTCTACCGAAAATTGGGAGTTGCTAAGGAGACGGCATCTACGCTATTCTCTCTTCAACTAAATAGGGTTCTATTACGAAACAGAATTTCCTTTAAAAACGATATGTGTATGGATGATAAATAAAGATTGTGGCAAAACAAATTATATACGAATTCACATCAATAAGAAGAAAATTAAGTAACACCGATTAGGTAATCCACAAGAATTATGTTAATTGCATTTTAGCGTCTTTACAAAAACTATTTTACATGTCATTTGAGATGCGGGCAATTTACTTATCTAAAGTCAATCCTACTCAAATTAAATAAATTGATTTTGTAGAAAAACTGCACCTATCCTCCTGCGCGTTGATATGAGAAAGATGATTTCCTCTTCAGGATGTAAAAGAATCACTTTTCTGGTACCGAAGACACTTAGTATACTAAGTTAGATACACTGTTTCTTCGACGAAAGCAAATAGAATAATGACCACAGACCTAGACATGAGAAATTAGTGGATGGGGCCCCGAGTTTTCCCAAAGCTGTCACGGAGTGGGGGTGTCCTAAAATGGTGGAATCCACGTTGAGAAAGGGTACACATTTATGACCTCAACTGATTGTGAGAGGCGTGGTAGAGTCGGCGAAAGCCTTATTTGAGCTTTTGTATTTGATCTCTATTCATCCATAGCCAACTGAACTGCACAAGGCCCTTTTCACACCATTATTTCTCGGTATCAAAACAACGAACCCACTAACATAAGACTAAGCCCTTCCTGGGAGTACTTCCTACAAAAGAGTTGTGCGTGGGAATTTTCGGTAGCCCTTGTATTCTTGGTTTTCGCAGTCCGAGGCGGAGGGGAGAAATATTTCGGCAGTTTGTCATATTTAAAAGTAAGAATGGAACAGTCAGAATGGCGCCCCCAAGAATTGGCGCCCCGGGTGGCCACCCGTCTCGCCCTTATCTCGGGCCGGTATTGATAGGGTATGTAAATGCAATTTATTTATTTATTTTATAATTATATTACCTACTGTTGTAATTTATTTCTATTTCGAAAAACTTTACTCTAAGTAAAATTGTTTCGTTGTCCATAAATTAATTATTTTGCGATAAAACGCGCCAGGAAAACAATACTATTGGTGGAATTTTAATGTCTTTGAAGAGATTAAATATTTTAATGGCGCAAAAATGCTTTATTGAAAAATATATTTTTGGGTTAATCTCTTGTAGGATTTTAATATTAGAGCTAGTCAAATTATTCAATTTAAAGCAGAACGGGAAATGTTCCTGATCCGGAACAAGGCATATTTCCTATATATATTTACTTTCTATCCACTTCGCTGCAATGCGCCAATGTGATCGGCGCGCCGTAATCTATAATATATAGATGCTTCTTACACATGATATATCTATAATATATAGATGCTTCTTACACATGATATATATATCATATATATATATATATACTAGTTAATATGTGCTTGCATTCTGCAAGCATTAGTGACGGAAAAATAATTTTTAAACGCAAAAGTTTGGACCTCTTCACCGATTTACCTGTTTTCCTTATGGAAGAATTTTGGGGTAAAAACAACCCCTAAATTTATAGTTATAAAATATTTATATGTTTTTAACATTTGTTACGAATACCTCATAATTATGCGAAATTTCATCGATGTAGCATCTCTAGAAGTGCATCTATATAAATTTCATTGTTAAAAATTTTTGAATTTTTAACAGCCACAATAATAAACTTTAGGGAAATTTTCAATGTTATTTGTCACCGGAACATTATTCCCTAACTTTCTTAAAATTTTCAGCTTCCTGACTCTTCAGAATGTACATAAACTTTAGTCAGTTTATTTAACATTTAAGAGATTATTACGGTTGAATGAATAAAAATTTACAAATTTCTATAATCCCGTTTTCATTATATGGCAAATACTACCAATGGAAAAAATTTCAGCTTCATAACTCATTTAGAAGTACCTAAACCATAAAAAGTTAGTAAATAGCTTATAATTTTTAACGGCCAAGAAAATATATATTGTTGCAATTTTTCCTTTGATAATTTTTTTGTGTGTGTAGAGGTTGTTATATTTGCATTTTAAAATTTCTTCGCATCAAGATAGGAACTCAAGACTTAAAGTATCGGATATGATATAAATTGTAGTTTCTTATTTTTGAAGACAGAATTCAAATTCGAGTAGAATTAGCGTAAATTTATAGTTTTTATCGCAAAAAAATGGTAATTTTTCTGGGTCTAACAATAGGCTTCCTAGGCAACTGACTTAATCCTTTCATATGGGTAAGCTTTTAATGGGAATCAGATGCATATATTTTAATGTCATTAATGTTAAACTACGACAAAAGATGGAAATCCGACACTGATATAATCCCCATTTTTGGGGCTGTTTTGCCCCAGTATTGCTCAACACGAGAAAAAAACGGTGAGGTAGCTCCATGTGACCTAGAGACTTGTAATTTAGCACGATTATAGAAATGTTGTTGCAACCGAAGATAAAATAAAAAAAAGCAAAAATTCAAATTTTTAGGTGTGGTTTTGCCCCATTTTTACCCACTACGAGTGAGAACATTATAAGGCACTTCTTAATGAGATACAAACTTGAAATTCGACACTGTTAAATTGTTTTGGACATAATCGATTAGGAATAATTCGAAATTGTAAAAATGCTAATAATTAAAAATGCTTGCATAATGCATTCATATATTATAAAGATATAAACAAACGTTTCATGGTTTAGTTACTTATAAATGTGCTACAATGCCGAAATTTTTTCTAATGGTAGATCTTACCAAGTAAAAAAAACGGGATTATAAAAATTTGAAGATGTTTATTTATTGGGCCGTAAAAAATTCATAAATGTTAAAAAAATTTACTAATGTTTATGCACTTTCATTAGAGCTAGGGAGCTGAATATTTTGAGAAATTAGGGAATGCTATTACAGCGGTAAATAATATTGAAGAATAAAGTTTATTATTGCTGCTGTTAAAAATTCATCATTTGTAAACAATTAATTTTATATAACTACACATTTAGAGGTGATACATCGATGAAATTTTGCAGAAATGTGAGGTATTCATATCAAATGATGAAAACCTATAGAAATTTTACAATTATAAATTTTAGGGGTTGTTTTTATTCCAATATTGTCCATAATGTAAAACATTAATCGGCGCAGACGTGCAAACTTTTGCATTTAAAAATTATCTGTCCACTCTACTCTTTATATTAAGATGAGACAAAATGCTTGCAGAATGCAAGCACACATTAACTAGTATATATATATATATATCATATACTAGTTAATGTGTGCTTGCATTCTGCAAGCATTAGTATCGGAAAAATAATTTTTTGATGCAAAAGTTTGAACTTCTTCACCGCTTTACGTGTTTTCCTTATTGAAAAATTTTGGGGTAAAAACAACCCCTAAATTAATAATTATAAAATATTCATAGGTTTTTAACATTTGTTACGAATACCTCACATTTATGCCAAATTTCATCGATGTAGCATCTCTAGGAGTGCATTTATATAAATTTAATTTTTTTTAATTTTTGAATTTTTAACGGCCACAATACTAAACTTTCACAAAATTTTCAATGTTAATTGTCACCGGAACATTATTCCCTAACTTTCTTAAAATTTTCAGCTTTCTTTGCCCTTCAGAATGTACATAAACTTTATTGAATTTATTTAATATTTAAGAGATTATTACGGTCAAACGAATAAAAATTTACAAATTTCTATAATCCCGTTTTCATTGTGTGGCAAATTCTACCAATGGAAAAAATTTCACCTTCATAGCTCATTTAGAAATACCTAAACCATGAAAAGTTAGTAAATAGTTTATAATTTTTAACGGCCAAGAAAATACATATTGTTGCAATTTTTCCTGTGATTATTTTCTTTGATTCAATTATGTATTAAATTTCAGCTCAAACTATTCTAGTTTGCACTGGAAATTTGTATGCCCTCTATATTCTAAGTAAGGTCCATGAATATATAATGAAGAAGCAGTTTTAAATTGTAGGATTTTTACAATTTCGAATTATACCCTGTCTACTTTTAAAAAAATCATGTAAGCGTGTCAAATTTCAAGTTTGTAGATCATTTAGAAGTGCCTTATAATTTTATTCCTCGTATGGAGCAATAATGGGGCAAAACAGCCATAACGTTACGTATTTTTACAATATCGGATTTCTTCCTTCTGTGGTAACTAAAAACCCATAATTCTGCTAAATTTCAAGTTTGTATCTCATTACGAAGTGCCTTATAATGTTCACATTCGTATAGGGTAGAAATGGGGCAAAACCGCACCTAAAAATTTGAATTTCTGCTATTTTTTTATTTTATCTTCGGTTAGAATGAACTTTCTATAATGGTGCCATATTTCAAGTCTATAGTTCATATGGAGCTGCCTCTTCATTTTTGTTCTCGTATGGTGCAATACTGGGGCAAAAGAGCTCAAAAAATGAGGATAATTGCAATATAGGATTTCCTTCATTAAGCATAGTTTAGTAATAAAGGCATTAAAATATAAGCCTCTGATTCCCATTAAAAGCTTACCCATATGAAAGGATAGAGCTTGTTACCAAGGAAGCCTATTGTTAGACCAAGAAAAATTACCACTTTTTTGCAATAAAAACTATAAATTTATGCTAATTCTATTCGGATTTGAATTCTGTCTTCAAAAATAAGAAACTACAATTTATATCGTATCCGACAGCTTAAGTCTCGCGTTCGTATCTTCACGGGAAGTAATTTTAAAATGAAAATATAAAAACCTCTGCACCAATTTACATGCTTTCTTATGGGCAAAAAATGGGGCAAAAAGGGGCCAAAATGGCCCCTCAAAATAGGAATTTCAACAGTTTCGGATTTTTTCCTTTGGTTGTGACTAAAAACCTATAATTCATCAAATTTCAATTTTCCAGCACATCTGGAAGTGCCTCATAATTTTGTATCCTCCTATATACAGTAAAACCTGGTTAATTCGAAAGTCACGGGACTAAAGAAAAAGCATTTCGAATTACGAAGAACCTCTATAATTCGAAATTTACAAAAAAGCCTGATTTACCAAATTTAAAAAATGCAAATATAAATTACAGAAAAACAAAAGAATATGACACCATATTAAAATACAGAAAAAAGGATGTACTACATATGCATACCTCAAAATATGATGTCGATGAATAAAAGTCAAATTTAGGATTACTCATTTAAACATTGAAACATATATGGACATATAATTAAACCACTAAAATGTTAATAATGTCTTTCACTTATTTCAACTTAAAAGTAAATAAACAAAAGTGTGTAATAAAATATTAATTTAAATTTATTTTAAAAAGTTGGTTATTTTCCCATTTCAATTTCAGGGCACTCCCTAGCGCAATGTGTTGCATAATGGCATCAACTTTTTCACAGATATTCATCGGCACGTCTGGCATCCCACACACATACCTTTGAAGGGTATCTTAAGCTTTTAAAACATCCTCCTTAGATGGCAATGGCACATCCAACCTAGCATCGACGTTATCCACATCGTCTTCTTCGTCGCTATCACTCGCAACGGTTGTCGATTCGTCGATCGTGGGCTCATACACAACTGACGTAGCCAAGTCATTATCAAAGGAAACAAAGGCCCCAATACATTACTGTCGATTACTTCCTCCACTTCTGTACCTTGGAACACTACCGCCGGCTGCGAAGATAGCCCGATTTTCTTAAAACAGTTGGCGATGGTTTGATGAGTCACCAATTGCCACGCCGATGACAAGGCCCGGCACGCGTCTAAAATCGTCCATTTTCGCAAATCATCCTGTGAACATCCATTAGTAATTGCATCAAGTATGACGACAATAGTTTTTTTTCTGTAATGACTCTAAATTTTGAATGATGCCGTGGTCGAGTGGCCGCAGAACACTGGTTGTGTTCGGCGGAAAATACAGCAACTCAACATTGGGCGTATTTATCTGAGCCACATGGTGAGCAGAACAGTTGTCTAGTGTCAACAAAATTTTACGATTTTGCACCGCCACACGTCTTTGCATTCTTATTAAAAAAACTTTTGAATATGTCTGTTGTCATCCACACCTTTTTGTTATGCTTGTAAATTATCGGCAAATAATCACGATTAATACCTTTGAAACAGCGTGGGTTGCCATATTTTCTGATGATTACAAGTTTTTCTTTATTCGACCCATCCATATTTGTGCAGAGCACGGCGCGGCGGTGAGACGCTCCTTACTACGTTTGCCGCCGTGACATTTTTCGCCTCGGAGAGCCAAAGTACGATCGGGCAACATGTTTAAAAAAAATGCGTTTCATCCATATTAAAAATGTCTTTGAGCGCGTACTTCTCCAAAACATGTTTATTACTTTGCAGCCAGGTTGTCACTTCCTCTTCGTTAATTTTTTGGGCATCACCACATACTGCGAGACAAACAATATTGTGGCGTTTTTAAAACCATCCAACCACCAATTTGACGCTTTAAAATCTTCAATGTTCAAAGCGTTCGCAGGACTTCTTGATTTTCCAATGAGCATCGGGCTTGTCACAGGTAAATTCACCGCTCGTACTTGTGAAAAAAATCGGACAGTTCTTCTTCGAAGTCTTCGTTTTTCGCAGGCCGTGAACACTGACGTGTAGCGCTCCCTTTAAATTTATAAAAACTTTCTTCAATCTTCGCCCGATTCTTTAAAATTGTAGATAAAGACGAGTTCAGAATCCCATACTTTGAGGCCAGCTTTCCTTTCGATTCTAACTTCTTGTCAATGTCTTGCAGCAAAGACATTTTTTCAGCAAGAGTAAGAGTCTTATATGCACAAAGAACCGGAGCCATTGGAGGGTATATTTAAAAAAAAATATTTTATAGCAATAAATTTAAATGTACTCTCTCTTGCAGTTATTAAACTAAGAATATTATTTAAACTAGTAACTAACAAGGATGAAAAATACAATCTAATACGAAACAAACAACGGACCAAAGGAATATTGGAACGCGTTTTCCACACAAAACTCGCAAAACAGTAGATAAATTGAGGGGAAGAACCGAATCTTGTAACAATACCCAACGCCCAGTCGGTATGATCACGATCGCACAATGTTTGTAAACCAGCCGACATAGTGCCAGAAATTTATTAGTAAATTTCATTTAGTTTCTTTTTGGTAAGTTTTATTTCGAATTATGTCGACAAAAATGCGTTGATATTCCGAGAATCGGGCAAAAAATTTTTTCGAATTACGAATTATAGAGATTTTCGAATTATTGAAGCATATTTGTATGAAATTGGCTTTTTCGGTCTTTCAAGTGTTAAAAAATTTCGAATTACGTCGAATTTAGAAATATAGAGGTTCGAATTAACCAGGTTTTACTGTATATGATATCTATAATATATAGACGCTTCTTACACATGATATATCTATAATATATAGATGCTTCTTACACATGATATATATATATATATATATATATATATATATATATATATATATATATATATATATATATATATCATACTAGTTAATATGTGCTTGCATTCTGCAAGCATTTTCAAATTTTAACATTTTTACAAATTCAAATTATTCCCAAGCGATGTTTTACATAATCATATAACCATATCAAATTTGGAGTTTGTTGCTCATTTAGAAGTGCCTTATAATTTAATCCTCGTATGGAGCAATAATGGAGCAAAGCAGCCCCTAACATTAAGAATTATTACACTCTCAGATTTTTTCCATCTGTTGTAACTAAAAACCCATAATTCTCCCAAATTTCAAGTTTGTATCTCATTAAGAAGTTCCTTATAATTATCACACTCGTAGGGAACTGCTCAATGAGGTAAATAACCACTGCACGGAAACAATGAAGTGGTGCTCCGTCGTGTTGGAAGTACATTCGAAGTCTTGTAGCCAGGGGCACATCTTCTAACAGCTGCGGCAATTCGTTTTGCAGAAATTGTAAATAAATCTGTCCAGTAAGACGGCCCTCAAAAATGAATGGACCAATTACCTGATCACACAACATTCCACACCACACATTAACACTGAATCGGTGTTGAAAGTTACTGTCCACAGTGGCACGGGGATTAATTTCTGACCAAACATGGCAATTGTGTGTGTTGTTAACACCGTTGCGGGTGAATTGAGCTTCATCAGTGAATAAGATGTACAGATACAGACGCCGATTCTCATTAAGCCAATTACAAAATTCCAGTCGTCGGCCAGGATTTCCAGCTTCGAGGTGTTGGACAAGTTGCAAGTGGTACGGGTACATTCCTCCTTCATTCAATGTTCTCCATACTCTTGATTGCGAAACACCGAGACGTGTGGATATCCTTAGCATACTAGTACGAGGGCTACGCTGTACCGCCTGAAGGATGTTCTCTTGCTCATCCACGTCTTGTCGAACCACATACTAATATGGAGTGTTAACGCTGGGAAGTGAGCCGGTATCTCGCAAAGTTTGGAACACTCTGCTGATAACTTTTCGATTTGGAACTCTGCGGTATGGAAAACGACGCTGGTATTCAGCGACAGCAGCAACAGCATTTCCATCACAAAATCCAAAAACATACTCCATATCGGCATATTCAGCACTTGTAAATGTAAAAGGCATCTTGAAAGTAACACTAACACAGTAACAACTAACAATGCTAATGTCGATTTTTGCGTGCGCATGTTTCGACAGGCTACGTTCGGTCATGGTCATGGTCGCGCAGGCGCATGAGTTATGAATGAGATTCACAGTGGTGCGATTCTTAAAATCTACGAGCAGCCATAACTCCGCAAATTCGTATTTGACAATACAGATTGTAAATAAGTAAATAAACAAGCAAATAAACAATGTAGCGGAGAACGCATAGCGTACTGGTCGGCAATTGTCTCCCGAGTTCCGGATAATGCCTTGCCTTTTTCTAATTTTCAAACAGCCATAACTCTTTAATTATTCGGAATCGGACACATATTCATATGAACTTTTTTTGTTCATAATGACCTCAGAAATCAGCTCCTGAAATTATTCCATATCTTCGTGAATCACCCTGTATATCTATAATATATAGTATATGATATATATATATACTAGTTAATGTGTGCTTGCATTCTGCAAGCATTTTCAAATTTTAGCCTTTTTACAAATTCAAATTATTCCCAATAGATGCTGTACAGAATCATATAACCGTGTCAAATTTGGAGTGTGTAGCTCATTTAGAAATTCCATATAATTTTAATCCTCGTACAGGGCAATAATGGAGCAAAACAGCCCCTAACATTATGAGTTGTTACACTCTCAGATTTTTTCCATCTGTTGTAACCTAAAACCCATAATTCTGCCAAATTTCAAGTTTGTTCTCATTAAGAAGTGCCTTATAGATGCTTCTTACACATGATATATTATATATATATATATATGAGGATACAAAATTATGAGGCACTTCCAGATGTGCCAGAAACTTGAAATTTGGCAGGATTATAGGTTTTTGGTCACAACCGAAGGAAAAAATCCGAAACTGTCGAAATTACTATTTTGAGGGGCTATTTTGGCCCCTTTTTGCCCCATTTTTTGCCCATAAGAAAGCATGTAAATTGGTGCAGAGGTTTTTATATTTGCATTTTAAAATTAATTCCCGTCAAGATACGAACTCGAGACTTAAACTGTCGGATAGGATATAAATGGTAGTTTCTTATTTTTGAAGTCAGAATTCAAATCCGAGTAGAATTAACGTAAATTTATAGTTTTTATCTCAAAAAAGTAGTAATTTTTCTGGGTCTTACAATAGGTTTCCTTGGTAACAAGCTCTATCCTTTCATATGGGTAAGCTTTTAATGGGAATCAGAGGCTTATATTTTAATGCTGTTAATGTTAAACTACACATAATGAAGGAAATCTGATATTGATATAATACAAATTTTTGGGGGTTTTACCCTATTATTGCCCCATATTAGAACATAAAAGGCAAGGCAGCTGCATAAGTCCTAGAGACTTTAAATTTGGCATGATTACAGAAATTTCATTGCAACCTAAGATAAAATTATAAAATTACAAAAATTCTCATTTTTAAGGGGCGGCTTTGCCGCTTTTCGGCCCCATGCGAGAACAAAAAATGCGAGGCAGCTGCATAGGACCTAGAGACTTGAAATTTGGCACAATTATAGGATTTTCATAGCAAACTAAGATAAAATTGTAAAATTGCAAAAATTCCAATTTTTAATGTGTGGTTTTGCTCTTTTTCGGCCCCATGCGGGTGTGATAATTATAAGGCACTTCTTAATGAGATACAAACTTGAAATTTGGCAGAATTATGGGTTTTTAGTTACAACAGATGGAAAAAATCTGAGTGTAATAACTCATAATGTTAGTGGCTGTTTTGCTCCATTATTGCCCTATACGAGGATTAAAATTATAAGGCACTTCTAAATGAGCAACAAACTCCAAATTTGACATGGTTATATGATTATGTACAACATCGATTGGGTATAATTTGAATTTGCAAAAAGGCTAAAATTTGAAAATGCTTGCAGAATGCAAGCACATATTAACTAGTATAATATATATATCATGTGTAAGAAGCATCTATATATTATAGATATCATGTGTAAGAAGCATCTATATATTATAGATATAGGAGGATACAAAATTATGAGGCACTTCCAGATATGCTAGAAACTTGAAATTTTGTAGGAATATAGGTTTTCGGTCACAACCAAAGGAAAAAATCCGAAACTGGCGAAATTCCTATTTTGAGGGGCTATTTTGGCCCCTTTTTGCCCCATTTTTTGCCCATTAGAAAACATGTAAATTGGTGTAGAGGTTTACATATTTGCATTTTAAAATTACTTCCCATCAAAATACGAACTCGAGACTTAAATTATCGGATACGATATAAATTGTAGTTTCTTATTTTTGAAGACAGAATTCAAATCCGAATAGAATTAGCATAAATTTATAGTTTTTATCGCAAAAAAGTTATAATTTTCCTTTGTCTAACAATAGGCTTCGTAACAACAGGCTTAATGCTTTCATATGGATAAGTTTTTAATGGGAATCCGAGGCATATATTTTAATGCCTTTAATGTTAAACTATGGCTAATGAAGGTATTCCGATAATGTAATAATCCCTATTTTTGGGGCTGTTTAGCCCCAGTATTTCTCCATACGAGAATAAAAATTATGAGGCAGCTCCATATGTATGTAGAGACTTGAAATTTGGCCTGGTTATAAAAATTTTATTGCAACCAAAGATAAAATAAAACACTCCGAAAATTCCAAATTTTAAGGGCGGTTTTGCCCTATATATGACCCATACCGGTGTGAAAATGATACGGCAATTCTTAATGAGATACAAACATGAAATTTCGTAGAATTTTGGGTTTGTAGTTACAACAGAAAGACGAAATCCAATATCGTTACAATTGGAAATCTTAGCGACTGTTTTGCCAAATAATTGTCCTATGCAACGAATAAAATTATAATGCACTTCTAAATGAGCTACAAAGTTGAAATTTGATGCCGTTAAATTATTTTGTACAAAATTCATTAGGAATAATTCTAAACTGTAAATATGCTAAACTTTTAAAATGCTTTCAGAATGCAAGCACACATTAACTAGTATAGTGGTTTGTTACACAGATACATATACACATACGGGAATGTGGTTTGTTACACAGATAACTTTGGACTTGGTATTCGTTACGAAGAATTCATTTCTATTTATTTTCGTTATAAGCAATTATATCTTTCCAAAGCCTAGTAAACAATTATTTCAGCACTGTAGAATTTGCTCCTGCTGTCGTGACGATTGCGGATTTCTTCATTTCTTCCTGCACTTTTTGCAAATGAGGTTTATTCTTAGTTATTTTAAAAACTGCGAACATGAATACAAAGTCCATTTTCCATTTATTAGGCAAAACAAAGAATAAACTAAGCAGTATTTCTGAATCTCTAATATTATTTTTCCTTCCTAACTGTAGTGGACTCTCTGGTGCGTCGATGGGCGCCTCTCATTTGGTTGGCGCCAGGAGAACGATTTTTTCCTGGTGGTGTTGAACAGTTCTTAGAAAATGTGATCCCAACATCGCCAAATAAGATGGACCAGCTGAAACTATTGGTGAAGTTTGGAATGGAGAGAAATAATTCTAGCCTAGGCAATGCAACAGACAAAATTAGGTCATGTGGCACCACATGCAAACATAATGTTGAGGGGGATAATTTATCAGAGAAAGTGCCACAAAGTTTACCATTTGGATCCTATTCTAAAGACTGGTTTCTTACAGCTAAAGAAGATATAGGTAACATAATAATTTTAAGCCTTTTTTTTCATGGGATAAGAAATTGAATTTTCAGCAGTGCAATTGTTATTATATTTCCAAAGTCATTTTACGTTATAACTCCATAACTAGTTTTCATTTCCCTATTCCTACCTATATATACTTTTGATTTATTTCCCAAAAATACTCCAGTAATCAATTAAATGTGGTAGTTGATTGACCATGCTTATGGAGGAGTGACTGCTCTGCAATATTAAAAATATAAGCTAGAGGCAATATCATATGTTGCTAAGTTTAAACAGAGAATGAAATTTATTATGTTAAAAAGGCATGACAGCTGGTTTTACTTGAAAATCTCATGATTCTTTCCTTTTGCTTGCAGGTGCACTTTTACAAAATTCTTCCTCCTTCATACATGGTTACAATCCTCTTTTCTATTCCGTTCCTGTGTATGCTATTGTCAGCCACTGTCCTCCACAAAAAGTAAATAAATTACAATTTTCATCGCATGCTCCTCATCACATTCACCTTGAATCTCTTAGAGCCTCCGTAAAAATACAGAGGGAAGATATGCGTGAGGATGTTTTGGATGAGAAGCAAAGAACTAATGGTGAAAAAAATGAAAATATCCATCCACATTCACTCAATAGTGGAGAAATTCAGCCCAATAAACTTCCCTTTAGCAAACAGGGATTTACAGATGAAAATATCGAGGTGTGTTTTACTTTTATTATCATTGACTACTTGAACTATTTTTTTAGCTTTTATTGATGCAATTTCCCTTATAATTTAATATAACAATATGGGAATGCATGAGACAATTATATCATCAGAAGAACTTTCTTGCATGTATTAGCCAGAGGCATAGCTATGGCCGAGCAAGGCAATGCCTTAGGGCCTCAAGAAGGCAAAAATATTATTGTAATATGAAATAAATCAAAAATGTTATATTTTTTAATTTGTAAAATGTATAATAAAAATTTAAACTATATTTATAAATATTTAATTCTGTTATGGGATCCTCATTTTAATTATTTGCCTTGGACCCCAAAACTGAAGTTATGCCTCTGGTATTGGCTTATGTTAAAACTACCACTGATGAAGTACTGCTAATATAATTGAATGAATTGTTACCTATTTGTTTTGGTCAACTTATTGGAAACTGTCATTTTATATAAAAGAATTGATTAAGCCTATTGGTTTAAGGTATGTACTTAAAAGTTTAAAAAATTATTACGATGAAATTAGGTAAAGGAATATTTTCCATATCATGGATAGTTTAATTATTCTTGTTTATGTTCTTGAGGCAGAAGACTTTCCAGAAGTTAACTTTTTAATAATAAAATGGCTCTTGATTTATATTTCAATGGGTGATTAATCATTTTGATCCTTTCAAAGGAAGGAAACAAACTGGGGCCCTTTAAAATTCGTTTAAGAAGACATGATACACCAAAGGATGCAGTAGACAGAGTGCCAGGACCTGATTTTACGGTCACCTACTGGTTGTTTTTTCCATTTAGTGAGGGAAAGGAGGTTTGTGTGGTTGAAACAGGACCTAGACTCCTAGGACCCTGGCCACTTCCTCTCCTTGGAGGACATTGCCTTGGCAAACGCCGCCGATATGGAAGCCACTTAGGAGACTGGGAGCATATGAGCATTCATTTTGCGGTAAGGGAGTCGATGAACATAAGTGTGGAATCCTTGGAGATGTAGTTCTGGGTGATTTATTTGTTAATGTCACCAAATTTTTAATTTGTGAAATTTCTCTCTCTACTTCCTTATATAGTTTTAATATTTTAATTGAAGCACAATAAGGAGTCCAAACAAAAGAAAGCTCAAAAGTTTACTTAATTATAATCCTAATATAAAAGGTCTATGTTGTAAATATAATTAATACTTGGATAAACTAACAGGTATTTTAATAAGTTAATCGTGTGTTGATGATTCATTTGGCAAATTAAAAACTATTTCAATTTCATTTAGCCACAAGAAAAGGAGATCATGCTGCATTATTGATTTATACTTTACCTCATAAAATCAAAAGTATTAAATCATCTGTAAACTAGAAAGTTATTTGTACAGTTAAATCAACAAATTAATCTGTAGCTGAAAGACATTTCAGAAGTGGAAATTGTGATATTATGCTTTCTTTAAATTAATTTTAAAAATACAAAAATCTGTTTCTTATTTGCAGAATGGGCATCCTCAAAGTCTTTACATATCTACACACAAGTTAGGCGCTTATTATAAGTTTATGAATCAAAGGAATGGTCTATTTAGGTTGTATAGGCATGAGTTAAGAGAAGGGGGTCATGTGGAGGGCTGGCTACAGAGACCAAGGTTTCCTCCCATAGTTCACCTCACAAAGCCCTTGCAAGCAACACCTGGACCTAACATACCTAATACATCTCGAGGCAATAGTGAACCTGAGTGTATGCGACCTACTTTATTTGCAGCAAAGGGATCTCATGGACTTTGGGCTGCACCAGGTATAATTTCTGTAGAGACATTTTTAATTGGATATTTACCAAATAAAATTTATTTGATTAATGATAATTTATAGACCATTCTCAGTTAAATCATACTAATTATTAAACAGTCAATCTCATGAAAAAAATACAAGCGACTCCCAAGATTCGACCGGAATGCGGTCCTGAAAACGTGGTCATATCTCGAACAGTCAAATGTCGAATCATCACAAATTTAAACAATTAGAGCAGGAAAAACGATGTCTAGAGTGAAACTAAACCTCTCGTGGTTGGGCAGGCCAAAAATTGCTCCTTGTAAACTAGTTCCTAATTCGACCGATCAATCGGCTGGGTCGAATAAGCGGGTTTCGACCAGTCGAATTCTTGAGTTGGTCGAATCTCGAACGGTCGAATCTCGGGAGTCGCCTGTATTATACAATTTTGTAGCATTACTTGTAGGATATGTTATACTATTCCTAATTCACCAATTGTATATGTAGACTATTAACGTTTTTCTTGGTGAGTAATATGTCATAGGAGTGTTCCAACAAAAACTAATAGTAAAATTGAGCTCTTACCTACTGAGCAATCAGAAAGTTATTAGTCATTTTCCATTTCACTATAACATTTCTTCGATGAAGGTTTTACTGTAAGAGCTTTGATGCATATATAATCTTCCATAATCCTGGATCCTCAATTCCACTTGTTTATATATATATATACAGTGCTTTTTTCTGGGGGTACGTGGGGATACGGCGTATCCCCACCTTTTTTTAAAATATTCTATTGCTTTTATCCTAAATTTTAAGAAACTTACAAATTTCGTGTTAATATTTAACAAAAAAAGTATTTTTATAAAATTGCCAGTTTTTAGTTTCCCTGTTATGTATTCTTGTAAATTAATATTTATTTGTCTGTGTTTCAATCTGTGTTGCATGAATGGAAAAAGATTTCCTGCGAAAAGAAAGAAGGCAACGGCGCATGCCATAGATATTGTCGCGGTATCGTAGATGACAGCAGGGTTGGGAGGGCACTGACCCTTAGGAATCCTTGCAAAGGGACGCGCAGGGTAGCGGGAAAAATCGGCGGAACACAGAGTGAGCGAGAGAGTACAGTGTGTGAGCATTTGTGTTCTGATCGTGTGTGAATACCGTGACAATATCTTCTCTATGGTACATGCTGTCATGTCTTTACTCTAACTTCTAATGTGTCCCGGCTGCGAATGCCGCAGTAGACTTTCGACATTCGCGTCTCGGCTTGACTAGTTGCGCCTAAAAAAATTGTGTAAAACCGTATTCGGCTGTTAGTTGAGCATTATTATGAAAGAAATTGTATTATCTTGACTTTTTTCGAGACATTTTAAATCTTTATAAAATGAATAAAATAACAGATTTTTTAATGCCCATTTCGAAAAGAAAGAGAACTGACGATACAGAAGAAATAATTGATACGTCTGAATCGATTGCAGTTTTGGCATCACCATTTTCTACTAAGGCAAATGAACAAGTGGAAAATACGTGGCCTTCTTGTTGGACTTTAGAGCAAAAGAATGATTTCTGTGAAAAAAACGTTTGGTTATGTACAAAAAACAGAAAACTTGGTTGTGGTGCTTGCCTTAAAGTTCAAACGCTTAGAATTGAGGCAAAAATGGGTATGAAGATATCAAAGGAATGGGCCAATAATGAAGTTACCCATTTTGGTACAACTCGAGAACAGCAGTTAACATCTTTTCGGACCAAGATATTTAAACACAAAGAAAGTGCTGATCACAAAACTGCCATGAAGATATTGGAAGAGGCAAGTAAAGAAATACTAGAGAAGGTTTGCCTGAAATCCCTTTCATGCCAAAAAGAGGTTACTGCCAAAATATTTCGCACAGCCTACAAAGTTGCAAAAAGTAATCAATCATTCAATAATTTTGAAATGGAAATTGACTTGCAAGAACTTAATGGTGTTGATATGGGACGAATACTTCACTCTGCAAATGCTTGCATCAACATTATCAATCACATTAGCAAGGAAATGAGAACAAACTTGGTCCGCAAAATCATAACTTCCAAATAAAAATATCATTAATCATTGATGAAGCAACATCCCTTAATCAAAAGTCTACATTAATCTTGTATATCCATGTAATGATTTCTGGTTGTGAAGTGACTGCACCAGTTCATTTATTTATTGAGTTGATAGACTTAGATGATGTAACGGCATCTGGGATTTTCTCCGCTTTGATTTGTCATCTTCAATCTATCGGATTGACAGAAGAATACCTGAATGATTATTTAGTTTCTATTGCTTGTGATGGTGCAGCGGTAATGCTTGGATCTCGCAGTGGAGTTAAGAAATTATTGAAAGAAAAATTTCCATCAATAATTGTATGGCACTGTGCTAATCATAGACTGGAATTAGCCGTCCACAATGCTGTCAAGACAATTTCTGGAATTAACAGGTTCAAGGCATTTATTGACAAGTTATATGTCCTCTACCATGCATCACCAAAAAGTAGTCGAGAATTACAAGCCTGTGCTAATTCACTGGAAATGCAACTTTTGAAAATTAGACGAATACTAAACACTCGTTGGGTAGCATCCAGTTTTCGATCAGTTTATGCAGTTTGGCAGGATTACAAAGCATTGGTGCATCATTTTACAATTGCTAAGGATGATTTGTCCAAAGACAAAAAAGACAGATGTATGTATGAAGGATTGAAGAAAATTACAACAGTGGAGTTTATTTTAGATCTAGGATTGATGTGTGATGCACTTCAAGAGCTTTCTGAACTAAGTCTGAAATTGCAAGATCACAACATAAATTTGTATTGTGCAAATAAAATGATTAAACGTCTTGCTCAAGTATTTGAAGAGAGACAAATATATCCTGGACCATATTATGAAAAAGCCACCACTGCCGCCAAATGTCTCATTTTCCAGGGGGTTCCTATATACAAAAAAGATAAAAAAGAGAACCCACCAATCTGTCTTATTTCATTTTATGAAAATCTGAAAATATCTATAGAAAAGAGATTACTAGATGATGAAGAAGCAGTGGCCAGAAGAAGTTGAAAATCATTTGACGTTTGGGGAGGCAGAAATAAGAAATTTGTCTAGAAGACTTTGTTTGAATGAAAGGGAGATGATACAGAGTTTCCGAGAATACTTAGAGGAAAAAAGAATTCCAGACAGATTATTTCAAATAATACACAATCTCGATATGATTCCGATATCTTCAAGTGAATGTGAAAGGGGTTTTTCACAGATGAACCTTATTGTAACCCCTTTAAGATCTTCGTTGTCCACTAAAACAACATCAGCAGTGATGTTCATCAAGATTGTTGGGCCTCCTCTAAGACTGTTTGATCCAACAAAATTCATCGAATCTTGGTTGCGTTTTTGACATCATTCAGCAATAGACGCAAATAGCAAAGAGAGAAATCGAGACATTGAACCTCCTGAAGGCATGAGTCAGATTTGGAGTTTATCATAAAACTTTTACAAATGTGTTTTTAATATTCACATCATTAATTACTTAAAACTTTTGTTTAACTTTCCTAATTAATAAATAGAAATAGAATTAATACATTCAATATTTTATTTTTTTCCAAATTTCTCCACCTCTCACAAAAATCTACTACGTAACAAGTATGTTCCAAAACAAAAAAAATGACCTTTAACGTGTTGCTTAACCACAAATTGCTTTTGAAGTTGAAAACACGATGCTAAAAATACACACCCCTTTTTTTAGAAAACACAGTATACCCACCTATTTTTCTAGAAAAAAAGCACTGTGTGTATATATATATATGTATTCAAAATGCTTATTATAAAAAAGTCATCTTAATTAACCAAACATCATATTTCAGGTCATAATCAGTATGTGAGATACCCTCAACTTGAAGACAATACAGGGTATGGCACACCTTGGCCAACTTGGACAAACCTTCAGATATTGCATCCCAAAAAATATCATCAATCTCCTTGCTTTGTAATGAAGAATAATATGCCAACATACAAAACTCACGGAAATCCTCACCACATATCACAGAAAGCTCAAATTTTCGGGGAAAGAGCAGACATGAAAACAGAGATGGTGACACACAACTTGAATATTGTTGATGGTGAAGGGGAAAGTGACTGTAATACTAGGCAAAGTGAGTGGCCATCTTGGATGTCATATGAAGGCCATTGGGGTGAGTCTCGCAAAGGGTGCCATGAGGCACTTTCCAAGTTGGGAGTAGGGGGTTGGTCTTGTGAATATAACGATGGACCAAGGGGGATACCAGCCAAGAAAAGTCATTTCTCATGTAATCATCATTGATCTACTTATTTGTGAGAATCAGTTTTGACAAGAAGTACAACAAGTTAGGAAAGTGTACAACGTACCACGAATGGGTGCGTTTCGTGCAGTGGAGTATTAGAAAGAAATTATAAACCTGTACGTAAGGGAAATTGCATTTTAAAGTTATTTTCTTCATCATAGATAATCCATTTTCTTCCTATTTAAAAATAGTGCATGCACACGTAAGTAAATGAAACTTTTGTTTGTGAGATTGTTTATGTTAGCAACAATGAAGAAGTAACCATGCAAGAAATTTTCTAAGTTCAACTCGATTTAAGACGTTTTTGTTTGATTTTATCGATAAAAAGTTAGGGTGCATATTATATTTATATGGTAGTAAATGCATACAACTTTTTTCAGTACGAAAATAATTTATATTTTTGAACATGTTTTTACCATAAATCGTACATTTCAATGCATTTCGATAACATTCTTTTAAATATTGTTTTTCAAAACAAAAATAATAATATTTATTTATTTACTTTAGCTATCAGAATTACTGAAGCCTAGGAATTCATTACCACTTCCCTCACTGTCCTCAAACAGTTCCTCGGCGATCTTGTGTTCTCTCTCATTGTCTACGTAAATTGCAACAAATAGTATTTCACACACCTCGGCCGGCTTGTATGAACTGGACTTGATGTTGACGTAAACGATGTCGCTGGGCGGCAAAGGACGAACTGTTATTCTATCCGACCAGGTTAATACAAAAGGCACCATTGAGACTGAGGTTTTTATACATTGTATCGATCTTAAACGGGAGAGTCAGAACGTAACGTGATATTTTCGTAAACTCTCTCACACATATCTAGTTTGGCAGCAAAGCGTGAACTCGTATTCCAACTGACCAGATTAATACAAAAGACAACATTGAGACAAAATGTTTTTATACAGCATAGCAATCTTTAATGGGAGAGTCAGAACGTAACGTGATATTCTTGTAAACTCTCTCACACGTATCTCATTTAGTGGCAAAGCGGGAACTGTCCCGATACTACACATAGTCAAGTAAAATTACATTGATCTTTTACAAAAAATAAGTGCATATTATACATAGTGATAACAGAATTTTCACATTCCACTCATAAAAACATTGGTGCGTATTATATAGGTTGCATATTATAATCGGAAAATTACGGTACTATGAGGATTCTAATTATTGTATGTTTGTCATGCCTGAATTCTGTTTATTTTAAAGAGTCTAAATATTTATAATATTTAATATTTTATGTATTGAGGATGTTAAATTTAAAGTATGTAAAGTACAAAGAATTACATTATATTCAGATACCACACCAATATATACAGATTTCATATCATCACACATTCCATAGTGATTACTTGCTCTTTCTCATTTTTAAGTGATTTATTACCTACAAATATAAAATTTCACTGATAAATAATGTCAGTTCTCGAAATGGGAAATTTCAACAAAGGAAACATAAATAAATAGCATATTATCTGATTTTTTAACTATGGTAATGCTATGGGCTTCATTTCATACCAAGTGTAATGGTTTTCCCGTATGTTTCCTTCACAATACGAGCATTGGGTAATGTGCTATATGATGTGTAAATATAAACTCTGTTTCATAACACAATTTTTGAAATATGTTATGAGTAATCTTTATGTAATTAGAAATATATTATTGCCATATATGGGAGTGGTGGTAGAGTGCTTGCCTTCCATTCTGCAGGGACAAATTCAAACTCAACAGATGGTTGACCTCTCCCAACTTGTTTCCTGAGGAGTACACCCAAGCTAAATTGCTCTGTCCTTCAGAAAGGACATTAAGATGTTGGTTGGTGTTGTCCTTAAGTGTAGGCTAATGCCAGTACCAGGTTTTCTTTCTCCCTTTTCTTCACATATGAATGCATATGTGTAATGCATTTCCCATTGTAAAAGGTAGTTGCATAATAGGCTAGTATCTGTACTAAATTGCAGCTCTGATAAGAAACCCTATGTAAAAGAGAACAGCCTGGAACCCCCATGGTCCCTAGTGTCATTGTGTATGTATATCCCCATCATCACTTGTGTGTGTACTTTGGTACGGTACTGTTTTGCTATGTAAATAACTGTTAATTTAAAAACAAATATTTTACTATTGCTTGGATTTTAAAATACAGGAGTGCCTTTTACTTTGACTCAATATAGTGATATATCACTGAATTGGTAATACTACAAACGAAGACAAAAAAACCATCTTTTGGCTGGTAAATAAAAATTGCACTGAACTATAGTATGCTTAATGTAGGATTTTTATCATCAAAATCATCATTTTACATAGTTATGAAGAAATCTCAATTTAGATAATAGCCATTGTATTTTCTGTTCATAGCAATCATTCTGATTCAAATGTTAGTTTCTCAATAAGAATTTTTGAATGTTGAAATTTAATGAAAAATGCAGTGTTATCAATTTAATATGGAAATAAACATCCATATCAAGTCATTATTGTTTAATTGAATCTCTTTTAATGATACACAGTCAAATGATATGCTGTCAAATAATTTGATCTTCATATCCTGTAAATATTATCCACCACAGGAAGAAAATGGCTAAAACATTCTTTTTTAATTCAACAGCACCATTTAGTTCTCAAAAAAGAACCACACATATATCATTAGTCCATAGCCATCAAACAACTCATCACACACTTCAGCAATGTTCTAGTAATATGTTCACTTAGAATCATCTAACTATACAACATAATTGGAGAAGCATCATACACACACACACACACACAGTCATTTTTATGAGAGTATTATGGCCACATGAACAAAGACCCTACTATATCACTACCAAAAACCCAAGAATTAAAATGTACATCTTTGGCATCATTGAATTCACTTCTTTCATTAGGGATAATAGTATCACAGTTCGTTCTGCTGAAGACAAATTATTATACAATATCATCAGGTGAGGGTGAGTAATTATAGATATTTAAATCTCCGACAATCAAAACATTTTTACAATTATGAATTTACATATTTATAAATTACCTAATGACGATACGAAGAAGAAGAGACCAATTCACAATTGCAACCGTCACAATTTCAAGTATGCAAACCAAACTTCTCTTTCGATGATTGGGATCCATTTGCTGAAAGTTATCAATCAGAGGAATTTTTAACCACACACCAAAAACATATTAATGGTGTTAACAATTTTACATTTTTCTCCAGGGTCACAAAAATTTGTTTGAGTATGAAACAAAGAGACACAAAACGAGCATTAAATAAATGATGGGTAAAGGACAAGTTTCAAAATGAAATTAACAACTGATCAAAACCGGTTATTTCATGAGAACGATTTAGTTTTTTTACAAAAATTAAAATAAATAAAATAAGAAAAAACTGATTCTGAGAATATTGGCATGAAATTCTTTTGCATTTAAATTGTATATATAAAAATTAAAATATACAATGCAAGAATAGCTGACCTAAAAAAAAATTTCCACTTCAAAGACATACTATACTAAATTTCAGGTTTTGGAACACCTTTAAAAATAATGTTTGAATGAAAACCTAAATTTCGGAGCTACTAGTTGAACTCAATCGCTTATACTTTGAAGGAAGTTGCGACACCGATGAATGAATGTTTTCTTTATACCTGGAGGCATTCATCAACTCATGAAAATTTATATGGTGTTATTTTAGTCTCCGAAATTTTTCGAATATATTACACACGAAACGTTATTATTCCGTATTAGCACCACAACAACAGTAATGGTGGTCGTTGAAACGATAAAAAATGTTTATGCGGCAGTCTATCAACACTGATTGCACGAATAAACGGAAACGGTGTGCGAACTTCTTAGCAACGATCGTAAAAATTCTAGTAACCCGCAAATTTAATCAATAGTGAAATTATAATAAAACAATGCAACTGCCTCATCACCCGCATAAGTAGCGAAGTAAGTTCGGAACGGCGTTTAAAGTAGGAAATCTCGATTCGCTTTGGCCCTCGGGACCTACAGTCAGTGCAAAGATTGCCTTCGTATTCTCACCTTATGTAAACAGTTGCAAATCAAAAAATACACGACGACGCGAAAGCGTCTTATATCGACGACGAAGCAGAAGAAGCGAGAGAGAAAAAAATAAAAGCAAGCACAGCGTGTTTGTTTTCTCTTTGTCATGCAAATTAATTGCTGGGGGCAGGGGCTGCATAGTAGAGCCCCAAGGCTGCTTCGGGCGGTTCCGGAGATCGTGTTTTCTTTGAATTACGACCTCATTAGTTGACGATTTGCTGAGATAATAAGTAAGGAGAGAAAGGAAAGGGAGGCCGGAGAGAAGTAGAGGAGGAAGGGGGAGATACGACGCTTGTCAAAACAGTGCAAAGGTAATAAGGTTGTGGTGCTTGTTCGCGATGCGTAGGGAACCCTCCTACCTGCGCTGAGCCGTTTCTCCTGAGAGATACCTCTTTTTCTGGTTTGCGGAAATTTCTATTCATCTGGATGAACTTCGTTTCGCAGAGGTCACAGAATCATACGCGAGTCGTCGCCGACGCGGTTTGCGGCGATAGTATTTGCCAAATTCCCCATCGCATATCGCGGCTCGCGGGAGAGAGCGTTTTACGGAAATCTAAACGGAGCCCGTCGGAGAGTGAGTTATTGCTTAAACAAAGATAAAAAACTAGGGTCGAAGAAAGAATTTAGCAAAAATCAGTTTGTTTTTCCCCAACAATCAGGTAAACCACGAGCGGGAAATTTGGGTTATTTCGTAAAGTGAGGGCGAGCATTTTGGGGAAAACAATATTTTTAAAAAATTCGAAGAGGCTTATCTCTAATGAAGGCAAAACAGAACAAAATTTCATTAAAACATTTTTAGCAATCTAGTAACCACTTCGAGTTGTGCTAAACTGTACTTGGTTTTGGAGAGAAAAAAATAAATACTTTTATTTGATTTTCGATCAGCGAAAACAACCGGTATTTCTCTCATCAAGGGATGAATTCACAAAGTAATAGACACTTTCAGTATAACAAACTTTTTTTTAAAGAAAAATCATTAATGGAAAGAATGTCTTTTCTCATCCATCAGATTTTACGAAAGAAGTTTCCGCAAATGGTTCAATCAAAAGCGGACTCTTAACAACCGGATCTCTAAATCAACTCTCCTGGGAGACCGCACGAGCAGAGATTGATGCACCTAAGTCGCGATCTAGAAAACATTGCACATTTTCGTATAATTTTCAAAGAAAACGGACGTTTTTGTATTCAAATCGATCGATCGAGCACAATATTCCACGATCCCGAAAAAAATATTCGGATCAATTGAAGTCCGGATGTGGCAACTCATGCGACAGCGTACGCCTTTTCCATGGTATACATGTCTCCAAGGAGCCTCTGTATCGGTATGTCTCCAATGGTGTCCTTGAAAAAGAGCCTCTCCACTGTATCCCTTCGGACGGATCTGAGAATGGGCACCAGCAGGAGAAGGCGGCCAAATCGGGTCGGCTGCCTCGGGAATCTGCTCCTCACATAATCTCCCAGGATGCATTGCGCCTGGTCCTGAAGCATTTCCACCGGTTGTACATCCGCCAGCCCTGGGGTTTCTATGGTAGGAAAGATGTAAAAGTAATTGGATTAAAGGTGGTGGAGGAAAACGAACGTAATGATCTCCAAGAAATGTGTGTATACACACAAACACACACACAGTGGGGCAAAAGTAGAGATACAGTTGCCTATTTTCTTTTCACTTTCTCCATACGTAGCATAGGGAAAGTATTGGTCACATTTACGAGTCTCTTTCTACATTGTCGTTTGAAACGGGAAATTTTAATAAAATATACATTTTTACCAATATTTTTACATAATCAGTTTAATCGAGCTAAATTCGCAGGAGAATCTTTATGTTTTCATCACGTGATTTATTTCGCATAAAGCGCGTTATCGATAAAATATTTTCAACAAATGAACGTCGCAAAGGGACGTTTTCCTGATCTTCCATCATGTTGGTTTCAACTGAAAATAAGTGAACACGTTTAATGGAAAATGAGAGGTTTTGGACACTAATGCGTTTCTTTTTTCGGTGTAGTGGTAAGCGCGGCAGGAGCAGGCTGCGGAGTGACTATTTTCGAAATGATGTATGTCTGTGTGTGGATGGATGTATGTGATTGTGGGCGCTCTAACTCAAAAAGTAGTTGTCATATTAATACCAAATTTCATATACAGGCGACTCCCGAGTCTCGTTGGGGATGCGTTCCCGAAAACGTGTTCGAATCTCGAATATTCGAGAGTCGAACGCTGTTTTTCCATATACTTGCATGTTATAATCAGGGGATACTTTCCCGCATCTCGGGAAAAAGTCTCCCCTCACGTTCTATAAAGATAAAATAACATTACTAATATGTTAATACAACAATATTAAATTATGAATAAATTATATAATAAATATTTTAAATGTATAATTTATTTTTTGCACTAAAAAGGAAAAATAAATTTGTTTCGACCTTCAAAGATAGATGTATGCAATATGCTTTACAGATAGCCCGGTCCGGATCGCGCGAGTCGTTTGTTACAAACGACTCGCGCGAGCTGGATAACATACCTGCGTACATCTATCTATACATACAACTATTTATCGCAGCGAAATTAATATAAAAGTTATTAAAAATGCAAAAAATAACTTAAGAATAAAGAAACAAAATTAAAAATATTTTCATACCTTAAATCTTTTTCAACTGCGCTTACTGGACTTGGTTTATAAATTGAGAAGTTGGAAGATTTTAGTTGGAAGAAGAGGAGCTATTGGGTGGGGAAGTTTATTGTTGTTATCAAATTACCTGAATTTATCATGTTCTAGAATTTTTTTCTTCTGTTTCACATAAGTGCTAATAGTTGACACATTCCCAACGATCCACAGTGGGACGGATTACCAAAAAGATGGTCATAAATACGGAAGGTATATATTCTCACCTAAAGTCAAATAATGAGGCACTATTGAGAGGAAATAATGTAAATAACAAAATTTGGCGAAATTTTAATGCTTTGAAGCGCATTTCATACGTCAAATTTCAAGAAACGCAATATACTTAAATTTATCCAATCGCATTGATATGAAATTGAAAACTAAAATGCAATTGTATTCAGTCGGTACATGTAGCAATATTTTAGCTTCTTATTATTTACCAGTAATGATCTAAAATATATTAAAAACAAAATGCATAACAATTACGAATGTGAATTATGCTAATAGTAAAAAAATTCATCTAATTTACTTGGTACATTCAAATTGTATTTGCAACATTTTAAAAAATCATGAGGTTTACAAACCACAAAAGATTACTTAAGAGGACATTGATCTTATAGAACTAGATCGTTATTTACAAAATGTACAAACATAATTATTGTCATCGTGTTCACAAAGATAAAATGTATTAATTAAGAGGACATTGTTCTTAAAGAACTAGATCGTTACTTACAAAATGTACAAACTTAATTATTGTCATCGTGTTCACAAAGATAAAATGTATTCAGAAAATCAGGAAATTAATTACTGAAATCGTTTTTACAAAGACAAAATTATTTACATAATATACAAAATTAATTGCTATCACTGTTTTCGGAATCATACGAATCTGTTTCCTCCTTTTCAGTTTCAGATAATTCGATCTTAGGAGATGTCAACAATAACAAAACTTCTTTAGGGAAAGGCGCTTTTTTCTTTTGAGGTAATTTCTTCATGCTAGAAATGAGAGGATCAGAAGATATGAGAAGCCTCTTGATGAGATCCTCTATTGTCTTCCTTCTAGACATCTTACGTGAAAATCCCTCACGGAAAATTTTAATGTCCTTATTTCTGGCTTCCTGCGCCTCCTCCGATAACTGCCCTATAGGTAATATGCTCGCAGATGTGACCTGAGAGCTATGAATTAAAATTTTGTGTATAGTAGTCGGCATGTTGTACCAAGAGTACTTTTCCACGAATAGTCTTGCTGTTGATACTGCATAGTCTTTAAAAGCAGTTATATTTATGTCATACCCGGATGACAAAGACTGAAGTATGGTTCCAAATCTCTTGATTATTTGAAAATCAACTCCTGTAATCGATGAAGATATTTCGGGATTTGCGAAAAATGTGCGGGCAGTATTACCATCATTAGTACTTCCATAGCCCGGTTTTGGCCGATCAACAAGAAGGGCCAATTGTTTTTTAAATTCCATTTGAATTCTTTCTTTGTTTACCGCCACTGTTTTTTTTTCAATCTCATTGTCAGTTCGCGCCTGCCATTTTTTAATAGGCAGCTTGTATGACAAATTAAGCAAAGCTTCAAAAAAACGAACAATTTCTCAGTACTAAAGTATAGTTTAAAACATATTAATTTCTCATTACTAAAATGAATTTTGAACATTTCTAAAGCGTTAAAAGCATTGTTACTGTTACAGCGGGAATATATTAGCGCCTTTTCTTGTACCGTAAAAAATTATTTGTTAATAATAGAAAATAAAGATTTTACCGTAGAATTGTATTAATTTCAGCATGTTTGCAGTACGCCGCATTACATAGAAGTTTATTTATAATGAATATAGTTTTAATTTGTTAATTATCATACTGTCAACTAATATTGTATGACAAATATCAGCTCAAATTTATAGTGTCGCACCAACGTATACAAACAAGAAAAAATTTTTTTGGCGCAAATATGCGCAAAATGTTTTTACATTTTCAGAAAATAGAATGCCTACGCTTTATTACCCAGTATAAAAGTTTGTTTAATAAAGCTTAATACTATACTAAAAGTCCTTATGAACAAAATATTTACATACGTATTTTAAATTTTATGCTTAGTCAAAGAAAAACCTTAAAAAAATACAAATGAACGGGATTAAAGTTTTAAAATGTATAATGAAGTTTTAACATACCCTCAGCAACAGAATCCATATTAAAGTTATGTCACAATATAAGTGTTAAAAGGAATTAACGAAGGCAAACCACAACGATGTGACTCACACGCTACTAGACGTCAAGCAAACGTTACTGTAGGCCACCAATTTTGAAATGATACAGTGTCAAGAGATTGCATAAAAGGAGTGTTTTATTACCGATACTTTGTGCGTAGGTCGTTTTAGACTACATTTAGAATAATAAACAGGAAATATCTGACATTTTGATTTTTTCATTTATGACCAGGTTTTCCGTAATTTGTCCCACTGTGCGATCGTACGATTTCAGTATGGCTTTCAGTATGTGTTTCTGACACTGATCATCTACCGAAAGTTTTAAAAGTTTTTCCAGTTTAGGAATCACAACACCGCGCCTAGGACTGTTTATTGTTGTTATCAAATTACGTGACTTTATCACATCTTCTAGAATTTTCTCCTCTGTTTCACATAAGTGCTAATAGTTGACACATTCCCAACGATCGTACGATTTCAGTATGGCTTTCAGTATGTGTTTCTGACACTGATCATCTACCGAAAGTTTTAAAAGTTTTTCCAGTTTAGGAATCACAACACCGCGCCTAGGACTGTTTATTGTTGTTATCAAATTACGTGACTTTATCACATCTTCTAGAATTTTCTCCTCTGTTTCACATAAGTGCTAATAGTTGACACATTCCCAACGATCCACAGTGGGACGGATTACCAAAAAGATGGTCATAAATACGGAAGGTATATATTCTCACCTAAAGTCAAATAATGAGGCACTATTGAGAGGAAATAATGTAAATAACAAAATTTGGCGAAATTTTAATGCTTTGAAGCGCATTTCATACGTCAAATTTCAAGAAACGCAATATACTTAAATTTATCCAATCGCATTGATATGAAATTGAAAACTAAAATGCAATTGTATTCAGTCGGTACATGTAGCAATATTTTAGCTTCTTATTATTTACCAGTAATGATCTAAAATATATTAAAAACAAAATGCATAACAATTACGAATGTGAATTATGCTAATAGTAAAAAAATTCATCTAATTTACTTGGTACATTCAAATTGTATTTGCAACATTTTAAAAAATCATGAGGTTTACAAACCACAAAAGATTACTTAAGAGGACATTGATCTTATAGAACTAGATCGTTATTTACAAAATGTACAAACATAATTATTGTCATCGTGTTCACAAAGATAAAATGTATTAATTAAGAGGACATTGTTCTTAAAGAACTAGATCGTTACTTACAAAATGTACAAACTTAATTATTGTCATCGTGTTCACAAAGATAAAATGTATTCAGAAAATCAGGAAATTAATTACTGAAATCGTTTTTACAAAGACAAAATTATTTACATAATATACAAAATTAATTGCTATCACTGTTTTCGGAATCATACGAATCTGTTTCCTCCTTTTCAGTTTCAGATAATTCGATCTTAGGAGATGTCAACAATAACAAAACTTCTTTAGGGAAAGGCGCTTTTTTCTTTTGAGGTAATTTCTTCATGCTAGAAATGAGAGGATCAGAAGATATGAGAAGCCTCTTGATGAGATCCTCTATTGTCTTCCTTCTAGACATCTTACGTGAAAATCCCTCACGGAAAATTTTAATGTCCTTATTTCTGGCTTCCTGCGCCTCCTCCGATAACTGCCCTATAGGTAATATGCTCGCAGATGTGACCTGAGAGCTATGAATTAAAATTTTGTGTATAGTAGTCGGCATGTTGTACCAAGAGTACTTTTCCACGAATAGTCTTGCTGTTGATACTGCATAGTCTTTAAAAGCAGTTATATTTATGTCATACCCGGATGACAAAGACTGAAGTATGGTTCCAAATCTCTTGATTATTTGAAAATCAACTCCTGTAATCGATGAAGATATTTCGGGATTTGCGAAAAATGTGCGGGCAGTATTACCATCATTAGTACTTCCATAGCCCGGTTTTGGCCGATCAACAAGAAGGGCCAATTGTTTTTTAAATTCCATTTGAATTCTTTCTTTGTTTACCGCCACTGTTTTTTTTTCAATCTCATTGTCAGTTCGCGCCTGCCATTTTTTAATAGGCAGCTTGTATGACAAATTAAGCAAAGCTTCAAAAAAACGAACAATTTCTCAGTACTAAAGTATAGTTTAAAACATATTAATTTCTCATTACTAAAATGAATTTTGAACATTTCTAAAGCGTTAAAAGCATTGTTACTGTTACAGCGGGAATATATTAGCGCCTTTTCTTGTACCGTAAAAAATTATTTGTTAATAATAGAAAATAAAGATTTTACCGTAGAATTGTATTAATTTCAGCATGTTTGCAGTACGCCGCATTACATAGAAGTTTATTTATAATGAATATAGTTTTAATTTGTTAATTATCATACTGTCAACTAATATTGTATGACAAATATCAGCTCAAATTTATAGTGTCGCACCAACGTATACAAACAAGAAAAAATTTTTTTGGCGCAAATATGCGCAAAATGTTTTTACATTTTCAGAAAATAGAATGCCTACGCTTTATTACCCAGTATAAAAGTTTGTTTAATAAAGCTTAATACTATACTAAAAGTCCTTATGAACAAAATATTTACATACGTATTTTAAATTTTATGCTTAGTCAAAGAAAAACCTTAAAAAAATACAAATGAACGGGATTAAAGTTTTAAAATGTATAATGAAGTTTTAACATACCCTCAGCAACAGAATCCATATTAAAGTTATGTCACAATATAAGTGTTAAAAGGAATTAACGAAGGCAAACCACAACGATGTGACTCACACGCTACTAGACGTCAAGCAAACGTTACTGTAGGCCACCAATTTTGAAATGATACAGTGTCAAGAGATTGCATAAAAGGAGTGTTTTATTACCGATACTTTGTGCGTAGGTCGTTTTAGACTACATTTAGAATAATAAACAGGAAATATCTGACATTTTGATTTTTTCATTTATGACCAGGTTTTCCGTAATTTGTCCCACTGTGCGATCGTACGATTTCAGTATGGCTTTCAGTATGTGTTTCTGACACTGATCATCTACCGAAAGTTTTAAAAGTTTTTCCAGTTTAGGAATCACAACACCGCGCCTAGGACTGTTTATTGTTGTTATCAAATTACGTGACTTTATCACATCTTCTAGAATTTTCTCCTCTGTTTCACATAAGTGCTAATAGTTGACACATTCCCAACGATCGTACGATTTCAGTATGGCTTTCAGTATGTGTTTCTGACACTGATCATCTACCGAAAGTTTTAAAAGTTTTTCCAGTTTAGGAATCACAACACCGCGCCTAGGACTGTTTATTGTTGTTATCAAATTACGTGACTTTATCACATCTTCTAGAATTTTCTCCTCTGTTTCACATAAGTGCTAATAGTTGACACATTCCCAACGATCCACAGTGGGACGGATTACCAAAAAGATGGTCATAAATACGGAAGGTATATATTCTCACCTAAAGTCAAATAATGAGGCACTATTGAGAGGAAATAATGTAAATAACAAAATTTGGCGAAATTTTAATGCTTTGAAGCGCATTTCATACGTCAAATTTCAAGAAACGCAATATACTTAAATTTATCCAATCGCATTGATATGAAATTGAAAACTAAAATGCAATTGTATTCAGTCGGTACATGTAGCAATATTTTAGCTTCTTATTATTTACCAGTAATGATCTAAAATATATTAAAAACAAAATGCATAACAATTACGAATGTGAATTATGCTAATAGTAAAAAAATTCATCTAATTTACTTGGTACATTCAAATTGTATTTGCAACATTTTAAAAAATCATGAGGTTTACAAACCACAAAAGATTACTTAAGAGGACATTGATCTTATAGAACTAGATCGTTATTTACAAAATGTACAAACATAATTATTGTCATCGTGTTCACAAAGATAAAATGTATTAATTAAGAGGACATTGTTCTTAAAGAACTAGATCGTTACTTACAAAATGTACAAACTTAATTATTGTCATCGTGTTCACAAAGATAAAATGTATTCAGAAAATCAGGAAATTAATTACTGAAATCGTTTTTACAAAGACAAAATTATTTACATAATATACAAAATTAATTGCTATCACTGTTTTCGGAATCATACGAATCTGTTTCCTCCTTTTCAGTTTCAGATAATTCGATCTTAGGAGATGTCAACAATAACAAAACTTCTTTAGGGAAAGGCGCTTTTTTCTTTTGAGGTAATTTCTTCATGCTAGAAATGAGAGGATCAGAAGATATGAGAAGCCTCTTGATGAGATCCTCTATTGTCTTCCTTCTAGACATCTTACGTGAAAATCCCTCACGGAAAATTTTAATGTCCTTATTTCTGGCTTCCTGCGCCTCCTCCGATAACTGCCCTATAGGTAATATGCTCGCAGATGTGACCTGAGAGCTATGAATTAAAATTTTGTGTATAGTAGTCGGCATGTTGTACCAAGAGTACTTTTCCACGAATAGTCTTGCTGTTGATACTGCATAGTCTTTAAAAGCAGTTATATTTATGTCATACCCGGATGACAAAGACTGAAGTATGGTTCCAAATCTCTTGATTATTTGAAAATCAACTCCTGTAATCGATGAAGATATTTCGGGATTTGCGAAAAATGTGCGGGCAGTATTACCATCATTAGTACTTCCATAGCCCGGTTTTGGCCGATCAACAAGAAGGGCCAATTGTTTTTTAAATTCCATTTGAATTCTTTCTTTGTTTACCGCCACTGTTTTTTTTTCAATCTCATTGTCAGTTCGCGCCTGCCATTTTTTAATAGGCAGCTTGTATGACAAATTAAGCAAAGCTTCAAAAAAACGAACAATTTCTCAGTACTAAAGTATAGTTTAAAACATATTAATTTCTCATTACTAAAATGAATTTTGAACATTTCTAAAGCGTTAAAAGCATTGTTACTGTTACAGCGGGAATATATTAGCGCCTTTTCTTGTACCGTAAAAAATTATTTGTTAATAATAGAAAATAAAGATTTTACCGTAGAATTGTATTAATTTCAGCATGTTTGCAGTACGCCGCATTACATAGAAGTTTATTTATAATGAATATAGTTTTAATTTGTTAATTATCATACTGTCAACTAATATTGTATGACAAATATCAGCTCAAATTTATAGTGTCGCACCAACGTATACAAACAAGAAAAAATTTTTTTGGCGCAAATATGCGCAAAATGTTTTTACATTTTCAGAAAATAGAATGCCTACGCTTTATTACCCAGTATAAAAGTTTGTTTAATAAAGCTTAATACTATACTAAAAGTCCTTATGAACAAAATATTTACATACGTATTTTAAATTTTATGCTTAGTCAAAGAAAAACCTTAAAAAAATACAAATGAACGGGATTAAAGTTTTAAAATGTATAATGAAGTTTTAACATACCCTCAGCAACAGAATCCATATTAAAGTTATGTCACAATATAAGTGTTAAAAGGAATTAACGAAGGCAAACCACAACGATGTGACTCACACGCTACTAGACGTCAAGCAAACGTTACTGTAGGCCACCAATTTTGAAATGATACAGTGTCAAGAGATTGCATAAAAGGAGTGTTTTATTACCGATACTTTGTGCGTAGGTCGTTTTAGACTACATTTAGAATAATAAACAGGAAATATCTGACATTTTGATTTTTTCATTTATGACCAGGTTTTCCGTAATTTGTCCCACTGTGCGATCGTACGATTTCAGTATGGCTTTCAGTATGTGTTTCTGACACTGATCATCTACCGAAAGTTTTAAAAGTTTTTCCAGTTTAGGAATCACAACACCGCGCCTAGGACTGTTTATTGTTGTTATCAAATTACGTGACTTTATCACATCTTCTAGAATTTTCTCCTCTGTTTCACATAAGTGCTAATAGTTGACACATTCCCAACGATCGTACGATTTCAGTATGGCTTTCAGTATGTGTTTCTGACACTGATCATCTACCGAAAGTTTTAAAAGTTTTTCCAGTTTAGGAATCACAACACCGCGCCTAGGACTGTTTATTGTTGTTATCAAATTACGTGACTTTATCACATCTTCTAGAATTTTCTCCTCTGTTTCACATAAGTGCTAATAGTTGACACATTCCCAACGATCGTACGATTTCAGTATGGCTTTCAGTATGTGTTTCTGACACTGATCATCTACCGAAAGTTTTAAAAGTTTTTCCAGTTTAGGAATCACAACACCGCGCCTAGGACTGTTTATTGTTGTTATCAAATTACGTGACTTTATCACATCTTCTAGAATTTTCTCCTCTGTTTCACATAAGTGCTAATAGTTGACACATTCCCAACGATCGTACGATTTCAGTATGGCTTTCAGTATGTGTTTCTGACACTGATCATCTACCCAATGTTTTAAAAATTTTTCCGTTTAAGAATCACAACACCGCGCCTAGGACTGTTTATTGTTGTCATCAAATTACGTGAATTTATCATATGTTCTAGAATTTTCTCCTCTGTTTCACATAAGTGCTAATAGTTGACACATTCCCAACGATCGTGCGATTTCAGCTTGGCTTTCACCTTTCTCAATACGCTTAAAATTTCTAATTTCAATTCATAACTATGAATCTTATGCCCTCTTTTATTTGATTCCCTTACATTATCACTATTACATTTCCTTTTAGATGCCATGTCAAGTGATAAATTTATAAATAAATCAATAAAATAAATAAATTTAAATGAAAGATTAACAGAAAAAAGAGTGAAATCATCACAGAGTCAAACAATTAGAGCTGATATAACTACGTCTACACCAAAACTAAACTTCGCGTTTGGTCGGAACCAATAACTACGCTAAGATTATTCCGCGTATATTATCGATTGGCGGGATCGAAATCTCGAATTAATCGAGAGACGAACAATCGACAGTCGGGAGTCGTCTGTATAACACTTTAGGGTGTGCACAAAGAACTGATTAGTTTTTGGACAATACCGGTTAACCAGAAGTCGAGGTTTATTCGAAACCCAATTCGGTTTTTGCGATATCTACAACAAGAAAACGCTTGATGTCTTTGTCGGTGTGTGGCCGGACGGTCTCATCAGTTAGTTATGCAAACTGGCCGATAGATGGCAGCACTTGCCAGTACAATTAGTGCTGACCCTCCTGCCACTTTCTATAACTAATTGCGGTCGCACCTATATTCATTTACGTAAATTGGATGGATGGTACTTACGTAGGTACATATTAACGGGGAGCCCAACTTAAAAATATATATACGAAACAAATACCATTTAAAGCATGTTTTAATTTTTAAGAACATTAAAATAAACCAATTAACATTTATATTTATATTCCTTTTAGATAACAAGAAAAAACAATCACATTTTAATTTCTGGTGGCCAATATTTAGTAATTTCTTCTAAAATGGTATCAAAAGCGTATCGATTGATCGCTTTGTTATAGATAACAATAGAAAAAACAATCACATTTTAATTTCTGGTGGCCAATATTTAGCAATTTCTTCTAAAATGCTTTCAAAAGCATCTCGACTGATCGGCCTGTCGCGACATTTACAAACCCGATCACCGGACAACGGGGAGGGAAAGTTTGGTTCCAGCGAGGCGAAGGCCGCGGTAGCGCCCAGAGACGACTAAAATAAAAAGAAAGCGAGCCGAAGGCTCGCCAATATCCTCTCTATTTACGGCGCAACAGTCAAGCGAGATATAATTCCTTTGTAGACTACAGATATCTTGGTAGAAATCAATCGGTACTTGCGTATTAAGTTGGGCTCCCCGTTAATACGTAAGTAGCGGATGGATAAATGCGGTAAATTACATCTTTTAAAACATGCTAATGTTTGAAATAATTCGACGATGTTTTAACGTGCCTTTGTTGTCTTATTGAAGTCTTTCTGCATATTAAAGGCAGTTGCTTGCGCTGTGCCTTCGCGTTATCTGAATATAACAGATATTATGAAAATAATTTTTTTCCAGCTGTTTATTTTTAATTCGCGTCAATCCAATTATAGGGTAACCAACCAAACAACAATTACATAAATAAATAAAGTATATGCGCTGATTGCGTGTGTATTGAGATATCTATTGAGATTGTTCTTAACTGCTGTTTAGTGGAATTGAACGATTGATTGTTATTACTTACTAAATATTGCTTCTCACATGGACAGCTGTATGTAGCCATAACTAGAACGTGACACACATAATTTGAAATTTTGGGTTAAGGTTAAAGATAATCAAGGGCAATTTCTGTTAAACGAAAGAATATTTACAAGGAACGTCGTTATAAGATAAAATAATAAAATAATATTATTGCGGTATAAGACTGTTTTCCTCTTATTTTTTAAAAAGTATTCCTTTGTTTTCATTTGCAGCCCTTTCCAATCTTATTCAAATATTATAATTTTATCATTTGTTTGTTTATTTTATTTTTATATTGTTTGTTTTCAAAGGCCGTTTTAAACGGGCTCATTCGCCTAGTTTCTCCGATAATACGTAATTATTGTATACATTAACCATTACAAAAAATGTATAAAATATAATTTCCAACATCTTTTATTTCAAACAATTTTCCATAGCAGTTATTGTTTAGGAATTATTTATAAATAATTGGTGTTTTCGGTTTTCATCGAATATGTTCGTTAAAACGCAGTTATTTACAATCTCTATATGGAACAAAGTTATAGAAAATAACATTCCTTCCAACTTTTGTTTGAAACAATTTTTTGTAGAACCATCCATTTCGGAGATATTTAACTTTTTCTTAATTTCCAGTATACAGCGCCACCACCATCTAGCGGTGAATTCTGTAAACATATACAAAATATAATTGACGGCAATAAGATCGACTGTATTTTTTACAATACGAAAGAATAATTTTGCCTTATGATGCTATTCATAATTATTTAAATATTTATACCGCAAATGTGGAGAAAGTCATGTGTTGGCCACATTAGATTTTTTCTTTTTATTATTATTTTTATTTGGAGGTAGATAATAGACAGTGATGGATAGGAATTTGAATGCAAGTGGCTACTCAAACAATACTAGAAGACCGAGAATGCGGAATTTGTCCGGACGAAGTGACGTGAGCTCTTCAACACCACTCCCCTTAAGCAGGCTATCCATTTACAGACTTCGTGACAAATTCAACCGGACAGGGTCCATCGCTAATGTACCAAAGAGTGGTCGACCAATAACTATTACCATCCCTGAAAATGAAATGTTAGTGGCACAAGCATTCGTGCAAAGTCCAAAGAAATAGACCAGGAGAGCTTTTAAAGAGCTAGAAATTTCACGCAGATCTTTGCGTCGCGACGCGTCGGTTGATAGAGCGTTTACATTTAGAGCCGTATTGACCGAGGCTGATACACGGTTTGTTAGAAGATGACCCCCAGATCGACGCTTGCAATTCTGCGAGATCATACTGAATGAAGTAAGACAGGGCAGTGTATTCTAGAAAATTATCTGGTCCGATAATGCTTGATTCAAATTGTCAAGCCATGTCAGCAGACACAACTGTGTTTACTGGTCATCCGAAAACCCCCACGTCACGATAGAAGAACAGCTAAACTAACCAGGTGTTACAGTTTGGGGTGGAATTTCATGTTTTGGAATCATGGGACCTGTGTTCTTCGATAACACAGTCAAAGTAGACACGTATCTGAACATGTTGAGGGACATCGTAATACCACAACTGCACTAGCACCCGAATCATGCAGAATTGTTCTTCCAGCAGGATGGTGTTCCGCCTAATTATCGCCTCGAGAGGTGTGTTCCTTACTAGGCCAAGAATTTTCCTAAAAGTGGATAGATCTGCGAGGGTCAATCAAATGGCCACCACGGTCACCAGACCTCACGCCCATGGACTTTTTCTTTTGGGTAGTCAATAATAGCAAGGTGTACAGCCGGAAACCTCTTACTATCGACGATCTCAAACATTTCATCAGTAACGCATTTTAGGAAGTAGATGCAAACAAATATCTTTGTGAAAAAGTATGTCGCAGTATGGCAGACAGATTCCAGGAATGTGGGAGCAATGAGGGCAAATATTTTGAGCACCTAAGGAACTAACATTTATATGTGTTTTCTCTCTTTCACAGCTCATATATAACAACTGTATACCTGCAAATAAAAATAATAATAAAACGAAAATAGGCAACTGTATACCTACTTTTTCCCCACTCTGTGTGTGTGTGTGTGTATATATATATATATATATATATATATATATATATATATATAAATAATCCCTTTGTCAGCACATGAGAGAGAGACGAAGGGATAACAAAGAAAGCTTCTATTGACTTGTGTAAATGTGTCTCTCCGATACCCAAACAACTCTCCTTTTGGTAGGTGTTCACTGGGTCTCTTTCACTCAACATCTAGTGCTTTTCTATTGTAAATTTAAAGCCCTTTGAAACATCTAACAATAACACGGGCATGAGAATTACTTCTTTCTGTAATTCTGATGACATTTATGTATTTAAGGCACTTACCAGGAGAGAACAAAACGACGGCTTTCATACACCCACATTCACTTCCATCTGGCGAGAGCTGACGGAATCTGCCCATTATCTCCTGCAAGTATTTAAAGAAATGTAAATTATAGAAGCAAAGTACAATGAGTAGAAGTAATAATAGAAAACTGGATATCAGTCGACGTAAATTTTAGGAAGTGCCGGTGTTTAGTTTATTTGGGAGTACAGCAAGAGCTATGTTACACGTAATATAGCAATTATGCAAAGAAACTGGGTTTTTCAACACATGCTACGTCATTTAAGAAGCCTGTTTGTTTCGTTTAATGCTTTTGCATCATATGAGAAGAAAATATGGTCAGTGTTCTACACTTATGCGTTCGGTTTTTCTTTCTGTCTGACGCGCTAACTCCTTAACAAAAGCAACTAAAAACTTTGTTTTTCATCAGTTGATTTAGTATTTTGACTTGTTGTGCATGTTTTCTCGATTTGTTCGTCTTTCTGTCTAAAGTATTTTTTTAAACATTGCCATTTACTGTCTGTTTCAGCAGTCCTTTCCTCATTTGTTCAATATGGCACTTACGATGATGATGATGCACAAATTATATTTATGTGTTGATTAACTAATATAATAACTCCTTTCATATATTGCATTATCGTGGTATATTATTTCTAGTATTAATAACCCAAATGTAACTACTTATAAATTGCTAAAAAAACTTCTCAGTTAACAGTGTCTGTTATCGTTGGAAGTGTGTTACCACCTCTGATATCTCTAAAGCAGTGAAAATTTTAAAAAATTCCAAGAGTAGAGATATCTATGATATTTCCAACAATTTGATCAAATCCGTAGTTTATTTTATTGCTCTTCCCCTTTCCATTGTCATCAACAACCGTTTTCAATCTGGTTACTTTCCTGATGCCTTAAAGTACTCTAAGGCAGTGCTCTCCAACTGGTGTGCTGTGGCGCATTAGTGTGCCGCAAGGAAGGCACTAGTGTGCCGCATACTCTGCGGATGTTTAATTTTCACAAAAGCGTTTGGAGCAAACAAATTCGCATAAATTTTATCATCCAAGGAATTTATCCCGAAATACAAGAGGAATTGATAGACCTTAGCAATGATCATACAACTTAAAATTAGTATGCTACCTTTACAGGTATTTTGGCATCTATCTAAAGATGAATATCATTCAATATCTGAATATGCCATCGATATGACGTTCCAAATTCAACAACGTATTTATGCGAATTTAGTTGTTCGTCAACGGCCGATATTAAAAATATCAAAAGTGCATAGATGAAGAAGTTCTTGTAGCTCTTTCTATTATCGAGCCAAATATAAAGCGTTTTTGTACCAAAAGGGAAAGCCTAAATTTTCCATCGAAGAACATAACAGTTTTACATGATGAATTATTTATGTACTTAATTTACAATAAATTATCCAATCATTTGAATATTACTATATCAATCATAACTATTTAATAAAATTGCGAATTATACCTACTTGTTTGATGCTAGTTTTTTCTTTAAAAATGTGTATTTACGCAGTGAAATTAATTAGGGGTGGTATGGTGTGCCGCGATGTTTTTAAACATGCATTAGGTGTGCCGTGGAGCAAAACAGGTTGGAGAGCACTGCTCTAAGGTGACCCCTATTTATAAGCATGGTAAAAAAGGTACTCCCAGCAGTTACTGCCCCATTTCTAATGTCCCTATTCTTGGTAAAGTTATTGAAATAATTGCCAACTCATAAATCTGTGCACATTTTGAATCTCATAACTTATTTACTACCTCGCAATATGGTTTCCGCCATGGAAAATCCACCGTACAAGCTGCTGAAAATGTGGTTAAGCAAATTCTCCATGCCTTTCAGGAAAGTTATTGCTTGTCACTTACACTGTGTGACCTTTCCTCAGCTTTTGATTGTGTTGAGCAAAGTTATCTTCTGCACAAGTTGCAGTACTATGGGTTGCATGATGATGAACTGATATTTGTGAAATCTTACTTAACTGGTCGTAAACAAATGGTACAAATTAATGGTGCTCAGTCTGATTTCCTCACTGTCAGGCATTGTGTACCTCAGGGTTCTGTGCTTGGTCCGTTATTATTTCTGATAATGATCAATGATCTGCCTGCTAACATATCCACTAATACTGTTTTATATGCTGATGATACAGCCTTTGTGCAAAGTTATGTGAACCCAAGCCAAGCACTTGACCTGTCCATGCATGTTCAAACACAGGCAAATCTTTGGTTCTCTGCTAACAAATTCCTCCTGAATTCTAATAAAACCAAACACTTATTGTGTACCCCGAGAAATTTTGCTAATGACATTGATTCTGTCAATTTACTTGGTATTCATATCGATTCCAAACTAACCTGGAGTAGACTTGTTGCTGTAGTCTGTAAAAAAAAACTTGCCAGGTCATTATTTATACTTAGAAAACTGAAGATTTGTGTGCTAGTTGAATTTTTTAAATCTGCATATTTTGCTTTCTTTCAAAGTCATCTCATCTATGGCTTGACATTATGGGGGCATGCTAGTGAAGTGAAACTTGTGCTCACCCTCCAAAAAAGGGCAGTCAGGATCATAACAAACTCTGGCCCACAAGTTCACTGTCATCCTCCTTTTATTAGCCTCAAGATTATGACAATCTATAATGTATATGTTTTATACCAGCTAATGTATGTTAAAGACAATATGTCCTCTTTCACCTCCAGGGCAGGAATACATAACCATGATACCAGGTTAAAAAATTAATTTGATATTACCTTTTGTAGACTTTTCAAAATCCAGAAACAATCTGATAACCTCTGTTTAAAAATGTATAATATGTTACCGCACTCTGCTAACTTGGCTAGCATAAAAATCTTCAGAACTGTCATTGAAAAGTGGCTGGTCATCCGACTGCTCTATTCCATTGAGGAATATTTTGAACTAGACTTTTCTACATTAGTGTTTTGACCTGTAAAATGTTTGTTATATCTTTTATTTTTGTAATCCTAGATTTACCTTGACTTTGTATTTTTGACGACATCTATGGTGGTGTATGCCACCCTAAAGATGAATAAAGTATTATTATTATTGGGTCATTTATCAATAATTTGAGACCTCGATTTCTGTCATCTTGGTTTTCGTAGCTATTTAAATGTTTTAAAACCTCAACTGAGTGACATGGAAAATCCTAAAAGTTAATACAAAGAGTTTTCCAAAATTTCAACTTGATAATTAAACATTCAACAAAAGAAGTTTGCACTGTTTTTCTGATCCAATAATTATTACCGGATTTTTCACTTCTAATGAACAAAAAATGCCATTTTCGCTGATTTTGGCCCGTAAAAATTTGTCACTTTAGTTACTCATGTAATGCGATGGATTCGACTGAAAAACTTTAGGATTAAGAAAATAAAGAAGACGATCGTTTTTGTAAGCATAAACTTCAATAATTACATGTCTCTTGAAACAGCCTTTTAAAAGGTTAAGTAAACTTTGTTGTGTTTGACGTGGAAGCAGGGTCCGGGAGAAGGGGGAGGGGAGGGGGCAGCAGGTGCAAATAACAGGGGTCCGGGCTTAAGTGGGGGCCCGCTATCTCAGGCAAAAGTTTCCTTTGAAGTTGAATCACAATACCTGCAAACCATTAACTTTGTTATCAACGTTTATACATTCTGAATACACATTTTCTTTGCCTTAAATTAAACCAATGTCTTTATTAAACTATATTATCGTTTAGTACTTGTATTGTCGTTAATGTCACTTCCTCAATTTCATGCTTATTTACATTCTTTGAACTTTTCATAAAAATAAAAATTATATTATATTATTAAAGATGTACTTTTTTATTTGCTGATAAAAAATTTACTGCACTAAATACACACACATATACATATAGTGAAAATTGTACTCAATAGTAGTTGAAGAAAGGGAGCGAAAAAAGCACCTGGGCCCGGAATTTGTCTCCCGGGCCGTGGGTGGAAGTAGATTATATTATATCGCATCCTATAGGGATAAACTTCCCCAGGAGAACTCACCTGAATGGTGTTGACCTCTATATCAGTGGGGTGGTCGCGGGGGAGGCGGCCCCTGGCCTCCACGCCACCCAGAAGTTCGGAGAGGTCCCATGGGATAGACCATTGGGCGAGGTGAAGAAGGAACAGCTCTTTCCAGGACTCTTGAAGGAGCAAAAGCTGTGGAAAGGAGAAAAAGGCGAATGAGGTCTCATCTCGGCGAGTTTCTTTCGACATATTTTAAATCTCTCTCTCTCTCTCTTTAGTTAGGAAAAACAAAAGGTGGACTGGAAAGAAGGTTCACCGGATTTTCGACCGATTGGCCGGTCGGATGCTAATTAACGGCGACGTAAGCAGCACAATGTGTAAAAGATTTCTCTTTACAACTAAAATTTAATTACGACCGAAGTATAGGTAACAGAGAAATGAAATTTTATTTTAACTGCACACTTTTACATGGGACGTCTGCCGCATAACAAATGGAATGAGTTATTCATTAAACTGAATTAAATTGTTCAACGACTTGTGTTACCTAAGTTGCATAGAGGGCCCTGTTATACTCTGTATAGCTGAGCCTGTATACGGATATTTATTCTCTTAACGAATATGGGCAACACTTTATTCTTAATCTAAAGACGGAATGATTATTACGTGTTTCGAACCTATTTTTAAAAAATTTATTACTAGAGACAGTTTGAATAATAACAATACCTTAAAATTTTCATTTAGGCTGTTTTGTTAGACTTACACCTGCTACAATTAATTACATGAACAGTTTAAGTAAAAACAATTCTTGCAATTTATACTAATTAGCCGTAGGCGAAACTTCGGGTTCTTTCGAGAAAAATATCCTATGACATTTTTCAAGATGATTTTTTATTTGAGACTGTTATGAGACAGGATTAGAGTTTATTATTAATTCATTCGTCGGGACTATGGAATCATCACCTAATGAATATGATGTTTATTAATTTGAAAGAAAGGCTCGACATTCTGCATACTAAAAGGTGATAAAATATCAAATTTCAATTAACCTCGCTACAGAGAACCAAAGAGTCGAAAGAGCTCATGAATAATTATGAATACAAATCCAATCTGCTCTTAATTGGCAATGACTGATAAATTCTTGGGAATAAGCGAGATCATTCCATATAATTCTTCCACTTCTTCTGTCATTTTACGTCAATACCCGCAAAAGACACGATTAATATTAAGTGACAATGATGCACTTACCTGATCCCTTTTGGAGAGCGTTTGGAATGGCGCGAGGCACCTGACCCACCTGACCGCCATGAACAGCAGTCTGGCTGTCGTCTCCTGTCGAAGAAAATCATGTTGTATTGGTTGAGAGACGTGTTTTCGAGTTCGGTTGGGAGAGATTACAATAAAACATCCACGTGTATTCCAAACATCACGAGACTATCAATAATTTCCATAGCATTAACAGATTTGTTTTCAGATTTTGGGCTTCCGAAACTATGAATTTTAACGTTATAAACATGTGCAATCTATCTTAACATAAGCGTCGTTCATTTCGTCATCACTTTAAGCGTACTTGGGAGTAGGCGACCATAAAAAACTGCTCTAAAGGGTACACGACTATCAAAAGAAAGCTCTAAGGGGGACTCGAGTAAAATAAACCGCTAACGGCCGTGGTTCTCCGTATGTCGCACTACAAAGAAGTCGCCCATTTATTATAACTCTTCCATATATTTTAATGAACATTTCAATGAAAATTAAACATAACAATTGCGAGTGCCATTGCCCGCCTGCCAAAATACAAGTTCATTATTTTACGCTTAAATGTTAGCCGGAATGTGCTTTGGCCGAATGAAGAAGGTTGAAAGGTAAAGAGAAAAACTTCGATTTTTACCTAGATGAGTTCAAGACTGAAAAAGTACGTAGTTATCTTAACTATATCAAATAGTCATACCAAAGTTACGTATTTCAAAAAAACATGCGCGCATTTCAAGTTGTAACGCATCCGTAGATTCTAAAGAATATACTTTCGGTGAATCGCCTTAGAAGGCGACTGCATTTTAGTCATGTGCGCTTCTGGTTTTTCGTAACCTTGTTTTCCCTACTTAACTGGAGATACTACTTGCTTTTAAAATTTTTTATATTGAGGTGCTTATATTTTCATTTTTTCTGCCGTAACACTAGTTCGATTATTCTCTCTAGAGCGTTCCATCTTAAAGATTCAGTACGGTTTCAAACGGCATCTTTTCTCCCCTCTCCTGCAGACTAAAAAATCCAATTGATCTAATTTTGGTCAAAATTCAATTTTTGGCTATAAATAGTATTTTATTCTATTTATTTTATTTAAACGGAGTTAGTTAATAAAATGACACAAAAATATGATGATTTTCTATATTATCACATCTTTGAACAAAAGATATAAGCTTATAATTTCAATAAAGATTTGATATAAAACCACTTTTTCAAAAATCGATTAATTATAAAGTATACCTATAACTTGCATGAACATACAGTTAGGTATAATATTAAATTAAACAGTAAATCATTTAACTTATCCCCGTCAAGAATAACGTTTATTCCACTATCGGTGTATATGTCTTCACTTTCGCTCTCAGAAGAGGATGACTCATTCTCTCTCTCTCATATTCATCAGCTGCTAACAGTTTTAGTGCTTCCGATGAAAATGTATGCTTAATATTTCGAGGCATGGAGCGCATACTTGTTATAAAGGGGTCTGAAGTCGTTAACAATATGTTGAAAAGGTCCTGATTTGTTGAAATTCTTGACCTTTTCCGCGTGTGATATTCCCTAAATTTCTTCAAATCTTTGTTTCTCGATTCCTGTGCTTCCTCTGACAACATGCCAATTGGAAGCAGAGCTATCAATGAACCGTGTATTAAAGCCTTATGCACGCTAGCAGGCATACAGTACCAAGGGTATTTCTCTACTAACGACTTTGCAGTTTGTAGCGAATATTCCTTAAAAGCCGATATATTAATTGAAAATCCCGAAGAAACAACTTGCAGAATGATGGCACAGCGCAGAATTAAAGTTTCTTCTATATTTGTAATCGAAGTAGTTGCAGGATTACTGAAAAACTGACGAGCCGTATTCCCATCGTTTGAGGTCCCACTACCACCTTGCCTCACTTTGTCAATGATTAGGCCTGTTTCTCTTCTGAATTTCTCTCTTTCTTTCCTTCACTTTGTTTTGGTCTACAGAACCTCGAGCTTGCCATTTTTTAATATTTAATCTATAGGACAAATGCAAAAATATTCCATAAACCTTATCCAGGCGTGCAATGTTGAAAGCCCGTATTGAAGTGAAGTGGGATCAATTTGCTTTTTCTCAATTTCATCAATTCTGTTCATCAGTTTAGGAGTTGCACCACATACATTGCAAGCGTGTGCGGAAGAGGTTGACGTAACTGCGCTGCAGACCTTTCCGTCAATCATGGTCATCATCATTTTATGCGTCACAGAAATATTCCTCCTGTCATTCATCAAAAATGCTGTGGGTCCTAAGTCTATTATTTGCTGCTGTATGTATTGAGCTTCTTGATTGGCCAATTCGGCAGTCTCTTTTCTATACTGAATGCGAATAGGCCTACAGTATCTAGTGGAAGAAGGCCTCGGATTTTGCCAAACAATCTTTTTTGGGTTTTTTTCGCCAGGTGAAGATGATAGTGATGATGATGCAAATAACTGCAGAGGAACGAATGATGTAATAAATACGTCACTATCGGAACATTGTTCATTTAAAGCCTTTTGTTTATATTCACTATGACCTGTACTACCGTCGAATGCCCATTTAGAAATAAGAATTAAATTTTGTAGTTCATCTGGTGAAAAATGATTTATAGCATCTTCTTGGGATAAAATTATTCGAATTGCTGTGTGGTTCAAGAGAGACTGAAATTTGACTTCAACTGCCATTTCAGTAATGATGACGTCTTCGGACGAAGGATAGCACCTTTGTTTAGCTGCCAAAATTTTTTTGTAGCTTGGATAGACATCAAAGTTTCTTTCCTTTCCTTCTCTTCTTAAAGTTAAATACGTACTTTTGGTAAGTTTCGTGTCTATCATTAGTGATAAAGCTTCATCGTCTGAATAAGGCTGAATTGGTCGTTTCTGGGCAGAACACCAAACATTTCTCATTTTGGAGGCTCTTGGTGGTGTTGTTTGAGTAATTTCTTCTATGATTTTTGCGGCATCTTTTTTCCCCACCTCCTTCAAACACATTCTCATGGCATATGTAAGCTAAGATTCTCCACATGTATTGCGGAGATTCTGGGCTTTTCTTCTTGTTGTTCTATCACTACATACTTCAAAAGATTTTTATGGGCGACTCCGAAGACGTAGGTCTATCCGTGGAAATAGGAGCATCAGTGACACTCGACGGCAGAGTTGACGAAAAATGTACATATGTTTTTAACCAATCGGAATTAACCTTCAAAAATCGTCCCTTTGACCTATTACTTTTCGTCAATTTTTTACTTTCTCCATACGGAGTAATGGGAAAGTATTGTATTCATGAAAAAAATCGACTTCGAGATTTCAACGGAAATACATGTTTTGAGGTCCCTAGAACACGTTTAGACTATTTTCGGAATGATGTCTGTGTGTGTGTGTGTATGTTAGTGTGGGTGCTCTAACTCAAAAAGTACATACCATATCTTAATACCAGTATGCAGCGCCAACACCATGTAACGGTGAATTCTGTAAACATTCAAAATATACGTAATTTACGGCAACGACGCGTCTTCTTTTATGATACGAAATAATAATTTTGCCTTATAATGCTACTCATAATAATTTAAATATCTAAACCCCAAATATGGAGAAAGTCATGTGTTGGCCACATCAGATTTTTTACTTTCTCCATTCGTAGTAATGGGAAAGTATTGTATTCATGAAAAAAATCGACTTTGAGATTTCAACGGAAATACGTTTTGAGGCCCGTAGAACACGTTTAGACTATTTTCGGAATGATGTCTGTGTGTGTGTGTGTATGTTAGTGTGGGCGCTCTAACTCAAAAAGTACATATCATATCGTTACCAAACTTCATATATAGCACTTTAACATGAGCACAAAGAACTGATTAGTTTTTGGACAATAACGGATAACCGGAAGTCGCGGTTTATTCGAAACCCGATTCGTTTTTTGCGATATTTCTTTGTTAAAACATCATTATTGTATATACAATTCTAAACAAAAGTTATAGAGAATGTAATTTCCTACAGTTTTCATTTGAAACAATTTTCTATAGGAGTTATTGTTTAGGAGTTATTTATAAATAACCGGTTTTTCGGTTTCCGTTAAATATCTCCTTAACATCATCGTTATTGGTAATCTTCGTAAGGACCAAAGTTGTAGAGAATAATATTTCTTCCAAGTTTTGTTTGAAACTAATTTTCGTAGAACCATCCATTTCGGATATATTTCGCTTTTTCTTAATACCAGCCTACAGCGCCAACACCATGTAGCGGTGAATTCTGTAAACATTCAAAATATACGTAATTTACGGCAACGACGTGTCTTCTTTTACGATACGAAATAATAATTTTGCCTTATAATGCTACTCATAATAATTTAAATATCTATACCCCAAATATGGAGAAAGTCATGTGTTGGCCACATCAGATTTTTAGAAAATGTATCACACAAATTACTCAGTACACTAATGATTTGGTTCTAAGATTCCCCATTTATTCCGGCGAGTGTTCGAACGGCTACTTGAACACGACGAATTCGGTCAGTTCGGCTTCCTCCGGTTGACACCCAGATGTCGAAAATGTCTCCCTTTGTTGGGATAAATTCCGAAAAAAATTATAAAAACAACACATTTACCCTCTAACTCTCTGAAAGTTCTAATTATTAACAATTATTTAAATTTAGAATAAAATAAATGTTTATAATAAAATAGTACAGAAGTCACGCTGAAAGCGATGCTCAAAACTGTCTTAGTGGTTATAGGAGATAAATCAAAATTTCTCAAAAAGTTGCAAAGAAAAGCAGATAATTTTTTCAAAATGATTTATCAACATATTACACTATTAGTACGTATAATAACTGTCTTGCTGGGATTCGACGGAGATTTTATATCTCTAATCAACATATTAAAAGTCGAAAAAGTAAGTCATAAGATGCTTGAGATTAAAGATTAAATAATGATGAGATTAAAATATTTTATATTAGGTAAAAAATGGCAAGAATAATAAATAAATACCTGATCGTGTATGTTCCATGCTGTAATTTCACTTTAATCAGCTCCAATTTCCCAAAAACACCGATTACAGTACGATGAATTTTCCTCTACACACAAACCATGATACTAATATATCATATACACAGTATTCCGAAAATAGTCTAAACGTGTTCTAGGGACCTCAAAACGTGTACCTAATTCCGTTGAAATCTCGAAGTCGATTTTTTTCGTGATCACAATCCTTTTCCATTACTACGTATGGAGAAAGTAAAAACATGTCTCCATGGTAACAAATTCGTAAGTTGCTTCTGTTTACGAAAGTTGTACTTTGTTGTAATGATTCCAAGTAATGGACGATGTTTATCTTGATCTTGAAGTTCGTAATCAGTCATAAAGTTGGAGTCTCAGTTATTCACGTTAAAGCCCGCTTTTCATCCCAACCCATATATTTTTAATCATTTTTTCCGGAACGTCTTTCCAAGATCACTTACAAGATATGATTTGATTCCATTCGTTTAGTCGCTTCTTTTTCCCCTGCATCCTTCCTTTGCAGACTCCCAAGTGCATTTTTCAGTCTAGAATCAATTTCATTCCAAGAGCAATTTGTACCACTAGCTTTAGATAAGTTCGTCACTGACTTTATTCATGCGTTTTGCACCACATGCTTGTCTATGAATAAGGCAATGTGTCGATGTTGCATTTTTTCATGTCTTCTTTATGAGCCAGCAAGTTAGACAACCATTGATTGAGCCCCATCTGTGCATATGTATATCGATGCAATAGTTCAAATCAATCTCATTTTCATTGAAATAAGTATGGGAGAATTTATAATTTCTTTGTGACATTTGAAATTTATTTTTCTGTAAATGAAGCCATGTTTTTACTTTCTCCATACGTAGTATAGGGAAAGTATTGTGATCACGAAAAATATCGACTTCGAGATTTCAACGCAAATACACGTTTTGAGGTCCCTAGAACACGTTTAGACTATTTTCGGAATGATGTATGTGTGTGTGGATGGATGGAAGGATGTGATTGTGGGCGCTCTAACTCAAAAAGTACTTGCCATATTAACACCAAATTTCATATATAGCTCTTTAGGGTGAGCACAAAGAACTGATTAGTTTTTGGACAATAACGTATAACCGGAAGTCGAGGTTTATTCGAAACCCGATTCGGTTTTTGCGATATTTCTCCGTTAAAACTTCATTATTGTATATACAATTCTATACAAAGGTTATAGAGAATGAAATTTCCTACAACTTTCATTTGAAAAAATTTTCCATAGCAGGTATTGTTTAGGAATTATTTATAAATAATCGGTTTTTTCGGTTTCCGTCAAATATCTCCTTAAAAACGTCGTTATTGGTAATCTTCGTGAGGACCAAAGTTGTAGAGAATAACATTTTTTCCAACTTTTGTTTGAAACTAATTTTCGTAGAACCATCCATTTCGGAGATATTCAACTTTTTCGTAATTTCCACTATACAGCGCCACCACCATGTAGCGGTGAATTCTGTAAACATTCAAAATCTACGTAATTTACGGCAATAAGGACGACTGTATTCTTTTACGATACGAAATAATAATTTTGCCTTATAATGCTATCCATAATAATTTAAATATCTATACCCCAAATATGGAGAAAGTCATGTGTTGGCCATATCAGATTTTATTTTATTACACTGTTTAATCATAAAAATACACAACACTATAAAATAATTATATCCACTTATACTACTAACCTACCGAATTTTAATGTAAAATTTATGTATCGATGGGGCGCCATAATTTAAATCTGCTTGCGGCACCAAAATGTCTTGAGCCGGCCCTGCAAACACCCTGTCAAGTTCAGTCTTCTCTTGTGGACTCATTCTGTCCAAAAAATCCTAATAATCCTGGTTTCTTTTTGGAAGTTTTTCGCCAGACACTTAATTTTCGTATTCCATGGCGAAGCCTGATGCGATGAAGCCAACCTTGCGAATAATCTCAAGCTTTATTGGTTTTCAAATCATCGTGGAATTTCTTTGCTTGCTGTATTAGCAGTAGGCCTGATACCGGTACACCTTCACTTCTTCTTTGTCGAAACCATTCAAACAATACTCTATCGACATCGTTCACCCTGGAAGTGTGTAATGTTTTTCGGCTACTAATAGCCTTAGGAGTGTCACTGTCTGCATAAAATGTCAGTAATTCACTTTTTTGGTTCTTCAAGTCATACATATTACAACTGCCTACGCTATATTCTTCACAAAGTCTCTTAACTGAAGCATCTTTTTCAAGTTTTATTAATAAATCTACTTTTTGTTCAATAGAAAGAGATTTATGTTTACGCTTCATAATACTACTGGAGGGGTTTTCAGCTTTTTTTGAAGACATTCCAATATGAACTTGAGCAATATCACACTAATGAAAGACGCATGCGATCGCTACGAATCTGAACACGCGACTGTATACAAGTTATACAATGTGACTGTGGAAACTATTCCCTGACACGTACCAACATGTATTGGTCAGCTGACAATTGGACTCACTCACACATACAATGTAACTGCTGCTGTCAAATTGGTTCTACAATTCGCGAATTTTGATGCGAAGAGGTGCGTTTATCGTTCCATAGAGGATTAGGCTACCCGCGGCAAAAAATTTAAAAAGTGCACTTTTCAAAAAGTGCCGGATTTTTGATCATTCCGGATTTTCGAGTGCCGGATTTATGAGGTTCTACTGTATAACTAAATAAAGAAGAATGGCTGGAAACTGACTGCTGCTGAGATGCTGTGGGGCCCACATCACTTTCCAAAGAGAAATTGGCACGTATAAGTAGGAGAACATCTACAGTCTGAGTTACACTATTATTTACATACACTTGTGTTTTTATGAAGCTTTGTTGTGCTGAGATTGCAATAGTTCAGCGTAAAAATATCTTGTATACATATTAAGCAGGGATTGTTTGTGTGTGCACGTGTTATCCACTTATCCCTAAACCATTTTTCAATTAAGTATCACTTAATGGTTTTTATGCAGAAAGAGCAATGTTTTGATACCTATAGGTACATACCTATATAGTCAAAAATTCGGTCAACTGACCGATTTTTGACCGGTCAATTGACCGGTTGGCCAACCCTAATTAATTCAGAAGACAATTATTTGTAGTAATTGAAAATTTCTCGTCAAAACAATTCAATTTATAAATGTTGATAATGGATACAAACAACCGAATTTACAACAGTGGTTCCAATTCGATCACGCATGCCACGAATGCCTCCACAATCGGATTTCACGGATTCATTCATTCGTCTCAGGAAAATCGTACGGCTCAGGTAAACATTAGGAGAAAGGCCCCTTTCCTAAGTTGTACTCTGACTCTTTTTCCAAGAGTAAAAACAAACAATTCTTAAAGACCAAACTCGTGTTTGCACTCATTTTGACGTTTTTTGCTAGTTTGGTAAGTATGCGAGGAAACCTAATTAGACGCTACTTGGAAGTTCGGCCAATATATAGTTACATGGAACACCCCAAAGTGGATGGTGATACAGAGGGTAGAATAAAAGGAGATATACAGTTAAAATGGAGTCGCCTTTGGGATGAATTAGGCGGCAGTCGAGGCGAAGTGGGTGGAATATTTCAGGTCTGGTCTTGACTTTTTCGCTCGTGCGAGCTTGCCCCCAGTACGAAGGACGGGAGAAGGGAGGAGAGGGAGGAGCATTAGTGGAGATGCGGGGGAGGGGGATGGGGAGAAACACCCTTGACGTATTCGTTCGGCCAATGGGAAGGCGCGCAGGAAGTCAGGGCGTGGTGCGCCTGGTTTCCTGGGGGCGGGGAGCGAGCAATGTCAATTCGTCAAAGCCGGCCGACCACTCAGGGTGAATCCCGCCTTTCATATCGAGCACCAACCCGCACCGCACCACTGCGCACGGGGGTTAGAGCAAAAATTCTTGTGAAAAAGCCACGCCTACCAACATAGGAAAACGACCTTAGCTTTGGGACTCCGTCACTGTTCCAACGATTAAGAAGTGCCGTTTGCACGGAGAGTGTGCCGTCACATTAGGGATGATAATATTAATAATCTGGTTTTATTTTAGAGGGATATTTAGACCGTCTACTCCATCCTTACATATAAGGTAGTATGGCGAACACAAACATTCATACCCTCGGCGGGATTCGAACCTGCGACCTAAATATCCGTCGGCAGATACTACTGTAACAGGCCGTGGATGGACAGCGGAGAAGGACTCCGATATAACAAAATTTGGAGCGAGACGCAAATGAAGAATAACTAAATTTTACGAGAACGTAGTTTTCTTTCTCTCCAGTTTCATGAAAATAAAAACAATTCTGAATAGCAAAATTATCATCTAAAAGCTGTGCGATCTTCAACGTAAGAGCGACTTTTCGTTTGATAAGGATCGCAGCGGAGAGTGAAACTGAAATTTCACTTATTGATGCTCTCAGAAACCACAAACGGAAGATATCCTCCTCTCGACCGTTTTCGAGAAAAGCGTAATTTTCCTCAGGATCCACCGCGAAAGAAACTATGTAAATATCTCAAAAGAAATCCTCATCTCGTCGAGTCGTTCTCAAATGAATGTCCTACATTAGTAGAAAGAAGCACTCGCAGAATCTGACTGATCATGCGTACTTATGCATAAAATCACCTATCGTTTAGAATGTGCGCTGTTCGCCACACTTGGTGATAGAGTGACTTGATGCGTCTTGTCAAATTTGAGAGCTACTACAACTGTGAAATTAGGAGTTTTTAATTTTGGGCTTAAAGATAGGTAGCACGTTAAAAAAATTCACATCCTGGGGTTTCGACAAACGTTTTTATAAATGGGCCACTTGGTCAATAAATTTTATGCTCGCGGTCCAGAGTATCAACATGATTTTAAAAAAAATATAAGCACACAATATGCGAATGTATCTTATTTTCATACCTATTAAAGGTGGTTTAGTGAATTGAATAAATTACAATTTTTCCGGGAAAGTTTTCGACATATCCCATCTAAGTTTTACTTTTTCTTCGCCGAATGTGAATCTAAATCAGATATACCTAAATGGAGCATAACTATTTTATAAAGTATAAAATATTCAGTATTATTTCTGGAATGAAAATTGCTTAGAAGTAAAAAAACAGGTGATAATAAACAAACATAAATTGAGATAATATGAAATATAACGAAATAACGCTTTTTTCGTTTTCGTTACGTTTTTCGTTAGTTATTTTGAAAATTTCTTTAACGTTTTTCGTTACGTCATTCAAAAATCATTTCGTTACGTTAAGCATATCGTTACGTTAAGCATACCGTTATCAACACTGCTTGATTGTTATATCTAGCAAAGAAAACGGCAAAGACTTATTGCAGACTCGAGGGCCACATTAAATGGGATCGTGGGTTTGGAGAGTTCGGTAATAGGAGAAAGAAGAACATATTTATTAAAGGGATAACGTTAAATGCGCATTGTCTTACCTGCAAAATTTCCCACGTGGGTGAAAGAGCGAGGTGGAGGGGATGATGAGGGACAGCAGCAGCCTGCTGGAGCGGTGGAGACATCTCTTGACGATGTTGCAAGTGAGATGCCGCGTTCGGGATCCTCTCCGCCTCTCCAACTTTCCCGTTCCAGGCGTAATCCTGGAGAGGACGGTTGCTCAGTATCATTCTCCAGTGACCCTGGAGTGCGAGAGAGTGGTGCCCTGCACTCCTCAATGGAATGCCGAGAATCATGCGGCGCCCCAAACGCAACGGAGCAACACTCCATGTCAAGTTATACGATATCCCGACTTACTATTAAACGGCGAATGAATTGCCGTGAAATTTGGTAATTTACACCAGCGATTCCATTAATACCCATGTGTAGGGAAGAGGATACGAGGATGATGGCATTCGCATGGGCAATGGCAACCAGTCTTATTGAATCTGGCGTAGTAAACGACTTGCTTGTGCTAATAAATTATCAAATAGAAATATAAATTGAACTTCAACCAAAAAAGTAATGACACCAATTTGAGTAAGAAATTGAAAATTTGTTTGTTAACGAGAATGTTATGTCTTTCGGGCTATTTGGTTACGTCGACTCGCGAAATTTCAAGTTCGATTTTTCCTATTCGAGTTCATTAAAGACGCATATTTTAGTGAATCAAAACTCAAACAAAACATTTTAGACCCCTGCTAAAAAATTGTATGCGTTAATCAAAACCTCGTTTCAACTGTCAAATTTAACGAATCTATCGAAAGCTACTATGGAAAATCACACGAAGAAATTTGTTATAAAATTTTACGACATAATATACAATTTACTCCGTAATAATGCCGTAAAATAATTTAAATGTGTATCGTCAAAATGCTGCGATATTTTATTCACCGGCCACAATAACAGAACACGGTTGGTAGTTGATTTAATATTTCTCAACTAACCGTGCGCGCTAATAAATTCGACATAACTGAAAACTTAAAATACCAATCGATACATTTTCCAGCATAGCAATAATGCACGAGTACAAATGCCATCACAATCTATTATTCAGCGGCCAAATTGTCAATTAACCTGACAATGAGACGAAGGATGCACAATGGCGATTTAATAAAACCGATAATTATCAGATGACGCCGAGGCGAGAACAATGATTTTTTCGCATAAAACACGTGAGAAAAAGCGTCAAGTGTTGTAGAATAGTAAATTAAAGTAAATGATTAAATAAAAGTTTGGAAAAGTCATTTGTTCCTTCGAGATAGGAAACCGTCGATCGCTCGCTCACCTGGCATTTCTCCGCAGACATGAGCAAATGCAGCAGTTCCGGATGCGGTGGCTGCCCCACGAAAAGAGGTCCCGTACCGGCTGCCGCGGCCGCAGCAGCAGCCGCCGCGGCCGCCACCGCCACGCCCCCGAACACTCCTCCGCCCCCAGTGCCGGCGGCCTCCGCTTCTTCCACCCCCCGCATATCTTCCACTCCCGGAGGTTGGCCCTGCTGCCTACCGGCGGCCGCGGAAGCCATCGCCAGTCCAGGGTTGCCTCCGACGCCACCGGTCAACAGCTGAGGGGGGGCCGGGTGCGCGTGGGGCGGCAGGGGCACGGGGGCGAGAGGTACCGGGGGATGGTGAGGATGGTGGGCGTGGTGAGGTCGGGGGCCGTGGTGGTGATGAGGATGGGTCAATCCCATGGCGTGAGGCGGGCCTGGAAACAGCAGCGGAGGCATCAGTTTGCTCGCACCGCTGCTCCCGCCACCTCCCAGCACCGACTGGTGATCGGGAGCCGTAGGACCACCTCCCGAGGAAGAAGTGGGCCCTCCGCCGCTCACGTGGGTCCCCTCTTTGGGCTTCGGCTTGCGAGGACCCCGCTCATGCTGCACTGCTACACAGGGGATATGGGAGGAACGGAGTTAGCATTTTCTGTGACGAATAGACATGCTATATGTTAATTAATATCACGGAGAAAGCAGGAGATATTTCTACCATTGCGCTATAATATACGATAACGCCGTTAGACTGAAATTAAAAAAATGGAGAATCAACATTTAAAGGAAGCAAGTGGCGGGGTAATTATTTTAAATAGTCTGAATCAATATCGGATTCATAAAGTCAGGCGCCGACTTTTAACTTTTACACGGGGGTAGAATAGTTATATTCGAATATTTATATGGGCAATTGCCCCCGTCGCCCCCGTGGAGTCGGCGCCTATGCCAAAATTAGATGCATGGCAGGAAACTCCAAGCGGTTTTATTACCTATTCACGTACAAAATTTTCTGGGAGAAGTTACGTAGTGCGTTGATTTGAAGAGGTAAGACATTGTTTTTCGTGGAATGCTTCGAAAAATCAGTTAATGTCTTCTACATTGTTGCATTTTAGAAGTTTTGATCATTCGCAGGAAAAGTTTAAAGTTATTTACCATTTAATAAATACGAAACGAAATATTTTGACACTGTCGCGTTATTTCAACAAAGTTCAACAAGCTTTCGTGTACATACATACAACTATGACAAGAACAGAAATAAAATTCTAAGTAAAAAGTAACACTCATGTATCGTAATTCCGAATCACGAGAAAAAGAGAGAAGTTAAAAATATCCCCGCGATATTTGGAATAGCGAGAGTATTTTGGAGCCAGCACATTGAGTCAACATTGGCCCTCGCGCTCCCTACTTTCAATACAATACCCATCGACCACGCAGCAACATTTTTAGGAAAATGGATGAGATTTTATAGCGAACAGAGATCAATGTGTGACGAAATAAGCATAAAATATTTCTAACTTGACGATAAATCCTGAATTGGACATTAATAAAATAAATCTGAGTATAGGTCAGTGATTTAAGTTAACATATTGAGGTCATAGGAAAATATGATAAATGCGTCACGTGGTTGATAAAGATTACAATAACTCTTGAAATGAGGGTCATCCCAAGTAATCGAGAAGAGCATATCGGCAGCGAAACAAGGTCAAAAAATCTGATGTGGCCAACACATGACTTACTCCATATTTGAGGTAGAGATATTTAAATTATTATGAATAGTGTTATAAGGCAAAATTACTATTTCGTATCGTAAAAGAATACAGTCGTCCTTATTGCCGTAAATTATATTTTGAATATGTATACAGAATTCACCGCTACACGGTGGTGGCGCTGTATACTGGAAATTAAGAAAAAGCAAAATATCTCCGAAATGGATGGTTCTACGAAAATTTGTTTGACATGATGATGCAGACAAAACTTCCGCTTGTTCTGTCTTTTCCACTACCAACTCTTCTACGTTTCTTAATGGAGGTGCTGATGGTGTATTCCGCTTAAGGCCTACATAAGGAGGGCACCACTGCCCTACGCGTTCCTCCTGTTCTTCGGAGGTGGAAGATCGTTAGCTTCCTCCGTCGCTGCCCGCGGTCTCTTGCCGATCCCACGGCAGAAAATTTGACTCAAACAAAACTTGGAAGAAATATTGTTCTCTACAACTTTGGTACTCACGAAGATTACCAAAAACGATGTTTTTAAGGAGAAAACCGAAAAACCGGTTATTTATAAATAACTCCTAAACAATAACTACAATAGAAAATTGTTTCAAATGAAAGTTGTAGGAAATTACATTCTCTATAACTTTTGTATAGAATTGTACATACAACAATGATGTTTTAACGAAGAAATATCGCAAAAACCGAATCGGGTTTCGAATAAACCTCGACTTCCGGTTACCCGTTATTGTCCAAAAACTAATCAGTTCTTTGTGCTCATGCTAAAGTGTTATATATGAAGTTTGGTAAGGATATGGCATGTACTTTTTGAGTTAGAGAGCCCACACTAACATAAACACACACATACACAGACATCATTCCGAAAATAGTCTAAACGTGTTCTAGGGACCTCAAAACATGTATTTCCGTTGAAATCTCGAAGTCGATTTTTTTCATGAATACAATACTTTCCCATTACTACGTATGGAGAAAGTAAAAAATCTGATGTGGCCACCACATGACTTTCTCCATATTTGGGGTATAGATATTTTAATTCTTTTTATGAATAGCATTATCAGGCAAAATTATTATTTCGTATTGTAAAAGTATACAGTCGGCCTTATTGCCGTAAATTACGTAAATTTTGAATATGTTTACATAATCCACCGCTACATGGTGGTGCCGCTGTATACTGCAAATTAAGAAAAAGCAAAATATCTCCGAAAAGGATGGTTCTACATAAATTTGTTTCAAACAAAACTTGGAAGAAATATTATTCTCTACAACTTTGGACCTCACGAAGATTACCAATAACGACGTTTTTAAGGATGTATTTGACGGAAACCGAAAAAACCGATTATTTATAAATAATACCTTAAACAATACCTGCTATGGAAAATTGTTTCAAATGAAAGTTGTAGAAAATTACATTATCTATGACCTTTGTACATATACTATATATATGTGTGTATATATATATATATAATGATGTTTTAACGGAGATATTCCGCCAGAACCGAAGTCGTATATATATTAGGCACCAATAACTAGGGGTTTGTTGTGCAAGTTGGTAGGCATATATTCCAGCTGATTTTTGATGCGTTTTTGTTGGCACACACACACGCGCGCGCACACACACGCACAGACACCACCCCAACGTCATCTCATTTACCCAATACACTGATTTTCTCTCACGCATTTACATATAGTCGTTTTCAATTATTCACTCACGTATACTTCCCTTCACATACTTCTTCGTACGTGCTGGGATATCAAAAGAAATTTTCTCATTCTATTGTTACCGTAATATCCTCAGGCTATCTTAACCCATCGATACGGCTAAAGCGACCGCGTAAATTAACCTAATACATCTCTGAATATTCCATTTAATCTTCTTCTAGATACTTCTCAATCTACAACGTAGCAGCGAAATTAGTTGAACCATGTTTTCATCATTTTATAATTCCTTTATATCAACCTACAAATCATTCATTGCATTATTTATCCTCTTCTCTGGTCACATTAGCAGGTATAACATGCTCCCATGGCGGCGGGCTCTTATGGGCGCCAAATTTGAAACCCTCGTTCGCTTGAGTGTTTCGGATACCGTTGTCGTCGCCTGGTTGATGTAGGATGGGCTTGGTTGGGCAAATCGCAGAATTCGACGCACGATGCGTTTAGGATCCCTCATGTAATTACACATACCTCATATGATGGAAAGGTATTAAAAACGTAAAAACAATGTATCGCAGGAAAATGAATTTTAACATAAAACATGAGCCATCAATGTTTTAATTCACATGACTGCTTTTTGTCATAGTTATTAATCTTCCTTTGCTTTGTATTTTGTATTGTATTGTATTTTGAAATATGATATGAAATCGAATAATTTCGCCATTCTTTGACTACACTGTCATCTACTTCAATACATGTCATAACGTTAATCGTGTAAAGCAAGCGCTCTGAAGGCCTCTTTGCGAGCTCAAGGAGTCTCTACTCGTCATCATCTTCTCTCTCGATCGCTGGAGTTTCTTTGGGATCATTCGAATCTTAGCGATTGCTAGAATATCCATTTAATTGTCAGGAAGTTGCTACCATGCTATCGTCGAAATGTTCTGGATGGTGAGACATTTGGTTAGTTAAACAGAAAAACATTTCCTTCTTCTATATCTATATCTAAAGTTCACCCTGCAAGCCACCGCAATGATGTGTGGCAGGGGGTGCAATAGCACCAAGGGAAAGTGCATAATAATGAATAGTATCACTCTACGTCGGCTGATTTCTTTTCGTAACTTCTGTTCTGCTCAGCTATCGTTCTAGGGAAAAACGAGCCTTTATACCTCTCAGACCCACAGGCTATCTCTCTTATTTTGCGAGGATGGTCCATTCTACCAATATAAGTTGGCGCTCTTATTATTTCTTCGACATCGCTGGAGAATATATGCGTTCTAAATCTTTCAAGAAGTTTTAACCTAGAGCGTGATCGGCGCTCAGTTAGTGATTCCCATCCTAAGTCCTGTATCAAGGCTGTAACACTTTTGTTTCTATAGTAACAATTTTTGACGAATCTAGAGGCTTTTCGCTGCACTCTTTCTAACTCTGAGATTGATCCTTTCACGTACGGATCCCATATGCTCGACGCGTACTCTAATAGCGGTCTTACTAACGAGAAGTAAGATGTCTCTTTGGCTTTTTCCTCACTTTTACCTATTATGCGTTTGATGAATCCTAGTTTCTGTTTAGCCTTCACGCATATATTTCCTATGTGCATATCCCACGAGAGGTTGCTTGTTAAAGTAACGCCTAAGTATTTGACGGAATCAGATCTTGCTATTAGCTAATTACAGGTTTTTGGAAAGTGCAAATAATTTATTGCGTTAGCAATTCCACTTCTTGTTAACAATAAAATACAAACACCAAAAACAAGCTAGGGAAATACGGCGAAAGTAGATATTATAAGAAATATTATAATAATATGTTATAAGAAATATTAGAAGAAATATTATTCTCTACAAATTTGGTCCTTACGAAGATTACTAATGACGACGTTTTTAAGGAGATGTTTGACGGAAACCGAAAAAACCGATTATTTATAAATAATTTCTAAATAATAACAGCTATGGAAAATTGTTTCAACTGAAAGTTGTAGTAAATTACATTCTCTATAATCTTTGTATAGAATCGTATATACAATAATGATGTTTTAATGGAGGTTTCGTGTAAACTGAATCGGGTTACGAATAAACCTCGACTTCAGGTTAACCGTTATTGTCCAGAAACTAATCAGCTCTTCGTACTCATACCAAAGTGTTATATATGTAATTTGGTGTTAATATGGCAAGTAATTTTTGAGTTAGAGCGCCCATAATGGCATACATCCACACACACACACATCATTCCGAAAATAGTGTAAACGTGTACTAGGGAGCTCAAAACGTGTATTTCCGATGAAATCTCGAAGTCGATTTTTTTCGTGATCACAACAGTAAAAAAGGAAAAAGCAAAATATCTCTGAAATGGATGGTTTTACGAAAATTTGTTTCAAACAAAACTTGGAAGAAATATTATTCTCTACAACTTTGGTCCTCACGAAGATTACCAATAACGATGTTTTTAAGGAGAAAACCGAAAAACCGGTTATTTATAAATAACTCCTAAACGATAACTACAATAGAAAATTGTTTCAAATGGAAGTTGTAGGAAATTACATTCTCTATAATTTTGTTTAGAATTGTAAATACAATAATGATATTTTAACCAAGACATATCGCAAAAACCGAATCGGGTTTCGAATAAACCTCGACTTCCGGTTATCCGTTATTGTCCAAAAACTAATCAGTTCTTTGTGCTCATGTTAAAGTGTTATATATGAAATTTGGTAACGATATGGCTTGTACTTTTTGAATTAGAGCGCCCACACTAACACACACACACACACGCAGATATCACTCCGAAAATAGTCTAAACGTGTTCCTGGGACCTCAAAACATGTATTTCCGTTGTAAAGTCGATTTTTTTCATGAATACAAACTTTCCCATTACTACGTATGGAGAAAGTAAAAATGAACCTCATCTCGATTCTCAGACAATAGGTGTTTTTCACAACTTCTCGTCGATGCCCCTCAATCCTCTCTTTCCCCCTTTCTCTCTCGCTCTCTCTTTCTCCCTCCCGTATATAATTTGTTTCGCAATGATAGGATAGGCAAAAGAGAAGTTGGTGAAGGAATTTTTGTCCGTAAATACCTCGCTTGCAAAGTAATAGCTACCAGTGACGCACAATACTCCCGAAGACCTGTAGCTATATCTCTTCGTAGAAATAGTCGTTAATTCTAAAAAAAATACTCCTGCTAGGTATCAAATATCGTCCACCAGAAATAGGTCATCTATCTGACATTGACGATATCATTACCAGTCTCAGATACGATTATGAACACAGTCATATCCGGTGATTTTAATACCAATTTCGCTTCTAACTGCCCCGAAGCCATCTTTCTTAACAACATACTACCATTAAAATCCACGAATAAAATTAAATGCTTATCCCACTTGGATTGATTTATTAGTGACAAAGTTTGCACCCGTGGCCAACTACCAGCTCCGGGCATTTTACTCCCCAAGACTTAATTTTTCTAGGCTACTCCCTAAACACCCTTAAATTTAAACAAAAATTTACCTCTCAACGTAATTTTAAAAAACACTGATTACGATAGTCTAATTGCCTTGGCACACCATAGAAATCGATTCATAAATTGAATCCCTTAACGCTTTCCTCTTATATTTACTTGAAAAGTACGCTCCCATTAAAACAATTCGTCCCTCTAAACAACGTGCTCCATGGGTAACGGCCTACTTAAAACTAATGATGGCTCGACGCGTTTCAATTTTCCGTCGCTTCAAATCAAATAAATGCCCAAGTATCTTCAACGCCTACAAATACAAGTATATACATTAGAAACAAATGCAAGTAGTGGATTAGGAATATCAAAATAAATTATGAATATTCTATAACGGGTCCAAATGAAACAACATCCGTCTTATGGAACAATCTGCGACACTTCAGGATTGGTAAGCCCAATGATTCCACCTTGCCACCAAACATCTCTAGATTCCCTTAATAAGAACTTGTCGACTAATCCAAAGGTTATTGACACAGCCCGAAAACGCAAAGTAATTCAAAACCTGGCTACAAAAGCTAACTATTCCACAGGCTCTCCATCATTCCATATTAAAGCGGTTTCGCGCCTTAAAGTACTTTCAGCAATACGCAAGATCAAAACTAAAGCGCTGGGTGCCGACGGAATTCCTATTATCACAATTAACAAATTAATACATCTTATCCTGTCAGTGCTAACTAACATTTTTAACCACTCCCTAATCCAGGGAAAATCCCCATCACAATGGAAACGCCCTTTAATAATAAATCTCTCTCCGCAGATAATAACGGCTATCGACCGATTAGCTTTCTTACCACCCTATCTAAAGCTTTAGAGAGATTTTCGCCTGAACAGGTACTTAACTGACTTCCTCAACGCAAATCAGCTATTCGACTTCTTTCAATGTGGCTTTCGGAAGTCACATTGCACCAACTCCGCGTTAATTAAAATCACTGACGATATACGCAGACATATGGATGATAGAAAATTGACTGCACTAGTTATGCTAGATTTTAGCAAAGCTTTTGACAAAGTAGACATACTCCTAGCGAAACTCCGCTGCATGCGATTCTGTACCTACACCTGCATCAATCGAAGAAACCTCCTTTCCTTACTGCATCATATTCTTCAAAATAAAATCCCTCATTATCTTTCTATTGAGTTCGTTGCCATTAATAAAGTTCATCAATTCAACACCAGTGGATGCGGTAAACTTTTGATCCCACTCCATAGAAAAGAAATCCTTTACCGTCACTGCATGCAAACTCTGGAATTGCCTTCCAATGGGAATAAAAAACTCTTCGTCTTTCAAAGGATTGTACTTCAAATACATATCTCCTATCCCACTCCACACCTTAAACAACTCCCCATCTTCCTTTTCAGGTCGTCGAAAGTATATATTTAAATTTGCATTAAACTGTAAACTATGTTTGAAGAGCAATTCATTGCTAATCCTAGGAAGTCACCTTTCTTCCTAAAATTTTGGACTGACCATCTATTCATTGCGCTATCTCTTAGAAACCCATTTTGCGTAGGTAAGAGGGAATCATCAGGTTATTTTTAAAAAACAATTTTTTTTCAGGTATTGTAAATTGTGCACTTACACAGGTGTTAATCTTCACTGCTATACCACTGCGTTATGATGTCACCTTTTTTTCAACCTTGTGATTTTTTATGTACAATATTTAGTGTATTGTCAATGTTGTTAATATTTAGATTGTATGTATGTCGAATGAAAAAGTCATCTTGTACTCATCTATTCTTCTAATCTATTTAGATTATCGTGTCTGTAGGCTTCGCAGATTTTTCACACCCCCTTCTCGTGTGGGTGTTTTTCTGCGGTGGGAGTTTTATTAAGTCTTGGAAATCAAATCATTCCTCGGTGTTTCCCCACAAACAACTAATCATTTCTTCTCAAGCTTGAGGTACTTGACACAGTCTTTCTTATACACCATTATTTGTAAAACCATCTATGTATATGTACATAAGTTAATATTTTTCGTAATTTGTTTTTTGACAAAGGGTTAGATGGAAGAAGATACTCTTTAGTCTCAATCTCATCCTGAATAAAGCCGTTTGTCTGTCTGTCCCCCGTTATCTCTCTCTCTCCCTCCCCCTTCCTCACGCCCACTATTCTATTGGCCCCAAAGTTGGAAGAGGTGTGAGAACGCGCAGGTGCTGTTCGGTCGCCGCACCTTAGCCAGACAACCGCACACCGGAATACCGAGAAAGACCACTCACTCTCTCCCTCTACGAGCCACACGTTCCCGCATCCGCCACATCCTCGCCACCCACCCACACGCAACACCAACCATCTACCCCTCACCCACCCCACCCAACTCCCCCAGCTTACATGCATTAGCACACCGTCTCAGAGTCGAAACGAGAGGCCAAGGGGAAAGATAAGCTTAGCTCGAGGCAATTCCGGAATCCTTTTTAGCGTGAGTGTTGGGGTGGGGGGGGGGAGGGGAGAAGAGGGGTAGGAGGAGGAGGTGGCATACACCGACCCCTCACCCATTCCACCCTCCCAACGGAGGGAGACTCAGGCTTCTGAAGAGTTGAGTATTGATTTGGTGGAGGAGGTGCGGAAGGGTATGAGAGGTTAGAACAGACAGATGAGTGGGAGAGTGTGATGCGAGGAGGAGCTATCAAAGGGATATTGCGTGGAAGGAGGGGGAGGAAATTGAGGCGTAGCAGATGGTCGGTGGATGTAATGGGTGAGAGAAATGAAAATGGAGGTCTCCTGCATGATGCTACCGAGAGACAGACAGACAGACAGACGACTTTATTTCGGGCGAAATTGAGACTACATAGTCCCTTCTTACATTTATGTTACAACAAATAAAAATGGCAGAAAGTTTGAATACGGAGTTTTGAGACGGCAGCATATATGTATTATTACGACAACCTTTGAATTATCTTGATTCAAAAATTACTTTAAATAAATAAATAAATAAATATATATATATATATATATATTAGCAGGAACACCCGGCGTTGTCCGAGGAAATTTGGTTCAAATCCGATCGGAATTCTAGATGATACATGGTATTTAACAATTCACTCGGCCGCCGTTTTGAATAAAACGGGCAGAGAGAGAAACAAAAACCACTTATGAATTATTTCTGGGAGCCCTCCACAGTCGTACCAAATTTGATTCAAATCAGTATTAGTAGGACTTGGGAAAATACGCGTAGTTTAATCCGTCAGTTTAATCAGTTCCTACCATCCAATTACGGATAAGGAAGGAGTCGTTTCTCACTGTGTACAAGATGTAGAGTTACCTGTTCTTTGAGAACAGGAAGTTTATGAGAACAGTTATTTTATTGAACAGTTTAGGCATCAGAACAGTTCGAAAAGAACTGGCCCGATCTTTCTGACTCAACTCTAGATAGCAGTGCGTTAGCATACAAAGTTATTTTGCTTTTCCTACAATTAATATAAAACATTTGGGATTAAAAATTAGCCTACGGCCTTCCTATTTGTGAAGAAAGTATTTGTTAACAGTTTCATTATTCTAGCTTTACGATTTGGAAATATATAGATGCACAAACAAACAGACTTTCATAAATATATAGGAGATTGATCTTATACTTGTATTGAAATGACAAATATCTAATTTGAACTTCCTAAGTTAATTTACTCGAGAGTTATCGTCGAAAAACCATATCGATACCCCCCGAGCCCCCACTTAAATTTTTTTGAGATACACCACATAGCCAATACTCGTATTTTAAGCTGGACCAGTCTAAAGATACGCTGCAAGTTTAATAAAAAGTCGACCAGCCTTTTTGCGTGATACGGTAACAAACAAACAAACAGACACACTTTTTCCTAAAATATTTACCAAAATTGTTTTCCTAAAATATTTCTTATTTATACTTCTTCGATGTAATCAACCGTTAGCTTGAAATCGGTGATTTCTCTTATGGGTGCCCCACCCCCTCATAACCCCCCCTCCCCTTTGGTCAGATTTTTCTCATCTACAAACTTGATCTTATACTTGTATTGAAAGTGACAAATATCAAATTTAAACTTCCTAAGATGGAACGCTATATAGTATAAATAAGTGATGCTCCCAGAATTCAGTATGTTTAATAATTTAATGTTAGAATAATTTTAAAAACGGCTCTCGAGCTCACATTTGGATATAGTAATTGATTGATTCTTTGATAACGCAGTAAACTCGAATTAAGAAATTAATTATCACTCGTAGGCCAGCCCCGGATCTCCGATCCTCAATGCGATTTAAATAAACTGAAGGTTTAGTGAAATAATTTTTTTTGAATAATTAATGAAATATAAATGAAATGCAAAGTATTAAAATAAAAAAGCATTTTATCTCACCTTAATTTAAACAGTAAGCGTAAAACATATAATCCTACCAAATTTAAAGTTTTTAGCACATCTACAGATGTTAACTATAAATTGTACACAAATGCTGACAGTCGTCAACGTAAAACTAATATGTAGTTAGATTTCTTATACACATATTATCGACACAGATGTTAACAATAAATTGTAAACTAATGCTGACAGTCGTCAACATAACCATTTTAAAACGTTATAGTATCAATTGCAACAAAATAAAAACAAATTAATTGCACAATCTTATATAATAAAATGGAATGCCTGTCCATCAGTCTGTTCCTTATACATTCCCACGCCCTTTCAGCTATCGGGACCAAATTTTGCAAATTGACTTCATATGACCCTACGAGTAACATAGGGTACCCGGGATTTCCAAAATCGACCCGGGTTGGAATCCAGGAGACAATTTCATTTTTCCATAAGTTTACACGGGATTTTCAATTTTTCAGACTGCAAGGTTTTTTTCCTTCATCCATTAAAACGTAAATATGGACAGATTTTCTTCGTTTTTGCTTTATTCGACAGCTAAAACTCTATACTATCTTATTCTTGCGATGTTTACATGTTATACGGTCGAATCATTCAGAAATTGTTTTCGAAATTTTGCGGATATTCCATACTCTTTCCGGCGTTGTCAAGGCGACCGTAATTGTTGCCTCCGATTCAATTAATGCCAATTAAACCTTCAAATAGGTGAAAGAATAGCGTTTTCGTTTCGAACTGTTGTTTAAGCATCGAAATTAATTATGTATAGCAACGTACATAGTTAAGGATAATTATTCTGTTGACTGCGTATGGGAAGCGTTTATAACGACAATTCATCGTGTGTATGCTGGAACCTCACCATTTAGTAAGTAAAACCTTTATATTATACATCTGTAATGCTTACTAACGCACATTTATAATACTCTCCATAGAAGTCACTCGACATCAGTTTGTGGTTGTGAATAAAACTTCTAATCTATACAAGTTTTTCTAGGACGCTAACATTTCCCCAGAAAGTGACAAATGCTTCTTTGGTTCGTAAATGACACACATACCGCACAGAAATATATGGAGTATTTGCTGTAATTAGAAGGTAAGTAAGCTTTATTAAAGATTGGACCCCATTTTGAATATTCTTACAAGTTAAAATTCTTAAGATTTATGAATTACAGTGTAAAGGCGACTTTCTCTTGATCACTTGGTTACGTGTTTGGCATAACCCGGGCATCGCCGGGTACTTTCAGCTAGTCTATATAATAAATTGCTTAGTGTCCGTCACGCTAAGATTCATAAAGCTAATAACTCGAGAAATAATAACGATGGAAACTCGAAATTCGGCAGAAATGCTTGATTAGCGCTTTTTCAGGTGATGACGAGTTTAAATCGCGAAAAAATTCCTTGGTTCGACTCCAAGGGAGGCATTTCCATTTCCCATTACTTAACATGTAACAGGCGGTTTTCGACGTGATGCCTCTTATTCATTTGGAAATTAAAATTAGAAGGAATTAATCTACGACCTTCGGAGTTGAACCATTTTGAAGAAAATTTATAAATTTTCTTATTCTGTTCATCTTTTTTCGCCCACAGTTCGAACTATTCCATGTTAAACGTTTACTTTACATATTTTATGAAAATCTTGCCATTTTAACGGAATGTTGCCATAGCGACTCATTATATTGTTAAACCTCAAAATCCGATTATTATATCAATCCTTACGGGAATATAAACGAACTTTGAATGCTTTAAAACGAGAGAGAGGGAGGAGGAGGAAAGAGAGGGGGGAGAGAGGAGAGTGAGAGGGAGATGGCGGAAGGCAACAATATAAACAATTAAACAGCCTGTATTATTGATAGGCGTTTCTAATATTTATATTACTACGTTTCAGTAATATTTTTGTCTGCCGTTGTATTCCACATAGCAAACCGCTTTTAGAACAACGTAAGTAACTCAAATAATTAGACTTAGATTGTCCACAAATTGTGACTGGATAAATCTTTTCATTAATTCCAAATATTTCTTAAAGGTTATGTATTTAGCTTTTTGTCTTTCGTTAAATTAATTAATTTCTTCTGTTCATTCACTCAAGATATACAAGAAACTAAAATATTCACTGTGGAATTTCAGTAACTGAAACCTCTCCATTATTGAAGACTTATTTTGGTCCAACACAAAATAAAAAAATCTGATCTGGCCAACACATGACTTTCTCCATATTTGGGGTTTAGATATTAAAATTATTATTAATAGTATTATGAGGCAAAATTATTATTTCATATCGTAAAAGAATACAGTCATCCGTTTGCCGTAAATTACGTATATTTTGAATGTATACAGAATTCACCGCTACATGGTGCTGGCGCTGTATGCTGGTATTCAGATAAAGCGAAATATCTCCGAAATGGATGGCTCTACGAAAAATTTGTTTTAAACAAAACTTGGAAGAAATATCATTCTCTACAACTTTGGTCCTTACGAAGATTACAAATAACGATGTTTTTAAGGAGATATTTGATGGAAACCGAAAAACCGGTTATTTATAAATACCTCCTAACAATAACTCCGAAAGAAAATTGCTTCAAATGAAAACTGTAGGAAATTACATTCTCTATTACATGAGTATAGAATTGTATATAAAATAATCATGTTCTAAAGGAGAAATATCGCAAAAACCGAATCGGATTTCGAATAAACCTCGACTTCCAGTTAACCGTTATTGTTCAAAAACTAAGCCGTTCTTTGTGCTCATGTTAAAGTTTTATATATGAAGTTTGGTAATGATATGACAAGTACTTTTTGAGTTAGAGCGCCCACAATGACACACACACACACGCACATAAACACACAGACATCATTCCGAAAACAGTCTAAACGTGTTCTAGGGACCTCAAAACATGTATTTCCGTTGAAATCTCGAAGTCGATTTTTTTCATGATCACAATACTTTCCCATTACTTCGTATGGAGAAAGTAAAAAACCCGATGTGGCCAACACGACTTTCTCCAAATTTGGGGTACAGATATTTAAATTATTATGAATAGCATAATGAGGCAAAATTATTATTTCGTATCGTAAAAGAATACTGTCGTCCTTATAGCCGTAAATTATATTTTGATTATGTTTCCAGAATTCACCGCTACGTGATGTAAACAGCTGTAAACAGGATATTATGAAAAAAGTTGAATATCTCCGAAATGGATTGTTCTACGTAAATTTGTTTCAAACAAAACGTGGAAGAAATATTATTCTCTATAACTTTGGTCCTTACGAAGATTAACAATAACGACGTTTTTATGGAGATATTTGACGGAAACCAAAAAACCGATTATTTATAAATAATTCCTAAACAATAACTGCTATGGAAAATTGTTTCAAATGAAAACTGTAGGAAATTACATTCTCTATAACTTTTGTTTAGAATTATAAATACAATAATGATGTTTTAACGGAGAAATATCGCAAAAACGGAATCGGGTTTCGAATAAACCTCGACTTCCGGTTAGCCGTTATTGTTCAAAAAGTAATCAGTTCTTTGTGCTCATGCTAAAGTGTTATATATGAAGTTTGGTAAAGGTAAAGCAAGTACTTTTTGAGTTAGAGCGCCCATAATGGCATACATCCACACACACACATCATTCCGAAAAGTCTAAACGTGTTCTAGGGACCTCAAAACGTGTATTTCCGTTGAAATCTCGCAGTCGATTTTTTTCGTGATCACAATACTTTCCCATTATGTACTTCGTATGGAGAAAGTAAAAAATTTTCTCGGAAATAATCTTGATTATGAAACCTAGCATCAACCTGCGTAGATTCAAAATTGGTGTTCTTATATGTTACATCTTTGGAAATATTTAATTTGTGCAAAGTTAACTCTATTTAAAGTTAAATTTATATCATTGATATTTATAATGCCGTATATGATACTAATAAATAAATGTTTTTGTTATATTTGGAAATTTTGAATATTAAAAAAGAAATGGTTATAATATTTTTACATTCCGTGTTTTTTACTTTCTCCATACGTAGTAATGGGAAAGTATTGTATTCATGAAAAAAATCGACTTCGAGATTTCAACGGAAATACATGTTTTGAGGTCCCTAGAACACGTTTAGACTATTTTCGGAATGATGTCTGTGTGTGTATGTTATTGTGGGCGCTCTAACTCAAAAAGTACATGCCATATCGTTACCAAACTTCATATATAACACTTTAACATGAGCACAAAGAATTGATTAGTTTTTGGACAAGAAAGGATAACCGGAAGTCGAGGTTTATTCGAAACCCGATTCGGTTTTTGCGATATTTCTCCGTTAAAACATCATTATTGTATGTACAATTCTATACAATGGATATAGAGAATGTCATTTCCTACAGTTTTCATTTGAAGCAATTTTCTATCGGAGTTATTGTTTAGGAGGTATTTATAAATAACCGGTTTTTCGGTTTCCATCAAATATCTCCTTAAAAACATCGTTATTTGTAATCTTCGTAAAGACCAAAGTTGTAGAGAATAATATTTCTTCCAAGTTTTGTTTGAAACTAATTTTCGTAGAACCATCCATTTCGGATATATTTCGCTTTATCTTAATACCAGTATACAGCGCCAACACCATGTAGCGGTGAATTCTGTATACATTCAAAATATACGTAATTTACGGCAACAAGGACGTGTCTTCTTTTACGATACGAAATAATAATTTTGTCTCGTAATATTATTCATAATAATTTAAATATCTATACCCCAAATATGGAGAAAGTCATGTGTTGGCCACATCAGATTTTTTATAAAATTGCTGGCGAAGCTGCAACGGGCTTCTAGTATATCTAGAAGCGATTGTTTGTTCATGGTACTCCTCCGAAACGATAAAAGCTAGAATAACCAAATTTGGTACGATTCTTCTTTACATCCAAACTTAGTGAATGGTCAAGGTTTGGGGATTAACATTTTTCCATAAGATAACACGTATGAATCCATTTCTTGACTTGCAAGGTATACTTCCTTCAAGCAAAAAAATATGAAAATATGGACCGATTTTTTTCGTTTTTGTTATATTCGACGAAAAAAACTCTATACTATCTTATTCCTGCGAAGTTAACATGTTACACAGTCAAAGTTTTCAGAAATACGCTATTTGATTCGAAATTTTGTGGATTTTTCGTACCCCTCCTGGTCGTTGCCAAGGCGGCCGTTTTTGTTACCTCCGATTCAGTTAGCTTCAATGAAGCTTACAAATAGACGAAAGTTTAGCGTTATTCGCTTCGCATTTTTATTTAAGTAACGAAACGATCGATGTTTATGGATAGCAACGTAAATAGATACTGATTATTATTCAGGAAGCGTTTAAAACGATTGATGAAAGTAATTGAACCTTCTTTCGTCTATTGAAGACTGGAATCTTACATTTTTTGTAAATAAAATAATTATATTCTACAATATAATGTTTATTAACGGAAACAGGCTCACGTATCTGGTCTACATTTAGCAGTCAGTGTTCAATCATGGACAACTGTACGTTGCTTTTTCACGGGTTTCTTTTTACAAGACATAAATGTAAACATTTCATAGGCATAATTACACAAGAAGTGAAGCTGGATTTGGCGAAAGAGATATATATGATAGGAAATACAATTATCGTTATATTTGAATGCAATACGTTCGGAAACGGATTGTTACAAGGAAATGATTAACTGTTAAGAAAAGCTAATTGTAATTTTAAAAGTATCTATTATATAGGTATTTTAAAGAGCTTGTATGTTGTGCTGTAGTAGCTTCACTAAATCCGTTGAAATTCAACGGGAAATTCTGCTAGTTTAAAATAAAACACAATTCACTGGGAACTTGTTTGTTATACATATGTTACTCACACAGCTAGAAACGCTTCCCATACTGTCCCATACGCAGTTAACAGACTAATTATTCGTAAATATTTACGTTGCTATGCTTCATTAATTTCGATGCTCAAACAACAGTTCGATGCGAATACCTTTTCTTTTGTCTATATGAAGGTTTAATTGGCATTAAATGAATCGGAGGCAACAATGAGAGTTTCCTTGGCAACGCCTGAAATGAGTATGAAAAATCCGCAAAATTTTGAAAAAGATGGCGTATTTCTGAAACATTTGACCGTGTAACGTGTAAACATCGCATGAATAAGATAGTATAGAGCTTTAGCCGTCGAATAAAGCAAAAAAGAAGAAAATCGGTCTATATTTACATATTTTAACGAATGAAGGAAAAAACCTTGCACCCTGAAAAATCGGAAATACCGTGTAAACTTATGGGAAAATATAATTGTCTCCTGTATTCGAACCCGGGACACTTTAGCAAACGAAAATATATTTCCAGGGACCTCATAGCCAGTAGAAATAAAACGCCGTTTACCGCATATCTTTTACGATGATCGGTTCTCGAGAAATACGCCGATATATATTGTACAGAAATGTCTACAGACGTCAACGTAAAATTAATATATAGTTAGATGAACGCAATTTTCAACGGGTTTGACAAAACATTTCTTTATAATTTTGAATGGATGAGGACTTAACTCTCGTGTATTTTCCGATTACATTATTATCCTTTTAAGCTCCATTAATCGTAGACATGTAGGGATAGGAGGTTACGTCCTTGCGACAGATAAATAAACAACTTTCTCCTGAAAGTCTGAATTTTAAAAAGGAAATATTTTTGAATTTTTTTTATTATATGTCTACTAGAAGTTGCGGTGCGGTATATAATGCGTTAAGATGTATATAAACGCTGTGAAATTCTATTATTTCTGGCGGGTGAATCTATCGTAATTGCCTAGGAATATGCCTAGCCGATATTATTTATTGCTATTAAATCTGACTATTCCCACTGATATTATCTCGAACTGACTTGAACTAGGTTCCATAATGGCCACTCCATAGAATATATATATATATATATGTTTTCCCCGTCCCCTTTGACGGACTCGTAGATGCACTCTTATGTAATACTTAGTCTATCCCTCCCTTCGCACATCTCCCTTCGTCTTCCTCGCCTCGACGCCCCCATAATGCACCTCGGGGATCAGCAGCTTCGCCACCAAATCCCATTTCGGCTCCAAACTTCAGTCACGTTCCCGTCTGCACCCAATAACGCGAAGGCCAAAAAGAAAGTCGACATTTTTGTAGTAAATTAGTTAGTGAATATTCCAGAAGGCTCTCGAATTGTTAAGGATAATTTTATGCTTGGCCGATATTTACGTTTCAACTGATGCTAATGTTATGGAAACAGAAACCCCACTCATTAGTGAAAACTGAAGAACTATACAATTGGTTTAATCGAAATAAGGTTTTGAAACTTTCAGTTATTTCTTTCCGTTTTTCGTCATGGGCATGGGTTAACAAAGCACCGTCTAGAAGATACGGCCTTGTTACGCTAGTGCGTTAAAAGTTCTCCTTATTGAAAAAAAAATGTTTCTCCATGTCAAAAAGTTTGACAGTAAATATTAATTCGATTAGTGTAAAATGCGATCTTCTATGCATTTGTTACCTCTTCTATATTCAGAACAATTTCTGGATTAAGATATATCTATCTATCTATCTATATAAATAAAATTGTAACCTCTGTCTGTACAATTGGTTTTTGTCGGGGTTTTACTTTTTGTGGGTGTTTTGCATCACAAGAAGACGTTTGAACTGGTTTGCAGAATTGTTGTCTCTGTTTCTTTGTTACCGCAACACGCAAAAACGGCTGGTCGAAGTTTTATGAAACTTGCAGCGTATCTTTAGACTGGTCCAGCTTAAAATAGAGGCTATGTGGTGTATCTCAAAAATAATTTTAAGTTGGGGTTTGAGGGGGCATCGATATGGCTTTTCGACGATAACTCTCGAATAAATTAAACTGTCAGCACGGTTTCAAACGGCAACGTTTCTCCCCTCTTCTGCAGACTTAAAAATCCAATCGCCCCCTCCTCCTCTACGACACCGGGATTGCCAAATCTCACTAATAATTTAAAGTTGCATTAAAATAAAAATTCAAAATTTCTAATTGCGCTACTTTTATCGCAGAATCTGATGACATACTTTTAAATGAAGACTAAATATTATATTCTATACAAAATACGATAAACAATTTTTGACCTGAAATGGACATTTTACGGTACGTTTGTTTCAATCGATGATATATACGTTCTGTTTTAAAACAATGTAATGCAGTTTTTTGCATTAGGTTCAGGAATTTTTAAGGATCGAAATGGTACTACTGAAAGTTTAATAAATTGATTTTAAATATTTGTTTTCTGCATTTAATTATAAAAGTTCCTTTTGCGTGTTCCATCCTGACTTGAAAACGTTTGTCTGTGAGAAACGTTTTTATTTATAAAGATACTTTCATGATCTACGCGAGAAAGTTGTAGGTAAATGTTTGAAGTTATTTTTGGTGCACCCAGATGTGGGGTTGGGTCGCTAAGGGGAGGGTGAACAATGCGAAAGTTTTATTGCGGTCTGGTCACCCTCGCCCGCTCATCCGTCAGTTACGACTCAGCAGTTGGACTATCTTGTGCTTTCGTCGTTCTGTCTGCTCATAAGTTTGCGGGAAAGTACTTACAAATTTTGAGTTTTATTGTGTATTGCAAATTAGTTGTTTTAACAATCTTCAAAACGTCTTCAAACTGAAGTGTGCAATACGGTTCAAATGTAGAGATACGTTGTGTTTGCAGGTTTTATGTTTATAGTGTCCCCTTTTTCAAAATATTGTGTATGTACATCACACATTGATTATCCCCGAATGTATTTTCATATTGATATTGTGGTTTCTGTGAGAAAATGGACGTCTCAACGAGGAAAAGAAAGCAAGGTGAGTTCGGAAAAACAAACAATATTGAATGTTCTTGCCTCAATGAGTCTAATGAAAACCTGTCATCAGCTGTTAGTAGGACGAGCAAGCTATGTGTTGTGTCTCAGAGGACAATTTACAAGATTAAAAAAGAAGCAAATGAATTTGTAATGTCGCGCAGGTAAAAATTTCCTCAATTGCAACTCAATTTCCGTTATGTATACTGATCAGCATAAAATAATCCAGTTGTTGTTTTTACTTAGGAATTTTGTGAGCAATTATTCTCGTACCAACATGCTCAACCATTTTCCTCTGATCACATTACATCCAATCTTAGTATATGCGAGGAAGTTAATCCTAAAATAAGATGTGAACACAGTGTACCTCCGAACTCGCATTTATCCAATTAACTATGCTACGATTTTGTTAAATGCCAATTTACATCGTTTTTGTGCTTTTTCCGCGAAATAGCTTACAACATAAAATGATTACCTATTTAAAACGCCCTACAACTTTTATTCTATACATTTCTCTCTAAAAACGAAATGCATATCGAGTTATGCATAAAAATGCAAATGGCAACTACAACGCTAATTTATTATTTACAAAGTAAACTGCATTTTTTAAATATTTAAACTTTTCTTTATGATTTCAATAGCCTCTCAAATGAAATAATTTTTGATTGGGAAAATATATTTTTAATTTTTAGGTAGTTTATGGCATAATATATCTTGCAATTGTTAAGGTAACTTTATTTAACATAATAAACCTCTCAATCACGTAACACATTTAAATCAAACTAATCCCACAGGTCGAAGGACATTTAACCCCTTAACTGGAGAATTAATTTTTCTTATCTTTCAGCTGGTGGGGAATTATTCCTTTCTTTCAAATAATTTGTATTTGACTTTTTCTTCATCTATTTGTTATGATATGATGGTCTGTGAAGTTGGTAATGGATATTTTACAATATTAACGAACTTACGCCATGTGTAAATTTATAAAATTTCAATTTTTTTCTTTAATTAATTATTTGTTCAGAAATTAACACATTTTTAACATGAGTGATTTTTCCAATTATAAAACATTAAAAATTTTTTTTTTAATTTTTCTACCATTTAGACATTTTCGCAAGGGTAGGCAACTTTACATCACAAGATAAAGGACTACCTAAGACTGGTTAAGACAATTGAACGCTAGCACAGAAAAAAAATCTGAGCACATAGGGAAAACAAGGGCACTTCACAGGGATTCTATTCCTTTAAGCTATTTTTTTCACTTTTATGAGGATTTTGGGACCGCCGGAGTGTTTGGGGCACTATAGCAGCCACGTGTGCAACACGCTTGCGGTACGTAGCGAGAGAAATTTTACTAAGCAGTATTTTTGTTTTGGTTTAGAAAATCGTGTATTAACGCAAAAATTGTAACAATAGCATTTACTTAATAAGTTACGGAAAGGAAATTTTAAATTACCAGACCTTTGCTGTTGTTAGGGTAGTGAGACTTGGCAACACCGCGCGCCATTTACCCAATACTGAACTTAAAGATGGAACGCTCTATAGTAACTTATTTCTTATAACATATAGTATGAATAGAAATAAAAGCAAAGGAAAAAGCTTCTTGGAAGATGAAGATGGAATCTCATGAGGAGGAAAGTAGCAGGAGGGAGCAGGTGGAGATGGGGGGGGGGGAGAGGTGGAGGGAGGTGGAGGGAGGGGTTAGTAAAATGGCGGAGGAAGGAACGCGGTGAGCTAGGCCACTGCCCAGCCAATGATGCGACCTCTCTTTCTCCACCCATTCCCCTGTTCTGGGCCGCACCCTCCCTCCCCCTCTCTCCGGCTGTCCACCTTTTGGCGCTCTCTGCCAGCTGGGAAGAGAAGGCAGGCTTAAGTTATTCACTCCTCAGGTCAAAGAATAAAGAATCATTTGACGGAAAAATTCAGAGGTCGAATGCGTCTGTGGTTAATAATTTCTTTTTAAAACTTCTACGATAAAATTATTAATTTTGAAACAATCTCTTCCGGAAGTTTAAACATTTTTGTGAAAGTATTCAATAATTTAAAAATAAACTTTACCTCAAAAAATGAAAGCCAATCGTGAATAAAAATATACCAAAGACTTCTTTTTAAACCCAGCATCGAAGACAAGTTCCGCAATCAGAAATAAGTCGGAAAACACTCGACAGCTTCCAGTAGCAGACGTCGGCGATAATTTTTCCGCTCCCGAAGAGCGCTCGATAAATCATTCACTCCGGTCGTAAAGTAGGCCATTCCGGAGCAGCTGCCCTTCCTTCTTGCGGGAATCGCGTTCCGCCTCTCCCACGGAGACGTGAAATGGCGGATGCCAACTATGAGAGGAACGAGACAAACTTTTAACCTCAACCTCCTTAACCCGACTATGACTGCACGGCCTCGGAATTCAGCCCCCTAAAAAGGGAAGGGGGCGGAAAATGGGGATGGGGAAGAAGGGGAGGGAGAGGGGAGGCAGCCCCCTAAAAAGGGAAGGGGGCGGAAAATGGGGATGGGGAAGAAGGGGAGGGAGAGGGGAGGGAGAGGGGAGGGAGAGGGGAGGGAGAGGGGAGGGAGAGGGGAGGGAGAGGGATGAATATAAGTGGAGGATGTAATGCCACTACCGTATCGATTAGCGGCAAGACTTGCTAGGGAAGTGGTGTGAGAGAGGGAAAGAGGGATTGAGGGGGGGGGGGGGGGGGGAGGAAAGGCAAGGCAACTACATAGAAAGAGGAACGGAGGGATGGGGTGTTAGCGAGGCCCCCAAAGAGACCCTCCTTTCTGCGGCGTGCGCCTTCCTCCTCTCCCTCTTCTTCCTCTCTCGCCCCTTATTTTCATCGCCCGCTCCATCCATCCTCATCCGACTCCCTAAGGCCTTTTTTATAAGGCTTAGTCTCTCTCCCTCCCTCTCTCCCCCGGCAAAATCCCTCCCGCACCATCCCTCCTCATTCTCACCGCCCCCACAAAACGCTGTGATTCCACTCCATTTGGCGCCGATTCGGAGGAAAAAAACGGATGGACGGAAAAGGGAGCTAGCGAGGCCCTGATCCTATTTGAAACCGTGCTAATTTAACCCCCCAACCCTCTTTCCCGCGCCCATCACCTTTTCGCTGCCTATTCTCCCTCCGTTTACTTCGCCGCCAGCTTTTGATCGTTCCCTCCGCATAAAAAAACCTTCCTCCCTAATCTTTCTCTACGGCCGGCTTTTTTCTCCTCGGTTAAAATACCTTTCAGGTGCGAGCGGTTCTCACACGAAGGATCCGCAGATAGAATTCAAAGTCGGAGACTAGAACACAGACAAACAGCTACATTACGAATATTTTAAAAGTTCTCGTTTTACGATCGCTTTCAAAAATACTTGATTCTCTTTGGCTCATTCTAGTTCGAGGATAATTATTACGGAACGATCAGAAATAATCGCGAAGCGTAATCCTTTGATCTGTAGTGCAAGTTCAAGAGATTTCTTTTCCAGACACATCGAGTTCTGGGATTGAGTGATACGAGATTGAAAAAGAAAAATTCATTACGACATTTCTCCATAGTTTAACCTAAGATATTCGCAAAAGTTATTTTCTTTGTCACATTAGTAAAAATCTGATGTGGCCAACACGTGACTTTCTCCATATTTAGGGTATAATTATTTAAATTATTATGAATAGCATTATAAGGCAAAATTATTATTTCCTATCGTAAAAGAATACTGTCGTCCTTATTGCCGTCAATTATATTTTGAATATGTTCACTGCTAAATGGTGGTGGCGCTGTATACTAGAAAAAGCGAAATATCTCTGAAATGGATGGTTCTACGAAAATTTGTTTCAAACAAAACTTGGAATAAATATTATTCTCTACAACTTTGGTTCTCACGAAGATTACCAATAACGACGTTTTAAGGAGATATTTGACGGAAACCGAAAAAGCCGGTTATTTATAAATAATTCCTAAACAATAACTGCTATGGAAAATTGTTTCAGATGAAAGTTATAGCAAATTACATTCTCTATAATCTTCGTAAAGACATTGTATATACAATAATGATGTTTTAACGGAGATATTTCGCCAAAACCAAATCGGGTATCCGATAACCCTCGACTTTCGGTAAACCGGTATTGTCCAAAAATTAATCAACTCTTCGTGCTCATACCAAAGTGTTATATATGAAATTTGGTAACGATATGGCAAGTACTTTTCGAGTTAGAGCGCCCACAATCACATACACACAGACATCATTCTGAAAATAGTCTAAACGTGTTCTAGGGACCTCAAAACTTGTGATTGCAATACCGGACCAGAATAACAATATAGGTATTTCGGTATTTACTCCACGTAATACCGGAATACGGGTGTTTTATAAAAATTTTGAATAATACAAAAAAAGAATAAAATAAATTACACTAAATATTTAAATTTCTGCAGATACAGAAATTCACAAGCATATAGCATTACAATGCATTGACAAGGAGTTTCTTACTAATTTTCAGAACCAATATAAATTTCAAAATAAAAATAAAATATTATTCAAAACAATGACAAACTAAACACATTGATCTTATATAAATTTAGAAAATTTAATTAATCGTCTTTACTTTCTCCATACGTACTAATAGGAAAGTATTGTGTACACGAAAAAAATTGACTTCGAGATTTCAACGGAAATACACGTTTTGAGGTCCCAAGAACACGTTTAGACTATTTTCGGAATGATGTCTGTGTGTGTGTGTGCGCGTGTGTATGTGATTGTGGGCGCTCTAACTCAAATAGTACTTGTCATATTAATACCAAATTTCATATATAACACTTTAGCATGAGCACAAAGAACTGATTACTTTTTGAACAATAACGGCTAACCGGAAGTCGAGGTTTATTCGAAACCCGATTCGGTTTTTGCGATATTTCTCCGATAATACGCCATTATTGTATACGTTGACCATTACAAAAAATGTAGAAAATATAATTTCCTACATCTTATATTTCAAAAAAATTTCCATAGCAGTTATTGTTTAGGAATTATAAATAATCGGTTTTTTCGGTCACCGTCAAATAGTTCCTTAAGAACGTCACTATTGGTAATCTTCGTGAGAACCAAAGTTGTAGAGAATAATATTTCTTCCAAGTTTTGCATTAAACAAATTTTAGTAGAGCCATCCATTTCGGAGATATTTTGCTTTATCGTAGTACCAGTATACAGCGCCAGCACCATGTAGCGGTGAATTCTGGAAACATATTCAAAATATACGTAATTTACGGCAAACGGATGACTGTATTCTTTTACGATATGAAATAATAATTTTGTCTTATAAAGCTATTCATAATAATTTAAATATGTATACCCCAAATATGGAGAAAGTCATGTGTTAGCCACATCAGATTTTTTAATCTGAAACTCCACATATTTATTCAGATATAAAATAAACATAAATATGCTGCCCAAAATCTGCGTGGAGATTTATCCTCGTTTTATTTTTACTTTCTCCATACGTAGTATAAGGAAAAAATCGACTTTCCACGGAAATACACGTTTTAAGGTCTCTAGAACAAGTTTAGAGTATTTTCGAACTGATATCTGTGTGTGTGTGGATGGATGTATGTGATTGTGGGCGCTCTAACTCGAAAAGTACTAGTCATATTAATACCAAATTTCATATGTAACACTTTAGCATGAGCAAAAATAACTGATTAGTTTTTGCGATATTTCTCCGTTAAAACATCATTATTGTATGTACAATTCTACACAATGGATATAGAGAATGTCATTTCCTACAGTTTTCATTTGAAACAATTTTCTATAGGAGTTATTGTTTAGGAGTTATTTATAAATAACCGGTTTTTCGGTTTCCGTTAATTATCTCCTTAAAAACATCGTTATTGGTAATCTTCATAAGGACCAAAGTTGTAGAGAATAATATTTCTTCCACGTTTTGTTTGAAACTAATTTTCGTAGAACCATCCATTTCGGATATATTTCGCTTTATCTTAATATCAGTATACAGCGCCAACACCATGTAGCGGTGACTTCTGTAAACATTCAAAATATACGTAATTTACGGCAACAAGGACGTGTCTTCTTTTATGATACGAAATAATAATTTTGCCTAGTAATATTATTCATAATAATTTAAATATCTATACCCCAAATATGGAGAAAGTCATGTGTTGGCCACATCAGATTCTTTCAATTTTAATTCCGTCATGTACATATTCTATAGTTTCAGAAAGGCTTTGAACTAGAGTAAAAATTTATCTTGCAATAGAAGCTTTGGTTTGTTTATTGTCATCTTCTTCCTCCTCTTGAGGACTATGGAGATATATAAGAACGCCTTTGTTTGATTCGAAATTTCAACGCAGCGTACAAATATCTGGTCAGAGAAAAATTCTGTTTGGCAAGTGTTTCCATCAATAATTGTCTAGTTGCACTTGCAGTAAGAAGATTTGCGCCTTTGCGGCATAATTCCTCAACGGCCAACTTTACTGGCAGAAGAGCAGAAACTGCCATGGACATTGTATTAAATTCGTCTTCAGAGAAACTTATTCCAGAATTTAGATCAATCAGTGCCTTTTGAATACAATATTTCAGTTTAAAGAATCGCTCCATCATGATGAGCAAACTATTCCAACGATTTTTTGAATCTAACATTAGCATAAGTTCCTTACCACATTCAACTTGTACGTATTTTTGTAAAACGTCATTTTTAGTAGGAGAACGTCGGAACATTTTAATAGTTTTTCGAATTTCCGTTATTATTAGGCGGAGCTCCTTTTGAGTAAGCTTACTATTACGGTCGTCGTCATCCCCAATTTCAATTGCAACTAAATTTTATTCGTCAAGATCACCGCAATTTTCTTCATCTTCGTCATAGTCGGAAATGTCACCGTCACTAGTATCCACAGTTTCCAATTTATCGTTATTTTGCTTTTGCTGGTAAAGAACGCTAATTACAGCCAAATGAATTCCATGCGCATAGCAAAGTTGTTGGTTTACGTCAATTAACTTGCCAACTTTTGTCATTACTGACGCACCATCAGTAGTAATGCAAACTATATCTCTTTAAGCTTATTATCAATTACTCCTACACATTTTTCTGCCGGCATATTTCCTAACACCTGAATTAAACCATGGTTCCAAAAGTTTTTCTCCAAGTGAGCATTAATATTTAAATACGCCTATTTCTAATACTTGTCCACTCATCAAAAATTAGACTAAACCTTTTGCCATCCGATTTCAGTGCTGCTAAATCTTTTATTAAACAGTTATTATGTATTCTTTTACTATAGCCAACAACAAATTTCCTAATAGTGTTAGGAGACTTCGGTATTTCACTAAAACCTCGCGCCACTAATGCCTTTCTTAAATCATTTGAAGTGCAAAATACATTAAAAGTCAAAGCATCGAGCGCAATCATACGTGCTAAAATTTCCGGCAAATAATCATCATTATTAGTAGCAAAATAGCTTATAATTTTAGATTTATCTGTTTTACATTCTAGAGAACGTGTTGTGGAAGTTGAGACAGCTTCTAGTTCTTTTCTTTTTAATAAATTAATGTCGTGTGTTCTGAGATGCGTATGAAGACCACTTGTAGACCCAACTTTAATAACTTTTGAGCATTGCTTGCATTTGGCTAACATTTATTTTTCTGCGTATAAATAAGAGAACTATAACGAACTCTTATCACTCGCTTTTTGTGATTTTTGAAAGTAATAACATTCATTATGGGTAGGTGACATTAATCTGTAACATAAATACAAATATGGCCTCAGGCAATATTTGGACTAGGGCTGTCAAACGATCTGTCAGTTTTGCGCTGTAATCCGGTAGTGTTTAGACTGGTCTTCACGTTTTCTTAGTTTACTGAAATAAACACCGAAAAACATTATATAAATCTTCACACACAAATATCTATCATAAAATAACAATTTTTAATCTTAATTATATATATTAGCAAACCACTAACAACGAACTGTAAAAATGACATGATAATTGAACAATTCTGCTTCTTCCTGTGAATTACTCAGTAATATATTAGAATACTGAACCCCTTGTATCAAATTTGAGACACCAAACTTGACTCTTCGTGCAAGTCTACACAAGTGCTGCAGATCTTACCTCTAAGACAGTGGTCCCCAACCTTTCACCTCCCGGGCTGCATTGGCAATTTATAAGTTCTTGGGGGACGTAATCAAAATCTGTTGACTTTATGTTAGATTATTTCGTCAAATTGTGTCCTTCTCAGCAACGAGGACGGACGTAGCACACAGCACTTAATCACCAAATACACTCAGAATAAACTGGTAAAAGTAACTAAAGCAACAAAAGATGGACAAATCACTCACAACGAGACCAAGCCTCAAAGGAATAACTCAAGGACTTCGCAAAACACATCTGACATATTATGTTTTGATGGGCATTGACTGGAGCCGAGGCACTTTAATCTCGTTACTATTCCATACAGCGTCTTCGTATATAATTGTATAAGCGGTGAATACAATGTTTCACTTTCTCGTTTCGCTGGAAAAAGTTGCCAAGAAATATGTAATACAGAGGCCCTTAATGATCAAATAAGTTAATACAGATGGAACTATCAAATGTATATAAAACGTTGCAAGAAGTTTTAGTTTATGAGAGATCAAGGATCGCACAGAATAGGTTCTGGGACCGCATGCCGCGGGTTAGGGGACCCCTTCTCTAAGGCCTCGAGTGTGAATAAATCAGATTTTCAATAAATACCGATATACCGGTATTTTAATAACGAAAATACCGGTATTTCGGTACGTAAAAATAGCCGGTATTCTGAGTACCGAAATAGCGGTATTGCAATCGCTACTCAAAACGTATTTCCGTTGAAATCTAGAAGTCGATTTTTTTCGTGAAAACAATACTTTATACTACGTATATGGAGAAAGTGACAAGACCCGATTGCCTAAAGAGTGCGAGGCGCTTTCCTCGAGGCGCAAAAAAAAACTTCTCAAACGCGTTCCTCCGGTCAGGTGTCCGTAGTTATAGAGATGGCCACCGGTCATCAGATCGATAGCGCGTCTCCCAAGCAACCCGTGGCTTTGCCCTCCGACTCTTTTTATTTTGCCCTCCAAAAAGGATCCTCCAACCCGACCCCATTAAACACTCACACACACACACCGACCTCTCTCTCTCTCTCTCTAGCAAAAATTCTTCAGAAATCCCAGAAGCCCTCTCTCCCACACCGCTGGGGTTAAGCCCATCATCATCTCTTCATCTCCCACGCGCCATTCAACCCTCGGATGGATATCAACCAACCCAACCCCTCCGCTTCCCGCATGCTCTTTCACCTCCCCTCCGAACACTCCCCTAGGGCGATGCCATCAGATTAACTGCCCCATTAATCAAACGGTACCTCTCTCTCTGCCTCGCCAGCATTCTCCCACTACATTCCCCTTTTTGCCTCACCTACTACGACCAAATTTCCTTCACATAGCTCTGCCGCCGTGCGGTGCCATCGTGGAATGGTATGATTCCCCTCTTTCCTCCTCCACTCTCCCCCCACCCCCCCCCCCCCCCCCCCACACACACACGAACCTGAAAGAGAAGTTTCTTTCCGAAATATATGTCAGCCTCGATTATCCGATGAACCCAATCGCTCCGAATCGCATATTTCCCCCCCCCCTATTCATCCCCCCCTCCTCTTCATCCCCCCCTCCTCTTCATCCCCCCCTCCTCTTCATCCCCCCCTCTTCATCCCCCTCCTCTTCTCCTTTGTCCCTTTATATAAATTACGAACGGTTTCGCGGATATCGATTCAAATTTGCGATTTTAGAAAAATTACCTACGTCGTAAACGAAACGTTATGAAAGTTTTGGAATGAATTCCGCGAAAAGTGGGCGTGCCCTAATGTAAACGATATTTGGGTCAATTCTAAAATTGAAATTGTTTGCTGTAACGCGTTTCGTGAAAGTTGACGTTTAATCGTTGAATAAAGAATCAATTATAGGTTTTTCATCGAATAATTTTTGTAGATTCGTCTTCTCTGAATAACAAATTTTCAATGACATGCGCAAATTCTTCTTTTCCTAAAAAATAAATCCCTAGAAGCAATTTTTGTGAAACATTATATAGGTAAAACGAACGATATTCGCTGATAAAATTTTGTTTGAATTTTGATAGGCACGATTGATTACGACCATGTTTTCTCACATTTCACAAATAATTCGTATAATTTATTCGATGAAAAATTGATCCTTTCGAACTTTGGTTTAATTTGTTATTTTAGATATCATTGAACGTAAATTATGCAGCGATTCAGGTGACAAAACATAACAATGCAGCTTGAGTAAAGACTTTTGACTCAATAGCAACGTGTTTGTTATCGTTCATTTAGTATTTGATATTTCAGTTTATTTCATCCTATCGGAATCAACACAAAGAAATACATGACTCAGAATCTGTATAAATAGAATGAAAATCGGTAATCTACAATAATGTATTGCAAAATAACAATAACTAGTGCATGTTTCCCCGTTCTTCTCATTTACTCTTCTAGCCTTGCTTAAATTTCCCAACAATAAAAACTGAAGATTTTTAAATTTGTTATTATATTATTATAAACTAGTATCATTTCCCGCGAAAATAATGATGTGATTTTAATAATAAAAAATTAAGATAATCAGTTTTATTTCATAATGGCTTTTTAATAATAAAAAATGAAGATAATCAGTTTTATTTCATAATGGCTTTTGTCCAAAGCGCCTATCTTAATTAACACTCTCTATGTATCTTCCCTCCCTCTCTCCCTCCCTATCTCACTCTCCACAATTCACTCCCTCTTTCTCTACATCTATATAGTCATTTAGATTAGCAAAAGAATCCGTACTAAATGACAGGCACATTGGGATTACGTAATTTCACAAAAAAATCAAAAAATCTGATGCGGCCAACACATGACTTTCTCCATATTTGGGGTATAGATATTTAAATTCTTTTTATGAATAGCATTATAAGGCAAAATTATTAATTCGTATCGGAAAAGTATACAGTCGTCCTTATTGCCGTAAATTACGTAAATTTTGAATGTTTACATAATCCACCGCTGCATGGTGGTGGCGCTGTATACTGCAAATTAAGAAAAAGCAAAATATCTCCGAAATGGATGGTTCTACGAAAATTTGTTTGAAACAAAACTTGGAAGAAATATTATTCTCTACAACTTAGGTCTTCACGAAGATTACCAAAAACGACGTTTTTAAGGATATATTTGACGGAAAACGAAAAAACCAATTATTTATAAATAATTCTTAAACAATAACTGCTATGGAAAATTGTTTCAAATGAAAGTTGTAGAAAAGTACATTATCTATAACCGCTGTATATATACTATATATATATATATATATAATGATGTTTTAACGGAGATATTTCGCCAAAATATCTCCGAAATGGATGGTTCTACGAAAATTTGTTTCAAACAAAACTTGGAAGAAATATTATTCTCTACAACTTTGGTCCTCACGAAGATTATCAATAACGATGTTTTTAAGGAGAAAACCGAAAAACCGGTTATTTATAAATAACAGATAGAACATAATAAGCCTGACATAACACTGATAGAAAATATGATGTGGCCAACACATGACTTTCTCCATATTTGGGGTATAGATATGTAAATTATTATGAATAGCATTATGAAGCAAAATTATTATTTCGTATTGTAAAAGAATACAGTCATCCTTATTGCCGTAAATTACGCATATTTTGAATATGTTTACAGAATTCACCGCTACATGGTGCTGGCGCTGTATACTGATATTAAGATAAATCGAAATATCTCCGAAATGGATGGTTCTACGAAAATTTGTTTCAAACAAAACTTGGAAGAAATATTATTCTCTACCACTATGGTCCTTAGGAAGATTACCAATAACGATGTTTTTAAGGAGAAAACCGAAAAACCGGTTATTTATAAATAACTCCTAAACAATAACTACAATAGAAAATTGTTTCAAATGAAAGTTGTAGGAAATTACATTCTCTATAACTTTGTATAGAATTGTATATACAATAATGATGTTTTAACGAAGAAATATCGCAAAAACCGAATCGGGTTTCGAATAAACCTCGACTTCCGATTATCGGTTATTGTCCAAAAACCATTCAGTTCTTTGTGCTCATGTTAAAGTGTTATATATGAAGTTTGGTAACGATATGGTACGTACTTTTTGAGTTAGAGCACCCAAAATAACATACACACAAACGCACACGCTCACGCACACACATCATTCCGAAAATAGTCTAAACGTGTTCTAGGGACCTCAAAACGTGTATTTCCGTTGAAATCTCGAAGTCGATTTTTTTCGTGAATACAATACTTTCCCATTAGTACGTATGGAGAAAGTAAAAATGATGGGGAAAATGGACGGTAGGAAAATATATTTCCATTCTTTTAGGCCGTCTTTGGCTCGAGTCTCGAGTTTGTACTATGATTATAAGAAATTTTAAAATGGCAACTAAAAGAAGCCTTGCACGCTACATTTCAGCTCTTCCTACGTTATTCAAATGGAAAGAAAAAACGCAACTTGCATCAAACTAGTGAATTTAATATGGACAGTGGACAGCTTAAAATTTAAAAGTGGCATTTCCGAGTAATTCCTGAAAGTTTGGTCGTAAAAGAATGAAAGTTTTTTGGGTCATAAGCGGCTTACATATTCTCCAATTTCATTCCATATATAGTCACAAAAACATATTATAACAAAAACCCGTATTTATTGATATAGATTGGATTTTCAGCATTTAAGCATGATAGACAAAATAGATAATTACCCCTTTATATCACGATTTAAAAGTGATCTTGCATTACCATTTTTAATAATCAGATAGACGAGAAAAGTCAAGCCTCGGTTCTAAAAATACATTCCTTGTGATATACATTAACTCATATTGGATTAAAGGTGCGCATAGCCATTAGCGCTTTTTAAAAAATCGATTATGTGTTCAGTTTGTCCGTCCGTCAGTTCGAGCAATATCTCTCGAATCCCGCAACTTGGAGAAGCTAAATTTTCATTATAGGCCGATCTACATGATAACTAAGAATGGTGCAAATTTCGTGGATATAGGATTAATTAATGGAGAGCAATGGAATTATTTTTCCGATCCCTTTGTATCATTTCTGCCCCTTAATAAGGAAAACATGATATTAGCGAAGGGCATTTTATATTTTCCATTTTTAGATTTGTTAAAATTCATATGTTGGCCAGGGCCATGAACAATTCTATAATTGAAAGACTGTTTTATAGTTTTTGAAGACAGAATTCACAACCGTGTCGAAAGAGAGCAAAAAGTTTCTTTTAAACAAAAAATCTGATGTGGCCAACACATGACTTTCTCCATATTTGGGGTTTAGATATTTAAATTATTATGAATAGCATTATGAGGTAAAATTATTATTTCGTATCGTAAAAGAATACAGTCGTCCTTATTGCCGTAAATTATATTTTGAATATGTTTACAGAATTCACCGCTGGCGCTGGTGGCGCTGTATACTGAAAATTTACGAATAAGTTAAATATCTCCGAAATGGATGGTTCTACGAAAATTTGTTTGAAACAAAACTTGGAAGAAATATTATTCTCTACAACTTTGGTCCTCACGAAGATTACCAATAACGACGTTTTAAGGAGATATTTGAAGGAAACCGAAAAAACCGATTATTCATGAATAATTACTAAACAATAAGCAATATGGGAAAGTTTTAAATAAAAGATGTAGGAAATTATATTTTCTACAATTTTTTGTAATAGTCAATGTATACAATCATGACGTAATATCGGAGAAATATCGCAAAAACCGAATCGGGTTTCGAATAAACGTTGACTTCCGGTTAACCGACATTGTCCAAAAACTAATCAGTTCTTTGTGCTTATGCAAAAGTGTTATATATGAAATTTGGTAGTAATATGAGAAGTACTTTTTGAGTTAGAGCGCCCACAATCACATACATTTGATGTACGTATATTACCTATGACATACTCCATGTCTTTTACAGTAAGACCAAAGGAGCAAATAAATATTATTTTCTTCTTCTCGAAATCTTTCAGAAATGTGCATTCACAGCGGACATAGTAAGCTGCGGTTGCGTTTATGTTTTGGCATTTCATGCCTTTATAAATTATGATTAGAGAAGTTTCTGACTATTGATGTAGTGTTTATTATTACTGTTTTTTTGTAGCTTAATGTATATGTTGTCTTTTAAACCTAGAGTTGAAATATTGTCTTTGAGATTTTTTGGGATGATGCCAGTGCTTCATATTATTATTGGGTTTATTATTGCCTTATCTAGTTGTAGAATATCTTTCATTTCATTTGCGAGTGGGATATATTTCTGTATTTTTTCATTGTATTTTTCCCATGTTTGCTGTATTTGGTATTGCCACATCTATGAGATTAGCTTTTTACTTTCTCCATACGTAGTAATGGGAAAGTATTGTTTCATGAAAAAAATCGACTTCGAGATTTCAACGGAAATACATGTTTTGAGGTCCCTAGAACACGTTTAGACTATTGTCGGAATGATGTCTGTGTGTGTATGTTATTGTGGGCGCTCTAACTCAAAAAGTACGTGCCATATCGTTACCAAACTTCATATATAACACTTTAACATGAGCACAAAGAACTGATTAGTTTTTGGACAATAACGGTAAAACGGAAGTCGAGGTTTATTCGAAACCCGATTCTGTTTTTGCGATATTTCTTCGTTAAAACATCATTATTGTATATACAATTCTAAACAAAAGTTATAGAGAATATAATTTCCTAGGGTTTTCATTTGAAACAATTTTCCATAGGAGTTATTGTTTAGGAGTTATTTATAAATAAACGGTTTCTCGGTTTCCGTTAAATATCTCCTTAAAAACATCGTTATTGGTAATCTTCGTAAGGACCAAGGTTGTAGAGAATAATATTCCTTCCAAGTTCTGTTTGAAACTAATTTTCGTAGAACCATCCATTTCGGATATATTTCGCTTTATCTTAATACCAGTATACAGCGCCAACACCATGTAGCGGTGAATTCTGTAAACATTCAAAATATACGTAATTTACGGCAACAAGGACGTGTCTTCTTTTACGATACGAAATAATAATTTTGCCTTATAATGCTACTCATAATAATTTAAATATCTATACCCCAAATATGGAGAAAGTCATGTGTTGGCCACATCAGATATTTTGTTCTGGTATGGAGCAATTCTGGGGCAAAAAAATTCCAAAAATGGGAATTATATAAATATCGGATTTCCTTCATTAGGCATAGTTTAACATTAATGGCATTAAAATATAAACCTCCGATTCCCATTAAAAGCTTACCCATATGAAAGCATTAAGCCTATTTCCTAGGAAACCTATTGTTAGACCCAGAAAAATTACCGGTTTTTTGCAATAAAAACTATACATTTACGCTAATTCAACTCGGATTTGAATTCTGTCTTCAAAAATAAGAAACTACAACATATATCCTATCCGATAGTTGAAGTCTCGAGTTCGTATCGTGAGGGTAAGTAATTTTAAAATGCAAATATAAAAACCTCTACACCAATTTACATGTATTCCTATGAGTCAAAATGGGGCAAAAAGGGGCCAAAATAGCCCCACAAAATAGGAATTTTGTAAGATTCAGATTTTTTCCTTTGGTTGTGATCAATAACCTACAATCCTACCAAATTTCAAGTTTCTAGCACATCTGGAAGTGCCTCATAATTTTGTATCCTCCTATATATCTATAATATATAGACGCTTCTTACACATGATATCTATAATATATAGATGCTTCTTACACATGATATCTATAATATATAGACGCTTTTTACACGTTATATATATATATATATATGAGGATACAAAATTATGAGGCACTTTCAGATGTGCTAGAAACCTGAAATTTGGCAGGATTATAGGTTTTTGGTCACAACCAAAGGAAAAAATCCGAAACTGGCAAAATTCCTATTCTGAGGGGCTATTTTGGCCCCTTTTTGCCCCATTTTTTGCCCATAAGAATACATGTAAATTGGTGTAGAGGTTTTTTATTTGCATTTTAAAATTACTTCCCGTCAAGATACGAACTCGAGACTTAAACTGTCGGATAGGACATAAATTGTAGTTTCTTATTTTTGAAGACGGAATGCAAATCCGAGTAGAATTAGAATAATTTTATAGTTTTTATCGCAGAAAATTGCTAATTTTTCTGGGTCTAACAATAGTTACAACAGATGGAAAAAATCTGAGAGTGTAATAATTCATAATGTTAGGGACTGTTTTGCTCCATTATTGCCCCATACGAGGATTAAAATTATAAGGCAGTTCTAAATGAGCAACAAACTCCAAATTTGACATGGTTATATCATTATGTACAACATCGATTGGGAATAATTTGAATTTGTAAAAATGCTAAAATTTGAAAATGCTTGCAGAATGCAAGCACATAACAACTAGTATATATATATATATATATCATGTGTAAGAAGCATCTATATATTATAGATATATATCGGTGTTTATTCCTTTTTAATATAAAATGATTTATAATGTAAAATGATGATGATTGTAAGTCAAAAATTACAACTGAGCGAGTTCAAATAGAGGATTGCACTTTTCCAATCCTCAGGGGGATTAGGAATCTTTATAGTTTTTAAATCATAGCGACGGCATTTATAATCTTCGTCGAAGAAACACCTCTATAGTGCTGCAAAATAAAAAATAATAAAGTCGAGTTTAATTTTAAATAAAATCTTTTTGCATGATACCAAACTGGAAAATGTCGAGAAAAGGAAGCGTAAATATTTGCGCGATTATAGCAATACATAAATAGTTCATCCTCAATCGCTTTTAATTCATACGATTTTTTTACAAATGGTGTTTAATGATTGAAATTCATTATCGACTCTCAGAAGTGACGAGGTTTTCTAAATGTTAATAACGTTAATTCCATGAACGTAAAGCGTAATCATTCACGGGAGCAAAAAGAAAATTACACTCGATTCAGCTTGATAAAAGGAGAATTTCGGAGACCGATTAAAATCATGAATACAAATCAATTGCAACTACACTTCACTCGTAATCCTACCGTTGCTATAAAGCTTAAGCAAAATATTTCTCTTCTGTCATTGGCATAAAAGACTACATAATTTCCATTTTCTTGCAGTTGAAAAATATTCTAACTAGAAAAAGTGAATCGCAGTCAAGCCATCTCGGGCGTTTGTTTCGTTTCCGCCGCATGCGGAAATCCTTCACTCAACACATACAAACACACCGGCATAAATAAACATCAGCCAATGGGAAACCGCGGTTCCTCCTTCCCCGCACCTCCCCGTCCACTTTCCTTCCTTTTTACCCTTCTGTTGTGGTTGACTGAGCGGAAACCTGCGTCTCCAGGTTTTATCGGTTTGATGGAGGCGGGGGGGGGGGGAGAAGGAAGGAGGGGAGGGTAGGCTTGGAATTTTGAAGGGGGAGGGTGGGGGGCGGGAGAAAGAAAGTAAAGCAGCTTTCTCCTATTTCCGGTTTTTTTCGATAGAGAGCGGAAAAAGGGCGCGAACGCACCCCTTCGCGACCTAGGAAACATCCTCCCCTCGAATTCCCCTTCCGCGCGCATCCTATCCATAGAGTATCCTCCTCCTTCCTAAACCCAACTGCCTCTCAATTGGCCCCTCTCAACGCCCTTCCGGGCCTTTGCTCTATTGACTCGCTCAGCCTGCTCGCACACATCGATCATTTGGCGCCACGCGCATCACAAGCCCACTTCTCATAGTCATCACCACGTCAATTGAATTGGAGGGAGGGAGAGTAGGAAAGCCGAGGGAGGGGCAACGAATGTATTTGAAGAGGTTTGGTGAGAGCGAAGAGGATGCACGTACAAGTATAGGTATATCGTTCTAGAAAGCACATTGGAGGCTCTGACTTATTTACTTTTTACCGAAGATTACTTGCACCCGCCCCATTTTTACGGCTATTGATTTTTATGTTACTGGCAAAACTAACATGGTTTAATGAGATTCCCGAACTAGATGTGAGTGAATCAGTTCAAAATGCTATGCAAATGACATTTAAGATAGTCATCCATCAGCCTCGACATATTCTATCTGTATATACCCGTTGGATTTTCCAAGATCCTTAAAACATCCATTTGTGGATGGCAGGAAGTTCATCACGTTTATTTTAACATCCACATTCAATAAATAAAGTACTAAGAAAAAACAATATCTTAGCATATCATCAAGACTATTCCTTTCACACTGCGTACCACAATAAATGCCTCTTCCCAGGTGGGATAAAGCTATTTCGTAGGGTCAACTGTTTACGACTCTTCCAAAACAGTTACTGATAAAAAATTAATAAGAAGCTACGGCTCCGAGTAAATTCAAACTAAACGTTTGGAGAAGGTTAAGCATGCAATTAAATGTAAATTCAAAATCAGCGATCGGTAGTTTTCACAAAACATATTATATCATCACGTTTCTCTTTAGTTTATGACGAAAACTGTATAAAGACATCTAAATGAAATTATCACGTACATACATACATAGATAAAGGAGATGTGTCAAATGCAAATGCTTTAAAAAAAAGCATAAGACGAAAAATGAGGGGAAATGAGATAGCACTTGATCTTCCATATTTTTTGAGGCTATATTGTAAACGAGTTTCTAATCCGAAATGTCAAATTGATGACCAGCGACCATTTATCCGACGAATTCAATTATGGAAATGAAATGAAACGCTTGTATTAAACGCCAACGGTAGAAGCATATTTAAGCTTACAGTAATTCATCACACGTGTTAAATTTAAAGTAAACAAAGTTTGAAAAAGCGCGTAAATGCGCTGGAATATAGATAGCCTTCCAAAACCGTATGTCTATGGAAATTGGATGAACGTTATTATATTTACAATCCTTAATTTAAAGTAAGCATAGCGGGAAACTCGTAAAAATTAATTGATTTACGATTAAAAACTTAATAAATCCTCATTTAAATAACTTTTTTCAACCATGTTTTCCGGAATTCGGCCATAAAAATATCGGTAATCTCTGTTATCTGTAGTTATATGTTTTTGGAATATATTTTCTCATTTGGTTTCATTAAATTATTTACCTATTTTCTTTTAAAATTTTTTCTTTGTATATAAATTTATATGTTCGATGATTCTTGAATTTATATTACTAACGAATGATTAACACTAAATAAAAAGAGATGTAAATTTGTAATTATTAGTAATCCAGATTTTTTATTACTCACAAAAAGTGAAAACAACAATTCTGGGAAAAAAGATCAAAGTATAAATTAACTTGTAAACAATATCAAAGTGTAAAAATACATTTCATAATAAATCATACATTATCAATTGTTTCGAAATTATTGGAACTTATGTTTGTCCAGATCCTTTTTCAGACTTTTTATCCATAGAACAAAACCATATATTCGATGACTTTTAATGATTTAGTTTCTAAATTACGGGTAAAAACGAGAGGTAAAATTAAATTTGAAATGAATTATAAGTATAAATATCGATACGTGATAAGGGATGAATTAAAAAAATTAAATTATTAGTTTATGTGTAACACTAATGGAACTTTTGGGTTGAGTTGGAATATATTTGAAAATGTCAATATGCCTTTATATATTCATGTATAAAAATGAATCGTCTGTGTTATTATCCTTTTGTGTCCCTAACAAATACAACACACGTTTATATTTATATATTTGAACTCGATTACAGTCGGAAACCATATTTTGGAAATAGAAATTTAGAATAAAAGGGCAATTTATACGCGAGAAAATTTTCAACGAAAATCGGCGGAAGCTTTCGTTTTTGAGTAGTTGCATAAGATAAAGGATGCAAGTTTGCTTCGTTTTCTCAATGTTTAAATTTCATTCGGGACCCTTCAGGAATTATATACCGTTTGGGAAGCTTTCACATTGGTCTGCGTTGCCATTTCTACCGCCGTTTCCTTGCTGTTGCTGTTCGTGATTGGGTATCTGGCCTCCCGCGCGAAAGTTGTGACGGGCGATGGAAGGGGAAACGTTCGTGATTGGCTACTTGCTCTATGAAGGTCAAGAGACTTTAGATGGTGAACAGGCTATAATAGAATGAGTTGATGGGATAACGGAGGGAGTGGATGCACCAAAGGACGCAGGCATTCAGAGGCCCTAATATTCACCGGAATCACCTAATTCAACAAAAACACATTCTATGCTAAATCAATGCAAACTCCGATAATTTAGATTCCAATGACAATAAAATTCTAATATTTTTATTTACAACCGTCAAATTACCGCGTATTTACTACAATTACGGCTGATATTCATGAAGTTTCTGAACATTTTTGTGGCCATTGGAATCGACTTAAATATAAATTAAATTTGAGCAGTAAGGCGAGCTCGATAATTCTTTTTTCAATTGTTACGTGCTTCGCTTAAACCGTTTCTGATCTGCATTATATCTAGCTAGGTACTATCTTCTATGATTTGGCAAATATTTATACTTGCAAGCTTAGGCGCACATAGAAAATGTGCATAATCATTAACCATATCTTAGAAATATTGTTTAATCTTCATAGAACGATGAAAATAACATCATGTACACAGTTTCGTGTATACGAGATCTGAAAAGGTTGACACTGAGTATCACAAAGGGATATTTTCAGAAGTGAACAAAAACTTATTCACGGTTATTTTACCGGGAAAACCCATAAAACGAACGGAATTTCGAGAATTTTTAATAACTAAAAAGTAATCGGAGGCTTCAAACACACCAGCCGCATCCCTCGGCGTAATTTCTAATTTATGATTTCCATTTAAAATTGCAATTGGATCGCCATTTTTATAGGGCCGACACAATCAACGGCTGTCTAGCTTTCAAATTATCTAGGCTCGTTCTAATCCAAAGCCCATGTTTATTCATGAAGGGCGACACGCGCATTCTGCCGATACTCTGGGAAAATCAATGGACCGCGTTAATCGGAAAGTGACCTACAAATTATAGGAGCGCGAACACTTCCGTATTCACGGAACACACGTCGCTCGTAAGGGAAACAAGTTAGGAAAGTGTATCACAAATGGGCGCGTTTCGTGCAATGGAGTACTGGAAAGCAATTATATATTTGTACGTAAGGGAAATAGCGTTTTAAAGTTCTTTTCTTCATCATAAATAATCCATTTTCTTCCTATTTTATAATATTACATGCACACGTAAGGAAATTAAACGTTTGTTTGGGAGATTGTTTATGTTAGCAACAATGAAGTAACCATGCAAGAAATTTTCAAAGTTCAACTCGATATAAGACTTTCTTGTTTGATTTTCTCGATAACGGCTACTCCTACGATAAAAATGTATAGGAAAGGAAATACTCTACTTTACCAGTTCTACAACTTTTTTTGAAAAATATATTGATATGAGCAATACTTTACGAGATATGACGAAAATTTAATTTTTTGTCCTCAGAAAATTGGTACCCCTGATTGGCGTACGTGATTCATTTTTGCGATTTTCTTATTATATTTGATTGAAAGTCCTTAATATCAAATTTCATGAAAATCAGTTCGGTAGAAGCCGAGAACGAACATGCGGACGGACCGACGACAATAGGCGCTCATGTATGTAAGCGAAACGCGCCTAAAAAGCGAACGACTGCGCATCCATACACAAAAGGGAGCTCGTGTCACACGATACTTTCAACCGGAGAATTTCAAGTATCGATTTACATTAAAGACAAAGCACAAATTCGTTAAAAATGGTCATTAAGTATCTACACCAAAAACGTTTAAGGTGTCACTAATAGAAAAATTTAAACTCGTTTAACCTATCAATTCTCTTCACCGGCTAAAATGCATCTATTGCTATGCGATACGGAAAAACATTTGTATGGTGTTTCAGGTTTATTTCGAAGTAAATGAGCAAAGTTATTTTTAATTAAATATAATAATAGTTTCGTTGAACAGAACCCTATTCATCAGGGGAAATAAATACCGTAGTACCGCGTCATTATTACCGTGAGTATACTACGCAATTGATTTAAAAAAATGCACTATATCATGTTATTTTAAGCGATTAAGATTCTTCAGAACCGAATCATTGGTTAATATTTACAAAAGTTTTTATTTTAAAATCCGATTAAAAATATTTTATATTTATAACAAATCAAATATACCTTCTTACCTCGCCTACCAACGTCACGATAGGGATATATGCTTATAATGTTTCGATACAGTACATGGGTACCAGAAATATCAATGTCTGGTTACTTATAGGTGTACTATGTGGCTAACTATATATGTACTACATATATTTATACTAGCAGCCTGCTGCAGCTACGCTTGCAAATAATCTAAATAGTTCGGCCCTAGGTTAGATCTTCTTTGTTCCCTATTCATTTGACGTGTTTCCCTGTTTCTTTGTCTTTCTTGTACTCTCCGCTCCTCATCTTCACGGGCAATCCTATGAGCTTCCACATCTCTTTCTATCTCTTTCCTACAATACTCTTCCTTTGATCTCTGGCTCCTCTTCCTTTCTCTGGCAGCTGTAGCTGGGCTAATAGCTCTCCTTTACACTGGTCTGCCCCTTGGCATTTTTTAATTTTCTGCGATTTCACAGCAATATATTAAAGCAATTACGTGATCACAATGTCACAGAGTTACTCAATGCTAGTTTAATATCGCGGTATATTCAAAGGAGAAAATTTTTTAATTCTGCCTTACCTTAGTTCCAATGATTATCGTTGCACCCTTATAGACGAACTCACAAACCGTTGCTTTCCTTCAAGTGTTTATCAACGACTGCTTTTAACTTCTTACAGGACCTACTATAAAGGCGACGTCAATCTAAGCGTTTATTTAGATTATCAATGAAGAGAAGATAACAATAACGCTTTCCTTTCGTCTATTTGAAGGTTTAACTGGCATTAAATGAATCGGAGGCAACAATGAGAGTTTCCTTGGCAACGCCTGAAATGAGTATGAAAAATCCGCAAAATTTTGAAAAAGATGGCGTATTTCTGAAACATTCGACCGTGTAACGTGTAAACATCGCATGAATAAGATAGTATAGAGCTTTAGCCGTCGAATAAAGCAAAAAAGAAGAAAATCGGTCTATATTTACATATTTTAACGAATGAAGGAAAAAACCTTGCACCCTGAAAAATCGGAAATACCGTGTAAACTTATGGGAAAATATAATTGTCTCCTGGATTCGAACCCGGGACACTTTAGCAAACGGAAATGTATTTCCAGGGACCTCATAGCCAGTAGAAACAAAACGCCATTTACCGCATATCTTTACGACAAACGGTTCTCGAGAAATACGCCGATATAATTACGCGAGGCTTCATACGCACTGACGGACGGACGCAGCTTCACTACGTGCATATATACAGGATTTAGCTCTTCGAGAAACAAGCATGATTTTAGAATAATGACAAGTATTCCACGTTTATTCACCTTTCTGCTATGTAGATTTTGAATAACTACCAAGTGGAACATTTTCTCCTTAACAGTAAAGACGTTAGTCTCGTAAAATAGGAAATATTATTTTAAAACAAAACTAGACCCTAAACTGAAATATTTTTCAAGACATTTCGTTTAAATGTGTTGTATTCTTATTCATAAAGGGTTACGCGTGATTCTACTCAGGTAGTTTAACTATCATTTCGGAGAATGAAAACAATAAAGGACGTCCTATTGACGTGACGCGTAAACTTTTCACGACGCAGCTTTTTAAAAAATCCATCGCTGTATAGAGCTCTATGCGCGAAAAAGGTTTTGCGGGCGGATAAACACGGCAACTGCTTCATTATCAAAACAGAGAAGAGAAAACAAAACAGCGCCTTTCAGAACCGTTTCGAGAAAAACAAAAGGGTTTCGAGGGAAAATCAGCGTCCCGTAAAAAAACCAACTTCTAAAATTCAGAATATCGAGGGAAAAGACACGTAACGATCGGTACAATTAAAAACGCACAGAGACACGCATTAACGAGATACCAGCTTTCGAAAACAAAAGTCGAAATGCAAAAACAATGAGCGCCATCTCCTCGTGGAGAACCGAAAACAAAAATAAAATGAGGGCAAACGGATGTGACGCCAAACAAAATATTTGCTGTTTTTATATATTTCCCCAGTCTCTGTTCTTTCTATGCTTTCGGGTAATGGGAAATAATACTTGGCGCCAAGTCACGCGGAAATGCGTCACGGTGAGAACGATAGGAATTCGATTCTACGTTTAACTTGTGAGACTAATGGTTAAATGGACGAATTAGCAATAAAAGATTTTGCACGTTCTCAAGTTGAGTTAAATACAACATTTAAACAAAATGTTACTAAGGTCACGAATTACTGAATCGATTAGGTTTCGCCGTTTGAAATGTATGTGAATTCCAGACGCAAAATGAAGTTGTATATATCTCTCTGTAATACAAAAATCTTGTGTCCCGTACATCCTTGGTGTCCCATGCCTTATGTTTTGGGTTGAAACTCTTGAAATAAATGTGGTACGAGGTTGAGAATTTTATGGTTTTAAGTGCTTTTTGCGTCGTATTACGTCAATTGCAAATAATTTCGACTCGAACCAGCCGTTGACGAACAAAACGTTCGAATTTAAAGTCCCGTAAGAAAAGAACTGCAAATTTTGCAGGCCATTTTTCAATTGCATTTTAAATTTTTTATAATTGAGATATCGAAAAAATCCAAAATCAATTGCATAGATAAAAAAATGGGAATTTATTTCTTTATAGCATTTTTTCAAATACGCGTCTAAATTGCGCGAAAAGTTGTATTTTGTTGGGAAAAAATTAAAAAAATAGGGCCGCTGGCCTGAAGATTATGCAACACGGCAATGTCTAAGTAAGTATCAATGAGAGTTGTCTAAAATCAAGAATTATGGAATTATCTGGAATTGTGATGTGGCATGCTTGATTACTTTTAATCCAGATCCCAAGGGGGAAGGTCGATCGCCCTTCCTCCCTCTCCAATCCACCACTGCAAACGACGCAATTCTGGAAAATTTCCCTACCCGAGTCAGAAACTGCAATCGGGGAATTTGACGTGGAATGGGTGTAAGGATGCATCACACGGAGGGCAGTGGGTAGCATCACAGGGAGGGCAGTGGGTAGCATCACAGGAAGGGCAGTGGGTAGAATCACAGGAAGGGCAGTGGGTAGCATCACACGGAGGGCAGTGGGTAGCATCACAGGGAGGGCAGTGGGTAGAATCACACTGGAGGGCAGTAGGTAGCATCACAGGGAGGGCAGTAGGTAGCATCACAGGGAGGGCAGTGGGTAGCATCACACGGAGGGCAGTGGGTAGCATCACAGGGCGGGCAGTGGGTAGCATCACAGGGAGGGCAGTGGGTAGCATCACAGGGAGGGCAGTGGGTAGCATCACAGGAAGGGCAGTGGATAGCATCACATGGAGGGCAGTGGGTAGCATCACATGGAGGGCAGTGGGTAGCATCACAGGGAGGGCAGTGGGTAGCATCACAGGGAGGGCAGTGGGTAGCATCACGGGGAGGGCAGTGGGTAGCATCACGGGGAGGGCAGTGGGTAGCATCACATGGAGGGCAGTGGGTAGCATCACAGGAAGGGCAGTGGGTAGCATCACAGGAAGGGCAGTGGGTAGCATCACACGGAGGGCAGTGGGTAGCATCACAGGGAGGGCAGTGGGTAGCATCACATGGAGGGCAGTGGGTAGCATCACAGGGAGGGCAGTGGATAGCATCACAGGGAGGGCAGTGGGTAGCATCACAGGAAGGGCAGTGGGTAGAATCACAGGAAGGGCAGTGGGTAGCATCACACGGAGGGCAGTGGGTAGCATCACAGGGAGGGCAGTGGGTAGAATCACACTGGAGGGCAGTAGGTAGCATCACAGGGAGGGCAGTAGGTAGCATCACAGGGAGGGCAGTGGGTAGCATCACAGGGAGGGCAGTGGGTAGCATCACAGGGCGGGCAGTGGGTAGCATCACAGGGAGGGCAGTGGGTAGCATCACAGGGAGGGCAGTGGGTAGCATCACAGGAAGGGCAGTGGATAGCATCACATGGAGGGCAGTGGGTAGCATCACAGGGAGGGCAGTGGGTAGCATCACATGGAGGGCAGTGGGTAGCATCACAGGGAGGGCAGTGGATAGCATCACAGGGAGGGCAGTGGGTAGCATCACAGGAAGGGCAGTGGGTAGAATCACAGGAAGGGCAGTGGGTAGCATCACACGGAGGGCAGTGGGTAGCATCACGGGGAGGGCAGTGGGTAGCATCACATGGAGGGCAGTGGGTAGCATCACAGGAAGGGCAGTGGGTAGCATCACAGGAAGGGCAGTGGGTAGCATCACACGGAGGGCAGTGGGTAGCATCACAGGGAGGGCAGTGGGTAGCATCACATGGAGGGCAGTGGGTAGCATCACAGGGAGGGCAGTGGATAGCATCACAGGGAGGGCAGTGGGTAGCATCACAGGAAGGGCAGTGGGTAGAATCACACTGGAGGGCAGTGGGTAGCATCACAGGGAGGGCAGTGGGTAGAATCACACTGGAGGGCAGTAGGTAGCATCACAGGGAGGGCAGTAGGTAGCATCACAGGGAGGGCAGTGGGTAGCATCACAGGGAGGGCAGTGGGTAGCATCACAGGGCGGGCAGTGGGTAGCATCACAGGGAGGGCAGTGGGTAGCATCACAGGGAGGGCAGTGGGTAGCATCACAGGAAGGGCAGTGGATAGCATCACATGGAGGGCAGTGGGTAGCATCACATGGAGGGCAGTGGGTAGCATCACAGGGAGGGCAGTGGGTAGCATCACAGGGAGGGCAGTGGGTAGCATCACGGGGAGGGCAGTGGGTAGCATCACGGGGAGGGCAGTGGGTAGCATCACATGGAGGGCAGTGGGTAGCATCACAGGAAGGGCAGTGGATAGCATCACAGGGAGGGCAGTGGGTAGCATCACAGGGAGGGCAGTGGATAGCATCACAGGGAGGGCAGTGGGTAGCATCACAGGAAGGGCAGTGGGTAGAATCACAGGAAGGGCAGTGGGTAGCATCACACGGAGGGCAGTGGGTAGCATCACAGGGAGGGCAGTGGGTAGAATCACACTGGAGGGCAGTAGGTAGCATCACAGGGAGGGCAGTGGGTAGCATCACATGGAGGGCAGTGGGTAGCATCACAGGGAGGGCAGTGGGTAGCATCACACGGAGGGCAGTGGGTAGCATCACAGGAAGGGCAGTGGGTAGCATCACACGGAGGGCAGTGGGTAGCATCACAGGGCGGGCAGTGGGTAGCATCACAGGGAGGGCAGTGGGTAGCATCACAGGGAGGGCAGTGGGTAGCATCACAGGAAGGGCAGTGGATAGCATCACATGGAGGGCAGTGGGTAGCATCACATGGAGGGCAGTGGGTAGCATCACAGGGAGGGCAGTGGGTAGCATCACAGGGAGGGCAGTGGGTAGCATCACGGGGAGGGCAGTGGGTAGCATCACACGGAGGGCAGTGGGTAGCATCACAGGAAGGGCAGTGGGTAGAATCACAGGAAGGGCAGTGGGTAGCATCACACGGAGGGCAGTGGGTAGCATCACAGGGAGGGCAGTGGGTAGAATCACACTGGAGGGCAGTAGGTAGCATCACAGGGAGGGCAGTAGGTAGCATCACAGGGAGGGCAGTGGGTAGCATCACACGGAGGGCAGTGGGTAGCATCACAGGGCGGGCAGTGGGTAGCATCACAGGAAGGGCAGTGGATAGCATCACATGGAGGGCAGTGGGTAGCATCACATGGAGGGCAGTGGGTAGCATCACAGGGAGGGCAGTGGGTAGCATCACGGGGAGGGCAGTGGGTAGCATCACAGGGAGGGCAGTGGGTAGCATCACATGGAGGGCAGTGGGTAGCATCACAGGGAGGGCAGTGGGTAGCATCACAGGAAGGGCAGTGGATAGCATCACATGGAGGGCAGTGGGTATTCCCAAGTGATGGAAGAAATCGCCACATTAAATCCGATAATGCTTTTACGTATAAATCGAGTAACGACAAACTTTTCGTTACCCTAATGCGTTTTATCACTTATTGTTAGACATTTTTATTTTAAATAAAAGCAGCAAAAAATTGTCAACCGCTGAATTAACAGAAACACCCGTCATATTTAACGGGTAATTACGCTAGTTTATTATAACATTCGCGAGATTAAATTTTATCCATCACTTTTATTTTGTAAAATTAACAATATTAAAATAGTTTCGGGGTAACCATTTCACCTAATAACTGTATAATGTGATATTCATGTTTACATGCATAAAAATTACACATTCCGTTCTGTTTGATTATGCCACCTGCCAAACCCACAATGCCTTCCCATCTATACCTTTCGGATACAGGAGCGGTGGGAAGCGTCCTGTTTAAGATGATCAAGTAATATTGGGAGATTCGTAGAAACCCTGGCGGTAAAATGTTAGATGAGTCGCAATTTTCGAGGAGCATTTCTCTTGGCAGAGGAGGCGATGATTGCTTGAGATTTACACGCTAAGACAGGGGTGAGGAAACTAGATGAGATTAGCCATTGGAGTTGCTTAGGTGGGCCGCATTAACAGATGAAAATGCTTCGGCTGGCCACATTATGGTCCACATCGGAAGTTATTTGAGAGAATGGGAAGGTTTATATACGTAAAAACTGATAATTAATATTATTTCGTCGTATAATCTTCACAAGAAAAGGTTTTCCGGCCCTAATTTTAACCAAAAAATACGAAATTGTCTGTGTTACATTCCACGTTTCATTTTCGTAATGATATCGCGGGCCGTATAAAGTGCTCCCGCGGGTCTGATGTGGCTCGCAGGCCGTAGTTTCTTAACTAAGGGAACACGAGAAGGAGACCTCGCCACAACTTGGCTCCGTCACTCAGCCTCCCCTTCCACGCGCGAGGGTCTCCCTTCCTGTCCTCGCTTAAACTTCACAATAGCATCATCTCTCCGGGAGACATCTTTCAGCTCATACAATATTCCTCCGAACATCAAAAATCTTAAGGAATGAACTTTGCATAGCGAGCGACTTGGGAGGTGCTAATGAACGAAATACAAAAAATTTGATTGTTTACAGACGAAGAGGCGGAGTGATCGCATTAGCGCGATTTTTCTTCTAATAATAAGAAGCGTGCTAAAAATGTGTATTTCTTTATTTTGATTCACACGCATAAAATTTTTACGCAAATATATTATTAATTAGCTATTAGAGCAGCAAATAATACACGATGGCATCTAAAAGATAAAATATCTCATTCGGGAAAGGAAGAGTATTATTTAATAGAAAAGTGTCATTAAAAATATAAATTTACGCTATCAGGAGAGTGGCTTTTTCTATTATTATTAATTTAATTTCTGTGATTAAATCCACATACGTTAAAATTACCGATTACATTTGTAACGCTATCGATTTACTTATTAAAGATATTCTTATTGGTATAAAAACATTAGAATAGGGTGACCAAAATATGGAGTCAGATAAATATTTGGAGTTATAACAATAAATAGAAACATATGACTTATGATATATCCCAGTTGCTGAATTAGGTAAGTATGATTGAATACTCTTCCTAAAATAAAACAATTACAATTTCTCTAACTGAAACGATAAATATCTAATATTATATCTTAGAAATCATTATTGCCAGTCGTTTTCCTTAATGTTATTATATTTATGTGTTATTATCTAACAATGGTAATTTGAATTTGTTTCATTAATGTGTTATTTCTTTCCTTTAAATATTTGATGTTAAGTGAAAGATATTAATGATTTTGATCTTTTGAACTGCATTAATAATAGCTGTTTTCAGTTTAAATTCGTTATTGAATATTTTTTTGAAGGCCAAACAGTGTTGCATCAGCTGATACCAAAGTCACGGAGGGGAGGACATTTCCATTGTGAAAATTGCAGCATCATATGACATGGGATGGCAGAAGCGTGGAAATGGAAAATCATATGACAGTCTTACAGGTATTTATTCTAATATCTTATTCTATTGGAGATTCATTATTAACTTGTTTTGTTATCAAAACTGCTCTGGATAAATAATAGATTTTAATGTTTGCTGACATTTTTCATTTAAGGTCATGGATCGTTAATTGGGTTGCATTCCAAAAGAGTGTTGAATTTTGGCATAAGAAGTAAAACCTGTCGGAAATGCAATGCTGGTGATCCAAAATCCAACCATGACTGCAGAGCGAACTTTGGTGGTAGTGCCAAAGCTATGGAGGCAGATGTTGCAATTCAGCTTGTTAATTCAGAGCAGTTCAAGAAATCGGGTGCTGAAGTTGGAGTACTAATAGGAGATCATGACAGTGCCACTATTTCCGCCATAAAAAGATCTGGCATTAATAATATTTTCAAATGGTCTGATATCAATCATGCCAAGAAGGGGCTTGGAAATATGTTATATAGACTGCAGAAGTCACATAGGGAGATCACTTCCTGTGCAATAAAATACTTCAAGAAATGTTTTGGCTATGCATTACAACAGAATAAAAATAATGAAGAAGGAACCAAGAAGGCCATACTATGTATTGTAGATCATGCATTTGATAATCACATAAATTGTGGTGAGTGGTGTAATTACCGAACAGATCCTGCTAATTAGAGGCACAGAGGTTTACCAGGAGGAAAGGGTCTGAAGGGGGAAAGTTATGGTCCTTTGAAGAAAACTTTTGAAAAGATGGCATGTAATGCAAGTAAATTAGCACCTTGTGCATCAAGCCAGCCAAATGAGTCATTTAATATGACTGTGGCGAGCAAGACTCCAAAAGCCAAGTTTTACGGTGGCTCAGAATCTCTGAACTACAGGTTAGCTTCAGCTGTGAGCCAGAAAAATTTGGGAACCAGCTATATCATAGCATTAAATAGAAAATTGGGACTGTCACCAGGACGTCACAGTGAAAGGCAAAGGAAGAGAGCAGATCTTAAAAGAATGCAGACATCCATTAAAAATGCATCAACATGCTTTAAGAGGAGGAGGTTATTTTAGAAGCAGCAGAGAGGCCAAACAGAATATGTCAGAGAAGCAAGGGAAGGAATAACATATTCTAAAGATATAGGATTGATTCCAGTAGACCAGTTTCCCTCTACGAGATTGGAAGGTCCGCACAAGTTTGTGTATATCGACTTGGAAACATCAGGGTTTGGTAAGAGAGCAGATATTTGCCAGATTTCTGCAAAACATGATGAGGAGATATTTTCACATTATATTTTACCAAAATGTGAAATATCTTCCTCAGCCTCAGAGGTAAATGGCCTTTCAGTTGTGCGTAATATTCTACATAAAAATAACTGTCCTGTAGAGACACTGAGTTTGTCCCAGTGTCTAATCAAATTCTTAGATTTTATTGAGAGAATTGATAAATTTGTAATTATTGTAGGTCATAATATTTTGAAATTTGATTGCTAGTTTCTTGTACGTGATATGGATGAGTGTTCTTTAAAAGAACGATTTTGTAGTGCTATACATGGTGTGTTAGATTCACTTCCTTTATTGAAGTCATTGCTCCCAGGAAGGAAGACATACAAACTAACTGAGTTAGCTAAGGACGTGTTAAATGAAGATTGCTACAGGGCCCATCATGGGGCTTTATATGATATACTAATGTTGGAGAGAGTAATACAGAAAGTGGACGTAGCTTGTGAAATTCTTTTAAAACATTCAATTTCATTAAATTCCTATTTAAATACAAAGCACGTAGAAGAGAATAGGAAGAAGGATGCTTACAGCCTTGTAGGAATATTCTTCCTAGTAGAATGATAAATAAATTGGCAGCACGTGGGTTAAATCTCAAAGTACTGATGGACATGTATAGGCGATGTGGAGAAGAAGGAATACACATTTTGATGTCAGAGGATGTGAATGGAAAACCGAGAGTCACAAAGAACAAAAAGATAATTTTGCCTGTCTTAACTTTTCTAAAATCCTCTAATGATTGATTCTGTTTTTTTGTATTTTTTCTATTAGGTTGTTTTTAATATACATTTTAGTGTAAGATTTATTGGATGATTTATCAAGCATTTTATTTTACTAACATAAGCCAACTACAAAAGCTAAGAGTAAGTATTTATCTAAGTAAAGGAATATTTTGTTGTAATAATTTTAAGTACCTAATGTTTCAATTTCATGAGGGTAAAGTATTCATTGAAACTATTAGCAATAATTTTTCCCGTCTTTGAGAACATTTTATCATAACAAAGTTGGGAGAGTTTTTTTTTCAAATTAGGATTAATTTGTAAATGTTCATTATCTTGAGTCTAAAATACTTTTAAAACAAACCATGGGATTATAGGCTGGCATTACAATATATTTTTCTTATTGTTAGTGGTAATGAATGTCATACCTTTACACACACACACACACACACACACACACACACACACACACACACACACACACATATAAATTCATCAAATTGTTAATAAGGAAAATATTTTTTGTGGGAAATAGGAGAATATATTGCCATTGATTAAAATATATTAAAAGTCATGCTATATAAAAAATATTGATTTTGTGAAATTACAGTCAATATCAATTTGTTATAAACGTAATATCAATAGGGTACATAAATACAGTACAAATCATTCTACATAATTAGTTAATACCTTTGTGTATATATCATGAAAGATGTACTAAGAATACATAGAATATTAACATCAAGCTAAGAGTGATTTTAAAATGTTTTAACTGCTACATTGAAATATATTGTCTTAGTTTTCAATATGAGTATGTTTTTGGTAAATAATATATGTCAAAAATATAAATAAATTCGTGAATCAAAATTTTCATTAAATAACTCCATGGGGAAACAAGAATATATTGCCATTGACTTAATTTAATGCCTTCGTTAAAGTCCCATCAACATTAAACTATACCACTTTATTCTACTACAAACTATTCTGTTTCAGTGCAGATATAACTATGGCCTTCACGTAGGTATTCATGTCTTTGAACAATGAGATTAAAAATCAGTAAATTCCCATGAAAACGTACAACAAATACAGATATTGTGATAGACAAATAATTTTAACGTAATGTATCAACAGTCATATATTCTACATATGTCATAATATATGTGTCTATGTTAAAAACTGTTTCTGTAGAAAGCATTACACTGAATACATGCGCATTTTATTAAGTTTGGTGTGTTGCTGCTTTGCATTATGTTAAAATGATAAATCATGAGAACTTAATGATGATTGCAACGATATATAAGTTGATAATAGTCATTAAATCATCTATATGCCAAACCTCTTCATATCCACCCGTCTTTACTCATTCCATCACAGAAATCAGACGGAAATACATCGTTGCCAAGTATTCAGTAGTATATGGCGCTAGTGTTGCGAGTTTCGTAAAAACTTGAAAAATTCTACTAAAATTCTGATATAAACTAATATATATCTATCATATGAGTTCGGGAAGGTAGTATTATTTTTACATAATCAATTAGCTTAAATGCTATTTCATAATATCCTAGATTTTCGGAAACATCTGTGTGATTTTAGTGCCTTAAATATATTTTTTTCTATCCTGATCGGGCTTCTTTCCGCCATTATCCCATAGGAGAGCATACGAAACCCTCCGACCTTCAATTGCAATATACAAGAAAACGAACACGGGAAGGTATCATTTCTTTTAGTTGAATCGATAAAGTATAGTTTAAAGAAGAACCGTCGAAGTTTTCCAGCAATTCCATGTTAAATGAATTTCGGGGCAACCTCCTTAAGCCGTGCATAGAAAAAAGACGAATGATATTCTCCATAAAACGATACAATTGAAAACATCCGTCCTTTCACAAACCTCTACGCCTTCAGCAGTATCTCATCATTCAAAAGACCTTTTAAGACTTCTTGGCTTTACTACAATATCCACCTTTAGATGCAATAATGAGAAAAATCCGGAATGTCGAAATAATTTTAGATGCAAATATAATAATGAACAATTAAAATAGGAACGTTGTATTTTCCACTCTTTTGAATTCTAATGAAGTAGATGTTCAAGGCACCGACGCCGAACTTGATGGAAATTTTTAAATATAATTTCTCCTTGTCTGCTATACTGACAATAACAATAAATTTCGCGGTGGTGTGCGTAACCTTATGGAACTATTCCACGACGAACAAATAAAATAGCAGCTTTGTATTAACCACTATTATAAACAGTGGAAATATGTACAAAGTTGCTATTTTGTTCATTATGGAAGAGTTCCACATGATTACGCCCAAATGCGAATTTTATCACGATATATTAAGGAAAATGTTTAGAAAAGAAAAATATACGTAAGAAAGCAGGCATACAATTATAAACAAAAAGAAAAAGGTGAGCACGTTTCCATTTTCAAATAAGCGTACAGGAAATATGAACAGGAGGATAACATTAACCAAATTAATTTCTCCAAAACCATTCCACTCTTACATACTCGATAAAAAAAGGTACGAAGTATGTACTCCAAAAGACGAATTTATCACATAATAAAATTCACGATGAAGAACGATATAACATGATTATCGGTTCCGTTATTTCCTTTTAAAAAATCTTAGAAGCAACTTTCCATAACGAACTCAAAAAGCTAAAATTTTCGAGACGTTATACATATTCGATCCTAAAAGCAAAGTTATAGAGAAACGCGGCCTCTCTGAAAATCCATTTATAACATGTAAGTTGCAAGGAGGAGGGGCGCCATCTGCCTGTCCGTACAGGCGACGAAGAGAAACATAATGAAGACCGGAGTCACACACAGCGTGACTACCCGCATCCTGCGTACCGCGATAAGGAATGGGGAGGGAAGGAAGGGGGAGGGAAGGAAGGGGGAGGAAGACCTCGCGGCACATGAAAGACAAGAAGTCTGGGCAAACACGGCCCTGAGTAAAGGGATGCCGAGTGGTGGAGGAGATCTTGTTAGAGAGGAGACAGAGAGAGAGTGGGGGGAAGAAAAGGGTTAAAAACTAAAAGGTCGGAGAAAGAGGGAAAATTCGACTCCTGTTTGACTTGCATGATTGGATGGGATTTTGGGGCGCAGCGGCAAACGAGCCGTCGTCGCGAGTCGGGCGAACGACGTCGGCCGCGCGCAGCGTGCGATCTTTCCCAGCGGCGTTGCCAACTCCTCCGAGGACAACTTGTCTTCTTCATCTTATTTCCCTTTACTTCATCTGGTTTAAACCCCTTACGCCTTTCTTTCTCGTCTTCGCTTGTTCTTAAGGGAGACGTTTCCACCGGCTCCCCTTTTTAAGTCTTTTTGCGTCATTTTCTTTCGAAAAAGTCATCGGTCTTCATCACACCAAGCATTCAACTGTAATTTGAACGAGCGAAGCGCCGATTTTGGAACGACAAAACATATAATGCGTTTAATAACAAGTGTAGTGCCTAAGTTCGAGCATGATATCTTTTACAGTTAGGGTTTGGTTCGTTTTCTAAAAATATTTCTTGGTTGCACAAAACGGAAATGCAATCCATATTTGAACGCTAAACCTTCTAGAATCTCCAGAAAATCGTAATTTACTCGGGCCATTGATTTTAAAATACATATGTATAAAAATTTCGATATCTTTATCAACATCAACAACACGAATTATTTGTTACATGATATTGTTGTGCTTCGTGCTTGTCCTTTGATAAGAAGCAGTCGCCGCACGTAACAGGAATGGGTTTAACAACCGCAGTATGCTATTTGTTTGGATAATTGAGTTTTTCATCGTATGGATCGTAAGACTACAATATGTCTAAATAAAAAATGAACGAAAATAAACCTTGGACTGTCGACCTTTAGGGAGTTGCCTGCAAGTGCTTTTGGTAAAAATGATTCATTTTGAAATTATTAGACGCCAAAATAAATAACCCATAGCAAGGGTGAACAGCTTAAGGCCGCATGAGAGCGTTTTATGTGGCCAGCGATACTACGACGAAAATAATCCGTAAATTTTAACACGCTAATTCATGTTTAGATTATAATAATGAAACGTTTTATTGTGAAATATTAACCCTAAAAACTTAATTTAGAACAAATTTTCACTTAAGTGAGACCTCAGAATTTCAGGAAACTACCGATTTGAACTAATCCGACCGTCAAAGCGTTGTCAACTTCCAGGGTAACCCGCCATTAAGAATACTTTAATCAATAGAACTTTGTCGTGCTAGCATCGTAACGATGTAATTTCTAAAAGTAACTGTGCATCAGTACATATCCCAAACACTAGTATGAAACTACAGTCGTAGAAATGGATTAGACGGAAGAAAGAAAGAAATAAAGAGAGGGAGGAGCCATGATGGATGGAGCTTAATAATCCGTATTTATGAATGGCTACGTGTTAAATGTGCCCATTGTTCAGCTATAAAGTATCATGCCAATGTCGTCAGAGAAATAATTTCAGTTTACGTTGGAATGACAATCTTACAATACAAAGTGATCGTTATTAAGTTTTGCTCCCATCTGAAGATTACAACGAAAAAGTTCTTGGTAGATGTGGACGATGACGTCATGGAACTCGCTGCGTGACGTAAATCGGTATTTGTCTCTGCACTACTTGGATTTTTATCGTTTTTGCGACGCATTTTCACGAAGTCAATCTTTTTTCGTGTCACTCGGCAATCGATATTCGCCCAAAGGCTCTCAAAATGTGTTTGTGTGCAATCTGGATTCTGGCTGGTGTGCGTGACTCTTCCTCGCCACCGTGAAAAAAGCCGAGGGATGCGTGTGTCCAAGGTGCCCGCCCTCCTTTTGTCCGGCACGCTCCTCGCTCTTACATGTTGCGAAACTGATTCTTTTGTAGATTTTGTCGTTTCTTAAATGTTCGTTTAAAATATTTTCCACCATTACGAATAACATTAGCGTAAGAGTAAAAAAAACTACTTCACGCTAACCTAAAAGGGGAATATTCACTTCTCTCGACTGAATATAAGTTCTAATAAATCCATTTCTGATACACATTTACATTTGATCGCAATAACTTCGGCTTTTTCCATCACATTGGACACGTCAAACAGCTTATACGTTTCGAAAAATGATGCCGTCGCCATGTCGGCAGTGCCTCAGCAGCCGTTTCCCATCACGCGAACACGAGGGGACAGCGTCTGTGGAAAACTCGCACGCGTGCATCGAACCGTGGAAATCGTAGACCATTCAATGGTAAATCCCATCAGTCGTCGCCTTTCTCTCCCTCGCCCATCTTTGATTCCAAAAGGGTCCTTGGGGCCATCAATGGGGAATTCCCCTTCGGAAACATACACACACAGGGGGAGGTAGGATTACGCTTTTGGAATTTCTATGAGCGCAAGCATCACTAAATCGACTAAAATTATGAGAACATGGAGATTTTACGCGACTTCATGAACGGTTCACGTCATCTATACATATCAATAAAGAAAAGTGTTTGTATGTATGTATGTTTTATTATAGCGCAGCAACTACAGCACGTAGAAACAGGAGGAATGTGTCATTTTAACCGGAATGAAGTGTTAAGTGATGTAGCCAGTTGTTATACCGACTTGATTGACCTAATTTAAAAAAAATCTTTTTTCATTTTCTCCATTTGAATAACATAGGGATGAGTGCAGCTTATTTTTCATTTGAATTTTAAAATTACTTAGAAACATGGTACCAACTTGAGACTTAATTGGTTCTATGAAGAAAATAACAGAATTTATTTTTATTGAAAACAGAATCTGAATCATGATCGAATTAGCGTAAAAATCCATTTAGAATCAGAAAAATACTTGATTTTATCAGTTTTATGACAATGCCAATCATAAGTTACCATGACAACTCCTACTGTCGCCGAAGTTGATAGTCCAATATATTTATATGCGAAACATTTTAACGTACTATCGTTTTTCAATTTCTGTGTGCGAGTTTGCTTTGTTTACATGACAACCTAATATTTGCTGATATTAATGGAAATATTACTAATAAATAGTTTTTAATGATATTTTCGTGTGGCGTAGAGTTCTCCAAAGCAAGCTGTTTTTAAAAGTACGTAACTTAAATAATTAGACGTAGATTTTCCACAAATTGTGACTGGATAAATAGTTTCATTGTTTCCAAAGTATTGTTGACAGAAACAAATTTCTCGTAATAGATCTCATGGACGAGATAATCGTGCTAATAGTCGGAGGATAATATTCACTCTGTGATTCTTAAACGTACTCTATTTACTTTTTGTCTTGCGTTAAATTAATTAATTTCGTTTGTTCCTTTGTTCATCCATTTTCTGTAGATTATTGTGCTCTTGCTGGTTTTATTTACAGTTTTCGTTTTGAAGATATCGTCACGAAACTTCGGATGGGTATATAATTTTACCCTGCGGGTAACATAGGCTATATGATGATAAAAAATCTGGGGGAGGATGAGCTTAAATCAATAAATATTTTCCCATAATTTACACGTAATTTTCGATTTTTCACAGTGCAAGATTTTCTTCCTTCATTTATTTTATAGGTTTTCTTCATTTATGCTTTATTGGACGGTTAAAACTGTGTACTATGTTATACTTGCGATGTATACATGCTACACGGTCGAAGTTTTAGATTCACTAAATCCGTTGAAATTCAACGGGCACTTTTGCTAGTGTAGCAATAAAAGTAAATTTAAAAATTCTATGACGTTAATTTGTTACCTGATAGAGTTGAGTATCGGCCGATTCTAAAGGGGTCATTCCATGTTAAATGTCCAGACTCGGTAAGTGATGTTCCTTCGAACCAAATTTTCAGGATCGTTAGTACATCTGACTACCTTCCCAAAATGCAGAAGGGTTTCCCCCTACGACGCCCCCACACTGTCCACCAGAACCGTCGCAACTGTGCTCCCGTACGCTGTGTCGACCTCCGGGAAATGTACTCGTGTCGCCCTCTCGTCCATCGCACAGAGATAACTTTGATGTCATTTTATTCGGTAAGGATGCCACTACAAGTACATGTTAAGAGTTCCCCGGCTCTAGTTTTCGGTGATATGTGTGTCGACCCTTTCAAAAATTTCCCGGCCCGTCTGTGAGACCGGAAAAATAGAGAAATCTCGAATTTTTTACACGGATTTCAAAGGTGGCAAAGCGGTGTTTTTTTACGTCTCAGACTCCTAAACCTATAAATGCACTTGTAATGGAATCCTTACCGAAGGAATGGATATCAAAGTTATCTCTGTGCGATGGACGAGAGGGCGACACGAGTACATTGCCCGGAGGTCGACACAGCGCACGGGAGCACAGTTGCGACGGATCTGGTGGAGAGGGGGGAAGGGCGTCGTAGGGGGAAACCCTTCTGCACTTTGGGAAGGTAGTCAGATGTACTAACGATCCTGAGAATTTGGTTCGATTCGAAGGACCTATCACTTACCGAGTCTGGACATTTAACATGGAATGACCCAAAGTTCGAATGGAGTTATATACACATCTTTACTACCGCCAGACATTAAATATCAATTAACTATTTAATGTATCTAAATTTTGAATTGCCAGCCTTGTTTACGGGGTTGTCGTCATATCCAACCACCAACGTCATGGCCGCAGGTTCGATTCCTGCCGGGGGCACCGTTCTATGTATTCGTCCTTGTTATTGTTGCTGCACTCCTTGTAAAAGTGCTGTGTATGCGCTAGTTAAAATAAAAATAAATAAATAAGAAATAACTTCATTGCCGATAGACTTACCTTTACACTCTAAGGCTGTCATAATTTTGTCTTTTAAGTCAATTGAAGCGTTGGCAAAGATTTATGGAAGATCGATAGACTATTTTAGTTGCCCTACATCAAAGGCGATAAATCGCATGTGGTTGAGTTTGAAAAATTACCAAACGATGATTCAAAAGGACAAAAAGTTTTGTAAAGTATACTGCAAAATAGAAAAAGAGACAACTTCATTATACTGATAGGAAAAAATGTTATGAATAAATATACAGATGATCAGAACGAAATAAAATATTGCAACATCTCTCCGTTACTTAGAAGACCCTAAGTTTTTAAAGCGATTTATACCAAAAGTTTCAGCATTCATTCAACTTTGATCTAGAATGGAAAATTATGAGGGCATCCAAAGAGTTACTCTTACTAAATTATGAAACATAAAAAAGTAAATCCACAACTTTAAAAAATATTCATATCGCTAGAAAGTTTGGCATTTATATATTGGATCGTACCTGTGTGATTCAATGGAGTTTGGCTACATTTTAACCAGGAATAATCCTCGTATAAACACTGAAAGTTAGTATAAGTTACGGTACCTTGTAAATCATTTCAATCAAACAAGCGATATAAAATTCAATAAATTGTATGTAAGTAGTGCTGTGGGCCAAAAGATTCTCAGAGTCGTCTCAGGGAAGTCAATTTGAAAAATACTCCATCGCCGTAGGTATATTTTCTTTACAGAACTATCTACGTAGGATTCGAAATGAATTTTACTGTTCATTTATAAATTTCATTTTTATACTCTCTCACGGAATCATTGGATGACAATGCATTTTTATGGAAAATATCCGCTAATTATTTTGGAAGTCAATTCAAGAAAGCACAAAAAACCTTGGAAGAGTGAATGATCTATAAAAACACATTACTCAGGAAATTAATATAATACCAACAGTACTACCCTATCAAAATAAGCTTTTAAATAAAAGGAAAGGAAAGACATTTGTATTTTCATAATTGATGTTCACAGTGAAAGCTTTAAGACATTTTATACAGCCATTGGTGCTCCGTAGAGCGAGGATGGGAGTGAGAGAGGCTGCTATACGATTCCTCCTCCTGCACAACAGCTACAAGTTAGCACCACGCCCCCGTCTGCCTCCCTCCCCCCCGCAATTCCTCATAAACCGCCTCCCGCTAGAAACGCCCGAAATGGCCGAGTTAATTTCTAAGAAGGGCTGTTTGCCTCGGTAATCGCGTGAGGACCCAGTCAAGAGCAATGGGACTCTTATTCGGAGAAAGGCCGTGGGAAAGGTAACAAATGACGACTGAGGCGCGAGGAAAGGGCTTCCAGCCATACGAAAGAACTCTTCGGAGAGAAGGGCACGACTGAGGGCAAGGCGCGACATAAGGGCTCCTAGGAAAAAATCTGATATGGCCAACACGACTTTCTCCATATTTGGGGTATAGATATATAGATATTTAAATTATTATGAATAGCATTATGAGGCAAAATTATTATTTCGTATCGTAAAAGAATACAGCCATTCTTACTGCCGTAAATTATATTTTGAATGTGCTTACAGAATTCACCGCTACATGGTTGTGGCGCTGAATACTGGTATTAAGAAAAAGAAAAAATCTCCGAAATGGATGGTTCTACGAAAATTTGTTTCAAACAAGACTTGTAACAAATTATATTCTCTACAACTTTGGTCCTCACGAAGATTACCAATAACGATGTTTTTAAGGAGATATTTGACGGAAACCGAAAAACTGATTATTTAAAAATAATTCCTAAAAAATAACTGCTATGGAAAATTGTTTGAAATAAAAGATGTAGGAAATTATATTTTCTACATTTTTGTAATGGTCAATGTATACAATAATGACTTATTATCGGAGAAATATCGCAAAAACCGAATCGGGTTTCGGGTAATACCTCGACTTCCGGTTCCCCGTTATTGTCCAAAAACTAATCAGTTCTTTGTGCTCATGCTAAAGTGATATATATGAAGTTTGGTAACGATATGGCAAGTACTATTTGAGTTAGAGCGCCCACAATAACATACACACACACACACAGACATCATTCCGAAAATAGTCTAAACGTGTTCTAAGGACCTCAAAACGTGTATTTCCGTTGAAATCTCGCAGTCGATTTTTTTCATGAACACAATACTTTCCATATACTACGTATGGAGAAAGTAAAAAGAGAGAGGAAGGGAGAGAGGGAGGAAGGAAAGGGGGAGGGAAGGAGGGAGAGTGGGAGAAAGAGAGAGGGTGAGTGAGAGAGAGGGCGAGAGAAAGAGAGGGAGGAGAGAGAGGGGGAGAGAGAGGGGGGAGAGAGAGGGGGGAGAGAGAGGGGGGAGAGAGAGGGGGGAGAGAGAGGGGGGAGAGAGAGGGGGGAGAGAGAGGGGTGAGAGACAGAAGAGGGTGGTGGTGGTTGAAAAAATATCCTATCCCTCAGAGAAAAGCGCTTTTCTCTCTAATCTGAACTATTAATAACACAGTCCAACAAATGAAAAGTTTTTTTTTGTTTCCTTTGCTAAAATATGTGTTTCTTATAGACATTTTTGTGCTGAATACTAATCAGTTTTTAAAAGTTTTGTATCACGTACACTTTTTGAGAAATGAACAAAGTTGTGTTTACCATAAGAAAAGTGAAATATGTGGGTTGATGCTTTCGGGAGGCACTGCATGGACGGCATTACTGCTCTCGACGTTTCGCCTTCGATGCTGAAGGCTTCTTCAGGAGTGAAGTGCAGGGGCAGTCCTGTGTCGTCTTATATATACCGGAGTCGCCTATCTCATCCCATGGTCGTCTGTCTGAGGGTTTCCTTTCTCTTTTGTCATTGCGGCCATTGGGAGGGTGGTCGTTCCTTTCTCTATCGTCCGTTGGTCTGACGCCCTTCACCCGCGGATCGAAGAAGTGTCTCCAGGTGTGGCTTAGTTGGTAGCCGTCGTCTGGGTTGAAATTGTCAGGGCGTTTCGCGATTTCGATGGCTTCGCGGATTAAACGTTGATAATAGTAGTCCTTCTTCGCTAGTATCTACATCTACATGATACCCTGCAAATCACCAGACTGGTGAGTGGCAGGGGTGCAGCACACCAAAACCCACCTAATAACGTCCCTCGTGGGAATCACTCTCCTGTTATGATCCCGTATGGTCCTTGGGAAAAACGAGCTCTGATATCGCTCGGTCCTACAGTCGATCTCTCACATTTTATCCTCGTGATCGTGCCTGCCCATGTACGTAGGTGCCTCTAATATTCCTGAGACCGCCTCTAAGAGAACATCCAACCTAAATTTCTCCAGAAGCCTTAACCTAGCGCTAATTCTGCGATCCTCTAGCGATATCCAATTCAACTCCTTCAAGAGTGATGTGACCCTTAATTTTTGTTCATATTTTTGCTTTACGAATCTGGCTGCTCTGCGTTGGATTCTTTCTAACTCAAGTATCTGTCCCTTTTCGTACGGATCCCATAGGCTGGAAGCGTATTCGACCTGAGATCTGACCAATGATAAATAACACGTTCCTCGTAGCTGTTCTTTGCTACCCGTTACTATTCTGCCTACGAAGCCCAATTTCTTATTAGCTGCGCCTACGATCCTTCGAATATGCATATTCCATGATAGATCACGACAAATGGTGACTCCTAAATATTTAACCTACTCTGCAGATTGGATATTCAATGTATCAATTCTGTACTCCGAGTCTAATTCATTGTTCTTACTCTTCCAGAAACTCAATAGGGAACATTCGCTGTGATTAACTTCGATTTTCCAATCTTGACACCATGCTGAAAGGGCGTTTAAATCTTCCTGGAGAGATTTTTGGTCATCCTGACTCGTTATCTCCTTATATAAAACGGTGTCATCTGCGAAAAGTCTTATTTTGCAGCGAACTACCGAGCAGATATCGTTTATATATATCAGGAATAGTAGTGGGCCTATGACACTTCCCTGTGGAACACCTGATACGACTTTTACCGGGTATGAAGATTTCCCATCAATAACTACTATCTGTTTTCTGTTGGAGAGGAAGTCTTTTACCCAACTCACGATATTAGGGTTTATGCCGTACTTTCCTAGTTTTCCTATTAATTTATTATGGGGTACTTAGTCAAACGCTTTTTTAAAATCAAAGAAAACGGCATCAACCTTAGTGTTTTTCTCTCCGCATTGTAACAAATCGTTTACGAACAGGGCGAGCTGCGTTTCGCATGACCTACCTTTCCGAAACCCGTGTTGGTTTTTGCTTAGTGAAGAACGACCATCTAAATAACGCAGAACAGAGCTAACCATACGTAGTAATGGGAAAGTATTGTATTCATGAAAAAAATCGACTTCCAAATTTCAACGGATATAAATGTTTTGAGGTCCCTAGAACACGTTTAGACTATTTTCGGAATGATGTCTGTGTGTGTGTGTATGAACACTGCGAAACGATATGGTGCTCCCTTCGTACGAGAAATGGTAAAAAATTATTTTTTTGCTCATTTTACCGCCCACCTGACTCGGGAGTCGAGAACATTAGAGAACTCAGTCGTACATTGCAGGTGATAGCTAGGAGAAAGAACGATCCAGTAATCATTCTTGGAGGAGACTTTAATATTCCATCAATCGATTGGAAATCCATAACCTATGTTAGTGGTGGAAAAAATAGAGAAGCTTGTCGTGAATTACTTGAAGCATTTTCTCTAAACTCTCTAGAGCAAATCATCAACGAGCCAATGCGATATGACAACAACGGAAACGGAGATATATTAGATCCGCTAGCCACTACCCACCCACTATCGACTAGAAACCTACAAATCGACGACGGCATAGGTGATCATAAAATAGTAATTGACGACTTCAGATACACCCCCGCGACAATATATAAGCCAACGCGATTAGTCTATATCTTCAGTAAAGCAGATCTCCCAGGTTTAAAAAATTATGTTACAAAACAAATAGCGACATTTATCAATTTTGCGAATAGTAACAGCGTAGATGACTCTTGGACAGAAATTTTGCGAATCATTCGAGAAGGGCTAAAAACGTATGTCCCAACCAAAGCAATTCGTGATCGCAAGGACCCGCGGTGGGTGAAACCGAAACTCAGTGCCTTGCTCAAGAAACAAAGACGGCATCACGCGCGCATAAAGCACCTTAAAGAAGTTGGTAGGGATCACGCGAACGAGTATTTAGTATATAGAAATAGTCGTAAATCTGCAAGAGACGAAGCGCGTAAGGAATTTGACGCCTACCGATCCACGATACTCTCGGATTCACTCAAAAACGACTCGAAAGAATTTTGGTCGTACGTGCGAGAAATTCGAGGAGGTCAGTCCACAGTACCTCTTCTAAGTACAGACAACGGTGAAAGTGTACACGATTCATTTACTAAGGCTAGTATGTTAAATCGGTTCTTCGGAAATTGCTTCACAATCGACAGCGGTGATTTCATTGATTTCCCTACTCGTATAGACTCAAATATGAGCGACATAGAAATATCCGAAAGCGGTATCGTCAAATTACTAAGTCAGGTCCATAAAAGAAAATCGCCTGGGCCTGAAGCCATACCTGCATTCATTATAAACTCGTTAGCAAACGAATTAGCTCCGTACCTTAAGATTCTATTCAGAAAATCTTTGGATGAGGGTGTAGTTCCTTTGATATGGAAAACAGCCCACGTTACACCAATACATAAAACGGGAAGTAAATTAAAAGTGGAAAACTACCGCCCTATATCGTTGACGTCAATCTTCTGGTAGGTTTTTGAGCACATTATCGGTAGCTCAATAATGCGATTTCTCGAAAGCAAAGAAGCGCTTAACAGTAACCAGCATGGTTTCCGGAGAGGCAGGTCATGCGAGACTCCGTTAGCTCTACTCACACAAGATATTGTGAAAGCAACGGATAAAGGAATAGGAGTTGATGCAGTATTTTTAGACTTTAGGAAAGCCTTCGACACCGTTTCTCACATGAAAATAGTGCAAAAATTAAGGGCTTATTCAATTAACGAGAAAATTGTAAATTGGATCGCCTCGTTTCTTTCCGATAGAACCCAGAGAGTAGTCCTCGATGGAGTTGCATCAGACGTCGTCAAAGTGACTTCCGGCGTGCCTCAGGGAAGTGTAATCGGACCTTTGTTATTCTTCATATATATAAATGATTTAACGGATAATATAAAGTGTAAAGTTAGACTCTTCGCGGATGACACACTTGTGTATGGAGACATCAACACAATACACGATCAGGAGAATTTGCAAAAGGACCTTCAGGCTATTACGAAATGGTGTAAAGATTGGCAACTCGATCTGAATATAAAGAAATGCGCCGCAATGAACTTCACGTGCTCCACGAATTTCAACCGTTACCCGTACCAAATATCTGAACTAAAGCTAAAATACGTCAATAGCTACAAATACCTAGGAGTAATTCTCAGTAGCAATTTGTCTAGTAGAGAGCATATCAAAACCGTTATAGCATCGGCAAACAGAATTCAAGGGCTTTCCTCTAGAGTCCTGCGGGGATGCCCCTCGAACGTGAAGGAAATTGCATACTTTTCCCTAATACGACCCGTCGTGGAATACTGTTGCGCCGTCTGGGACCCTTTCGAGGAGTGCCTAAGTAGGGAGCTCGAAATGGTTCAGCGTAGAGCGGCTAGATTCGTAAAAGGAGAATATCGGTATGATGCGAGTGTATCAGAGATATTGAGGGATTTGAAATGGCAGACGTTGAAGAGTAGAAGAATTGATTACAAAAGGAAATTATTTGAAAAATTCGAAAGCTCCGAATTCGTTGAAGACGTACGCGGCATAGTCGTCCCCATCGGTGTTAGTGAACGTAATGTTAGATCAGAGTGCAGGAGAAAATATGTCGAAACAGTCGCTAGAACAGAGAAATACTACAGATCCTTTTTCCCAGACGCGATAAAATAGTCCAACAGAGGAATTAGTTAGAGTTCACTTGGAGTTGTGACACCCCCTGCCAAACGCTTCTAGCGGCTTGCAGGGTATCGATGTAAATGTAAATGTAAATGTAAATGTAAAATGTAAATATCCCTAAAGTAGGTGTTAGGAGAGCTTAAGCACTTAACACCTAAACACTTAAAAAGAAAAAAGAAACGTGGTATTATCAGAACTTTAGGATAGTAGAACGAATAAAACAGTTAAGATCGTGTATAAAATTCAGAAGGGAAAAGCGAGAACTTTGTCACGAAAGTGAATAAATAGCACTACATATAATAAATGAACAACGAAGTTGAAACTAAATTAGCCTTAAATTAGCGAAACGAAAACTTAAGTCACGAAAGTGAATAAACAGCACTACATCTAATATACAACAAAGTTGAAACTAAATTAGCCTTAAATTAGCCAGGTTAGTTAAATATTAGTTAAGAATATAAAAGTATCTATTTGGATTTGGTAACGTAGGATATTATAAGTGGGAACACTAAGAATAAACTACAAATAAAACGTGGACTCCGGATATTCTCCGAATAATGATTACAATTAAGACGAATAATCTAAGGCATGCAACAAAATAATAATAATAATAAAAACTAAAATTATAATATAACTAAAGGTACTTAAGCTATAGCTACAGCAAGCTAAAGGCAGCTATACTACGGGATACGGCATGTAAGAGCAGCTGCGGGAGCAAAAGAGAAAGGACGTCTGCTCACGACGGAGGCCAGGCTATTCGTCCCATGGTGCCGTTAATATAAGGGAGCAGGGCGAAGGCTCTTGGTTTTGGGCGTTTTTTGTCTTCTTCCCCTCTTTTGCATTTCGTAATACGTTCGATGTATTTCTTTTTGTAGCCATTACTCTCGAAGGCTTTTAGTAGGTGTCTCTTTTCGGCTTCCGGTGAATTCACATCTGAAACGATCTTGGCCTGATGGAATAATGTTTTGATGAGCGCTACCTTCTGCTGCGGATGATGGTGGGATGCAGCATTCATGTAACGGTCCGTGTGCGTCTGTTTACGGTAGACGGAATGACTGAGTCTGCCATTAGTTTGTTTCTTCACTAGTACGTCAAGAAATGGGAGACTGCCGTTGCTCTCTACGTCAATAGAGATAGGCGACTCCGATAAATATAAGACTGCCCCTGCACTTCACTCCTGAAGAAGCCTTCCGCATCGAAGGCGAAACGTCGAGAGCAGTAATGCCGTCCATGCAGTGCCTCCCGAAAGCATCAACCCACATCATCAAATGCTGCGAAAACCTCCAAACGAAAAGTGAAATATGCCTTCTCTTACCTAAAATATTTTGGCTGATGACTTCCTCTTGTAGGATGACTGTGGAATTTCTCGGATGAGACACCAACAATAATCAGCTAATATGACTGAACTCCACTTTCCTTTATATCGTTGTTCCATGGTGGAAATATCTTGGTGGAACCTTTCTCCATGTTCGTCACTGACTTCGCCCAAATTGGCAGGAATAAAATGCAGATGGGAACCAGAAAATGTAATTTAAGGGACATATTACAAACTAAATTATGATACGCCTGTAGCATTGCTGCCACAATATTTTCGTCATTTGAAGACTTCACTTTTCCCAAAATATTTTCTGTAACCTGCTTAAATCCAGTCCAGTTAGCACGTTCCTTCTGGTTTAAAGATTCTTCAATTTTGTGTCTGAAAGTAGTTGCCTAATTTGAGGGCCAACAAAAATGCCTTCTTTCAGTTTGGACTCGCTAATCTTCGGAAATTTACTATGGAGGTACTTAAAACCTGGACCATCACGATTCATTGCCTTCACGAAGTTTTTCATAAGCCCAAGCTTAATGTGTAATGGTAGCAAGTATACTTTTTGTGGGTTCACCAGTGGTTTATTTTAAAAATTTTTTTCTCCTGGCGTTAAACATTCTCGACAGGCCACTGCTTAACCACGTAATGATCCTTTTTCGCTCTACTATCCCATTCACAGAGAAAACAACAGTATTTTGTATATCCACTTTGTAATCCAAGAAGAATTCCTATTACCTTAAGGTCACCACATATATTCCATTTATACTTATCATAATTAATTTTTTCTAAGAGGGACTTCATATCTTCATAAGTTTCTTTCATATTGACTGAATGTGCAAGTGGGATGGATGGCTTTCAAACTTATTTTTGATGAGTCAATGAAAAGTCTTCATTCTTCTGGTTTAAGATCTTGTCCCAGGCATTTCATTAATCCATTTACATCGTTACAGAAAGTTAGTTCGCCACATTCTGAGAAAAAGTTAATTTGGTGTTTTTGGCGGTTCCGAAAAGCAGTTACTTTGGTTTCCTTTTCAAGAAGATTCCATCCTTGAAGGCGAGAGGCTAAAAGCTCTGCCTGAATTTTTGATAGATTGAGATCTCTGACAAGATCGTTTAACTCTGATTGAGTAACTAAATGATAGCTTTTTGAATCATCAGCTTCAAAATCTGTATCATAACCATTTTTTTCTACAAACTTCGGCTCTTCACCTCTGCTCTCCAAATCTGAATTTGTTGGTGGTCTTGGCACTGGTTAGTCAACAGAATGTGGAACTGGTCGAATAGCTGATGCGAGATTAGGCACAATTTCACCATCATCACGGAGTAAATACAACTACTATCATTTCTCGAAATCTATACGTGATACAAAAATTTTTAAAGTAGATTCGGATTCAGCGTAAAAAAACTCAGAATCCTAAGATTTTTAAGGAAACAAAAATTGTGTTTAACAATGTTATTTTTATGCGTCTGACACGGAAATATTTTTCGATTAAAAAATCAAAGAAACAGTCGCGAATGCGACATCGCTCTTTTAATCAAAGTAAGATATATCGGTGTAAGATTATGATTCTACTAGAGAGATTTACCTTATTTTATTCTACGTAATAATATCGAAATATTTTTTATGTTAGAATATTAACCTTTATTATATTTTATAGAATTGTCGTTATCGAACTCAGTGATGCAGTTTATATAATTATCCTGGCAATAAATATCGTCTATACCTATTACAACATTTCTTTGAGGAATAAAAATCTACTTTTGTCATCGATGTGCAAAAATAATTTTAATACTTAAAAGAATATTGATGAAGAATAATTCACTGGACAACAGGAAAACACTTTTTTTTATTATTTGTTGAAAAGTTATTGCATTTGATGCGGCGCAATGCGTGAGCTGAGAAGACTCTATGGAGAGATTGCGTCGCAGCCTAGCGGTGGTTATAGCGGCGACGAATCTAACCGTGGACTCTTCGAGCCATGCGCATCTCGGTGCTTCAAATGCTAATAACTTTTTAACAAATAATCGTAATTCAGTTCTTGAAAAAGTGACTTAAAGTAGGGAAAATCAGCTTCAAATTTACGCTTACCAAAATTTTTTACGATTTCTTTTCGAAGAGTTATGTCATTTTCAATTTCAAAAATTTCTGTTTTTTCCCTTTTTTTCACAAAAATGTCAGAGGTTTGTGCTTGTGGCTTCTACAGTAATCTACAGTAATTTTTTTTGAACTCATGCATTATTTCATTCATAGTAGCAACCTTTTGGAGTAATATGCCGCAAATCAGATTGCGTTGTCATTTTTTGTTGCCATCTGAGAATTTTCCAGAAAAAATCGACCGAAAAAATAGATTTTTGCAATTTTAAAAAAATGGAGGGTGATGGAAAGAAACGGATTGCGGATTTGTTTTCAGCTTGCCAAAATCATAAAGAATCACCCTTCAAAGTTCAGGAAACAAAAATACTGTCGAACAGTGTAATCCGCACGCGTTTGTGTATTTGTGTGTTTGTTCATGGAACTCCTCCTAAACGGCAAAACCTAGAATAACCAAATTTGGTACGATTCTTCCTTACATACTAACTTAGGGAACTGTCAATGTTTGGTCAACCAGGATTAATCAGTGCTGCCAATATAGGGGATTAACATTTTTCCATAAGATAACACGTATGAATCCATTTCTTCACTTGCAAGGTATTCTTCCTTCAAGCAAAAAAATATGTAAATATGGACCAATTTTTTTCGTTTTTGCTATATTCGACGAATGAAACTCTGTACCATCTTATTCCTGCGAAGTTTACATGTTACAGGGTAGAAGTTTTCAGAAATACGCCATTTGATTCGAAATCTTGTGGATTTTTCGTACTCTTTCCGGGCGGCCGTTATTGTTACCTCCGATTCAGTTAGTTTCAATGAAGCTTATAAATAGACAGAAGTTTAGCGTTATTCGCTTTGCACTTTTATTTAAGCAACGAAACGATCGATGTTTATGGATAGCAACGTAAATAGATAGTGATTATTATTCAGGAGGCGTTTATTGATGAAAGTAATTGAACCTTCTTTCGTCTATTGAATACCGGAATCTTACATTTTTTGTAAGTATAATAATTATATTCTACATTATAATGTTTATTAACGTAAATAGGCTCACGTATCTGGTGTACATTTACCAGTCAGTGTTCAATCATGGACAACTGTACGTTGCTTTTTCACGGGTTTCTTCTCTTATAATATATTTTGAAGGGTCTGTTTTTGTGTTTGTTGGTTTGTTCATGGAACTCCTCCTAAACGATAAAAGCTAGAATAACCAAATTTGGTATAATTCTTCCTTACATCCTAACTTACTGAATGGTCTAGGTGTTGTTTCTATCCGTCACTTTGCTTCGAAATGGCGAACGATTTAATTATCGAATGTCACGTATTTTGCCGCGTCCTGCAATTGAAATACAGCGATGAGTGTAGACTACTTTTAATTTGCACTTTAAAATAACTAAAAATCACGATACTTCTTAGCGGGAAAGAACAAAGTTTATTTTTATTGAAGACAGATTCTGAATTCTGGTCGAAGTCACGTAGAAATACACTTAGTATCAATAAAAAACGTGATTTTATCAGTTTTATTACAATACCCATTATAAGCTACCATGACAACTTCCACTGTCGCCGAAATTGAGAGTTCAATGCATTTATTTGGGAGAGAGAGGGGGAGAGGGGACGGAGGGGGAAAGTACCTAATTTTAAAAAATTTAATGATTTCGACAGATGTTTTATTTATTTGTTTCAAACTTTTTCAAAAATTTTACCGTTAGAAGAAAGAAAATATTAAGGCTGGAGAGCTGCAATTTTCAGAAGTTGTAGATAGCATGGCCAGAAAAATTGAGAAAAATCAAAAAAGCATTTAAAATGCCGCGGAGAAACATGCGCGTAGGAAGCTGCCCTTTCTTGCGATTTATTGTTGCTTATAGGAGGGAGAGAGGAGAGTGAGAGGGAGAGAGAGATGGAGGAAGGCAACAATATAACCTTAATTAAAGATTGCCTGTATTATTGATGGGAGTTTAAACTATTTATATTACAACGTGTTAGTGATATTTTTGCATGGCGTTGTGTTCTACATAGCAAACCGTTTTTAAAACAACATAAATAACTCAAATAATTAGACTTAGATTGCCCACAAATTGTGATTGGATCAATCGTTTCATTAATTCCAAATATTTCTTAAACGTAATCGGCCGAATTCAGAGTTTTCTTAGTCAGATACTAAGACCCACTAAGTCCCCTTAGTAGCGCACCACTACATACGCCCTATTCAGAGCGTCCTACTAGGGGTGATTTGCTTAGTCAGTGAGTATGGTAGTCAGCCTTAGTCACACGCCACGCTAAACAAGCTCCCGCGGTGTTTAAGGGCGTGACTAGTGTCTTCCGCTCCAGCTTGCGAAGTGTAGTGAAAGCGGTAGTTGAAAATGAGTCTTTTTTAGGTATAATATTGTTACTTTATTTAGTTTGTTATTAAGTAATTTCTATATGAGAGTTTTATATTTCTCTGTAGTTCAATATTTCGTCAAATTAGTTTAATTTCGTTTTATAGTAGAGTAGGGTACGTAATTTATTGTTACATTCTTTCTTTTAAACGTCAGTTATTGTATTCTTATTTTAATTATTCCGCGTTTTATCATTTTAGCTATTTTCATTATTTACGTTTCTACTTTGTTTTCATTTTAATGGCCAACGAAGTTTGTACGTATTGCGTAGAGTTTTTGTGTAGTCGTTATTTGGTATAATCACGTAGATCATGGTGCTTCAATAGTTGTTAGTATGTTTCTATAGGAGTGTTTTATATTTATGTGTAGTTCATTATTTCGTCAAAATAGTTTAATTTCGTTTGATAGTAGAGTAGGGTACGTAATTTTTATTGTTTCATTCCTTCTTGTAAAGGTTAGTTATTGTATTCGTAGTTTATTTATTCCGAGGTTTATCAATTTAGTTATTCAGTTGTATTCATTATTCACTTTTCTACTTTGTTTTCATTGTAATAGCCAACGAAATTTTTACGTATTGCTTAGAGTTGTTGCGTAGTCTGCCACCCACCAGTCTGGTGATTTGCAGGGTATCATGTAGATGTATCATGTAGATGTAGTCGTTTTTTGTTATAATCACGTAGTGCATATTACTTCAGTAGATGTTCAGACTTTGTGTTACTTTGTGCTACAAAGTACGGAAAGTGCTTCTTCCCCTTTTGTAGTTTGCGCATCTCCCAAGTGTAGCGTGAGATCGGAGGATACCGACGCGGGAGTAGCTGGTCAGGGGACATGTGAGACGGTGGTGTGTTGTGCTACTCCGAGTGTTTGGGGCTTCTATTCCCTCAATTGGTTAATTATGTATTGTGTTGTGCTACTCCAAGTATTTTGGGCTTCTATTCCCTCAATTGGTTAATTGTGTATTGTGTTGTGCTACTCCGAGTGTTTGGGGCTTCTATTCCCTCAATTGGTTAATTGTGTTGTGCGGCTGCCATAGACCATTAGAGATCCAGCGATTAGTTACCAGCGACCAGTTAATAGTTATTTATTTCTTTGGTGTTAATACAGTCCACTTTTTACATACTAATGTGTTTTTTTTATTATTACGATTTGTCACGAAACAGTAGTTGTTAGTATATTTCTAGTTCTTGCTATATTGATAGGCGTTTTATAGTATTGCATTTAATAATATTGTAGATGGCCGGGTCAGATTTTGAGTACTATGAAGAAGCGCTGGAGGTGATGGAATTAGACGACTTCGTCACCTCCAACCACTGTTTCTGCTTTTCGCGTATCTTCCGTCCATCGCAACTTTTGCACTCTATCACGTCAAAACGTTCCTGTATCAACGATAGTAACGTCTCCTTCTCCTCCTGCGACCAGTTCACCTCCATAGCAGTTATGGTTTAAGAATTATTTATAAAAAATAATCGATTTTTTCGGTTTTCATCAAATGTCTCATTAAAAACGTCATAATTGGTCATCTTCGTAAGGACCAAATTTGTAGAAAATAATATTTCTTCCAAGTTCTGTTTGAAACTAATTTTCGTAGAACCATCCATTTCGGATATATTTCGCTTTATCTTAATACCAGTATACAGCGCCAACATCATGTAGCGGTGAATTCTGTAAACATTCAAAATATACGTAATTTACGGCAATAAGGACGACTGTATTCTTTTACCATCCGAAATAATAATTTTGCCTCATAATGCTATTCATAATAATTTAAATATCTATACACCAAATATGGAGAAAGTCGTGTTGGCCACATCAGATTATTTTTTATAAATAATTCCTAAACAATAACTGCTATGGAAAATTGTTTCAAATGAAAGTTGTAGGAAATTGCATTCTCTATAATCTTTGTACAGAATTGTATATACAATAACGATGTTTTAACAGGGAAATATCGCAAAAACAGAATCGGGTTTCGAATAAACCTCGACTTCCGTTTAACCGGTATTGTCCAAAAACTAATCAGTTCTTTGTGCTCATGCTAAAGTGTTATAAATGAAGTTTGGTAACGATATGGCAAGTAATTTTTGAGTTAGAGCGACCACAACTACACACACACAGACCCGAAAAGTCTAAACGTGTATTTCCGTTGAATTCTCAGTCGATTTTTACTTTCTCCATACGAAGTAATGGGAAAGTATTGTGATCATGAAATAAATCGACTTCAAGATTTCAACGGAAATAAAAGTTTTGAGGTCCCTAAAAATTTTTTAGACTATTTTCGGTATGACGTCAGTGTGTGCGTATGTGTGTGATTGTGGGCGCTCTAACTCAAAAAGTACTTGCCATATCGATACCAAATTTCATTTGTAACACTTTGGTATGGGTGCAATGAACTGATTAGGTTTTGGACAATATCGGTTAACCGGAAGTCGAGTTTTATTCGAAACCCGATTCTTTTTTTGCGATATTTTTCCGTTAAAACATTATTATTGTTGATACAACTCAATACAAATGTTATAGAGAATGTAATTTCCTATAACTTTCATTTGAAACTATTTTACATAGCAGTTATTCTTTAAGAATTATTTATAAAGAACCGGTTTTTCGGTTTCCGTCAAATCTCTCTTTAAAAACATCGTTATTGGTAATCTTTGTGAGGAACAAAGGTGTGGAGAATAATATTTTTTCCAAGTTTTGTATGAAACAATTTTTCGTAGAAACATCCATTTCGGATATATTTCGATTTTTCATAATACCAGTATACAGCGCCAACACCATGTAGCGGTGAATTCTGTAAACATATTCGAAATATACCTAATTTACGGCAACAAGGACGTGTCTTCTTTTACGATACGAAATAATACTTTTGCCTCATAATGTTATCATAATAATTTAAATATCTATACCCCAAATATGGAGAAAGTCGTGTTAGCCAGATCAGATTTTTTTCGTATGGAAAAAGAAAAAATCTGATTTGCCCAACACATGACTTTCTCCATATTTGTGGTATAGATATTTAAATTATTATGAATAGCATTATGAGGAAAAATTATTATTTCGTATCGTAAAAGAATACAGTCGTCCTTACTGCCATAAATTAGGTATATTTTGAATATGTTTACAGAATCCACCGCTACATGGTGCTGGCGCTGTATACAGGAAATTACGAAAAAGCTGAATATCTACGAAATGGATGGTTCTACGAAAATTTGTTTTAAACAAAACTTGGTAGAAATATTATTCTCTACAACTTTGGTCCTCACGAAGATTACCAATAACGATGTGTTTAAGGAGTAAACCGAAAAACCGGTTATTTATAAATAACTCATAAACAATAACTGCTATGGAAAATTGTTTCAAATGAAAGTTGTAGGAAATTACATTCTCTATAACCTTTGTATAGAATTGTAGATACAATAATGATGTTTTAACGAAGAAATATCGCAAAAACCGAATCGGGTTTCGAATAAACCTCGACATCCGGTTAACCGTTATTGCCCAAAAACTAATCAGTTCTTTTTGATCATGATAAAGTGTTATATATGAAGTTTGGTTACGATATGAAAATAATCTAGAGACCCCTAAACGTGTAGTTCCGTTGAAATCTCGAAGTCGATTTTTTTCGTGAACACAATACTTTTCTATTACTACGTATGGAGAAAGTAAAAATGGACAGTGAAACAGCGACTTAATATAGAACTCGAATATTGTTTTCGCTTTATTAAGGGATTAACTTAAAAATCTTCGCGAAATAATGTAGACTGTAATAAATTATAATGAAATAACCCTAAAAATGCATAAAAACTCGGAATCTTGCTTTACGGCTGTCGATTGCAAGAACTTTCGTCCCTTTCGATAAACACAGAATGGAATAAGAAAGATTCTGCGATAACTAAAAAGGCGGTCAACGAAGCAAAGTTCGCCGTCCTTCTGTGGGTGTTCTGTATGAGATTAAAAGCATCACACTACCCTAGCAACATTTCTACGAGCCCAATAAGACTCCCCCGCCCCTGACAACGCGCCGACAAAAAAACCGCCCCTTTATTCTCTCTCTCGCCCCCCTTGCCCCCACCCGCCCTTACAAACAAACGAAGCCAGCGGGGGTCGAGCGAAACCACGGTTATTTATGTCCGAAAGAATACCGCAACTCCGCTGCTTGAGATATAAACATAAATCTCCCGAGTCTATATGGTGACGGATGCCGCGACGCTTTTGTCATCGAAATCCACGTAACGGCCTCCTCGCTTTCTTTCTTTCTCTCGATTGCCTCTCGGGTGATAAAAAGGTGGTCGAGAGATGGCGGGGATTCTGCAAAGACTCGCTTTAATGCTCCGATACGTGAAATATATCTGCTTGGAAGAAATTGGGTTCGCATCATGCGGTATGCGAACACTGAAAAGCGCACTGTTGCGGAAATAAATTCTACGGAATTTATTTTTTTCGTCCTCTAGAGAGGAGCGTCGGGGGGGAAAGGCCCACCGCCATTATATGCGTAAGAAAGGATATCCCACGGACTAAATTTATTGTAGCATTTTTTGTGCATGGTAATATCTTTTTGTATTATTGGCGACACCTTTGTTGACAACATTCCAAAGAGGTTTAATTAGTTCAGAGAAAGGATTTTTAAAACATTTTTCATTATTTTTCGAATGGTTACTATTCATGGTATATTATTTATTTTCCCCCCGGTTACTGATGTGATGTGACTGATGTGATTTTTCCAATAAACACTCATCCGATTCACGAATGTTAGAAATACGACACGAAGGGTATTTAGGTATTTTTAGCATCGAGGGAAACTTCGCGAGTGCAAAAAGGTAATCTTTAAAATCAGGGCCGGCCAAAAGGAGAATTCAGCCCCAGAATAATAGGAGCCCCAAAAAATTATAATTTATTCAAGTATCGAGTGTACATTTTGCAAAAAGCTTTACTATAGAGCGCTCCATCTTAAAGTGTCAGTACGGTTTCAAACGGCAACGTTTCTCCCCTCTTCTGCAGACTTAAAAATCCAATCGCCCCCTCCTCCTCTACGACACCGGGATTGCCAAATCTCACTAATAATTTAAAGTTGCATTAAAATAAAAATTCAAAATTTCTAATTGCGCTACTTTTAACGCAGAATCTGATGATATACTTTTAAATGAAAACTAAAAATTATATTCTATACAAAATGCGATAAACAATTTTTGACCTGAAATGGACAATTTACGGTCACGTTTGTTTCAATCGATGATATGTACGTTCTGTTTTAAAATAATATAATGCAGTTTTATGCATTAGGTTCAGGAATTTTTAAGGATCGAAATGGTACTACTGAAAGTTTAATAAATTGATTTTAAATATTTGTTTTCTGCATTTAATTATAAAAGTTCCTATTGCGTGTTCCATCCTGACTTGAAAACGTTTGTCTTTGAGAAACGTTTTTATTTATAAAGAAACTTTCATGATCTACGCGAGAAAGTTGTAGGTAAATGTTTGAAGTTATTTTTGGTGCACCCAGATGTGGGGTTGGGTCGCTAAGGGGACGGTGAACGATGCGAAAGTTTTATTGCGGTCTGGTCACACTCGCCCGCTCATCCGTCAGTTACGACTCAGCAGTTGGACTATCTTGTGCTTTCGTCGTTCTGTCTGCTCATAAGTTTGCGGGAAAGTACTTACAAATTTTGAGTTTTATTGTGTATTGCAAATTAGTTGTTTTAACAATCTTCAAAACGTCTTCAAACTGAAGTGTGCAATACGGTTCAAATGTAGAGATACGTTGTGTTTGCAGGTTTTATGTTTGTAGTGTCCCCTTTTTCAAAATATTGTGTATGTACAGTCATTTGTAAAAGTCTGTGGGCAAACAGTGAAGTTAAAATTTATGTTGGCACTACGTGATTCGCAGCGAGAGAGGGGAAGGGTGGTGTGGGGTATATGTTTTGGAAGTTCGAGCGAATGAGTGGAATCAAGAAATGGCCGTAGAATTGCAGGCTACCAGGGTCAAATTGAGACCGCGCCTCGCCTCTGAGGAAAGGTCTCGAAATTGAGACCCAGAGACGGAAAAACCTTTTCCATGCTCATGCCAGACCCGGCTACGATTCAGCGCAAATCCTCGAAGATATTCCACGTCTCTGATATGGTTCACCAAGGTGGTTTTCCATTTTCGCCGATATACCGAGAGTGTGTGGAATGGAAAGGGGAGTGAAGGAAGAGGATAACGGGAAATGAGGTTAATGAAATTTACCAAGGGCTTGTTTAGCATTCACCCGCATAACGTAAAATTAAGAATTATATTAATCCTTCAATTTAACTTTAATTTGTGTAACTCACCGATTGTATGCGGAAAGAAGGAGTTGGAAACCTCATGAAAATGAAAGCTATTAAATTCTCTAATACGTTTACATACGTTTTTATTATAAAAAATTACTATTTTGGTTTAGTATTAAGATTTAGTAGACCTACTGTTTTGCTCAGTTTTTAACTTCTTTTGACAAGTAGGTTTTTAAACGGGTGGATTGGGCTACCGGGAAACTGGACAAAATTCCGGTGGGCCGATGGTCTGTGGACCTGTGGTGCCCCTAGGCCAGAAGCGGGCATTCTTCCGGTCCGTTTCCAACTTCCAATTCGCCACTAGTTATACACTCGCAGTTAGCATTCATCGGGCATTGGAAATGGATCGAGTTCCGTTTGCTGAAACTTCGCCTGCGGTCAGAGGAGAGATTGTGGGGAGGATGGCTGCTGGACATTCGGTCGCCAAAGTAGCAAGGCAGTTCGGTATGCACCGAAATTGCGTGTACAGATGGGTCAAACGTAGCAACTACGGGGACAGTGATCTCAAAAATAAAGCTCGAAGGGGCCGGCCCAGATGCACAACTGATGATCACGATTTGGCGATTCGGCAGCGTGTAGAAGAGCATCATCCTCTTACAACTAGAAATGACATTTTCCTTATGCATACGTTTGCGCGGTCATATTTAAGGGAGAAATAGGAATTTAACGGAGAGGCGGATTGTGTAGCGACTGATTCGAAATTTAAAAATCTGATGTGGCCAACACATTACTTTCTCCATATTTGGGGTATAGATATTTAAATTATTGTGAGTAGCATTATAAGGCAAAATTATTATTTCGTATCGTAAAAGAAGACACTTCGTTGCCGTAAATTACGTATATTTTGAATGTTTACAGAATTCACCGCTACATGGTGTTGGCGCTGTAGGCTGGTATTAAGAAAAAGCGAAATATATCCGAAATGGATGTTTCTACGAAAATTAGTTTCAAACAAAACTTGGAAGAAATATTATTATTCTCTACAACTTTGGTCCTCAGGAAGATTACCAATAACGATGTTTTTAAGGAGATATTTTACGGAAACCGAAAAACCGGTTATTTATAAATAACTCCTAAACAATAACTCCTATAAAAAATTGTTTCAAATGAAAACTGTAGGAAATTACATTCTCTATAACTTTTGTATAGAATTGTATATACAATAATAATGTTTTAACGAAGAAATATCGCAAAAACCGAATCGGGTTTCGAATAAACCTCGACTTCCGGTTAACCGATATGGTTAAAAAACTAATCAGTTCATTGTGCTCATGTTAAAGTGTTATATATGAAGTTTGGTAACGATATGGCATGTACTTTTTGAGTTAGAGCGCCCACAATAACATACACACACACACAGACATCATTCCAAAAATAGTCTAAACGTGTTCTAGGGACCTCAAAACATTTATATCCGTTGAAATTTGGAAGTCGATTTTTTTCATGAATACAATACTTTCCCATTACTACGTATGGTTAGCTCTGTTCTGCGTTATTTAGATGGTCGTTCTTCACTAAGCAAAAACCAACACGGGTTTCGGAAAGGTAGGTCATGCGAAACGCAGCTCGCCCTGTTCGTAAACGATTTGTTACAATGCGGAGAGAAAAACACTCAGGTTGATTCCAGTTTCATTGATTTTAAAAAAGCGTTTGACTAAGTACCCCATAATAAATTAATAGGAAAACTAGGAAAGTACGGCATAAACCCTAATATCGTGAGTTGGGTAAAAGACTTCCTCTCCAACAGAAAACAGATAGTAGTTATTGATGGGAAATCTTCATACCCGGTAAAAGTCGTATCAGGTGTTCCACAGGGAAGTGTCATAGGCCCACTACTATTCCTGATATATATAAACGATATCTGCTCGGTAGTTCCCTGCAAAATAAGACTTTTCGCAGATGACACCGTTTTATATAAGGAGATAACGGGTCAGGATGACCAAAAATCGCTCCAGGAAGATTTAAACGCCCTTTCAGCACGGTGTCAAGATTGTAAAATCGAAGTTAATCACAGCAAATGTTCCCTATTGAGTTTCTGGAAGAGTAAGAACAATGAATTAGACTCGGAGTACAGAATTGATACATTGAATATCCAATCTGCAGAGTAGGTTAAATATTTAGGAGTCACCATTTGTCGTGATCTATCATGGAATATGCATATTCGAAGGATCGTAGGCGCAGCTAATAAGAAATTGGGCTCGTAGGTAGAATAGTAAGAAGTAGCAAAGAACAGGTACGAGAAACGTGTTATTTATCATTGGTCAGATCTCAGGTCGAATACGCTTCCAGCCAGATTCGTAAAGCAAAAATATCAGCAAAAATTAAGCGTCACATCACTCTTGAAGGAGTTGAATTGGATATCGCTAGAGGATCGCAGAATTAGCGCTAGGTTAAGGCTTCTGGAGAAATTTAGGTCGGAAGTTCTCTCAGAGGAGGTCTCAGGAATATTAGAGGCACCTACGTACATGGGCAGGCACGATCACGAGGATAAAATGTGAGAGATCGACTGTAGGACCGAGCGATATCAGAGCTCGTTTTTCCCAAGGACCATACGGGATCATAACAGGAGAGTGATTCCCAATAACGATGTTGTTAAGGAGATATTTAACGGAAACCGAAAAACCGATTATTTATAAATAACTCCTAAACAATAACTCCTATAGAAAATTGTTTCAAATGAAAACTGTAGGAAATTACATTCTCTATAACTTTTGTTTAGAATTGTATATACAATAATGATGTTTTAACAAAGAAATATCGCAAAAACCGAATCGGGTTTCGAATAAACCGCGACTTCCGGTTACCCGTTATTGTCGAAAAACTAATCAGTTCTTTATGCTAATATTAAAGTGTTATATATGAAGTTTGGTAACGATATGGCACGTACTTTTTGAGGTAGAGCGCCCACACTAACATACTAAAACACACAGACATCATTCCAAAAATAGTCTAAACGTGTTCTAGGGACCTCAAAACATGTATTTCCGTTGAAATCTCGAAGTCGATTTTCTTCATGAATACAATACTTTCCCATTACTACGTATGGAGAAAGTAAAAATCCGAGCGACAAATTAAAAAAAACGTAATATCTACATGAACCCTCGCGGGAGCGGATTTTGGCATTAGTGAAAGCGTGGTAGCAAATTTGTTACAATGCCGAATTATACATATTCTTCCGAAATACTCGCACTAATTTAGGACATTTAGTAGTTATTACTGATAAACAACGCAATGGAAATGCATTTTGCATATAAAACAATTGAATTATATTTTATGTATTTGTTCTCAAAGTTCTCTGGTAACGGTAAAAATATGTGTTTAAAATTCAAAGATGTTTTTTGTACTATTACTTTGTATTGTGTCTCATGTCTTTCGGTCACGTGATGGTTGGCTGCATTACCTCAGGCGCTGCCATCGTGATGAACAGTTCCCAGTTCGAAAAGACTCTTCCCCGGGACGGGCACGTTTTACGGAGCTCCTGTCCTGTGAATGCTGTCTTGTGAAAAACCGTTATGTGTTAAAACCGTCATAAGTTTGTTCTTAAAAAAGTGCAAAATCATGAGTTCTTTGGTTGTGTTGAACAACTTCTTGTTCCTCGAGTGATTTGAGGGCAACACGTACTCATCTCTATAGTGAGCATCATTAATGTGAATTGTGCATTTCTTTGTTACTGTGCTCTCAGTGTTAATTGTATTTCTTGTGCTATTATGTTCTCAATACTATTCGTGTATTTCATATAAGTGCCTCATGTTGTGTTATTAGTTGCATATTTCGGTTGAACGATCCTGTGATTGTGAATACAGCGCCACTATTTCAATTTACAGAGTCCACTAATTTCCTAAAAACAAACATTTTTGGTCCTTCGGGCCGGATCGTTCAACTTGAGGCCGAAGCTAAAGCGACTACACGTGAATAGCCATCGGCAGTGATAAATCGTTCCCCCGGGCGAGGCTAACTGTGTTCCCGGAAGGCGAAAACCCACTTACGCAACAAGCCACCGACGAAGAGAACGGAGGAGAGACATTGTAGCAGTATGCAGTTTCGGCGGACAATGTAGCACTTTGCAGTCTCGGCGCACATCGTAAGAACTGAGATCTTATGTCACAAGGTCAGATTTTTTACCCCTTTCACATTCACTTTATCAATATTAACCTGAGATGGATTTTAACGTAAAAAGGGAACTTATAAAAAAGAGGGCATTAATTAAGTCCAAATTAACACGGACTCAAACATATGTAGATTCATCGCAGGCAGGCGATAATCTCGCGAGTTTACAATTAAGATACGAGAAATTTCGCGAAATTTGGGACGCATATGACGAGGTGCAATTAAGATTAGAAATGGAGGATGATGAAGATCATTCATCCGACAGGTTGGAATTTGAGGATCGTTATTTTTTACTAGGAGGCAAAATTGCCTGTCTTTTAAATTTCACGACGGAAATAAAACAAGAAACATCTGTCCTATCTAGTAAATCAAGCACTTCAAAGACGTCTAGGCAAAGCATGTCACCCGACATCATTGAGATTAAACTTCCGCGTATATCTCTTCCTAATTTTAATGGTGAATTGTCCACATGGGGTCAATTCAGGGACACTTTTGATAGTTTAGTAGTGAACAATCAATCGCTATCAGAAATCCAAAGATTCTCTTACTTGCTATCCGTATTGAAAGGTCAACCGAAAGAGCTAATTCAAAACCTACCGGTGACCGCAGCGAATTTCACTGTTGCATACAACATACAACAAGAGGTTAATCGCTATGCAGCATGTAAAGTCTCTGCTCATGCTACCTGATGTGCAGAGGAATTCAGAAACCGACTTCAGGCATTTAATTAATCAAGTTGTAAGTAACAAGGATGCTTTGAAGGCATTAGATATACAAATTTCTCTTGACGAAATGTTGATATCGCAATTAGTTTTGGATCGCGTAGACAAGAAAACAAGAACGGAGTTTGAATCCCGTTTCGATAGAAACGCTTTCCCCACGTTAGAGGAATTAATACAATTCCTGGAGGTGATATGTCAGACACTGCAGTTGGTGCAACCTGATAAGCCACAAGTTATTCATGAGCCTGCAAACAAACAAAAACGTGATCATAAGGGTCAAAGCCAGACCAGACGCAGTTACTTAAATACCGTTAATTCATGTGTAATCTGGAGTGAACCTCATGCCTTATTTAAATGCTCAAAGTTCATTTCATTACCCATTAAAGAACGTAATGAAATAATCAAGCGTCATAACTTGTGCAACAATTGTTTAAGGGGAAATCATCGCATCCGCCTGTAAATCACACTATCAATATTTTAAATGTCGACAACGACATCACACCCTGTTACATTATGATAGGGACTACAATTCAATTTCATCCCCTGCCAAGAGGAACGATGGAGTCAGTGGCCCAGCAAATAGTCACCAAGACTCAACCCAACCCACTATGTCTTATCACACATTAAGTGGACAGTCAGGATTTCATGTTTTGTTAAGCACTGCGGTAATCCAAGTAAGGAATAAACAAGGGCAGTGGCAGAACGTTCGAGCTTTACTCGATAGCGGATCCTAGGTACATTTCATAACACAAAATTGTGCACAATTACTAGGAGTTAGGCGGAAGAAAATGTTCACCCCACTCCAAGGTTTCAACGAGATATCCTCAGAAACTACTCATAGCGTGGACTTGGAAATAAAGTCACGCACGAGCGAGTACAAGGTCCCTGCGCCATACTCCCGAAAATTACAGGCAATGTACCAGCAACTCACATCGATAGTCGAGATTGGGAACTACCGACAGACTTGCCGCTTGCGGATCCAGGTTATCACACCCCACAGAGGATAGATGTTTTGATAGGAGCACAGCTGTTCTGGCAGATCTTATTACCAGGCCAGAGATTAAGACAGGGCCCGTATCCAGTGTTACAAAACACGAAATTAGGCTGGGTTTTAAGCGGTGAGTGTAATTCAGCACGAGATGACAAGAAACAGAGTCGTCAAAGAAGCCTGATTCTCACTAATAACGTCACCTTAGAACAGCAACTGCAAAGGTTCTGGGATGTGGAAGAATTAAACCAAACGGTGTACTCTCGTGAGGAGAAACTTTGCGAACAACACGACGCGAGACCAGACAGGTCGCTTCGTGGTGAAATTGCCCAAACAGCAGGAGACTGATTCATTGGGTGATGCAAGGCAGGCAGCATTAGCCAGGTTTGTTCAAATTGAGAACAGACTAGCTCATAATAACAAATTAAGAAAGCAATACGTTGATTTCATGCAAGAATACGAGGAACTAGGCCACATGAGAGTGGACGAGGAAGATGATAAGGCTAGCTATTTCCTACCACATCATCCAGTGTTCAAAGAATCCAGTTCCACAACTAAGATGCGTGTAGTCTTTGACGCATCCAATCCTACTACCAACGGTAAATCACTAAACGATATTCTTATGGTAGGGCCTACCATACAGCTGAATTTATGTTCCATTATCATGAGGTTCAGGACCCATCAAATAGCTTTAACGGCAGACATTACTAAAATGTATCGCCAAGTACTCATGCACCCAGATGACCAGAAACTTCAGAAGATATTCTGGCGTAGCAGTCCTGATGAACCCATTCGACAATATCGGCTCACAACCGTAACCTATGGAACAGCGCCAGCATCCTTTTTGGCAACGAGATGCCTCAAGGCATTAGCATTCGAAGAGCAAAACAAATTCCCTAGAGCGTCAGAAATGCTACTAAGAGATTTCTATGTCGACGACGGCATCACAGGAACCGACAACCAAGAAGAAGCTGTCCAACTCCAGAAGGATTTGCAGCAACTACTCCAACTAGGCGGTTTCCAGCTCAGAAAGTTGTGTAGTAATAGTAATGAAGTTCTCAAAAACATTCCTGTTGAATTAAGGGAGATGCAACATTCTTTAGAAGCCAGTGATAGCGAGATGGTAAAAACTCTAGGGCTGAAATGGCAGCCTACAACAGATCATTTTTTAATCATCACCCCAGCTCATAAAAAAATACAAGGCATATTGTACCAAACGAGAGGTTCTGTCTTTGATTGCATCAACATTTGACCCACTAGGGCTAGTGAGTCCAGTTGTTATTACAAGCAAAATTTTCATGCAAAGATTGTGGCAGGAAAGGCTCAACTGGGATGACAAGTTACCTTCAGATCTCCTGCAAGAGTGGGAGTCAATAAGCAAACAAATTCCGTTAGTAAACCACATCAAAATCAATCGATGTGTCTTAGTTCCTGGAAAAAGGGTGATCATTGACTTGCATGGATTTTCGGATGCGTCCGAAAAGGCTTATGGGGCTTCTATTTATCTACGCTCAGAGAACGAGAACAAAGAAACAGCAGTGCATTTGTTGTGCTTAAAATCCAGAGTAGCACCAATTAAAAGAATATCTCTTCGGTGACTTGAATTGTGCGGCGCACTACTCCTTTCAAGATTGGCAAAAGGGGTCGAACAGATTCTCAATTTAAATATAAATAATATGTATTTTTGGACCGATTCTACAGTGACACTAGCGTGGATCTCTGGATGCCCAACTAATTGTAAGTGGAAAACGTTTATTGCCAATCGTGTTTCTGAAATACAAGAAAACACCGCGCCTCAAAATTGGAGACGTGCGATCAGCTGATAACCCAGCTGACCTATTAACCCGAGGAATCCCAGCGGAAAACTTGAAAACAAACTCTTTATGGTGGGCGGGTCCAAAATGGTTGAAACAGGATGCCTCAGAATGGATATCATCAGCAGACGGAGCAGTCTCAGAACCTAATCCAGAGGAAATGGAAAGGGTAATTACACTCATTGCGCGCAAACAGCAGATGGAATTCATCCACGATTTCTCAAGCTTTAAGAAACTTCTAAGAGTAATGGCATATTGCCTTAGGTTTATGGCAAGTTGTAAGGGAAAGTCAAGAGCGTCTTCCATCACATTAACCACACAGGAATTGCACGAGTCCACATGTAGGCTCATCAAAATCGCGCAAAGGGAAATCTATCATTCAGAGTTAGTTGCATTACAAAACGGCTTTAATATAGACAACCAAGGCCACGTGAAATCGCTAAATCCATTTCTGGATGGCCAAGGCATTCTTCGAGTAGGAGGACGACTCCACAAATCAACTCTTGCATTCAATTCGAAGCACCCAATTATTCTACCGCCGAACCATCATATCACAACCTTATTAGTATCTCATGAGCATCGACGCTTATTACATGCTGGCACTCAGCTGCTTATATCTTCCCTCAGGGAAATTTATTGGATTCGTCGAATACGACAGGTGGTCAAATCAATCATTCATTCATGCATTACTTGTTTTAAATTAAAGGCAGCCACGGCTCAGCAACTAATGGGCAACTTACCCATTTCCAGAGTACAGCCAAGCCGGTCATTTTTCAACACAGGGGTTGACTATGCAGGCCCGGTGTACATCAAACAAGGAAATAGGCAATCCAAAACGAAAGTCAAGGCCTACATAGCAGTTTTTATTTGTTTAGCCACAAAGGCAATACATTTAGGGCCGTATTTATAGTCGTTCCCCAGATCCTCCCCTGCGAAGCCCCTAGCTACGGGCTTGCCAAGGGATTGCTTCCCAGCGGTATTTATAGTCGTTACCCAGGGGATCCCTGGGTAGGGTCTTGCCAGGTAAGAGATATTGCAACAATGTGATAAAAAATCGATGATGGCGTCTTCGCCGTTCAGTTGTTTGACGTTTTCCCGCGCATTCTGTATCTTATGAACATGGCGGCCAGGAGCGCATCATTTTCGATGGTGGAGAAGAAAATCATTTGCGACTTGGTGGAAAGACATAAGATCGTCGTCGCTTCATGCGAGGCAAAAAAAATCCGCCTGGAGAAGAATTTGCAGTGAGTTTAACAGCAATCGGGATGTCGCAAGGACGGACGACAAACAGCTGAAGAGGTAAGCTATGAACTAATTAACGGAAAGTTTATGAATTTGCGTTCTTTTGACGGGTGCAGCAACTCTCAATATGGTTATGATGGTTGAAACGACCATATTACTATATTGATACCATTTTAACACCATATGGGTATGAACGACTTGACAACATCAAGGTAAATGCTAATCAACAAATTGTTATTTTGACGGGTGGAGTACTTTAATTCTAAACAATAATTATATTCCCATTGTTATGATTATGGTGGTTTGACTCTTTGATCTTAATGGTATGCATGACAGTCAAGGCAGAGGTCTGATTTTATATGAAATGGCCAATATGCATGTCAGGAAATGTGAGTTATTAGTGCAGTATTAATCAGTGTGGGTTTGCATGAAAGGTGGTATTGGAAGAATTATTATTTTTATCTTCTTATGATCAAGTGAAAAGTTGCAAGATACCACCGAGTTGAGGTTGCAATATGTGTGCATGCTGGAGTTAAATTAATATCAGCATGAGTGATGGGATAAGGTTATCTAGATTGAAAGCGCACATTATGCTTGGGAAATATTGGAAGCAGTGGTCACAGCAGTGTAAGGAAAGTACATTCTGGAGTAGATAAGTTAAAGGGAGTCAATATGTAAATGTATAGAGGTAGTTTTTGTTGGGATATTTGGCTTTATTCTATGCCTACCACAAAAGAAACCATGTGATGGGTCTGCATGTATGTATGATATTTAAGGACGGTCTAATTTGTTCACGTTTGCCTAACTCAAGCTATTTTGTTTTGGGCTTCCTGTGCCTTATGATTGCAAATTCATAATATTTTAATTTACACTCCATTTCAGTTCCATTATTCGCCTCCACAATTCATTAAATAGCTTTGTATTAAATTTGCTTTGAATTTGTGAGGACAAATTATTTGTCAAGAATTTGCTATGTTAAAGGAAGAAATCGGGTACCATCATATTTTCCTGTATGAAATTGTTATAGTTAGGCACAAGTTTTGTATGACTTCTTTTTATTGTGCATTGCTTTCATAAATTTAAACAAGTTTGTGGGCATGGCATAGGAATTCCCTAGTGAATGTTTTTCAAGTTATACAGTTTAAATATGATGATATTTTGAGTTTCTGTATGACTAAATAATATTTGTCATGGGCACTGAAATAGATGCTGGGAAAAGCTGAAGACAAATCTGAAGAAGCAGAAGACAGAGGAGATGCGTTACCGGATGGGAGGACTACCCCGGATGTTTGCAAAGGACCGAATCAAATGATTGCAAATGATTTTCTTATCCATTTAAAGCCTAAATATTAAGCCTCCACTCCTTTGTAAATATTAAATCTGTGAATTCTGTAAATATTATCCTACATTTATTTATTTGTATAAACAATATATATTTTATATATGTAAATACAGTAATGTAAATATACTAATAAGTTAATAAAATGAATGAAATTAATCTGTTTCTAATTAATTAATTCCATCAACCAAAAATTTCACATTGTCAAATGAGAAAGTGGTTAAAGCAACTTTCTTCTTTCTGAAGGAGGCTTTGCTTTCGTTATTCTACTAAGGATTTCATCTGTGCATTTGGCATCTCCAGTTATTAAGCTACCAAGATATCTGTATTCTCTAACTTGCTCCAACGGATTTCCATCAATCCTTATGTAGAGTAATGCTTTTTTTAACAAACTTTCCGAGTAGCTAGAAGATTGACATTTGGTAGGAAAGTTCGGTTCCTAAAGTAGAAACCATTTACGAAAAAAAAATTACAAATTCCCGATAATGATTTCCATTCCTCATAAGACAACATGGAATAATCGATATTTCCACCGGCAACCTTATTTTATTTTGCTTATTAAAATTCGCGTATTTTTTAGTATTTTATTAGTTTATACTTTCTCCAATATAGATAGTATAAAGAAAGTACTGTTTTCATGAAAAAATTCGAAATCGAGATTTCAACGGAAATACACGTTTACAAGCAAGCTTTGAAATAAATATTAAAACATGTTTTCCTAATTTATAATGCCTTCATCCTTTGATAAAAAATGCGCACAAGGTGAAATGATTGTATTACCATATAAAACAATTTTATTCGCCAAAGACGTCTGGCATAACCCGTGCATCGCCGGATACTTTCAGCTAGTTTGTTTATAAAATATAATCCAGTGTAAATTTCGTAAAATGTGATATGATTCAGTTTTTAAAGAAAATTAAGTATTAAAATGGAGAAATTATTGAAAAATGCTGTGAAAAGATGAAATAGTTTTCAATATATGATATACTTTAATGTGAATAATTTAAATTAAAAATTTTGTGTTAACATCCTTTAATACGTTGTCGGTTCAAGTCCCTAGCGATCACGGCAACGCAGCCACAGTGTTCGTCCAGCGTAAATGGAAATCCATATCCTTCGGTAAACCGTTTCAGACGTGGAATAACCTCGAGGATGAGCAAGGAAAACACTTTCCCGTCTTTGGATCTCTCCTTCGAGGCCCTTCCACCGGGGCGAGAAGCGGTCTCCATTCGACCCCGGTAGCCTGCAATTCTACGGCCATTTCTTGATTCCCCTCATTCGCTCGAAATTCCAAAACATATACCCCACACCACCCTTCCCCTCTCTCGCTGCTACTCACGTAGTGCCAACATAAATTTTAACTTCACTGTTTGGCCACAGTCTTTTACAAATGACTGTACATCACACGTTGATTATCCCCGAACGTATTTTCATATTGATATTGTGGTTTTTGTGAGAAAATGGACGTCTCTACGAGGAAAAGAAAGCAAGGTGAGTTCGGAAAAACAAACAATATTGAATGTTCTTGCCTCAATGAGTCTAATGAAAGCCTGTCATCTGCTGTTAGTAGGACGAGCAAGCTATGTGTTGTGTCTCAGAGGACAATTTACAAGATTAAAAAAGAAGCAAATGAATTTGTAATGTCGCGCAGGTAAAAATTTCCTCAATTGCAACTCAATTTCCGTTATGTATACTGATCAGCATAAAATAATCCAGTTGTTGTTTTTACTTAGGAATTTTGTGAGCAATTATTCTCGTACCAACATGCTCAACCATTTTCCTCTGATCACATTACATCCAATCTTAGTATATGCGAGGAAGTTAATCCTAAAATAAGATGTGAACACAGTGTACCTCCGAACTCGCATTTATCCAATTAACTATGCTACGATTTTGTTAAATGCCAATTTACATCGTTTTTGTGCTTTTTCCGCGAAATAGCTTACAACATAAAATGATTACCTATTTAAAACGCCCTACAACTTTTATTCTATACATTTCTCTCTAAAAACGAAATGCATATCGAGTTATGCATAAAAATGCAAATGGCAACTACAACGCTAATTTATTATTTACAAAGTAAACTGCATTTTTTAAATATTTAAACTTTTCTTTATGATTTCAATAGCCTCTCAAATGAAATAATTTTTGATTGGGAAAATATATTTTTAATTTTTAGGTAGTTTATGGCATAATATATCTTGCAATTGTTAAGGTAACTTTATTTAACATAATAAACCTCTCAATCACGTAACACATTTAAATCAAACTAATCCCACAGGTCGAAGGACATTTAACCCCTTAACTGGAGAATTAATTTTTCTTATCTTTCAGCTGGTGGGGAATTATTCCTTTCTTTCAAATAATTTGTATTTGACTTTTTCTTCATCTATTTGTTATGATATGATGGTCTGTGAAGTTGGTAATGGATATTTTACAATATTAACGAACTTACGCCATGTGTAAATTTATAAAATTTCAATTTTTTTCTTTAATTAATTATTTGTTCAGAAATTAACACATTTTTAACATGAGTGATTTTTCCAATTATAAAACATTAAAAATTTTTTTTTTAATTTTTCTACCATTTAGACATTTTCGCAAGGGTAGGCAACTTTACATCACAAGATAAAGGACTACCTAAGACTGGTTAAGACAATTGAACGCTAGCACAGAAAAAAAATCTGAGCACATAGGGAAAACAAGGGCACTTCACAGGGATTCTATTCCTTTAAGCTATTTTTTTCACTTTTATGAGGATTTTGGGACCGCCGGAGTGTTTGGGGCACTATAGCAGCCACGTGTGCAACACGCTTGCGGTACGTAGCGAGAGAAATTTTACTAAGCAGTATTTTTGTTTTGGTTTAGAAAATCGTGTATTAACGCAAAAATTGTAACAATAGCATTTACTTAATAAGTTACGGAAAGGAAATTTTAAATTACCAGGCCTTTCCTGGCGTTAGGGTAGTGAGACTTGGCAACACCGCGCGCCATTTATCCAATACCGAAACTTAAAGATGGAACGCTCTATAGAAATCTCTTGCAAACTGAATTCCAATAAAGAAACACTCTGTAAGAGTTATCATATTAAACTGGGACTCCATAAATTGTTCGTTATTACTATAAATATTACTATAGTAGGGCCCCCACTGATATTCGCATCCGAGCCCCTTTTAGTGCTTGGCAGACTCCGTTTAGAAGGAATTCTAGCGCCGTTCTCATGTTTGTGAAAATCGGCCGCAGCTAAGCAATCGCTATAAAAGAAACAAAAGACTTGAAATATATGGGAGATGATATCTAATTATGAGGAAAAGGGTGGCATTCAGCACGCAAACAGAAGACATTGGTAACATTCAATTCTCCCAAAAAAATATAACATTCCTCCCGATAAAAGAAGTAGAAAGTAAGTAAGTTTAGAGTGCGTTCTAAAATATTCTCGAATTACCCGAACTCGAAGCAAGAAATTGCGAAAATGTGTCTTTAAAACTATTTTGCGTAACATTCCTCGGTTTAAGGCGATGGAGGAAAGCTGCATGATTTACAAGACAAAAAACGTTAGAATAATTGGAGGGGAGCAGCATTCGATAGAACATCGATTTCACCGATTATAGTAATCGAAATAATAAAACAGGACATGTTATATATGAACCGTGAGTACTGCTTTTTTAATTGCGAAGTATAAGTACGACCAGTGGGAATATTTTAAGATTTCGCTCAAGAGGCCGCGATAATTGTCATCGCGTTCGAAATTTCATAATAGGAATTTTAAGATTTCATTTGGCGAAACATTTTAGAATTTCTCATATAATTTCAGCTAATTGAAATTCGCCAAAACGTCAATTATTATAACATATTATAACGGAATTGTACTCACCGTCCTTGTTCATGGCCGCCTCGAAGCACTTTTTGAGTCTGCAAGCGCGGCACTGGTTTCTGTGGGTCTTGTCTATCGGACAGCGTCCTTTGAGGTCACCGGCTGCCTTGCAAGTATACACACGACTCCGATGGATACTTCTCTTGAAAAATCCCGAACAGCCTGAAAAAAACAAAGCAATAATATGTCAAAATGAATTTGAATCTCGTGTTTCGAGCATAATTAATTGTTTGGTATCGCACAATGTGCTATAACTAGGTAAAATATATTACGAATTAAATTTCAAACATCACGATGTTACGTCGACGTAATATAAATCAAGACCTTAAAATAAAAATTGAAGGAAAGAAGTTAAAATTCATAACAATAAGCGTTGCGTTAAACTCGTTATGAATAATTCCTGGAATAGAATAAAAATTAAGTTTACTAACAGACAGAACTAAGACAGATTTTTGTGATAATATTGGTAAAATAAATTGTTCAACAAAATAGCTTCAAAATATTTATCTGGTGGTATTCAAGATTCTTGTTACACTTATGTCTATATGCTTCTATAATCGTACTGTGGTGGGTGTGCAACATCACGAGTAATTAATACACACGTAGCAGCCGCCTAGAGATGAAAAGGAACGAAGAGAGACAGCAAACAGTAGTTCCGGTAAAAACAGAGTAATTTCTGTGAGGAGGAAACAAATGTATCTAATGCCCGTTCACTCCTCGTGCTACAATAAAATGTATCGCAATGGGCTTTTCCTCGAATCAACAGTTTCGCAGTCGAGGGTTATTTCCCGCATCGCATTAGGCCAAGGGGAATCGTGTTATCGCAATTAGCGACCGGAAGGCATCGGATGACCGAGACTGGATTAAACCTAACATCTGTCTGGCGTAAGAGGAACAAAAGTAGAAGTAGGCTGATCGATCGCAATTCATCGGTATCTACGAAATTGGATCGCACGAGGACATGTTTATTTAGCGGCGTTTCCGAGTATAATGTAATCCGGATTGATGAATCCAGGTTAGAGGAAGTTTCGAACCGTCGCACGAGGGGCAAAGAATCGCACACATAAATTTACGGGTACGTATCGTCAATTAAAATTAATTTTCACCTAAGTAAGCGAGATCCTCGATAAGCCCAGAATCGCAAAGATGCGACACGTGCGCGTCCCAGGCGCGTAACTTGGGGGGCGCAGGCCCACGCAGTGCGTGAGAGCCCCAAGATATTTGGGGCCCCACAAAAATACTTAGAATTTTCCCCCTAATCTGCCGTTAGGTATTCGTAGTAGTAAGTAATATCCTTTTGGGAATGAAAGATTCCATCGCTCGAAATAAAGACGAAAATACCCATCTCAAGTGTTTGGAGTTGTTTTATCCTATCCTTATAATGTTAGAATTATAGAAGTCTCCGTGTATTTTTGGAATTAAAACGTAAAAATATAGATAAAAATCGAAACTGTATAATAATTTCAGATATTTTTATATAAATTGGGGTCCCAAAAACTTGACTTGCGTGGGGGCCCCAAAACGGTAGTTACGCCCCTGGTGTGTCCCTTTGGCTGACAAAGATTCCTTATCCGATTTTTAATACTACCTGGTACAAATATGCTCAGTACTAGCGTAACCACTCCTAAATTTTGCAGTACTTACATTACTTGCTATGACGAAAATAATGAAGCGATAATAAAAATTTGTCATTCTGCAAAACAGCTGTTAAAAGAAGTAAAAACGGAAAATGAAGGTTCGTTACCTCGAGAAAGCTTTCTCAATCTCTAAAAAAATGACGGAGATGAATGCCTCAAGGAGTTTACCTTGTTTTGGGATTACTAAACTGATCAATTATATATCCAAAGGAATTTAAAAAATCCCATATACGCTGCGGACAGGATTCAGACCAGAGGAATGTACTTAGAACCTTACTAGGAAATAGCTTTTGCTATTTTGTGATGCTGACGATGATATAAAAATAACGCAAACAAAATTACAGTGAGAAACAAGTTGTGTAATCCATTCTACAGATTCTAGAACTAATAAATCCTCAAAAATGTTGTGTTAAAATTAGGCCCGTCTGAAGGCGATGGCTGAGTAGGCAGTCGCCTCGGGTCCCGCGCCTATGGGGGGGAGGGGGAGGGGGGGGGGGGGGTCCCGCGCCAACGAGGAACTCTAGTAGAGATTATGCTCGATAAATTCTGCCTCGAAAATTCTCGTTAAAATTTATTTCATATTCTCGATTATCAGGAAAGCCATTTTAAAAAAATAATTCGGTAATATTGCTTCTCAATGAATTCTCTTGAGAATCTCAAGAAACACCTCTTGGGAAACCACGCAAAAAGTCGATACAATGCATGCATGAACTTGGGGATAGAGGAGTCGGCAATGCGACCGCTTCGTCCAAGAATTAGGAGAAAGCAATGTCCCTGCCTACAAGACATACATGAGGACGTCATTTCTAAAAATTCGGTCTTTGAAAACATCTGGCAGACATCGACATAGACCCCGACAACGCCGTTTCTCAGGCATTCTTTCGGAGATCTTGCCTGCTTTTCCATATCCTAATTCCTTTGGAAGACATGCTTCGCCACAATAAAATTCTTATCTTGCATTCAACAAGATGAATGCCACTTACAAAGTATGAAGTGCCGCCCGAGCTTCGAGGCTCCCACCAGGAACCCCTGCAGACTCATTTCCCCTTCCCTAACGGGATTGCCCACCGAAAAATAATGCAGAACGCGAATAGCGGCACTTTATCCCGGATAGTAGAATTCAGAAGGGATATGCGAAAAACGAGGGTGAGGGCACAATTTTTCAGCCACATTCGGTTCGGTTTATTGCTTGCAGCTCTGGTGTCATTTTGGAACTTAGGAAAACAGTGAAACGCATCTCCTCAGTTCTCCTAAAACTGTGGTAGAAGGAACATCAACTGTGAGAACGTTTTCTTGTGGCGTGTGAATCTTATCTGCAAACGAAAGGGCACCTGGATTTATTAGACATTTTCATGAAGAATTTGACATTAACACTTATATTATTTAATATTTCAGTATGCGTACTCGTGGGCCATTTAAATTAATTTAGAATGCTATCCCTGTTAAATAGTGAACCTTTTATTCTTTGGAAGTTTTGGACGTAGTCTGGGAAATGAGTTCAGCATTTTAGTTTTAAAGGTTAATACCGATATCTCTTCATTATTGTAGTATAAGAATACGATACTCTTTTTATACGACTTTTAAAATAAAATTCGCATATTTTATATTCATTAGTATCCCATCACGAAAAAATGAGTGCCTCCAGGGAGAGAGATATAGGAAGAAAATAGAAGAGTGGATCACAAAAAAGAAAAAGGGTGAAAGAAGTACAAGAACAATTGAAGATACAAAATGGAATATTAAAAAAGTTCATCAAGACCTTTCCAGCGCTAAGTGACATCATATCGGGTAAAAGTGAAAGTAAAGCAATGATTTCTTCAGACGTAGGAATCGAGGTGTCAAAAAATAGTGACAGTGAACAGAAATTTGGCAAACACTTTAATTTCGTTGTGACTCCATCACCGAGTACGCCATCTTTTTCTTCCCGTGGTGTGAATAAGGTTTACATAAATATTAGTCACAGTCACCTTGCTGTAAGCTCTGAAAATTTTAATTTTACGTCAGACCCCGGTACATGCCCTACATTTATTACTCCTTCTCATAGGGATCTTTTAGTAGAAATGGGTCCGAAGTACACTGAAGAAAAAATGAGGAATTATCCACGCAACTCAGAGCAAAGATGCTTTTATGACTACCATTTTTATAGGATTTTGAAAAATGGGGAGAAGGTGAGAAGGACGTGGTTGGATTATTCTGAAGAAAAATATGTCGTCTTTTGTTTCTGCTGCAAATTGTTTCCATCATCAGAGTCAAAGTCGGCATTGGCGTCTGAGGGGTTTAGTCAATGGAAGAATGTAGGAAATAAGATAAGTGAGCATGATAAATCTTTATCACATATGAGAAGCTTCCAAGAATGGCAGGAATATGCGCAGATAAAACAGAAAGGGACTTTTATTGATAGCATAAACCAAGATTTATACCAAAAAGAAAAACAGCGTTGGCGTAATGTTTTGGAAAGAATTATTGAGATAATACTTTATCTAGCTCGCCATAACTTGCCTTTTCGCGGTAGTAGTAGTTCGTTATACTAACCAAATAATGGGCATTTCTTAGGTCAGATAGAGCTGTTAGCTAAATTTGATCCGATCATCCAAGATCATTTACGACGATACCAGCAAAGTGAAATTAAGGATCACTATTCAATCATTCAAAAAGTTTTAAATGCCAAGTACTATTCTATTATTCTGTACTGTACTCCAGATGTGAGCCACAAAGAGCAAATGTCAGTAATTCTAAGAATAGTTCATATTGGAAACAGAAATGTAGAAGTAGTTTAACACTTCATAAACTTTCTTGAAGTCACAGATACTACAGGAAAAGGACTTAGCCAAATTCTACTGAAATAATTAGATGATATGGGAATTTCATTGAAATATTGCAGAGGGCAAGGGTATGATAACGGTGCGAATATGAAAGGTCATGAACAAGGAGTTCAAGCACGAATTTTAATTTAAAATTCTAAAGCTTCTTACATGCCATGCGGAGCACCCAACTTAAATTTGGTTCTTACTGATATGGCTCATTCCTGTCCACGAGCGGTGTCATTTTTAGGCGCGTTTCGCTTACAGCGTGAGCGCCTATTATCGTCGGTCGGTCTGTCTGCCTGTCTGTCCGTCCGTCCGTCCGCATGTCCGTTCTCGGCTTCTAGCTAACGGATTTTCATGAAATTTGATATTAAGGACTTTACTGGTGACAAAAAATTAAATTTTCGTTTTATCTCGTAAAATATTATTCATATCAAAATATCTATCAAATAAAAGTTGTAGAACTTGTAAAGAAGATAATTTCCTTTCCTATAAATTTTTATTGTAGGAGAAGCCGTTATTGATAAAATCAAGGAAGAAAGTCTTAAATCGAGTTGAACTTAGAAAATTACTTGCATGGTTACCCTTCATTGTTGCTAACATAAACAATCTCACAAACGTTTAATTTCCTTACGTGTGCATGCACTATTATTAAATAGGAAGAGAATGGATTACTAATGACGAATAAAATAACTTTAAAACGCTATTTCCGTTACGTACAGGTAAATCATTTCTTTCTAATACTCCATTGCACGAAACGTGCCCATTTGTGATACTTTGTACACTTTCCTAACTTGTTTGGTATAATTCAAAGATTGTATACTTTATTCGCAGCTTCACCGGCAAGGTGGAGTTTCTTAAAGAATTATACAGATATATCTTTAAAACCTTTGTCTAGCACAGGGCTGTCCAACATACGGCCCGCGGGCCACAATCCGCCCCGCGAAGCTGTTCAATCCGGCCCACTAGCCGCTAGAAAAAATCTCTTATTTATATTCATATTTTTGTTGAAACGAATTTAAAAATATATTTCAAAATAACAAACTACCTACTAATATTTGTCTGATAAAGAAGTAAAAATATATCACCGATATATATCGATTTATTGACCTTAGTGCACCTTAGTGATGTGCACGACCGGACAATGGACGTGCAGTGCCAGTTTGACAGTGTCGGAGTTTCGTGAACGTCGCGTCGGTTGCATTGTCGCATGGGTATGGTTTTATTAATGTAATACTACCCACTGTTGCTGATTTGTCTTTATCCCGGTTAATTATAATTATAATTACAGAATGGATACATTGAAGCTATTAACCCTTAATAATGATGGCTGAAAAGAAACGTAAAATTGACACAGAATATCGCGTGTTAAAGGGCAGTTGGACAAGATTTTTTTGTGATAGAACAAAATGCAAACATCATGTCTTATATGTCAAGAAAGAATTTCAGTATGCAAGGAATATAATATCAAGCGACATTATTTAGCAAAGCACCCTACAGAGTATAGCAAATTGAAAGGTCAAATTAGAATCGGTCGAGTGAATTCATTAAGAAGAAATATTATTGGACAGCAGTCGTTCTTTATGGTACCCCAGCGATGACAGGAAAGCAAAAGGGTTTTGTGAGCTTAATGAGCAATGAAATTTCACACGAAATCATTAAACATCATTTTATAATTCACCAGGGGCAACTGTGTTAAAAAATATTAGGAATGAAACATATAATGGAAAAAGTTGTTAAAATGGTAAATTTCATACGATCAAAAGGCCTCAGCCACAGACAATTCATAAACTTTCTTTCTGAGGTTGAATCAGAACACGATGATGTAATTTATTATAGTCACGCTCGTTGGCTCAGCAGAGCGGCGACATTAGAACGATTCTGGTCACTTCTAGGAGAAATAAAAACATTCACGAAAAGCAAGGGAAAGGATGTTAGTTATGTAGAAGAATCCGAGTGGATAAATGATTTGGCATTTTTTGTAGACATGACAAAATATCTTGCTGACCTAAATTTGAAACTTCAAGGGAAAGACCAGCTTGTTAATCAGCGATTTGAAAATATTCAAGCTTTCGTTAAAAAGTTGAATCTGCCACAAAATCAATTGGTTAATAAGAATTTTGTTCATTTCAAAACATTATCGACGAGGGAAAAGACAACAATAAATATTGAAAAATATTCACTGTCACTAGTAAATTTAAAAAATGAATTTGAAGAAAGATTTACCGATTTTAGAAACAATGAGCCACTTATGGAAGTGTTTAGTAATCCCTTTTCTATTGATGTTGAAAATGTTGAGGAAAAATTCCAATTAGAACTAATTGATCTGCAATGTAATAGTTCCCTGAAAACGGCATACGTTGAAAATGATCTTTTAACGTTTTATAAAAAATATGTTAAAGTTGAACATTATCCCAACCTTACAAAGCTGGCCCTTCAACAAGTGTCTTTATTTGGCAGCACATATACTTGTGAACAGTTCTTTTCCACGATGAAAAATGTTAAAACGAAGAACCGATCAGGCTTAACAGATGAACATCTGACTGGTGTATTACGAATTGGTACATCGAACATTTCACCTGATATTGACTTTTTATGTAAGCAGAAAAACTGACAAGTGTCCCATTAATATTTATATTGTACAACAATTTTATTCGTAATTTAATTTTCTTTAATTCCTTTGATAAATATAAGGTAAAAGATGGAAAACTTTTATTTTTTGTACCTTGGCCCGCGAAGTCAGACTTACAATTAGTCTTGAATCCGGCCCACTATTAATTTGGGTTGGACACCACTGGTCTAGCACTAAGTGGGAGTCTCGACTGGAAAGCATAAAAGCTGTACGCTTTCATTTGCCAAAAATAAAAAATGCTTTACTTGAGGTAGATGAAGTTTGAAAAGATCCGCAGACAAAAAGCGAGGCAAATTCACTCCTTTCCCATGAATTAAACAGATTTGAATTTATCTTATCTGTTATGTTTGGTATGACATATTACTAACTGTAAATAAAGTAAGGTTCTACAATCTGCTCAAATTCCGTTGGATACTGCAGTTAAACATCTGGATGCTTTGAAGTCATCTGTATAAATAAAATTGTAACCTCTGTCTGTACATTTGTTTTTTTGTCGGGGTTTTACTTTTATTGTGTGTTTTGTATCATAAGAATACGTTTGAACCTGTTTGCACAATTTTTGTCTGTCAATCTGTCTGTTTGTTTGTTACAGCATCACGCAAAAACGGCTGGTCGAATTTTTATCAAACTTGCAGCGTATCTTTAGACTGGTCCAGCTTAAAACATTGGCTATGTGGTGCGTCTCAAAAATAATTTTAAGTGGGGGTTTGGGGGGGGGGGGGGGGGGAAATCGATTTGGTATTTCGACGATGACTCTCGAGTAAATTCACTTAGGAAGTTCAAATTTGATATTCGTCACTTTCAATACAAGTATAATATCAAGTTTGTAGATGAGCAAAATCAAACCAAGGAGAGGGGGGTTGTGGGGGGGGGGGGCACCCGTAAGAGAAATGATAAATAAACGCAAGTTACAAAATATGAACTAAAACAACTGATAAACAAATTTCCAAAATAATAATTGAAGTTTTTTTCATTTCTGTATGCAACTTAACTACAAATAGATAAGTTTGTGGGTTACCATCTTTTTGCCTCAGACCCCTCAATTATTGTAATTGCTGAGCTATCCTGAAAATTATGCAATATTACTTCAAGGCTTCTTTTACATTTAGTATTTCTGGATTTAATACCTATCTCCTATATATTTATAAAAGTGTGTTTGTTTGTTTGTATGTTTGTTTATTTGTGCATGTATACATTTCCACACCGTTAAAGTTAGAGTAATCAAACTTTCAATAGATACTTTCTTCACAAATAGAAAGGCAGTACGCCACTTTTTAATCACAAATGTTTTATATAGGTAATTGTACAAAAAGCAAGATAACTTTTTATGCTAATGCTAATGGCAACCCATTATCTGTCGGCTCCTTTATGCTCGCCTACAATCAACCGTTTCCAACCAAATTTGGTTTATTATTATTTGTATGTCCACTTCATTCAAAATGGCGGTCGATTTAAACATTAAACTACTCGTATTTTCCCAAGTCCTACTATTGATATGAATCAAATTTGTTACGATTGTGGATGGCTCCCAGAAATAATTCATACGTGGTTTTCGTTTCTCTCTGCCCATCTTATTCAAAACGGCGGCCGAGTAAATTCTTAAATACAATGTATAATCTAGAATTCCAATCGGATTTGAACCAAATTTTCCCGGGCAACGCCGGGAATATCTGCCAGTTAAATAACAATATTTCATTATCTTTAATGATTTGTGGTTTTAATCATTTCAAATATGGCAGGAAACGGAGAATTTATAGTAATGTAATACATTTATATGTAAAATGTGTTAAGTCACAAAAAATATCCATTATATATGGAAATGAAATGATTTTGTATTTTGTAATATTTAAAAGGAAAAAGTTAAATTAAAGGATCTTTGACGATTTAGCGTTAGTTATGATGACGTTATATACAAATACACATCGTTAAAACGAAAAAAAAATTATTAACTCAGCGACGGTTTAGAACCCCGGAACCTAGCATCCCACGTCCAATGCGCTAACCATTACACCAACAGGACCGGAAGTCCTATCGGCGCAGTTTAAACTTCCGGTTACGTTGGTGTAATGGTTAGCGTATCGGACGTCAAATGCGAAGTTCAGGGGTTCAAATCTCAAGACAATTTTTAAACATTTTTTTTCGCTTTAAATGTATATATTTATCTAGAATATTTTCTTAATAAACTTTGCGTATATAATGTGACATTTTCAGTGAAATATTTATCTTTAGAAAATTAATTTTCATTAAGTAGCATAATATGCGTTTAGTAACATATATACGTGCGTACCTACAAACAAACACCTTCTTTTTCGATATCTATATATCCCGACTCTTTGTAGGTTACCATTGAGTTCTTAGAATGACATTATCTTAAAATATTTCTATTAAATTATAATATTTTATGAACTTTAATAATTTGTGTTGTAATCATTTCAAATACAGATAGGAAACGGAGAATTTATAGTAATGTAATACATTTATATATAAAATGTGTTAAGTCACTAAGAAAATCCATTATATATGGAAATTAAATGATTTCTTTATATTTTGTACTAGCAGAAATTCCCGGCGTTGCCCGGGGAAATTTGGTTCAAATCCGATCGGAATTCTAGATGATACATGGTATTTAACAATTCACTCGGCCGCCGTTTTGAATAAAACGGGCAGAGAGAGAAACAAAAACCACTTATGAATTATTTCTGGGAGCCCTCCACAGTCGTACCAAATTTGATTCAAATCAGTATTAGTAGGACTTGGGAAAATACGCGTAGTTTAATCCGTCAGTTTAATCAGTTCCTACCATCCAATTACGGATAAGGAAGGAGTCGTTTCTCACTGTGTACAAGATGTAGAGTTACCTGTTCTTTGAGAACAGGAAGTTTATGAGAACAGTTATTTTATTGAACAGTTTAGGCATCAGAACAGTTCGAAAAGAACTGGCCCGATCTTTCTGACTCAACTCTAGATAGCAGTGCGTTAGCATACAAAGTTATTTTGCTTTTCCTACAATTAATATAAAACATTTGGGATTAAAAATTAGCCTACGACCTTCCTATTTTTGAAGAAAGTATTTGTTGACAGTTTGATTATTCTAGCTTTAACGGTTTGGAAATATATAGATGCACAAACAAACAGACTTTCATAAATATATAGGAGATTGATCTTATACTTGTATTGAAAGTGACAAATATCAAATTTGAACTTCCTCACTTAATTTACTCGGGAGTTATCGTCGAAAAACCAAATCGATGCCCCCAAACCTCCCACTTAAATTTTTTTTGAGATACACCATATCTTACAATTTTTTTAGTGTGTATGCGTGTGTGTGTGTGTTCTTTATACGTTTTTACACCGTTGAATCTATCGAATTAAAAAGTTTAATTGGCCATCCCATGGACCAAAGTAAGAACTTGGTCTTGGTTTGCTGACCGTGGAGTCTCTTATACCCCATGGGGAAAACAAAATACTATTTCCATAAGAATGCATGGCAAATGGTGTGTAGAAACCCTAAAATGCCATGCAGCCCTTCAGTGATGTGGATATAAATATACCTAAATATTAACTTACGATCACGAAAAATTGATTATTTTACGCGCGAAAGACTGAATATTTTAATTCTGTTCATGTTTTCTCATATTACATGCTAATTTGCTTGAAATTTTCCTTTAAGCGCAAAATTTATCGGTTTAGATGACCATTATCCAGGCGGCAACAAAGCTAAATTTCTTAATTGTTGTCCTCTTCAAAATTAGAGATATCCACGCCGTGGCGCGCCGTAGAGGAAGAATAGCTAACTCCAACACAAAGGGTACAAATGGATTCATGCCTAAATATAGTCTATGAATACCTTTGAAGTGAGTCAAATAATTTTTAAGGAATGTTAGAACATTGTTATCTTTTACCATTAACATTGAAAGATTTATCGCAGTTAAATATTTAGGAGTCACCATTTGTCGTGATCTATCATGGAATATGCATATTCGAAGGATCGTAGGCGCAGCTAATAAGAAATTGGTCTTCGTAGGCAGAATAGTAAGAAGTAGCACAGAACAGGTACGAGAAACGTGTTATTTATCATTAGTCAGATCTCAGGTCGAATACGCTTCCAGCATGTGGGATCCGTACGAAAAGGGACAGATATTTGAGTTAGAAAGAATCCAACGCAGAGCAGCCAGATTCGTAAAGCAAAAATATGAGCAAAAATTAAGCGTGACATCACTCTTGAAGGAGTTGAATTGGATATCGCTAGAGGATCGCAGAATTAGCGCTAGGTTAAGGCTTCTGGAGAAATTTAGTTCGGAAGTTCTCTTAGAGGAGGTCTCAGGAATATTAGAGGCACCTACGTACATGGGCAGGCACGATCACGAGAATAAAATACGTTAGATCGACTGTAGGACCGAGCGATATCGGAGCTCGTTTTTCCCAAGGACCATACGGGATCATAACAGGAGAGTGATTCCCACGAGAGACGTTATTAGGTAGGTTTTGGTGTGCTGCAACCCTGCCACCCACCAGTCTGGTGATTTGCAGGGTATCATGTAGATGTAGATGAAATCGATACATCTACTTATATTTGTTCGGTAACCAAGATGTTGTATATTGTTTACGTTTTGGCTAATAGTATTGACATAATCCTCATAATTTTATAGCTGCTTTAAAGGCTTCGGTACATCTATCCATGTGAATATTAAGTAAGACGCTAATGCGTAATTATGTTAATGGTAAAAACTTAGCAATAGAATACATAAAATAGTAAATGTTAATGCAAGCATCACTTGCGTAATTAAGGAATGGGGAACGTTTGCCCCGAGCAATAAAAAGCGTTTGCTACTTAAAAGAAAACTTTCCCGAGCGAGGCCGGGCGTTTCAGCTAGTCATTAAATATATACAGAAATGAAGGGTTTAATCAAGCCGTATCAGTAGCCGAAAGAGTCGCCAATGATATGTCAATTTTTTCTAAAAGTGTAAAAAGGAGACATTCTGATTGCGCAAGAGAGGACGATGCACAGGAAAGCTCGAAGAAGAGGTTTAGAACGAATTTCTTTCTGCGAGTGATAGACATGGCACTAACCTCTCTGTCGTGGCGTTTTGATCAGTACAGTGAGTACATTTCTAGATTTGGTTTCATGAACAGCATAAGCCAAATTAAAACCGGCACAAATATACGGTCTTGCTATAGTGTTTCAATTATAATGAATTAACAAAGTTTTGCTTTTAAAACTGCGGAATGTTATCGTTTTCAAATTTATTTATTACTAATACTTTATATGAAGAACAAGAAATTTTAGGGCCCTGAAATAAACGAAGGTGCAGTTTTATCGATAGTTTTCTCGATCATTTAATTTTAACAGTGTTACACAATCACGAGGGCATTGATACTCGAGGAAAGTTCCCGTCAGTTCCCGTGCAGAACTATGCGAATCACTTGCTCATTGAGATATTGTGAATAAAATTGGTTATTATTATTGTTGCATTATACTTATTGAAGAATAGCATTAGGAAGAATTCCCGTTGCCAAAGGTCAAGTACAAACTCACCGTCGCAGCTGTAAATTCCGTAATGCTTTCCGGAACTTCGGTCGCCACACACTTTGCAGGGGATGTCGAGAAGGCGATCCCCTAAGCAGGCGGCGAAGAGGGAGGCCCCAAAGGTCCGATGGGAGAGGCCAAAAGTTGTCCGGTGGGAATAGGCGAGGAGAATTGACGGAAAGATTGAGAAAAACAATTGAACATTAAAACATTGCATGAAAATGGTTATCATCTTTCATACATAAAGACAATCTATTGAAGTGCTAAATATATCCCAACAGTTCGATATTTATGCTCGATTGAAATAAAGAACAATTTCAAGACTTTTTTTTGATGTTACAATCAAAATCATATTGGACTGATCATTTAAAAATTTCAATAAAATATTTTTCAAAAACTTAAAATTGTATATCACAACTGTGGATTCATATCGAAATGTCACATTTTGAGGAGGATATAAAAGAAAAATTCTGTGCTAACGATAGGGTTAATGTAAGTGGCGTTCCACATTAGAAAACCTAGATATTCTCCGAATTCATTTATCAATTTCGTTGCCATAAGGGGTGGAATCCAAAAGTACATATCAATTACCACCTCTAGCGTGCTATTTTCAAATAACCCCTCTTTTCGAAAAGCAGATATAATGGGCCGATGACAGATTCTCTAATAATACCATTGGCTGTGGTCTCCAATGTGTTTTGGATAGACTTACAGAGGACATCTGATATGGCGCATAAAACATTCATCTCGAATTACCCTCTCCCCCATACAAAATCCATTTGAGTTTCCTCCATTTTAAATGGTATATTTTTAGCGCCGAGATAGTCAAAACTAAATTAGGGGAAAAAATAACAAGGGTTAACATTTAAATTATAGGGTACGGATAAAAATGTGCCATCAAATACAAATCTAATTTTCGTCACGAGTGCTTAAACGTCAATTAATTATTTTTGATTTTTGAAAGTCTAAATTACAGCAGTGGAAATTGCAATTCACTATTAACATAATCTTTTGAATTACACTTAGCAATAGATATACGTTTTGAAGATATATGTCAACTAGTCAAATTATTGCAAAATAAACAACTCCAAAAGGCATCAAAATTTCCAATCGTAGCACAGCATGCCGAAACTATAGCTTCGATAGTGTTCAATGCGTAAGAGAAAACAATAACTAGAAGCTATAGGTATGTGTTTAATAACTCGATTCCTGAGAAAATGTCTTCAAAATAATATACAAGGCAATACGTATCGTTACTAATGCCATAATGGTGTCCATAATCGTGACCACGGTCTTAGAATATAAGGTCTGGACACGAGAAAAGCTTATGCGGCAAATAAGTGAAGCCCTAGTTCTGTCTTAGACCGTATTGGCGCTGATGGTCGTTCAGGCCTTTTTTAAGCATACAAACTACCGCATTTAAAGAAAAATCTCCGCGTAAGGGCATCGATTCTAATAAACCATAAAAAATAAACGATTATTCACTTGAATTTACTACTCAACTTTGCCTTTTTTACGTTACATCTACAATAATTAGAGCAAATTTTACCACTTTTGGGACATAATACTTGAGACACTTGTGTTTTTGAACCACTAACAGACGATTCTATACAACATAAATCACAAAAGCAGTAATATACTAAAACAAAGACATTTATTACAATGTAGCAAAAAATACATTATGTTTTACTAAGCCTACCTATTTTTTTCTTCTGGCAGTAAACTTTTAAATTATTTATATTTAACTGGGTGGTATACTGTCTCATCCTCATTGTAATGTAATATCTTATTACATGACTAATTATATCTGTAGAATGTTCCCTGCATGGAAATGAACATTTTGGGAAAATCAAAAGTTCATCAACAAATTCTTCAAATACATCAGCACTTTGGTTATGTTTTTCAAATACACATTCACCAGCACAGGAGTTGACCTCATCTCTGACTCTCTTTGTGGAGCATTTTTCGTTTTTACTTTCTCCATACGTAGTAATGGGAAAGTATTGTGATCACGAAAAAAATCGACTTCGAGATTTCAACGGAACAGCGTGGGTTTCCTTGATTTCAAATCCCGTTCGAGGAATCGCGGCTTCCCATTTCTTCCGCATTTCCTTATACGGTAATACCTCACTTTATGCCGGGTTTAGGTTCCAAGGGAGCACTGTCGCAAAGTGAAGCGGTGCAAATTGAGGTAAAATTATAATGTATTTAAATGAGACAGGTTCCTAGAATACGAATAGTGACCGCTAAAAGTACTTTTTGATAATTTAAATGCTGAAAATGAAATATTAACATTTTTTATGCAAGCAATCAATTACAGTACAGTAAATAATAATAATAAAACAGCAATAATAAAATAAAAATTTCACTTTGGTCCTTCGGAGCCACTGCTGAAGCGACAACGCAACTGTCTGGCCCCTACGTTTATGTTCTTCGACAGTGGCGTTCTGGGGCGGCGTTAATGAGACGGGCCTGGCGAAGGCTCGTCTGGGTCAATAGCTTCTGTGAGTTCAGGTTCCTTCTTTTTGAAAAACTGCAGCAATGATGTCTGGGATTAGGAGAGGCACCTGCGTAATCCTGCGTTTCTCAGAACATTTTCGCCGTAAATTTCTCGACAAAAAGTGAGTGAATACTGTAAACGTCTAATGTTGCGAAACGAAAAGAAAATTTTATCGTTTAGCTTCCATCATTCTCATTAATAGGATATTTGATGACAGCATGGAGATGAGGATTTCATTCACTTTTGCTGTGCAACCAATAAAATTCGGTAATTCTGTATTTTAGCACGCTAAATTATTCTACCAATGTTCATGGTGCTAAATTAGGCAGACAGTCTCAAATATACAAAAGAACTCGTAATTTAATAACTATAAATTTATCGCAACAGAACGGAAATTACACAATAACTACAAATTTAATAAATGTATTGCAAAAGAAAGGAAAATAAGTAAATTACACGTTTGACATGGGAGATTTCGAAATGTGGGCGAAAAAAGATGAACGAAATAAGAAACTTTATATTTTTTTCTTCAAAATGGTTCATTCTCCGAAGGTCGTATTACTTCTAATTTTAATTTCCAAAACGATAAAAGCCTGCACGTTAAAAAATCGTGTTTTACGAGTTAACTGATGTAAAATGGAAATGCCTTCCTTGGAGTCGAACCCAGGAATTTTTTCGAGATTTAAATTCGTCATCACCTGAAAATGTTTTAATCAAGCGTAAATCTCACAACGTGGCTCCCCCTCTACTGGACGTAAACATCTGGGAGGCGAACTTATTTCTCATGAAATACAGCGACTGGGTTATGAGGTCGCTTGTAAACGTTGCCTCCCTCAGATTCGGCCGTGATTGGATAATAGGTGAATTATGGATTGCACTCAGTAATTCATTTAAACTCCAGTAGTCATAAAATGGTTGCGTAAGCCCTTGTTAGTATAATAACCAATAGTTTAAGGTCAGCGAATTATCAAAGGCAGCAACTTATCAACATAATTTGCTAAAATATACCTACTTAACCTGGTTCCGGCTTCTCGTAATTAAAATTGCAGTGATTACGATGAACAGTTATTAAAGCAAATTACTCCAAATTAAATTATACTCCGTTCCGTAGAGTTTGATGGTGTTTTGTTGCCATCGCACATAAAAGTAAATAAATAATTGAGAGAAGCTTCTACGACTAAATTTCGTTGTGCCGTGCTTTTATGAAACCAAAAGGATTCCGTTTCAGAGGAACATTTTAGGTAAGCATTTATTTTAAAATTTCCACTTAGTGAAATTCTATTCATCCTACTGCTACTCGAACACTTCGAATTAAAGCGCTTCCCAGAAAGCGCACGGCCGCAGGCAGAGCGACGCTCTAATCCAGATCATCCTCATCCCCTTGTTCTCTCCGCGACATTCCTTCTCTCTCTCTACGCCAGCGCGCGTTAACAGGACTTTTCGCTACGTAAAGAACACACGCACGCCGTTGCACCCCCTTCCCCCCCCCTCCACCAACCCCAGTCTCATCCCACGTGTTTCCCGCCTCCTTGTCCTCGCATTCTCGGCAGCCAATCGATAGCCGTGGCTCGGGCCGTCAACCAATTAGCTCGCGCCACTTCCGCGCTAGCAGGGCGGGGACAGAGGGGAGAAGAGAACATGGCGAAAGGACACGCCCCTTCCACAGGCTCGCTTGACCGCTATATGGGGTGGGGAGAGCGTCGGATGTCGGCTCCCGGGGATTACCTTCCGCAGAACATGTGTCCAATATGCTGCAGGGCAGACTGGACTTTCGTACTCAGCCATTCCCCTCCCGAACTCACCGCCCACGACCTTCCAACGTTTATAACCCTAGGTGACATCTGGCGGTAGCTTGGTGGACGACTGGTAGGCTGCGTGGTTCCCGACGTCGAGCGGTTATCAATGACCTTCACCATTGAATTGAGATATTATTCTTTCATTCCAAAAATGGGATTTAGCCGTTAAATAATATTTAATTAGATCGGTTAAGGCTCGTTCCATCATGTTACAACGAAGTGTTCACGGAGCGTCGATATCAATAATACATCGGCGCTCGTCAACCTTTAACTATATTATCTGACATGCATAATTATTATAAGGCTATCAAATAAACAAGTTAGGAAAGTGTACAACGTCTCACAAATGGGCACGTTTCGTGCAATGGAGTATTAGAAAGAAATGATTTACCTGTACGTAACGGAAATAGCGTTTTAAAGTTCTTTTCTTCGTCATAAGTAATCCATTTTCTTCCTATTTAATAATATTACATGCACACGTAAGGAAATTAAACGTTTGTTTGTGAGATTGTTTATATCAGCAACCATGAAGAAGTAACCATGCAAGAAATTTTCCAAGTTCAGCTCGAATTAAGACATTATCGTTCGATTTTCTCGATAACGACAACTCTTACGATAAAGATGTACCTATAGGAAGGGAAATACTCATCTTTACTAGTTCTACAAGTTTTATTTGAAAAATATTTTGATATGAGCAATATTTTACGAGATATGACGAAAATTTAATTTTTTGTCACCCCTGATTGGCGTACGTGATTCATTTTTGCGATTTTCTTCCTATATTTGATTGTAAGTCCTTAATATCAAATTTCATGAAAATCCGTTAGCTAGAAGTCGAGAACGAACATGCGGACGGACGGACAGACAGCCGCACGGACGGACGAACAGACCGACGATAATAGGCACTCACGCTGGAAGCGAAACGCGCCTAAAAACATGGACGAAACTTGCAATTGGCCAGAAAATATATGGAAATTATGATGTGCTTAGGATTTGCAATGTGCCCGTCTTTTACCTGATGTTTAAAGGAAAATCTGACTACAAGAAAGAAAATGTTGGAATTCCTCTTGAAACGACCCTTGATGTAGATTCATATATTCAAGAGTCGACTTTTATAAAAATAAATTTTATCTTTGCTGTATAACAATAAACGGTACTTCGTATTAACGTGGAGTCCAACTTAATACGTAAGTACCGATTGGTTTTACCAAGATATCTGTAGTCTACAGAGGAATTATATCTCGTTAGACTGCTGTGCCGCAAATGGAGAGGATATTGGCGAGTCTTCGACTCGCTTTGTTTTTATATCAGTTATCGTCTCCGGGCGCTACCGCGCCCTTCGCCTCGCCCGGAACCAAACTATCCATCCCCGTTGTCCGGTGATTGGGTTTGTAAATGTCGAGACAGGCCAAGCAGTCGACAAGAAACAAAGAGGTACAGCACGCCACCATCTAGAATCATATTTAGCAGAGTTTATGTGGTTTAATTCTGTCAAAAATCGAGACGCTTTTGATACCATTTTAGAAGGAATTGCTAAATATTGGCCACCAGAAATTAAAATGTGTTTTTTTCAATTGTTATCTATAACAAATCATTTAAATGTTAATTAGTTTCTGTTAATGTTATTATGAAAAATTAAAACAATTTAAATGGTATTTGTTCCGTATTTATATTTTTAAGTTGGGGTCCCCGTTAATACGTATGTATGTACCCAATAAACATTTTGCATAGTGATAAGTCCTGCGGGGGCGGCCATCGAATGTGAAGGAAATCGCATACTTTTCGCTAATCCAATCTGTCGTGGAATATTGCTACGAAGTCTGGGGCCCTTTTGTTGAGGGCCCAAGTAGGGAGAAGTAACAAACCTCACGGGTATTTTCATCACATACCCCAATATTATAAGGAAAATTTCTAGCCTTTTACGAGCTGCTCCTATTATCCGTCGAATGTTGAGCTTCACTTTCTTATTTTAACGAATACCTATTCCTACAGGGACAGAAATAAATAGCTGAAATTTGACATTTTAACTCTGCAGTCAGTCAATAACGGAGATGGGGAATGACCGCCTTTCATATATTCGAAGATAATTTTGAATTTCATAAATGTAGTCTTCAACCAGCGACAGGATGACAGGAAATATAAACAAAAATGAGATATAAATCCTTAATTGTTAAAAGAATATCACTCTTATGATTGTTCCCTGTGTTATAATTGTTAACCAGAATAGCATTCAAAATAGTACCTATTCTAATCAATGTTCGTGGATGCAAGTAATAAAATACTTATGGGGAAAATGACCTTTGAATGTTAAAAAAATTGCTGAGCTCTGCGGTATATGACACTCGTATTAATGAGAATCGTAATAAATTTAAAGTAATAATTTCTCGATTTGGATCAATATCAAAGCCCTTCGATATCACCCTAACATTACAAACGAAATTAGAATCAGTCATTGAAGTCGAAAAACTGTAGGATACCTAATAAGGCGAAAGATATGCGTCTGACGAATTTATAAATCAACCCAAATATGAAAATTTTAGCAAAAGGTGTAGTTTGCCTACGGAAAGTCAAAAGAAATCCGTAATAAAACTTTTCATCGCCTCCTTCGATAAAAGGATCTCATGGATAATATTTACATATTAGAGGCGTTTATTCGGTCCAAAATGGATATTTGGAATTATCATTTTAGCTGATACATTTTTATTGTCATCAAAATATCAAAAAGCTTTTTTTTAAATGAGATATCAATTACATGCACGTCCAGCACATTACATGATAATAATTGAGGGAGCCCAGCGGACACTTACCTAAATTGGACAGCCGCTGGGGGTGCTGAAGAAACACGCAAAACACAAAAACACGAAAAAAACAAAAAGTGAAGCTTTCGGGCTGACGCCCTAGCTCAGCGACGGAGAGAAACGAACGTACGTTCCTAGAACTAATTATTTCATCGACAGTTTATTTTATTACTTTTTAATTTGCGTCAACGAATGTCTAAAAGGCTTCAATCTGGATTCGCAAATTCTCTCCCTTTTTAGGCGCGTTTCGCTTACAGCGTGAGCGCCTATTATGGTCGGTCGGTCCGTCCGTCCGCATGTTCGTTCTCGGCTTTTACCAAACGGATTTTCATGAAATTTGATATTAAGGACTTTCAATCAAATATGGGAAGAAAATCGCAAAAATGAATTACGTACGCCAATCAGGGGTACCACTTTACTGGAGACAAAAAATTAAATTTTCGTTTTATCTCGTAAAATATTAGTCATATCAAAATATCTATCAAATAAAAGTTGTAGAACTTGTAAAGAAGATAATTTCCTTTCCTATAAATTTTTATTGTAGGAGTAGCCGTTATTGATAAAATCAAGGAAGAAAGTCTTAAATCGAGTTGAACTTAGAAAATTACTTGCATGGTTACCCTTCATCGTTGCTAACATAAACAATCTCACAAACGTTTAATTTCCTTACGTGTGCATGCAATATTATTAAATAGGAAGAGAATGGATTACTTATGACGAAGAAAAGAACTTTAAAACGCTATTTCCGTTACGTACAGGTAAATCATTTCTTTCTAATACTCCATTGCACGAAACGCGCCCATTCGTGATACGTTGTACACTTTCCTAACTTGTTAAGGGATGTTTCCTGGTAATGGCAAGTGTATATTGTCCATATTTCATAAAATATATTTTTCAATTTTACAATTTCAGAATCACTTGTTATCTACACTCGCGACGCAATATTTTTGACGATGAGGAGACTTACAGAATTATACAAAATCACAAATATCGTCCCTAGTCTTCAAAGAGGTTGTTTTAAAATTTCAAATGCGTTATCATGAGAATTTTACATCGATAATTCTTCTGAAACTATTATAAACATTGCCATTAAATATATTTACTTGGTTTAATTAAAAATTCAGTAGATTATGAGTAAAATTATGTAAATCTAACAAAAAATTTAAGGTCGTAACGATGAAAACCGATTCGAACCAGTTCAATTGTTTGAGCCAGAACCGAACCGAAATTTGGCGTTTTGTACGGAATGGAATGGAAATTTGTAGGTTCGATGCCGTGGTTATTACACAGCAGCGATATGAAGCGAAAAATCGACCTTCCCGGATGTCTTTCGGGAGGAAGGGGAAATGCAGCGGCAGAGATGAAAAGCTTTCGTCGAGAAAAAGCCTTTCACTCATTGGAGATGGAAGAAAAGGATAATTCGTTTTCAGGAAGGACAAAACTCTTATGGCTGCCCACTCCACCACTGGAGACCACCAAACACATTCAAGCGGGAGAAAAATCCACGGGAAGAACCTCTCTTTGCTCGCCGCTAATGGAATTCCCGCGATGGAGCGGAGAGAAAGGGTAGGTCGACCGCTCGCCATGGAGCCACCTTGGGTCGGTCACCTGCAGACACCCTCGCAGGCCTTTATCTTCTAAATGGAAGATGCCCAGGGGGATGTCACCACAGTCAAATCACTCGCGGGAAATTTTAATGGTATTTTGAAAGGTCAAAACTGACTTTCTAATCGTATTACTTCGATTCGAATCGGAGATGTTTTTTTCTATGTTAAGTAGTGCTGTGGAACGCTTTTTTTCCATGTCATAGTTTGACAAGCGAATCCGGAAGAGTGAAGCCGAACAATTACAGGATACCTTTTAAGCATGCCTCGCAATCGGCAGGAGTGAACGTAAAGAAAATTAATAAACTGAAGAGCGTCAATGAAACGAAATAAAGTTTTTTTTTAAAATGTGTATTCCCAACAAAAATACGTATAATTATATAAGGCGACATTCGACCTCACAGCGGTATTTTAGGAACGACGTTAAAACCAAACGACTTGATGAGACTTTTCGATCGCATAACTCAAAGTATAAAGATTTATTTTCCCGTTGAATGATGAAATTGTGAACAAATAAAAACGAAGTTAATGAAAATGAGAAGAGTTTTTGCCATGCAAGTCGCCAGCATATGAACGTGTTAATAATTAAAAATGAAACCTGATCGAAGAAGCAGGATGTTTTATAAAACATTTAAATCCATTACATATTATGTACATCCTCTCTCCCTATCCCCCCTCTCATACACCTTCCCATCCCCCTTGGTCTTCTCCCCATACCTCGGTCTTCTCCCCATACCTCATCCATTCTCGTCTCCCCCTACTCTATCACTCTTTCTCAAAGAGGCTCTCCTTTTCTCTCGCCCTTTATTTCACACCACAGACAATTGTTCTTTTCGAAATTCCTGTAATCCGATTTTTTTCCTGAAAAGGTTTTCATCAATCCACAGCATGGAAACAGCTAAAAAAATCTAGGTCGATAATCGCATTACAATGAAGAACAATAGGATATTCACTATCACTTTGGCTGAAATTCTCGTTCTGATTCACACGAATCTTTTAAATGGCTTAACAAAGCGGGCTGCTAAAAGTACGTGCCACTAGCCTGTAATGTAATCCTTCAAAGTCGTCTTTCCTAATTTTATGGAATAAAAATCCTCAAATAGCCACTTCATAAGATTCCGAAGCCGCGTTTGATTTTCATCTTGTTAGTTAAAAAACAGATAAAGGCATAAGATTTCCAAAATACATTTACCTCTTATTCACAAAGAAAATAATTGAAATGGAATCAATCGGAGAATAGTTTAAAGGTTATCTTATGGATATTTTAAGTTAACCGAAAGGCCATCATCGAATCGAGGTAACTTGCAGAATATATCCTAGAAAGGATTCTGATTTTGCAAACGTTTTCGTCCTCGTTAAGAAATCATACATGGCAATAATCGGCATTGTGGAAGTTGATATTAATAAGATATATCTTAATAAGTCATTCTAAATAACTTGCCTGGATTTACTAACATAATTAAATATCATTAATGAGATAGTCTTTTCTCAGTAGCCTCTTCCTCATGGCGAGTGGCGTTCGAACGAATAGTATAACTCAGGTAATTCTTTTTATCTTTAAATCAAGCTATACCTATACATCTACATCATGTTACCCTGAAAAATCACCAGATTGGTGGGTGGCAGGGGGTGCAGCGCCCCAAAGCCTACCTAATACCTTCTCTCGCGGGTATCACTCTCCTGTTACAACCGTAGAAACGTTTTGTATTCTCTTGTCCATAATAGTTGAATTTCAGCCGTAAATGCCATATCAGGGATCCTTATTATCAGTTTAGGAAAATCGATCACTGAATCAGAGTCAGATACGAATATCATCCGCTAATAACTGTTGAAGGGTGTCACGTTAAATAGAAACGATAAGAGTTCTTTCGTGTCGTTCGTTTAGAAAAGGCATCCAATATGACCGCTCATTCTCACAACAACTGCGTTTTAAAGGAGGAGTTAATAACAGATGCATAATTCAGGACCCCCAAACTTCAGCCACGCAATGTATAGGTACATCATCTCCCAAACACCCTTTCGGCGCGGCCCCTTCCAACAGCTTTCTTCTCACGCAGTTTTATTCGCGTCAAATTGCTACGAGAGATGATGTCAAGGGAGGTGAGGGAGGGAGGGAGAGAGAGAGGTGGTGGATGAATAAAAGAATCTTAATCCGCTGAACGCAGGGAAAGGATTCTGCAAGTAGGGTGGGCTTGACGTTGAGGGTAGGCTTTTTGGGGGGAGGGCGAAGGGAAGGGGGAGGGGATTAGAGCGAGGAGATGGTGGGCCAAGTAGTGGTTTCACGGGATAGGGATTCTGTCCTGCGGATGATATCGCAAGGGGAAAATTGACGCCTAAGTCATGCAGTCACATATCACTATTTTAGGATTTTATAATTAATCGCTATAAGAATGTACCTTGTTAGTTTCAAAGTTTATTCGTTTTTCTGGGAATGAAATTAAAATTAAAATTTTGCGATATAGTCTAATTATTTTATACTAGCTGAAAGTACCCGGCGATGCCCGGGTTATGCCAGACGTTTTAGGCGAATAAAATTATGTATTATATGGTAATACAATCATTTCTCCCTTTTGCGCACCTCAAAACGGGTATTTCCGTTGAAATCTCGATTTCGAATTTTTTCATGAAAACAATACTATCTCTATACTACGTATATTGGAGAAAGTAAAAACTAATTCTGAGATATCTCTGATACCTATGAATTGGGCCGGGAGGGGCCATGGAGGTCCGGAGAGAACGTGAGCATACGTGAGAGTAATAGGATTTCGAGTGTAACAATGTAATCGGTTGGCAAGGCAACTTCACGTTAAGAACGCTAAATTTTGTCAAAATATGATATTAAAACGTTAAATTCAAAATATCTAGATATGGGAATTTTAATAATTAAAATAAGGTTGCAGATCGAAATATCGATTTTTCCATGTTATCTTATGAGGAATGGAGATCACTCTCGGGAATCGAACCCGAGTCGATTTTGGATTTTTTTTTCGTAGATGCCTTCTACTTTAAGAACCGAACACTGCTACCAAATGTCAATCTTCTAGCTAATCGGAAAGTTTGTTAAAAATAGCATTACAGAAAAAGGATTTCAGGCTTTCCCGGCGAATGTTAGCGATGAAGTTTTCTCGAGTTTCCCACCGGGTCGCAGATTTGGAACAAGTCCGACGTTTCGGCGTCTGCCTCAGACGCCATCTTCAGGGAACTCCTGAGTGCCGTGGTCAGGTTTATATCCCCTCAGTGGTAGTCTGCTGGTTTCCTATTGGTGGTGGTTCCGGCCAATCAGATTTTCGCCCTTTCGTCATTTTGGGGAAGAGGGGGTCCGATGCCTTACTGAGCGGGAAACCCCTGTCTCTGTTCATGTTATTGTTGTGGAGCCGGATTTCAATGGCCTCCCTATATTTCCACAATTTCAGGGAAGAATTCTGAGCAAGAGGGAGATCAGAACGGTCCACAAACCACAAAAAAAGTGAAAAATTTCCTATCTCAAGTCAAGGACGACGAAGGTTTAAAAACGGTGGGGGTCTACAGGATCCCGCGTACCTGCGGAAAGGAATACATCGGGCAGACGGGGAGAACCACTGAGACCAGAATCAAAGAGCACGCCCGATGCATCAGACTAAACCAGCCGGAGAAGTCAACGGTGGCTAAACATTGCATCAGCATGGGCCACTGCATCAAATTTCCTGAGGCCAAAGTGGCGGCGAAGACCAACGCCTTCTGGGACCGACTCGTAAGGGAGGCCATTGAAATCCGGCCCCACAACAATAACATGAACATAGACAGGGGTTTCCCGCTCAGTAAGGCATCGGACCCCCTCTTCCCCAAAATGACGAAAGGGCGAAAATCTGATTGGCCGGAACCACCACCAATAGGAAACCAGCAGACTACCACTGAGGGGATATAAACCTGACCACGGCACTCAGGAGTTCCCTGAAGATGGCGTCTGAGGCAGACGCCGAAACGTCGGACTTGTTCCAAATCTGCGACCCGGTGGGAAACTCGAGAAAACTTCATCGCTAGCATTACAGAGTTTCCCACCGACGACGAAGTCAATTTTATATATTAGATAACTGGATTCTCTTAGAGTACATTGTTTAACTAGCTCAACAATGGGTGAAAGCAGTGAACAGTATATGTTCAGTGTCACATGCTATTATTTATCGATAAAAATGATAAAATAATATCGCTGGTAGACAATCGTCGTTTGCAGCGGAATGGATGTTTATAGCTATTATACACAACTAGTGTAATCCCGTTGAAATATCACCGAAAGAATTATAGATAATTAATATTTGCATTTAAAATAATTTATGGGACACTTTTACATATGAAATATTTCGTCATATACAACATTTCTAGTGAATATTCTGTTGTCGTTTAGTAAATGCCTTTGGTTTTTATTTTCGGCTATAAAATTCTGATATTCTTCTCCCACCTTGTTCTCGTCAATGCTACATATATTGTCGGTGTGCGAAGACGGAAATAATTATATGTATATATAACGTAGGGAAAATAATTAAATATCGTGCACTTACGTTATGATCGTTTTAAAATTGTACTCTGTACTTACGAAGAAAGAAAGCTTACTCGAATCCTCAACAATGTTCTCCGTCGTTATGTAAATAAAACTCATTAAAAGATTTAAATTAAAAACTAACTAATTATTCAATCAGCAGAATAATAGTATACAGAGATATTGAAATAAAAATTGAGATTACTAATTAATCAATCAGCGGAATAATTTCTTTGAAAACTATCTGAATAAAAACAAATCAATTTATTTCAACATTGTAAACTGTTAACATACCAAACTTACCTAAATATTATCTTTCAAATGCTTTAATAATTGAAGCATTTTTAAGCAAATTAAAGTTTAATTTGCTTAAAAATGTCATATTCAGTGAAGATTTTATCGAAGAAAAATTGATTTGAAATCTATTCTGAATAAAGTTGGCTTTGCGTACTAATACAGACGATATATTAAAGTGAGGATTACAAAACAATAATCACAAAATATTACTACTTTTATTCCAAACAAATCTAAATACAATATTAGACTTACCGATACCTAAATCAAACTCCGATGAAACGTTATAACAATGAAACTCGGTCGTAATGTAAACAAAAAAGTACCGATTTAGGCCACCACAAATTAATCAATCAGCGGAATAATTTCTAGACGATATATTAAAGTGAGGATTACAAAGCAATTATCACAAAATATTACAATTTCTATTCTAAACAAATCAAAATAAAATATTAGATTTACGGATATCTAAAGTAGTCCCATTTCTGGGTTACTATGTAAACAAAGCGTTTGCCGGTCAGAAATATCTTCTGAAAGCTCCTAGCAGTTATAATAACTGCCGCAAGGTGGCAGCACCAATCCACGAGGGGAAATCTTATTTGCAAAGACGCAGACAAAAAGACAGAAACTGGCCTTTATTACTATTATTATTACTTGATGATTGATGATCACTGCATTTTCAACTTTTCAGCTCCATACATTACATATCTATAGTATTACGTGTAAGAGTACTTCTTGCTCACGACATATCTGACGACTGACGTTGACGTTAAGCTTTGAGAAGTTTTCCCCACATATATGGCCTTTCCTAACAGTAAATTGCTGTGTTAGGAAAGGATATTCGCTGTCAGCAAATATCCCTGCAAGAAAACTAGTCTTAAATTCAATTTTATTAGCCCTCTATGCGAAATGTACATAACTTTTGATACGTAACTTTGTCCCTTTATGTTAATCCGTAGCTCACCTATTTTATTCGATTCGCTAAAGATTTAAAGGCAGAGTCTGCTTAGCAGTACAAACACGCTTAAATAAAGGTCCTATCGTCAATCTCGACGTATACGTAGTTGTGGTCGCTCCTACCTCGCGAATCCTTCGATGCAAATTTGACGCTTTCTCAGTTGCTAACAAGTCTCACGTATTACTTAATCCAGTTGGTTTCTATGCTATGAGAAGTTACTGAACAACGCTTCCGTAAGCTCCTCAGAAGCCTCCGAGCCTTTAATGCACATTTTGTCGATTATGCCGTTAAAATAGTAATAAATAGAAGTCGAATACGGCTGTGCTCACGATCATTCCGTAACTAATGCGTTATCATGCTCCAAAAAAAGTAAATTATTTTCACATTCTTAAACCGATGACGAATATCGACATTCCAAACATTTTTATAGCATAATGATAAAATATCTTAAAATACGATAGCATTATAAAGGCAGCTTTTTATATTAAATCTATCAGACTCGTTTTACAAATTCTAAATTCGCATTATTTTCTCCAAAGGAACAAACATTAGAGAAAAATACGCGAATATTAATAATTCCCTCTCCAATATGTCACAAATCGCATAATAATTAACCGCCCTACCTCGTGCGGATCTGTAGTATTTATATTTTAGTTAAGAACTTCAGCATAACAGGAAAGTTAATTAATTTGGCCCGTTTAACTGCTTCGGCTTTCCTCATTCGCCCATCTCTCGCCTATGCGAATTCATCTTTTCATTTTCCCACAGTGAAACAAGTTATGAATACGGGACCGATTTTTAAAACTAATGAAAACAAAACTTTTAGTCCGAGGGAAAAAAAGACGGCATCAAGTCAGTAAAAACAATCACTTAACGAGAAAACCGATCCTTAAAAACCTTTGAGCGAGGGATATCGTGGACTAAGGAAACAAAATTAGGAACCCAATCAGATGGGGATTTGAAAACAAAAGGCGATCTTGGGGGGGGCGTCGGAGCGTGCGAGACAACAGATGATAAAAACAAAAAAGGCGACGGAGCGTGCAAGTGTGGCAGGAGAGGAGGGAGGTATCGAAGAGAGGGAGAGATCGGTGGCAGGCCCATCCCACAAACCTATTTTCCCCGTAATCGAGAGGCTAGAGGCATCCCGCGCGCAACTGGATAGGGAATACATAAAGCCAAACGGAGTTCCTCCACCCTTCCCGACCCCTCTCGCTCCACTTCAGTTGCTAAGAGATTCATTCCCTTTTGTATCCATCGCTCCCCTTTCGATGTCCCTCTCGATCGAACCCCATGCCGCCGCCCACTCCTTCGGCAGCCCTTTATTCCCACCGCCCCCTCCCCCCACTTTTGACCCTAAAAACCCTTCTTCTCCACCTCCCCTCTCTCCCTATAAGTAAAAATCCTCCCCTCTGACAGATCCCTCTTGCCAAATCGCTTAAGGGGTGGAAACCAACTCATCATCCCTCCCCCCCCCCCTCTTCAAAGACCGGCTGATGAAGTGGCAACAGTAAGCGACAGATGTTCGGAATCGCACTTCCGACTCCCGGGAAAGATTTTGCCTGATCACGCGAAGGATTTCTTTTTCAAAGGGTTTTCATTTTTCTTTTAAATACCTATCGGCTATCATCGGTCACTGTCTATTTTTTTCACGCCGAATACTTCTATTGATTTACGTGCGGCGATGTACAGTTTTGGATTTATGATAGACGAGTGCAGAGTCTTCGATAATGGTATACCATACAAAACGATGCTACTGACGAATCAGGAAGAATTTTTATATTTTCCATTATTAATTAACATAATTCGATCAAATTCGATCACTTGACATTGACAACGAAAGGAGACATCTCCAAGGTTAAAATTCGTCGAGGGTGTAATATGTAACCACAAATATGGTAGTAGGTCAGCAAAATTGCCAATTACCTTAGGAAGGCTCAAGTAATAAAAGTAAGAAGAAATTTGCAAAATTATGATGCATAAACGATACAATAAAAATAGATATGATACAACGATTTATTTGGCCAAATAATGAACGAAAAATTATAAAACTTCCGAAAGTCGTCTCTTTTCTTTCGGTTATGGTTATATGTATTTCATTAATGAAGTTACAATAAAATATTCAAAGAAAGAGTTGCTATCCGTTTTTCACAATGCTAAACGCACTATGAAACACTTTAAATAACAAAAACGCGTTTTGCGAGGAAATTTAAGGAGTAGCAGTTGCAAATACTATGGTCCCCATAAAAATGTAAATGCAAGAGTAATGAACGGGGAATCGATGTTTCAGTTCTAGTGAAAGCATCCACTAGGCTACCTCTCATTGACAACAGCGCGAGAGACACTTTCTGTGTGTGTGTGTGTGTGCGCGTTAAGAGATGTATGGGGTTCGGGAGTGCCCTCGGGGTGGCAGAGAACGAGGTGTGGTTTTGGGTGGTTGGAGTGGAAGTTGGCTGAGATGGAAGAGTTCGCGGAAGGCAAAGAGAAAATGGGGAATAGGATATATATATATATATAGAGAGAGAGAGAGAGAGAGAGGAGGGATAGATAGAGGAGAGGGAGGGGAAGTTGGAACAATCTGATTGTGAGAGAAGGAAGGTAAGCGTTAACTATGATTCTCTTGCTTTCATTCAAAAATTTTTTTATAAATCCCCATAGACCATAGGTAAATATAAATATAAGGCAGGCTGTGAGAGGCATACTTACAGCGAGAGAGAGAGAATAGGGACCGAATGATGGAATCCAGCGATAGACGACGTAGGAATAGGAGCGAAGAGATAAAACAAATGAGATGATTCAATATCTAAGTGAGGAAGTTCATGCAGAGATAGAAAAAACAAATAATTATATTTTGTTTCCAAAGAATTTTCAATAATCTCTGTCAATATACTCCTCGGAGACTCGAATGTTATCGCGAAAATGCTTCAATAATGTCTTCCTAAAGCATAAAATTACAAAAAATGACATATCATATTAAATGAAAAGGGATTTAGGCAGTGAATAGTTGAGAAAAGCTGATAGAGACGATGTTCTCACGAGGTAAGGAACGGAATTTATAATAATATGGTCTATCAGGAGAAAAATTTAATAAAGCAATAAAAAGATGAAAAAGTAGGGACGAGAGAAATAGCGAGAAAAAGAGAGCAAGTAATAAAAATGCGGATAGAAAGCAGATGAGAGGTGGTCGAGAGAAAATGGAGAGAGAGAGAGAGAGAGAGAGAGAGAGAGAGAGAGTTGGTAGACAGGGAGGAGAAGAGGGAAAGGACGAGAGGGGGAGGGGAAGAGGAGGAGGAGGGGGGGGAGGGGAGGAGGAGGAGGATAGCGAGAGAGCAAAGGGTAAGACACAAGTTGAGAAGTTGTAGTGGCAGAGGCTTCCGAATTTTTGGCCTCTCCTCCCCCTCCGAACACACACACACACGCAGTCTCGTCCGACGCCATCGCGAGTAGTAGCATCCCTCTTCACGCCTCGCCTATTCCGACACTCCCTCCGGCGCGTACACACACACACACATCCTCTTCCTATCTCCCTACCTCACTCCCTCAGACACCAACGCCTCCTCCACACACACACACACACACCAGTGACCCCGTCACCTCTCTCCAGAGAAGCGCCCTCTTCCCTTTTCTTCCCCTTCTCGCAGACTAACTCATTCTTTCGCAGTTCTTTCCATTTTCATTTTCTCATTCAAGCGATACTGTTAGTCATTCCATTTTTTATTTCAGGATCAAATAATAAGAACGGCATCAGAAAACTCATTTTTGAATCATTAACCAGGTACTTAATATAATCGTGATAGGTAGTGAATAAAATCGGGTTAAATTAGATGGATATCGCAGGAAATATTGGATGCCGAAGAAAGTATTTTCAGTAGATACTACCTACCGAATAAGATTGCTAATTGTTTCCGTTTGTGCATACCATTCGATTCGATCTTTTATGTCCGATCGATGGACGTTCAAAGAGTATTTATGTTACATTTGACAAATGTTGGTACATCAATAGAATACAAGTTTTATCTACTTAATTAGTTTAGTCAACCGCTCAGCCGCTGGAAAGAAGAAATGTCATGAAACAATCTGAGACAATAAATTTTAACAAAAATTTACGAATGGGAGCGCTGAAGCGGCTTCTCGCCTGGGACGCCAAAATACCACTTAAGAATTACTCCATAAGATCTGAACATATTGGTTGATACTTTCCACGCTCAACAGGATGTATAATAGGTAATATCTATATGCAACAGGATAATAAACAGTAAAAGTCATTTTAATATTTTCGGGTAAACGCCACCAGATAAACATCAGAATTCTAGTGCTAATCAGACGGAATAAACGAACCGCTCGATTCTAACGTATTTCTATTAAACGGCAGTTATAAGTTTATAATTTACGTACGCCATTGTCCCCAGAACATCACCATCATGGAAAAAACGCGAAATAGTTGTCCGCATTTAAGGTCATTCACGAGCACCTTCTTCGGTCACCAAGGCAAAATAAGAGAAAAGGAAGGAAACAGCGGAGAAGATATATCCAGGCGTCACGTTATCATTACAGTAATCTCTCCTCCTCCAGAAACTGCTTCCCGGCAGCTTCCAACCCGCCTCCTCCTCCTCTCCCCCAACCCAACCCCCCTCCTCCTCCCCTCCCTCCCCCCCCACCACCACATCAGGTGTTCATTGTCACACGAGTTAGTTTTCCTCCCCCACTCGACGGCAATCTCCTTCTACTCCTCTTGACTCCATCTTAAACAACATAAGGGACAAGAGAAGGGAACACATCAAAAAGTTTTACGGCTGTCGTTTTAAGCGATAGAGTCGCTGGTCTAGCACTTGCAACAGAAATTCATATTCGGGTACTTTCCTGTTAACGGGAATACCTTAAAAAATGAACATGTGTTGTTATGATTGTTTGAGAGGATATAACATTGAAAGGATATTTTGACGTATTGTTGGATTTACGATATTTTATTTTAAAAACAACATTAACAGAAACTGATTGGCCGGTCTCGACATTTACAAACCCAATCTCCGGACAACGTGGAGGGTTTCTTTGGTTCCGGGCGAGGCGAAGGGCGCGGTAGCGCCCGGAGACGATTACCCATTACAACAAAGGGAGCCGAAGGTTCGTCGATATATCCTCTCAATTTGCGGCACAACAGTCAAGAGGATATAACATTGAAGGATATATTGACGAGCCTTTGTTGTAATGGGTAGTCGTCTCCCGGCGCTACCGCGCCCTTCGCCTCGCCCGGAACCAAAGAAACCCTCCACGTTGTCCGGAGATTGGGTCTGTAAATGTCGAGACAGGCCAATCAGTTTCTAGTCCGGTGATTGGGTTTGTTTCTGTTAATGTTGTACGTAAGTATGGCATGGGGATAACACATAAGTACCAGGTCCTGCGAAGGGTCCTGGAGGTATTCCCGTTAACAGGAAAGTACCCATATTCGAAATTCCGCTTCTCTGAGTCTAAGAAGAATGTGGGTTATTTTTCATCGATTGTGGAGTAATAAGGACATTAGCGCTATGCTACGACAAATCGTGCGTTCGCAGCTTATATATATATTTACTAGAATTTTAGGCAATGAGAATAATGTCGAGCATGAGGAGTGGTTTTACAGAACGTAGCACGCAAGAGTGTTTCTACTGATAATTTACGAAAGAAAATTAATAAACTTTTATTTATAACCGGAGTAACTAACATTAAGTATGTATACATTTTAGGGAGAACTGGCTGATGATGTAAGAGAAAAGGTTTTTATCCACAGAAAGAAAATTAATCCGTAAATTTGGAGAAAAATCGTTTCGTGAGACAAATTTTGGCTTCACGAAATGAGACGAAGAAAAAGTTTTCCTCCTTTGAATGCTGAATTCATCGTCTGACTGGAATTATGACTCATAAAAAACGGCACTCTCTCTCAAAATTAAATTTCTCTGAACTAAATTCGATCAGCTCGAGGAGAAATATTTGTTGACCCAAAGGACTTAATGGCAAAATGAGGCTCACTGAAGGAAATTCGACTTCGGCAAAATATGCACCGAAATCATCTTGAAATATCGGTTTTGTGACAGGATTTGAGGTTGATGCGGATTACGAGTCCTTCAGTACAACTAATCGGTTAGAAATAAGTAATCTTATGAAAGCTTTACTTTTAGTTATTTTTCGGCAATGTAGATAAGTAGGAGGTCAATTTGTTGGAAGCCACAGTGTCGCTAAACCTCTTTCGGCTATAATTTGGAGAACTAAAATATTCGCTATTTTGAAATCCGATTTATTTCTATTAGTTTCATAACTTTGTTATGGATATTAGAAATAAGTAAGATAAGTATTTATTTTTCTATTTTTTTGTATCCTAAAGTACTGATTTGCAGTTTGTAGCATGATACTGACAGAAAGTCTTTAGATTCAAATTAATTGAAAGAAATGCTCCATAACTCACACGTAAATTTCTGAAAGAATTAACTCACAAATATAACGTAGTCACTTTGGGTAGTTATAGAGAGAACTATGTTACAATACAACCTCCCATTCTCTCTCCCTCTAGGAATGAAACATTAACGTTTGGATTAAAATATAAAAGCAAAACAAAAAGCACCAATTGACCAAAGTTTTAGGAATCGAACGAATATCCAGTCCATCACAGACTCCATTCACATATTAGGCAATCACGTGAAAATGTAGCTGGAGAAAGTTTATGAAGAATAATAATTGAAGAAGATACAGTAGCGGAAGAGCAGATACTCTTAAAAAGGGAGAGGAATATTGGAAAGCGAATGGAGGGGGAAATAAGAGAGAGAGAGAGAGGAGAAAAGGGAGGAAAAGCAACACAAGAGGCAAAGTAGAACGGTATATATATATATATATATGAAAGGAGGTAGAGGTAAGCAGAGGAGAGGATAAAGAAAGGGAAAGGGAGGATGATGCATCCTATAATATTTCTCACCCTTAATCATCCCTCTCGTGCGTCCTTTCTCCCTCGCTCACACACACACGCCTTCACGATGACCCATTTCCTCTCACCCTCAACCACACCTCTCCTGCCGACAAACACGTCTGACTCGATCATTCTCCGTGTCGCCGCCAAGGAGTGCGTCATTATTCTGCCGAACACGTCGCGAGGGGTTGTCTTTTCCCTACCCCCTCCTGCCTCCCTTCTTCCTCCAAATCCTCCCTCCTCCTCTTAGTCCACCCTCTGCCTCTATCTCCGACTCCATTCGACGCCTCTACTTCTCGAATAAGATGGTGTTCTCGCCTTCTTCATTTGAATTTCGCCTCGGGCTGAACAAAGGGGGGAAGCGCGCACGCCTCCTGGCTCGCGAGTTTCCTCCTCCACGCCCCCTCATTCCCTCGCCAACCTAGGCTGTTTTTGGAGACGAACCTAAACTCTTTGTCTAAGGAAATTCGGGTTTTGGAGTACGCGGTTTATAAGTAATTAAAGACGAGCTCCCCTCAAAAGAGATGACGAGTTTTCTGATCGAAGGAGACGTACAAAAATGTGCACAAATTGTCTACATTTTACCACCATTCATACTCGAATCACTTTCATTTATCCATCATAAAACTTCTGCGAATTGTATGGAGGAAAACATATGACCAAATAACGCCTTAATTAGCCTCAATCTCATGACGATCGAATAACAAATGTGACCAAGATTCGTGGTCATTTTCAATATTACGCTAATCTTTTTTTATAGATTAAAAGAAGTGATTTCCCATATTTTAAAGGAAATAAACCTATTATATTTTTAATAACACGAACGTAGCAAATTTATATTTAATATGACTGTTCAATCGATTTATTCTTGTCCGATTTCTGCAGTCGACATAAATTCAGTTGTTTAAATAAGCGCAGATTTGTCGAGATACATCACGTGGTACCGAACCAGGAAAATAGATTCCCAGGAAGTCGGTCCAAAATCAATTCCATCCTCTAATGGCCGTGCTAAAGTCATCTACCGCCATCGGATATCAAGCGCTTCAAAAGCTTTTCCCGTGTCATCGACCCCTATCAAACGATTAAGATTTAACTCTTGAATAATTAAAATCCATCCAAACTCTTTAGTGCAAAAGACAAAATTACTTTTCGAAAGAATAATCTCCGTCTCCAAAATATTCCGTTCATTCAAATACGACCAAATCAAAAGGTGGCCTTGCGACTATTTACCCTATCCGACTCCCTGGTTATCATCCGGAGCGTAAGAGCTAACATAGTAATATATCGGAAGGCAGGAAAGTGAAGATAAGATCTGCGAGATCGATAGATTGTAGGACGGAGCGATACAGATGATCGTTTTTCCCTGGGAGGATAAGGGATCATAATAAGAAGAGGTTACGTAGATAAATAGGGAACCTTGGTGAACTGCACCCCCTGCCATCAACCTTAAAGGTGACTTGCAGGGTATTATGTAGATGTAGCTGTAACCAGTCGGTCCGCGGATCGTATTAAACACGATCGATGTTCTTCTTAGGCCCGAAAGCTATGTTTTCTCTTTTCGATGTTCAAAGAGAGTTTTCTGTAAAGATTTCATGTACATACATATTTAAACAAATCCACAACTCCAACAAAGAAGAAATTGGAAATTTCGATACAAATTACTTCCGACATTCCAACTTGGGATCTACAAAATTTTCAGGAAATAAAACCATTGTACCTTACATGTTAAACTGGTCTAACGCATTGCTGTTGGTTGACCATGATGTCTGCATCCTACTCAATCAAACTGACTACATTATTAAGGGATGATTAATTTTTTTCGACTTGAAGACTTACCAGAAAAGATGGCCGCAGTATTGAAAACTCGAGCTTCAGAGTTTGGAAATCAGTTTTAGACAATGTCAATCTTTTCCCCAAAAATAAAGAACTGAGTAATAACACGTTTCCCTCATATACAGTGGATTCCACGAGCGGACTTCATTTGACATTCAAACGCGTATACTCATTATGATCTATAATATATTTTTAAGCGTGTGTTTGTGTGTTTGTTCATGGAACTCCTCCTAAACGGAAAAACATAGAATAACCAAATTTGGTACGATTCTTCCATACATCCTAACTTAGTGAATGGTCTAGGGTTGGTCAACCGGGATTAAACACTGCTGCCAATATAGAGGATTAACATTTTTTCATAAGATAACGCCTATGAATCCATTTCTTGACTTGCAAGGTATTCTTCCTTCAACCATAAAAATATGTAAATATGGACCGATTTTTTTCGTTTTTGCTATATTCGACGAATAAAACTCTATACTATCTTATTCCTGCGAAGTTTACATGTTACACCGTCGAAGTTTTCAGAAATACGCTATTTGTTTCGAAATTTTGTGGATTTTTCGTACCCCTCCTGGGCGTTGCCAAGGCGGCTGTCATTGTTACCTCCGATTCAGTTAGCTTCAATGAAGCTTACAAATAGACGAAAGTTTAGCGTTATTCGCTTCGCAATTTCGTTTAAGCAACGAAACGATCTATGTTTATGGATAGCAACGTAAATAGATACTGATTATTATTCAGGAAGCGTTTATTGATGAAAGTAATTGAACCTTCTTTCGTCTATTGAATACTTGTATCTTATATTTTTTGTAAGTAAAATCATTATATTTTACATTATAATGTTTATTAACGTAAATAAGCTCACGTATCTGGTGTACATTTACCAGTCAGTGTTCAATCATGGACAACTTTTTCACGGGTTTCTTGCTTACAAGACATAAAAGTAAACATTTCAGTGAGGCATAATTACACAAGAAATGAAGCTGGATTTGGCGAAAGTGATGTATATGATAGGAAAGACAATTATCGTTATATTTGAATGCAATACGTTCGGAAACGGATTGTTACAAGGAAATATGATTAACTGTTAAGAAAAGCTAATTGTAATTTAAAAAGTATCTACTATATATTTTAAAGAGTTCGTATGTTGTGCTGTAGTAGCTTAACTAAATCCGTCGAAATTCAACGGGAAATTCTGCTAGTACTAAATAAGAGGAGGAATGTTTAGCTCAATTACAATTAAGGCGCTTAAAGCTACGGAAAAAATAAAAATTTCTCGGATTATTTCCTTAAGCAAAACAGATGATATCGACGGAGGAAGCCTTTACTTGGTGGAATTCCATCATAAAAGAATGAGAAGGATAACTTAGTAATTATCCTTCTCATTCTTTTAAAACAGATAATATTGTAATATCCATAAATTAACGAAGACTAAGAAAAAACTTCCGTTTGCACGATTTATCTATGTAACAATGCAGGCGAATATCTATAACAACAAGTTAGGAAATGGGCACGTTTCGTGCAATGGAGTATTAGAAAGAAATGATTTACCTGTACGTAACGGAAATAGCGTTTTAAAGTTCTTTTCTTCGTCATAAGTAATCCATTCTCTTCCTATTTAATAATAGTGCATGCACACGTAAGGAAATTAAACGTTTGTGAGATTGTTTATGTTAGCAACAATGAAGGGTAACCATGCAAGTAATTTTGTTCAACTCGATATAAGACTTTCTTCCTTGATTTTATCAATAACGGCTACTCCTACAATAAAAATTTATAGGAAAGGAAATTATCTTCTTTACAAGTTCTACAACTTTTATTTGATAGATATTTTGATATGACTAATATTTTACGAGATAAAACGAAAATTTAATTTTTTGTCTCCAGTAAAGTGGTACCCCTGATTGGCGTACGTGATTCATTTTTGCGATTTTCTTCCTATATTTGATTGTAAATCCTTAATATCAAATTTCATGAAAATCCGTTAGCTAGAAGCCGAGAACGAACATGCGGACGGGCGGACAGACGGACGGACAGACCGACGATAATAGGCGCTAACGCTAGAAGCGAAACGCGCCTAAAAATGCGCCTGCCAACATAATTCTATTACCAATTGGGTGTTACTGTTTGGCGTTCGGCCGGTGGTAACTTGGTAAGTTCCTTTCTGGCATATTCCATGACATCAACAGCAATAATTTCATAAAATTTCTCGCTCTAAAATGTTTGAGTAACGAATCGATTTTACTGTGAACCGATACATGCTTACCCAAACACACACAAGAACGTTTCATAATATTACGAAGAACATTTCAACAATTAATTTTTCATTCTATTCCTCGACCTAAGGCAGTCAGTAATTCACTGGAATGACATTTAATCGGTCACTTTTCAAAACCTTTATTCTTTTTTTTCTCAGATAAAAATAGGTTCAATTTCGTTCACAGATACACAATTCTGAAAATGATCAGGGCTAAAATGTTCCAAGTGGCAAGTGCTCCGCTTTTTCTTTCTGTCTCTTCCCGCTTTGGGCACAGTAGTGGGGAGAGAGAGAGAGAGAGAGAGAAGTGCCTCATGACATCGCAATGCGATAGGAGATAGAGGGGGAGGGGGAGGAAGAGTGGGGATGGGGAGGGAGAGAGAAAGAGGGAGGTGATGATGGTGGAGAGGTAGTGGATTGGACGCGAGGAAAACGGCCCGAATGCGTCAGCTGCCCCACGTTTCGCTTGATCGCTTACTGACAGGCGTAAATAGATAATCGATATTGACCAGGCCGCCCTTGTTGATTAACTCTGTGTAGCTGGAGTGACACTCCCGCCCTCCTCCCCTCACAACACCCTATTACCTCCTCGCCCCTCTTCCCCTCCTCGACCTCCCTCCCCTTTTGCTCCCGGTTGTCGGTGGCTTGTCATTTTGTCGAATTAAATAGGTAATTACTTTGGGAGAACAAAGAAAGGGAGAAGAGAGAAAGAGGAGAGGCGGAATAAAACCTCACGCCGAATCGGTGTACTCGACATTATGAGAGGGCGTTGAACTTTGGCTTTTGACAACGCTAAACAACAATGCGACGGCACAACGCAATATAAACTCTGGGGATAGAAGTAAAACAAAGCATTAGTCGAAAGAGCGATTACAAAGTCTTTCGATTCGAAAAATAAACTCTTCGGAATGAAATTAAACGAATCTTGAAGATGGCTAAAATTTAAGAAGCACTTGGTCACAACCTCCAAGGTGCAAGCATGTCGCAGTCCAAAAAATATACCATCTCTAAAATATAATACGAAGTTTATGATTACGGTTGATTTTTCCTTAGAACTGTAATAGATCGGATTACGAGAAACGAGGCAATAACCAAGGATTGTCAGAGAGAGAGTTTGGTGCACTGCAGCTCAATCCACCACTCAATGTATTGAAGGATAAAATAAATACAGATTTGTAGCCATCGCTTTCTTATACGTAAGACTTTCCTCGGATCGCATGATGTAATAAAATGGTAACAAATAGGACGCAAGGGTAATCTAGGTGGGACACGAAGTTTCGAAAATAATTATTATGAAACTTTTTCTCAACAAAATTATTGCAATATTTAATATCTTAAAAATTCCCACTGATTATTAATAGGTATATAACACTGAGATTGAATTGTAAAAATTTACATATTGGAAAAGGTGACGTTTTGTTTTTATCATGGTAAGACCAGGGTTTTATGAGAAAATGGTCGGTAGGAGGCAAAATCCAAAAGGTTGAGAACCACTGCTATATTCCTAGTTGATAAATTTACTTAAAAAACAGACGTTTAAATGTTTACGCAAAATAGAATGCACAAGTAAGGAATGAGCTGCTGAAACAAGCAGTAAATGGCAGTGATTAAAAAAATACATTAGACAGACAGACAGACGAACAATTCGTGAAAACGCTCACGAGTGAAAATACTAAATCGATTGGCGAAAAAAAATCTGTTTGCTTTCGATAGCGCGTAACACAGACAGACGGACAAATTGAACGCATAAGTGGACTTGATTAGTAAACTGCTAAAAATCGTACTATCAACTTTTAACGGAAATAGACAACAAAAGGGAGAGGGGGGGGGGACGCGCGCATAAAGCACCTTAAACAAATTGGTAGCGATCACGCGAACGAGTATATAATATACAGAAACAGTCGTAAATCTGCAAGAGACGAAGCGCGTAAGGAATTTGACGTCTACCGATCCACGACACTCTCGGATTCACTCAAAAACGACTAGAAAGAATTTTGGTCGTACGTGCGAGATATTCGAGGAGGTCAGTCCATAGTCCCTACAGACAACGGTGAAAGTGTACACGATTCATTTACTAAGGCTAGTATGTTAAATCGGTTCTTCGAAAATTGCTTCACAATAGACAGCGGTGATTTCATTGATTTCCCTACTAGTATAGACTCAAATATGAGCGACATAGAAATATTCGAAAGTGGTATCGTTAAATTACTAAGTCAGGTCCATAAAAGAAAATCGCCAGGGCCGGAAGCCATATCTGCGTTCATTATAAACTCGCTAGGGAACGAATTAGTTCCGTACCTTAAGATCGTATTCACTAACCGGTTTCTTGAACGCGAGTTATGGAACCGATAGGCCTATGAACTACATAACTTATGAAAAATCGCTAAAAGCAGTTTCTGAAACGTTCAATAGCACTTATTCGTTCCATAAGCCTTTCCATAACTTATCTCTACATATGGGTACGGTTAAGATGTTATGAGTTCCATAAGAATCTAAGATGGCGGATGTTTTGTAATAACATACCTACGCCTTACGTTTTCTTTTTCGTTACATTGTTTATACAGTGTGCACATTGACGGGAACAGGGCATTTATAACATTACGATAAATAGCAGAATTTCTTTGAGTTAAGTAAGATGCAATTTCTTATATGCTGTATTTACATACCCGACATTAGCGTGTTGTTATAATTACTGTTGACATTACCGTCTCATTACTATTACTGTAGACATTAGCGTACTTTTTTCTTTAATATTATGATTGTTTATCAATTAAAGTTCGCTGTAATTCAATAATTAATATTACATCGTGAATTATTGTTAGCTATCATTTTCCCGTTTGTCTCGTTCAATATAGAATACGTTTTGCTATTATTTTTTATTTTACGAATTACAGTTTGATTTATTCGTATTAACATTTTTTGCATTATTGCCTATTCATTACGTAATGTTGTATCTACGATCTAACTACCAAAACTATGAGTGTGGGTTATCTATTATAATTAAACTGCAGAAAACGATGTCATATTGAAGTTTGTCATCTCAACTAGAGTTTCTCGCTTAATTTTTTTTGTTTTCGCGCGTGCTACCACCTAGCGGCTTCCACAAAACTACGTGACGGAGCAATAGCTATTGAAAGGTAACTTATGACGACAATAGCTTCAAGAAACACGGGGGAAGTTATGAGTCCCATAACTTTATGAGTCCAATAGTTATTGGTTCCATAACGAAATCTTTATGCAACCGGGCCTAAGTCTTTAGACGAGGGAGTAGTTCCTTTGATATGGAAAACAGCCCACGTTACACCTATACATAAAACGGGAAGTAAATTTAAAGTGGAGAACTACCGCCCTATATCGTTGACGTCAATCTTCTGTAAGATTTTTGAGCACATTACCGGCAGCTCAATAATGCGATTTCTCGAAAGTAAAGGTGCTCTGAATAGAAACCAGCATGGTTTTTGGAGAGTCAGGTCATGCGAGACTCAGTTAGCTCTACTCACACATGATGTTGTGAAAGCAGCGGATAAAGGAATAGGAGTTGATGCAGTATTTTTAGACTTTAGGAAAGCCTTCGACACCATTTCTCACGTGAAAATAGTGCAAAAATTAAAGGCTTGTTCAATTAACGAGAAAATTGCAAATTGGATCGCCTCGTTTCTTTCCGATAGAACCCAGAGAGTAGCCCTCGATGGAGTTGCATCAGACGTCGTCAAAGTGACTTCCGGCGTGCCTCAGGGAAGTGTAATCGGACCTCTGTTATTCTTGATATATATAAATGATTTAGCGGATAATATAAAGTGTAAAGTTAGACTCTTCGCGGACGACACACTTGTGTATGGAGAAATCAACACAGTAAACGACCAAGAGATTTCGCAAAGGGACCTTCAGGCTATTACGAAGTGGTATAAAGATTGGCAACTTGATCTGGATATAAAGAAATGCGAAGCAATGAATCACCTGCTACCAGTACGAAATATCTTGATAAAAGCTAAAATACGTCAATAGCTACAAATACCTAGGAGTATCTCTCAGTAGCAATTTGCTAGTAGAGAGCATATCAAAACCGTTATAGCATCGGCAAACAGAATTCAAGGGCTTTCCTCTAGAGTCCTGCGGGGATGCCCCTCGAATGTGAAGGAAATCGCATACTTTTCCCTAATACGACCCATCGTGGAATACTGTAGCGCCGTCTGGGACCCTTTCGAGGAGGGCCTAAGTAGGGAGCTCGAAATGGTTCAGCGTAGAGCGGCTAGATTCGTAAAAGGAGAATATCGGTATGATGCGAGTGTATCAGAGATATTGAGGGATCTGAAATGGCAGACGTTGAAGAGTGGAAGAATTGAATACAAAAGGAAACTATTTGAAAAATTCGAAAGCTCCGAATTCGTTGAAGACGTTGGGCGGCATAGTCGTCCCCATCGGTGTTAGTGAACGTAATGTTAGATCAGAGTGCAGGAGAAAATATGTCGAAACAATCGCTAGAACAGAGAAATACTACAGATCCTTTTTCCCAGACAAGATAAGACAGTCCAACAGAGGAATTAGTTAGAGTTCACTTGGTGTTGTGACACCCCCTGCCAAACGCTTCTAGCGGCTTGCAGGGTATTGATGTAAATGTAATTGAAGGGAGGGGGGGGGGGGGGTAAACGTCCCTACATTGGACACTCATATTTTAAAAATTATACCAATTCTATGGTGTGTTAATTATCCTGATAATAGTTTTCAGAATGAAATATCAATTTTTAATGCATATATAAGTGGAAGCTCGCCCAGTTTAGTATAACGCATAATTTTGTCTCTCTAAAGAGATAACATATGTCTATGTGAACTGATTTAGATGTATTGCACACTTGCGTTCGTCCTAACTGATTACGTAAAAACTCCCATTTTTACTTTCTCCATACGTAGTAATGGGAAAGTATAGTGATCACGAAAAAAATCGACTTCGAGATTTCAACGGAAATACACGTTTTGAGGTCCCTAGAACACGTTTAGTCTATTTTCGGAATGATGTCTGTGTGAGTGTGTGTATGTGATTGTGGGCGCTCTAACACAAAAAGTAATTGCCATATCGTTACCAAACTTCATATATAACACTTTAGCATGAGCATCAAGAACTGATTAGTTTTTGGAGAATACCGGTTAACCGGAAGTTGAGGTTTATTCCATTCGGTTTTTGCTTTATTTCTCCGTTAAAACATCATTATTGTACATACAATTCTATACACAGGTTATAGAGATAGTAATTTCATACAAATTTCATTTGAAAGAATAAATAATAATTTTGCCTTATAATGCTATTCATAATAATTTAAATACCTATCTATATCCTAAATATGGAGAAAGTCATGTGTTGGCCACATCAGATTTTTTCGAATATCTCACAGACAAATTCAATGATGAATAATGCTCCAACATTAAGTATATCTCCTTCAGATATGTCAGTCAGATCGTACTTTGCTTTTATATCGTTTCTAGTCAAGTTTGATTCGTCCCCTTATTTCACCTAAGGAATTTTTCGCAGAATTAACAATTCGATCGTGATTAAATGGAAAAGGATGAAACGAAAGCGATTGGATGAGATATAATTCGTGAGCACTTATATGCCGAGGAATACGGCAGCTTCACAGAATTTTGTTTGCTCCACAACAGCTATCATTCACCGCCAACACGAACGCACATTAATTTCCATACGTAAAGCTCTGATATACTTAACGCCTTTAGATTCGTGTTGAGGCGCGAATCATAACGAGCGACACTATAGAAGGAACTTCATAATATCTGAGCCTTTGAATCTAAATATATCGGAAAATTTCCGACATAATTAAATAAACGCAATAACAAAGAAAAAAACGTTATATAAAGAATAACAGTAAGAGATATAGACGTATTTTTACTATCACAGAAGTGCAAAGAAGCCGCCACAAGTCTTGTGGAATCGAATGCCAAAATTTCAATGCTGTCTTTTTTTCGCCGTTCATCGTTTTGACGACTTTGCGTGTATCGTTTCACAATAAGTATGTTCGCTAGCAAAATATTGCACTTTTAGTTGAGTGCGGAAAATTAACACAAATAAATGGATTGCAGGATCCAACTTAATTTAAATGTGAGTGAAAATTTTGCTTAGTTCACGAGAAGGTTTAAGGAGAGCGCTCACCACGATAAAGCTTAGTAATATATTCGACGCGAATTTTGCAGTCACAGGAATCAAACTGTTTAGAATAGCCAAAGAAAAAGTTACCGCCGTCACCGTCGAAATTACTGTCGGCGATCCTGAAAGTATCGATTTTAAAACGATGTATAGAAGCTGCATTATCCAAGAAAGGATAATTTCGATGGTTCAATAAAAAATGAAGGAGCAGTGCACCAATGGAGGTAATAGATAGAAAAACGTATTTTTTTTGGATGATATTGAGACTAGACAATAATACGATATAGGTATATGTGTGATAGATATACCATCAGTTCTAGCGAGAGACGGCATATCGTGTACAGTAACGTCGTATGTTGGGATAAATGTGATCAGGATGTTCAAGAATGCATGCAGAATTATCTCAAACACACTACAGAGAAAAACGGCAAATTAATTGATCTTTTGCAAACAGTAAATTCATTGTAATTATTTGTAGCATCTTAACTCAGCAGATAATAACAGTCGATAGATATCGGCCCATGGCATCTAATGTCTTCGAAACCTTCAGCATATGGTGAAAAGGCCAAAGGCATGCAGTTTCATTATTTATTATTCTTTTTATACTCTCATAATTAAATTCTAGATTTGTTTTATTTTCTTGTATAAAAAATTGGTTCAAATGCCAATCAATTCCGTTCTAATGATTTGAATTAATCTTGTGTAGAAGAAATGAAGTTTACCAAGATGAAAATCATTTCATATGATGCGGCGAACACGGCGATCTCATCGCTAGCAGTTGGCGAGCATCAAAATACTATTGGACGAGGCTGGCCAAAGAGGAAAAATACACTCACAATAAATGCGTCGGCTGAGTGATGTACATATTATTAGACTACCATTTGGTAAAAGTACACGGTAATATCTTTTAATTTTCAAAGAATGCGTCGCATTTTCAAAAGAAACTGATTATCGAATTATTCTAAACTTTTTTATGGGATACTTATAACGCAAAGTAAAAAACAAATGCAAAAATTTAGAATAAAAAAAAATCACGAACGCCTCTAAGTGATTAGTCGAAGCGACTGTGGTTGAAATGCAACTCCAGACATCCGAAATCTCAGAGAGTCAATTTCGATAGAGAATGAAGGAAAAAGAGAGGGAAATACAGCAAAATCTCGTTTTTTTGGAGTGGCTCGGAACCGAGGTATTTCCGTATATTGGTTGTGTCAATAGAATTATTGTAAAATACACAAAAATATGAATAACCTTGGAAAGTAATATTTGTTTAATTAAGACGATTTAAAAACTATTATAATCAAAAATTAAATATTATTGCACAAATATTTTAGGTCATATTGCAAGGGTCAATTTTGAAACTATAAGTTGCCAAATTCAAATTCTACCGTCTATTTTTTCCATTACGTAAAACCGGCATTTTTGGAGAAACGGTACGACGTAAAAACAGGATTTTGGTGTAATTATAGAAGAGGAGATTGCTTAGCCTAGCCCGCTTTCCTATTTAACTTTCGGTAAAGGGGATACTTAATATACAGCAATCCTTATTGAATAAGGCAATTTAAAAATGATGTTGGTACTGTCAAATTTATTGGCGAGCATGTCTGAGCAGGGATGACCGCAATTCTTGACTGAACTAACAGTCGACAGAAATTTTGTATTTGCGCGTGACATGCAAGTTTATATATCCATAAAAACGGAACACTACGAGCTTAATTGATATCGCAACAGAGTCTACCTTCCGCATCGAGTCGATCAGCAGATCGCGCACAAATTATATCGTCGAGGAAACAATGCAACGTGAAGGAAGAAAACAAATCGACGCGCGGGTTAATTTTAGAGTAAGATGGCGCCAAAATAGAAATATTGGATTAGATTAAGTGACCCGTCCATGTTGAATCCGTTAATGAGTAAATGAGCGAGTCATAATCAATGACTTCATCTTCAAAAAATTACAGGGAATTTGGAATCATAATGACGATATAAAACACACGCACGCACGCACGAACACACACACACACACACACATATATACCTATATACATTGAAATATAAAGGATTCCAAAGTATCTCCATTCAACGAGACCCTTTAATAGGAGAAAAAGATTCATATTTTCCCGTCGATTTTGTTCCGTTCATTTCCATACGCACGGTATATTCCAATATCTTTGTAGATTAAAAAATAGAAAATGATAGTAAGAAGCTTCAACAGAGATCGTAAAATGTTTTATAGTCAAAGATCTTTGATGAATTTGGAAAAGCGAAACAGAATATGAAAATAACAATTCTGTTAAAACGATCGAATAACTGAAAATAGCCAGTTTAATATCGCGTGCATGGCCACATGAAATCACCAAGCTGACTAAATAAAATTAAAATATACAAAATATGCAATGCATTATTAATGAATGAGAACATTTTCGATTAGTGGAATTCCATTTTGGAAGAATATAAAGAAATCATTTTAAAATAACACGGTTGAATTTTTAAAAAATAAGGAAGTGAATTAAGTAATTCTATTAAGAGAAATAATGTTTCTTCATTTCCATCTGTGCACTGATTAGTCGATGTTCTTTTTAAGATACCTTGATAATTAGTCGCGTTTCGCCACCAAATATTTGCAAGTCTTTCAAATAATGCACTAGATTCCCTACCGTGTCCGTTACGCATAAACAAGTTAGGAAAGAGTACAGCATATCACAAATGGGCGCGTTTCGTGCAGTGGAGTATTAGAAAGAAATTATAAACCTGTACGTAAGGGAAATAGTGTTTTAAAGTTCTTTTCTTCATCATAAATAATCCATTTTCTTCCTATTTAAAAATAGTGCATGCACACGTAAGGAAATTAAACGTTTGTGAGATTGTTTATGTTAGCAACAATGAAGAAGTAACCATGCAAGAAATTTTCTAAGTTCAACTCGAATTAAGACATTCTCATTTGATTTTATCGATAACGGCTACTCCTACAATAAAAATGTATAGGAAAAGAAATACTCTGATTTACTAGTTCTACAATTTTTATTCGACAAATATTTTGATCCGAGCAATACTTCACGAGCTATGACGGAAGGTTAATCTTTTATCACCTGTAAAGTGGTACCCCTGATTGGATTACGTGATTCATTTTTGCGATTTTCTTATTACCTCTGATTGTAAGTCTTTAATATCAAATTTTATGAAAATCTGCTTGGTAGAAGCCGAGAAGGAACATGCGGACGGACGGACGGACAGGCCGACGACAATAGGCGCTCACGCTGGAGGCGAAACGCGCCTAAAAATACGGAATCCTCCGTGGTACTCACCCGTACCCATTCTACAGAGGCCTCGGAAAGGCGGGCGTCGTCGGCCGCCTCCCCGCACAAGACAGCCCTAGCACCGTTCCACGTCGTCGGCGCGGAGAAGGGCCTCAACAAAGGGTCAAAGTTCAATCTTCCTCCGTAGCGAGGATAAAGAAGAAGAAATCCTCGAAAAAAAATCTCTCTCGAGAAGGAAGAAAATCTCGAAGAAAAAAACGAAGATGCGACCGACGCCACGGGTTCTCAGGAGCGACGGAGTCCCAATGTCTTGCCGTCGAGGCACGCGATGTGGAAGTAAGCCACGAAACACGGACCGTGACACGCCGCGCGCTCCCCCTCTCGCCTCCGCAGACAGATACAGACACACACGCACGCACATACATACACACAGGTCCACGAAACGGACCGCCCCCACCCCAAGGGCCTCCTACGTCACGACCGCCCTCCCCATCGCCCCCCGGAAAGATGGGAAACACCAGCGCGCCCTAGCGAAGAGAGGAGTCTGCGCAACGGGAGATCCAAACGGGAGAAGGGCAAGGAGAAGCCGAGTCCACCCACCCCGACCCTCCCCCCACCCTCCTCCTCCACTGCCCCCCGCGGCCACGGCTTATACGCGCCGCTCTCTCTGTCATCATCGAGACCCTCCCCCTTCCATATACCTCCCCTCTCACGGGGACGAAGGGTTACCCTCCCCCTCTCTCTCCCCTCCTTAGCCGTGCCTCCAAGTGTGGGAATGGTAGCAGGTGCTCCCGACCAAAAGTGACGGTGGGGAAGATGGGCAATCGTGGGGGAGGGGGGGAGGCGGCATGCCATGCGGCCCGAGCATGGCGGTGAGGTGGGAGGAGAGTTAAGGTGAGTGCGGGCGTGGTAACCACGGTGGTCGGGTGTGGCGGGAGAGATGGAGAGGAGACCTAATACTCCATTTTGCCCGCACCCTCTCCTCCTCCTCCTACCGGCGCCATCATGGAACGAGAGGCTTGCCTTCTTATCCTCATCTCTCCTTCCTCTTCAGCCTCTTTCAAACTTCCCTCCCCTCCACACGCCCTCCCCGCCCCGCCCCGAACGCCTCTCCTGTCTTCTTTTCCTGAAGCCGTTCTAAAAAAAATAGTCGTAATTGATTCCACGTCCATAGACAAAATACATTTTGTTTTGTCATCTGAGATGGGCGAATAAAATCAATTTCCACGTTAAACAAATGTCGCTGAAGAAAGGACACAAGAAATTTCCGGACATGAAGCTATGTCGCTGAGACGACAAAATTACGGAAGAATGGGTTATGGCGGATGATACGTGAAATTTAAGCTATGCTTTGGTTAAGGATTTTAACCCTTTTCATGTATCATGTATGGGCACTTCTTCATGTGTTGTCCCTAGTGTTTTCAAAGGTTATAATTTCTCATGCAGTATAGCTGTATAGCGTTGAAAATACCATACTATTTGAACCGAAGAAGTGTCTTTTACAGAATAATACCAAATGAAATTGTACTTTTCCTCAAAAATTCAAAATTGTATTAAAAGAGACACTTGTATAAAAATTCTCATCTGGTATATTCAACCGCTTATAAGACTACAAGAACTGCCCAGATTGTGGTTTTATTTTTTTCCCTGCTGCCCAGAAAAATAGGATTTGTTTTTTAAAGCCCAATGAATTTTACATAAAAATATACGACGAGGAAATACGCAAATTTTGTAGCAACGTTCCATAATCATAACTGTGCATATTTATAGCATGACAATAAATTTTTCAAAATAACAAAACGAATGGACAAAACACCTGTTCACTGCAATATTTCCTTGGTTGTTTTGTTGATTAATGCAAGTCCTCCCAGAATATATTATTCCAATGGAAGAATATTTTTGTATATTTTTATTACGAAAAAGTTATAGATAAAAATGTTCCATTTAATAATTTTAAAACATCTTCATTAAATTATGTTAAAACTTTGAAAATAAAATAAATAATAATTCCCGCACATGTATTGGGGCTTTCGTTAAACATGTTATCATTTATTAATGCGGTGCGGTCCATAATTTGCAAATCTATCACCTATAGCATATGTTATTTACAGTAATGGGGTTTAGCAATAAAACCCAGTTGTTTAAAATCTTTCGCCCACGTACTGCGTCCAATCTGCAGATTGATGGGTGGCAGAGGGTGCAAACAGCCAAGATAATAATCCCAAAGAATTAAGTTCTCTAATGGTTATCTTTTTAGTATGTGATTATATTCGATCCTCTGCAACACCCTAAGTTAGCGAATGGAAGGTTTAAATGTAAATTTAGATATTCTTTCGGTAACAAAACATCCCCATCTACATAATACTCTGCAAATCACCGGATTGGTGGGTGGCAGGGGGTTGAACTGTACTTACAAAACTTGCCGAATGCTCATGAAATAGTGGATAATTGAGTTGCCAATGAGGACGGCTCCCTGTGATTGAAATTAAAACTGGGTTTATTCTTATCACAACGACAGTACTCATTTACTCGTTGAATTAGTCAACTCTTCCGCGAAATTTTTTTTGTATATACTTGCCGTATTTCAACATATTCCATTGTCTTTTCTTTTGGTTCGTCAATGAATCCCTTTTTTCATTTGATAATTCATTCCCAAACATACAATATAAATTAGAAATAATAAAACAAAACCACTTTGGAACAGTAACTAAATTTTGTAACATCTCAAGACCTTAGACCTTGCAGTTAAATGAATGCGAAAATAGAAATTTGTTATATTTCATTTACGAGATGCGATAAAAATTAACTTTTTCTCTTCCAATTAACTAAAGATTTACACAGTTATTATAAACGGAGGAGTGAATTATATTTTTTGTGATCTTAGATGCATTCAAAAACTTTAAACTTCTCTTGAAATACGGAGACAACATCGAAATTCCATTCCCGTTACTGCGACGCGGCCAGGCATTATCGCTTCCAATTTTCTTTGATTTCTTCGGACTGGCGACGAGCTAATGTCGCAAGAGACATTTCGGAAAAGCGCATAATCTTGCTGAAAACACCCAAACTGTATTGTTCTTCGCTGTATCATTCTGATTTCTTTGCGCATGTTGATGTTGCGTGAATTCCGCCGATGACGCTTCTTCATTTCGTTGACTTGTGCATTGACGAAAGAATATCACGTCAATTGTGACGTTCTTCTTTAAAGTCGCCAATCAGCTTACCAACACGTCCTTTGACGCACATCTATCCATTTTTACAGAAAAAAACTTCTTCCAGTGCGTCATGTTGTCTTTTAGAAATCGCAAAAGCATAAATTCGTCACTAGACAATTTTCACCGGACTTCTCTAGAGTGACTGAAATGCCATAATCACGAAGATAAAATACGCGAGAATAATTTTGCGATAGAGCGATATAATTATTTGTGCTTTTCTATAAAAACAAACTTGGAACGGAATAGGAGAGCCAACTCTACAAGCTATAACTGTCACTACCATTAGAAACACTGTGTTGCATTACACACCCTGTCACCAACTTTTCCGTTGATTTTATGGGTAGTATTCAGATATCGCATCGATTCTCGTTTTATTTTCCGTCCTAAACTAACTAAACTGCAATGAATTCCGTTTCGTGTATCGTAAGTATTTCGATCCCAGCGGCCTAGGTACGACTTCACATCTCGTTCTCTTAAATTTGCCAAATAGCTCCTAACTACCGAATTGATTCTTCAATCAGGGTCCTCATAATTATCTAGTTTTCTACACCCATATACGGCTCATTCTACCTTCTTCTTAACAGTATTTCTTAATAGCGGTCAAAATACGTTTAAATTGATAAAATATTCCCGCTGTTAATAAACGTTTTATTTTAAATGTTTTACATAACTTTTAATATTTACCTCCTCCACTTAAGAACTGATTTAGCAGGTGAATTATTCTGCTGTATGGAAAACGTCAACTCAATCATTGCCAACAGAAAATTAGCGCAATTACAACCAATTCAAAGCAAATCATGCAAAAGATTTTTTAGAAAATTTCACGTTATACTGGAGAAGACAGTTTATAACCTGTTACAGTCCGTAGGCGACTTTCAGAGGGCATTTCGTAGCGACCATTCCTCTCTCGAGTGACCCCCCGCTGGCAGTGACCCCCACCGAATAGAGTAAAAGTGAGAGTTGGAGGGGGGGGGGGAGTAGAGGGCCCCTGAGGGAGATGCGTGGTCTGGAAATCGGGATAATGTACGCGGCATTAGAGACAGAAGATGCTCGAAAAACAGTAACCGTTAGCGGCGACTTCAAAGGAAATTCACGAAGTGAAATCGGGCTCTTATCGGAAAGCTAGTGAAAATGCTATGGCAATTAGGTCTTTTCCGAACCATAATTGGTTCGAAAAGAGAGGGACATGGAGGACAGAGAAAGGATTAGTGCAGGTCAAGGTGATACGAAGCGTCGATCCGTGAGTAGGCTTTGGAAAAACTTCTCAATCGGTAAACATGCGTCGCCCGCGTAAATCACGTCATTCACAAAAATTAATCATCAAATGGTTTTAAATACCGTTCTCTCGATATTTGATTGATAACTCTTATTGTATTCGAATACTCGTGATTGTTGGTGGCTTGGAAGTTACAGCGCAGGTGCAAGTGTAGACATGAAGGATTCATTTGGAAAGTAGATATCAATCAGATTTAAAGGCACAACAAGAAAGGATTCTAATTTTTAAAGTTGTTATAAAAAGGGAAAAGGTCACTCGATCTTTAAAAACTAAACATCCTATTAATAAAATGGAGAATAAAAGTCTGGATAAATTACTATGTAGGGTAATTTTATAATATGGCATTAAAATTTAACATATCTTTAAGATAAGATATTTATGAAATATTTCACGAGTGATTGCTCCCTGATATTCGAAGGGAAATGTAGAATCGAATCATAACGGTTATATTTATGGAGTAAGAGCCACTATAAAATTAGCCGATAAAAGAGAATCGTGAGAAATACGTGGATTTAAAATCAGCATATCATACCTTTATATATTTGTCTTTCAGATTTTTGTCCAAATACAATTTAGTATTGTTTAAAATTGTACACTTTTTAGGCGCGTTTCGCTTACAGCGTGAGCGCCTACTATCGTCGGTCCGTCCGTCTGTTCGTCCGTCCTTCTGCATGTTCGTTCTCGGCTTCAACCAAACGGATTTTCATGAAATTTGATGTTAAGGACTTTCAATCAAATATAATAAGAAAATCGCAAAAATGAATCACGTATGCCAAGCAGGGGTACCACTTTACTGGGAACAAAAAATTAAATTTTCGTCATTTCTCGTAAAGTACTGCTCATATAAAAATATGTTTCGTATAAAACTTGTAGAACTATTAAATTAGAATATTTCTTTTCCTATAAATTTTTATCGTAGGAGTAGCCGTTATCGAGAAAATCAAACAAGAAAGGCTTATATCGAGTTGAACTTTGAAAATTTCATTCATGGTTACTTCATTGTTGCTAACATAAACAATCTCCCAAACAAACGTTTAATTTCCTTACGGGTGCATGTAATATTATTAAATAGGAAGAAAATGGATTATTTATGACGAAGAAAAGAACTTTAAAACGCTATTTCCCTTACGTACAGGTATATAATATCTTTCTAATACTCCATTGCATGAAACGCGCCCATTTGTGATGTTGTACGCTTTCCTAACTTTTTAAATTTATATAAAAAAATTTTAAATTACGTTTTATCTCATAAACTGCATATCATTCATCCAATGTTAACACGTTTTTAAAAATTCTTTTTAAGATAATGAAGTTTTTGCAAAGCATAAAACTGTTGATCAGTAGAACTGACCAAGTCGACCATTCTGATGAGTGGAGAAATTCTCGCGCCTTTATCATCACTTCCAGACAAATACCATTTTCATTAATTTTTCTTCTTCCATTCTAATGACGTTACCATTAAAAATCAGTTGTTTCGTTCTAATGCCACACATTATGCATTTTATAAGTTTTAATAATTACTCTAATTCTTACGTTGGTGTTCCTTTTTCTCCTTCCTCCTGATACGTGCTTATCTCTCAAAGAAATCCATTCTAACCGATGCGTCTTCACATTCTTCTATACTGTTTATTTGACATGCTTCACCACTACATGAAGTTGGTGCCTGGCCTCCGTCGTGAGCCTTTCTCTTTGGCTCCCGCAACTGCTCTTACCTGCCGTATCCCGTAGTATAGCTGCCTTTAGCTTGCTGTAGCTATAGCTTAAGTACCTTTAGTTATATTATAATTTTAGTTTTTATTATTATTATTATTTTGTTGCATGCCTTAGATTATTCGTCTTAATTGTAATCATTATTCGGAGAATATCCGGAGTCCACGTTTTATTTGTAGTTTATTCTTAGTGTTCCCACTTATAATATCCTACGTTACCAAATCCAAATAGATACTTTTATATTCTTAACTAATATTTAACTAACCTGGTTAATTTAAGGTTAATTTAGTTTCAACTTTGTTGTATATTAGATGTAGTGCTGTTTATTCACTTTCGTGACTTAAGTTTTCGTTTCGTTAATTTAAGGCTAATTTAGTTTCAACTTTGTTGTTCATTTATTATATGTAGTGCTGTTTATTCACTTTCGTGACAAAGTTCTCGCTTTTCCCTTCTGAATTTTATACACGATCTTTATTGTTTTATTCGTTCTACTATCCTAAAGTTCTGATAACACCACGTTTCTTTTTTTCTTTTTAAGTGTTTAGGTGTTAAGTGCTTAAGCTCTACTAACACCTACTTTAGGGATAAGTTATTTTAGTATTATTCTCGTTCTCGTAGATGTAATATTTAGTTTTAACTAACAGATATCATTCCTGTGCATAAAATCTAGTAAAGCAAAGGCATTATATTTCTACTTGTGTATTTCGGAATCCTCCTTTCACTTCCTATTCTTGTAATCGACCTTGACTCAAGGCTTGCAGGTCGATACTAACGTTGTTTGTGTAGTGAATCACCCCCTCCCTTTCACTTTTTACCTGCGTTAACCCTATATTACAGCGCTTAAGTCAGCCGACGAATAAGTTAGCCCAGTACTTTAAGTTATATTTTAAAAACATTTAGTTAGTTCAGATTAGTTTAGAGTTTAGGATGGCTACCCCAAGGACTCCCGTTTCCTCCTTTTTGCGCGACGCTGGTTTGGAGGCCATGAGGTCTCGAATCACGGAGCTTGAGAGGGTGGTTGCGGACCTCCTTCAGAGGGTGGAAAAGTCCGAGGCGGCTTTGGTGCGTGTGAGGGGTGCGGGGTCATCCCTGAAAGCAAACCGCGCCAAATTGGCGGCTCGGGTTAGCCTGCGTGCGGAAGCCGGTAGAGCGATCGGGGTTGTCCGTCACTCCTTATCGCGGGCTGAGGGTGTTCGGGCCGGGAAACCCGATGAGTGGAGAGTGGTGTCCACTCGGGGGGATCGTGGGGTGGTGCTGCGGAGGCAGGGAGCTGGGAACGTTTCGGTGGACCCTCTTCCTGTTAGTAATAGGTTTGCGGTGTTTTCGGAGGACGACTCCGAAGCCGTTGCGCCCGCACCCGCTCCCGTCTCCTCGGTGGGGACCAGGCCCAAGGGGAGCTCGGGGGGGAAAGAGGGGGCTGTTAGTGTTAGGGAGCTCCAATGTCCGGCGTGTGGTGGCGCCTTTACTGTCACGGGCCCGCCGGGAAGGTGTTCATGAGCGGGTGTTCTCCAGGTGTATACATTTACATTTACATCAATACCCTGCGAGCCGCTGGAAGCGTTTGGCAGGGGGTGTCACAACACCAAGTGAACTCTAACTAATTCCTCTGTTGGATTGTCTTATCGCGTCTGGGAAAAAGGATCGGTAGTATTTCTCTGTTCAAGCGATAATTTCGACATATTTTCTCCTGTACTCTGATCTAACATTACGTTCACTAACACCGATGGGAACGACTTTGCCGCGTACGTCTTCAACGAATTCGGAGCTTTCGAATTTTTCAAATAGTTTCCTTTTGTATTCAATTCTTCTACTCTTCAACGTCTGCCATTTCAGATCCCTCAATATCTCTGATACACTCGCGTCATACCGATATTCTCCTTTTACGAATCTAGCCGCTCTACGCTGAACCATTTCGAGCTCTCTAGTTAGGCACTCCTCGAAAGGGTCCCAGACGGCGCAACAGTATTCCACGACGGGTCGTATTAGGGAAAAGTATGCAATTTCCTTCACGTTCGAGGGGCATCCCCGCAGGATTCTAGAGGAAAGCCCTTGAATTCTGTTTGCCGAGGCTATAACGGTTTTGATATGGTCTCTACTAGACAAATTGTTACTGAGAATTACTCCTAGGTATTTGTAGCTATTCACGTATTTTAGCTTTAGTTCAGATATTTGGTACGGGTAACGGTTGAAATTCGTGGAGCGCGTGAAGTTCATTGCGGCGCATTTCTTTATATTCAGATCGAGTTGCCAATCTTTACACCATTTCGTAATAGCCTGAAGGTCCTTTTGCAAATTCTCCTGATCGTGTATTGTGTTGATTTCTCCATACACAAGTGTGTCATCCGCGAAGAGTCTAACTTTACACTTTATATTATCCGCTAAATCATTTATATATATCAAGAATAACAAAGGTCCGATTACACTTCCCTGAGGCACGCCGGAAGTCACTTTGACGACGTCTGATGAAACTCCATCGAGGAGTACTCTCTGGGTTCTATCGGAAAGAAACGAGGCGATCCAATTTACAATTTTCTCGTTAATTGAATAAGCCTTTAATTTTTGCACTATTTTCACGTGAGAAACGGTTTCGAAGGTTTTCCTAAAGTCTAAAAATACTGCATCAACTCCTATTCCTTTATCCGCTGCTTTCACAATATCTTGTGTGAGTAGAGCTAACTGAGTCTCGCATGACCTGCCTCTCCGGAAACCATGCTGGCTACTGTTAAGCGCTTCTTTGCTTTCGAGAAATCGCATTATTGAGCTGCCGATAATGTGCTCAAAAACCTTACAGAAGATTGACGTCAACGATATAGGGCGGTAGTTTTCCACTTTTAATTTACTTCCCGTTTTATGTATTGGTGTAACGTTGGCTGTTTTCCATATCAAAGGAACTACTCCCTCGTCTAAAGAGTTAGTGAAATGATCTTAAGGTACGGAACTAATTCGTTCCCTAACGAGTTTATAATGAATGCAGGTATGGCTTCAGGTCCAGGCGATTTTCTTTTGTGGACCTGACTTAGTAATTTGACGATACCGCTTTCGAATATTTCTATGTCGCTCATGTTTTAGTCTATACGAGTAGGGAAATCAATGAAATCACCGCTGTCTATTGTGAAGCAATTTTCGAAGAACCGATTTAACATACTAGCCTTAGTAAATGAATCGTGTACACTTTCACCGTTGTCTGTACGTAGAAGAGGTAGGCGTCAAACTCCTGACGCGCTTCGACTCTTTCAGATTTACGACTATTTCTGTATATTAAATACTCGTTCGCGTGGTCTCTACCAACTTCTTTAAGGTGCTTTATGCGAGCGTGATGCCGTCTTTGTTTCTTGAGCAAGGCACGGAGTTTCGGTTTCACCCACCGCGGGTCCTTGCGATCACGAATTGCTTAAGTTGGGACAAACGTTTTTAGCCCTTCTCGAATGATTCGCAAAATTTCCGTCCAAGAGTCATCTACGCTGTTACTATTCGCAAAATTGATAAATGTCGCTATTTGGTTTGTAACATAATTTTTCAAACCTGGGAGATCTGCTTTACTGAAGATATAGACCAATCGCGTTGGCTTATATATTGTACCAGGAGGTATGGTGCCCCCGGTGACGAAGGAGGTCAAGGTGTCGGTTTTGGGCACGGGTTGCTCCTCGTTGCGGGTGGTGGCCCATGTTGGGACCAACGATGCCTCGAAGCGCGGCTCCGAGGAGGTTTTAAGTTCTTTTAAGAACTTGGCCGCTGAGGTTGCTCGTGTCCGAGAGGAGTCGGGTTTTGATGTGCGGCTTACCATCTGCAGCATTGTCCCTCAGACGGACTGCGGTTCTATGGTTTGGAGCCGTGTGGTGGGCTTGAACCGTAGGCTGTGGGACTTCTGTAGGGGCAATGGAGTGGACTTCGTTGACCTGAGTCCGGTGCTGGACTCATGTAGGGTACCCGTAAACGGTTCTGGTGTCCACTACACGGTCGAGGCAGCTGATGCGGTAGCGCGTAGGGTTTTTGAACACGCTAGGATTTTTTTTAGGTTAGACGAGGATAACACCAATAGATCTGTTGGAAAAGAGTCCGCCAACATTAACCCTACGGAATCCAAGAATAGCGGTAGAGTGAGAAGTAGAAAAATAAGATTGTTAGATCAAGTGGCGGGGAAATCCAGAACGAAAACATCCGTAGAAAACAATAAAAATTATTATTATGAACTGCCGAAGCATTCGAAGGAAAAAGGCTGATTTTTGCCACTTAGTTAAAAGCCAACGTGCAGACGTTGTATTGGGAACTGAGAGCTGGCTATCGGGCGACATTAATTCTAACGAGATTTTCCCGCCTGATTACGCGGTATATCGCAAAGACAGGAGGGAAAGAGTCGGAGGTGGAGTTTTCATCGCCGTCAGAAAGAGTATATCAAGCCAATTAGAGGAGATTAACGTCAGCGAACACTGCGAAACGATATGGTGCTCCCTTCGTACGAGAAATGGTAAAAAATTATTTTTTTGCTCATTTTACCGCCCACCTGACTCGGGAGTCTAGAACATTAGAGAACTCAGTCGTACATTGCAGGTGATAGCTAGGAGAAAGAACGATCCAGTAATCATTCTTGGAGGAGACTTTAATCATCCATCGATCAATTGGAAATCCGTAACCTATGTTAGTGGTGGACAAAATAGAGATGCTTGTCGTGAATTAATTGATGCATTTACTCTAAACTCCCTAGAGCAAATCGTCAACGAGCCGACGCGATATGACAACAACGGAAACGGAAACATATTAGATCCGCTAGCCACTACCCACCCACTATCGACTAGAAACCTACAAATCGACGACGGCATAGGTGATCATAAAATAGTAATAGCCGACTTCAAATACACCCCTGCGACAATATATAAGCCAACGCGATTGGTCTATATCTTCAGTAAAGCAGATCTCCCAGGTTTGAAAAATTATGTTACAAACCAAATAGCGACATTTATCAATTTTGCAAATAGTAACAGCGTCGATGACTCTTGGACGGAAATTTTGCGAATCATTCGAGAAGGGCTAAAAACGTTTGTCCCAACTTAAGCAATTCGTGATCGCAAGGACCCGCGGTGGGTGAAACCGAAACTCCGTGCCTTGCTGAAGAAACAAAGACGGCATCACGCGCACATAAAGCACCTTAAAGAAGTTGGTAGGGACCACGCGAACGAGTATTTAATACACAGAAACAGTCGTACATCTGCAAGAGACGAAGCACGTAAGGAATTTGACGCCTACCGATCCACGACACTCTCGGATTCACTCAAAAACGACTCGAAAGAATTTTGGCCGTACGTGCGAGAAATTCGAGGAGGTCAGTCCACAGTACCTCTTCTACGTACAGACAACGGTGAAAGTGTACACGATTCATTTACTAAGGCTAGTATGTTAAATCGGTTCTTTGAAAATTGCTTCACAATAGACAGCGGTGATTTCATTGATTTCCCTACTCGTATAGACTCAAATATGAGCGACATAGAAATATCCGAAAGCGGTATCGTCAAATTACTAAGTCAGGTCCACAAAAGAAAATCGCCAGGGCCTGAAGCCATACCTGCATTCATTATAAACTCGTTAGCAAACGAATTAGCTCCGTACCTTAAGCTTCTATTCAGAAAATCTTTAGATGAGGCTGTAGTTCCTTTGATATGGAAAACAGCCAACGTTACACCAATACATAAAACGGGAAGTAAATTAAAAGTGGAAAACTACCGCCCTATATCGTTGACGTCAATCTTCTGTAAGGTTTTTGAGCACATTATCGGCAGCTCAATAATGCGATTTCTCGAAAGCAAAGAAGCGCTTAACAGTAGCCAGCATGGTTTCCGGAGAGGCAGGTCATGCGAGACTCAGTTAGCTCTACTCACACAAGATATTGTGAAAGCAGCGGATAAAGGAATAGGAGTTGATGCAGTATTTTTAGACTTTAGGGAAGTCTTCGACACCGTTTCCCACGCGAAAATAGTGCAAAAATTAAGGGCTTATTGAATTAACGAGAAAATTGTAAATTGGATCGCCTCGTTTCTTTCCGAAGGAGTTGCATCAGACGTCGTCAAAGTGACTTCCGGCGTGCCTCAGGGAAATGTAATCGGATCTCTGCTATTCTTGATATATATTAATGGTTAAGCGGATAATATAAAGTATAAAGTCAGACCCTTTGTGGATGGCACACTTGTGTATGGAGAAATCAACGCAGTAAACGACCAAGAGACTTCGCAAAGGGACCTTCAGGCTATTACGAAGTGGTGTAAAGATTGGCAACTTGATCTGGATCTAAAGAAATGCGAAGCAATGAATCACCTGCTACCAGTACGAAATATCTTGATAAAAGCTAAAATACGTCAATAGCTACAAATACCTAGGGGTATATCTCAGTAGCAATTTGTCTAGTAGGGAGCATATCAAAACCGTCATAGCATCGGCAAACAGAATTCAAGGGCTTTCCTCTAGAGTCCTGCAGGGATGCCCCTCGAATGTGAAGGAAATCGCATACTTTTCCCTAATACGACCCGTCGTGGAATACTGTTGCGCCGTCTGGGACCCTTTCGAGGAGGGCCTAACTAGAGAGCTCGAAATGGTTCAGCGTAGAGAGGCAAGATTTGTAAAGGGAGAAAATCGGTATGATGCGAGTGTATCAGAGTTATTGAGAGATCTGAAATGGCAGACGTTGAAGAGTAGAAGAATTGAATACAAGAGGAAACTATTTGAAAAATTTGAAAATTCCGAATTCGTTGAAGACGTACGCAGCACAGTTGTACCCATCGGAGTTAGTGTGCGTTATGTTAGATTCACATTTACATGAATACCCTGGAAGCCGCCAGAAGCGTTTGGCAGGAGATGTCACAGCACCAAATGATCTCTAACTAATGCCTCTGTTGGACTGTCTTATCGCGTCTGGGAAAAACGATCTGTAGTATCTACATCTACATGATACCCTGCAAATCACCGGAGTGGTGGGTGGCAGGGGATGCAACATACCAAAACCCACCTAATAACGTCCCTCGTGGGAATCACTCTCCTGTTATGATCCCGTATGGTCCTTGGGAAAACGAGCTCTGATATCGCTCGGTCCTACAGTCGATCTCTCGTATTTTATTCTCGTGATCGTGCCTGCCCATGTACGTAGGTGCCTCTAATATTCCTGAGACCTCCTCTAAGAGAACTTCCGACCTAAATTTCTCCAGAAGCCTTAACCTAGCGCTAATTCTGCGATTCTCTAGCGATATCCAATTCAACTCTTTCAAGAGTGATGTGACGCTTAATTTTTGCTCATATTTTTGCTTTACGAATCTGGCTGCTCTGCGTTGGATTCTTTCTAACTCAAGTATCTGTCCCTTTTCGTACGGATCCCATATGCTGGAAGCGTATTCGACCTGAGATCTGACTAATGATAAATAACACGTTTCTCGTACCTGTTCTGTGCTACCTCTTACTATTCTGCCTACGTAGCCCAATTTCTTATTAGCTGCGCCTACGATCCTTCGAATATGCATATTCCATGATAGATCACGACAAATGGTGACTCCTAAATATTTAACGTACTCTGCAGATTGGATATTCAATCTATCAATACTGTACTCCGAATCTAATTCATTGTTCTTACTCTTCCAGAAACTCAATAGGGAACATTTGCTGTGATTAACTTCGATTTTCCAATCTTGACACCATGCTGAAGGGGCGTTTAAATCTTCTTGGAGAGATTTTTGGTCATCCTGACTCGTTATCTCCTTATATAAAACGGTGTCATTTGCGAAAAGTCATATTTTGCAGCGAACTACCGAGCAGATATCGTTTGTATATATCAGAAATAGTAGTGGGCCTATGACACTTCCCTGTGGAACTACTATCTGTTTTCTGTCTGAGAGGAAGTCTTTTACCCAACTCACGATATGAGGGTTTATGCCGTACTTTCCTAGTTTTCCTATTAATTTATTATGGGGTACTTAGTCAAACGCTTTTTTAAAATCAAAGAAAACGGCATCAACCTGAGTGTTTTTCTCTCCGTAATGCAACAAATCGTTTACGAACAGGGCGAGCTGCGTTTCGCTTGACCTACCTTTCCGAAACCCGTGTTAGTTTTCGCTTAGCGAAGAACGACCATCTAAATAACGCAGAACAGAGCTAACGACTATATGTTCTAGAATCTTACACGATAATGACGTCAAGGAAATCGGTCTATAATTATCGGGGTTCTCTTTATCACCGCCTTTGTGGATGGGCGTTACGTATGCTAGCTTCCAGTCTTTTGGAACGGTACCATGTGCAACGGATTTTTCGAATATTATTTTCAAGTAAGGTGCGATTACCGAGGCTAGCTCTTTCAACACACGCGCGGGTATGCCCTCCGGCCCGGGAGACTTATTTTGCTTTATCGACTCTAGCTGGAGCGCGATACGTGTTTCAGATAATATCAAATCTTCCATCGAATTTCCCTCCTCATTCAAAGCTGGTTCCTCAAATTCGTTGCTCACTGAAGTAAACGCTTTCCGAAAGTGTTCATTTAACAAGTTCGCTTTTTCCGCGTTATCGTGTACTACATCACCTGCCTCCGTTCTCAATGACGCTATTGTGGGGCCTCTACCATGAACCTCTCTAACGTACGACCAAAATGCTTTCGGATTTTCTTTCAAATTATTATGCAAAACTTTGTTCTTGTAATCATTAAATAAGATAGTGTTCGGTCTCTGCCTTGGACCTCTCAATCAATGCGACCAAAACGCTTCAGTGTCCATCTTCATATAACTATTTCAAAACCTCTTCCCTGAAGTTCTAAAAAGCCTTCCGCATAGTAACTTTAGTTTTAGCGTTCGTATCCCTATGCTCCTGTAGTTTAGCTGCTCTTTTTTCTTCGTAAATGATACGTGACACATTTTTACTCTCGCATGGCACGTTCTCCGGCACATAAGACCGCTCCCTCTGGCCGAACCATTGTTGCGAAGCATTAATTTACTGGGAATATATTTATCGACAAAATCTCGAATTATACTATCTACATCTAATTGTAAACTATTGAATAAGGACCATGATGACTAAGTGTCTAACCTTTCCGGAAATTCTCTGAAGTTATGTAAAACTTCACGCAAACGTCATTTGAAACTAGCTAACTAACGGCATAAAATTTTCCATTAAAAGGAAATTATTAAAATCTATGCTATAAAAATTTCCTAACGACAGATGACGCAATGAAGCAGAAGAGTTCGTCTTAATATCACGGATACTTAAATAAAAGGTCGTTCTTGCAACCAAATTAATTTATGAAAATATGTTATGAATATCATTTGGCCAACAATTTAATTAATGCGATCATTGTAAATTACAGTAAAAAACATAAATTGCGATAATTTACAGCTTACGCATATCAGAATCGCCATTAACAAAATCGCATTTGCGACGACTTAAAACTTGTTAAGTTCCGCCTTGTACTCGTCATTATAATGGGATCTTCAGCTGTACGCCGGAAATAACAAAACATTTTGTTGTTTACTCGAGCCGTTTTCCATCACCTCCTCACACTATTCCTCCGCAAAAACGCCTTCGGCAGCAAGCACCGCGCATTCGATCCCTTTCTCCCACGCCCCCTCTTCTGGCCGAATCTCCTCCTTGTTAAATCTCTACGATCGAACGTGCCGAAGCCATTGTTTGAACTGCAGTGGACGGCGTCCGAAGTTTATACAGAGCGGTGGCGTCCAGCTTCCCAAAACCAATTTCTCCCCGACTACGAGACTCCCCTTAACCTTCATCCCAACGCATCCGCCACGCACGTTCCATCTATTTTCCGAGGCTGCAGAGGGAGAAAGAGAGGTCGCTACGCAGGAAGTACTTAAAGAGGATGAACGGGGGTTGTCATGGAGCTAAGTGTAGCAGTCGCCTCTCAATTAGTCGAGAAATCTCTTTCTCTGGCACTCGTGGGAAGACGCCCTGAGATCACACACGAGAGGAATAAGATGGCGAAAGAGAACAAATTCTCTCTCTCTCTTCGAAAGCACTCAATGGCACGAAAACTTGCATAATTTTATGCGTATCATGGAGCAGGTCAAACAGGCCAGTCACAGACTGCCCTTCCGAGTACAGAAAGTTATAATACACACTCAATTATTCAATATTTATGATTATATAATGGAAATTAGAAATATCTTCAGGAAAAAATTGATGATACACGTTTCTAAATCCGAATAAATCCCCTGCAAGCCACTGCAATTGGTGTGTGGCAGGGGGATATTATGTCCGACCTATCATATTCTTCTCCTGTCGTGCTGCTCTCTTATCGTCTTAGGAAAAAAAGGATCCCTTGTCTCTATCGGTCCTACAATCTATTTCTCGAATCTTGTCAGTGTGGTCCTATGTAACTCCCTTAATTACGCCTGATAATTCAGCATTAATCTCTTCTGATCTAAATCTCTGCAGTAACCGATGCCTAGACCTTTCTCGCCGTTCCTCCAGAAAAGCTTCAGGGAATCTCTTCTATTACGCTCGTAACACTTACTTGCCAACCATATCTCCGTTCCCTTATCCGAAATTACGAATAGTTCCACCGACACGAACCCAAGTATTTAATCAAATATGAAAACAAACTATATAAGAGAAATTCTTTTCTGAGGCGATACTTCACAATTCCCTCTCTCCTTTACTAACCTGCATAGAAAATACTCGTTGCGGCCTCGATGCTACACTGAATTTGACATGTCTGTTCGAAGTAAGGAGGTTCGACAGAAAATGGAAGATGGCGAGGGAATTGCACAAAGAGTTATCACCGAAATTGGTAAGAGCGGCGCATGAAGACGGATTTAATACGATGTCCAAAATAAAAAGGATTTAATTATATGCACTTCTCTGCTGACATTTTGCGATGTACTGACGAGCTTTTGGCAACACGAGGAATCGGTAAACAGCGAAAAACGCTTACAAAGAAGTATACCCACAGAAATAATACATATGGCATTATTTTATGTGCTTTAATCTATCGATATATAAACATTATTATAACTATTTCAGCACGCTAAAACAACTCACAACAGCTAAGTAAATCTTCAAACAAAAGTATGAAGAAGATTTATCTGTACTGCAAATATGTAAATATATCTTGTCGATTAAGTGTATTCTATTCTATACGTCATATTTTGCCCTCATCCACACCGTTTTAATTATTTAATCGTAATTATAAAGAATTAAAATAGCCATGTTATTAGTGAAGGCAACCTGTGCCTAGTAAAACATTAACAATGACCGCGGAATTGGTTCGAGTGCATTGTTCAACGATTATCTCCGGTCACTCGCCATTTGTATCTCTGTGAAAGCAATTACAATTATAAAGAACTAGCAGAAATTCCCGTTGAATTTCGACGGATTTAGTTAAGCTACTACAGCAAAACATACAAACTCTTTAAAATATATTGTAGATACTTTTTAAATTAAAATTAGCTTTTCTTAACAGTTAATCATATTTCCTTGTAACAATCCGTTTCCGAACGTATTGCATTCAAATATAACGATAATTGTCTTTCCTATCATATACATCACTTTCGCCAAATGCAGCTTCATTTCTTGTGTAATTATGCCTCACTGAAATGTTTACTTTTATGTCTTGTAAGCAAGAAACCCGTGAAAAAGTTGTCCATGATTGAACATTGACTGGTAAATGTACACCAGATACGTGAGCTTATTTACGTTAATAAACATTATAATGTAAAATATAATGATTTCATTTACAAAAAATATAAGATTCAAGTATTCAATAGACGAAAGAAGGTTCAATTACTTCCATCAATAAACGCTTCCTGAATAATAATTAGTATCTATTTACATCCATAAACATCGATCGTTTCGATGCTTAAACGAAATTGCGAATCGAATAACGCTAAACTTTCGTCTATTTGTAAATTTCATTGAAGCTAACTGAATCGGAGGTAACAATGACGGCCGCCTTGGCAACGCCCGGAAAGAGTACGAAAAATCCACAAAATTTCGAAACAAATAGCGTATTTCTGAAAACTTCGACCGTGTAACATGTAAACTTCGTAGAAATAAGATAGCATAGAGTTTTATTCGTCGAATAAAGCAAAAACGAAAAAAATCGGTCTAAAGTTACATATTTTTATGCTGAAGGAAGAATACCTTGCAAGTGAAGAAATAGATTCATACGTGTTATCTTATGGAAAAATGTTAATCCCCTATATTGGCAGCACTGATTAATCCTGGTTGACCAAACCGTTACCATTCACTAAGTTAGAATGTAAGGAAGAACCGTACCAAATTTGGTTATTTTAACTCTCATCGTTTAGGAGGAGTTCCAGTACAATCACATAAACACACGCTTCAAAATCTACTATAATATATTTAGAAGCGTGTGTTTGTGTGTTTGTTCATGGTACTACTACTAAACGGCAAAACATAGAATAACCAAAGTTGGTACGATTCTTCCTTACATCATAGCTTAGTGAATGGTCTAGGTTTGGTCAACCGGAATTAATCAGTGCTGGAAATATAGGGGATTAACATTTTTCCATAAGATAACACGTATGAATCTATTTCTTGAATTGTAAGGTATTCTTCCTTCAAACATAAAAGAATGTAAGTATGGACCGATTTTTTTCGTTTTTACTTTATTCGACGAATGAAACTCTATACTATCTTATTCCCGCGAAGTTTACATGTTGCACGGTGGAAATTTTCAGAAATACGCTATTCGTTTCGAAATTTTGTGGATTTTTCGTACTCTTTCCGGGCGTTGCCAAGGAGGCCGTCATTGATACCTCCGATTCAATTAACTTCAATGAAGCTTACAAATAGACGAAAGTATAGCGTTATTCGCTTCGCAATTTCGTTTAAGCAACGAAAGGATCGATGTTTATGGATAGCAACGTAAATAGATACTGATTATTATTCAGGAAGCGTTCACTGATGAAAGTAATTGCACCTTCTTTCGTCTATTGAATACTGGAATCTTACATTTTTTTTAGTGAAATCATTATATTTTACATTATAATGTTTATTAACGTAAATAAGCTCACGTATCTGGTGTACATTTACCAGTCAGTGTTCAATCATGGACAACTTTTTCACGGGTTTCTTGCTTACAAGACATAAAAGTAAACATTTCAGTGAGGCATAATTACACAAGAAATGAAGCTGGATTTGGCGAAAGTGATATATATGATAGGAAATACAATTATCGTTATATTTGAATGCAATACGTTCGGAAACGGATTGTTACAAGGAAATATGATTAACTGTTAAGAAAAGCTAATTGTAATTTAAAAAGTATCTGCTTTATATTTTATAGTTTGTATGTTGTGCTGTAGTAGCTTCACTAAATCCGTTGAAATTCTACGGGTACTCCAGCTATAGTGCGTTTCCCGAAGTCGGACGAGTCAGATTCGCAGTATTCCGTCCGCATTCGGGTTATTTCGCTTAGGCTACGACCCAATGTTGCCACATTTCGAATTTCGCTCATTTCAACAGCAGCTGTGGACGAGTGAAGTTCTGAGAGCAATCGTGTCAACAGCGCTCGTCAAGAATTTTTGAAAGGCGTGGGAAATTTAAGACCTCTTATTGGCTGACACTTTCTCCCCCTCACCCTACAAGTCTAACCGTAGACACGCCTCACCCGTACGATCTCTGGAAACGCAGTATAGTATATTATAGATGAAGGCTTCATTTGCTGGTGCAATATGAAGAAGTGCGTTTTCATTATTGAGGTTTACTTATTGTTAGAGTTACAAGCTTGATGTTCTTTATAAACCTAGTAATATAATTATACGACATAAAGTAATTTCTTCAATAATCGATTAATAAATTTTAACTATATAACTAAAGCTATTTGCTCACAATATTAATTTGAACATTTTGAACGCATACACCCCCTGCCCAAGGGCGGATCCAGACTTCATCCAGGGGAGGGTAAATTTAGGAGTCAAGAAAATAAATTTTTGGAACTACCTTCTTTAATATATGCTAGCAGCCCGTTGCAGCTATGCTTGCAAATAATCTAAATAGTTCGGCCTTAGGTTACATCTTCTTTGTTCCTTATTAATTTGACGTGTTTCCCTATTTCTTAGACTTTCTTGTACTCTCCGCTCCTCATCTTCGCGGGCAATCCTATGAGCTTCCGCATCTCTTTCTCTCTCTCTTTCCTACAATAGTTACTCTTCCTTTGATCTCTGGCTCCTCTTCCTTTCTATGGCAGCTGTAGCTGGGCTAATAGCTCTCCTTTACACTGGTCTACCCCTTGGTATTTTTAAATTTTCTGCGATTTCACAGCAATATATTAAAGCAATTACGTGATCACAATGTCACAGTGTTACTCAATGCTAGTTTAATATCGCGGTATATTCAAAGGAGAAAATTTTTTAATTCTGCCTTACCTTAGTTCCAATGATTATCGTTGCACCCTTATAGACGAACTCACAAACAGTTGCTTTCCTTCAAGTGTCTATCAACGACTGCTTTTAATTTCTTACAGGACCTACTATACAGGCGACGTCAATGCATGAGTTTAGTTAGATTATCAATGAAGAGAAGATAACAATAACACTTTTCTTTCGTCTATTTGAAGGTTTAATTGGCCTTAAATGAATCGGAGGCAACAATGAGAATCTCCTTGGCAATGCCCGGAATGAGTACGAAAAATACGCAAAATTTCGAAAAAGAATGCGTATTTCTGAAAAATTCGACCGCGTAACATGTAAGCATCACAAGAATAAGATAGTACAGAGCTTTAGCCGTCGAATAAAGTAAAAAAGAAGAAAATCGGGCCATATTTACATATTTTAACGAATGAAGGAAAAAAACCTTGCACTCTGAAAAATCGAAAGTCCCGTGTAAACTTATGGGAAAATATAATTGTCTCTTGGATTCGAACCCGGGACACTTCAGCAACCGAAAATATTTTTCCAGGGTCCTCATAGCCAGTAGAAACAAAACGCCGTTTACCGCATATCTTTACGACGAACAGTTCTTGAGAAATACGCAGATATAATTATGAGAGGCTTCATACGCACGGACGGATGGACGCAGCTTCACTACGCGCATAATATAGGTATAGGATTTTAATATCATCGGCGGATTCAAGGGGGGTAAATTACCCCCCCCCCCCCCCCCCCCCCTTGAATCCGCCGATGACCCTACTGGACAAAATGAAATTCGCTTGAAACGAAGGACGATATTTAAAGAGTAATATTTTCGAGAGTTTGGAAATTCTAGGGGGGGGTGATCACCCCCCCTTGAATCCGCCGATGCCCCTGCCGCCCACCGATTTGTCCAGAAATAATACTTTTGCAAATTTTAGTCTTCCATCTCTTACCGTTTTCTTGCGAGTTCAGTTTAATCGATCGCACGGAGGGTCAGACGGAGCGAATATGTAAACGCGTTTTTATAAAATAAAACACGCTTAAAATTATAGTGAAAATGTAAATTATTTTTATTTCCGCGACTGTTTCTTTAAGTAGAAATTTACGGAATTCCACGGAGATACTGCTTGCGTTTACGTGCTATCATCATACTTCACAGATCACACTAAAGAATAAAGTTGAAGGTCTATCTCACCCGATTTATTTTAATCGAATCTTTTGTGGGAATAATGAGGCAAAGACGAAATATATTACTTTTGTAATTTTATATTTAAATTTTACGATCCATTGTGCCCTTTAATTTGAGGCTCATGGCGAGCCGGATTAAAACCCAGCAGGCTGAATGTGTCCGGCGGGCTGTATATTGAACACCACTTGTCTTTATGATGGGCTGCTAACTTATTTTTAGCAGCGGACCGGATTATTCGGTGTTATTACATTGACAGGCCTAAATTACAATCTAAACAGGATTTAAATTGAGATATTTTATGGTTGAGAGAAAAATTAATTTTAAATATTTAATTGCGTTAAAGGAGAAGTTTTTTTTACCATTATTGTAAGTAATAAGAAAATTTATTAATTAAATTTCAAGGGTTAGAGTTTTTTTCATAACACAGCTGAGCATTATAAAATCTGTAAGAATTGCACGTATATATTTGCCTTCCCGATTCACTGTGTAATTAAACGTGACGAATCTTTATTATTAGTTCATCTCATTCAAAAGGCGGCGATCTGAAATAGGAGGTTCTATTAAGCTAAGCTGAATATTCTGAATGTGAATAAATTCCCTTTCAAGCCACCGAAATTTGTCTGTGGCAAGTTCATCTAAAATGAAAATTTTAGAATCCTCTTTAGAAACGGACAAATGACCGATACTTTGGAATTTTTGTGACCGGAAGCTTGGAGCAAGGGATTTTTCTTTTTAGTGCCGATCGGAAAATTTGGGCGTAGTTGTATATACGTCTGCACTCAATTCTGACCGGTAATAAGGAGTCACAAGGACCTGCATTTCAATTCGCTTCAACCGAAATAATCCCGATTCGAATGTATTCGTAGAGAGAGCGAGAGGGTGAATAAGGAATAAGGTTGTAAGATCGCGATCAGAATCGCGGGTCTGACTTTCTGAGGAAAAAGACAGCGGCTGCAAGATAATGAGGTTTTGGCATTTGGCAGGTTATATACAGGTGCCGCTGAGTCGTCGTCATTCTAAATTCCTCCTGGTAAAACTGGAATTGAGAATAACATCTACTATACCGAGTTTCTTCGTTGTTGGATATTTGATGCAATACTCATCGAACAAAGCGGTTAGTATTATTGATGTTCATGCATTCAACTCATCAAATATTCCCAAATTTCAAAAAAATATTTAACTGCTACTCATTATCTGTCGTCATTTCTCGTGGGACATGCATATACGTAAGTGTTCGATTTAGTCGTCAAGAATTAGCTTTCATCCGAAGTGGCGCTGAGTAATATGTAGTACCGTACTTTATTTTGATTTTCTTCAATTCGAATATACTTCGTGTTTATGGGATCAGAAAGAAGAGAATCCGCAGTTTTGGGTTATAAAAAGACGATAGCAGAGAAACCAGATGCGGGGAAAAATATATTTATATATAAACGTTCCTTCGTTATTAAAGAATTTGGAGGATGTAGAAGTTGGTTGGTATGTTTATAGGCATATCCACAATATTATCATTAGCGCCTGAAGTTTAAATTTCTGTCGTTGTAATTCAGCATAAATCCGTAAAACTTTATGGGACGCTAAAATAGGCCAGAAAGAAAGGAGGTAGAAAAGTCGAATGAGTGCTAGGTCGAAACTCCATAATAAGTGTAGGTCGGATGGGATAGCTGAGGTTAGGCGAATAATTTTAACAGCGACCTACGTAGTATATCAAAAGACGGTTATGAAATATGTTAAATCAATTGTAGCACCGATATTGAGGGAGGGGTAAAAATATAATGCTTATTTTTGAGGCAGAATAATTTGCCCATTAGCTAATAAAAATTTCAGTCGTGCTAAATCCAGCGATGAATAGCAAAAAATTATCTTTGTTCAATTACTAATATCAATAATCTTTCGCTCTCTCCCTCCTTTATACGAATATATGCTTTATTTTGAACATAAATAATAAAATAGCTAATGAAGAATAAAAATTTAATTTGATGTTAGTGCTCACAAATCCCTATGTTTATAAATATTACATTGAGGTGTCGAAAGTTTCTTTCACGTAAAAGTAGATCGCTTTATAACATATACATAGGTACAAGATGAGAAAGGGACGAGGAGGAGAGAAGCAATTATTTTTTTTAAAAGTTTAACTAAAGAGAAGTCGTCGCAGTGAGGAGCGCGGCACGTGGTTGGGTGCCGGAGATCCTAGTTTAATTTAAATACTTTTATAAATTTCATTCTTGTATAACCCGAAGTACCCTTTTCCGAATATTTTATTATGTTTAATATCGTACAAATTCCGTAAAGCATTCAGTATTAGCCGTTCTGCAACACATTTAGATATATTTACATTTTTTATAAAAGGCGAGTTAAATATTTTGTGTCATCATTCACTTTCAGATGCATGCTTAATTCTTGTGGTAGAAATTGGTCTGATGGTCATATCATACGTTATCTTCTCCCTAGTTATAAACTACGCGGAATTGTTGCGATGGAAGCGTGTTCATCAATTTCACAGCAATAGTTTTCTTATCGGAATGTGTGTATGTGTTTGAGAGAGAGAGAGAGAGAGAGAGAGAGAGAGAGAGAGAGAGGGAGAGAGTGAGGGAGAGAGAGGGAGGGAAAAAGAGAGAGAGAGAAAAGGAAAAGAAATGTAGCACAGGAAGTGTTTTCCCTTAAAGGAAGGAGATTGGACTGAGCGCACCTTGATATACACAGCAGCCGTCTCTCACACGTCTCAAAAAACGAAAAACCTTTGCCGAAGCAAGAAGGTCTCCATTTTTTAAAAGTGATCTTCATTTCGGTTCCTCAGCGGGCTCCATCTTGAAAGCGACTCGCGACAACTGCGGCATTCTTAAGAGAGTAACTTGTCATGAAGAAGAGAGAAAGAAATGGCTAGAGTAAGTGAGAGGAAGATAGAAAGGAACGGGGAGCCGATGAATGATTGCGTACACGGAATGGCAACCCCCCTCCCTCTCACACCATACAAACAATTGCTAAAGCAGTTGATGTTTCCGCGCTAGAAATAAAACATCTTTGGCTAGGCACAACCCAGAGTAAAAAGTATAAAGGATACGTTGCTCGCGAAACTGCAGCAAGATGAACTAGTCACAGAAACGTATATAATTTTTTCGAGATCATCGGAGCATTTCTTAAATACACGCTGCTATATCCTTCTAGTTTCCAAATATTTCTTTTTAGAAATATTTGGAAACTAGAAGATTGACAAAATGTGTAATGAAATATGTTATATTCTTTACTAGCAGAATTTCCCGTTGAATTTCAACGGATTTAGTGAAACTACTACAGCACAACATACAAATTCTTTAAAATACCTATAAAGTAGATACTTTTTAAATTACAATTAGCTTTTCATATTTGCTTGTAACAATCCGTTTCCGAACGTATTGCATTCAAATATAACGATAATTGTATTTCCTATCATATCACTTTTGCCAAATCCAGCTTCATTTCTTGTTACTTTCTCCATACGTAGTAATGGGAAAGTATTGTGATCACGAAAAAAATCGACTTTGAGATTTCAAGGGAAAATCGTTTTGAGGTCCATAGAACACGTTCGGACTATTTTCGGAATGATATCTGTGTGTGTGTATGTTATTGTGGGCGCTCTAACTCAAAAAGTACTTGCCATATCGTTAACAAATTTTATATAAAACACTTTAACATGAGTAAAAAGAACTGATTAGTTTTTGGACAATACCGGTTAACCGGAAGTCGAGGTTTATTCGAAATCCGATTCGGTTTTTGCGATATTTCTCCGTTAAAACATCATTATTGTATATACAATTCTATACAAAGATTATAGAGAATGTAATTTCATACAGCTTCTATTTGAAACAATTTTCTGTAGCAGTTATTGTTTAGGAATTATTTATAAATAATCGGTTTTTCGGTTTCCGTCAAATATCTCCTTAAAAACATCGTTACTGGTAATCTTCGTGAGGACCAAAGTTGTAGAGAATAATATTTCTTCAGAGTTTTGTTTGAAACAAATTTTCGTAGAACCATCCATTTCGGAGATATGTTGCTTTTTCTTAATACCTGTATACAGCGCCACCACTATGTAGCGGTGAATTCTGTAAACATATTCAAAATATACGTAATTTACGGCAATAAGGAGGACTGTATTCTTTTACGATACGAAATAATAATTTTACCTCATAATGCTATTCATAATAATTTAAATATCTATACCCCAAATATGGAGAAAGTCTTGTGTTGGCCGCATCAGATTTTGTAATTGCGCCTCGCTGAAATGTTTACTTTTATGTCTTGTAAGAAAGAAACCCGTGAAACGTACAGTTGTCCATGATTGAAAACTGACTCCGGTAAATGTACACCAGACACGTGAGCTTATTTACGTTAATAAACATTATAATGTAAAATATAATGATTTTACTTACAAAAAGTATAAGATTCAAGTATTCAATAGACGAAAGAAGGTTCAATTACTTTCATCAATAAACGCTTCCTGAATAATAATCAGTATCTATTTACGTTGCTATCCATAAACATCGATCCTTTCGTTGCTTAAACGAAATTGCGGAGCGAATAACGCTATACTTTCGCCAATTTGTAAGCTTCATTGAAACTAACTGAATCGGAGGTAACAGTAACGGCTGCGTTGGCAACGCCCGGAAAGAGTACGAAAAATCCACAAAATTTCGAAACAAATAGCGTATTTCTGAAAAATTCGGCAGTGTAACATGTAACCTTCGAAGGAATAAGATAGTATAGAGCTTCATTCGTCGAATAAAGTAAAAACGAAAAAATCGGGCCATATTTGCGTTCTTTTATGTTTGAAGGAAGAATACCTTGCTAGTCAAGAAATGGATTCATACGTGTTATCTTATGGAAAAATGTTAATCCCCTATAATTGCAGCAATGATTATTCCCGGTTGACCAAACCTAGACCATTCACTAAGTTAGGGTGTAAGGAAGAATCGTGCCAAATTTGGTTAATCTAAGTTTTGCCGTTTAGGAGGAGTTCCATGAACAAACACACAAATACACAAACACACACTTCAAAATATATTATAGTAGATAGATTAGTTGCAAAGGAATTTGCCTCCAAGTATTGGAATTACATATAAAGTTCTGAGAAAAACTATTCGTCAGAAAAGTTATTAAGGAACCATAATTATTAAAATTTATAAAATATAATTCTTATATAAAGATCAGTAAAAACTAGATGATCAGTTCTATCGATGATATAACATTCATTTAACTGGCTATTATTATTATTAATAATTACGATGATAATAACAATAAAAATTCCTTTAACCCTGATAGAGGCTCATCTTGAATTTTCCACAATAATAACAATCAAAGCCATACAATATCCATTCCATTCCCTCCAAATGATATAATAGCGAATGAAGATTCGCCAAAATTATGGAAGAAACCCAGTGAATGTTTCAACATAGAAAATATCGCCGAATACAGACTTCTCATTGAACGGACACGAGATGCAAATGCCATCAAAATAAACAACCGTGATAAATATGTTTCCTTATTTACCTTTAAATCCGAAACGGCATAAAGAATTTCATTTTTAACTTCTATCGAAGCCGAAATAGATGATACGTGACCGATACTTAGGAATCCTCACATCACTCACGGCAACACGAACGACGTAGAGAGAGAGAGAGAGGGTGGGTGGAGAGAGAAGAGTTCTTTCAAGTGAAGAGTTCGAAGGGATGGGGAGGAAAGGAGGAGTGGTTGGATAGGAGGAGGGGGATAGATGTGGGAAAAGTCAACAAAAGGGAAGTAGGTGGAGGGAGAAGGTGGGATGAGGAAGGAGGGAGGGGTGGGAAGAGGAAGGAGGGAGGGGTAGGAGGAGGAAGGAGGGAGAAGGTGGGAGGTGGAAGGAGAGAGAAGGTGGGAGGATGAAGGTGGGAGGAGGAAGGAGGGAGAAGTTGGGAGGTGGAAAGAAAGAGAAGTTGGGAGGAGGAAGGAGGGAGAGGGTGGGAGGTGGAAGGAGAGAGAAGTTGGGAGGAGGAAGGAGAGAGAAGTTGGGAGGAGGAAGGAGGGAGGGGTAGGAGGAGGAAGGAGGGAGAAGGTGGGAGGTGGAAGGAGGGAGAGGGTGGGAGGTGGATGGAGAGTGAAGGTGGGAGGAGGAAGGAGAGAGAAGTAGGGAGGTGGAAGAGGGAGAGGGTGGGAGGTGGAAGGAGGGAGAAGTTGGGAGGTGGAAGGAGGGAGAAGGTGGGTGGAGGAAGGGGAGAGATGTTGGGAGGAGGTAGGAGGGAGAAGGTGGGAGGTGGAAGGAGGGAGAGGGTGGGAGGAGGAAGGAGGGAGGGGTAGGAGGAGGAAGGAGGGAGAAGGTGGGAGGTGGAAGGAGAGAGAAGTTGGGAGGTGGAAGGAAAGAGAAGTTGGGAGGTGGAAGGAGGGAGAAGTTGGGAGGTGGTAGGAGGGAGAGGGTGGAAGGAGGAAGGAGAGAGAAGTTGGGAGGTGGAAGGAAGGAGAGGGTGGGAGGTGGAAGGAGAGAGAATTTGGGAGGTGGAAGGAGAGAGAAGTTGGGAGGAGGAAGGAGGGAGGGGTGGGAGGTGGAAGGAAAGAGAAGTTGGGAGGTGGAAGGAAGGAGAGGGTGGGAGGTGGAAGGAGAGAGAATTTGGGAGGTGGAAGGAGAGAGAAGTTGGGAGGAGGAAGGAGGGAGGGGTGGGAGGTGGAAGGAAAGAGAAGTTGGGAGGAGGAAGGAGGGAGAGGGTGGGAGGTGGAAGGAAAGAGAAGTTGGGAGGTGGAAGGAAAGAGAAGTTGGGAGGTGGAAGGAGGGAGAAGTTGGGAGGTGGTAGGAGGGAGAGGGTGGAAGGAGGAAGGAGAGAGAAGTTGGGAGGTGGAAGGAAGGAGAGGGTGGGAGGTGGAAGGAGAGAGAATTTGGGAGGTGGAAGGAGAGAGAAGTTGGGAGGAGGAAGGAGGGAGGGGTGGGAGGTGGAAGGAAAGAGAAGTTGGGAGGTGGAAGGAAGGAGAGGGTGGGAGGTGGAAGGAGAGAGAATTTGGGAGGAGGAAGGACAGAGAAGTTGGGAGGTGGAAGGAGGGAGAAGGTGGGAGGTGGAAGGAGGGAGAAGTTGGGAGGTGGAAGGAGGGAGAAGGTGGGAGGAGGAACGAGAGAGAAGTTGGGAGGTGGGAAGAGGGAGAGGGTGAGATGTGAAAGGAGGGAGAAGTTGGGAGGTGGAAGGAGGGAGAAGGTGGGAGGGGAAAGGAGAGAGAAGGTGGGAGGAGGAAGGAGAGACAAGTTGGGAGGAGGAAGGAGAGAGAAGTTGGGAGGTGGAAGGACCGAGAAGTTGGGAGGTGGAAGGAAAGAGAAGTTGGGAGGAGGAAGGAGGGAGAGGGTGGGAGGTGGAAGGAAAGAAAAGTTGGGAGGTGGAAGGAAAGAGAAGTTGGGAGGTGGAAGGAGGGAGAAGTTGGGAGGTGGTAGGAGGGAGAAGGTGGGAGGTGGTAGGAGGGAGGGGGTGGAAGGAGGAATGAGAGAGAAGTTGGGAGGTGGAAGGACAGAGAAGTTGGGAGGAGGAAGGAGAGAGAAGTTGGGAGGTGGAAGGAGGGAGAGGGTGGGAGGTGGATGGAGAGTGAAGGTGGGAGGAGGAAGGAGAGAGAAGTAGGGAGGTGGAAGAGGGAGAGGGTGGGAGGTGGAAGGAAAGAGAAGTTGGGAGGTGGAAGGAAGGAGAGGGTGGGAGGTGGAAGGAGAGAGAATTTGGGAGGAGGAAGGACAGAGAAGTTGGGAGGTGGTAGGAGGGAGGGGGTGGAAGGAGGAATGAGAGAGAAGTTGGGAGGTGGAAGGACAGAGAAGTTGGGAGGAGGAAGGAGAGAGAAGTTGGGAGGTGGAAGGAGGGAGAGGGTGGGAGGTGGATGGAGAGTGAAGGTGGGAGGAGGAAGGAGAGAGAAGTAGGGAGGTGGAAGAGGGAGAGGGTGGGAGGTGGAAGGAGGGAGAAGTTGGGAGGTGGAAGGAGGGAGAAGGTGGGTGGAGGAAGGGGAGAGATGTTGGGAGGAGGTAGGAGGGAGAAGGTGGGAGGTGGAAGGAGAGAGAGGATAAGAGGTGGAAGGAGGGAGAGGGTGAGAGGTGGAAGGAGAGAGAGGATAAGAGGAGGGAGGAGGGAGAAGGTGGGAGGAGGAAGGTGGGAGAAGGTGGAAGGATGAAGGAGGGAGAAGGTGGAAGGAGGGAGAGGGTGAGAGGTGGAAGGATGGCGAGGGTGAGAGGTGGAAGGAGAGAGAAGGTTTGAGGAGGGAGAAGGTGGGAGGAGGAAGGTGGGAGGAGGAAGGTGGGAGGAGGAAGGTGGGAGAAGGTGGAAGGAGGGAGAGGGTGGGAGGCGGAAGGAGAGAGAGGGTGGGAGGTGGAAGGAGAGAGAAGTTGGGAGGAGGAAGGAGAGAGAAGTTGGGAGGAGGAAGGAGGGAGGGGTAGGAGGAGGAAGGAGGGAGAAGGTGGGAGGTGGAAGGAGAGAGAAGGTGGGAGGATGAAGGAGGAAGAAGGTGGGAGGAGGAAGGAGGGAGAAGTTGGGAGGTGGAAGGAAAGAGAAGTTGGGAGGAGGAAGGAGGGAGAGGGTGGGAGGTGGAAGGAGAGAGAAGTTGGGAGGTGGAAGGAAGGAGAGGGTGGGAGGTGGAAGGAGAGAGAAGTTGGGAGGAGGAAGGAGAGAGGGGTGGGAGGTGGAAGGAAAGAGAAGTTGGGAGGTGGAAGGAAGGAGAGGGTGGGAGGTGGAAGGAGAGAGAATTTGGGAGGAGGAAGGACAGAGAAGTTGGGAGGTGGAAGGAGGGAGAAGGTGGGAGGTGGAAGGAGGGAGAAGTTGGGAGGTGGAAGGAGGGAGAAGGTGGGAGGAGGAACGAGAGAGAAGTTGGGAGGTGGGAAGAGGGAGAGGGTGAGATGTGAAAGGAGGGAGAAGTTGGGAGGTGGAAGGAGGGAGAAGGTGGGAGGGGAAAGGAGAGAGAATGTGGGAGGAGGAAGGAGAGACAAGTTGGGAGGAGGAAGGAGAGAGAAGTTGGGAGGTGGAAGGACAGAGAAGTTGGGAGGTGGAAGGAGGGAGAGGGTGGGAGGTGGTAGGAGGGAGAGGGTGGAAGGAGGAAGGAGAGACAAGATGGGAGGTGGAAGGAGAGAGAAGTCGGGAGGTGGAAGGAGGGAGAGGGTGGAAGGAGGAAGGACAGAGAAGTTGGGAGGAGGAAGGAGAGAGAAGTTGGGAGGTGGTAGGAGGGAGGGGGTGGAAGGAGGAATGAGAGAGAAGTTGGGAGGTGGAAGGACAGAGAAGTTGGGAGGAGGAAGGAGAGAGAAGTTGGGAGGTGGAAGGAGGGAGAGGGTGGGAGGTGGATGGAGAGTGAAGGTGGGAGGAGGAAGGAGAGAGAAGTAGGGAGGTGGAAGAGGGAGAGGGTGGGAGGTGGAAGGAGGGAGAAGTTGGGAGGTGGAAGGAGGGAGAAGGTGGGAGGAGGAAGGGGAGAGATGTTGGGAGGAGGTAGGAGGGAGAAGGTGGGAGGTGGAAGGAGAGAGAGGATAAGAGGTGGAAGGAGGGAGAGGGTGAGAGGTGGAAGGAGAGAGAGGATAAGAGGAGGGAGGAGGGAGAAGGTGGGAGGAGGAAGGTGGGAGAAGGTGGAAGGATGAAGGAGGGAGAAGGTGGAAGGAGGGAGAGGGTGAGAGGTGGAAGGATGGCGAGGGTGAGAGGTGGAAGGAGAGAGAAGGTTTGCGGAGGGAGGAGGGAGAAGGTGGGAGGAGGAAGGTGGGAGGAGGAAGGTGGGAGGAGGAAGGTGGGAGAAGGTGGAAGGAGGGAGAGGGTGGGAGGCGGAAGGAGAGAGAGGGTGGGAGTTGGAAGGAGAGAGAAGTTGGGAGGAGGAAGGAGAGAGAAGGTGGGAGGATGAAGGAGGAATGAGGTGGGAGGAAGAAGGAGGGAGAAGGAGGAAGGAGGGAGAGGGTGAAAGTTGGAAGGAGGAAGAGGGTGGGAGTTGGAAGGAGAGAGAAGTTGGGAGGTGGAAGGAGACAGAGTTTGGGAGGTGGAAGGAGAGAGAAGTTGGGAGGAGGAAGGAGAGAGAAGTTGGGAGGTGGAAGGAGAGAGGAGGAGGGAGAAGGTGGGAGGAGAAAGGAGAGTGAAGTTGGGAGGTGGAAGGAGGGAGAAGGTGGGAGGTGGTAGGAGGGAGAGGGTGGAAGGAGGAAGGAGAGAGAAGTTGGGAGGTGGAAGGAAGGAGAGGGTGGGAGGTGGAAGGAGAGAGAATTTGGGAGGTGGAAGGAGAGAGAAGTTGGGAGGAGGAAGGAGGGAGGGGTGGGAGGTGGAAGGAAAGAGAAGTTGGGAGGTGGAAGGAAGGAGAGGGTGGGAGGTGGAAGGAGAGAGAATTTGGGAGGAGGAAGGACAGAGAAGTTGGGAGGTGGAAGGAGGGAGAAGGTGGGAGGTGGAAGGAGGGAGAAGTTGGGAGGTGGAAGGAGGGAGAAGGTGGGAGGAGGAACGAGAGAGAAGTTGGGAGGTGGGAAGAGGGAGAGGGTGAGATGTGAAAGGAGGGAGAAGTTGGGAGGTGGAAGGAGGGAGAAGGTGGGAGGGGAAAGGAGAGAGAAGGTGGGAGGAGGAAGGAGAGACAAGTTGGGAGGAGGAAGGAGAGAGAAGTTGGGAGGTGGAAGGACAGAGAAGTTGGGAGGTGGAAGGAGGGAGAGGGTGGGTGGTGGTAGGAGGGAGAGGGTGGAAGGAGGAAGGAGAGACAAGATGGGAGGTGGAAGGAGAGAGAAGTCGGGAGGTGGAAGGAGGGAGAGGGTGGGAGGTGGTAGGAGGGAGAGGGTGGAAGGAGGAAGGACAGAGAAGTTGGGAGGAGGAAGGAGAGAGAAGTTGGGAGGTGGTAGGAGGGAGGGGGTGGAAGGAGGAATGAGAGAGAAGTTGGGAGGTGGAAGGACAGAGAAGTTGGGAGGAGGAAGGAGAGAGAAGTTGGGAGGTGGAAGGAGGGAGAGGGTGGGAGGTGGATGGAGAGTGAAGGTGGGAGGAGGAAGGAGAGAGAAGTAGGGAGGAGGAAGGGGAGAGATGTTGGGAGGAGGTAGGAGGGAGAAGGTGGGAGGTGGAAGGAGAGAGAGGATAAGAGGTGGAAGGAGGGAGAGGGTGAGAGGTGGAAGGAGAGAGAGGATAAGAGGAGGGAGGAGGGAGAAGGTGGGAGGAGGAAGGTGGGAGAAGGTGGAAGGATGAAGGAGGGAGAAGGTGGAAGGAGGGAGAGGGTGAGAGGTGGAAGGATGGCGAGGGTGAGAGGTGGAAGGAGAGAGAAGGTTTGCGGAGGGAGGAGGGAGAAGGTGGGAGGAGGAAGGTGGGAGGAGGAAGGTGGGAGAAGGTGGAAGGAGGGAGAGGGTGGGAGGCGGAAGGAGAGAGAGGGTGGGAGTTGGAAGGAGAGAGAAGTTGGGAGGAGGAAGGAGAGAGAAGGTGGGAGGATGAAGGAGGAAGAAGGTGGGAGGAAGAAGGAGGGAGAAGGAGGAAGGAGGGAGAGGGTGAAAGTTGGAAGGAGGAAGAGGGTGGGAGTTGGAAGGAGAGAGAAGTTGGGAGGTGGAAGGAGACAGAGTTTGGGAGGTGGAAGGAGAGAGAAGTTGGGAGGAGGAAGGAGAGAGAAGTTGGGAGGTGGAAGGAGAGAGGAGGAGGGAGAAGGTGGGAGGAGAAAGGAGAGTGAAGTTGGGAGGCGGAAGGAGGGAGAGGGTGGGAGGTGGAAGGAGAGAGAAGTTGGGAGGTGGGAGGGAGAAGGTGGGAGGTGGAAGCAGGGAGAGGGTGGGAGGTGGAAGGAGAGAGAAGTTGGGAGGTGGAAGGAGGGAGGGGGTGGGGGGAGGGAGAAGGTGGGTGTTGAAGAAGGGAAAAGGTTGGAGGTGGAAAGAGGGAGAATGTGGGGGATGGAAGGAGGGTGATGGTTGGAGCCGAGGAGGGAGGTGAGGGTTGCCATGGATCTCCCTAGTTATGTACAGTGTCGGAGCCGCCTAGCTACATTATTGAATATCAGATATGTATTGACAGAGGGTTGATGCGCGGCCTGTGATCTTCCATTCTTTCTGGGGATAAAAAGTGGGTCCTTCGGCTTTCCTCCTCAGAGACCGCATCGAATGCCTCCTCCTCCGTTCATATTTGCTCCTTCATCCACCCTCCCACCGGCTCTCTCCCACCAACCCAACCCATCCCCGTTTCTTATATTCTCCAATAGTTCGAATTCGAGTGAAGTTTACATGTCAGAGAAGACTTGCCTCGACTGCTGCTTGCGAGTGTAAACTACATGTCCGAGATAAAATCTTTTGTAAATTTTTCGTTTTTTTTATAGGCGACAAACTCTGCATCTCCATTTTACTACTGCTGGGTGAAGATGAAGTTTCCTATGAGTTATAACAGCTTCTATACTGAGAGTACAATGAAACACACATAAATAAATATTTCTAACCACAGTAAAGTACTACGTAATTTTAATTTCTGCAATGTGAATAGTAAAATCCTCAGGAACTGTGTAAAGTAATTCCCCAAATTCCAATTACAACTATTAAATATGACTCCAATAATTTGTAGTAAGTTAGGTTGTAAATGGATGAAAACGTACAAAATATTTATTTTTAAAAACGTTTTTTAAATTTGCTCCATATTCTGTTTTCCAACTAAATTTCTCATAGTTTGAAGTTCTAGAAATTTAGATTTTTTTTCTTAATTCCTCATACAGTATAACCAGTTTAGGACAAACATCAAGAGAATACATAATTGATTTATAATAACGAAGTCGATATAACAAAAGACGTAGAACCAGGTTTGTGTGAGATATAGAGGAATAGAAAGACTCGGTCTTGTGGATAGCGACCTTGTTGGAGGAAGAAAAGAGAGAAATATTTACTTGGATGATAACAATAGATTACACGTCAGGTTACGTTGCTGAAAACTGCGACGGAAATCGAAGCGAAGAATAGAGGATTGACGAAAATCATATCTCTAGTTTCCTTAGACACAACACTAAATTGAGGGATAAAATTCACTGTTCCTGGGGTAACTACGCGAAATATTTGTATTAATAAAATGAAACAATGTTGTTTATCTCTCGAGCACTTACATATGAGCGAAACAACAAAAAAACGGAATAACGAAAAGCGTCAATATGTCGAATAAACGGATCACGAGGGAGGACGGAAGAATGAAACAATGTCGTTAATTAGAAACTGACGTATGAGCGGAATGAATAAAAGCGTAGGCTGCCTGTGTGCTGAAAATATGTCGATGTTCCATTTTAGAGAGTGAGTGCTAATCTGAACGAAACTTTCTGGAAAAATATCATCACAGACGCATTTTATAGCACAATGTTAACGAGACTTGCGCATCTCGAAATGAAGCCGCAAATGACCATTCTAAAAACTACCGTGAAATAGAAGATATCTCTAATGCGTACAAAAACTAACCATTTTCTAATATACCTCCACCGTTTAATAGGCTTTAGAATTAATTCGAATTTTCTCTCTCGTGTCTCATCAAGGATTTACAGATAAGGAAAATGGGAAGTTATTATCACGGATACCCATAATTGATTGTTTTTAAAATTTCTAGCGTCGATTCCCTTACACTTTCCACCATCGCCGTAATGACAAAAAATTAACTCGGACGTTAAAAACCAGTCTCACAGACGCATATCCACGCTCAAAGAGGCAACCAATCCTGTATCAGCGGGCTTTCTCTCTCCGAAGCAAATCCGAAGAAAAATGAACGCAATCTCAGTGTCTCCCATATTTTCTCGCAGAAATTCCGAATGTAGAGAGAGAGAGAGTCTCCTCCCTCCCCCATTACCCTCCCCCATTACCCTCCCCCATTACCCTCCCTCCTCACACCATTCGCCACGTACTACAACCTTATTTTCCAGCTCTCGTCTTAAAAGCAGCCATAGCCGTGCTCACACCATCCATCAAGAAGCGTATGCAAACATATTAATGCCGCTCCTTTCTCTCCGCACCCCCTCTCCTCGTACCACCCCCTCTCCCCCTCCCCCCTCGCAGCTACAACCTCCGCCTCAAACCTCATTTTATAATGGGGTTTACGGGGTTCGGTCGGGCGAAGAGACACAAACGCCTCCGACACGGCCTTAAGTGGCGAGAGTATTATTTGCCAGGTGACGGGCTAAGATTGGTGGGAGGGAGAGAGGGGGAAGAGGGGGAGGAAGAGAAGGAAGCAGGGTTATTGGGAAGAAAGAGGAGGAGCGAGTGAGAGGAGAAACAGGAAAGATCTGTCACACTTCACTTTGCTATACTCTTCCTCCGACCCGCCCACTTGTCACTTCGCCCTGGAAACAAAATATTTCTTCGCCGTCTTTGAATAGGCCCCTGCCATTCCTGGTGGCGCGAGAGAGAGAGGGGCGGAGGCGGGGAGGGGGGCGGAGTGATGGTAAAGGGGAGGATGGGGATGGAGGGGTGGAATTTGGGAGGGAGAGGATTTCGGGAGAGACAACTCGGCGCGATGATCCTTTTAATGATGTTTCGCAGCCCGCAAAAAGACACCTACCTCTCACTCTGCGCCCCTCCCTCCCTCTCCCCATTATCCTCTCTTTCCTCCATTTAAGACCTCATCCCAACCTCTCATCCTATCTCATCTCTCTCCCTCCCTCTCTCTCTCTGCTACATATATGTACTTCTAAATAACAACCAGCGAGGTGCTGGCCTTTAAAAGCTTCTCGTTCTTTCCAATCCTCGTCTTGCGTTAGGTATTTAGAATTATCTCTAAAAGAAAACATGAAATTTTATTAAGAGATTCTCTCCGGTTTCAGTTTTCTGCTTCGCATAAAGACGGCGGGCCTGATATTTAGGCAAATATAAGAAGAAACAAGTGAGGCAAGTGCTGCGAAATCAGATTATTATAAGGTGATTTTATTACAAAAAATAAATTTCTTCCGTTGCTCGTTGTATATAAACTTTCCGATAGTTTAAGTCCCGAGGATCTTTTGACGGGAAATGAATGAAAAAAGCAAATATAAAAACCTCTACACCGATTTACGTGCTTTTCTTATGGGGCAATAATAAATTATGTGTGGCATAATCAATAGACCCTCAAAATTGGAATTTTAACAATTTCGGATTGCCACATACTTATAGTTCACATATATAGTAACTTATCCTGGTTTCTCAAGGTTGAACCGTTTCAGTGATATCGCCTGCACAGTCGGACGGACGGACAGACAAAGTGAATATGTACATTACTGATTTGTAAAAAAATCGCTAAAAACAATCTGACTAATGATTAAGGAAAGAAACGTCCTCTGATTGGCTTGTGATTTCATTTGGAAAACTCATAAACAAAACGCGGAAGAATCAAGTTCTATGTCCTACGTTCGGACGTACGTATATACTAATTGTGAACATTTTAGCAATAGAAGTGGGAACCGATGTAAAAGAGATAAGTAGGCATATAGCAATTGTTGAATGTTTTGCCGGTTAGCTGTAGACTGTGAAAAGATAAAGAGAGGTGAATTTACTCATCTGAAATTAAAGAGAACGGAAATAGACAGCTACAATTTCAGGGAAATCTACTATTAGAAAACTATTTATCTAATCAGTTGAATCTGACAACGAAAATTATTGGATTTTATTTATGAAATAATAATAAAAAAATATAGTTGGCCGACGCGAAATATACGAATTGAATTGGGACCCTGTGACTTCAAGCGACGACCAGCGCTAGTAGGCTTTTCAGTCTAAATCACAAAGCACGGGAGGAGACAAACCCGGCTTCGGCATCGTAGCAGACTCTTAAGCAGCAATGGGACCAACGGCTTTGCGTTCCTTCCGAAGGACGGAGCGCTGATTTGCGTGTTCTCATCTTATTGTTAACCACGCAAATAGAGGGCCGGGAAATCCTTCGCATGATTCGCACCGGATATACTCACTGTCAGCGTAGCAGGCCACTACACCACGGCACCCCCGAAATATACAAAACCTGAACGGAAAGCGACTGTTAACAGGTATCGCGGATCTACCACGTAAATGGAAATGTGTCATATACGAGGAGAGTGACTACTTTGAGAACCTGCAACGTCCATTTCGTGTTTCCAAGCGAACAATTACTGAGAAAAACTTTTGGCGACTCCCTTAATTAATTAATGTACAGGTTTGCGGTGCTGTCGGAGGATAGCTCAACGAACACTGTGACCGTACCTACCCCACCTAAGAGGAGTCGGGTTGGGAAGGGAGGGTTGTTAGTGATAGGTAGCTCTAATGTCCGGCGTGTGATGGCGCCTTTGCTATCAAGGGCCCGCCGGGAGGGAGTGGTGCAGCGGGTGTTCTACAGGTGTATACCAGGAGGTACGGTGCCCCAGGTGACGAAGGTGGTTCGGGAAGAGGTCGTTGGCACGGGCTGCTCTAGTTCCTTTAGGGACTTAAACTCCGAGGTCGGTCGTGTCCGAGAGGAGTCTGGGGTTGATGTGCGTTTAACCATCTGCAGCATTGTCCCGCGGATTGACTGTGGCTCTGAGGTTTGGAGTAGGGTGGAGGGGCTAAACCGAAGGTTATGGTCTTTCTGTAGGGACATGGGGGTGGATTTCGTTGACCTTCGTCCGATTCTCGGATCGTGTGGGGCACCCCTAAATGGCTCGGGGGTTCATTACACGCCGGAGGCATCCCAGGGTGTAGCACGTAGGATCCTTGAGCATAGTAGGGCTTTTTTAGGCTAGAGAGCAGGGTAGAGTGTAGGCGTCTTAGGGGAATAGGTGTAAATGAGAGGGTAATAGAAAACAATAATACGAGAAATCCGGTCAATACCGCAAATAAATTAGAGTTACCGAGCGATGAAGGCGCTGACATCCGTGATGTCAATAGTGTTAACGTTTGGGATTTCGATAAAAATGGTGAAATAAAACGCGATCAGAAAGAAAATGCGATATCAACCAATTGGCGGAATAATAGTATGAAGAACGCATGTAGATGTATTCCTAGAACGATTACGAATGGTAAGGGTGAGGTTTATCTGAGAAGCCATAGTGAGAAATTAAATGTCGTCGTTTGAACTGCCGCAGCATCCGTAAGAAAATTGCCGATTTTGAGCATATTATTCGTAGTCTAGAAGCCGATGTCGTGATCGGTCCAGAGAGTTGGCTCACTGACGAGATTGCAAGTCAGGAGGTATTCCCTCAAGACTATAGAATTTTTAGAAAGGACCGTAGTATCCGGACGGGAGGTGGAGTATTTATAGCAGTCAGCAAGGCATACGAAAGTTTTCCACTACCGATTAATGACACCGAAATAGAAAGTGTTTGGTGTGGAGTTAGAGGAAGCGATTACTCTATAGCAAATATATGCGCATTTTATAGGCCTCCCAATGGAAGTTTAGAAATTATTCATAATCTCGAGAAACAAGTAGCAACGCTAATATCGAAAAATAAAGAGAGGGCCATTATAATAGGAGGAGATTTCAACTTTCCTTCAGTAGACTGGAATCATAATTGCTTTGATCCCGGTGGTAGAGAGCGTGAATCATGCGAAGCACTTATAGAAACCTTCGTTAAACACTCGTTGTGTCAGCTAGTAAGATGTCCCACGAGATCGAACAATATATTAGATTTACTCGTAACGAATTACCACGAGCGTATGAACAAGCTTTCCATAGAGGAAGGAATAAGCGATCATAATGCTGTGTACGTAGAATTTAAGCTAAAAGTGGAGAAACAGGTTAAGGCTAGAAGACACGTATATATGTACGCCAAAGGCGATTTCTCGAAATTTAGGTCTTTTTGACAGACAAAATTCCCTAATTTCTCCGAGGCATCTATCGACGCTAGTAATTATGGTGCGTGTTCAGGGATATGATGCGAGTGGGTACGGATAAATTCATTCCACATAAACTTAAACGTGATGGTGCGGAACCAAGATAGTAAACCAGAATGTTAGATGCGCTCTTAGACGGCAAAGAAAACTTCACGCTCGCTTAAATACCAATTCTTCAAAAGTCACAGAGGAACAGAGGTCAATGATACGGCATCAATACAGAGAGGCGCGGTCAAGAGCTAGAGTAACAATGCGAGAAGCATTTAATGATTACAAAAAGAAAGTTTTGCATAATAAATTGAAAGAAAATCCGAAAGCATTTTGGTCGTACGTTAGAGAGGTTCATGGTAGAGGCCCCACCATAGCGTCATTGAGAACGGAGGCAGGTGATGTAGTACACGATAGCGCGGAAAAAGCGAACTTGTTAAATGAACACTTTCAGAAAGCGTTTAATTCAGTGAGCAACGAATTTGAGGAACCAGCTTTGAATGATGAGGGAAATTCGATGGAAGATTTGATATTCTCGGAAACAGGTATCGCGCACCAGCTAGAGTCGATTAAGCAAAATAAGTCTCCCGGGCCGGAGGGCATACCCGCGCGTGTGTTGAAATCGCACCTTACTTGAAAATAATATTCGAAAAATCCGTTGCACATGGTACCGCTCCAAAAGACTGGAAGCTAGCATACGTAACGCCCATCCACAAAGGCGGTGATAAAGAGAACCCCGAAAATTATAGACCGATTTCCTTGACGTCATTATCGTGTAAGATTCTAGAACATATAATCGTTAGCTCTGTTCTGCGTTATTTAGATGGTCGTTCTTCGCTAAGCAAAAACCAACGCGGGTTTCGGAAAGGTAGGTCATGCGAAACGCAGCTCGCCCTGTTCGTAAACGATTTGTTACAATGCGGAGAGAAAAACACTCAGGTTGATGCCATTTTCATTGATTTTAAAAAAGCGTTCGACAATGTACCCCAAAATAAATTAATAGGTAAACTAGGAAAGTACGGCATAAACCCTAATATCGTGAGTTGGGTAAAAGACTTCCTCTCCAACAGAAAACAGATAGCAGTTATTGATGGGAAATCTTCATGCTCGGTAAAAGTCGCATCAGGTGTTCCACAGGGAAGTGTCATAGGCCCACTACTATTCCTGATATATATAAACGATATCTGCTCGGTAGTTCGCTGCAAAATAAGACTTTTCGCAGATGACACCGTTTTATATTATGAGATAACGAGTCAGGATGACCAAAAATCGCTCCAGGAAGATTTAAACGCCCTTTCAGCATGGTGTCAACATTGGAAAATCGAAGTTAGTCACAGCAAATGTTCCCTATTGAGTTTCTGGAAGAGTAAAAACAATGAATTACACTCGGAGTACAGAATTGATAGATTGAATATCCAATCTGCAGAGTACGTTAAATATTTAGGAGTCACCATTTGTCGTGATCTATCATGGAATATGCATATTCGAAGGATCGTAGGCGCAGCTAATAAGAAATTGGGCTTCGTAGGCAGAATAGTAAGAAGTAGCACAGAACAGGTACGAGAAACGTGTTATTTATCATTGGTCAGATCTCAGGTCGAATACGCTTCCAGCATATGGGATCCGTACGAAAAGGGACAAATACTTGAGTTAGAAAGAATCCAACGCAGAGCAGCCAGTTTCGTAAAGCAAAAATATGAGCAAAAATTAAGCGTCACATCACTCTTGAAGGAGTTGAATTGGATATCGCTAGAGGATCGCAGAATTAGCGCTAGGTTAAGGCTTCTGGAGAAATTTAGGTCGGAAGTTCTCTTAGAGGAGGTCTCAGGAATATTAGAGGCACCTACGTACATGGGCAGGCACGATCACGAGAATAAAATACGAGAGATGGACTGTAGGACCGAGCGATAACAGAGCTCGTTTTTCCCAAGGACCATACGGGATCATAACAGGAGAGTGATTCCCACGAGGGACGTTATTAGGTAGGTTTTGGTGTGCTGCAACTCTGCCACCCACCAGTCTGGTGATATGCAGGGTATCATGTAGATGTAGATGAATAGTTAAAAGAGGCCAGGAAATACGATTAAATTAATTTGGTTAAAGATAGAAAATGTTATGATGGACCTTGGAGCACTGTCGCATGCGGTTTCGACGGTTTGCGTTGAGTTTATTGCGACCAAATTCACCGCCGCGACGCAGAAGCTCGGTGCTTGAGGAATCGTGGAAAGCCTGTTCGTTCTCGGCTTCTTTTTTCGTAATACTTGTTATTTAGGAATTATTGCTAAGTACAATATGAAAATGGCATATATGGTGTACATAACCCAGTCAGGGGTGCAACTTTACAGGAAACAAACAAACGAACTATTCCTTATGTCTCGTAAAATATTAATATCGAAAATAACGTTAATTAAACTTGTAGAACTAATGAAATAGTTTTTTTCAGTACACCTTTATCATAGGAGTGGCCATTGTGTAGAAAATCCACCAAGAAAGTAGTCATTCGCTTTGCACTTTGAAATATTCTTCATGGATACGTAATTGTTTCTCACCGTAAGCAATCTTCACGGTAAGCTAAGTGAAAAAAATCTGCTATAATGAGGTGAATACTTTTAGTATCATTACTATGCGTGCAACACTTTGTAAGAGGGAAGGGAATTGATTACCTAAGGCAAAAAATTTGATGTGGCCAACACATGACTTTCTCCATATTTGGGGTATAGATATTTAAATTATTATGAATAGCATTATGAGGTAAAATTATTATTTCGTATCGTAAAAGAATACAGTCCTCCTTATTGCCGTAAATTACGTATATTTTGAATATGTTTACAGAATTCACCGCTACATAGTGGTGGCGCTGTATACTGGTATTAAGAAAAAGCAACATATCTCCGAAATGGATGGTTCTACGAAAATTTGTTTCAAACAAAACTCTGAAGAAATATTATTCTCTACAACTTTGGTCCTCACGAAGATTACCAGTAACGATGTTTTTAAGGAGATATTTGACGGAAACCGAAAAACCGATTATTTATAAATAATTCCTAAACAATAACTGCTACAGAAAATTGTTTCAAATAGAAGCTGTATGAAATTACATTCTCTATAATCTTTGTATAGAATTGTATATACAATAATGATGTTTTAACGGAGAAATATCGCAAAAACCGAATCGGATTTCGAATAAACCTCGACTTCCGGTTAACCGGTATTGTCCAAAAACTAATCAGTTCTTTTTGCTCATGTTAAAGTGTTTTATATAAAATTTGTTAACGATATGGCAAGTACCTTTAGAGTTAGAGCGCCCACAATCACATACATCCACACACACAGACATCACTCCGACAACAGTCTAAACGTGTTCTAGGGATCAAAATATCTAATAAACTATCGGTTTTTCGAAACAATCCTATCACATACACACAGACAATATCGAGAAAATAGTCAAAACGTGTTCTAGGGACCTCAAAACGTGTATATTCGTTGAAATCTCGAAGGCGAGTCTTTTCGTGATCATAATACCTTCCCATTACTTCGTATGGGAAAAGTAAAAAGAACATAAATAATACTACTACCTAACTCAGGTGAGTTAAGTTTAAAATAATGTTCGACTGATTGATCGCAACTGATTAGAAGAAAAATCGGTAAATATACAATAAACTTAATATTTCCTGTTATGCAGTTACGCAGTATTTAGTTATTATGCTAAAATTATGTAAATACGTTTATTAATGCGCAAACTTAGGGTGAGGAAGAAATTCTTAGTAGACAGACATAATCGGGTCGTGTTTCGCGATTTTATGGTGTTTATTTGTTCAAAGTATGTCGTTTAGTTTAAAACACTCAATCGCACGATATGCGCGCATTTGTGCTACACTGTACACTTTCCTAACTTTTTTACGTTTATTGAAAGGCATAATTATTGAAACGTACTTGCATTCTCTCTCAACCAACAATCTGCTAATGATCATTCCTTACCCATAACAATTCCTACTCAACATCTTCTTGAGGATAGATTTAAACCTTTTCCACGGTCTTTCCAACTCATCTATCTCAACGCGCAAGGCCTTGTTGCCCACTTCGACGAATTAAGGTCATTAATTCCTTTCCGAGACGTGGCTGAAGTCCTCTACTACAAGCTCTTCTGTAGATATTCTAGGCTTTAACCTCTTTCGCAATGATAGGATTGGAAAGGGTGGAGGGGGAGTAGGCGTTTACGTCCGTAAAGACCTTCCATGCAAAATAATCGCTACCAGCAATTCTCAATACTCCCGAAGACCTGAGTTTCTTGTCCTGGAAATAACCGTACACTCCAAGAAAATTTTACTAGGCACAGTCTACCGTCCTCCTAAAATAGGATATCTATCAGACATGGACGAGATTATCGCTACTTTAAGGAACGACTACGAGCACGTTATCATAACTGGAGATTTTAACGTCAATTTTAATTGAAACTCGCATGACGCCTCCTATCTGAAAAATTCCTTTACTCCTAATAATCTTATCGCTCTACCACTAATGCCAACTAACAATACTAAAAACTCAACCTATTGGATTGATCTCGCATTAACTGCTAATCCAGAGAAAGTTCTTACACATGGACAGCTACCTGCTCCAGGCATATCATCCCATGACCTCATCTTTTTAGCATACCCCTCAACTCACCTAAGTTCCGTTAAAAGACTATCACTCAACGCGATCTTAAAAATATCGACTTCAATAAATTGCTTGCTGATGCTACCCTTCTTCCATGGCATACTATAGAATATACCGAAGAAATTTATAATAAAATCGAAATGCTTAATACGTTTCTTTTATTCATACCGGATAAATATGCTCCTGTAAAAAATATTCGTGTCTCTAAACCTCGCGCTCCATGGATAACTACCGATTTAAAACAAATGATGGCACGACGCGATTCCATTTTCTGCCTATTCAAATTAAATAGATGCCCTATCACCTTCAATGCATATAAAAGCATTCGAAATAAAACTAAACAGAAAATTAGGAATGCTAAAGTTAAAATTGCTTATTCAATATCTTCCCTTAAAGAATCGCCTTCTACGTTATAGAAAACACGTAAGGACTCCTTACCCCAAAATATTTCCTTAGATTCTCTGAATGCGAACTTTTCTACTCCTCCCACAACTATTGAAGCAGAACTTAAACGCAAAGTCCTGGAAAGCGTCTACTTTAAAGCGAACGAGACCACCATGTATCAACCTTTTCACTATAAATTAGTTTCGCAATCGGACGAAATAAAAGCAATAAGTAGAATTAAGTCAAAAGCGCAGGGAGCAGATGGCACTCCGATCTTACTCATTAATAAACTACTTCATCTCATCCTACCTGTAATCACTAACATTTTTAACCACTCCTTACTCCATGGTAAATTTCTTTCACAATGGAAACGCGCTCTAATCCGTCCCATCCCAAAGAAAGCATTATCTAGTGATTATCGCCCCATCAGTTTTCTTCCCGTGCTATCTAAAGCTTTAGAGAGACTTGTGCACGAGCAAGTTACTCACTTCCTTGACACTAATCGTTTACTTGACTCCCTCCAATCAGGTTTTCGCAAATCACACAGCACTACCTCTGCCTTACTCAAAACCACAGGTGACATATGAAGATCTATGGATGACAGAAAATTATCAATATTAGTATTATTAGATTTCAGTAAATCCTTCGACTCAATAGACATGGACATTCTTTTAGCAAAACTACACTGCTTAAATTTCTCTAATGCGTCAATGAATTGGCTCTCTTCATACCTTACTGATCGATATCAGAAGGTCATTTCAAATGATTCTTCCTCTTCATGGCTAAGCATTACCCGAGGTGTCCCACAAGGCTCAATCCTAGGTCCTCTTTTATTTTCTCTGTATATTAATGACTGCTCCAATTCACTCACTCATTGTCGCCATCACCTATACGCGGATGACTTGCAAATCTATTTAAATACCAGTCCAATAAACCTATCTACCACCTTAGATAATATTAACCAAGACTTGGCGCAGCTTAAAATCTGGGGTCAAGATAACTTTCTTAATATCAATCCAAATAAATCTCAAGCAATTATTATAGGTTACCTCAAATTACTTGCGACAGCAAATCCTGCGGACATTGCTCCTCTGTCTATAAATGGCCCAACCATACCCTACTGTAAGTCAGTTACAAATCTTGGCATTATTATTAATGAAACTCTGACCTGGACGAATCATGTTATCAAATTATGTAAAACGGTAAATTCCTCTTTACACTCTCTAAGACCTCTTCAAAACGTTATACCGCAGTCCCTAGAAATTAAGTTAGTTACTTCTCTAATCGCCCCACATTTTGACTATTGTGACACTGTATACCAAGATCTATCAAAGGATCTTTCTCTTAAACTCCAGCGTGCCCATAATGCATGTGTTAGATTTATTTTTAATCTTACGAAGTCTGACCATATTTCGGAATATTTCTGCAAATTATCTCTTCTCTTTATTATATCAGATTCTAAAATCAAGTCTAACTGAATACCTTTCGACTGATTTCATTACTATCAACACTATGCATAACTGCAACACTAGAGGGTGCCAGAAGCTTTTGACTCCACTACACAGAACTGAAATATACAATAAATCATTCACTGTCACTGTATGCCGACTATGGAACTCTCTCTCTCTCATCTGAAATAAACAGCTCTTCTTTATCCCTATCTTCCTTCAAGCACACATACCGCAAACACCTTCTATGTCATTCCCGTCCGTAACTTTCTAACAAGCATCATTCTCTCTTGTAGGTCGTCTAAAGTCACAAATAATTATTTATAAATATCTTAAATATGTTAAATAACTGAATTAGTACATTTGTAAATTATATTTTTTATATTTGTGGTTACGTATTTGATAGCTTCTTATTTGTCTTTTAGCGTATTTTTTAAGCTTATTTTTTGTTTGTTAATTTGTCGTAAATTATTGTATGCATTCCTGTATCAGTATTATTGTTATTTTATGTATCTAGGGTTTTCGCAGGCATCCCCCTTCCCTTCGTGGGTATTTTCCTGCGTGGGGTTTTACTAGGTTCTTCCTAGGTTTTTCCCACAATTATCTAGTCTTTTCTCTTTTTTAGAAGTTTCCTGAATACGTATATTCACACTCGGTCATTGTTTTTATTGCGATTATTTTCATCTTGTTTTGACTATTTGAGCATATTGTCATGCAATCTATCTACATCTACATGATACCCTGCAAATCACCAGACTGGTGGTTGGCAGGGGGTGCAGCACACCAAGACCTACCTAATAACGTCCCTCGTGGGAATCACTCTCCTGTTATGATCCCGTATGGTCCTTGGGAAAAACGAGCTCTGACATCGCTTGGTCCTACAGTCGATCTCTCACATTTTATTCTCGTGATCGTGCCTGCCCATGTACGTAGGTGCCTCTAATATTCCTGAGACCTCCTCTGAGAGAACTTCCGACCTAAATTTCTCCAGAAGCCTTAACCTAGCGCTAATTCTGCGATCCTCTAGCGATATCCAATTCAATTTTGTAACGTAAAGTTAAATGGAAGAGGAGACCTTTTGGTCTCAATTTCGCCCTGAAAATAAAGACGTTTGTCTATCTATCTATCTCAATTTATTTCTTTCGGATGTAGACCAGTCCTATCGTCGAATTGCCTCTCAACCATAACAAAATTTAGTACATAATAACGAAATGAATGCCAGGACATTTTTATTATTTTTGACTAATAATAGGCGCTTTTCTTTGGCATATTTCGGCTACAACAACGTAATGAATTCTCAAGTATGAGCAGCGTTTCAAATGGCAAGAAATAAACTGTCTGTATGTAGTCTTAATGCTCAGAAGACGACGCTGAACAACGTTTACAAATAATATAAAGAAACATTTGTTCAGTTACTCGGCTCAATGAAAAGATAAACAGGCAATACAATATTAAGACTAAAAGGAAACAAAAGCCAGAAAACAAACATTTGTTGTCGCATGAGTTTCCGTATCGTTTGGCATGTGTTTCGTCCCTTTTTGTGACAATCCATCTCATCTGCTTTCCTCCTTTCAAAATCCACAATTCTACATGCGGTCGTGGACTGAATAGTTGCAGCGGCTGTATAAACTAAAAATTGAAATTAAAACATACGATACGGTAAAAATCGACATTGAAAGTGTCGGTACTTTACCTGTCAATTTAAATCATTGAATGTGAGAGGATATGTTAAAGATGGAAAAACAAATACATATATGCGTCAATTAACTACATGTGACCTAAAAAATACACTCTATTCTGCAAGCCATCCCTTTCGCTAAATCCTTATTTCTCTTTGAATCTAGATGTCATAATTCGTAAGATTATCATGATGACATTCTCAAATAAATTGTCCAAATTAAATCATCCAATGATTTACACATACTGTCAAAGAATTTCATTTGAACTCCAAATTAAGAATAATTGACGGAGCGAAAACGTAAAATCTTAAGCGATGAGATGTTTCCAAAGAGCAATGACAAAAATTTCGCTGTTTCCCCTTAACCTCTTCCATAACATTTTAAGTCCGTTCCACCGAACAAATAAACAAATAAACCCGAACCAACAGTTGAAAATTTCCATTGCCACTTTCCATAAAAAAGCCCAAAACTCCTACCGGCACCACCCCCTTCCCACTCCCCTACCTATTCTCCTCCTCCCCGCGGAATCTGCACATAAATTCTGGCGCACAAGAAAGGCTTTCCGGTCCATTTCACGAACCCTGGCCGTGCCGGGGATAACCTTTCATCTCGAGCCTGTGAAGTTTCGCAACTGTTCAAGTGGTAGAGGGCGGGGAAGGAAGAATGAAATGGGTGGGGGGAAGGATAAAGGGAAGGAGGGTTGATAGTGAGAAGCCGGGTCTATGGGGGGATTCACCAAGGGGTCAGGCGAGAATCACCACCCCCCCGCTCACACCCATGACCCTCCTTGACAGCCCCCCCCCCCCCCAATTGTGAGGGGCCATTGGGATATATGTGTGTCTGTGTGTGTGTGTGTATATATATATATATATATATATATATATATATATATATATATATATATATATATATATAAGCACACACACACAATATAAACACACATGCACACGAGTGTGTGAAAGGAAAAAGGCGAATCAACAGGGGAGGGGTGGGCAAAAGGGGAGGTTTTTTGTTTCAGGCGTACCCCAGGAAGTACAGGATGAGATAGGTGAAATAGTAGGAATGGGATGTAGGTAGCCATTCTTTCTCTCGTTCCCTCCCTCCCTCGAGGAGATCGATAAGATTTATAGGCCACATATTTATAACTGCTGTCGGGCGTATGAGGCTTTGGTGCTGGGAAATGGAGGGGAGCCTCGTGGAAGCCAGGTGCAGCTACAAATTTGGAGGGGAATCGGAGAGCTAGGGATTAAAGGGCATACTTATGTGATGCCGCAGAAAAAGATTTCATACTTTTCGCGATGACATTTCTCCGGGATTTCCATTGAGGAATCTATTAGTCACACGAACAAATTTCTGTGTACCTACATAAGAGACATATACTAGATCTATATAATATAGTAATTATAGCTATTCGATCTAGTTGATTTTTGAGCACCGAACCCACTTTATACCATTCGAGGCCTCTTTATAATGTATCAATATTCTATGATAAAAATTTTGAAAAAATCGAGGTCCGGCTTCCTCAAAGCTATTCTGCACAAATATTTGCCAATCTCGAGGTCATTAAGAATCGAATATTATATTCACATATCAAGCATACTCTTTTTTGTCCTAACACTATTACTAATACTCCCACTATTCTTTTAGCTTAGTAAAAATATTATATACGAAAGTAAATTTCAGGATAAAATCGCCGAAGAAAAAAATTATAGGAAACAATTTCTTATTCTTAAAATTAATATGTTCAAAACTTATAAAAAATGTTATGAACTGTTGTTTATATGTGATATAGGCATACGGATACAGAAGGTCCGATAGATGATCGAAATAAATATCTAAATTACTAATTTAGCCATGATACCAAAAGACGTTTTGAAAATGATACCTGAGCCAATATAAACAGATGTGTGAGACTATAGTCGGGTCGGTGAGAGTTAATCTCTGAGTAGTAGGCGGAGCTGGAGAGGAGGGAGTGGAATGGGCCTATCAGGACCATTTATGCAAGGCACTGTTAGCAGTTTTCAACTCTCACTTTCCCGCCTCCCGCAATTCTAAACATAGCAGTCAAAAACCCAAGGGAATTTCTCCCATTCTTCGTCTTACAAAGTAACGGGGTATTTTTCAGGAACGCACCAACAGCTTTAAACAAAGGATTCCTGTACTGTACATTTACTGCACGTAATACTACTATTTGTATTTCCTGAACTTTACCGCGTAGATTTTCCTTTTTGTTTGTGAATTTACAGTCCATTAATCTTCGGCCAGGTACATACCAGTTAATCCAATATAACATTGTTCATATGGGTTTTTAATAATCGCATAACGACGTTTCGCATAAGGACGCTTTTTCATGGAAGGAATTAACGTCGTTATGCGAGGGACTGCTGTATGTTTACTCATGCATCTTGTTAATCATCTAATGATATTCTTCTCTGAGAATGTAATACTGAGGTAATTTTTGTTTTAAGATGAACCGATAATTTGGTACGAGTGTTTAAATTGAGAAAATACGAAACTTGGTGACCGAGTCTAATAATATGGCCAACCACTGTATAATTATGAATAAAAAGAATATCAGTAAAATAATTGTTCATTAATTTAATCTTTATGACCAAACTAGCAGGAGTGCCCGTTGAATTTCAACGCATTTAGTGAATCTAAAACTTGGACCGTGTAACATGTAAGCATCGCAAGAATAAGATAAGACACAGTTATACCCATCGAATAAAGCTAAAATGAAGAAAACCGCTCCGCATTTTCCTATTTAGATGAATGAAGGAAGAATATCTTAGGAAAATAACGTATAAACTCCCTCCCCCTCCCTTCCACCCTCTCCTTCCCTTCTCCCCCTCCCTCCCTCTCTCTCCCTCCCATCTCTTCCTCTCCCTCCCATCTCTTCCTCTCCCCCCTCCCTCTCTCTCCCTCCCATCTCTTACTCTCCCCCCTCCATCTCTCCTCCTCCCTCTCTCCACCCCTTCCCTCTAATTCCCCCCCTCCATCTCCCCCCTCCGTTACCATCCGTCTCTCTCCCTCCCTATCTCGTATTAAAAGCATTCAAAGCGAACAAAATTACAAACATTCTCCTTTATATGTTAGATTAGAAGATAATTCAATTAAAAACAACAAATATTTCAATGAAATAAACAATTTAAACAACAATTCAACAAAAATTTGTACGTAAGATATGGAATGTTAGTAAATTTCTATACTTCAATAATGCCATAAATGCGAAAATTGTTTTACAGAAATAACTGATGAAAAATTTATATTTTTAAACCTATTTCAATTCGTTGCTGAGATATACTCAAAAAACCGAAATTTGAACCGGCCATTACATTAAGACCTTTCGACCCAGTGGACTGATTTTGTCCATTTTCAGCTAGAAAATGTATATCATCAAAACATTGATATTGGTCCAATGGTTGCTTAGAAATCCTCAAGAAACTGTGATTTTGACCGACCGATCCGTGACCTCCGGGGTCAAGATCCCTTGGGCCGATTAGAATTATATTCGGCACTGCAACTCCCATGATCAACCTGTAGCAGCTGTCAAAATTTCAAGCTCCTAATTTTATTCTCTGATGAGTTATGGCTGCCACAAACAGGCAGACAGACAGACATCCTCTTTTATTTATTAGATGTTTCATTAGAATGATCAAGTGATAGGTTAGAGTATTTCTAAACGGTTTAATCAGTTAAAGCAATGATTGATTAATTTTTTAAAACGAAGCATTAATCTCGAAAAATTAATCGTTCGATAAACTCGTCCTTGAAAAATTTCTCCTCAAAGAATAAATCTATACACCCATTTATGCTGCTCGAAAATTTACTATCCCACGCTTCTGGATCGGGGCGGTTACGAGTCAGTCGTGTGGAGGGGAGGGGCGTTCAAAGCGGCAACACTGCATCCCTTCCACTGAAACACTAAGAGATCAACTCTCGCCGGCCCGACTATAGGCAATACAAGTTTACAGTAAAAGGACGGACTGCAGTTGTATTGATAATGGTTTTTTTTGTAGCCTGTTTCTACATTCCAATATTTCTTTTAATTTTATAAACATATTTAAAAATATAAAATTATAAACTCTAGATCTTTTGGAAGTAGTTTTCAATAATGCAGCACAAATAATTGCCCAATGACAAAACACTTTGATTTTTAAATTTTATCAAATTGATTTTTCAGTCAAATAGCTCCGATATATGAAGACACTCGTGTAAGTAGTTATGGTATATCTTTTGGTCCCAATAAAAATAATTCGAAATGCACACGTTCGTTCGGCATCAATTCATTTTAGTAACGTAAACAAATCTATCGCTCACCTTCACTATTTAATGAATCTTGCAAAACGAATGAATTTCATCGTTATTATTATAATTTGGTGAATTAATAGCTGATTAAAGACAACTATAAAAATAAATACGTCCCGGTTTCAATGTCCCGGTTTTGCTTCCTCGGCATCCGGAGACCATGCCTGTACAAAAGTTAAACAAATAATTAGGCGTTCTTTGCAAGAAGTAAGAAAATGAACGCCTTATGGTCAGGTCGTGTCCGTCCGTCTGTCTGTTTCCGAAACTACCGAATGGATTTTCATGACGTTTGATGTGAAGGATTTTTAAAAAAAAGGAAACAGGAAAATTACATAAATGGTTGACGTAACCAAAGCAGGGGTGCCATCTTTCTATGAACAAAAAAATGAACTTTTCATCATATCACGTAGGAAAAATATTACTCATACTAAAAGGCTTCAAAATAAATTTATAGAATTAGTTATTTAATATGACTACATAATATGTAAATAGCACCTCTGCATATTTCATATCTTTTTTCAACTGAATGTGCCAAAAAAAGAGCGCGACGCGACTGTTTTTCCGACATTTTATAGATAAGTTAAGCGAATATATTTCAATATTCATTTTATCTCAATAAAATACTTAATCCTCTAAAGGTGTTTCATAGTGTATAATGCTTAACTACGTGTAAATTACACTGTAGAGGAGTAAATAAGCATATAAAGTATGCATTCCTATTCGTCAACAACTATGGGAGCGTTTGGAATCTTTATTAGAGTAATAATGTGCGAGATATCCAAACGTGATTTGTTTAAATATCTAATTGTCGTTAGATGATAGAAAAGTCAATGTATTTTATTGAAATTAATCTTTGGACTTAATTGGAAAGTGACTTTAGTTTTCTTCGCTCACTCAATCATTTTCTCTCAGCCATCTATAGACGAGTTGAGTCTCCTTTGTACAAATTTATAGAATGGCAAAATAATGCAGCCGGCTTGCCAATCCACTGCTGCATGTCTTCAGGGAGGAGGAACACCCGCTGCTGGCACTGACTTACTCTTTAAAAGAGCTTCACACTGCTTTAACAGTGACCTAATTTTTCCGTTATATTTTATCAATTAAGTTATCAAGTAGGCTACATTTTTTGCTTCGTATATATGGTTTATATGTTGTGAATACAGATTTAATGAAAAACATGCCTCTAAATCGCACCATTGAAACCGACCCTTAACCATGGTTGCTGTGTACTAGATACTAGATAGGTTCGTTCAGGGCTGCTACTAATAACACAAGTCCTGTTTAAAGAAACCGTCCTCCGCTAGGATTCGAATCTAGGCCTGCTGCGCGGAAGGCTGGGGACCGTTAAACGACTACCATAGGACGGATGTTTTTAAATATGCTTTCAAGGTATTTATACTGCTCGACCTTTTTCTAGCGGACCTACACAAATCCTTATATACTATGAGAATAAGTTAATACGAAAACATTTCTGTCCCATTTCTGTCTATTCTAGTGTAAACACGGACTTGCGAATAAATCCTCATTAACCTAATGGCGATTTATCTCTTGCGATGAAGCCTTACACGATGATATAAGTAAAATGCATTGCTTCCACGTAATTTTTTAAATTTTCTCTGCAGAGTAGTCCGATGTCTGTAAATCTGAGATAATTTTCACTTAGCACTTCATTGCAGACCGAAATACATTTATCATTATCCTTTGAGCCATAAAATTCCATTGGCTGCGAATCCAATTCCTGTTCCCTCTCGTAAATTAATGGACGACCACTCTTCGGGTCGATCAGTCATACACATTTCTCTTCGCTTAGATCGACTATTTACATTTTCTGCTACCAAAATACACAGAGATGGGCTGTGTGCCATAAATGTTCAATAGAAAAGAAAAATATAAATATCTGATACGTCTATACCAGGGGTTCAATTCCTAAACGTTAAGCATCCTCATGTAGTCTGGTAACACTATGTTAATCTATGACTGTTCAGTCGAAGGGCTACGCCTCCTTTGGCTATTTACGGACTTACGTGTGGCTCTCCAAACAAGCTCCTTCCCCCATTATAAAGCTCCTAGAACGTCACATTTGCTCGTGGATTCAATTACCGAAGGTTCAATCAATACGAATGTTGTTAAACATGAATTGATTATTTTAAATTAAGAACCGTCTATTTCTCCAATACTGCAGATGCTCTTATGTTGGTTCTATGCTCGACCGAAAAAAGTAGCTCTTCTCGTTCATTATGTTGCCGATCCCTGCTATAGTCTACGTTATCTCCCACATACTTACTTGCAGCAGAATTACAGTGACAAGAATGCCTCTGACGAGCCACGCGTTTGATGATTCTGGCGACACCTATATTCCACTGACGAAAGGAGCCCTTCCAAAAACAGTTCAAGAAATCAAAGTAATTACACCAAGAAATTAGAACGGAATGATCTCCGACCGAAAGAAAAGGAGAGAGAGAGAGATGGAATGGGGACAAACCTCTTTCTCTCTCTCGTAGTGGAGACGTCGTAAAGGACGAAGGTGCGATCCGAGGGCACGGAGGTGGACACGCAATTCGGACACCGTTGGCACACACGCACCTTGATGATCGACCCCATCAAGCCCCCCTATCCGCCTATAACTAATTCCGAAACGCCCAGATCCTCGGAATACAGAGTCGGAGCACGCAACGGCCGCGAACTTTGGCACACGGAAGCCCTTAAGTCCTTTGTTATCCGAAAGGTGGGGTTGCAGAGAGGGTAGAAGGGGTCCTTACATTAGACATGGTGAGGACGAGAGTGTAAGTTCTCCTCCCACGAAGGGAGCCGTTTGAAACGACTTTTCCGGAGTAATATCTATGGTGATCCTCTCTCTCTCTGTCTCTCTCTATGTCTCCTCTTACCTCCAGCCAAAGGAGCAAAATGGTAGGACGCATATGTGGAACAGCCAATAATGGGATCCTATCGATAGATGCCCCAATTACCGACGAATAGAATTTTCTTAACTTTCTATAAGATTTACAAAAGATATTATAACTTTCTTAAGTGATTTGCTTCTTACTTATCGATTTATATATAAACTACCAAAATTGCCCGGCGTTGCTCGGGATTGTTATAAATTGACATGATTGCAAATTAAGACAATTATTATAAATGAAAAACTATTTATATGTTTGGAAAAATTTTGGAAATTTTTTTCCATATTTTAATTTATAAAAATGTAGTGTTCCAAAATATTTTGAGGATTCTTAATTAAAATGAACATTGGATGCGGTTGATTCATTCGGCAATGCTTGATAGTAGATAATGTTCTTAGTTTTCCCTTTTGCTGCTAGTACAAATAGATTCACAACGGAAATCTTGGTTTGCAAATGCCAAAGGTATAGCATATTAGATCAATTCCCATTTAAAAGCATTGATCTCGTTGCCATGGTATTGAGCTTTCTCCATCGTTACAAACCTATAAAAATACCCTTTTCGTGATTAAAAACTAAATTTTACACTAAATCGGCTTAGATTCAAATTCTGACTTTGAAAAATATAGTTGATTCTTTTAGCTTAATACATGTTTTTGTCCCGAGTTCGTATCTTCGTTTTAAGTGATTAAAATTTGCAAAAGTATAAAATCCTGCACGTCAAGCAATTGATTTTTACGTCTCATCTTATGTAAAAATGTCAATCTCCTATATTATAATAGCACTGACTATACCCGTTTTCTAGTCTTATGAAGCTTGACCTTGAAAATCCTAGTTGTATGCTTACTGCTGCAGCCAATGAAAGCTCGAGAGACTGTCGATGGGGAGGGGAGAAAGTCAGTCGGTCTCTCGCCATCGTGCTGTTCACATCGCTCCGAGCTCGACTGTGTTGCCAGATCTACCGCGTTTACGCCTTAGCGTTCGCATGCTACTTTCTTCAAGAGCGGATATCTGGCAAGAGTGTACTACTTTCCGGCGCCTCTCGAAAACTTCAAATGGTGGTGGAAGGGAATTGGCTATTCGCTGCGCCACGGTCAAGCTTCATAAGATTAGAAAGAATGGGTATAATCCCGGTTGACCAAACTTTGACCATTCACTAATATAAGATGTAAGTAAGAGCCGTAGCAAATTCTGTTGTTCCAGGTCTTATAGTTTGGGCGTGCATAATGATACACACAAACTTTCGGAAATATATCTAATTGCAAGTAAGAAGATATAATATTATGACGGCGTCACAAGTGAAAAATAAATTGCAAATCGAATTTATAATGCCAAATATGAATTTTAAAAATTCAAGAATAAGCACTTTAAATTAAAATATAATTGGAAAAAGAACTTTGCTCAGGTCTCCGCAATGGCAACAAGAAGGATATGATAAACCAGATGGGCGTTTCGGTTACAATGCAGCCGTCTTCAGTGGTCATTCACCGAAAGCAGATTTTAAGAGAGTTCTTTAAAATTTATTATCAACGACTTGAGAAAGAAATTTTGTAGCGAAATCGCCATTTGTGTGTTTGAGGTTATTCAAAAAACAACTGGCACTCTATGCATGATATGTAATAGTATGTCCTAGGTATGTCTAGGCTTTATAAGTTGAGATAAGTTAACTTGAAAATTTAGATTATTAACAAAAGACTAAATCCTTAAGAAGAATATGCGTTAAATTTTATTTACACTTACATTCGATAAATGCTTGCAAAAGTTAAAACAAGATTGTCCGGTAATTTGAACAACTCCATTAAATTGAATGATTGTATAAAAAAATTACACCTCCTACGCTGAATTCCAGGCAACTCGGAAGAAAAACGTTGTGAACCCGAAATGGAAACGATAACATTTAAATTCTACCATTATAAAAATGTTATTCGATACTGAAGTTAATATTAATAGATCGATAGCAAAACGAATAAAAAAAACAGCTATAGGGAAAAACTGATTTAAATGTCACAATAAAACTATTAAAGTACTAATTCAAATTTTAATTAATAATGTAACATCTAAGAGAGGCGGTTATTAGTTATGAAATAGTTATAGATTTCGGTGACGTCTCAAAAGTAGCTAAAACATCATAATCGTAATCTCAACATCCTAATTTAAACTTTCTTTCACCTTAACAGAATGTGGAGAGGAGAAGAAATAAAGAGGATGAGAGCAGAGAAGAGGGGAGAGGGAGGGAGAGAGAGGTCATCAAGAAGTAGCTAGAGGCTGGGAAGGCGTCGGAAAAAGAAAGCAGGAGTGATGGCTGAGAACGCGAACACGTGGTCTTTCCCCCTTCGCCCTCCCACGCCGCCTCAGACTCCGCGAAAACTGCCTCCCACCCTCTTGCTCATTCGACCGCACCGCCGTCGCCCCAGTGGGTGGCTTGCTGGTCGCCCCACCTACGGCCATCCGAACACATCTCAACCCTCCTCTTATCACGAAATCCATTTTCCACCTCCAAATGTCCGACAACATCCCTCTCTTCCTCCCCTTCCCTCTCCTCTCTCGAACATCTCACCTCGCGATTGGGGGGGTTAAAATGCCCCCCCTCTCGCGTTCGCATCTTGCGAGACTCACTCCTAGATGGAGCGGACGCTCTCCCCAAGGGCTAACTTAATTACGCCTCTGGAGTGGCAGGGGAGCTGCGCACGCCAAGGCTGCCAACCGATTACCCCCATCTACATATTTTTTCCCTCTCCTATCTCACGCTTCCTTCCTCTTATCTTTCTTCACTTTCTGTCTTCTCTTATCCCGTCCTCCATTTCCCTTCTCCCTTTCTCTTTCACCACTTTTTATGCTCTCTCTTCAATTCTCCCATTGTATTTCTAATTGTATTTTCTCGACCTCAAAGCACGGTCGTCAGACTCGGCTTATGTTCCAAAGACGGTCATTCTTCTCCGTTCTCATTAAACGTACGTTCGCGTGCTTTCGAATGCCCTTTTAAACATTTCTATTTCCTCTAATAAACTGATTGGTTTCTTTAACGGCTCCAAAGGTCCTTGGTAGGAAAGCGTCCATTTCGGTAAAATGAAATGGGAACGTTTCGCTGGCGTCTAGGGTCCAGATACCGAGGAAGAAAAACCGGGACATACCTATTTTTATGGCTTGTGTCGACTAACTGGGGCCACATTTAAAACTGACCGCGAAACTGACCTCTCGACCGTCATTAACTCGGGTTAGAGGCCCATACCTTGAGACCCATCCTCAAATTCGAGCTCAGGTGTCTTTACCCTCTCAGCAGGGGGCACTAGCCGACCACGTCTTTTGCAATAAAATTTAAACTATTTTATTTTGTTAACTTAGTGCAATTGTGACTCAAGCAACATATTCGGGTGAATGCGCTGATCAAGAGCGTCTTTTTAACGGAATTCTACGATAAATAATAACATATTTACGCTCACATCTAATCTTGACGCCAAGGAATACCAACCTCTTAAGAGTTTTCGGACGGGATTGTAATAAAAGCAGACATTCGCGAGATGGTGCGGAGGGTGTAACACTTGGTTGCTATATGGTGTTAGATGGGAGAAAAGGAAAACCGCTCATAACTAAAAAGCTTTATAACCTTTTTCGATCAAACTTTCAGGAATCGCTTGACTATTCAACTTTTCAATTTGAAATTGCTAATCGTGTACATATCAGTCCTGGGTTTGACTTCAGGAGCATATCTTTTCTCCATTTGAATAATATGGGCAGAGCTGAAACGAAGCTAGGACTTTTTTCTTTACCATTTTCAAATATCTTAAAAATGAGATATCGACGCGGTATTTTCACAGTTATGCCGAAAAAAGTATGGAAATGTATTTCCATATCGTAGAAATTCAAATCTCATTCGAAAAAAGCAAAAAATTAGGTTTTAAAATATAGAAACTCTAAATGTGGCAGGTATGCTGAATATACATATTTTAAGGTGATGGCAAAAAAAATCTCGAAAGAAGTCTTGGGTTCGACTCCAAGGAAGGCATTTTCATTTCCCATAAGGTAACACGTAAAACTCAGATTTACGACGTGCAGACTTTCATTCTTTTTGGAATTATAATTAGAAAGAATAGGTATACAATCTTTAGATATAAACCATAGAGCAACCAAGCGTTACACCCTCCGCACTGTCTCGCGAATGTCTGCTTTCATTACAATCCCGTCCAAAACTCTTCAGAGGTTCGTATTCCTTGGGGTCAAGATTAGATGTGAGCGTAAACGTTAGAATTCCGTTAAAAAGACGCTCTCGATCAGCGCATTCACCCGAATATGTTGCTTGAGTCACAATTGCACTAAGTTAACACATAAAATACAGTAGAACCTCATAAATCCGGCACTCGAAAATCCGGAATTATAAAAAATCCGGCACTTTTTGAAAAGTGCACTTTTTAAAATTTTTGCCGCGGGTAGCCTAATCCACTATGGAACGATAAACGCACCTCTTCGCATCAAAATTCGCGAATTGTAGAACCAATTTGACGGCAGCAGTTACATTGTATGTGTGAGTGAGTCCAATTGTCAGCTGACCAATACATGTTGGTACGTGTCAGGGAATAGTTTCCACAGTCACATTGTATAACTTGTATACAGTCGCGTGTTCAGATTCGTAGCGATCGCATGTGTCTTTCATTAGTGTGATATTGCTCAAGTTCATATTGGAATGTCTTCAAAAAAAGCTGAAAACCCCTCCAGTAGTATTATGAAGCGTAAACATAAATCTCTTTCTATTGAACAAAAAGTAGATTTATTAAGAAAATTTGAAAAATGTGCTTCAGTTAAGAGACTTTGTGTAGAGTAGGCAGTTCTACTGCGTACGACTTGAAGAAACGAAAAAGTGAGCTGCTGACATTTTATGCAGACAGTGACATTCTAAGGCTGAAAAACATTAAACGATATCGAATGGTTTCGACAAAGAAGAAGTGAAGGTGTACCGGTATCAGGCCTATTGCTAATACAGCAAGCAAAGAAATTACACCACGATTTGAAAATCAATAAAGCTTTCGATTATTCGCAAGGTTGGCGTCATCGCTTCAAGCTTCGCCATGGAATACGAAAATTAGCAGTGTCTGGCGAAAAAATTAGTGCGGATTCGGATGCTGCCGAAACATTTGTAGAGGAGTTTACCAAGTTAATTTCGGATGAAAATCTTACTGCAGAGCAAATTTATATATTTGCTCTGCAGTAACGCGGACGAGACAGGATTATTTTGGCGATGTCTTCCTCGGAGCACACTTGCAGCCGCCGATGAGGATATGGCATTTGGAGTGAAGGAGTCAAAGGAGAGGCTGACGGTTCTTGCGTGCGCAAATGCAGCAGGTACGCACAAACTAGAGCTAACTGTAATTGGTAAAAGTGCACACCCACTTGCTTTAAAGAGTGTAAGGAATTTTCCTGCCAACTACCGTGCTAATAAACGTGCATGGATAACTTCTCAATTAATGTTGGATTGGTTTTTGAATTATTTTGCACCGGAGGCACGTGCTCATTGTAAATCTAAGGGACTAGGTGATGATTGTAAAATAATTCTGACATTAGATAACTGTCCTGCCCATCCTGATGCATCACTTTTGGTATTGGGTAACGTGCGTGTGGTTTATTTATCTCCAAATTGTACATCTATTATTCAACCTAAGGATCAGGGAATATTACGTTCACTAAAATGCTATTACAGACAGCAATTTATGCAGAAATTGCTTGTTGCTTGCAATAGAGGCCAAGGTGTTGATGGATTTAAAAAGGAATTTAACATTAAGGACTCGATTTGGACTCTAGCTAAAGCGTGGACCGATGTAACGGCCGCAACACTGAAAAATGCCTGGCATAATTTGTGGCCTGCAAGCATGTTTGAAGAATGTGATGAATCACCACCAGATTTTCTAGGTTTCAATGTCAGTGACAAAAAGACACTGGTGTCTGAAATTATGGAATTTGCTAAGGGATCGACGAATAACGCTTTCACGAAGGGTCTGGAAGAAGACGTTGAAAACTGGATGGAATTCGACTATGAAGTGCCTGTAGTGAATCAGCTAACTGACGGAGAAATAGTTAAAATGGTTTTGGAACCCGAACGTGAGAATTATGAAAAAAGTGAAAGTGACGATGATGACAATGCAGCTGCGAACAAGCCTTCAATAGACCGTTGCATAAAATTAGTCACTGATACAATATCGGCTTTAAAGCAGCGGTCATGCATCGAAAGAATTTTGGTCGTACGTGCGAGAAATGCGAGGAGGACAGTCCACAGTACCTCTTCTACGTACAGACAACGGTGAAAGTGTACACGATTCATTTACTAAGGCTAGTATGTTAAATCGGTTCTTTGAAAATTGCTTCACAATAGACAGCGGTGATTTCATTGATTTCCCTACTCGTATAGACTCAAATATGAGCGACATAGAAATATCCGAAAGCGGTATCGTCAAATTACTAAGTCAGGTCCACAAAAGAAAATCGCCAGGGCCTGAAGCCATACCTGCATTCATTATAAACTCGTTAGCAAACGAATTAGCTCCGTACCTTAAGATTCTATTCAGAAAATCTTTAGATGAGGGTGTAGTTCCTTTGATATGGAAAACAGCCCACGTTACACCAATACATAAAACGGGAAGTAAATTAAAAGTGGAAAACTACCGCCCTATATCGTTGACGTCAATCTTCTGTAAGGTTTTTGAGCACATTATCGGTAGCTCAATAATGCGATTTCTCGAAAGCAAAGAAGCGCTTAATAGAAACCAGCATGGTTTCCGGAGAGGCAGGTCATGCAAGACTCAGTTAGCTCTACTCACACAAGATATTGTGAAAGCAGCGGATAAAGGAATAGGAGTTGATGCAGTATTTTTAGACTTTAGGAAAGCCTTCGACACCGTTTCTCACGTGAAAATAGTGCAAAAATTAAGGGCTTATTCAATTAACGAGAAAATTGTAAATTGGATCGCCTCGTTTCTTTCCGATAGAACCCAGAGAGTAGTCCTCGATGGAGTTTCATCAGACGTCGTCAAAGTGACTTCCGGCGTGCCTCAGGGAAGTGTAATCGGACCTTTGTTATTCTTGATATATATAAATGATTTAGCGGATAATATAAAGTGTAAAGTTAGACTCTTCGCGGATGACACACTTGTGTATGGAGAAATCAACACAATACACGATCAGGAAATTTGCAAAAGGACCTTCAGGCTATCACGAAATGGTGTAAAGATTGGCAACTCGATCTGAATATAAAGAAATGCGCCGCAATGAACTTCACGCGCTCCACGAATTTCAACCGTTACCCGTACCAAATATCTGAACTAAAGCTAAAATACGTCAATAGCTACAAATACCTAGGAGTAATTCTCAGTAGCAATTTGTCTAGTAGAGAGCATATCAAATCCGTTATAGCATCCACAAACAGAATTCAAGGGCTTTCCTCTAGAGTCCTGCGGGGATGCCCCTCGAATGTGAAGGAAATCGCATACTTTTCCCTAATACGACCCGTCGTGGAATACTGTTGCGCCGTCTGGGACCCTTTCGAGGAGGGCCTAACTAGAGAGCTCGAAATGGTTCAGCGTAGAGCGGCTAGATTTGTAAAAGGAGAATATCGGTATGATGCGAGTGTATCAGAGTTATTGAGAGATCTGAAATGGCAGACGTTGAAGAGTAGAAGAATTGAATACAAGAGGAAACTATTTGAAAAATTTGAAAGTTCCGAATTCGTTGAAGACGTACGCGGCATAGTCTTCCCCATCGGTGTTAGTGAACGTAATGTTAGATCACAGTGCAGGAGAAAATATCTCGAAATTACCGCTAGAACAGAGAAATACTACCGATCCTTTTTCCCAGACGCGATAAGACAATCCAACAGAGGAATTAGCTAGACTTCACTTGGTGTTGTGACACCCCCTGCCAAACGCTTCTAGCGGCTTGCAGGGTATTTATGTAAATGTAAATGTAAATGTAAAATCACAGGATATGATGAATTTGTATCTAATTAAAGATACAGTTATTAAAGAAAGATCACTATGTATGAAGCAATCCGTGTGATATGTTCAAGACAATTTCGCAGAAAAACCTTCAAAAAGCTTCCAACGCTGAAATTTATGAGCCTTGCATTCCCGCAACTAAAGACGCTGTCTCGACCTTATCGTCTAGCCATCGAGTGTAGAAACGAGACGTGTAAATTGGTATTAAATTGGCATTAAATTTGCTATGACCTTATTCCAAATTCGTCCACTTTTTAATGATTCTTTCTTTTATAAGTTTTGGCGTAAATTTTGGATTTTAATGTTATGTATTTTATTTTTTTACATATAGGCCGTGAAATGGTATGAAGGTGCAGTGGCAAGAGGGTAAGGCGTCTATTATGATTTATTTAATATTTAGCATGTTTCTTTACATACATTTTGTGTATGTATTTCATATTTTAAAATATTCTGGCGTGATTTCTGATTAAATTTTGAAATACATTACATAGATTACAAAAAACTTTGTTTTATCCAGCATTAGGCCGATTTGCCCCTGGATACTTAGGCAACATTTTCAAAAAACCGGAATTTTCTAAAATCCGGCTCGCGCTAGGTCCCGAGGGTGCCGGATTTATGAGGTTCTACTGTAGTTTAAATTTTATTGCAAAAGACGTGGTCGGCTAGTGCCCCCCTGCTGAGAGGGTAAAGACACCTGAGCTCGGATTCGAGGATGGACCTGGAATTGGAGAACTCTGTCTCAAAGAGCCAACTTCCACTACCGATTAAAGACGCCGAAATAGAAACTGTTTGGTGTGGAGTTAGAGTAAGCGGTTACACTGTAGCAAATATATGCGCATTTTATAGGCCTCCCAATGCAAGTTTAGAAATGATTCATAATCTCGAGAAACAAGTAGCAACGCTAATATCGAAAAATAAAGAGATGGCCATTATAATAGGAGGAGATTTCAACTTACCTTCAGTAGACTGGAATCATAATTGCTTTGATCCCGGTGGTAGAGAGCGTGAATCATGCGAAGCACTTATAGAAACCTTCGTTAAACACTCGTTGTGTCAGCTAGTAAGATGTCCCACGAGATCGAACAATATATTAGATTTACTCGTAACGAATTACCACGAGCGTATGAACAAGCTTTCCATAGAGGAAGGAATAAGCGATCATAATGCTGTGTACGTAGAATTTAAGCTAAAAGTGGAGAAACAGGTTAAGGCTAGAAGACGCGTATATATGTACGCCAAAGGCGATTTCTCGAAATTTAGGTCTTTTTGACAGACAAAATTCCCTAATTTCTCCGAGGCATCTATCGACGCTAGTACAGAGGAATTATGGTGCGTGTTCAGGGATATGATGCGAGAGGGTACGGATAAATGCATTCCACATAAACTTAAACGTGATGGTGCGGAACCAAGATGGTACAACCAGAAAGTTAGATGCGCTCTTAGACGGCAAAGAAAACTTCACGCTCGCTTAAATACCAATTCTTCAAAAGTCACAGAGGAACAGAGGTCAATGATACGGCATCAATACAGAGAGGCGCGGTCAAGAGCTAGAGTAACAATGCGAGAAGCATTTAATGATTACAAAAAGAAAGTTTTGCATAATAAATTGAAAGAAAATCCGAAAGCATTTTGGTCGTACGTTAGAGAGGTTCATGGTAGAGGCCCCACCATAGCGTCATTGAGAACGGAGGCAGGTGATGTAGTACACGATAGCGCGGAAAAAGCGAACTTGTTAAATGAACACTTTCAGAAAGCGTTTAATTCAGTGAGCAACGAATTTGAGGAACCAGCTTTGAATGATGAGGGAAATTCGATGGAAGATTTGATATTCTCGGAAACAGGTATCGCGCACCAGCTAGAGTCGATTAAGCAAAATAAGTCTCCCGGGCCGGAGGGCATACCCGCGCGTGTGTTGAAATCGCACCTTACTTGAAAATAATATTCGAAAAATCCGTTGCACATGGTACCGCTCCAAAAGACTGGAAGCTAGCATACGTAACGCCCATCCACAAAGGCGGTGATAAAGAGAACCCCGAAAATTATAGACCGATTTCCTTGACGTCATTATCGTGTAAGATTCTAGAACATATAATCGTTAGCTCTGTTCTGCGTTATTTAGATGGTCGTTCTTCGCTAAGCAAAAACCAACGCGGGTTTCGGAAAGGTAGGTCATGCGAAACGCAGCTCGCCCTGTTCGTAAACGATTTGTTACAATGCGGAGAGAAAAACACTCAGGTTGATGCCATTTTCATTGATTTTAAAAAAGCGTTCGACAATGTACCCCAAAATAAATTAATAGGTAAACTAGGAAAGTACGGCATAAACCCTAATATCGTGAGTTGGGTAAAAGACTTCCTCTCCAACAGAAAACAGATAGTAGTTATTGATGGGAAATCTTCATGCTCGGTAAAAGTCGCATCAGGTGTTCCACAGGGAAGTGTCATAGGCCCACTACTATTCCTGATATATATAAACGATATCTGCTCGGTAGTTCGCTGCAAAATAAGACTTTTCGCAGATGACACCGTTTTATATTATGAGATAACGAGTCAGGATGACCAAAAATCGCTCCAGGAAGATTTAAACGCCCTTTCAGCATGGTGTCAACATTGGAAAATCGAAGTTAGTCACAGCAAATGTTCCCTATTGAGTTTCTGGAAGAGTAAAAACAATGAATTACACTCGGAGTACAGAATTGATAGATTGAATATCCAATCTGCAGAGTACGTAAATATTTAGGAGTCACCATTTGTCGTGATCTATCGTGGAATATGCATATTCGAAGGATCGTAGGCGCAGCTAATTAGAAATTGGGTTTCGTAGGCAGAATAGTAAGAAGTAGCACAGAACAGGTACGAGAAACGTGTTATTTATCATTAGTCAGATCTCAGGTCGAATACGCTTCCAGCATATGGGATCCGTACGAAAAGGGACAGATACTTGAGTTAGAAAGAATCCAACGCAGCGCAGCCGGATTCGTTAAGCAAAAATATGAACAAAAATTAAGCGTCACATCAGTCTTGAAGGAGTTGAATTGGATATCGCTAGAGGATCGCAGAATTAGCGCTAGGTTAAGGCTTCTGGAGAAATTTAGTTCGGAAGTTCTCTTAGAGGAGGTCTCAGGAATATTAGAGGCACCTACGTACATGGGCAGGCACGATCACGAGAATAAAATACGTTAGATCGACTGTAGGACCGAGCGATATCAGGGCTCGTTTTTTCCAAGGACCATACGGGATCATAACAGGAGAGTGATTCCCACGAGGGACGTTATTAGGTAGGTCTTGGTGTGCTGCACACCCTGCCACCCACCAGTCTGGTGATTTGCAGGGTATCATGTAGATGTACATATATCAGACTTATTATACTTTTAGATAAGCTAAAGATTTGACATTTGGCACGATTGTAGGTTTTTGATCACAACAGATGCAAAGAATTAGATATTGTAAAAGTTCGAAATTTTAGGGACTGTTTTGCCCCATATTTGCAGCACACGAACATAAAAATTATAATGCGCTTCTGGATGAGCTAAGGGATTCAAATTTGGTACAATTGTAGGTACACATTTGCTTACAGTCTGAACGAAAAACTCCGAAATTCCAAAACTTACTATTTTTAGGGGCTGTTTTACCCCATTATTGCCCCACACGAGGATAAATATTATAAGGCACTTCCAGATGAGCAAGAGACTTGAAATTTGGCGCGGTTAAATGTTTTTGGACAAATCCCAAGGAAAAAAGGTGAGATACTAAAATTTTCAAATATAAAAAATGTTTGCAGAAGCACTGTCTACTAAGTAGTGTGGGAAGTGCCCGTTTTCACACTTGAGATATGAGTTCAAAGGTGAGAATCGAGTTCCATTTGAGTACATGCATTAGTGTCTAATCTAAACAAATATTTTCTTGTAGTTTCTAATCTCCGAGTGCAGCCAAGAATGAAACAGGCGTGGAATTTTCAACAAATTTCATCTCTTCTGCTTCATCCTCTGCAGTTGTTGTTAACTAAGACAGGAGTGGGGAAACATTAGCCGTTGCGGTTTCTTAGGTGATCGAATTGGCAGGTGAAAATGCTTTGGAGGGCCACAATAGGCCCACATCGGAAGTTACTTGAGAGAATGCGAAGGTGTCTGTGAAAGTTGATAATTATAATATTTTAGAGTCTAAACTTCATAATAAAAAATTTTCCGACCCTAATTATAAAAAAATACGAAACTGTGCTACATTAAATGGTTCGCTTTCATAATGACATCGCGGGCCGTATAAAGTGCTCCCGCGAGCCTGGTGTGGCCCGCAGGCTGTAGCCTAGGGTGATTCATTTTAGAAGAAGTTCTGAAATGTCATGGCGCCAACCCGGAAATCGGTTCCTTTTCAGAAAAAAATAATTTTGAAAAAAACCGGAGCGAGATCGGACAATATTTAGAACTCGCGCATCCAGCCCGAAGTTTTCGGTATTTGGATATTGTGTTTTACTTAAAATGAGCCGTAGATCCGAAACAACACGTTTCAGGGGAAACTTCTTTTGACACTTTTTAATAGGCACATCGCACCCTTTGGTTTGAGCCCGATCCCGACTTTCTACGGCCATTTTGAATTGCAATTGCTGAAGAGGTATGTCATGATACAGTAAGAACATCTGCCAGTATAAGCTTATCTTCAAGTACAGTTACTAGGCGAGTCGAGGATTTAGGATTAGATATGTGTTTTCAGCTTAAAGAAAAGGCAAGTAATTTTACTAATTTTTTACTGACAATTGATGAAAGCGAATATGTGAGCCATACTGCTCAGTTACTTATTTTCATTCGTGGAATTAATCAGAATTTTGAAGTAACCGAAGAATTAGCAGAATTGAAGAGTTTGAAGGGCACTACAACCGATGAAAATATATTTTTGAGTGTATCGGAAACAATTGATGAACTAGAATTGAATTGGGAAATGCTTACTTGTGTGATTACAGATGGTGCGAAAAATATGATCGGTTCTAATATCGGATTAATTGGACGCATTAACAAATTGTTTGAAAGTAAAAGTATCCAGAAACCAACGCAGTTACATTGCATCATTCATCAACAGTCGCTATGTGGAAAATTTTTTGATTTAAAGTCTGTAATGTCTACTGTCCTTTCTACAGTAAATGATATAAGAAAAACTGGATTGAATCATCGTCAATTTAAAAGAAGATATTGAATCTGAATATCGGAGCTGCAAACCGAACTGAACCGCAGTCATTTTGCTGAACCGCGAACCGAACCGAAACCACTGATTCATTTTTCAATGAACTGAAAACCGAACCGTAATTTTTTGCAAAAGTGGTTCGGTTTCGGTTCGATCTCAATCCACAAAGTACGGACCAACGAAAAGACCAGGAATTTCCATTGGAAAAACCAGCGGGTTTGCTTCAAAGGAAAGAGTGCCTAACTCTTTCCTCTCTGATACTATTGTTATCCACATAAAAATCATGTTAGGATCAAAAATACCATTTTTTAATATAAATAAATGAAGATGACGAGATTGTAATATATTTAAAATATAAATTTTTCCTTTCTTTAAATAAATTCTTCTTTCATTTAAAATAATAATGACTGCTGATTGATTTACTTACAGATTGATACTGAATGTGTAATGTTTATATTGGATAAATTATTTCTGGATAGTATTTAAAATAATTAATGTAGTTGAACCGAACCGCAAACCGAACCGAACCACTTGTCAAAATCCCGTCTGAACCGAACCACTTCCAAAAATTTAGAACCGAACCACTTCCAAATTTTGAAGTGGTTTGCAGCTCTGCTGAATATGATTTGCTGTACCACAGTGAAGTACGGTGGTTAAGTCGAGGCAAAGTGTTGAAACGTTTTTTTGAACTTCGAAATGAAATTGACATATTTATGAGGGAAAAACTGAAACCCGTACCAGAAATTTCTGATCCTGCTTGGTTGTGGAAGCTTGCATTTTTAACCGATATAACTGAACATCTCAATTGTCTCAATGTAAAACTACAAGGAAATGGAAAACTACTGCATGAACTATTTTCTGATCTTAAGTCATTCCACATGAAACTGGAACTTTTCAAGAAACAGATAGAACAAAATATTTTCTCACATTTTCTGTGCTGTGATTATTTGTGGAAAAATATGTCGACTAAACTTAATTTTTGAGTCAAACTTTGTGTTGACAAAATTATTTTGTTACAAAATGAACTAAACAACCGCTTTAATGATTTTTATGAAAATGAAAAATTCTTTATTTTGTTTCAAAATCCCTTTGGTGTTGTTGGTGACGTTGACGCAAATATGCAACTAGAGTTAACAGATTTGCAAACGGATGTTACACTGAAATCACTATTTAAAAATGAAAATTTTATTAAGTTCTATTCTTTGTTGCCAGAAAGTAATTATAGCAATATTAAGAATTTTGCAAGAAAAATGATCTCCATGTTTGGAAGCACTTATATTTGTGAGCAGACATTCTCCAGAATGAAATATATTAAATCGAAAAATCGCACAACTGATAATCATTTGAAAGATTTTTTAAAAAATTGGTGTTTCGAACCTGACACCAAATATTGATAAAGTAATTCAAACATCAACAAAGCAGGCGCATTGTTCACATTAGTACTTTTTAATATTCATGTCATTGGTTAACCTTGATTTTTGAGGTATTCTTTAGTTTAACTAAAAATTCTTACATTTATTTGTGCTTAATTATTGTGGGTATATATTTCTGACTTCCTTGGCTCCCATTATTTTCTTAAGAAAAAACTAAACTTTATTCATGTTTAATTACAGTGTTTCATGCATAACTATAGTTATGTTATATATGTAAATAAAGAAAAAAATGTTTTTGTTTTTTTATTGTCTATTTCCTTACGAAACAACCTTCACCTATCCATGTTTAATTATTGTTGCGCATATTTAGCCGACATCTTCGCATTCTATTATTTCCTTAAGAATAAAAATTCTTCCATTTATTCATATTTAACTATAGTTATATAATTATAGGAAAAATATAATAGATACCTTTTTACGTCTGGTCCGCCTAGCACTTTCAGTATCCTTATGTGGCCGTCTCAAAAAGTTTGGGGACCCCTGCCCTACGCACAAGTCCATATTTATTACGTTTCGCAATTTAAAGACAATCGACGAGGAAAAACTGACAGACGACGTCGTTAAAATCCTTTGGAAATCTATGGAATTCTTAAATGACTTAGACGAAAAAGTAGAAACCTTAAATGCCCACATATATTTTCTACTAGACAAACACGCTCCTCTCGAAACAATCCGGGTTTCTAAACCACATGCACCTTGGCTCACGACAGATATTAAATCCCTTATGTCGAAACGTGATGCGCCCTTCCGCTCCTTCAAGAAATCAAAAACTCCAGGTGCACTCCAACGTTACAAAGCACTAAGAAACTATACAAAACAACGTATTAGGAACTCAAAAATAAAATATACACACTAGATACTCAAACAGTCACAAGCTTCGATATGGAAAAATCTAAGGCATTTAGGTATTGGCAAATCTAAGGAAAGCACTCTACCCATAGACATATCCGTCGCAGGGTCGGCTTGAGACGGTAAGCAAGAGAGGCAGCCGCCTCGGGGCGCACAGGCAAGGCAAGGGGGCGGCGGCGGCGCCAAGTCCTTACCGGGAAATTCAACTCGTGTAGGATTCCGCCTAAGCACAACCGCCGCAAGAGGGCCGCCCGAAGGAGACCGCTATTAACCTTTATCTACCGAACAGCACGCCGCGGCGCGCCAGTGTGCCAGCAAATATATGAGGCTATCTGCCGAACGGGCCACCGGTGGCACGTTTACTTACGGCGCTGCTCACCGACGTCGTTTTTGTCATAAAATCGAAATGGATAGGTGACAGGAAATACCAGACACCCATCTTATCCTTCTCCTATCCTGAAGCTGAAGGTCTAACCTTCTACTACTATCGTTATTTTTCGATCACTTCAACCACTATCGCGATGTCAAATATCACCCGATTTTTCAAAATTGAAACAAATTGAAAATTTTAATTTTTGGGTTTCAATTTACGGTCATTCATTATAACAGACACTCGAAAATGTGAGAAAGTTCCATTTACAGAAAAACGAATACAAATGTATGCTGCAAAAAAGGAAAACTGAAAAAACTCAAAAGTGACTATGAGTTTATAATATTTTTTTTCATGCCCTGAAAATTCTTGTTTTCTTCTTCAACCTTCCAGGTTCCTACTGCAATAGAATTAGGAATCTACTGAATAATTTAAAAAAATATTGGTTCTAAACTAAAAAAATGACGATGATGTTTTCCAACCATATTCCCACACTCGCATTTCAGTTTATTTCACTCTCATGATCAAAATTCGGTTGTGGCACTTGCTCTTCTTCTTCGGATAGCCTTACGGATTTTGTTAACCTTTCCTGTAACAGTACCATCTGCAGGAAGATCATTTTCCAAGTTAAAAATCATAAAAAATTACGTACAACAATGACATGATCGTTTAACTGTTCTATCAATGATGTCCATAAAGAGTGATATTATGGAATCCTTGAAATATGAAGACGTAATTGATGTGACAATATGTTAACAAAATAATCCAAAAAGGCAATGCATTTCCCTCGGCGATGAATTTTCCGGCTGTGAATTTTTCGTGGCAGTGATTTTTTCGGCGGTGAATTGCTGGCGGTGAATTTTCCAAATACCATAATTGATGAATTTGCAAAAATAAAATGCCGAAGAATGCATTTTCAATAAAGAACCTATATATGAGCAATGAAAGACTGGTTTTTATAGATCAGTATTTTAAATTTAAATTCCTGATAATTGTAAGGAGATTGCATTTATCTTTTATTTTTACTATGATTATATTCTTGTCAGAATTTTGATGTTATATTCTTAATATGTATTACTTAGATTTATATTTTTCCATAAAATACTTGTATTTATCACGTAAATAAAAATAACCTACAATATATTTTCTGAAATTAAAAAAATCCTTATATAATCTGTAAACATCAAATTCCTAGATAATGCTGAATTGGTGACCCACAAAGCTAGCGGGACGGATGGAGGCGGCGGCAATATCTTTCCCGCCTCAGGGCAGCCAAAAGTCTCAACAATGATTCTTTTCTTCCAAGCAAGAATCACTAACTGCAGTGTTGTTTGCACGTGCCTCCTTGGACCAAACAGAAATGGCCATCTCCCACTCCTATAGTGGCGAATGATTCGAATATTTCCTTTGTTTAAAGAGGGTGCATACTGCATATAACTCTTTTCTATTGCCTCGCGATTCATCACTATCGTGTTTAACGCCGACAGGCTGTCCTAAGCATGACGCTATTTGAATGAGTATTCCCATATTCGCATCGACCTCCGCCAAAATAATCTATCTTCTCGCTTACATCCAATGATTTTAAAAAAATACTGGTAATAAACTTGTTGAATAAGCTCTTATAAAGCAGCGATAATACGCTGCAGACGAATGAGCAATTTAATGCTATAACCATCTGCAAACAACCGTTGCTGCTCTCTGTGTATAGGAAAGAGCAGTGAGGCCTAACATTTTCTATCCTAATGCAACAAAAAAACTTCAAAAAATCTTCTCCGAATAGGATTACACACAGTTTTTGTTAATGAAAATAAATTATCAAATCTCGTTAAAAACCCCAAAGACAGCATACATCCCCATAAGAAATCAGGCATATACCAAATCATATGTGAATAGTGTGACAAAATTTATATTGGACAAACGAAAAGGAAATTAGAAACACGTTTCAAAGAACACTTAGCCCATTACAGAAACAACAGAATAGACAAGTCCAGTGTGGCATCACATATTAACATCTGCCATCATCCTATCACAACCGAAAATTTAAAACTTCTAAAAACGGTCATCAACGACAACAAATTAGATGTCCATGAAAGCATTTACATAAACCAAAACAAGATAATGAATAACGACCCTGGTCCCATCCCCCACTCTCCCTTATTTCAGTTAACGACCAATATACCTTTCCCTTTCCCCTCCCCCACTTCTCTAACGGTCAACAATAGTATAAATACTCCTTCCAACCCTACACACTTTGACATTGCTGAAGATGACAGCGTTGCTGTCGAAACGCGCGTCCTCGTTGATTCTTCGAGTCTTCTGTGCCCTGCCACCTAAGTACCGCCTTTACGGTGATTTGGAGTTATTATTTCCAACTAGCATAAGTCCCCGTTGAATTTCAACGGGTTTAATGAATCTAAATTTGCGTCAATGCAACGTAAAAATCGCAAGAATAACATTGTGCACTGTTTTAACCATCGAATATTTCTATATTATAAGTCTGTTTTAATTAATTAACTAAAATCTCACAGAAATTCCTTGTGAATAAAACAGTACCTTTCTTTCTACTAAAATAGCCATTGTTATTAGTTTTAAATTGATTATAGCATTAGGATTTCAATTTCATTAAATAAGCAGAATTCCGGTTCCAAAAAATTGGTTCAATCTTCAATTGCCTCTGATAATACTTTAAATAGATTTTGGAACATAATGTACCTCAATATCGTTTATTGTCTGCTCAGCACTCTTGCCTTCTCATTTTCCGAAACAACCACTTTCACCAGTTTTAAAAGGATTTCAAACTTAGAAGAGAACTTGATTCAATTCAGTTAAAATAACCACATAACAAACTTCTTATTCCAAAGAAAATCCTTTTATAATATGCAATATTAACCTAGAATTCATTCATTCTGAAAAGTGAATAGAAGTGCCATTTAGGTACATATATTTCTTTCAACTAAAATAGCCACTCTTAATAGATTTTAATGGATTAATGCATCAGCATTTCAATTTCATGAAATAAGCAGAATTCCGGTAACAAAAAAATTTCTTCAATCTTCAATTGCCTCTGATAATACTTTAAATAGATTTTGGAATAAAATGTACCTTAATATCGTTTAGCGTCCGCTCACCACTCTGGACTTCTCAGTTCCGAAACAACAACTTTCAATAGTTTTAAATTGATTTTTGCTTTGAAATGGTACTTTCCTGTTAACGGAAATACCTCAAAAAATAAACACACATTGTTGTGATATGTTGTGATATTTTGTTTGTTAACAATGCGTAACAAATCTTGTTAAGATATTTACGTTGATCCCTTATTGATGAATTTGTGGAGCTTGCCGAGGAGTGAAGAAGAAGCTGTATCTTTCCTTCAAGACCATGGTATTTTATCTAAAGGGAGAATGTGCAAGAAGGTTCATATTATGAAACTTTACTTCTGCAACAGAATATTTTGGAAATGCAACGCGAAAGCCTGTCAGCAGAAGATCTCATGTGGCGATAACATAACAAAGAAATCGACATATTTCCAGCTATTTTAAATGCCATAAAGACATATTGGCCCCTTATTAACATAAATTTAGATTGTATTAGTAATTATGTTTCTTTTATTAATAAATAAGTTTCAAAAAAGTGTGATTTTTATGTAATTCCCCCGTTGTTACGCATTGTTAACAAACAAATACGTCGTAACATATCACAACAATACGTGTTTATTTTTTGAGGTATTCCCGTTAACAGGAAAGTACCCTAAATACTTGAGTCAATTCAGTACAACTTCCACTTTACATACTGTAAATTCCAAAGTAACTCCTTTTATAATAGGTAATGCTAGCCTAAAATTAATTAATTCTGTAAAGTGAATAAATAAAGTTCTTTCTTTAAGCTATAATAGCCACTGTTATTAGATTTAAATCGATTATAAGCCTTAGAACTTACTCTGTATTAAATAAGCACCAAAATTCCTTTTATAAAAACAAATCAATTCATTAAAAGGTCCACTGTTGTTTCTTCGAAAATTGCCTGTTAACAGTTTTAAATGTCCTTTTAATTTTAATTGAATTTTAATTTATATTCGTTTCCAAACTTCGGCCATTGTTACGAAATTAATTCGAGGAATAACAATATAAATTCGTAAGCACGTATGGTTTACAAAGAATTTAATCTAAGAATGCTTTTTATTTCCAATTTTTCTAAAATGACACTGTTGATACTTAAAATTTTTTATATTTACGTTAATATACTTATTTCCCGCAAAACACGCTAATCTCTCCCCTTCCTTCCTTCCTCTCTCTCTCTCTCATATTGAAGCTAACAATGATAATGGTCGACAGCAACATCACGTTAAAATGGCGAGATTTCCACAAAATATGCAAATTAAACGTTTAACATGGAATATTTCGAACTGTGGGAGAAAAAAGACGAACGGAATAAGAAACTTTATAACTTTTTCTTCAAAATGGTTCAAATCCGAAGGTCGTCTGTTAATTTCTTCTAATTTTAATTTCCAAATGAATAAAAGACTGCACGTCGAAAAATCGCGTTTTACATGTTAAGTAATGGGAAATGGAAATGCCTCTCTTGGAGACGAACCAAGGAACGTTTTCGCGATTTAAATTTGTCATTCTCTGCAGAAGTGTTAATCAAGCATCCCTACCAAATTTCGAATTTCTATCATTATTATTTCTCGAGTTATTAGCGTTTGCATAGCGTGACCAACCAACCAACGGATGACGGTTATTATTATATTAAATTCTAACCTTTTTTATTGTCGGACCGTATCGGTGGTTGCGAGTCCTTTGCTTTGGAAGTTGCCAATTCTTCTTCGGGCAGGATAGACTTTAAACCGCAAGTTACTTATGTATTCTGGTGTCATTTAAGTGAAAATTAAGTAGAATAGGGTTTTTACGGTAAAAATTCAAATATTAAAAGTATTATTATAAAAATTTTCATAAAAATGTATGAATTTGTATGTTAAATTTTTCGGATTGCTTTTACATTATGGACGCACGGCACAAAAATCCTTCGCGAGCCGTAGGCACTGCGCTAGAGGGTATGTCATGACACTGTATGTCTCTCAGCCAACAAAACGGAATTTTGGGGTAAAGATAGTCCTTTTAAGTACAAATGTCCAAGAATTACTAGTCTTAGGTACATACCATCTATATTCATCAATGCCTTCTCGAAGATGGAGACCATTTGGATGCCCGCGTCGCGAAGCGGTGCTACCAAGACACATCTCACTGATATGGCTGCAGCGCGGTTTTCTTTAAAAAAAAATATCGTAGGAACGCCATAAAAAAACTATTTTGGTGTAGGGAGTACACAGGGAATACGAATAATTCATCAAAAAATATATATCTCGATCGATTATTCTGAAATAAAATTGAGGCAGTGTTCTTTGACCTTAAACCATACCTCCTGCTGAGAGGGTTGCCTTCGATCCGAGCAAAAGTTCGAAACCTACGTCGCATCTGTTGTACTATCTATTAAGCAGGGTATGTATACTCTTGTTACGTTGCAGCGTATCGCATCGCCGTTGCAAGTGACGGTGCCACGAGCTAAACTTGCCTCACGGCGTTACCGTATCTTCCAAGCGTTACACCATGGGGTTCCCCCTTTTTGATACGGGAGCCCGAATGAGAAACGTGTCTTTGCAGCTAGCAGCAGTTTCGTACATTACAAATAAACTGAATTTCTCGCAATGATATCTCGAAAACGAGAACGGGTAGAAGCTTGTATTTTTCCATAAAACGAATTAAATAGCACTGATTATTTTAATGAAGTATTTTTAAAGGCGGCGTTGAGTTCCCTTCACTCTCAAATAAATATTTTTATACTTGTCGGTGAGGATCTACTCATAAGGGGCCATGTTAAATATGTCATTTTTATGGACGATTTACAGAAAATTTAGCTCGGTAAGACAGGTTTTTTAAAAATACAATGGATAAATCGAGCGTTCAGGAATGCATAAAGTGATTTTCAGAATTTTCTTGGATAATTTACTTTACCTCAAGGTTAAGGTTCCACGGTGAACACTCGTTCAAGCGGTTACCGCATTTCATCTCTTTGACGCGACGGCCAAATACCGACATCGCAACGAACCAAGCCGTTGCGTATCCGCGTGACCAACTTTTCATACGTGACGTGGTCCCGTCCACACTGTCACGACACGGAGATACGATACGCTGCAACGTAACAAGGGCTTTAGACGCGAGGGTTTTTATAAATTTTTCCCATGTCTAGCAAACTAAGAAATAACAAACATGAAAAATTATTAAAAAGACAAATTGTATAATACCACAGGTAAAAAAAACATGCTAATAACAATGATGTGTAATTTCTGCCTGAAATGTATCTTGAAATTAAGACAATAAACAACTTTGAAATTGAAATGACCATAGTCCCTTCTTGCCAGGTATACTTCTATGCTTTCAGCCTCACAGAAGGGATAAAGCCGACGATCATTATAACGAGTGAATTTTCAGCGTTTAACGAATAACTGCACGAGTCACTCCGAGGTTTGAAAGAGAGTTTTAGGCCCTTGGTTACCAGACCGTAAATCGCCGAAATTCATGTCTCTCTGACGCTCAGCAAAATAAACAGACGCGACAAAAATAACCTTCGAAAAATTCGTATCCGTGCGACACGCGTAACCACGCAAGTCGGAAACAAAAGAGTCGAAATGCGGCGGCATGCTCGGCCGCTTCGCTCCCATCTCTGCTCCCCTCGACTAGAGAGAGAGAGAGAACATCTCTTCACTCCCCCTCCCTTATTCCTGCCCCCTGAAACCCACCCACGGCCACACAGCTGCGGAAGCTCCCACTGAGTCACAAAGGATTAACTAGCTTACTGTGATGAACACCGCTTCGTCGAGGATTAACCCCAGAGGTTCGCTATACGACTGCCGGCGACCCCTTCGCCCCGATACGCCCTTCGCCCTCCCTCTCTCATTAACACCCCCCGCCACGGCAGGTCGCCCTCCCTCGCACCGACACCTTCCGCCACCTCCTCCCTTATAACCCCTACCCTATCTTCCCTTCCCTACACCAACCCTCCCTCCCTCCTCCCTGAATATCTTCCCTCCCGCGTACACGTTGTTAATTCCGCTCGAGGCATTTGAGCGTATATAAGAATATTATTTATTCTAAAGTGCGTGATATCGCTCTAAAGACAATATTTTTTTCGTGGCTATCCTCATAAATATCTTGCGAGCATTCATTTTTAAAGAGAGAAAGATGAATTCTCGTATTAATGCTAAATAAATAAAGCTGAAGGATTGCTATACACACATACATATACACACATCAGCGTTGTGAAAAAATCGATTCCAGCAGTGGAAGCAATATTTTTACGTCATCGACGAACCAAGTGTTCGAAATTCAATCAATAGACAATGTTTTGCCTCGTAGTTCGGTTCGCAAACCGCTCCAACACCCACTCAAATACCTTCTCTCCCCTTCTATTCAACCACACCTTTTATTTTGACAAGCAGTCGAGAGTGAACCGCGCGGGAGGCGCACATTCCAAACAAGAGGATTTGACCTGTTGGGGCAGAAATCCGCGAGCTGTGTTGTTATGATAAGCCGCGGGCAAGTGTCAACATTGGAAATTGAGTTGGACCCAGCGTCCGACCGCTTTTTCTCTCACGGTAAACCTTACGCGCTCACACGAGGCGCTACTTCGTTCCTCTCCCCTCCCTCCCCCCCACGGCCTAGCTCGTGGTCCGTCCCTCCGGCTGAAAGCCTCTCTCCAGACCCTGCAGAGGTGATGAGCGTCGAATTTTAGCGGTGCGCTATCACTCGCAGCAAGGATCACGGGTCGATTCAGCCGATCTAGATTTCGGCGGAAAATAAAGATCTTTGGCCGAATTGGTGCAGATTATTTCCTTTGGCACACTCTTTGCCTCTGCATTCGAATTAATATCTATGTTGATTTCTTAAGAGCGGAACGTATCTTCATCATCATACGTAGTTACTGTTACTTTCGGTAGGCTTTCTAGCTCACCCGACACAAGCTGTGCCACCAAAGGTATTTTACCTTCATAATACCTAATACGTTGATCCATTCTCTTTCATTACCTATTCCTCTTTTCTAGCACCTTCCCTCCGTCTCCTTTCAAATTTCGAAATCTGAACCACCCATTTCTTCTGTTTCTCCCCCATTACTCTAATTAAGCTCTATTTAGAACGATTTTTCTATCACTGAAACTAATTTTCCTTCTATGTCTATGCCATACCCTAATTTCAAACGCCCCCAGTCTTATTTTCTTGTTGCCCATGTCTTACATCTGTATAATGCTACACTCCGTACCCGTTTTCACTTTTTCATATCTTCACCCAACTTTTCTGTCATAAACTCACCTCGTCTCATAAATGCCTTCTTTGCTATATACTTGCTATTCTGAGTCACATGCAGGGCAGTTCCGTGGGAACCTGTCCCCTGATGAAGCAAAAAGACCTAATGCTGCTCCATTTCACGACAGGAGGATACAGATCGGCGGAGACATTGACGCAATGCCGCCACAAGAAAAGTGCCACCTGAGGCGAGCGCTTCTCACAAACCCATCCCACGGCCCTGCTCATACAGGTGTACCTAATACACACATAACGTAAATTCTGATCTAACTAGAAATTTTACTAGAATCGGCGATCCATGAATTGCTACCAAGAAAGATAATCTGTATCTGAAATTTCTATACCTAAGTACTCGATTCAACAAAGGAAATAAGCTGAACTTTGCTTAAATCGGCGCTCGACAATTGTTTCGTTAAATCAAGAGAAGTTGGTGATGTCCGACTAAAGCCATGGATATATCTCAGAAAAATCTGATGTGGCCAACACGACTTTCTCCATATTTGGGGTAGAGATATTTAAATTATTATGATAACATTATGAGGCAAAATTATTATTTCGTATCGTAAAAGAAGACTCGTCCTTGTTGCCGTAAACTACGTATATTTTGAATATGTTTACAGAATTCACCGCTACATGGTGTTGGCGCTGTATACTGGTATTATGAAAAATCGAAATATATCCGAAATGGATGGTAGGATTTTTTTCCCCCAAAAAACCTGTTACTTTTTTTTATTGATTCCTTTCTTACCAGTTTTTTTTTTTTAAAGCCTTATTTTATTGTTTTGTCTCTAAATATTCTCACTTTGTACGGTTAAGGAGTATTTATGTTTTAATTTAATTAATTCATCTCGCCGTAGTCTCCCACGTTTTTTTATTATTTATGAATTGCTGAAAAAAGTTGATATTTATGTATTTGCAGTCCCAGAGGTTAATTTACAAGGAGGAGATGGGGACCATCTAATTATTAATGGCTATTCCAAGTATAAAAAATTAAGAAGAAATCAAAGAGGTGGAGGGATAATGTTGTATGTTAAGAACGAGGTGAAATTTAATGAACAAAATTTTATAACTAATTCTTTTGAGTCAATCTTGGGTAAATGCACTATGCTTGGTGTTGAATATCAAATACTATTATAACTTGTTACAGACCTCCTAATACTGGTAAAATTACTTTCATAAATGAACTTGAAGAAGTCTTAAATAACCTTGATTCAAGGAATGTAATTATAATGGGAGACATGAATTTAAATATAAGAAACAAATTAGATAGGTTTGTGGTTAGTTATAGGAATATTTTGGTATCTAATGGTTATGATGAGGTGATTAGAGAGAATACTAGGGAGGAATTAACTGGAAAAACCTTAAATATATCTTGTTTAGACCATATTTATACTAGACTAATAAATTGTGACATGGAAGGGTTGGTCATTAAAACTAAAATATCTGACCATTATTTAATAGGTCTGAAGGTTATTAACAAAAGTAGTCACCTCATGAATAATGCTAATTTTGGCAAGTATATTACCTATGTGGATGAAATTAAATTATATAATATAATTGATAGTTATAAATGGGATGAAATATTATATGAAGATGACCCAAATATAATGTATAGTAAACTATGCCAGGTGATGAAAAACATGTATGAAGAATCAACTATCTCAAAGCTTAAAAAAGCTAGGAGGGGTATTGACAACGAATGGTTGACTGGAAAACTAATAAGAAAATTACAAAAGAGGGATACTATATTTAGGAAAATGAAAAACTGTCCTACTAATATAGAATATAGGAAAATCTATATATTACTTAGAAATGAAACTCTAAAATATATAAGAAAGGCAAAAAAACAATATCATCACAAAATATTTGAGAAAATAAAAGATGGTAAAACTATCTGGAAAGAAATTAACAAGTTAACAGGTAGGGGTGTTAATATGAATAAAGATGATGACATTGTTAGAAGCCTTGGCAGTAAAAAACATATTTCTCAAATCTGTACTAATTTCTGTACTGCTTTTACTGATGATGTTTCCAAATTGAAAATAATGTGTAATAATAACTTCCATCTTTGTGAAACAATAATGCAGTCTTGTAGCATATATATACCAGAGGCTCCTATAACTGATATTTAGAAAATAACTGTGAAATTGAGAAATAAAGCGTCAGGCCATGACCTGATAAGAATAAAAGACATCAAGTCCCATGCAGTATTATTAGTTTTGGTTACCAATCTTATTAACTGTAGTCTAAAAAAGGGTATCGTCCCAGATGGACTGAAATTGGCTATTGTTAAACCCATACCCAAAAGCAAAGGATTGCAAGACTAGTAATTACAGACCAATATCCATTTTGCCTTCAATAGACAAAATTTTAGAAAAGTACATAGTGAAATTTTTAATGGACTTTGCTCAAAAACATGATCACATATCCAAATATCAATATGGTTTTCAACAGAATATAGGAACAAGAAACATACTAGAGGATTTCTCAAATACTGTCAACTATAACTTAAATTATAACAATAATGTATTGATTGGATTCCTTGATTTTAAGAAAGCTTTTGATGTGATTAATATTGAGATATTACTTACTAAGTTGTTTAACATGGGAATTAGAGGAACTTGCTATGAGTGGTTTAAAAGTTACTTAAGTAACAGAAATCTAAAAGTAAAGTTACAGGATCATTTGAGTGAAAGTAGAATTATTAATAGTGGGGTGCCTCAGGGCTCAGTTTTAGGTCCGTTGTTATTTATAATATATATAAATCAAATCTTTTCTGTTGTAAATTGTTCAAAACTCTTTCTATATGCTGATGATGCTGTATTGATATCAGCTTATCAGGATTTTGATGAAGCATTTAAGTTTATGCAAGAAGACAAATAGTATATGTAAGTGGTGTCATGATAATGAACTATTTCTTAATGTAAGTAAGACAAAAATAATGCATGTAAGCAACAGAGTGAGTAAAAGAAAGACGGTAGCAGTTAAAATGCGCTATCATAATTGTTTGCATAATAATTATGAAGGGGTTAGATGTAAGTGTGAATTAATTGAACAAGTTAGTTATCATACATACCTGGGTCTAATTATTGACGAAAACTTTAAATGTGATCATCATGCTAGACAAGTGAACAATAAATTAAAGAAGGTGGCATACCAAATGTTTCATATAAAGGACTTACTGCCTATGAAAACTAAAAGAATAGTATATATAGCTCTTGCGGAATCTATAATTCGATATGGCTTGCCTGTATTGGGGAGTGCTTTTAATAGCCATTTGAAACCAATAATAGCGATGCAAAATAAGTTAATAAAATATATTTGGTCAGCCAGTGTTAACTCAAATTCTATTTTGGATATGAAAAGTTGCTACCAAAAACTGGACATATTGCCATTAAAACACCTTTATAAATTCATAATGATTGTTACCCATTATTATTCTAATAAGTATAAAATTAAAGAAACAACCCACCATTCTATGACTAGTAGATATAGTTGGAGACAGCAAGTACCAAATTATTATAACTTAAACGACAAAAATCAATTAGCTATGACTGTACCAATACTTCTTAATAACCTACCAATGTATTTAAAAAACATTGACAAACTTTCTAAATTCAAAAAAGACTTAAAAAATTGGTTGTATGAAGTAGTGAATACATAACATTAGTATATGTGAATAATGTTTATTAGATAGTAAAGTGTGTACATGATGCTTTATTCTAGGCACCTCCTGATGAGCCATCTAAGGCTCAGGGAGACCTTACTGCAGTAATTTTGTAGGTCTTGAAACTGTGTTACAATTTTTTCAATAAAAGTATAACAATGAACAATATCCAGGTGGCTATTGGTAAAATATTTTTATTTAATATTTATTTGAAAATGTGGTTTGCCAAACTAGGATTAAAGAGAAGAGAAAACGAATTGTTGGTGATACATTAATGCTAGCTAAATTTAGCTAACTGAATAAATAACTTATTTATGTTGTGAGCTGAAAATGTTCAGTTCTGAGTGTCTGAAAATTATCATATTCTTTTAACTTGAGAAAATAATGTATTTGCCACCAGATTGATCATTCCAATCAAATGTATCAAAGTAATTGTATAACCATGTTTATCATTAGTTTTTGAAAAGGTTATATTTGCTTGTTTTGTTTTTGTAATGCTCAAACCTTATTCTGTAACCAAGCAATGGATTTTATTTTGTAAATTAAAAAAAAAATACTTTAGTGCATAGCATTGAACACACTGAAATAATTTTGTATGCGAATGATGTAGTTTTAATCGCATATCATCAGGATTATACAGAAGTTGAGAGCAACTAGCAAAAGGATTTAAATAACATATCCAAATGGTCACATCTAAATGACTTTAAGATTAACATAAACAAACCCAAAATTATCCTAATCACAAAATCGGTAGTTAAGCAAAGAAAAGTCAATTGCATTTTACACATGATGGATTGTATTCATAAATCATTTAATAACCCCTTATGCAAATGCATACCTTTAGAACAAGTTAATGAGTATAAGTATTTTGGAATAATAATTGATAAAAATTTTAGATTTGATAAACACATATTAAAACTAAACAAAACTCTTTGTAAAATAAATTATTAATTCTACAGGCTGAAAAATATATTACCGGTTCAGGTCCTAAAAATTGTCTACTTTTCTTTAGTGGAATCCATCTTAAGGTACGGGATAACAATTTGGGGTACGGCAAATAAAACAATTATTGATGTATTAAAAGAAAATCAGGACAGAATAATTAGAAAAATGTATAACTCTAGCCTGTTTGATTTGTCTGATTTGCCTGGTATCACAGAGCGTTCAAATATTAATAAAATTGCTTATAAACGGCTAAATATATTGCCTCTGGATAAACTACGTAAATATATTATAGTAATTGATAACTTTTTAATAACAAATACAAGATATCCAGACAACAGCTTCATGAAATGCATATCAAAGGGAGGCATCTTTATGAAGTTCCAAGATATTATAATGAAAATGGTAAAAAAATTCTTAGGTTCTTGGTTCCTAAACAGTTAAACTCTCTTCCATCTGAATTTAATAATATAAAAACTGTCTTTATTACAATCCAAACTGAAATATTGGTTCTTAAATACAGATATTATGGAGTAACAAATCCTAGCACAAAACCTAGTTTCATAGATATACAATCATCATATAAATGTAAATAGTTAAAATAGTTTCCAAATACATAAATGTTATGGTTAAAACTTTATTCAAAAACAATATGAAAGCAAAGTATTTATGAATTTCTGAAAATAAGCAAATATTGTATTGTATTATGGTTAATGTTAAATTTTGTTTTCTGCTTTTGGGTTGACACCCTTATTTTAATTAATAGTTAATAATTAGGCACCTGCCGACAAGCTATAACTTGGCAGGACCTCAAAGAAAGTTAACTTTTCTATAAGTTTCTATAGATATAACATAAATGAATGATGTATTATTTAAAACAAATTATGTATTATGCCATATGAATCATGCATTATGAATTATGTACTATGTATAACAGAATATGTATTATATATCATCTATTAATGACTATCGACTATGTATTATGAATTATGTATTATATGTATATTTTTATTATGAAAGAGCCAAAATTATTATTTCGTATCATAAAAGAATAAAGTCGTCCTTATTGCCATAAATTAGGTATATTTTGAATATGTTTACAGAATTCACCGCTACATGGTGGTGGTGCTGTATACTGGAAATTAAGAAAAAGCAAAATATCTCCGAAATGGATGGCTCTTGAAAATTTGTTTCAAACAAAACTTGGAAGAAATATTATTCTCTACAACTTTGGTCCTCACGAAGATGACCAATTATGACATTTTTAAGATATTTGATGGAAACCGAAAAAAAAGATTATTTTTAAATAATTCCTAAACAATAACTACCTCAAAACGGGCCTATGCTATGCATACATATCCATGGTTAGTCCATATATGAAAGTATGTCCAACATAAAATATATTTCACCGGGATCTTTTGCATTTTCTGACATTTATGTCATAAAAACTCTTGATTTAATTATGTTTCTTTTATTTATTATTTAATTACGTTAAAACCCCGTTGAATCCATCTATTAATTAAAGGGATATAATAATATGCACCTATACTGACTTGATAAAACTGACAAATTATAGGTATTTTTAAACGTCTATATTAATATAGAAATCATCATTACACATGATCTTATAAGTATAAACGTCTCCGTAAAACTTAAATAATCATGACACTAGTTACAATGAATATCAACAAAAATTCCATTAATGAACACGTATTTGTTTACATTTAATTAATTTATTCTGCCTTTCTAAAGTATTTATTAATAATCAACATTTACTAAGGGTTTCTTTAGGTGCACATGCATTGAAAATTCCAAGGATAATGTCAGTAACTTTAGCAATTTTCTTTCGAAATATCATGCATAAATTTAAAAACTTAGCATCTTTAACAAAATTGAAGGACAGATGTATTTAATGAAAATGCCACTATGATATGTACTTCAATCTGAAGATATTTTAACGTTTAACAAAATACAAGACTGCACCTGGTTAATGCTTTTACATCTAAACTTAAGTGAAACTGAATAAACAAGTTAAGGAAACAGTAAATATACACAACAGATTCAGAAAAAAATCTTTATTTTAAAAGGTTTCAGGAAATACAATATAAATGATATAAAGAATATAAATCGTCATTCTTTTCTCCTTTTTTACAATACAGGCTGTAAAGTTTTGAGTTTTCTATTTTTGACAGATTTTTTAATTGACATGAAATCATAATTTCTCAACTTTATGTAATTATTTAATAAAATGTTGCTGCACACATTTACAACTAGAGAAGCAGTTGATTCCAAAATGTGACCCTCTGTACAACAGTCGTCTTCGATCATACCATTCCTTTTAACGCCACTCATTACACAACTGACAAGAACCTCTTTTGTCTTCAGTAGTTTAAAAACTCCTCTTCTCTAGAAGATGATGTTATTTTATTCAATATTACATAGTTGTACACTACACAGTTTGTTGTAAATAAGTGGAGATATAAAAGTCCACCTCTACTTAAGCTACTAATTAGTTTGTTTTCCTTATTGTCAGGAAAAATTTCACCATTAATTGATACAAGATTTTTACAAACATTACAATTAACTTTCTTAACCACACTATAACCACAATATCCAGCAACATATCCTAGTACAGGTAAAAGATGTTCAATACTGCTGATGTCCTCATCAGTTACATCAAAATGAAAATCATTCGATTCAACACCACTCCCATCACTAACAACATCATTACAATTACTGGCCCCTTCACCAACCTCAACTTTTTTAAACATATTGGAGTTAATATAAAGTGGAAGACAATCTTGTAACCTGAGTTTCTTCTCACCTTCATACAGCTTTCTCACTGAAATATGGTATTGTGATCCAGCTAATTGCCTATACTTGCCAAACCTACATTCTAAGGCATCGGTCTGTATTTTTCCTGGTAAAATGTAATGCATCCCAAGTTCATTCATGCAATATTTAGTCAATTCTAGCACAGCATAAGTTGCATTACTTAATGCCAAATGGGTGTCTTTGGTTAACTTGCGATTAGTTGAGTCTTTCATCTTCCATGTATCCAGCCACATTAAGAATTTCTCCAGAAATTTAAAATTCTCCTCACTTTCTTTTAATGGTTCACAAAGAGGGTTTCTTTTGTATATTCCTTTCAAAGGACTCTTAACATTAACAACATCCCACCATGAAACAATTATTTTAATAAAATTGGCTGTGCCATCATACTCTGGAAATGAATTATTTTTCCCAATATCAAATAGAGCTTGAATAACAAAATTGTTAAATAATTCCAAAACAAATTTTACACTTTGTCTCTCAAGAGAGGAAGGATGTAAGGCCTTCAAGCTCAAAGAAGGGGCAAATTTTACTAAATTACCAGCTTCAAAGGCATGAAGCATTTTCACAGATTGTAGTGATGCTCTTTGAAAATTGACATTTACAAATTCAGACTGATGAGTTTCAAAAGATGGATAATAAAACGTTTGATCCTTTAGATTTAACCAATTGTTCCTTACATGTTTTTATCACATGTACAGTATCAACAACAAAAAACAAAGGTCTATTGGGATTAGCAGGATCTGGATAAACTATTTGCAGTGAAGAATCTTTTGAAAAGTAAGTCATTGCTTTCCTGTTTACACGATTATCATCAGTAACAACACATATTATTATTAATCCAAAAGCTTCTAAGCCCAACAATACATTTTTAATTACATCAAAAAGCTGATCAGCTTTCAAATTATTCACTGGCAGTATATGTGCAACATCTTCATATTGGGAAGTCAAGCTTGAAATAATAAAAACATAATCACTTGTTACCAAATCATTGGAACTGTATGACGTTCCTACAATATTTCCCCCCTTTATAATCCACATAAGGTTTAATGTGTATTTCATCTACCATCAGGACCAATCTTTTTTCATGTTCTTTCAAATAAATAACTTTTTTTAAATATAGGATAGAAATTGGTCACCATTTGCCAACTCTTTTTGAGGATGAACAGTTGTGTTAGACAAGAGCTTTCTTAAAGTATTCGGATGTGGAAGAATGATCATTTCACAGCTTCTAATGAACTTATATGCATGAGGAGATATTGAATGTAACAGTGCCGAAAATATTAACAATTCTGGTGAAAAGCGATAACGTTCTTTCTTTCCTTGCAAAAGTTTCAATTGCTCTATAACAAACTCTCCTACCTTCGTTTGAAATGCAGTGGAATTACATTTCATGAAATCTGAAACAATTTTGATGTGTGTCTTTCTTCTCTCCCTGTTCTCCCGATAATTTCACAATCTCTGTAATTATTTCTTCAATATTGTCTATACTGCTCAGGTGAAAAGGAAAACAGTAACCTCCTAATTCAATCACCGAAATATTATTAACACGGCAAAATACTGATAAATCTGGAGTTACCCTTAAGGAGGAATGAATTTTGGGAAAAACTTCACACTGGATCCAACAAAATATAATGTTAGATTCATCCTTTACACAGTGCCATTGTGCAGGAAGTTTTATACTTGATGCTAAATTTCGCAAACCACTAAAATCATTAACACACCTTGCAGTAACGAATTCTTGATCCTCACGTACACTTTCTTGAAAAGCCTTTTCTAGAAAGTTTCTCTCCAGTCTGGTACGTTTGTCATGAGGGCTCTCTCTTTGAAATGATCCTGTAGTTGAGAGATAATTCGGACATCCTGGGAAAATGCAAGGAACTGCATCGGCGAGTAATCTGGGAACTGGAAGAGGTGCTGTCAACACTCCACATTTTGCCTCACGAGAAATATCACATTCTCGGAAATGCTTTATGCAAACCTAAAAAAGGTATACCTACATATATGTTAATTGCAACGTCATGCTATGTGTAACAACCTTATTTATTTTCCAAATTGTAATTCAAACACAGTAAATAAATTGTGATAAAAACAAAAAAAATATTCACGTTATAAAGGTATATGAACCCTTTAATGATGGACAACACATCGAGAGTAGTACGATAGTAAATCTAATCCCATGATAATTTTACAAAAGAACCATAAACTTACCCTAGAATGAGTACTAGGAGTGAAGTCCTTCCTTGAAATTGATTTCAGCCACTGCTCCCTTAAGATTCCTTGCGAAGGAATCCTGAAAACAGTAACTTTTTCGGATTCTTTTGAATAATTGCTTCGGCAACCGGGAACACAACACTTGTAAACCATACCGTTCACTAAAAACTAATCCTCAAAAGAGAAATAGCACACGAATATAATGAGAGATGCAATTTGCAGTAATAATCAACAACACGCATGTAACGGCGTATAACAAGTGAAGCAGTGAGAGGGAAAAACGTGGTTAACCGTAGGCCTTTCACGGAAACCGAAAAACCGGTTATTTATAAATAATTCCTAAACAATAACGGCCAAAAAAATTATTTCAAATGAAAGTTGTGGGAAATTATATTCTCTATAATATTTGTATCAAGTTGTACATACAATAATGATGTTTTAACGGAGAAATATCGCAAAAACCGAATTGGGTTTCGAATAAACCTCGACTTACGGTTATCCGGTATTGTCCAAAAACTAATCAGTTCTTTGTGCTCATGCTAAAGTGTTATATATGAAATTTGGTATTAATATGACAAGTACTTTTTGAGTTAGAGTGCCCACAATCACATACATACATACATCCATCCATCCACACACACACATACATCATTCCGAAAATAGTCTAAACGTGTTCTAGGGACCTCAAAACGTGTAGTTCCGTTAAAATCTCGAAGTCGTTTTTTTTCGTGATCCGAATACTTTCTCTATACTACGTATGGAGAAAGTAAAAATAGACAGAGATGTCGCCGAAGAGGCAAAATGTTGCTATCGAGCTGAGTAAACTTCCTTTAGAAGAGACATTAATATTACAGGACGAAATTCAAACATTGCTAACGCGTGCACGACTTCATTACCCGATTCCGTCAGGGTCTGAAGAAGCGAACCTAATGGGATTATCAAATGCAGATCCAGGATCCTAATGTTACACAAACTGGAGCAATGATTGTTAACAGGATGGAAATGTTCGTGATTGATTAATGTGAAAAGTTGGCTGTTTACTTTGCGTATTTACTACTTGTATTAACACTTTGAATTAATAAAGAACCATTTCGGTAATTTTAATTTCTTGTTACCTGTATGTATTCCTACAGCGCATCATATACGGCCTGGAAAACTTCTGGAAGATACTTGCTAATAGTATGTACACTTCGGCACTCTATGGCGATACTGTAAAGATGCAAGTGAATCACCAGTAGCTAGGTCCGCAATGCAATTTCAACTTGTGCTACTCATAACTGTGTACTGTTTCTGTATTCTACTTGCTACCTGTAGGTCATAAATTAAATTAATTTTATCATTTAATTACGGTAATTAATTGTGCTCAAAATTTTTGAGTCTAGACTTGGCATCAAACTGCATATTACATAATGCAATCGCAGGTTGCAGAGGAGATTTAATTCTTACCTTATCGAGCAATGTGTTAAACATTTCTTCGTCGATCCTCAAACAATTGGAGTAACATTTTGGGTCTTCTGCAGCTAGTTCTTTAAAGGTGTTGGAAGCGCCAAGATTATTCCTCCTTACTATCCACTCCCTAACCTTTTTTACTCTTAACTTTTAAGGCTATAATTTCTCCTACAACCCGAATCATTGCGCGGAGTATTTCTTCCGACATTTTAATAGAAACTGTCACATCTACAATACCGTGTAGACACACACTCTAAGACAGTAACTATCGCTCACTGTCATGGCAGATACCGTCGTGATAGAACCGTCACCGGGCACACCCGGCTTAATAAAGCTAAGCCAAAATTATTCAGCATTTAGAGTGAGTAAAAACATAAAGACTACATAATAATGCCATTCGCATATGCTGTACGTAAAATAGAGGACTCAAAGAAAGAGATCCGACAAAAGTTATGAGAGTAAAAAAGGAGGACATGTCCTCTAAAAAGAGGACGTATGGTCACCCTAAGTCTCTACCGATAGAATAGTTTTTCTCAAATAGATTCTAAACCCAACTGAACAAAAATTGAATTGTATTTCTTTGATAGTAGGTATAGCCTAAAATAAAATATTAATATACCTCTTGAAGGAATCCAAAACCAAATCACGAGGTTGTTTGTCGACAAATGAGTATCGTAAATTTACTTGGTAAGAGCGGCAAACTTTACGTCATTCTAATACTTGATCTTACATGAATAGATAGTGTGCAACGAATTGATATAAGCGTCTCTTGTTGATCATTTATAGCTTATTCAAAGATAATTTCTCTAAAATATAATGTGTGAAGAAGTTGACGAAGATGTATTGTCCTTACAATTGGAAAGTTCCTTGACTCTTAACGAAGAAGACGTTTCATCGACAGAAAGGAGCTATAACGAAGAGTATGGCGATGTTCAGAAAAATTTATTAGATTCCATCAACGCTCTTCAAACTCCAGTTAAACCATTCAAAAGTTGCGATGGAGACTTGAGGAAAAAAGTGTTGATTCGTAACTTGAAGACTCCTACTAAGGATGGTGAAAGCGTAGATAAATCGGTTCCACATACGAAAGTCGAGGATAAACACGTAGTGAAGGAGGACATTGCTTGTTTTGATAAAACAGATCCAGTAAAAGTAGAGACCAGCAATATTGATGGTAATAATAGCATTACTAAGGAGGATGTAAATATATTGGAAGTCTTGGATAAAGGTTACATTATAATCGACGAGATCTTTGAAAATTCGACTCCGGAAAAAGTTGGAGAAAAGTTTGAAAATAACGTGACAAAAATAAAAGAGAAAGTCGAAAAAAAGAGTGGATTAGATGTGGATTATGTGAGCAAAGATCCATTGGAAAACGCTGACAACAACAACCCAGATTGGCAGCTTCTTCAAAAACTTAAAACTGACGAGGAAAGATACAAGGCGGTAAGAGAAAGATGGAGAAATTTGATTGTACCGGAGCCCAACAAAGATTTAACATGCTTTGCTTGGTGCAGAACAAAGTTGGCCAACCAAAAGGTTAGTTTTTACGTTGGGTAATTTCTTATAAATTATTTTTAACTAGAAGTTGATGTGGCTGAGAAGATTTTTGGATATTACTATGACCTGTTAGTCCGCAAGTGTCAATTATGAAATGTTAAACACTAGCATTTAAAAAGTGGGATCAAATGCCCAAATCAATAGGTTGTCTATAACTGTAATCACGTCTTTCATAATAAATTGAATTTGAAAATATCATATTTCTATGGTGCTAATATTAATTGTCTGCTCGTTTTATTTCTGTTGTAGATTGCAAATAAAAGCACCAGAGATGACCAGAGGGAGTTTGAACCGGAAGAAGAATATCTGTACAAAGGGCGCAAACGAACATTTTCTTCTAGTGGAGTTGATAGCCCAATGAGGCGAGGAAGGGAACGAGAGAAGTCAGAAAAAAGAGTTCGAACACTCTCTTGTGCCCGTGTCTACGATGAAAAAATAGCAGCTCTACGTCGCCATGTCAGTGATGAATGCCTTAAAATTAACAGTGAACAACAGATTGCCCTTGATGAACTTCACAGGCAGTATGTCCTAGAAAAACGATCGCTTTCTAATTGGTCTTTAACAACTGGGTGAGTGTAAATAACATTTTTGTTCTTCCCATCCCTCATAGCAAATCATTTCTTTTAACTTATAAACATTTTTGAGGAATATCTTAGAGGTAATGCAGTTAATATTTCAGTTACACTTCAGAATGTTCTTCAACTTAATTTTTATACAAGTGATTACTTTATTTCAATTCATTCAAGATTAATAAAAAGATCTTTTATCACTTCATCTTAGTTGCAACACACAAGATACTCATAAATAATTTTTTATCTTAATTGGGTTTTTTGCTCTTTTCATTACTTTTATTAAACACATCGTTTAATTTATTTCTATTACTATTTCAAAGCAATCTGGACATATATTTTTATATTAATAGCATTTTCCCATAACATCTTATCTGAACTTCGGATATTTTTCTTGTTTAATATTGGAACAAAAACTTTGTGGCATAGTAAGTGTGTGTTATCCATATAATTAAGCATAACATTTCATATATTAACTTGGGCTACTTTTATTTTTCAAAGGCATTCAATTTCTGGGATGTTAGACAAGTTGGATCAATATCATTACGAGAAAAGGAAAAATATTCAAAGGAGTTATGAAGATTTATCTTACTCTGCCTGGGAAAAACAGGCTTCCCAAATTAGAAAGCTCGAAGAAGCATCGGCTGAAGTCTTAGCATTCCATAGATTTTATCAAGGTCTGGATGAGAATGCTCCAGAGGCTATGGCTCTAACAGAAGAACAGGCTGAAGAACTAGAAGAAATCAACTGCATGTATGAAGCCTTCTTAAAGTTTTATGAGGAGTAAAACTGTAATAATTTCATGAAACATTATTTATCTGAAAGTCATCTTAACAGAGTACAAAGCATAGTGCAGAGCAATACTGTCTTTTTGTTACTAATGACAGTTAAAAGTTTTGGTTATGTCTAATGGTATCAGATGTTCCTACTTATTAAAATCCATAAATGAAGTACTGTAGTTCATGATGTAGCTATTTCAAAGCAAACTCCTCTCAGGTTTAATTTATTTTTCCAATTTAGATTTATTGCCAACTGATATAATCAACATATCAAGAGTAAACTGATGCTGTAATGAAAACATTTTAAAAAAGGATTTGTAAGGAGGGAAAATGTAAGCTTTCAGCCCTATATATTTTATTATTAAAGATTTTGTAATTCACCTAGGAAGTCATCCTTTGTGATGTTATTCTACAATAATCTTTGTAAACAGTTTATTGAAAAGTTTTTGTGCAACTATATGAAAATAAAACTAAATATTTTACACGTTGTCATTTCAAAATCTTAATTTTATTTCAACAAGGTACATGGTCATGTAAAAACACTGAACAAATACCATAAAGATTAAGAAAAGAAAAACATCTCAGCAGTCTTTTTTGTTGGGTCTCTATGGAGAAGTTGTATTAAGTTATTAATGAGACAGATGGTGAGATTCAAAATTCTTGAAGTAAATTTTGGTATTCATACATCAAAACATGTTGAGTAGCTTGGTTTGGAAACCACAATATTGCTTTATGCATTAAATGATGAGGGATTTAGCCAACTACAGGCTGATCCTTCATCAGGGTCATAAATCAGGAAGACAGTTTTATTTCACCAAAACCATTCCAAAAATCACAAAGGGCCATCACAGAAAATCGCAGCCCTTCAAGCATTACACTAAACTAGTCTCTTCCATAAATCACAGGCACACACTGCTTATATACTCAACCTGTCAGTAATATCTCCATTTCCAACATATAAAAATATATATATTTCCATAATATTAGTATATATATTTATCATTCAACAGATAAATTTCCCATTCTGTATTGATGGTATGGAGGTAAATGAGATAAATATTAGACCTACAGGGAAGACAAATTCTATTGCAGACAAAAATGATTTTTTTTCTTATTTTACTAATGAAATGGAAGAAATTTTAGGAGGCAAGAAGATAAAACGATAGGAAATTAACAAACCTTAATTTTACATATGTTAAAATACAAATATTTAGAAATAACACCTTATGTTTTAAAAAATCTTAAGTTAAATACTCCAAATGCCTTCAGGAAAATAACTCCTATACGTATTCCACATAAATTTTTGTTCTAGTTTTGTAAGGAATGTGGGTGATATGCTAAGTATGCATTGTGAAGCATTTCAGATTGCAAAACACCATTACTGACAAAAGCACACTTTATATTACATAATTTATACTTATATACATATATAATAATTAGGATTTCCTAAAACAGTTGGTAACCAACTACAATTGACTAGACAGAATTGGTTCAAAACCATTACTTACAGTTGATGCACTGAATTGTTATCCATTAAAATCTTATCCACTCCTCCTGAATACTGTAAATGCCAGGAGCAACAATGATATGGCTTTTTTTATAGTATGCAATATTTGATAACGGAATTACGTCATCCTAAGGCCATTGTCATATGGATGGACAGTGACTCATTCTCAGAGATTTCTTTCAATCTAAGAATCAAAATATTTAAATGACATTTATACATCAGCTCCAAGAGATTTTTAAAAATGATGTATTAAATTCCTATAAATCATTCACAATGAAAACTTGTAATTATGAAATCAAATGTTTTCCCATGTATGAGATTGTCACTGAAAATTTTCATTTGTTCTTAATCAAATTCAGTTATAATCTGAAACAACATAAGCAATTCTAAACACAATGGAGCTAAATAATGGGTCGCTGCCATAAATTTTCTCCGCAAATATTATGCATATAAATATACATATATAATCAAAATCTGTAGGGAAAAAAGAAATACAAATATTCACAGCTAATTTTAGGCCATTTTTATGGATTTTCATTTTCGCTCAAACCTTTTTATGAGACATTGATTCATACTATTTCTCTAAAAATTGTTTAAATAGAGGAACGGTATTTTCATACTAGCAGTGATAAGATACAGTAAAAAATCTTTAAATATTGAATCATTAACTAATCTAAAATAATATCAAACCATTTATCAACATTAAAACCAAATTACTCTAAATAAAATTTATTTAAACTGCATCAAATATCTTAATAAGTGTCATGTCTGTCTTTTCAACCTCACATGAATAGGAAATATATTCTATTCTTGAGAAAATCAAATCTCCCATTTCATCTGTTTGATATGGGAACAAAAATTGAACATGATAACACGACCAGCAGAAAAACTGCTGGCCTCATGCAATGTATTCTTGCCATTTCAAATTCCATACCAATAACTTGAATTCATAACAAATACTATTAAAATGTGAAGACTAAAAAACCACATATTTTGTCCGAAAAAAGCTTTTTTGATGTTCGGCTGCTCTAAGGTTAGTGTCTACACTCACAGTAAAGAAACCATCAGTAGTTCAACCCCATCAAAATATTTTTTTCATGTTTCAATCCTTCCAAGTTATGTATCACAAACACATTTTCCAATCTTTTGGCAAGTGCACGAAGCCCCCAGCACAAGTGTATATGTAATACTGAGTGTCAGAGTGCTGGGAGGACATTACATCAGGGCACAAAGTTGAGTATGTAATCCTTCAGAGAGGCAGGCAAAGGAAGCTTCGACACGTGCATATCTGGACACCTTCCAATAGCATTGTAAATGGTTACACGACACATCTGCTTCAGAGTTCGAGGACGAAGGTACAATTCTCGCACCAAGTTAAACAACACACCTCGGACAGGAGCAGCCACCGCAGCTCCAGTGTGAGTGTATAGCACCTAAGTATCAAAACAACAAAATTATTCACTTAAATTTGGTAGAAGAGAAAGCAAAATTTTGCATCCAGGGTAAATTCAAGAAGCATTTCAACACAAAAAATATTATCTTTTCAGGTCATCCCATCCAAATAATCTTTAAAAATACTTAACAGCTTTTTCTTCAATAATCATTATCACAATTTTTTAATTAAGAAATTTAGGCAAATAACCAATGAGTCCATATTTTGGTGAGCTAGCTCACAGAAAAACTAAAAAAATTATGTTTATCAGAGATGTTAATGATCACTAATGTTAAAATGATTCAAAATAGCAGATGTGGAATTTCATGCTTAAAAGACCATTTAGCAAATGAATACAGCATAAGATTAAGGTTACTAGTAAAAAACTTTTATGCTAATCTGCAAATACATTTTTTCATTGACAATTAAAGCACTAAAGATAGTTTCAAAGGAAAAATCAGGTATAACACATTTTATGGTTTAAGAAAATATATAGAGTTATTGTTACTCTTCCATATTTTATGCCAAACAATGTCTAAAATAAATAACTGCAGTAAAATTTAGCCACATCAGCCATCCTATAACATACACAAACATTTGAAAAGAGAACACATTCAAATGCATGAATGTACAATTACATTATTTATGGGACCAAAAACCGCAAATCAGGACAATAAAACAGCCAAGAGAGTCAGTTCATTTTAGAAACAACACACAGTTCCAAAATGCACACTGAACAACTCATTACATTAATTAATTATATTAATCTAAAAACATACATTAAAGCATATTTGAACTTCATGTGGGTTATGAGTAGGCTGACCATATGTCCCGTTTTCGCCAGGACAGTCCCATTTTTGGGCCTTCTCCAGACCGTCCCATCATTTTCGGCAAAAAAGTTTTAAAGTCTTTCTCAATTAAAATTCAGATTTTCCAATTTTCTTAAAATATGGATCATATTAAATCTTAACTGAGCATTTTCTCGGTTTGGGAAAGGGAGAATAAGGCCAGGTTGACACCTACTTCAATGAGCAGGACGCACAAATTTACTCGCCTTCCCGTTTCTGTGAGCTCCGGATTTTTCAGTGTTTATGCTGAATAGACTCTGTTTACTTGCATCTTTGTAACAATATTAATCGAGGTATTCAAACAAACCGACGCAGAAACTTCAACTTTGTTACAAAATTAAAGTTGCCTTATAGTTCGCCTAAAGAGACAATGTCTGTGCAAGGCTTTGATTCAGTTTTAATATTTTTCATGGCTTTTACCCGATCGTATTACCTTCTCAGTTCAGTAGTCGTGGAATACTGTTGCGCAATATAGGACAATATAGGAGGGTCTAACTAGAGAGCTCGGAATGATTCAGCATAGAGCGGCTACATTTGTAAAGGAAGAATATCGGTATGATGCGAGTGTATCAGAGATCTTGAGGGGCCTGAAGTGGCAGACGTTGAAGAGTAGAAGAATTGAGTACAAAAGCAAACTATTTTAAAAGTTTAAAAACTCCAAATCCGTTGAAGACGTGCGCGGCATAATTGTACCCATCGGTGTTAGTGAACGTAACGTTAGATCAGAGAGTACGAGAAAATACGTCGAAACAATCGCTAGAACCGAGAAATACTACAGATCTTTTTTCCCAGACACGATAAGACAGGCCAACAGAGACATTAGTTAAGAGTTCATTTGGTGTTGTGACATCCCCTGCCAAACGCTCCTGGCAGCTTTCAGGGTATTCATGTAAATGTAAAAAAATTGTACCAAGCAAAGGAAGGGATATACATTGTGATATTGAGAAAAAATTAAGCGAAATTCCTGTGAAAGGTATGACTACCAATTCGCTTATTTTAATGGCAATTTATTTTTATGAAACGTCATCGGCATTATTAACTCATCTTACTTGTTTTTTGTGAAAATGGACATATGAAATAAATGAGAATATTTCTAAAAACCTTAACCACTAAAAACAACTTTTTAAACAGAATTACATAATTTGCATACATCATAGGCTTAATTACCATTTTCTCTTGCTTGATATCGAGCAAATATTAGTTACTTTCATGCGGAGAATCAGAATGTTGTTTATCTACTTTTTAAATACAATTGTTTTCCTTACTATTTGATACTATATTACTTCTGAAATGAGGTCAAAAGATCTTATCTAATGGTAATATTTAATTACAAAATCCTATCTGCATCATAAATCAAATAATTATTTTAAAATCGACTTTCTTTAAATAGATTTATAATGAATAGACAGCGTTTCTGTCTCTTTAATTGAAACTTATTGCTCGACTTCTAAATGAAAGACAAGAATTCAAGATTACAATTATTTGTTATACATTTAAATACTTCGTAATGTTATTATCTTGTATAATATCTCCTATATATTTATGAAAGGTGGTTTGTTTGTTTATTTGTGCATCTATACATTTCCACACCGTTAAAACTAGAGAAATCAAACTTTCAACATATACTTTCTTAACAAATAGGTTACTTTTTAATCCCAAATTTTTTATATTAATTGTACAAAGAGCAAAATAACTTTGTATGTTAATGCATTGCCATCTAGAGATGGGTCAGAAAGTACGGAACAGTTCTTTTTGAACTGTTCTGATACCTAAACTGTTCAATAAAATAACTGTTCTCATAAACTTCCTGTTCTCAAAGAACAGGTAACAACTCTACATCTTATACACAGTGAGAAAGGTGGTAAACGACTACTTCCTTATCCGTAATTGGACGGCGGGAACTGATTAAACTATGCAAATTTTCCCAAGTTCTACTATTGATTTGAATCAAATTTGGTACGACTGTGGAGAGCTCCCAGAAATAATTCATAAGTGGTTTTTGTTTCTCTCTGCCCATTTTATACAAAACGGCGGCCGAGTGAATTCTTAAATACCATGTATCATCTAGAATTCCAATCGGATTTGAACCAAATTTCCCCGGGCGATGCCGCATATTTCTGCTAGTATTAAATATAAATATTCAGCAACAATTATAACAGAAATTTCATGCCTGGTTCACTACTATATTAAAATTGATAGCTAAGAAGATGAGCAAATGTTTTCATATTAAATTTCATTCAAGTTAAGATTACTCTTTTTGTGAAAACCAGGGTTGTTAAATGAAACCGAACCTAAAGAATAGTTTCGGTTCGGAACGAAACTATATATTTTCTCTTGCCATTTAGTTTCGGTTCGTAACGAAACTGTATGTTCCGTGATGGGTTTAGTTCCGTTCCGGAATGGAATTGTTTAGTCGGAACAAAATATTTCGTTCCGGAACGGTTCCTTTTCTTGAATGGGTTCGGGTTCAAGTTGAGAGTTATTGGGAGATACGTTCAGTAGTTTCGTTCCAAGCAAACTGACTGCACCATTATTCTGGTCGTGGGGCGGAGAAGAGAGCGAGGTACCTGCATAGAGTAGAAGCCTTAGGGGTTTAATTAGGCATAATTTTATTCTTCTAATATAAGCCGTTTTAACACATTCAATATCTTCTTGGTTTTTTAGATCCATCCCCAATGGCCAACCGAAATTTCACTATTTTTTAAAATATCCTTTTTCCAGAAAAATTCGCACTAAATACAAACTAACCGATGAGCAAACTGACAAACACTAAAATGAGAAGCCGGCTTCCTAAGAGGAGCCAATGTGCGAAGCCGTCGCTTAACGGTACGGTTATTACGGAGTGGGAGATGTGTCAACTACGCATCGACGCCGGTCGTCTGCACGCGGTAGCAACCGTCGACAGTGGCATTGAATGTGTTAATGATATGGCAATTTTTTCCGCAAACACCCATTTTCCGTCAGCGAGAAAAACAACTCCGTACGAGGTCAGCATTCACTACTCACTGCGCACTCTACATCTTCCCGGTGGTGACATTAGGAACTAAGATCCCCCTCCTATCCCCGACCTCCCCTCTCGCATTCCCCCCTCGCCCTCTCCTCTCGCCGTTAGACGCGAGTAAAAGCCATTGAAAACTGGCTGGAACCAAAGCTGGATCGGTGTAGACAGAGCCAGAACGAAACTATTTCATGTGCGAACCCGATCCGGAACGGTTCAGTATCGTTCCATCGACATTTCATTCCGAAGATTTCGTTCAACTTTCGTTCCAGTTCCACTTTCGTTCCACGACTTTGGTCCATTTTCGGTTTGGTTCCTGTGAACCGTTCCTTGAACCGAAACCTATCTGGAACCGTTCCTTTTCAGTGGGTTCGGTTTCGTTTAACAACCCTGGTGAAAAACCTATATTAACATAGCAGCAAATAATTTTTCCTTTAAAAAAAAAAGGGCTTTTTGCAAAAGGTATGAAAAACCCTGAGTTTAAGAAAATCGAAATTGAAAATTTAGAAGAATGGATAGATATTGACCAAGATACTCCAGTTGTGCATCATTTTACAGACCAGAACATAGTAGAAACGGTGCAAAACAACAACAAAAGTGAAAGTGAAGCTGAAGTTATTCGAGAAAGAGTACCCATTCAAGATTGCATTTATCACGCAACTAGGCTCATAGCAGGATTAGAACAGCATAGTTTTATCAGTGAGCAACATATCATGAACATTTACATGCTACAGAGTCAACTCGTCCTTGAAAAAACAAAAAACATGACGCAAGCACGTTTAACAGATATGTTTAAAAAGTTATCAAAGGCTAATGACACAAAATCTGAAAGCTTCCACTTCAGTCTCCTGTGTCGCAATGCCTGACAACATGCCTAGAAGTAACTGAGATGCATCAGTTGTTCACAAACTGAACGCTACAATTTAATGTACGTAATTCCAAGCTCTGTTTTCGTTTCTATTAAAATATGATTATTTTTATTTTCACTTGCCACAAATGTATTTAACTACCTATATACTTTACATACATGCAGCTTCATATAACAGAGAATTCCAATGTTTTTCTAAGTTTATTTCATGTTCACTTCATGTGAAAAATGTTTATATGTATTCGCAAATTCCTAAACATAATATCCTTCATTATTTCTGATATCCATGTGTAATAATTGGAAAACTTAATAAAATTTGTTATTAAAACATCGGCTACTTGATTGAAAATACCAATGAATCACTAAAAAATTGGTACAACATACATTGTACAAACTTTCTCATATATTAATGTCATTTAGTTATCTTTAGAAAAATATAAACCATGTAGAATTGTTATAAACATCAACATAAATAACTATAAGAAATTTGATGAAAATCATGAGCTGTTTTGTAGAAAATCCAACTGATGTTAAAGTTGCCCAAGAATAAACTAGCCTAATATTCATTCATTGAGAAAAATGAAATATGCAGTACCATTGCAGACGTATACTCAAGTAATTGTAAGAAATTTTATCAAAACCGTTCGATATACTTCGTATATGAGAAAGTAAAGACAAAAGTTACCGCATAGCACCCAAGGTCCAGAAAAATCCATGATCCGGCTTAGCCCTTTTTCCTGATGGTGCCAGATTAAAGGTGTTAGACTGTATTATAAATAACTAGAGTAGGTTCCCATAAAAAATAAAAGGTAAACATGAATCAAGTATTAAATTTAAATGAAACAATCCTCAATCTCCCTCTCTCTCTCTCTCCTCTCCCTTGTACTCTCGTTTTCACTCTCCCTTCAAAAATGTGCTTATTTCTCTCTGTATCAAATACAATATGAAATCTTACATACAGAATGACATTAAACAAGTAATGAGTAAAAAAATTTTTACATTAAGTTTTATATTTTAAACTTTAATTACTAATTTTTATTTTATATTAATATATTATAATACATAGCTCAACTACTAAACTGAAATTTTAACTTGTCTTAGTTAGTCTCTCCATTTTCACTTAAATATTCTTTGGCCATCTCATTTCATCCATCCCAGTAATCATGTGTTAATTAACGCCATCTCATCCTCCAGTTATGCATCCCTCGGTTACTTATGTTATTGCTCCTGCCACCTCCTCAGTTCCTCATTAGTACTTGATTCATTTCCACCTGTTCTACTTTTGATTTCTTCACCACATTTCACACTGTAATTAATGTAATGGCATATTCTGATCCATCTAAAATTTTTAAGAAAACTTTAAAAAAATTTTTCGATGCTAAATTTTTATCATATCATAAATTAAAAACTTTTTAACATTACCTGCTCACTTCTTTGTTTATTCCTTAGCCTAATCTTTACGTAAATGGACAAAACATTTTAAAAACAATTATCATCAATAACAAATTGTTCAAAAGTAATTATTGAACAAGTCTTATGGCTAAATCAAATCTATCCAATAGCCATAATCAATCAATTATAACTTTAATAATTGATCATAATAATTAAATCCCACTAAACACAATTACAGGTGAGCCCCGCTTAATGCGGGGGATGCATTCCTGAGGTCTCTGCATTATGCGAAAATCCGCGTTCGCTGGGGCACCATAACCTTTAGGTGCCCAGACGGAAATAACTTCCCAAATGGTATTTTTGGACACGCATTCAATGTAAAACATATTTCTACCGGAATTTTAGAATGTAATTTATTAAACAAACTATAAAATTACCTAGTAAACACTAAGACAAAAAACCTTTTTAGCAGTAAACGTACATAATTTCAAAATATTTCTCAGAATACCTACGAAGTTTTATTTAAAAAAGTGTCCAGGGTCAACTGCTTAGCTTTTATTCACTTATTACGTAAAACTTGTCGGTAGCATTCAAATAGTCTGTTGCAGCCCCGCTTCACAGCACTCACTCACGTGAAGTCATTGTGTTCCTCCAACAAAGTCATGCATTGATCGACGATGCTCTTGCAGCTGTGCTTACAGATCAACCCCATAGTAGTGCGTGTTGGGTTTTCTGCAATTTATACATCATTATATGCAGTGATGAGCTGAATCCAGCTCCCACCGGCTAGGTCGAGCCTGTTGTTAATTTTTCTCAGAATTTGCAAGCCGGTCGTTAAATTTTTAGAAAATATGGAAATTTATTGATTTTGTCATTTCAAGTACATTTTGCCCTATCTGATAGTCAATTACCAACAGTGTATGAAATGGAATATATTACGAACGGAACACTTGTTAAGCTAACGGAACAGTATTACTAAATTAGAGCGATATGGTGCCCCTGGCATATAGGCCTCCACCCATGCTTATCCAAATTTCCTTTTTTTTAGAGCCGGTTCTTAATTTTTTTCCAGCTCACTGCTGATTATATATTATTATACATTATATGCATTCAAACATTAAGATCCCTCCACGGGTACCACACGTTTTTTCATATGTAGGTCAAAATTATATAATTTTCTTGATGTGTAGAGTTATTATTTTATTATTATTTATAATGACATGTTAATACGGTAAATTAACATTGTAATAAAGTAACTGTCGAAAATTACAGATTTAAAAAATATAAATCATCAAAAACATTCTTTACGATCCAATGATGCCAAAGAAACATGAAGCATGAATCATATTTCTATTTCCGTTTTTCAAATGTTTTCTGCTTTAGGAGATATACATATTTTTTGTTTTAGACCCGTAAAATTTACAGGGAAAAGAGTGAAATTGGCCACCAGACGATGCAATATTATGCAACACTGCTGAAATATCAAAATATTTATGATACTTTATGAAATTTGATTAGTGCGAAATTTAAAAAATCATAATATATTATACTGCGGTCACACTGTGCATAAGATATCTATATTTAAAAAAAATTTAATTTGAAATTAAATCCGTGTTATAATGAATCTGCTTTGGCCGGGGCCGCGCTAAGCAGGGCTCACCTGTACTGATATTCAGAATGATTGCACAAATCGAAGAAATAAGTAAGCATGTAATAATAAACTGAAATTAGTACACTGCACAGACATGAAATATATTTCATAAGACATTTTACCTTGAGACATGAGTAAACTTCTTGATGGCCCATGCTGAGGTAGTACAGCCAAATGAGGTTTGCAAAGCGCATTTGTGGGTCAAGAAGAAATTCCTCTTTCCCTCGACAAAGAAGCAGCACATATTGGCATAACACATGCTCTGCAGGGTTCCTCTGACTGGGGCTCTGTGACTGACCATAACGTCCACCAGAGGATGACCTAGAGTCACCAGAACCATTTGAGGCATAGGCACCATGGGAGGAAGAGGGGCCAGAGGACTGCTGGTTGTTGCTTCTCCTAAGGAATAACGAGGATTGCGAGTGGCAGATCACGTCATCATCAAGACGTCGACGTGATGATGAACTTCCAGATGATGGTGGAGAAGGGGGGGTTGTGGTGACATTAACGTTTGGGTCTGCACCATGGCGAAGCAGAGTAAGGGTCAGATCATATATGTAGTCAAGATCAGTTGGTCCCCGAGCATTCTGTCAAGAAATCAAATAAAAATCACAATGAACAAAAGCAATTTGGGACATTTTTCAAATACAATATTAGACATAGAAAAACTGATGAAATATTAATTTAAAATTACTCTTCCTTTATTGCTGGCTAGTGGTAAAAGTTTCTTGATCATAATTTTCACATTCTTCCTTTTTAAAATCTTCTAAAGGCTTAAATTTTAATTTTGGAGAATCATTTGTCTGATCTTCAATTAAAATAGTTAGTCTTTTGGTGTTCACCATGACACTACTCCCATTTCAAGTTAATTTAACTGCTGCAGCTGAAGATGAAACCATACCATACTCTATTTACATATAAATCTCTTTCATGATAGTGCTTACAGTTGTTGGTAACATCCATAACACCCTTAAGGGGTCGCACGGTAGTTTGTGATGTAAGAGGTCGTACACGGTCATTTTGACCATGTTGGATAAACGGGCAAAAATACGTCAAAATAGATATTTTTATTCAACTGTTTCTTTATTTTAAAATGTATTTATGTTCATACAATGGTTTTACATCAATAAAGATGTGTTAAAATAGTCTAAAATATTAACTGAAATGTTTTTAGAAACATTTATAGGCGGCAGAGTACAGTATTTTAGTTCGAACGCAAAAAACTTTTACGTTAAAATGAAAAGTAAATTAGAAATTGTGAGTTAAAAATACATTTTTTGTTACAGTGCATTTAATATTCGTCATCTTCCTTTTCGTCATCTTGAATGTTGGAACAATCCACGCATGTAGTAACGGTGTGCTCTCTACAAATATTACACAGCACATTCGTGTCTTCCTGTTTTGTTTCCAGGAGCAAAAGGCACATCTTCCTGGTCCATCATTCTTCTATGCTTGACTTTCTACTTTAGAAATTCCTACCAACTTCCTAATTTTTACTTTTAGGCTCCTAGGCAAATTCTCCAATGTAGCACGAATTTTAAAGTAGTCTACGCAAAGTTCTTTTGAAATTGTTTTTTGACAGGAAGAAGAGTAGATGATTTCTTCGTAGAATGTTAGATTTTTATTATTACCGCACAAAAATAATGAAGACTGTGATAAAAATTATAAACGGTCTCAAACACATTCACTTGAAAAGGACTGTGTAGTCGCCGATGTACCTTCTCAACCAGACATAAGAGACCAACTTACTGTTAGGCGAGCACAACCAGTTATTGCTTTGCATATTCGAACAGGAAAGTTGTAAGAGGAGAGCGCTTGTCCTCGCACATTTTTTAAGGAATAACAGATGATGTCACTACATAGGAGAGCGTACAGCACACCAGGCCGGCACCGCTTGCTTGCTCACAGAGAACACAAATGATACTTACGACAGAACTCTTCCAGACCCAAAAATTGATAAATAATGAACACGAGGTGAAATAAGATGGCCAAGCATTATATATTACTGATAGAGAACCTGGTCTTTTAGGCCGTGTGCGACCCCTTTAGTGATTGATCAGAAAAAACCGATGCACAGTGGTGAAAAAACTAAATGTAAACAATAAAGCTTACTCAGAGAGCCCTTTAAATTCGTCATATGATACATAATGGACTAAAGATAAGGTACCCAGAAGGCCAGAGATTAAATGATGCTGAGAGAGTTAAACCGTGCTACAATCTCAATAACCACTATCACTATTTTTTATTTATTTCTTTGTTCAGGAATATAAAATGACCCACAATCTTTGGTAAAAAAAAACAGAAAAATAAGTCATCTTATAGCTGGGTAAATACGGTATATCAACTAGATGCAATTCTGGGAAATGTGGAAACAGGTGAACAAATCTGCTATGATCGGGAATCGAATCCAGGTTCAGAAATTAAGATCAATAAGTTGTACTGCATTAACTGCATTATCTAACATCAAGACTTGCTCTCCAAAAATCCCAACCCCTCATCCAAGCCTTTTAAGGACACGTGCAAGGTGGAAACAGGTAGAGTAAGGGAATCCCAATGGAGTACCTGAAACATTGCTGGCCAACGGGGCTCTGGTTCTACCTAAGCCAAGGTGTGAGGCATCGTGCCGAGGGCTGAGTGATACTGGGGTAGCAAAATCGTGAACGATCCCCTTGGGGCACTGGGCGACACCCCACTGTATGCAGCCTTCCATCCGTGTCGGGGCCAAATATTTCCCCGTTACTCGTGGGACCAATATGGACAAGGATACCAAAAAAGAGGACTCCCCAAAAGGGAGTTTAAAAGAAGACGTTTTTCCAATGGAGGCTGGCAGTTCCAGCGTACCACTGGGAGGAGCTGGCAGTACCAGCATACCCTCAGAAGGAGATAAAGACATCAGTAAAACAGATACTGGGGAGAAGGAGACTGTTACAGATACCCAAAACCAGTATCTGCAAAAAAATAGAAAGGAAAATGAAGATCCTCCAAAGAAACTTACACCATAGTAAGGCATCATCAGCAGTTCTATGCCAAAAACCTGCTAAGGGAAAGATAGATATTGCTCTTATACAGGAACATTGGATATACAAGGGTATGATAAGAGGCTTAAGCATTCCTGGATGGGCATTATTCTACAATGCCACTGATGGGAATGCAAGAACCTATATTTTTATACAAAAAAATATCAATGCCTTACCATTGTTAAGTTTCTGTTCCAGAGACTTAACGATGGTGAAGCTAATGTATACCAAAGGAGGAAACCAAGAGGAGCTTATTATATTCTCGGCATACCTACCATATGTTTCTGAAGGTCCTCCACCAACCAAGGACCTCAAAGATATTGTAGGCTACTGTCAAGACAGCAGCAAACAGCTTCTCATTGGGTGAGATGCCAATGTGCACCACATTGTATGGGGGAGCACTGGCAACAACTTCAGAGGAGAGAAGCTATTGGAGTATCTAGTAAGTACGAACCTAAATATTCTAAATAACGGTAATGAACCCACCTTTGCTATCGCTGCAAGGAGGGAAGTTACAGATTTAACACTAGGGACCAATGGTATTGGGAACCTTGTGAAAGACTGGCATGTTTCTGATGAGCCATCTTTATCGGATCACAGAGACATTTGCTTCAATGTTATTATAGCAGTACCTTCTATGGTTATGTTTAGGGACCCCAAGAGAACTAACTGGGAATCCTATGAGAATGACCTTAAGGTAAATCTGGAGGACCTACCGCGAAACAAATGATCAGTGTTGGATTTGGAGTTAGCTATTGACCGGTTGCAACAAGCTATTCTCCAATCCTATCATGAAAATTGTCCGGCCAAGGTAATTTACTCGCCAAGGAAGGTTCCTTGGTGGAATAAAGAGTTAAGCTATCTTAGAGCCAATGTCAGGAAGCTATTTAACATAGCTAAAAGGACTGGGAGATGGGATGACTACAGGACCAAACTCACCAGTTATAACAAAGCAGTTAGGAAAGCCAAGAGATAATCATGGAGGAGGTACTGTCAGGGAATCGAGGATATACCTGACAGCTCCAGACTGATGAAAATCATGGCTAAGGAGACTATTGGTAGGGTCCATGTTTTGAAACTACCAGATGGAAGCTGTTGCATCCATAACTCACTTAGTTTGTTGAAATACCACCAGGGTTCGTTGGCTTACCTACTAATGCGTTTGTATGTGAATTTGAGTGTGAGTCAGTGTTAGAAAGTCGTCCTAACCGCGAGCAACCCAGATGGCCGTGAGGAGACGGAGTCGCATTAACAGCAAACCATAGGAGACGGAGTCGGATTACATAAGGAAACCACTATGGCTAACAAGAGGTAAGTCAATTGAGCCATTGGTGGTCATTAATTACCAAATTAATACAGTCCACTATTACTAAAGGCAGGGTTACTTTAATTGAAATAAATTGAGTTCCTGTCCAAACATTTTTGGTCCTTCAGGCCGGATATCTGTTTATCGAACTCTTTATGATCCTAGGCGAAAGGCAACTGTATTTCTAGTGACTTTATTTAGTCTAATCAATGGTTGTACTTGCGTGTGTGTTGTAATTTCCATGTATATATAATTTTCTTTAAGTTTTTTAATTATTTCAAATTGGCCAATACGACTCCGTCTATTCGTTGTGGTTAGTCACGTATTCTCGAAATGTTGTAGGTATTATTGCTTAGTATATCACATATCAAGTTTGTTTATCATTTAATGTTAACGTAATTCACAGTCATTATGGAGGAAGAAAAGAAAATGGATAGCAGAGGGCAGCAACGGTTTAAATTGATTACTGTGCGTCGAGATGCTATAATATGAACTATTAAAAATTTGCATAGTTTATCTCTTACGGTTGTTGAGAATTCAACTGTTTTTCCTGTATTTCGTAGTCGGTATAGTTCGTTGGATGAAGAATATAAATCTTTTCTATCGTTGTGGAATGAAATGCGTGAAGCAGAAATTGAATTGGGGCTGGAAGTCCAAGACAGTGAACTAAAAGTAGTGGATCAAGTAGAAGGCATGTATCATGAGATAAAGGTGGTAGCCAGTCAAGTACTCCCGAATGATTCATTTGGTTCACATAGTGAACAACGTTCCGTGAATTCGATGCAGTCTGCTCGTTTGCCCAAGATTAACATTCCTACATTTGACTGTGAAACTGTGAACAGGGAGGATTGGTGCCTGACCAGAAAGATGGTTGATCAGTCTAGGATAAGAAAGGGAATACATACTTTTAAACCATTTAAGCCTCATGGGATAGATGAAATTGTACCAGCGCTTTTGCAGCAAGGGATAGAGCATTTTGCTTCTCCACTATGCTATATATTCAGAGCTTGTCTAGCAATGGGGCATATACCAATTGATTGGAGACAGGTTAAGGTGATGTTTATACCTAAACCCGGGCTTGCAAACTATACCAAGGCAAAAGCATATCGTCCGATTAGTCTCCTATTGTTTTTACTTAAAACTATGGAGAAATTGGTAGACAGATATATCAGGGACGGGGCTTTAAAGGAATATCCTTTGTACTGATACCAATTTGCCTACCAAACTGGTAAATCAACAGAGACAGCACACCACAATGTGGTAACACGCATTGAAAGTACTGTAAACTGCAAGGAATTGGCACTTGGAGCCTTTCTTGATATTGAGATGGCTTTAGATCGAACCTCATTTGAAGCCATAGCTTCAGCAGCCAGAAGGCATGACATTGAAAACACCATTTGTAGGTGGATCGATTCCATGCTGAAGGAGAGAATAATAGTAACCTCACTTGTAGGAGATACCCAGAGGGTTACCACTACCAAAGGATGCCCGCAAGGGGAAGTTTTATCACCCCTGCTATGGAGCCTTGTTGTCGATGAACTCCTGAGGGAGCTCAATGATGAGGGTTACCATGCAGTAGGATACGCTGATGACGTCACTATCCTGATTAATGGGAAATTTCCTTCGGTGGTCTCAGAGGTGCTACAAACAGCTCTGAGAAAGGTCCAAAGTTGATGTGACAAAACCACATTGGGAGTCAATGCAAACAAAACGGTGGTAGTACCATAGACCAGGAAAAGGGATCTAAGGGGCCTTAAGGAACCGACCCTTTTTGGAACTAAGATTCAGCTGTCTACAGAAGTTAAATACCTTGGACTAGAGGCCTGCACGGGCCGGGCCTGGGCCGGGTAAGGCTGAAAAGTAATGGGCTCGGGTTGGGCTTGGGTCTAGACGATTTATCTGACGCCATTCCCGTTCAGGCCAGTTGAGGACCCAGTGGACCCCTTTCATGTTTGCACCACTGTGCATTGTTTCGTCTTCACCATTTCTTTTAGGGAGAGTTCTCCATTATCTCCTTTACAAGCGACACATCTCCCAGGCCACTACAGCACCCACGAATTCCTACCAACCAACCATCTCTTAAACAACTACTTATATCACTATCAAGAGGGTTCTATTTGCCGTAGGAGATAGCAGGATATTTGGGAGTCTTACATCTGAAGCTTCATTCCCTACCCTTCCCTTTGTATCCGCCATTGGTAGTCAGTTCGCTCTGGGTAGCATACGATATTGGTCTTCCATACTGATAGACATTGACATAATTTGTATTCTTTGTACATTTGTGGTTTTAAATATATTTTGTGTTATTAAAACTTTTTATAAATCCCAAAAATACCAGAATTGATTTAATCAAGGAATGTAAGAAAAGGTGCGTTTACCTTTGAAATGCTTGGAAAATTTTTAAACATAAAAAGATACTTTATCAAGGGTATATGTTTACTGAAGAATGTACAAAATGTCCACGGTCGGGCTGAATTTGGGCCAGTTTAAAATAATTCGGGCCGGGCCTGGGTGCGAAAATGGGATGAAATTTCAGGCTTGGAGTCAATTATGAATGGGCCGGGTCGGGCTTGGGCCGAAGATTTTGGCCCATGCAGACCTCTACCTTGGATTTATATTGGACAAGGGATTGACTTGGGGTTCACAGCTGGAAAAAGTTACAAGAAAGGCCATCAGAGCCTTCTGGACCTGCAGGGGCACTTTTGGCAAGACATGGGAACTAAAACCAAAAGTGATATATTGGATATTCACTATGGTAGTTAGACCCATTGTGACCTATGCTGCCATTGTCTGGTGGCCTAGGTTTAAATATAAGGCCAGCAGGAATGAACTCAGCAAGATGCAGAGTTTAGCCTGCTTAGGCATTACGGAAGCAATGAGTACGGCTCCAACGGCAGCAATTGAGATACTCTTGGGACTCACTCCTCTACATTTAGTAGTAGAAGCAGAGGCCCAAGCAGGTAAATATAGACTCAGTTGCAATGAACAATGGAAGTCACAGCCTACAGACCATGGGCAATCCAGGATGATTTGGGACAGATCTGAAGACACCACTTTAGCAATGATGTCGGGTAAGATGATACCAAAATATTCATTTCACAAGCCATTCAGTGTGCTCTTTCCAAATCACACTGAATGGGAAAAGGGGCTTCAACCCGACAGAAGAGTGGGACTAATCTGGTATACAGATGGGTCCAAGACAAATGCAGGCACTGGGGCTGGAGTGTACTGTTACGGAACTAGGATGAAATTTCATTTTACCCTAGGGCAGTACGCGACAGATTTCCAGGCTGAGGTGTATGCTATAATTGCATGTGTAATGGAGGATATGAAAAGGAACTATAAAAATAGGAACATCTATATTCTCTCTGATAGTCAAGTGGCATTAAAGGCACTTGACTCATACCAGATTGACTCTAAATTAGTCTGGAATTGCCTCCAATCCCTGATAGAGCTGGCAGAACAGAACAGGATTCAACTGCTATGGGTGCTGGGTCATAAAAGGATTGAAGGTAATGAAATTACTGATTTGTTGGCAAAAAAAGGTGCTACAAGTTCCTTCTTGGGACCTGAGCCAGCTTTTGGCATTTCTGTGAATAATAAAAAAACATGGGAGACTACGGCGAGATGAATTAATTAAATTAAAACATAAATACTCCTTAACCGTAAAAAGTGAGAATATTTAGAGAAAAAACAATAAAATAGGGCTTTAAAAATCCTCGCAGGTAGCCTGGAGTCACCCGTTCATGCACACATATCCTTCACCAAAGGAAAAAAAAACCTTTTTCCTTCAGGAGAACAATCATTCAAACGCACTCAAACAAGGGGGAAAAAAAAAGGCGGGAAACCTAGTACACATTCACTCCTAAAGAAAACAAGTTTTTAAAAAAACACATTTATACGCACATTCTCGCAAAACAGGGAATCTCTAAATATTCAAAAAACACTGATACGTATTTCGGACGCGAAGTGGCCATCATCAGAGAAAGATGTTGAATGAAGGTCTGGTGTGTGGTTTAAAAGTGTTGATGGAGAAGTGTTTACGTGAAAGTAAAAGGAGGGGGGGGGGAGGATGGACCGTTAGACTATAAAGAGGGGAGTGGGGGAGAGGGCCAAAATTGCTGTTCATAACAGTTCCTTTGTATTTAGCAATGAGCATACTTTCGTAGGCGTCCAGTTTAAAATCGTTGTGTACAGATATCAAAAGTGATAAGTTGTCTATGGTAATGGGATGATTGTATTCCTGTATGTGAGATGCTACACTGGAATTAACAAACCTCCCGAATTTAAAATGTGACAAATGTTCCTTAAAACGAGTTTCCAGTTTTCGTTTTTTCTGCCCGATATAAATTTTGTCACAACCCTCGCATGAAATTTTATAAATACCTGATTTCTGTAAAGAAGGAATGGTGTCTTTCGGATTGTGGAGGAGGTTGATAAGTTTATTTCGGTTAACTTGTACAGTTACAAAACCGTGTTTGGAAAAAATTTTGCATAGTTTGCTTGTTGTCCCTGGGGAAAACGGAATTTTCATGTATTTTAATTTGGCTGCAGAAATATTAGTGACAGTCGTGTGTGTTTTAAGAAAAAGTGTATAATTATGTTTTGTAGTATATTGTAAATTATGTTTGTGTCATAGCCATTAAGTGTAGCCACATTTTAAATGTGAATCAGTTCTTTTTGAAAGTCTGTTTTGGAAAGTGGTATATGTAGGAGTCTATGTATCATGGAACGAAAAGCTGCTAACTTATGTGATATGTGGTGGTGTGACTTAAAAGGTATGTAAATGTCTGTGTGTGTAGGTTTTGTATATATGTTAAATTTAAGTTTATTATCTAGTCTGGTAACTAGTAAATCAAGAAAGGGCAGGCAGTTGTCTTTTTCTTTCTCATATGTAAATTTAATGGTTCCATATTGTTTGTTTAAATTTTCCAAAAAATTTCTTTAGGAGTGAATGGGTACTAGGTTTCCCGCTTCCCCCCCCCCCCCCTTGTTTGAGTGCGTTTGAATGATTGTTCTCCTGAAGGAAAAAGGTTTTTTTTCCTTTGGTGAAGGATATGTGTGCATGAACGGGTGACACCAGGCCACCTGCAAGGATTTCTTTCTCCCAAAAAACCTGTGTTACTTTTTTTTTATTGATGCCTTTCTTACCATTTTTTTTAAGCCCTATTTTATTGTTTTGTCTCTAAATATTCTAACTTTGTATGGTTAAGGAGTATTTATGTTTTAATTTAATTAATTCATCTCGCCGTAGTCTCCCACGTTTTTTTATTATTATGATGACTTTCCGGTCTAAGGAGTTAAACCGTTTTCACAAACTTTCCACCCATATTCGGACCATTGCTGCCAACATTATATTTCTTATAGACTGTAAAAAACATAATGTGTTTCCTAAATTTACTAACATTTTTCCTTACACTACAAATGACACAGCATCCAAAGCCATACTTTTTGCAAAACGAAAATGGATTGACATGGAAATTAAAAAACTTTATGGAAAACGCTCCTTTTTAGAAATAGAAGCATATGATTTACACCTTAAACTCACCAAACATTTGTCAGGTTTTGAATGGTCAATTTGGGACCAATATATGAAACACATACATGCCGTCATACAATGAAAAATGTTTAACAAAACAGAAAAAGTACGCAGGAAATTTAATTCACTAAACAACGGACCACAAAGGGGCAGACAACATGCTACTCAACCACACAAACAGAACATTATTAACCTTTTGGGTAAAACGTTCTCCCATGCAGAAATGTCTTTATTGGAAAAAGATTTGAACTATACCCTTCCGTATAAAAAACCGCCAACAGAAGAGTTAGTCGCAGACATTGAGTCGGCTATTCAATTATTACCCGTAAACACAAAAAACATAATTAGAAACACTACCTTGGCACAAATTAAAGAGAATCTTTCCCAAAACTATTTAGAAAAACGGCACATTTTTCAGGACTATAAGACCGATAAAACACTTAATAACAAAGGTTGTTTTTATTTAAATTCAGACAAAGGCAACTCAGTAGTTATTTTGGAAAAACAACAGTATTATGATAAAGTTGAACAAATGCTAGAAGAGGGACCTTACACAAAAACCACTAAGTTTTCTTTAAACAAAATGATTATAGATACAAAAAACACCCTTAAAACTTGTACTTCTGTGATTACCAAAAAACTTCGGTTTCAATTAAACATCTCCAATCCCACTATTCCAAGGATGTATTACCTTCCCAAAATACATAAGAAAGACATTCCTCTTAGACCTATTGTTTCTTCTATAAATTCCCCAACATATAAAATATCCATTTGGCTAAATAAACAATACAAATTATGGCCCCTTATTCAGAACTCTAACATTAAGAACAACATTCAATTTATTAATTTAATTAAAGATTTAAACTTAATGACCACGAGATTTTAGTCTCTTTTGATGTTGTTTCCCTTTTTCTCAATGTTCCTTTAGAAGAAACTATGAAATTTTTAGAAACATGGCTCAAGGAACAAGACCTTCCCCAAGCAACAGTCAGGGATTATTTACACCTGACTCGCCTTTGCATGAAACAGAACTTTTTTAAAGTTAACAATCATATTTACCAAAAAACCCATGGCACAACCATGGGTAACCCGCTTTCTCCATTTTTAGCAAATCTTTTTATGACATATTTTGAACAACAATGTAAAGACACCTTCTACTTTCTAAATACTTGGTTTAGATATGTTGATGATATTTTTACCATTTTTGACACATCTGAAGACAACATTACCAATTTTTTGGAAAATTTAAACAAACAATATGAAACCATTAATTTCAAATATGAGAAGGAAAAAAACAACTGCCTGCCCTTTCTTGATTTACTAGTTACCAGACTAGATAATAAACTTAAATTTAACATATATACAAAATACAAATGATTGTTCTCCTGAAGGAAAAAGGTTTTTTTTTTCCTTTGGGGAAGGATATGTGTGCATGAACGGGTGACACCAGGCTACCTGCGAGAATTTTTTTCCCCCGAAAAACCTGTAAGTGTTACTTTTTTTTATTGATTCCTTTCTTACCAGTTTTTTTTTTTTTAAAGCCCTATTTTATTGTTTTGTCTCTAAATATTCTCACTTTGTACGGTTAAGGAGTATTTATGTTTTAATTTAATTTATTTCTGCGAATGTCGCAAGGAGGGAAATCATGGACAGAATGAGCAGAAGGCACCTTGCCTATTGGAGGTCCATTAGTGGACAGGAACATGCGAAATCCTTTATACCGGGAATCTCGCAGAACAGAGATAGGGAACTATTATGCTTAAACAGGAACCAGTTAAGAACAGTGACGAGTCTACTGGCTGGACACTGTCACTTAAACAGACACTTACACAAGCTAGGGTTGGTTGAAGACCCTAAGTGTGGAAAAAGTGAGGAAACAGCCTCACACATTCTATGTCAATGTGAGTCCCTTGAAGGCCTCAGATTTCATCACTTGGGCTCTCATTTTATGAGCCCGAGTGACTATCATAGGATCGCAACAAACAAGCTACTGCAATTTACTGAAAGTGCTTGTTTGCTTGCAGGATAAATGGCTGAGGATGCACAATAGACCAACAATGGTTGCAGTGCAAGGGCCGTAGATAGCCCAGCCCACCCTTCTAATTCTAACGATCAAGACTTCACATTGCTTCCTGTATATTCCGGCGTATAAGTCGACCTTTGAAGTCTAACAAATTTTTCCTAAAACTTAGGGTCGACTTATACGCCGAACATAAAAATCTGAACCTTAAATATTTAAGAAGACCGTTAATCTATCGCTGGAGGTGAATGCTATTTTAAATCAGCTGTTCCAGTATTTATATTTTATGACATTTACTGTATTTACTCGTGTACCCCGTGGTCATTTTTTCCCTAAACGCCGGGGAAAAAAAGGGGAGCACATCTTAAACGAGGATTTCTGAACAGATTATATAAATTGTGAGTATCGATAGTAAATTCTCTGCAATATGCTTGCATTTATATTTATATTTGTAAAATACGTCAAATTCTACAAAGTATATGCGTATTTGTGCGACCAAGCAAACATTTAAGTTCCACCCATGCTGCAGGCAAAAACTCGCAAAAGTAGGCAGAAAGAATAAGCCGACTAACTGATAACTATAGTTCAATGACTACTGAGGGTTTTCTGATTGGAGAATAGGTAGGTGCAAGTTTGGTCCTTTTCCCTCATCCACTTCAAGGAATTCAGAGTGGAGAAATTTTGTTGCAAATGAAAGATTTCATCGTTCAAAAGGAAGACGGAAATCCACATCTCAAGTGTTTGGACTCGTTTGTTCCTAACCTTCCAATATTTACTCACGAGATGATACGCGAAAAAACTCCCCATCCGCGTAGAGAAGTTCCTGTTCATAGATGAACAAATATTTCGTGAAGCTTAACTTGAGCAGAACTTGTTTCGGTGACTTATAAAAAAAACTTATTCTGACTGAAATTAATTTTTTCCCTCCGAACCAGACCAAAAATAGGAGTGCGCAGGGTATACAAGTGCATGGGTTATATGAGTAAATATGGTATTTTAAAATATTTAATTAATAATAATTAATTTTAATACTGTATTTACTCATGTAATCCACATCCTCGTGTACCACGTGCACCCCTATTCTTGGACCAGTTCGAGGAGAAAAAAATAAATTCGTACTTTAATAAGTTGATGTCTACGGCGGTGGAAAATTAGAAAAAAATCAAAAAATGTGGGGATTCCCCGTAGGTGTGTTCTTTCCATGGTTCCCTCTAAGCTGCATGACCTCACAGCAGTTTTTGACAAATAGGAATTGGTGATTTAAAAAACCCTTTTTCAGCTCAAATAAATTTTTTCCCCTATAGCCGGCCCAAAAACCTGGGTGCATGGGATACACGGGGGCGCGGCTTACACGAGTAAATACGGTATATAGAGAAAAAAATAACCAAACTTAACCTTTAAAAGCTGGGTTTATTTTGGGGTATTTAAAGAATTTTTGTTCGTTTCCTTATCATAAATTAACAAAGAATGCAAAAGAACAAAATAAACTGAATGATTTAAGGGGATGCAAAATGTAACTGAAGAAAACAACTATTTTAAAACAAGGGGAAGAAAAGACATACAAGGCTATGGCCAGGCATGATACAGTATATTAATCTGCTTACCTGCACCATATCTACAAGAGAATGAAGGACGTGATGAGTCCGCTGTCCAAATCTAACGTTTGGATCCAAACCATGCCTTAACAGAAGTTCTAGAAGCTGACGGACAAATAGAAAATTTTGCTCTTTTTCTTCTGGCCGAGAAAGAGCAATATTTTCCCCTGCGGCAAATGCCAGCACGTGCAAGGGCGTGAGAGTTGATCGCGATGAGCAGTTTGGATTTGCACCATGCTTGCATAAGATGCGCACGCAATTCAGGTAGCACACCTGTCAATAGAGAAAAAAGAAATTTGCTTACACCTTTTCACATCTTAATCCACTTAACACACATCTTACACTTACAACATGAAAATCAAGTTAATGTTAATAATAAGAGAATAACATTATGGTAATCACAAAAGTAAATTTTGCCCAAAAAAGAATGATGAATGATATGGAGAATTTAATTTAACTTATAATTATGGACATGCCTGCTTAAGATTACTACTGTCACTGATATCTTAACTAAATATTACATCTCAAGAATACAGTTTAGTTCCTAAGGCATTAAAACAGTAAAACCTGTTCAATTTGACAACATCTTCTGGTATGAACTTGATACTCCTGTATTTACGGATGGAGCGCTTAAGTTCATTGCCATACTACCCAGATATTTTATACTAGCAGAAGTGCCCATTGAATTTCAATGGATTTAGTGAATCTAAAACTTCAAATGTGTAATATCAAAAAATTGCAAGAATAAGATAGTACACACTTTTAACCACTGAATAAAAGAAAAACAAACAAAATCGGTTCATATTTAGGTATTTTGATGAATGAAGGAAAAACTCGTGCACTCTGAAAAATCAAAAATTATGTGTAAACTTATGAGAAAATAATTACTGAATTAATCATCCCCTTACCCTAACTAGTTTATCGCCATATAGCCTATAGATCATACCACTTTTGTCAAATCCAGCTTCATTTGTTGTGTAATTATAATTTCTGAAATGTTCATTTTTTGTCTTGTAGGTAAGAAACATGTGAAAAGGCAACGTAGTATAGTTGTCCATGATTGAACACTGACCCTGATAAATGTACACCATATGTGTGGGCCTATTTTCGTAAATAAACATTAAAAATGTAGAATATAATCATTTTACTTACAAAAAAGGTAAGGATCCAGTATTCAATAGACGAAAGAAGATTCAATTGCTTTGGTCAATTGTTATAAATGCCTCCCACACGCAGTTTCCTGAATAATTATCAGTATCTATTTATGTTGCTATGTATAAAGATTTACGTTGCTACATCAATTATTTCATTGCTTAAACAAAGTGCAAAGCGAATAATGCTAAACTTTTGTCTATTTGAAGGCTTCATTGAAGATAACTGAATCGGAGGTAACAATGACGGCCGCCTTGGTAACGCCTGGAAAGAGTATGAAAAATCCACAGAATTTCTATACAATTTGTGTATTTTTGAAAACTTCGACTGTGTAACATCTAAACATCATAAAAATAAGTTAGTTATTAAATTATTCAGTGCCACATAAATAGACTGTACATTCTTGTTTATTCAACATTTTATGCCATACCTCTATTTTAAAAAAAAAGAGATTCATGGTCACATACAATGAAAAATTTCCTTAAGATCCAGGTGTTTTCTTGAACCAAAAATTTATTTTATATTTTTCAGTGTGCTTTAACACGTTCATTGTGGAAAAGAATTATTGCGAATTCCCGGATTACGGAAAAAATTTTTATTGAAGAAATATTTATTTTTTGAGGAGTACTGCATATGCAGTGGTCAGTAACTTGCGGTGGCCGAAAAGGTACGCAACCCGCCGAGCAAATTTCGGCAAAATGTTATTAGTTTAACCTGAGATGGTGCATTCATCCTGGATGTGTAAAATTTTGGAGGGATCATCCCAGAAGCCTCTTCTCAAGATATGTTGAGGAAACACGCCGTAGGTTCCAATACTGGGTGTGAGGAGACCTTACACCAAGAGTAAGGGAGAGAGGCTTAGCCCAGCTGCTCTCTAACCGTAACCCACTTCACACTCCACGTGTGGGCAATAAAAATATCCTTGCATAGAAGTTTCCTGAAACCATTACAATTATTTTCTTCCTCCCTTTTTTCTTCTGCATGTTTAGACCGCCTTTAGCAGACTTTCAAACAGAGCGTTAGTTGGGACGAGAATTTTTTTCTTGATAGAAAAGTGAAAATCTCTATTCTTTCCTTGGTAAACTGATTTTTTATATTCATTCTCCCTTTGCCCTTATATAAAAGCATTATTCACGATCCGCCGGGAGAAGGAAATTTCAGTGATGAGCGGGGAAATGCTCTGAGGCCGGAAATTATCGAAGACTACGATTGCCACATGGGTTACGTAGACAAGGGGGACAGGATGGCGACTATATATTACTAGTGAAGGTGTGCTTGCATTCTGCAAGCATTTTCTCTCACCCTAAAGAGTATGAGCTGACAAATACTTTTTAAACGCAACAGTTTGCACCTTCTTGCCGATTTACGTGTTTTACCTTATGGTCAATATTGGGGTAAAAACTACCCCTAAAATTTATAATTATAAAGAATTTATAGGTTTTTAGCATTTGTTATGAATACCTCACATTTATGCAAAATTTCATCGACATAGCACCTCTAGAAGTGCATTTATATGAATTTCATTGTTTAAGCTTTATGAATTTTTAACAGTCACAATATAAAACTTTTATGAAATTTTCAATGTTATTTACCACCGGAACATAATTTCCTAACATTGTTAAAAATTTCAGCTTCCTAGATCTTTAGAATGTACATAAATATTAGTCAAGTTGTTTAACATTTAGGAATTTATTACGGCCGAACGAATGCAAATTTTCAAATCTCTATAATCCCGTTTTCATTATTTGGCAAATTCTACCAACAGAAAAATATTAGCTTCTTAGCACCTTTACAAGTACCTAAACCATGAAATGTTAGTAAAATTGTTTATAATTTTTACCGGCCAAGAAAATAAACATTGTTGCAATTTTGAAATTTTTCCTCCGATTATATTTTTCGATTCACCTGTGTATTAAATTTCAGCTCTCCGACTATTGTAGTTTGGGCCAGACATGACATCGTCCTAACTGCATATAGGCCCAGTATTTGATAATTATTTTTGTTCCGTCCAAATATCGCATAAATAAAGGACTGCGGCGGCTATCCGGCTTGAAAATCTGAAATAATTTATTTAGTATTTATACAGGGATAATTTGAAAATATTCATGAGTAATGCAACAACGGAATATCTCTTACTTATTTACAGGCATGCCGCGAGAGTAACTCGGGAAGAGTTCGGCGTTACGGGTAATATGTAATTCTGAAATTCGAAAATTTCCGATTAAGAAATATTTTACTAATGGTTCTAAAAAGTATTAATTTGACAGATTCAAACATTAAAATAAATAATATTTCATTTGTAAGAGAAAAAATAAGGCATATCCTAAAAATCAACGAAGAGAAAGAAAAAAAGTTTTTATATCTCCGACTCAGAAACGAACTTCACCGTACGAATGATAGAGAAGAAATGAGGTTAAAACTCCCTACGGGACTTCTCTCGGACCCCAAATCCCTCTACGGACGAAAGAGAAGAGGTGGAGTGTGAAAAGTGCGAGAGTACTGCATATGCAGTGGTCCATAACCGAGTTTCCCCGGCAGTACTGCATATGCAGTGCTCCGCAACGAACGTGTTAAAAGAAGAGTATAATTTTTAAAAGTTTTTAAATATATTTTTATTTTATACTTTTTAGTGAAATGAACTTATAATTATGACAATGAGATCAAACTTTGCATCAATCATTACTATTCAATACTGAAATTAATATTGTAGCTAATATTGTTATAAAACCTTCATAAGGAAATTTTGCCAAACTATGATTCTATGCTCTGCTCTATGCAGCCCCTTCACAGTGCTTTTCCCAGAACTGAATTAAGAAATTATAAAACCTTGAAATGATTAAAATATATCTGGACTTTAAAATAGCAGATAAGACTATTAACTCAATATAAAACTTAAACTGGAGGTGCTAAATTATTAACTGAAATCATTTTAATATAATTTTAAATTAATTACCGTATATACTCGTGTATAGTACGAGTTTTTACGACCAAATTTTTATTTCAAATATTGGGGATCGTACTATACACGAGTAATTAATTTGAAGATTTAAAATTCATGTATCTTCACCGGCATTTTCAGTGAAGTTATGCCACCCGCACGCATTCTAATGGTGGGCTCACCTTAACAGTGAGGTCCTTTATCGTTGTTATGTTGCTTCGTGAAGAGTAGAATCTTTTTCATATGTACAGCTTCAAATTCACAAATACTTGATATAAGTGACGATTTACGGGCACTTCCTTTCTTGAATTTTATGTATGTACATCTTTGTTTGCGTCTTTTTACAAGGGATGGATTGGAACGAGTTGAACTAAAAGTATCGTAGACGGCATAACTTCATGGAATTTCGACATCTTGGAAAAAAGAAATTACTTTGTAATATTCCACAGTCTTTATTGTTTCTTCAATCACACACCGACCGGTTTCCACTACAAAGTCATTCTAAAGGTGTTACGTCGGTTAGTAAGACCATTAAAATGATTTAATAGTGGAAACCGGCCGGTGTGTGATTGAAGAAACAATAAAGACTGGAATATTACAAAGTAATTTCTTTTTATCCGTTATCCCTACCTATTAAATAGATGAGCGAGTGGAACCATTACATACGCGGAATGTAATCCAGACGTACAAGAATTGAAACGATTTTATTTCATCTTGTGCAATCATGATTCATATCACTTTTTATTAAATGTTTTAGGAGTAAGATGCTTAACTTATCCGAATTTTAGTGTACTCGCAAGAAATAATATTTACGACATTTACGGTCTATTCTATGGTTATGTGGAAAATCAAGGTTCGATATATCTCGCTCGTAACCGAGCCATCGAAACAAAATATATCGACCCTGGTGGAAAGCTGGGGTCGTACTATAAACGAGATATATGAAAAAATCAGGTTTGTTCACCAAAAAATCAGGGGTCGTACTATACATAGAGTCGGCATATACACGAGTATATACGGTACTTTTCACTCTCATGCATACCATAAAATCTATCAATTTGGCTACCAAAAAAACACATTCATCTCATGTTAAAAAATTGTCCATTGATTCTGCATGTGAATTCTTATTAATTTATGCTCAACAATTCTTTTAACAATTCACTAAAACTATAAGTTGATAGCTCATTAAACCTTAAAGTGCCAACATTGATTAGATCGATGCTCCATTCCCTCGCAAAAAAATGCCAGTGTCGATTACATTGATCCTCGATCTATTTCATCTAGTTTACTTTCTAACCACAAGATGGTGTTATCCTTCCTCCTGTGTGCTCCTAAGACCCTTCCCCACATATTTTGATTATCAACGGGCACTTTATTTACCTAGGATGAAAATGCACACTTCCTAAAACATTAACGGCCGTATTCACAGATTTTCTGTTTTACGTGTGACTAAGGGCTACTTGCTAATCACCTAGTAAGGGAGTAACTAAGAGCTACTGAAAATCAGTATTCATAGTCCGAATCGAGTGACTAACTAGAGTTGACTAAGGGTCACTAACTTAGAGCTTCACCAAGCATCACTAAGCTGGACAAGGGGAAATGCAATGCTTGGCAACATTGTGAAGCACTTACTGCGCATGCTCAGTAATCGATACCTCGAGTTCAACAAGCCGCAGCCAACTTCATTCCTCCTGTGGTTGGGCTTTTGTGCGTTCGCTTGTGTTAGCAATTCGTAAATCTTTTTTCCTTTAGCGTATTTAAATTAGTGTTAGCGTAATTTTGTAGAATTATTGGTTAGGTTTATTCATAATAGTTCTTCTTTTACATAAGTTCGATTTCAGTTAGGCTATTTTTGGTAATTAATATTTACTTTAGTTAGTTTTGTTGGATAATTGGTTAGGTTTAGTCATATTAGCCCTTCTTTTACATAAGTTCGATTTCAGTTAGGCTATTTTTGGTAATTAATATTTACTTTAGTTAGTTTTGTTGGATAATTGGTTAGGTTTAGTCATATTAGTCCTTCTTTTACATAAGTTCGATTTCAGTTAGACTATTTTGGTAATTAATATTTACTTTAGTTAGTTTTGTAGGATAATTGGTTAGGTTTAGTCATATTAGTCCTTCTTTTACATAAGTTCGATTTCAGTTAGGCTATTTTGGTAATTAATATTTACTTTAGTTAGTTTTGTAGGATAATTGGTTAGGTTTAGTCATATTAGCCCTTCTTTTACATAAGTTCGATTTCAGTTAGGCTATTTTGGTAATTAATATTTACTTTAGTTAGTTTTGTAGGATAATTGGTTAGGTTTAGTCATATTAGCCCTTCTTTTACATAAGTTCGATTTCAGTTAGGCTATTTTAGTAATTAATATTTACTTTAGTTAGTTTTGTAGGATAATTGGTTAGGTTTAATCATATTAGTTCTTCTTTTACATAAGTTCGATTTCAGTTAGGCTATTTTAGTAATTAATATTTACTTTAGTTAGTTTTGTAGGATAATTGGTTAGGTTTAGTCATATTAGTTCTTCTTTTACATAAGTTCGATTTCAGTTAGACTATTTTGGTAATTAATATTTACTTTAGTTAGTTTTGTAGGATAATTGGTTAGGTTTAGTCATATTAGTCCTTCTTTTACATAAGTTCGATTTCAGTTAGGCTATTTTGGTAATTAATATTTACTTTAGTTAGTTTTGTAGGATAATTGGTTAGGTTTAGTCATATTAGCCCTTCTTTTACATAAGTTCGATTTCAGTTAGGCTATTTTGGTAATTAATATTTACTTTAGTTAGTTTTGTAGGATAATTGGTTAGGTTTAGTCATATTAGTTCTTCTTTTACATAAGTTCGATTTCAGTTAGGCTATTTTGGTAATTAATATTTACTTTAGTTAGTTTTGTAGGATAATTGGTTAGGTTTAGTCATAGTAGTTCTTCTTTTACATAAGTTCGATTTCAGTTAGGCTATTTTAGTAATTAATATTTACTTTAGTTAGTTTTGTAGGATAATTGGTTAGGTTTAATCATATTAGTTCTTCTTTTACATAAGTTCGATTTCAGTTAGGCTATTTTAGTAATTAATATTTACTTTAGTTAGTTTTGTAGGATAATTGGTTAGGTTTAGTCATATTAGTTCTTCTTTTACATAAGTTCGATTTCAGTTAGGCTATTTTTGGTAATTAATATTTACTTTAGTTAGTTTTGTAGGATAATTGGTTAGGTTTAGTCATATTAGTGTTAAGTAATTTTGATTTGTTAGGTTATTTTTGGTTACTGATAAGGAAGCAAAATGGGTAAGGTCGGTTATCTGGTCTCAGGAGGAGAAAGAGACATTATTGTCATTGGTACAAGAAAGAATTGACATAACTGACAGCAAAAGTTGCGATGGTCGCAAAGTATGTGAAAAGCAGAGGCAGTGGTTGGAAGTGACAACATTGTTTGATGCCATACATGGAGAACGAGGTTTGCAGAGAATTAAGGAGCAATGGAAGAAAATGAAGTTAACCTCAAAGGATTCAATCTCCAAGGTAATTAATTGTCTTTAAGGTTAAGTTTGTTAAGTAGTTTACTACAATTGATGGCTATTCAGTTACTTCTGTATGCCATTTTTACAGCTACGGAAATACCAACGTGGGACTGGTGGAGATCCATCTACATCCCAAGTAGATACTCCACCAACAGAGGTGGATTTAATCATTTGTGACCTAATATTGCAGCAGTTTATGAAAGACAGCTGCATGTTCGACGAAGATGCAGAAATAGAAATATTGGTAAGTTTAATATCTATGAATAAACCTACTGTGGAACATAATTTATTATATACATGAATTTTGGTGCAATAATAAGTGGTGCAGGGAAGAACCTGCGCTGTTTATGTTGTGAAGCTCATAATCCTAGTGTTATTTTGACATTATTGTTAGATTGTACAAATGAACTAATGTGATTAACTTGTATGAAAAAAACCTGTTTTATTGATTTAACAGCAAGAGAATACAACAGAGGGGAAAGAGGATGATTCCCTGTCCACAAGTGTTCTGCCCTGCCCTTCACACTCCTCCAGCAAAAAGGTAATAAATATATATAGCTAACCCCAGACAATATTTCATGTTAAAGGTGCTTCATTACCTGTAGATTTATCAAAATTATTATTTTTGACAGTGCATCTGGTGAAAGCTGCTAAAAAGCAATGGACTGTATCGAAGAGGCTGTAAATGTGGGGTATAAACTACTTATTACCATAATTAAAAAGTTTTGTACATAAATTTTCATAGGCACTAATTTAATGCTTAACTTACAATATATGTAAACCACCTTAAAGGAGCATAAACCAAAGCCTTTGAAATTATTTGTGTACATCTTAAGCCACATAAATTATTTCTTAGTAATTGATAGAAAATGCAATACCTGAACTTATGCAAGTTAAAGTCTACAGGCTATATTACAGTAATTCATTGAACTTATGAATATTTTCTATTTTTCAGGAAGAAACAAGGAAGAAGAAAATCTACGCAGATGTCACCATATGAGGAGGCGATGTTGGCACTATTGTCAGAGGAGGTTGAGGAGCAGAAGGTATTATTGAAAAGGAGAAGGAAAATGGAAGAGGTGCTGCATAAGAAAAAATAAGAGGTCCAAAGGGAAAAATTAGAAATAAAAAAAATTTAAAAAATGTACTGGACAGAAAAACTTAAAAATATAAAAGAATAAGAAAAGCAAATATTTTTTTGAGTACACTTTATTTTTCTAATTGAAATATGTCGAAATAAAATTTCTCCGATAGAGATTTCCCCTTCCTTTGGGTGTAACTTGCTCATCATCATCATCATCTTCATTCTCTTCGAGTATCTCTTCTTCACTGTCATCATCGCTGCTATCAGACTCTGTCAAAGAATGTTAACAATTAATTTGCATTGCAAGTAAGTACCAGGGAAGGTTTTAGTTATGTATAATTGTATTTTAATTGGTAATCATTCAATCATCAAGTTAATAAAATTTAAGTAATCCTAAGTTAAAGTTATTGAGTAACAGTATTACGGAACTGCTTGCAGCTAATGAAACGATTCCTACAAATAAGTCTGCAATGGATTTATCAGATAAAAATGTTAGGGAAAAATGAATAAGCTATAAATACTAAAAATAAAGAATTGTTTCATATGAGATTTGGAAAATCAAGATAGTGATTCACATAATGTACATTGCCTTAAACAAAAGGTAAAGAGGAGGGTGTAGAATGTTTCCATGGATAAAAGTACAGGAAAGAGAAGTTGTACCTTCCATTCTGTACTCCAGGAGTACAGCCATTGCCACTATCATGGCCTTTGATGTTTCCAGGTCCACTGTGAGACCTCTATAAAGTGCCCTAAAGGTCATTTTCCAAACGCCAAATAGCCTTTCCACTGTGTTCCTTGTCTGAATATGGGCTGTGTTGTATGCTTCCTCTGCTGCTGTCTGTAATGAACATCGGTATACAGTACTCCTTTACATATACTATGCTCACTCATTATATGGGAGCATATAATCTGACTATTAATGAATTACCTGAGGATTCCGCACTGGTGTCAGTAAATATGGGTGGCAAGCATATCCACTGTCACCCAAAAGGACTCCTTTGTAGCAGCCATTTTCGAATTTCCTTTTCAAATTTGATTCATTAGAAATTCTAGAATTGCTATCTCTCCATCTTGACACAATACTTTTTACTTTTAAATTGGATGCAGAAACCACCTATTTAAGAATAGCGGAAGTTACATTTTCAATGGCCTTATTCAATCAATGAAAAATCAGGTAAACTTTATATCCATTCATGTTAAGGGATATTTAAAAATAACATGCATAATAACATCTACCAAAAATTAGTTATGCATATATATTTACCTATTAAAATGTTACTTACTTGGACATTTAAGTTGAAGAAATTCTTCCTTTTGATGTATGCTTGAGCATTTGGCCCACCAGGATTTTTTATTTTAATGTGGGTGCAGTCAATACATCCCACTACTTTTGGAAATCTCCTTATTCTGTAAAATGCTTCTATTGCAGCTCTCTGCTCTGGCACAGAATCAGGAAATGTTACAACTTCTGGTCTAAGCCTTGCCAGAGCCACCAAAACGTTTTTAATAATTCTGCTCATTGAGGGCTGACTTATGCCATGGAGCTCACCATTTCCATCTGGTAAGACCCCTTTGCAAAAAGCCTGAGGGATGCCAGGAGTTGAAGAATAGGCGAAATAGGTAGCCCACTGTTTCCTGCTGCTCCTTGGCCTAGATTATTTCCAATTCGATGGCAAATTTTTTCCACTCCAGCTTTGGAAAACCTGTATTTCCTCCTGAAAAGCCTATCGGAATATTCCCCGAAGGGATCCTGATGCTCCAAGTATACTTTCCTACCGCGATTACATGTAAATTCCTCTAATTCTATCACCTCCAACGCTTCTTCATAGTCCCCAAAATCTGTCCCGGCCATATACAATATTATTAAATGTAAAACTATAATATGCCTATTAACATAACCAGAACTAGAAATATACTAACAACTACTGAAGTACCATGAACTACGTGATTATACCAAAAAACGACTACACAACAACTCCAAGCAATACATAAAAACTTGGCTATTAAAATGAAAACAAAGTAGAAAAGTATATAATGAATACAACTAAATAACTACAATGATAAAACTCAAAATAAATATACTAAGAATACAATAACTAACCTTTATAAGAAGGAATGAAACAATAAATTCTGTACCCTACTCTACCATCAAACAAAATTAAACTAATTTGATGAAATAATGAACTACAGAGAAATATAAAACTCTCCTATAGAAATAACTTAATAAAAACCTAAATAAAGTAACAATATTATACCTAAGAAAGACGTATTCCCAGCCATAGCAGATTTTTTCTCCTGTTTCTTCATTTCCCTATATGTACAGTAATTGATTGCAAACTTTTATGTTTTTAATTTTCCTTGTTTCTTTTTATTCAAATATATGTCCTTTATTTTTTATATAACAATCAATGCAACCTTTTATGTAGATTATCAATGAAGAGAAGATAACCATGTAATGTGTTAAAAAAAATAACGTGTCCCTATTGTCATTTAATTTTAAATTTATGCGTGAGCCTATTTGCGTTAATAAGCATTATAGATGTATAATATGATGGTCCTACTTACAAAGAGATAAGATTTCAGCATTCCAACAATGAAAGGAAGATTCAATTGCTTTAATTAAATCGTTAGGAACGTTTCCCATACTCAGTTAACTGAATAATTATCCGTAAATATTTATGTTGCTATGTATAAATGCTGACATTACTACAGCAATAATTTAGATGCTTAAACAAAAGGGCGAAGTGAATAACGCTATTCTTTCATCTATTTGAAGGTATAATTGGCATTAACTGAATCGAAGGCAACAATGACGGTCGTCTTGGCAACGTCCAGAAAGGGTACAAAATATCCGTAAAAATTCGAAAACAATTGTGTATTTCTGAAAACATCGACCGTGTAACATGTAAACATTGCAAGAATAAGATAGTATAGAGTTTTAGCCGTTGAATAAAGTGAAGAGGAAGAAAATCGGTGCATATTTATGTATTTTGGTGAATGAAGGAAAAAACCTTGCATTCTGAAAAATTGAAAATCCCGTGTAACCTTATGGGAACATATAATTGTCTCCTGGATTCGAACCTGCGACTTAATGAAAATGAGAATAGTTTTCTAGAGGCCTCCTAGCCTGTAGAAACAAAACGCAGTTTACCGCATATCTCTACGACGAAAGGCTTTTGAGATAGAGGGGAGGATGGACAGACGTACACTTCCAAAATTATATATAGGATGGATTTATATTTTGGATTTGAAAGCATGTATATATCTGAGTGAAGTTAATAAAAAAGAGTATAAAAAGGGGAAAATCCCTTAATGCCCAAGGGTGCAAGATTTTTAAATCAACTACTGCCAAATGTATTAAGACTATGCTAACTTGTGTAACAAGATGGATACAATTTCTATAACATTTCAGCAATTCAGAAAACTCAAACCTGAAGAAAAATTATGAAGTACCGTATTTTTCCTTAGAAAATGCAGCCTAAAATTCCCCTGCATCTTATGATTCGAAGGTATACTAGGACGTCATCTCTCTTTAAACAGGGATTATTTAGAGGAGGAAAAGGAAGCAGAATGTCAAAAATATCTATATATTTTACAGTATTACAATGTAGCAAAGTCTGAGAAAACATGCTACGGTCAATGGAGCTGCATGCCGCAACATAAAAAGAACTTATATGTATTGTTACCAAGCCTGCATCACCAAATTAACTTGAGTTCATCACATCTCTGGCCCATCTATTCATAGAATGTGTTTCAGACATGTAGTGAGGTAATTAGTTTATAGTTTTTTGTAAATTTACTATCTAAACACGATGATTACAGAACAAATGAGATTTTCATACACTGTGAAAATATTTTTTAAACAAGTGATAACGCAGACCATAACATGAATGTGGCAGTAGTGAGGACAAATTTTTTGGGTTCTACGATGAGTAAAAAGCTCTGAGAATAAATGATGTTTTCTCGTGTTGCACTGCCATTTTGATCTGTAAGTACTGGGTAGTTATAGTTTATAAAATATATGAAATACAACAATTTTCCCCAAAATTTGCACTCTAAAATCAAAGTGCATCTTATGGTCAGGAAAATACAGCACTTAAAATAGCATTACAATTCCATAAGTACCAGAAATAGACCATAATAACATGGTATCTGTATTAACTGTTTAGTTTTTAAAATGAGAGAAATATCAATTTTCTGATGATTCATGCTTCTACTCCCACAAATCTAGATAAGAAATATTACATATATATTTATAATGGATTAGTAATCACAGTGCTAATAATGCATAGAACCATTATCTCTATAAAATTTCAGAGAACAAAATCAATTTTGAAAGTAACAAAAGGAATGATTTTCTACTGGCTGTATACAATAACAATGTATACAGTTGACATGGAATTATAGCACATATTCATACAGCACTATTTCTTAACCCAGTTTTTCAGAGTGAGATGTTAGATCACATTACCTTCATTGTGTGTGTGAAGTGATGCAAGGGATCTTTATTGATGAGTGGCACAAGACAGACCATAAGTGGTACAGATCCATCCCTTCCAGCAACTCCTGGATCTCCTCCCTCCTGGAGAAGCATATGTAGCAACTCAAAACGAAATTCCCAATCCCGAACATGACGAAGAACACAAGCAAGAGCACCATTTCCTGGCCTATTTATACTGGGACGAGCACCGTTCCGAAGAAGATGCCGTACCTGCAAAGAATTTTCAATAAAAGTTAACAAATAATTTTGAAATTACATAATTATAGCAATTATGTCACTTATGTCCATGTATCAAATCTTTATACACCTTTGACCAAGAATTTATTTCATAACTAGCAGAACTTCCCATTGAATTTCAACGGATTTACTGAGGCTACTACAGCACAACATACAAACTCTTTAAAATACCTATATAGTAGATACTTTTTAAATTACACTTTGCTTTTCTTAACAATTAATTACATTTGCTTGTAACAATCCGTTTCCGAACGTATTGCATTCAAATATAATGATAACTGTATTTCCTATCATATATATCACTTTCGCCAAATCCAGTTTCATTTCTTGTGTAATTATACCTATGAAATGTTTACATTTATGTCTTGTAAGCAAGACACACGTGAAAAAGCAACGTACAGTTGTCCATGATTGAACACTGACTCCGGTAGATGTACATCAGATACGTGAGCTTATTTACGTTAATAAATATTATAATGCAAAATATAATGATTTTACTTACAAAAAATGTAAGATTCCAGTATTCAATAGACAAAAGAAGGTTCAATTACTTTCATCAATAAACGCTTCCTGAATAATAATCAATATCTATTTATGTTGCTATCCATAAACATCGATCGTTTCGCTGCTTAAACAAAAGTGCGAAGCGAATAACGCTAAACTTTCGTCTATTTGTAAGCTTCATTGAAGCTAACTGAATCGGAGGTAACAATGACGGCTGCCTTGGCAACGCCTGGAAAGAGTACGAAAAATCCACAAAATTTCGAATCAAATAGTGTATTTCTGAAAACTTCGACCATGTAACATGTAAACTTCGCAGGAATAAGATAGTATAGAGTTTTATTTGTCGACTATAGCAAAAACAAAAAAAATCGGTCCGTATTTACGTATTTTAATGCTTGTAGGAAGAATACCTTGCAAGTCAAGAAATGGATTCATACGTGTTATCTTATGGAAAAATGTTAATCCCCTATATTGGCAGCACTGATTAATCCCAGTTGACCAAACCTTGACCATTCACTAAGTTAGAATGTAAGGAATAAGCGTACCAAATTTGGTTATTGTAGCTTCTACTGTTTAGGAGGAGTTACATGAACAAACACACAAATACACAAACACACGCTTCAAAATATAATATAGTAGATTACTTCTGTTGCACTCCAAACATGCAAAAAAATAAAACCTGATGCAGTTTCTGGTTGAGAAATAATTCCACTACCAATGAAATAAAAAAAGCTATATATTTTTGTGTCATAATCACTTGTACCGTATTTACTCATGTAATCCGCACCCTTATGTACCATGCACACTAGGGTGGTCCTTAGCTATAGGCAAAAAATTTTTTTTTTAATTTCTTCCGGGACGCCCCCTAAATTTGTTCCAATTGGTTAGAAAATAAATTGTGTTAAATATTTTTACAATCGGATAACGGGAAAACGTGCCGCATCGCACTCGAACTTTATATATTTCATCATTTTTTGTGGTATTTGGGTTGTTCCTAGCGAAAACGGAGCAATTCCAATTTTGGATTCTAACGGATTGTTTTGATATTATTACCAACACTTTATTAGACATTTTTGGTGATGTGTCTCGAATATTCATATCATCTGCCCAGTAGTTGCCAAGATCCGGCCCGAAAAGTGAGCGCGTACCGTGCAAGTCGCAGCGTGCCGCAGCGCAACTGCTCAAATCTGTCAAATTCGCTGCCTCTTATGTCGTAAAGTATTTCGCCAGTAGTTTCGAAAAACACAACTTGTTATCGTTTTTGGCAGTTCTTTAAGGTTATTTACTTCAATATACCTCATGACTTCCATATTTTGAATAAAAATACGCGAAACTTGAGAAATATTCAGATTTTTTCGTTTCACTGTTATATTACGAAGCCAGTGGCGTAGCTACCATATAGAAAGAAGAGGCAATGCCTAAGGGCCCTCGAACAAAAGGGGCCCCACGAGTGAAAGACAATGATTTTTGTAGTTAAGCGTCACTTTGATGAATTGTCATCAGATTATCGTTTTCACCTCTTTCTCAAGAGGGCCCCACCACAGAGAAAAATAAACACCGATGAAATATATATAAAAAAATCTTTTTACTAAAATATTTCCGCTTAGGGGACCCATTAGCGATTCTTGCCTAGGGGCCCGAAACATCGAGCTACGCTACTGTACGAAGCCAACAGTTTTCATATTTGAAATAGAAAGAGTTTGAAACCCTTGTTAAATCAATAAAGTGAATTTGTAAGGTATAAATAATGTGTAATTTTTTATATTTCTATTTATTTAAAAACTTCTTTTTCAATTTGTGGAAAAACATTGTTACTTCAATGTATTAAAATAATTTTCTCTCAAGGGGTTATGATCATTAAAATAGTAAAGTACCATTCAGAGAAGTTTAATTTAAGAGTATATTTAAATTATAACGAGTTTCTCAAAATTCTTTTGACAACGTTGCTCTGTTGCAGTCTGGAAATGTACGCCGGTAGTCTGCGACGACTTTCAAAATGAACTGTTTTTGAGATTTACATTTAGTAAATAATTTATTTAAGTCCTCCATTATCTTAACACCTCTTTCTGCAGCGTCGTTGACGACTTTCAGTTGTTTCGCTATCTCCAGTCCCTCGCTTTAGGTGTGATCATTTTTTCACATAAGGGGATCCTTAGAGAGAAATGTCATTGAAATATTGAACCTTTTGAAAAATTGTCTAGATTCATTAAAAATGAAATGTTCAAGTCCCTTATCTACGAAGTGTATTATATCTTTCGAGTGTACGGTAAATCTTTTGGTTGAGTCGTCTGAATTCTCGTTGACATTTGATTGCAAGGCTAATACCATTCATTTCTTAGTGTCTATTGATACCTTGTCGTCGAAAAACGCTAGAGCTGCACTATCTGGTGCAAGGTACCACAAATGGTTACAAAAGTTATTCATTGCCACACGCCTAATTTCACTATCAGTCTTGTCGTACTCGTAAAGACTTTTCAAAAACAGCAAATCTCTCCGAGGAGCTTCAATGGTAATCCAAGCCTCCACATACAAACGTACTAGAAAGACGCACACGTCGCGGAGTGCAATTTCTTCTTCGGCAGATAAGGTGAATTCATCGCGAAGAAGAAACATTTTTAGACAGCATATAGCTTTATCCATCCACCTAGCATGGTGAAATGCACCGGGAATGCGAAATGATATTCCTCGAGGAGGAACCCTTCCCAGAAAAATGACAGTTAGTTCAAGGAGCTCTCGGTAATCTTCCCTGGGGTGATTTTCCTGTAAACGTTGCAGCGCGAAAGCAAGAATTTCGTCTTCCGCGTCCTTTAGATCTTCTCGAACCCGCCAGTCTTGCATTCCAGGTTTAAAATTCTCCGTTAAGTTGAGGCCATGCTTCCTGAAACGTTTTGAAGAGGGGAACATTAGGGCCCGATGATTTTCCAAATTTTTCGTCAAAGACACTTTAAAACAATGTATCTTAATTGTACAATGTAGATATCAACTGTATACTAAATTTTTAGGAATATCACAGAAGGGAAGATTGCCGGAAACTTTTATTCACTATTACATTTCATGGAGATATTCCGACGCGAGGACATAATACATAAGTGAAACGAAAAAATCTGAATATTTCTCAAGTTTCGCGTATTTTTATTCAAAATATGGAAGTCATGAGGTATATTGAAGTAAATAACCTTAAAGAACTGCCAAAAACGATAACAAGTTGTGTTTTTCGAAACTACTGGCGAAATACTTTACGACATAAGAGGCAGCGAATTTGACAGATTTGAGCAGTTGCGCCGCGGCACGCTGCGACTTGCATGGTACGCGCTCACTTTCCGAGCCGGATCTTGGCAACTACTGGGCAGATGATATGAATATTCGAGACACATCACCAAAAATGTCTAATAAAGTGTTGGTAATAATATCAAAACAATCCGTTAGAATCCAAAATTGGAATTGCTCCGTTTTCGCTAGGAACAACCCAAATACCACAAAAAATGATGAAATATATAAAGTTCGAGTGCGATGCGGCACGTTTTCCCGTTATCCGATTGTAAAAATATTTAACACAATTTATTTTCTAACCAAATGGAACTAATTTAGGGGGCGTCCCGAAAGAAATTCAGAGTTCGAAAAATAAGGACCACACTAATGCACACCCTTATTTTTGGACCAGTTTGGAGGGAAAAAAATAAATTCATGCTGGATCAAGTTGTAATCCAATGTTTGCTTGGTCATATAGATATGTGTATACAGGAGACTCCCGAGATTCAACCAACTTGAGAATTCGACTGGTTGATGGTTGAATCGATCCAGCTAATCAATCCATCAAATTAGAAACTAGTTTACACGAAGTAATTTTCGGCCTGCCCGACCACGAGAGGTTTAGTTTCAGTCTAGACATCGTGATTTCTGCTCTAATTGTTTGAATTTGTGTTGATTCGACATTCAATGGCTCAAGATTCGACCACGTTTTCAGGAACACATCCCTGTCAAATTTCGGGAGTCGCCTGTACTTTGTAGAATTCTTTGTCTTCTGAGGGTATAAAAGTATATGCATGCATGTTGCGGTAAATTTAATATCAAACCTCACAATTTTTAAAACTTAGAAATCCTAATGTATGATACAGTCCCCTATTTTTACAGACATTTTGGGAAAAAAAGTGTGCGGGGTACACGAGTGAATACGGTATTATATATACATTTTATAATTCAGCTGATATTTAGCAAATCTACAGAAGGAAGATGAATCAGAGAAAATAAAATACCATCCTTGATATGCAATACACATATCAATGTGCTAAAATAATAACTGGTATCTAGACATAAAAGTAATCATGATTATCCCGTCAGCGTCGTCATACGTACTGGGGACGTCGGACGAAAACTCCACATGTGGTCGTCATACGTTCTGGGTATGTTGCAGAGTTCGCTAGCTTTCTTTATTTTTTTGACAGAAGTAAATTTGCTTAAATATGGGTAACCTTTATATATTTTAAAAGAGGAACCTTTGGCCTACCTATTTATCTTCATTTTGAGATCTTTTTGTCTTTTTTATTACACTTAATGCACATTAAATTTTGTGAATGATTTTTCCCAAAAACAACAAAAACCATTGTTCAGCTCTCTTTGGGCCATGTGCTAACTTAAGCAATTCTTTCGACGCTTGAGACCATTATAGTGTGATAGAGAGAAGGAGAAGTCTCTTCTAGGGTCCAAGGTCTGTTTACAAAAATAAATCAACGAAAATGCATGTTTCGGAGGGAGTGATGCGTCATGCCCTTACGCTCGGCTCTTCACAGGAGAAATATTCTTGTGTCACTCTCAAGAAGTTAGTCTGAAGTGAATGCTTGTAAAAACATTACTAGAGATGATTCATTGAGGTTATATTTTCTTGTAAATTTCATGGTAAATGGGAAAAGCAAATGCCTTTTAAAAAAATTTTAACTTTTCCAATTTTCTTATTATGCGTACATTCTGATACATACAACATCATAGCTCCGTTTCTACTGAACAAAATAGGACAAATTTCACTATGTAAATTCTATAATGACTATGAATGAATACTGTAAAACTCAAAACTTCATAAGCTTAATGAAATGTCTTTTAAAAATATATGAAACAAAATTTATTTTAAATTTTTAGTCAAGACATGAAAAAGTTGACCAGCGAGAAACTATTTTCCTATTTAGTTTAGGTAGGTACATCCAGTGAATGAAATGTTAATAAAAGCTGAAATATTATTTTAAAAAAGACTGTGTATCAATGCCGTTTATAGTTTTTGTAATACTGAAAGATATATGAAAACACGGGTGCACGCTCACTGGTCGGCAATCGGGGAGATTTACGTATTTCTCTTCTCTCCTGTAAAGATTGTGCTTAATGTAAGATAATGTAAAAGAAATTGTTTATAAATGTTATGATCTACTAAAATCTACAAAAACTTTTATGCAAACCAATAAAAATGAAAAAAGTTACGAATTTTTCAATTTTCAGGAATCGAAATCGCGAATTTTCGCAAATTTTTAAAAACCTCATGACCTCAAACACAGGATTTAAGTAAACAAGCTTGAAGGGTTAATCAATGAGTTACAAGCAGGCCAAACTGACCAGATGGTAATACTACTGTTATCGTATACATTAAAAATGAAATGTCAATTATGCAGTACTTATAATAAAAAACTTTAAAGTTAAAGATAGATGGTTTTAATTTGGTGAGTAAAACTTGAGGTGACTCACAAGATGTAAAGCATCCCATTTGGTCCACGGAGGTCCCCCTCCATCACCTTGGTGATCGTAACCAAAACGAGCTTCCTCAAGTGCATAGCGTACTATCAAACCGTGCAAGGGAGTATTTCCAAGGGAATCTGGAGCATTGATAAGATCACGCAAACCATTCTCCAATAACAAACGTGCTGAGGCAAGCGTTCCTTCAGCACTTTTTCGGCCAAGTAGAAAAACTACATGAAGTAAAGTCATCTGCTGGGTGGCAGTGCGTACCTTAAAAAAACAAAATTTAATTCCAAATTACTTCATAAGGAAATTATTATCATTCATAAGGAAATTATTATCACTCAAAAAAGATTCACTATGGTGACTTTTTATTATTAGAACCCATAATCAGTACTCTATATAGAGTTATGGGTTCTCGGCAATTGGATTTACAAATTTCCCAGGAAACCTGGGAACCCAGGAATTGTAATGAGTTACTATTTTTATTAATAAATAAACTGTATTTCATTAAAATGTGATATTTATTATCAATACAATGTAAATACACAACAAAATATAAATTTTAATTAATAATTGATACAACTGATCACAATATTTTCCCATTACTAAGTATGGAGAAAGTAAAAAATCTGATGTGGCCAACACATGACTTTCTCCATATTTGGGGTATAGATATTTAAATTATTATGAATAGCATTATGAGACAAAATTATTATTTCATATCGTAAAAGAATACAGTCTTCCTTATTGCCATAAATTATATTTTGAATATGGTTACAGAATTCACCGCAACATGGTGTATACTGGAAATTACGAAAAAATTGAATATCTCCGAAAAGGATGGTTCTACGAAAATTTGTTTCAAATAAAACCTGGAAGAAATATTATTCTGTATAACTTTGGTCCTCACGAAGATTATGAATAACGATGTTTTTAAGGAGATATTTGACGAAAATCAAAAAACTGATTATTTATAAATAATTCCTAAACAATAACTGCTATGGAAAATTCTTTCAAATGAAAGTTGTAGGAAATTACATTCTCTATAACCTGTATAGAATTGTACATACAATAATGATGTTTTAACGGAAAAATATCGCAAAAAACGAATCGGGTTTCGAATAAACCTCGACTTCCGTTTAACCGTTATTGTCCAAAAACTAATCAGTTCTTTGTGCTCATGCTAAAATGTTATATATGAAGTGTGGTAACGATATGGAACATACTTTTTGAGTTAGAGCGCCCACAATCACATACACACACGCACACACACAGACATCATTCCGACAATAGTCTAAACGTGTTCTAGGGACCTCAAAATGTGTATTTCCGTTGAAATCTCGAAGTCGATTTTTTTCGTGAACACAATACTTGCCCATTACTATGTATGGAGAAAGTCAAAAGCAAAATATCTCCGAAATGAATGGTTCTACGAAAATTTGTTTCAAACAAAACTTGGAAGAAATATTATTCTCTACAACTTTGGTCTTCATGAAGATTACCAATAACGATTTTTTTAAGGAAAAAACCGAAAAACCGGTTATTTATAAATAACTTTTAAACAATAACTACAATATAAAATTGTTTCAAATGAAAGCATAAGGCATCAAATGATTTGTTACCCTCTTAGGAGTCACAAAATTGCCTATTGTGTGGAAAACACTAGTTCACTTTTGGTTATAAGTAGGTTTTATAATTTTTAATGCATTAAATTACAACAATAAATTTGGAGTTATTTTTCTAGTTTTTTTACATACATAAATTAAATTCTTTAATTAATATACTGTATGATTCGTTTTGATGGATGAAGCACTTTTAAAACTCTCTGCAATTTCATGTCCAATTTATCAATTAGTGACATTTTGACTTCTTCTGAAGACTGGAATAAGCGGTGAATTCTCTAAACATATTCAAAATATACCTAATTTATGGCAATAAGGACGACTGTATTCTTTTACAATATGAAATAATAATTTTGCCTTATAATGCAATTCATAATAATTTAAATATCTATACCCCAAATATGGAGAAAGTCATGTTTTGGCCACATCAGATTTTTTCCGAATGTCGCTTTTAAAACTCAATTTACATAAATATTTGTTATTATAAAAGTTGTATACAATGCAATTATCTACAATTTTTGTTTGAAACATTTTCTTTGTAAAACCGATAGTTTAAGAAAGATTACGATTTTTCCTCTACATTTATGTTAAATACGTCGCTAAGTTATACTATTGTTTCCGTTGCTATGATAAAATTTCCTAATTGTTGATCGCAATGCATAGAAATTTTTTGTATTTGTTTAATTTTGTTGAACCATTATATTGATATCATTAAAAGTGAAAATTATTTTATTTAATAGATTTCCTAATCTAAGGCCTGTCCTGTAAACTTATTATTTTCACTGTATTTGTGCTATTTACTGTACAGGTATCCCTCGCCGTTCGCGGGGGTTACGTTCCCGAAGACTCCGCGAACCGCAAAACCGCGAACGGCAAATGCATAAACTAATGGAATAACGGGATTCCGTTCCTACATCCGCGAAAGTGGTCCTAAGTGATTATTTACTTTACCTTACTGACGACTCTAGGCCACAGAAACAAATAGTAAGCTAAAAATATGAAAGGAAAACGAAACCGACGAACGTTTAAATTTAGGAAAACTAAGAAAACAAAAGTTTATTAACTCACCGTGAATTATGTAGAGTGTACGTAGGATGTTGACAATGGAGGTGTTTCGGAAGAGCATTATTTGGAGGTGGAAGAGGAAGATGAGGGACTTGGCTTTGGGAATTCTGTGATTTGGAGCTGTTTCCCTTTTGTTTTGATTTTTTTTATAAATTTCGTCATAGGGAGATATTGCAGAGTCAATTATTCTCTTAAAATTGATGCTGTTTTCCATAGATGGATCAGCCTGCATTACTTTCTCTTTCAACTCGTTAGCCATATTTAAAATTTCTGCTAAGGTCTTCGCTGAAAACTGTTTTATCTTAGGCTCTACATCTTCCTCTCTGTTTTCGCTCTCACTTGATTGTGCAAATTCTTCAAGTTCCTCATCTGCTAATTCTTCTTGTTGAAAGTTGAGCAATTCCTCTTTTAGATCTTCAAAGCCCTCTCCACCTACATTTCTAGTCATTTCGATGATCTCTTGAACTTCTCCGCGAATGCTGGGATAAACTTTGGAACAAACAGCTTCGGGCCAAAGTTTCTGCCAACATGCATTTATTGTTGATTGTTTTACTTCGTCCCATGATTCTTTTATCATATAAATGGCTGTTCGAATGTTGAATGAACTCCAACATTCACGAACAGAAATCAAAGAATTGGTGTCCATTTGCTGTAAAATATGTTTGAAAGTTCGGCGAATATAATAAGATTTGAAGGTCGCTATGATCCCTTGGCCCATCGGCTGTAAGAGTGATGTTGTGTTTGGTGGTAGGAATACAACTTCTACGTCAGAATAGCCTTCTGCAAGAGAAACTGGATGACCCGGAGCGTTATCCAATACGAGAAGCACTTTAAATGGCAAATTCGTCTGCCTCAGATAGATCTTCACCTGCTGGATGAAGCAGTTGGCAAACCAATCTTCGAACAGTTTACAAGTAACCCATGCCTTCTTATTAGACCTCCAAAAGACAGGTAGATCTGATTTAATCATCCCTTTTAGAGCATGAGGATTTTCTGAACGGTAAATTACCATTGGTTTGCATTTAAAATCTCCCGAAGCGTTTCCACATAATATTACAGTGAATCGATCTTTTGCAGCCTTTAAACCTGGAGCAGTACGTTCCTCTTTGGAAATAAAGGTCCTATTTGGCATTCTCTTCCAATATAAACTGGTTTCATCAACATTGAAAATTTGTTCTGGCTTATAACCTTTCTCCTCGATAAGCTTCAAAAATTCACCGGGGAATTCCCTCACTGCCTCTTGATCAGCTGATGCAGCTTCTCCTGATAGCTTAATGTTATGCAAATTTAAACGCTTCTTTAAATTATCAAACCAGCCCTTACTCGCTAAAAACAGATAGAAGAATTCTCTTCATCATCTTCTTCAGTTCCACTCTTTAAATGTTCATATAGGTTAAGTGCTTTATTTCTTATTAACTCCATGCTAAGGGGAGCATTTTTCTGTGTTTTATCCTCTATCCACATACTTAAGAGTTTTTCCATTTTTTCTAACACAGGGTCACGTCTACTTACAAAAGAAACTTTAGCACTAGACAGAGTAGAACTACTTCGTATTTTGTCTTCGACCCTTTTTATAGAACGTATGGTTGATTCATATTCTATACCAATGGAAGCGTAACTTGCTCCACTTTATAACTTATCTAATATCATGATCTTTTCCCTCAAAGTCATGACTTACACTGTCTCTTAGCTAATGCGTCCCTTCCACTTATATTAACACGTTTGGATGCTATAATAATGTAAAAGAATGGGTTAATTAAAAAAATTACAAATATTTATAAAAGCACTACTATAATACAATGTCAACGTTACTAAGCGTAGTCCTGTCTAATTTAAAATGAGAGAATAAAATGAAACAACACATTAATACCACAAACACACCAAGGATGTCAAGTCATGTTGCTTGCGGCACTATAGAACAGAAACTGATATAAATGTGGAAAACGGAAGCTTGCGAAGGTCCCCCCATATTCCCCTAAAAGTCTCTTTTTCTACAAGCCACGTGTCTTTTAGTCCGATGGCCATATTTATTCCGCGTAAAAACAAGCAGACTTAATACTGTTTTCACAGGTGACGAGAAAAATAAACAGAACATAGAGTGGAGCAAAGTGGGAGATTTTCCCGTTCAGTATTCTATGGATCCTTCAGGAAACGGAAGATTTCCCCGTTCGGTACGCCAAAAAAATGAGTAATGGGTATTGCTGAGAAACCGCGAATAAGCAAAACCGCGAACGGCGAGGGATACCTGTATATTAAAAACTTGAATACATTTTTTTAAACTTTCTATGCCAATACAGTTGATTCATAATGCAGGATAAATTTAAAATTCATAAATAAGCATCTTTTAATTTAAGTTACAGGGCTAAGCATAAACGGTTGTAAACAATTATACTTAAAATATGCGATGCAGATGATGAAAATACTGAAAGCATAAATTTGTACATTTTGCATAAAAAAACTAAGACATTACATATTACAGGATTTTAAAGGATATTTTGATGCCTGTAACAGGATTTAGGAAAAAATTGGTAGCAGCCCTGACATAGAGGATTTCCTAGATATTTCATTAAAGATATCAACTTGCTCTGTCGCCTTTCTTCTAGATGATATTTTAATGTTTTCACTAATTCACTGCCAAATTACAGTAGACTCTCGATTATCCGGGATAGGCTTAACCGGGATGTAAAAAAAATGTAATATGAAAATAATTTAGAATACATAGTACGAGAAATAGGCCGCTGAAAAACGATACAACAGCGTATCTGAAACCACGGACGACGTGCAGAGTGAAGGAATGAAGAGGGAAGGAGGGGGAAAGGCAAGTAACGAGATACCTACATAGTTCCCGCTACTCCGTGTGAGCTCAAGATACATACATATTATCACATTGTATGCATTTCACTTATAAAAACATCGCGCAGATGGCGCGTGATCGCCGTGAAGTAGATCCTGGTCGCTCGCGCAGAATTGGATCAGAATATTTCGAGTGTTCACTTTATTTTCGTGTGTCATAACGGTTGCATGTCATTTTGTTCTTATTAATTCAAAATTCTAATAGCCCTTACGTGATCACGTCGAAACGTAAAAGAGTTGTTCTTACTATAGAACAAAAACTTGACATAATTAAAAAATCTAAAAAAGGTTTGATGGTGAAGTCGTTAATGAACGAGTACAGTGTGGGTGACCAAACAGTGCATGATATTGTGAAAAACAAAGTCTGCTGGAATTTCTGATATTGCAAGTGGCATGTCTAGGCAGAAAACCATGAAGACGTCAACCTACGATGATTTGGACAAAGCAATGGTTTTGTGGTTTAACCAACAGAGAGCTGAGGGAATCCCGGTTTCAGGAGCTGTTTGTGCAGTGAAAGCAAAGTATTTTTTCGATGAATTGAAAATGAAAGGGGACTTTAACACATCATGTGGGTGGTTGACAAGATTTAAGCAAAGGCACAGGATTTGTCAGAATGCTATCGAAGGAGAAAAACTTAGCTGTGACAAGCCGGCAGCTGAGGAATTTAAGTCTCAGTTTCAACATTTCATCGATAATGAAGGATTCACGTCAGAACAAATTTATAACGCTGATGAAACTGGTTTATACTGGAAGTGCCTACCACAAAAAACTTTAGCTCATGAAAATGAAAAAAGTGCTGCAGGGCATAAACTTCAGAAACAACGTCTAACAGTTTTGTGCTGTGGTAATGCCGCCGGGTCTCATTTTTTGAAACCGTGTGTTATTGGGAATGCAAAGAAACCTCGAGCTTTCTCAAAAGTTAAAGTTTTATAGAATTTACCTGTCGATTACTACGGTAATAAGCCAGCATGGATGGACAGAGAAATTTTTATGGACTGGTGTAAAACAAAATTCATTCCAGCAGTGCGTCAACACTTAAAATCTTTAGATCTGCCACAAAAGGCGATTTTACTCTTAGACATTCCCCCCAGTCACCCAAATGAAGACACTTAAAAGTCCGAAGACGGAAATATATTTGTGAAGTACTTACCCCCGAATGTGACAGCTTTAATTCAGCCTATGGATCCAGGAGTGATACAAAACATGAAAACAATTTATCGAAGAAACTTGCTGTTGAAGTTCGTAAAGGAAGACGGTGATGATTTGCTGTTGTTTTGGAAAAATCTAACTGTATTGGATGCTATTTATGAAATTTCTGCTGCTTGGAAAACAGTGAAAAGTTCGACATTAGAAAAATCATGGCGAAAAATTTTACCGGGAAACGACGAGGAATTTCTTGGTTTTGAGGACAGTTTCAATGAAACGGTGCCAGAACTACTGCATAATTTATACAGCATTAGTGGATGTGTGAATGTTGATGAGGAAACAGTGTGCGAGTGGTTAAATGCAGACCAAAATTTGGCCGGCCATGACGTTTTGAGTGATGAAGAAATTGTGGAACGTATGAATACCATCGATGTCGACGATGTAATGGCGGTCGATGATTTGGACCAGGAAGAGGACAACCTAATACCAGAGCAAAGTATCAGTCACAGCACTGCTTTAACTCACACCGAAGCTCTGCTGAATTATTTGGAGGGACAGCAAGACAGCACCCTGGCTGAGAAACTAATGCTGAGAAATCTGCATAGCACCATTTGCCGAAAGGTTAACGATTCGAAAAAGCAAACTTCTTTGCTATCGTATCTCCTATAATAAAACGCTTAATATCTTTGTTGGTGTGTCTCCATGCAGCCTCATCAGTTAGTTATAAATATCTCAACATATCTCGGCCATTTCTTCAGCCAGTCCAGCCAAATTCGGTAGGATTGCTATGAATACGTTCAAAAAGCAAATGCTATAAAAAAATTTTCAAAAAAGTCCCGGGTTCGACACCAGGAGATGTTTTACATTCCATATGAATCTCATATCTCGGCCCATAAGTTTACACGCTAAAATTTAATTTTCGACATGCAGAGTTTTACTCTTTTGGAAATTAAAATTAGAAAGAATTGACCTACAACCTTCAAATTAGGACCATTTAAAGGAAAATATACGGATCGTTTAATTTTGGTCGTCTTTTCTCACCTAAAGGTTAAAACTTTAGCAAATTTTACATTTAAATTTGCCGATGTAAGAAAAATCATTCATTTTCATCAATGATCGCCTTGGAAACGGGCATTGTTGTTTCAAGCCATATATGCTCATATAAACCCATATTCATTTACGTAAATTGGATGGATAAATGTGGTAAATTACGTATTTTAAAACATGCTAATATTTGAAATAATTCGACGATGTTTTAACGTGCCTTCGTTGTCTTATCGAAGTCTTTCAGCATATTAAAGGCAGTTGCTTGCGCTGTGCCTTCGCATTATCTGAATATAACAGATATTATGAAAATAATTTTTTCATGCTGTTTATTTTTAATTCGCGTCAATCCAATTGTAGGGTAACCAACCAAACAACGATTACATTGTTATCTAAATAAATAAGGTATATGCACTGATTGCGTGTGTACTGAGATATCTATTGAGATTGTTCTTAACTGCTGTTTAGTGGAATTGAACGATTGATTGTGATTGCTTACTAAATATTGCTTTTCACTTGGACAGCTGTATGTAGTCATAACTAGAACACGTGACAAACATAATTTGAAATTTTGGGTTAAGGATAAAGATAATCAAGGGCAACTGCTGTTAAACGAAAGAGTATTTACAAGGAACGTCGTTATAAGAGAGCTACTGAATAGCTAAAATAATATTATTGAGGTATAAGACTGTTTTCCTCTTAATTTTTTTAAACTATTCCTTTGTCTTCATTTGTAGCCCTTTCCAATCTTATTCAAATATTATAATTTTATCATTTGTTTGTGGGTTTTATTTTTATATTGTTTGTTTTCAAAGGCCATTTTAAATGGGCTCATTCATCTAGTTTTAAATAAAATAGGAATAAGTAAGTACAGTGTGGGACCCTGTATCCGGCATGTTTGGGACCTGAGGGTTGCCGGATAGGGGGTTTTTCTGGAATTCGGGTAGCCAGGCCTAAAATGTACAAGAAAACAAAACAAGAAATGCAAGATGCACAAATACTGATGCACCTTTGTGTAGACGTTTTAGTAACTCCACTTTATCCTTAATATTTAGAGATACGCGCTTCCTTTTGGCAGTCTTGCCATCCAGAGGTTTTTCTGCAGGCCTGTTTGACATAATGACTATGGGTATATGTGAACAGGGCTAAAAAAAGCATTAAAAATGTAAGGAAAGATCACGAGAATACAAGCCTTCATCATCGACTGGTTATAAAACAGTCGCACATCAGTAGCGCCACCAACAAACACAAATTACTTGGTGCGCATTTTAAATATTACACTTTGTCGGTTTCTGGTTTTCGGAACGTTCCGGATACTGGGTAGCCGGATACAGGGTCCAACACTGTACATATTTTTCATTTAAAGTTTTTTCTATAATCTTATTGTTTTAATACAGTAAAACCAGATTTACACGGAAACACGGTGTAACTCATGAGCATGTTTAATCGCAGTAGGTTAAAGTCTGTTCACTTTCTTAAGTCTCTTGACCTTCATAGAGCAAGTAGTCAATCACAAACGTTTCCCCTTCCATCGCCCCTCACAACTTTCGTGTGGGAGGACAGATATTAGTGTGGGTTGACTAGCTGTTGCAGATTTTTGCATTCAGCTGATATACTACCCAATTTCTAAATAACATAACTTCCCTCCTGTTAGCCATTGCAGATCACGAACTCAGCAGGGTAACAAAACTAATAACAAAAAATAACAGTAACAATAACTTAGAACTCCACAGCGACAGCAAGGAAACGGCGGTAGAAATGGCAACGCAGACAGATGTGAACGCTTCGAGAGCAAGAGTAAGACTGAGTTCCTCCCCATTACCTTCCCAAACTAACCGTCTCCTATTGGCTGCTGCTAAGTGGCGTACTCCCCGTATTCAAGGTCAAGAGACTTTAGACCAGGGATGCCCAAACTTTTTCATATCATTGTCTTGTGGGCTACTTATTTTTTCAATATATAAAAAGGGATTTTAAGAATGAATTAGACTACATATTTACCGCAAAATGCATTTATTATACCTTATAAATCAAACAACATTATATAAATAAAATGAAGAACTCAAGAGACACGGTGAAGACAATGAATAGAATTGGAAAAATTCTCCAAATCATCGTAAAGGCGGTACTTACGTGTCAAGGCACAGAAGACTCGCAGGACCACTTAGGACGTGCGTTTCGACAGCAACGCTGTCATCTTCAGCAATGTTGAAGTGTGTAAGGTTAGGCGGAGTATTTATACTATTGTTGACCGTTGTATAAATACTCCGCCTAACCTTACACACTTTGACATTGCTGAAGATGACAGCGTTGCTGTCGAAACGCGCGTCCTAAGTGGTCCTGCGAGTCTTCTGTGCCTTGACACGTAAGTACCGCCTTTACGGTGATTTGGAGAATTTTTCCAGTTCTAAACATTATATAACTGATTAATTTAATTCAATTTCATCTTGATTTGCGCAATTATGGGCATGTTTAAACTGTATATCTGCAGCTAGTGAATGGTAATTGGGCATGTAACTAGAAGCAGAGAGAAGTAAACAGTCTTCGAGATGTTCATTAGTGACAGCATTTCTGGTTTTTGATTTAATTAAGTTCATATTAGAAAATAGAACTCCTTACTCAGGATAATAAGCTTAATGCCTGGATGGATGCGTGGGTGACACAGACCCTCCTAAAGGGCACCCCTGCTTTAGATAGTGAACAGAGTATAACTGCCGCACGTTAGGCAGTCGCTCAATACAAAGCGCTATGCACAGGAAAAGCAGCAGACAAGTGATATTGTTAACTTCGTTTTTTTTAATCAAGTGTGTGAAGTTTATCTTGTAACTGTATTCAAACAAATTTGTTGAATTGCAGCATGAATCAGGTTATTTGAACTGATGCTCAAAAGATCGCGTTTGCCGTACGTTTCCGCTAAAGCTCTCTTTACATTTCCGCAAGTACTGCACAGCTGACTGCATTGCTTTCAAAATGGTATTGGTTTAATTATTGTTTGATTTACATGATTTTCGACTTTCATGGGAATTTTGTTAACGAATTAACCTTGTTGGTCGTGGACTTACTGTATATCAAATGGATGTTAGATTAACCAGGATTAGTTTATTCCCTATCATCCCAGATAATCAGGAGTCTACTGTATTTATTTAACATGTTTAAATCATGAAAAGGCACAAAATTCAAACAAAATAATCCCTGGAAGTTATTAAAACCTCTCCCGGCAATTGGGAATGGTAATTCCCGGTTCCAAAACTCTAACACCAGATAATAAAACAGGAATCTTTATAATAACTATCATTTTCATCACACAAGCGTTTGCATTTACGTGCATTTGGCTAAAATTGGCCAACCAAAAATGGAGGTTTACTATTGTAATTTCCCAAAATATCTCCTTTAACCGCTTCCCTGACTCACCCGTATATATACGGGTCAATGTAAGGGTCAAATTCTGACTAACCCGTATATATACGGGTCAATGTAAGGGTCAAATTCTGACTAACCCGTATATATACGGGTTTCTATATTTTTTTGTTTCGTCACGAAACAGACCCGTATTTTTTCGTTCTCTCTTAGTAGTTCACGTTCCTGCTGCTAGAGGTAGTAAGTAGTGGATGTCTCAGCGTGGGGTTTTCGAAATTTTATGGCAGGGAATTCTCACGGTCACTTTTACTATACATGCCGAACTTCTCTCTTTGTCACACAGATGCTTCGAAATCAACTTACATATGTCCCTTGGCTCCCAAATGAATCCGTTATCCACTAGGTTATTCACCCTAAAGGGTTTTCCAGATGTATTTTCTCGCCTAAATTTCTATACAAACGGAAATTCTCTCTTTGTCACTCAGATGCTTCGATTTCAACTTACAAATGTCCCTTGGCCCTCAAATCCGTTATCCACTAGGTTATTCACCCTCAATGGGTTTTCCAGATGTCTGTTTTTGCCTAAATTCCTAGAAATCCCTTCCCTTCACTCCGGGAGACACGTGCGCACCCTTTCAAGATCGGTCTTTCAAAACCCCTTTTCTAGCAGTTATTCGTTGAGCTTCCGAGTGAACACGTATAGCAGTTTTCCTTTGACTTGTGCTTCCTTACAGTTATATATACATTGTTTTTTTTTGTTGGTTACGTTATATAGTTTTGTTGATTTTAAATCGTTTTTGTTATTCCGTTTTTTGTTGTGATTATATTATCCCTCAAATGGATCGCAGAGAACAAAGCGATAGTGACATTGACGAGGAAGAGATATCTGTTGAGGAATCTGGTTCGGAATCAAGTGTATCCACAGAATACCTTAGTTCTGATGCCGAATATGCCACACCTTTGGAAGACACTCGGTGGCGAGAAGTGAACACTACATGTCCCCTTCCTCATCCACCAGAAAGATTTCCTTTCGAAGGTGTATCTCAAGTGAATTTTGAAATTGACCTGGATGGTGACATTTTTCAATTTTTCGAATTGTTTTTTGATGAAGAGCTTGTTCTTCTTATTTCCAATGAAACGAATCGATACGCAACTCAGATGCTGAGTGCAAGGCCATCAACCTCCAGGACTTCTGTGCAGCATCAGTGGCATCCCACCAACACATCTGAAATTCGTGTTTTCCTTGCTCTTGTAATGCTGCAAAGTATTAATTATAAACCTGATCAAGAGCATTATTGGTCGACCAGACCAATACTTTTTTCCCCATTTTTTGGACAAACCATGTCGTATAGAAGGTTTGTAAAAATACGTCAGTATCTCCACTTCGCTGATAATGAAAGCTACAATGCTGAAAATCACCCCAACCCCAAATTAAACAAAATATGGCCTGTTTTTCAATATTTGAGTGAGAAGTTTCGCAAACTCTACACCCCTGAGAGAGACATCACCGTTGATGAAAGTCTTCTTCTTTTCAAAGGAAGATTGGGTTGGGTTCAATATATTCCAACTAAAAGGGCTAGATTTGGGATAAAATTTTTTGTTCTTTGCGAGGCGAACAGTGGATATGTGTGGTCCAACATTATTTATACGGGAAAAGGGACTGTTCTTGATGTGGACTTGAAAAATCTTCCTGTGACGTCACAAGTTGTAATGACGCTAATGAAGCCATTGTTGGACAAGGGCTACTGCTTGACGACGGATAATTTTTATACATCGCCGCAATTAGCGGATTTGTTGATTTCACGCTCGACTGACACATATGGAACAGTGCGCCTAGTCAGAAAAGGAATTCCCAGTAGTCTCAAGGAGAAAAAATTGAAGAAAGGAGAAATTGCGGCTTATAGGAAAGGGAAAGTTATTGTGATCCGATGGAGGGATGTGAGAGACGTGTCAATTCTCTCTACTGTTCACAATGCAGAGATGGTGACAGTGGAAGGAAAAAGCAGAAAAATGGTGAAAAAACCGAAGGCTGTGGTAGATTACAATAAGACAATGGGAGGCGTCGATAGGATGGATCAGCATTTAGCTGATTATCCTATCCCACGAAAGTGCGGAAAAAAATATTATAAGAAAATTTTCTTCCACCTTCTCGATATTGCCGTGTGGAATTCCTTTGTGCTCTACAAAAAGACTGGAGGAGAGCATGAGCAATTAGAATATAGAATGAGGCTAATTGAGAAAATTATTGAGGTGTATAACCCCAATGTCACTTCCCCTAGGGCAGGACGTCCATCATCCACACCCCATCCCCTTCGCCTCTCGGGAAGGCACTTCCCAGACCTCTTACCAACCATGGCGAAGAAAAAGGCACATTTTGTATTGTACGGCTGAAAGCGAGATGCTAGGGGAAAGCCGATTAGGAAGGAAACCAGGTACTTTTGCCCAACATGCAATGTATCGCTATGTGTGGTTCCATGTTTCCAAATTTACCACACAAATGTAAATATATGAAGTAATTCTAATTTTAAGTGTTCTGTATATGGCTCATGTTAATTATTTAAAAGTCTGAATTAGTTATGTTTATAGTTTTTCATTAATAATCAACCTTTTTTAACTGTAAAATTTTCATGTTTATGGCAATTGTGGAAGTAATTTCTATTGTATATATGTAATATATCCTATTCATGAGTGTTATAATGGGTTATAATAATGTATTCTATATTATTATATTGCTTTTATAGTGTTTCTGTTAAAAATCGAAGATTAAAAAAATGTAAATGTAAGGTGCTTGATTTTTGTAATAAAATCAATTAATTTTCTAAGTGCAATAAAATCAGTTATAATTGGAAAAAAAATTAAATGAAAGCATTTTTGTATTTGTCTTCCTATGATGCATCTGAAACTAAAATAAAATAATATGACTTTTTTTTGACCAGATATAGTAAATAAATCCGTCAGGGAAGCGGTTAAGACAACTTATGTAAATACTTGTCACTATCAAAGTTGTAGATAATATAATCATCTACAAGTTTTGTTTGAATAATTTTTTGTTGCACAAGACGTTTAAGAGGTTTCAATTATTTGCAGAATTTGTTAAATACGCTGTTAAGTGACATCTTAGTTTCTGTTGCTTTGTTAAACTTTCTAATTGTTGATAGTGATGCCTATGCTGCCAAGTGTAAATTTAAATGTGCAATAATATTTTGTTATCCATAGCAACAGCTAATAATTTTGTTTACTTATACTTTTTTCAATGTAAAACATGGCTCCAAAATTATGAACGTATATAATTGCAGAAAATTATTCTTGAGGACAATGATGTTGAGAGCAAGCATATTCATCAATCTGTGTGGAGAAAGTCATGTGTGTTGGACACATCAGATTTCTTTTTGAAACAATAGATAGACACTTTCCACTGTTGAATTCAGTCATTTTTTATCCGTTTCACAAGTCCCCTATTTCCTTCGTTACAGTCTGATTCGTGATCTTGAGTGGAAGTTTGATAGCCTTTAAAAACATATAACAAAAATCAGATGTGGCCAACACATGACTTTCTCCATATTTGGGGTATAGATATTTAAATTATTATGAATAGCATTATGAGGCAAAATTATTATTTCGTATCGTAAAAGAATACAGTCGTCCTTATTGCCATAAATTACATATAGGTATTTTGAATATGTTTACAGAATTCACCACTAAATGGTGGTGGCGCCATTTACTAGAAAAAGCAAAATATCTCCAAAATGGATGGTTCTACAAAAATTTCTTTCAAACAAAACTTGGAAGAAATATTATTCTCTACAACTCTGGTCCTCACGAAGACTATCAATAATGATGTTTTTAAGGAGATATTTGACGGAAATCGAAAAACCGATTATTTATAAATAATTCCTAAACAATAATTGCTATGGAAAATTCTTTCAAATGAAATTTGTAGTAAATTACATTCTCTATAACCCTTGTATAGAATTGTATATACAATAATGATGTTTTAACGGAAAAATATCACAAAAACCGAATCAGTTTCGAATAAACCTCGACTTCCGGTTAACCGGTATTGCCCAAAAACTAATCACTTCTCTGTGCCCATACCAAAGTGTTATATTTGAAATTTGGTAACGATATGGCAAGTACTATTTGAGTTAGAGCGCTCACAATCACATACACACACACACAGACATCATTCCGTAAATAGTATAGAGACTATTGTGTTCTAGAGACCTCAAAACGTGTATTTCCGTTGAAATCTCGAAGTCGATTACTTTCATAATCACAATACTTTCCCATTACTACGTATGGAGAAAGTAAAAACTAGCTAAAAATAATTACGCTCACCCTTGTTTCAGCACCAGAGTTGATGAGAAGTTGCAGGAACTTAAGGTCATGTAAAGCAGCTTGATGAATGGGATAGTATTCATCATAGCACACATTAATTTCCTCAGAGCGCACCTGAACTAGAAACTTAACACAGTTCCAAGCACCACGTTCACAAGCAATATGAAGGAGAGGTCTCTTGTGTTGCCAAGGCAGCCAGTGGTCCTCCCGCTGTTGGATTAACATTTCCAGAATATCCACCTAGGATGAGATATTAGATTTAAAAATACTGAATAACAGTTGGCAATCATTTTTAGGTGTATTTCGTTTCCAATGTTAAGCACCTATCTGCTTTGCTCCATCCATCCATTTGTGTGCATGTTCGTTCCCAGCTTCTATCAAATGTATTTTCATGAAATTTGGTATTAAGGGCAATACTAAAATAGCATAAATGGTTCACATAACACAATAAGGGGTGCACCACTTTCCTGGAAACCAAAAACAAACTTTTCATATTTGGTAAAATATTAGCCATGTAGAAAAAGTCTTCAAATAAATTTTGTAGACTACTGTCGGTGCCAAAAGTATGTAGACTCGAGTTTGAGGCTAAATATCTTGGCTTCATGGATTCTTATAAGTCATATCAGTTTGCAGGCTGTTTAACTCTGCGTTGAATGATGATAGTTTTAATTTTTTTGGTTTTCTTAAAGTTGACATATTCGGGGTGAGAATGAAAAATGACCTCATTTTTAGAGCTCTGAGACGGAAGGTGTCACTTTGCCAGTTCGTAATTTCAAAACGACTCTTCCCATTGCAGTTAAATTTTAGTATAGTGTATGTCATACTCTTATTATTATGCATGCAGTATTTCAAAACTCTATCTTGATTCGTTTACGATATGTTATCCAATTTATGAGACCGTCGTATCTCTGCAAGTATTATACTTTAAGACATGGTACGCACACCGTTGGCTTCGTCTTGTTCTCTGTATTACGAATCAGTTGATTTCATAAACATGAAATAATCAGAATATTACATAGTGATTTTTATAATATTGAAAGCGAGTGAGGGTGGGCGAGAGTCTTGAGCGAGGGTTTTCCAGCACATACGGCGTGCAGCATTGTCAATATTCACCCAAGCTATTACCATTTCCCATCAACTTTTCTTATGAGGGCTTTGGATCTCCAAGAGCAGTTTTAAAAATGGTTTTTATTTCATGGCTTTATTAACGTACAGGTCATTTAGCCAGTGTTGCCAATCTAGCGACTTTCTACTCATAGTAGCTCCAAAAAATCAACCATAGCGACTTGATACAAATCTGGCAAATCGAAAAAAGATTTTAGCTTTTTCTACTACTATCTAAAACATCTTAGATAAGTCGAGGATATGGCACCTCAATAAGCAACAAATAACTAGCAGTTGCAGATATCCTTGAATGTAAAGGAGAGAATATACTGGCAAGTTACGATATTTAATTCTAGCCACAGATCAGTGTGATACTATTTATATATATCTTTATATAAAATTTTCAGAATTGACATGTATGCAAATTTCCTCGCATATATATTAAGTGATAGTATCACACTGGCCTGTAGCTAGATCACTTGTAAGTTAATAAAGCCATGAAATGAAGACAATCTTTAAAACTGTCCTTGGAGATCCAAAGCCCTCATAAGAAAAGTTGATAGGAAATGGTAATAGCTTGGGTGAATATCGGCAACGTTGTGCTCCGTATGTGCCGGAAAACCCTCGCTCAAGGCTCTCGCCCACCCTCACTCGCTTTCAACATTATAAAGATCACTATAAAATATTCTGATTATTTCAGGTTTATGAAATCAACTGATTCGTAATACAGAGAACAAGATGAAGCCAACGGTGTGCGTATCATGTCTTAAAATATAATACAAGCGAATTCCGAGTTTCAAACATTTGAGATTTGATTAATTTGAGATTTCGACCCAGCCGATTGAATTGGGAACTACTTAACGTGGAATAATTTTTGCGGAGTAATCAGTTCTAACCAACCACGCGAGGTTTTGTTTTGGTGTAGACATAGTTATATCTGCTATAATTGTTTGAATTTGTTCTGGTTTCACTCTTTTTTCTGTTAATCTTTTATTTAAATTTATTTATTTTATTGATTTATTTATATATTTATATATTTATCACTTGATGTGGCATCTAAAAGGAAATGTAATAGTGATAATGTAAGTGAATCAAATAAAAGAGTGCTTAAGACTCATAGTTATGAATTGAAATTAGAAATTTTAAAGCGTGTTGAGAAAGGTGAAAGCCATACTGAAATCGCATGATCATTGGGAATGTGTTGTTCAACTATTAGCACTTATGTGAAACAGAAGGAGAAAATTCTAGAATGTGATAAATTCAGGTAATTTGATAACAACAATAAACAGTACCTCACCCAACAGCTCCTCTTTTTCCAACTAAAATCTTCCAACTTCTCACCTCTTCCAGAAGGATATCTGGGACCTCTTCGGTGGCCATGTTTCCATCATCATTTACTTCATCATTTCCTAGAGGATCCTCATACAGCTTGGTGTAAAATTCTTGTACCCGTTTGCAGCGATTTTCCCCGCACCTATGCACTTAACGAAGCACTTGTCGAATAAACGCGACGAAAACCACCAACCATCGAATATCGCCTTTCCTTCGTTATCGCCGTCTTTCGTAATCGCCGAACAGAAAAGCAAAAGCCTCTCCGCCACATGGCTCTCCGCCAAATAGCTTGGCCCACAGCAACGCGCCTTATATAGGGCGAATATTTCCCATATCCTCCTTCCTCTCATGGTTATATAACGTAATCAAGAAATTAACCAATATGAAGTCAAGGAGTCGCCTGTTTAAGCTACCCGCCGAATCTCCCCTCATCCGCACCATCACATGACCGCGGCTTTTGAGGAAAGCAGTCGGCCAGATATCCCGAGAGAGCGTCAGCTGAGGGTTGCCGCTGTGAGAGGAAGGATTCCGAGTGACGGAGAGAGAGAGAGAGGAGCGGATACTACGAGTCGAGAAGATTTTCCTCGCAAGTCGTGTGTGCTGAGTTTCCTGAGGACAGAGTATAACTATAATTTGATATTCACGAAGTGTTTATGTTGCAAGACTAGTGTTACATCTCAAGAGCATTTGTTTTGTTGTTTTGCTGTTATGTTGTAATTTCCTGTAAAATATAGCATTTAGTTAGAGGTTAATGTAGCATTGTTTTTTTGGTCGCCACACGTTTCAGGATTAGTTTCCTACTATGGGTTATCTTCTAGAATCAAGGCCACCAGCTGTCTCTTTCCAATCGAGAGATGTTGCTTCATTTTCTTGTAACTTCTATTGTTTTCTATGGTTTTCTCGATTAGCTCATAATTATATTTTTTCACATCTTCCTTATAGTTTTGTTTAGTTCTGCAAAATGGATCATTTCTTTAGGATCATTAGTAATTATTATTTTCCTTCTTTTTTCCATCAGCAGTCTTGTGTTTTCGGTAAACTTTTTCTCTGGCTTTGTTTTAACTGTTCCGCCTATTTCTTGAGTGGTTTCCTTAAGTATCTCTATAAATTGTGATTCAACTTCTTGGTCTTCCAGTGCAGTGAATCGATTTTTCAGTTAGAGCTGAAATTCTTCTTTTTGTTCTTTTAGCACTTGAGTGTTGATAATAGACTTAGGCTTCTTTATAAGCTTCTGTCTTTCTAACTTTGAGTTGAACTTCATCCTGCATCTTACCAAGTGATGGTCGCTTCCAGTTTTAAACTGGTTGAGGACGGAAAAGTCTTTGGCCAATTGCTTCTTATTGACTAGTATGTAGTCAATTTCATTTTTGGTACCATTGGGTCCTTTCCAGGTCCATTTTCTATTGGGACTCTTTTTGAAGAAAGTGTTCATTATATACAGACTAGTACATTCAGCAAAGTCTACAAGTCGGTCCCATCGTTCATTTCTGTCTCCATAGCCCCATTTTTCAACTGCGCTGTCGTCTTCCTTTTGTTCTCCTACCTTGGCATTGAAATCACCCATGACCACTTTTAGATGGCAGCTTCCTTTGTTGTGCAGTTCTCCAACTTCTTGGTAGAAATCTTTCACTTCCTCATCCGAGTATGATGACGTTGGCGCATAAACTTGGACTATTTGAAGTTGATATCTTTTATTTATTTGAAGCACTAGTCTAGCTGCCCGCTCGGATGAACTTTCCATTTCCACGATATTATTCTTCACTTTTTTGTTGACGATGAATCCAACTCCTCCTGTTCTTCCTGTGTCAGTTCTCCTGTAATAAAAAATATGTCCACTCTTCAACTCCAATAGGCCTTCACCTTTTCTTCTCACCTCACTAAGCCCTGAAATGTCCCACTTGATCTTCTCCAGTTGTTCTTGGAGCTCTTGAAGTTTAACTTCACTGGACATAGTCTGGCAGTTAAAGGTAGTTAGGTTGAGGTTAAAGGAATTGGGTAAGGATGAGAAAGAGTGGCAGTGGGCATTTAACCTCTGGGAATTCTTAGCACCCTCTGCCTTCATGCCTTGTTCCTGACCACTGCCACAGTCAGAGGCAATCCAGCCTCCAGAGAATGAGGGCCATTTTTTATGGGTATACATGTCATGGGGGGATTGTGGGCCTTAAAACACAATGCTGGCCCAGAGCGGGTTGGTGAGTACCTCTTTCACTTTGGCCGGAGATATTGCAGAAAGACTTCACAGCATGGTTGAACCTACCAGTGTCCGAGGACACCACTGTTCTTCGCCCTTTAGCCTCCGTTTACAACCCTTCAGCTGACTTTGAGGCAGTGAACTGAGGCAGTTGGAAGGGATATATAGATGTTTGCATGTATATATAGATGTATGTTATCCAGCTCGCACAAGTCGTTTGTAACAAACAACTCACTCGATCCGGACCAGGCTGTTTGCACAGCATATTGCATACATCTATTTTTGAAGTTCGAAACAAAAATTTATTTTTTCCTTTTTAGTGCAAAAAATAAGTAATACATTTAAAATATTTATTATATAACAGATTCATAATTTAATATTGTTGTAGTAACATATTAGTAATGTTATTTTATCTTTATAGAACATGAGGGGAGACCTTTTCCAGAGATGCGGGAACGTATCCCCCGATTATAACATGCAAGTATATGGAAAAACAGCGTTCCACATTCGAATATTCGAGCACGTTTCAGGAACGCATCCCTGATGAAACTCAGGAGTCGCCTGTATTTGCGGAGATATGACGGTCTCATAAATTGAATAAAATATCATAAACGAATCAAGATAGAGTTTTGAAATATTGCATGAATAATAATAAGAGTATGATACACACTATATTAAAATTTAACTACAATCGGACAAACCGTTTTGATATTATGAACCGGCAAAGTGATGCCTTCCGTCTCAGAGCTTAAACATCAACTTTAAGAAAATCAAAAATTTAAAACTATCATCACTCAATGCAGAATTAAACAGCCTGCAAATTGATATGACTCTTATTAGAATCCATGAGGCCATTTTCAAGATATTTGTCCTCAAACTCGAGTCTACATATTTTTGGCGCTGACAATAGTCAAATAGAATATTTTTGTTCGGTACATTTTTATCATATGAGTAGCCATTATCAATAAAAATCCAAAAAGAAAGTTGTCATTTACTTTGAACTTAGAAAAATTCATGCATGGATATGTAATTGTTATCAAAGTAAACAATCTTCACAGTAAGTTAAGTAAATAAGATCTCTGCTATAATTACAAAAATCCGTTTAATATCATTACGTATGCATGCAGCATTTTGTAAGGAGGAAGGAAATGGATTAACAATGGAGAAGAAAAGAATGTAAATGTAAATATTACAACTGCTTAACTCAATTGTATAGTTTTGCAGTGTTTAGTAATTATACTAAAATTATGTAAATATGTACGTTAATGCACCAATATAGGGTAAGGAAGAAATTTTAATAGACAGAGAGACATGATAGGGTCATGGCATTCTTCCGTATTATGGTGTGTGTTCATTCAAAGTACAGTGGAATCCCCATTTAAAGTTTGCCTGGGGGACAAGTTTTTTGTACCTTAAATCGAGTAATACCTTAAATGGGGGTAGTCTAAAATTTAAAGACTAAACAGCAGTTTATTAATATCAAATTTTTATTAATTGAAACACACATATTAAGAATACAGATAGATAACGTTGCTCAAAGAAGATGGAGCCAGTCTAAGGCAGTTTGCCATCTCTATTCTTGTCACGTTTGGATGGGCCTCAACTTGATGAATAATGGACACATTTTCACTTAAAGTAAGCTTACTCATTTTGGTAGACATATTAATAAAATATCACCATATTAAATAAATATATTTTCCACAAAACAAAATAGACATACACACAAATGGCACAACTAGCGAGTGTTTTTAACGCCATGCAGAAAACACTATGTTTGTATACCTGCAAGAAAACACAACATTCAATGTCAGAAAGCTAGTATGTTAGATGTTACTTTGCCATCACAGTGAAAATCTACACTGTCAATGAGTTGCCCAGCCTATTGATCAGTTCACACCCATAAGCCCATACAATGTGATTCACTTCTACACGGCCGAGAGAAATGATGTGAAGAAGTTGAAATATAATACATACAAGTATATGCAGTGATTAGCTGAAGCAGACTTGCACAAGCCATATGTTAATTTTTCTCTGAATTTGCGAGCCGGTTGCTAAATTTTTAGAAAATATGAAAATTTATTGATTTTTATCCTTTCATGTACATTTTGCCCTATCTGACATTCAATTACTGATAGTGTATGAAATGGAATATATTATGAACCAAACACTTGTTAAGTTAGTGTAACGGTATTACTAAATTTCTGAAGAAAAAGAACTATATTGCTGACGTGTGTGATGAAATGGAGCGATCTTGTGCCCCTGGCAGGTAGGCCGCCTCCTGCCACTTTTATCCAAATTTTCTTGAACATTTTTTTAGGGTTGGTTCTTAATTTTTAGGTGCGTTTTGCTTCCAGCATGAGCACCTATTATCGTCGGTCTGTCCGTCAGTCCGCATGTTCGTTCTCAGCTTCTACAGAACGCATTTTCATGAAATTTGATATTTAGGACTTACAATCAAATATAATAAGAAAATCGCAAAAATGAATCACATACACCAATCAGGGGTACCACTTTATGGTGACAAAAAATTAAATTTTCGTCATATCTCGTAAAGTATTGCTCATATCAATATATTTTTCAAATAAAAGTTGTAGAACTGGTAAAGTAGAGTATTTCCTTTCCTATACATTTTTATCGTAGGAGTAGCCGTTATCGAGAAAATCAAACAAGAAAGTCTTATATCGAGTTGAACTTTGAAAATTTCTTGCATGGTTACTTCTTCATTGTTGCTAACATAAACAATCTCACATACAGACGTTTAATTTCCTTACATGTGCATGCACTATTTTTAAATAGGAAGAAAATGAATTATTTATGATGAAGAAAAGAACTTTAAAATGCAATTTCTCTTTCGTACAGGTATATAATTTCTTTCTAATACTTCATTGCACGAAACGCACCCATTTGTGATACATTGTACACTTTCCTAACTTGTTTCAGCTAATCACCGAATATATGTACATATTAATTTTCACCGCTGACATTGTTACCAGATACAAATGTCGTCTATCACTTAAAACGGTGAATGGGGTATAGGAGATGCCAAATGCATAAAGAGGCAGGAGGTGGATGATACTGAAGTCGGCAAGGATGGTACACGTATGCTCATCCCAGTGGATGAGTAACCATGAGAGAAGAAATGCACAGTTAGCGAAAAAATACAAAGTCGCCTAATTTGTATTATGACCATGAGTGCTCTGTCTAGGATGCTCAGAAACCTTGCAGCTTTTAGTGTTGATTGATTTCTGAAGTGATTATCATCAATTTTTTCATTCGTAAGATTTCACGGAACGAGAATGGCTGAGAATCATACTGCAAATGCTCCGGCGAAGATGATTTGTTAAGCTTTTGATTTGGAGATGAAATTAGTTGTAACTTCATGGTTGTGACCCTCATTGCACCTCCTATTGCACATTTGCAATCTATAATTTTTCTGCCACAAACTTTCCTAAAACTTTTATGTAAATAAACACATTTGAGACGTACTTACTATAGCAGGAATCAACCGAGCGTGCAGATCTTTTCAATTTTTTAAGTTAATACACAATGATGAATACATGATATACCATATTTATTCGTGTAATACCTGCATTTTTCCTCCAAAGTTCCCATCAAAAAGGGGGGTATGCAAACATTACATGAGGTTTGCGCATTCATCTTTTGGGGTTGGGCACCCACAAAACACCAACTCAATACTTCACGCCTGGTGTGAGGTATTGAGTCGGCATTTTTCGGTAGGGGCAATATACCATGCATTTTATAATAACTTAAGAATGTGCAACGACTGAACATGGAACCTTTCTGCGTTATCAAGGAACCAGACTCCAAAACAGGTTTTCGATTAGTCTCCATGTAATATAATGGCATTGGATGTCAATTTTTAATGAATACGTATGTTAAAAAGTATTAAAAGTCATTTTTAGTAGTTACTTCTTAAATATTTGCTTGTTGCCATAATTGTATCATCAAACTCTGCTTCAGATAGATTATTCAACCGATGTTGCTGTAAAATATCAAAATCGAAATTTTGGCAGTGCGGGCATTACAAAAATTCCATTTTTCCCGAATATTTAGTAATAAATAAAAATGGGGTTGTGGGCCATACATGGGTATGGGTATTACTCAAGTAAATACGGTAATTGATCTCGCATGGATCATATGAGATAATTTATACAAGCTTCAAATAATTTATCTGGCAATGAAGTAGTGTGGTGAGCATTGGCAGACGTATCAGCGTGTGTAATCGGCTGACAACGAGCATGTACAATGCTGCACACAAAATGACAACACTAGCAGATGGAGTTTCCCACGTACTTGTAATCATTACATTTTAAGCATATTTGTTACATTTCGACGCTGTATGCGAAAAACTATATATGATTGCTTGTCTTGTGCGGGGTAGGGAAATGCTCCAGCGATGGATAAGTAGGTACACCCGAAGTTTGAATAACATTACCTTGATGTAAAAGAAGCATTTTTCTGAATAAACCTTCCCATTTTTAGGGGAATCTACTTTCGGGTTAACATGGTAAATATGGCCCTAGTACAAACGAGTGGTACAACTAGCTAACATGCCACGTTAAAGAGCGAGCACCTGGGAAGCAAAGCGTAACAAAATCCATGTTCACGTAATTATGTCGCCTCAACTTTCGTAAATTACATTAGAGATGACTTAAGGATTAAAGGCGGATTGACAAAACAAACCATGGCAAAAATTAATTATTTCAGCTTATTTAATGTAACAATGATGGTATGTGTTGCATTATCAATGAATAGTGTGAATTATTACATTACAACTCGACTAAATAATATATTGTGTAAGTGCACCTGAAATTGAGGCGATGCCCTGCAAGGGACCAGAAATTTGTCCCTTAAATTCGGGCAATTCACAAAAGCGAGACACTAAATCGGGTAATATAATACATTATTTACATGGGCTTTGGTCGGAACTGCAAAAAATCATCCTTAAATGCTGGAAAACCTTAAATGGGAGAACCTTAAATCAGGATTCCACTGTATATCATTTAGTTTCAAATACTTGAAATGTGTCTATTTGTGATACACCGTACACTTTCCTAACTTGTTACAATGGTATTAAAAACTATAAAAATATAAGATTGTAAAAAAAATGTTAAAAAATAATTTAAACATAACTGGGTTAGCACTTGAGGACCATAACATAACACAAAATGGAAAAAGAAAATGATAAAACAATATAATTAGTCATTTTATCTCTATCCCAATAATAGATAAATACAATTAAAACAAATCAGGTAATATTGGGCTCCAACTAAACCCTTTAGTGTCTTTACATTATTTGGTTATATTATAAACTGCATGGCCTGTAATGATAATGGAATTGACCTTTGTAGCCCTTGAGCCAAAAAGTTTGAGCAACGCTTATATAAAGACTGTGAAAGATGTCAACAAACAAATCTATGCAGTGCAGTAACAGAGAAAGTGCTACATTTTCATACAATTTCAGACAAATTTAAAGTACCGTAGAGTTCCGCTTATCTGAGGTTCTTTATTATCCGAGGTGAATGAGAAAAAAGTAGCAAAGTATCATTTTGAAAATTTGCAATTGAAAAGCATCTCAATCGATACAATTGTATCAAATATATACTGAACTTAATGACTGGGATATTCTGATGATAAATCACATTTGTTTTGCAATACACTTTACTACTAAGGTATGTTTTGTTATATACAGAATATAGGTCTACATATTGAACATAGATATTAGGAAAATATGTGATGGCTTTCGTTTAATAATATAGCGCATGAAAGTCGTCACCTATTTTCACAGCAGGGGCAACATTCCGTATTATCCAGATGCTGGGATTCCTGTCAATATTTTCAAGAAAATTTGTACTTAACATATTCACACACACAGTAGCATACCCAGGATTTTGGTTTGGGGGGGCAGAGAACCAGTGGCATATCCAGGAACTTGTCAGGTGGGGGGGGGGGGTTTGAACCTAAACTCAAGAGGGGGAGGTTTGAAGCTAAACCCAATGATACTTTTTTTTAGTGATTCACGAGTGTGACGGAAATTTTTTAATCGAGAGGGGAGGGGGGTTTATGACCCCCCCAAAACTCCCTCCTGGATACACCACTGCACAGAACAACACATATTAATTCAGATTCGCATTAATATAATTATTAGCATGGGTTGCCTACCTCGCAGGGGCTATTTACACAAATGAAAAAAGTTTTTCAAGGATTATCTTTAGAAGCAGTCTGACTTTTGTTTTAGGGGAGTAATATTGCACACCAAAGATTAAACTTTAGTTACTAAAGTTCACCATCAAGTCTTGCATCAAATGTTATTAGCAGTGCGTGTTTGTTGCGGCCATTGATGTAGAAAGTTTTCAAATTACTCAACCATGTAGGTTTTTCTTTATAGATAAAAATACATTGTCTGGATGGAGCTAAAATATTTGTTTCCGTTCATATTCTAAATGTTTATATAAATACAATTCGCAGTCGCATGGTCGAAGAAAATTTTTTTTACGATTCTTTACTGCGAAATGAGAAACTGGTCACAAATGGGGAATCACAAAACTGCAAATGGAGAAGCAGTAAAAGACGAGGTCTATCTGTTGTGTGTGCAACTGACGGATTTCTGATGAGAAGATATGAAAGTTTGTGGAGGGATTGTCTCTAGAGTTGGGTTATTCCTTTCTTCACCAGCATCATGCATTTGGAAAAACGTTTTGGCGGAATAGAGAAAAATCTTTTCCAATGATACACACCGTGGGTTGCACACTGGAGGGAGACGACTAATGGAACAGAACTCCTAAATGATCGGCAGCACTTATATGTAGAAACTCCTTTACCAATCACTACCGAAATTCTTTTCTCCCTCTCGACATCCAAATCGTTCAAAGAGTTCTCCACCGGGGAATCTTTTCTGCTCATGGAGGAAGACGGTAGATATTATCTTACGAGAGACAAAAGATCGCCTTTCACGTAGTAAATGCAGTGCGTGAACGACTGGATGCCCTCAAGAATTATCGTAAGTGGTTGGGATAGCACGCCCTTTGTTTTGTGCCAAAGCCCGTAGACTCCCAGAAGCACAGCAGGAGACAAGTGTGAGGATGGGTGGAAAAGTCAAAATGGAGGATAACTGAGCGGTATAGTAGAATATAAAATATTCACCAATAATAAAATTTTAGGAAATACCATGCGATAAGAATTATTAACAATTATATAAAATAAAGGAATTGGTATTAAAGTTTATTATTTTTACTATTTTCAATTCAAAGGAGGCCGCATAACATTCAAGGGGCCCACGACAGTTGAAAGTTTGAGAACCACTGCTCTAAGATATGGCGCCTGATGTGGTCACTCCACTGCAACATGGCACCTCACGGTTATGTTTGTTTCGCGGGTTTTAGGAAGCACATATAGAAAATTCAGGAAACACCAAAAAACATTTCCATTCAAAAGAATTAGGGTCACTAACCTACACATCTCCAACAGTTCGATGAAGCTTTCCTGTACAGGTGATGTCACTTCCGAGAGATGAATGAGGCAAAAGACTGTGAAGAATTGCCGTGTTCACCGACCAAGTGGAAAGTATGAAATTAACCCAAATAATTGAACAAAAACAGGATAAACACTCAAGAAGACAAACACTAAGCCTCCCTCACGCCAAGAAACTTCCGACACAAATGACCACTCCAATAAAATTGTTGCAGCAGAATGGTGAAGAGTTAGCAGTGACACTGTTAGGGGTTAAATGCTGGAAACCATATGAAAAGGATGTATTTCTATGTGACAGTTCACACTTCACCGCCAACGGTGCAACTAATTTTTTCACATCCTTCACCCAATGTCATGCCCTTTTCATGTTCTCCCCTTCCTCCATCCCACTAAGGGATCTTTCCTTTGTAACAGGAGCTTCCTCCTTACATCACCAATGCACTCTCCTCTTTGTTCACACACCTTTTTCCAAAACCGAGGAGCATTTTCTGTCTTTCCCATCTTCAAACCCTTCTTCTCAGAGTAAAGAGCATTTCTTGGAAAACAGACTGCTGCCACCACCTTTATAACTTTTTTATCTACCACCATAGTATATACGTTTTACTATGGGTAATCGATATAATTGTTCTTCTATTTTATCTTTTAATAGAAAGAGAAAAATTATGTCAAACAACAGGTCAAAACAATGCGATATTTCCCTGTTCTTATACAGTGCCTGTTGCAAAATTTTTAAAGGCACAAGGGACTTCCTGGCTCAGTGGAGTAGCAAACTCTTATGGGGCCCTCATGCAATATTCAATTTTGGGGCCCCTATCATTAACTTTATCATGAAAGATATAAGACGTCAGGAGCATTTGTGGGCTCCGGTGCATTGCACCGGTTCGCTACATGTACACTACGCCTCTGTCGCAGCTCATTCTCTCCTAAAACCAGCTCTGACAGCAATTACTACATAGGAAGGTTTAAAAACAGAAGAAATAAAATTAATCCTGTCTCAACATTTTGTCTTTATTTTTAAGGGATTTCATATTACTATATTTATAAGACAGGCCTGATGGGGATCTGCTCTTTTTCAATGTCATAAATACAAAATATATGGAAAGAGCAAGTGTTGAAGGATAAGGGGTTGAAATAAGTCAAAGAGGAACTGCGGTCGGTTTCCTTGCCTCGGGAATGCAAGGGGTGCAACACATTCTTTGGAAACATAAATCAGGTCAGTTGTATTTTGGGAGGGGGGAGGGGCAAGAGCCCGGTGCCCCCCCCCCCTCAGTACACCCATGCAGACACAAACTCAAAATATCTCTTAAGCATTCAATTTATGAAAAACTATTTCAAAGGCTTCATTCTGTTTTGAATTTCCCATACTACTCATTCTAAGAACCCTGAGCTGCCCAGGGACCTATGCTACACCACAGAGGGGAGTAAAGCACATCTTGGGTGGTTTTCATATGATAAGATCAACCAATGGGAGCAGCGCCTTAGCAAAATGCAAGCGTATATTAGTGAGTCCAGTTAGTATTGAGCATTGAAAGCTAGTGTAAGGTTCGTCACTTGTCTTTTTCGGTGACTGTAATTGTAACAAATGTAGCTTTTACCTATCCTATTAAATAAATCCAAAAAAAACTCTTTATAACTCACCTGATCTCCATCTATAGCATAAAATACAGCACTTTGTAACTTTTCACTTGATCTATCTGCTATGGGCTCATCATGGATACCTGGAAATAAACCAATTGTGGGTCAGCTTATAACAATTTTTATGGCTATACAGTGGGCCCTATCTGTGGGGTTAACATTCCTTCAAACCATCACAGATAACAAAACCATGGATACCTAAATGTTGTCATGGTGACTAATTATATTGTTAGACCTCAAAATCCTATTGTTACATCAATCCTTATGGGTGTAAGCGTGCATTGAATGTTTTTAATACGAGATAGGGAGAGAGAGAGAGAGGGAGGGAGAGGGAGTGAGGGAGGGAGAGTAGGGAGCGAGAGAGAAAGGAGGGAGAGAGGGAGGGGGAGGGAGGAAGAGAGGGGGAGGGAGAGAGGGGGAGGGAGAGAGGGGGAGGGAGAGAGGGGGAGGGAGAGAGGGGGAGGGAGAGGGGGGGAGGGAGGGAGAGAGGGGGAGGGAGAGAGGGGGAGGGAGAGAGGGGGAGGGAGAGAGGGGGAGGGAGAGAGGGGGAGGGAGAGAGAGGGAGTGAGGGAGGGAGAGTAGGGAGCGAGAGAGAAAGGAGGGAGAGAGGGAGGGGGAGGGAGGAAGAGAGGGGGAGGGAGAGAGGGGGAGGGAGAGAGGGGGAGGGAGGGGGAGGGAGAGAGAGGGAGGGAGAATATAAAAAAGAAATAGTTATAATATTTTGTACATTCTGTGTTTTTTTATAAAATTGCTGGCATAGCTGCAACGGGCTACTAGTATTTAAATAATTGCACAAATAAACACTGCTGTATGGACAAAGATGGCGACGCGGTGGAAACTGGTGGCTTGGTGGCTGGCAACCAGCACCACTCGAAATATTCGTTCGTCATTTAGCTGACGCGTGAAAGTCTGATTGGTGCACAAAAGGCGGTTCAGGGGTGTCAATATATGCTATCTTGGGTTCTTGTCCCTTGTATTACCCTAAGGTTATCACACACATAGTGTAATTGATTATTATCTTTTTATAATTTATCGTTATTTGTTTTTCATTATTCTTTTTTCTCAAGAAATTTTTATTACTGTAAGAGTTACATTTATTCGTACTGTTTGTAACACAGTGCTTCCATCCTTATCATAATCTAGTCGTTGACTATAGTTATTATCTTGGTATTAAGTTTCCTTTTTATTGTTTATGTCTATTTATTTTTTTGTATTTTTGGAGAAATTATCTTTGTTTATGGCAGTGTCTTTTCTGGAAGAGGTGGAAGACCAGCTGTTGCTGAACCCCAATACCGTTTTACAGGATGAGTTGGATAATAAATTACTTTGTGATTAATGAAACTTATTCTGTGATTTGTGACTACAATGTGATCACCGGCTGTAAATAAATATTACTATTATTAATGAGCAAGTTGTACGAATATCGAATGCAAGAAAGTCGAGAACTGCCTGAAGTGCACATACGAAACCCCTCTTTTTTCATTAAAGCATTTCCTATTTTCATAGTTTTTTGTAATATTGTCTAAACTTGGCCCCAAAGAGAGTGATGATTGAAATGAAAGAAAAGTCGGTAAAAAGGGCAAAAAAAGTGATGAGTTTGGAGAAGAAAATTGAAGTTTCAGATAGGCTTGCGCATAATGAATTTGCTTCATCAGTTGGTAAATTACTTGGTGTGAACGAGTCCACAATAAGATCGATTAAGAAAAGTGAAGAAGCGATCAAGAAAGTCCCTATGAGTTCAATTGTCATTCACGAGAAAGCCAAGCTACTGCACAATCATTATGTCTCAAATTGTTTCACGGTCTGCTAACGGGATATTGCCAACGTCATCGAAGCCTGTGTATATCGGTTCCTTGCTCTTTAATAAAATGTGGCATTTATTCAGAATGCCACAGTACGTATTGTATTATTATATTTGTCCTTCTTCACAATTGACCCCATAGTCGACAGGCTTAAGTCCAATGAGCGTCTGATTGAAGCTAAAGATTCACCGCTTTCGGCACGCCTAATTATTTCCATCTTTGTCCCAATCGTGTTCACTTTATGAGCCCTACGTTTCTTTCCACTTGTATTAGCACTTTCAGTTTTCCGTTTATCACTCATGTTTATAAAATAATAGGTGTAAAATGCACAAACAAAGAAACACTGCTGTACGTACAAACAAAGACAGTAACGTTGCCGAGACTGAATAATAATAATAATTTATTGATTATTAACTGACTTTATAGTGGTATTAATCTTGTCAAATTTCAGTACAATATTAAAAAACATTACACACAAATCTTACATTACATACAATACGTATATTATTACGTAGCATACTTTAATTTATTAAAAGTGTTGGCTTGCCTGACAGACAGCGCCATTATATGATAGCTCGAAATGTTTGATTATCAGCTGATGAACTAAAGTCCGAATTCGGCGTTGTTCGGTGTACAAAAGGCGGTTTAGGGATGAGAATTTACAATGTACGAAAGAGCGAATTGTATGCAAGTCGAATGTACGAAAATCGAGGACTGCCTGTATATATACTAGGTGCTACCCAAAAGTTCCCGAATGTTGAACGTCGCGCAGGAACCGGTTGTAATACGGACTAGTGGCGCTCGGTAGCATAGCATGTATCCTTTGTGAACCAGTGTGCGACGTGGCTTCATGCTGAGTGCACACATTCTTTTGTTCTTTTGTTCTATGCATTTTTATAACATCGTGTTTGTGTCGTTTTGCTTTTTTTTTGTTGAAATGGTGGACGTGAAGGAGCAGTGTGTGTGCATCAAGTTTTGCTTCAAACTTGGCAAGAGTGCGGCAGAAACACACAAAATGCTTAAACAAGCATTTGGTGATGACGCTTTGGGTCAGACACAAACCTATGACTGGTTTAACCAGTTTAAAAATGGCTGAATGTCAGCTGATGATGACACACGTTTTGGACGACCATCAACCGGCACAATGCCAGAAAATGTTGAAAAAGTGCGTTAGGCTATCCTCGAGGACAGTAGGCAAGCGATCTATGACGTTTGCAACATTGTGGGACAGTCATACGGGACATGTCAGCGCATTTTGTCGGACGAACTTAACATGAGGCGGATTGCTGCAAGATTCGTGCTAAGGCTGCTGTCTGACGACCAGAAGCAACATCGGCTGGAAGTCTGGAAGAACTTCAGGAGCAGGTCAGAAATGACCCAGACTTCCTTTCTAAGGTCGTACCTGGTGACGAAAGTTGGGTTTATTGGTACGACCCTGAAACAAAACAGCAATCGTCCCAGTGGAAGAGTCCATCTTCACCCCGACTGAAGAAAGCGCAGCAAGTCGAAAGCAATGTTAAGTCAATGCTAATCTGCTTTTTCAACATTGACGGGAATATCCACAAGGAATTTGTCCCTCCAGGTCAGACCGTCAATGCGAAGTTCTACTGCGACGTCCTGAGGCAGCTTAGGGAGGACATGAGGCGAAAGCGGCCAGAGAAATGGCACAGGAACAACTGGGTGCTCCATCACGACAATGTGCCCATGCACACCGCTCTGGCTGTGCAGCAGTTTTTGGCCTCCAAAAACATGGCGGCCATCCCCCACCCCCCTTACTCGCCTGATTTGGCCCCCTGTGACTTCTTCCTCTTCCCCAAGATGAAAATCAAGTTGAGGGGGCGAAGATTTGACACCGTAGAGGAGATCCAGGCCGAATCGCAGGAGGTGCTGAAGACGCTGACACAAAACGACTTCCAGGATAGCTTCCGATCGTGGCAGAAACGTTGAGATCGTTGTGTACGCTCCCTAGGGGACTACTTTGAAGGGGACAGTGGCGATTAGGACTTTGGACAAGTCTACCTTTTTTTCAGATACATTTTGGGAACTTTTGGGTAGCAGCTGGTGTGTGTGTGTGTGTGTATATATATACACACACACGGACACATGCATGCACACACACACAGAGAGAGTCGAACTCATTTATAACGAGCACGGATATACCGAGATCTCGGCTATTGCGAGCAAACAAAGAAGAGTTGGTTGGAAATGAAGTATTTTATGAGCAACATTTCACGGTTAAAGCGATCACAGTAGTTGAGAGCTTCATGGATATAACGAGCAATTCTTAAAACTGTTATAACGAGCAGTGGCTTTACTGCAGTAGGAGAGACTAACAATAATATCTAATATTACTATGTCCCTATATGACATTCTCCCCCTCATTTCTTTTCATCTCCTCTGCAGATAGCAATCGCAAACCCTTTTAAAGATATTGGCAGCGGACATACATAGAGAGTTTGGTTGGATTTCCATTCTCAGAATCTCATTAAGTAAGGTACACCACCCACGAAGGGCCTAGTCCTCCTTTGAATCTGAATAGAGCAGCCCCTAAGCTGTGAACTACACTGCACCTGTACACTGTTTGAGCATTTTGTTTTCTCTCCCCTATCTCCTAATTCTCTCTTTTATCTCTTCCCTAATGTTATGGATTCTCAGAAGACCTAGGTGAGAGTAACTACCAAGCAAACTAACCAATGAAATTTTACTGTAATGGTGTGAAACATTCAGCTTTCAAATTCAGTCGAAATGAAAAATTCAGTGCAATTTGAAATGTTTGAGGGTGAACACGTCTTCTTAAAACTTAGGACAAAAACTTAGTGAAAAGATTGGAAATTTTAAAAACAAATTTGATTCTGTGATTTAGGTTGTTTTGTGCTGTGTAAAATTCAGTTCTTTTTTGTTACCCTGAAATGGCAGAGGAGAAAAGAAAAATTTGACAATCAGTGAGAAAGTGGACATTACTCGTGAGTTAGAGAATGGAGCAAACATTTGCAAAAAGTTAAAACTTAACTTGTCAACTGTTTCGACCAATTGGAAAAAATGAGAAAGCACTACTAGTGCTTTAGAAAAAAATGTCATAGCAAAAATGTTGTGTGAGATAAAAGTGATCTGGATAATGCTCTTTTGAGTTGGTTTAAATTGCAAAGAAATTTCAAAATTCCTATTAGTGGACCTGTATTGAAACTCCAAGCTGAAAAATTGGCTCATCAACTAGGATATTCAGATTTTGTTTGCAATAACGTGTGGCTTGACAGATTCAAAAAAAGAAATAATACTGTTTATGGTAAGATAAGTGGTGAAGCTGGTGATGTAAACAAAGAAGTGAGCGATGCCTGGAAAAAATGTATGGCCAGAAATAAGGAAAGGTTTTAGTGAAAGTGACATTTTTAACACTGATGTGTTTTATAGATTGCCCCTCAACATCACTCATAGGTTTAAAGGTGAAAAGCGATAGGTGGAACACTATCCAAAGATCGACTGACTGTCCTGATTTGTTCAAATATGAGTGGGACTGAAAAAAAAACCCTTAGTAATAGGCAAATCAAAGAATCCTAGATGTTTTAAAAACATTAAAAACCTTCCAGTAAAATACCGAGCCAAAAGAAAAGCCTGGATGACATCATCCATTTTTGAAGAAGTGCATAACTGGGACAAAGAACTTAGAAAAAATATATAAAATTTTGTTGATTTTAGACAATTGCCCATCACATTCCATTCTTCTCAACCTAACCAACATCAAACTTATATTTTTACCACCGAACTCAACTTCTGTTCTCCAACCTATGGATCAAGGCGTTATTAGAAGCTTTAAATGCCATTTTAGCAAACTGTTAATAATGGAAACTATAGAATCCATTGAAAGAAAGGAAAAAATTCAAATATCAGTTCTTGATGCTATCCGATTCATGAGTGAAGCATGGGATAAGGTCACATCACAGACTATCAAAAACTGTTTTAATAAGGTAGGACTAAAACCCATGAAAGCTGATGAAGAAACTGAAGAAATGCAATTCTCGAGTGGTGTAAAGAGTGGCAGTTAGAATTGAACTTAGGTAAGTGTTCCTTTATGAGATTCTGGGGAAACAAAAACATTGACACGACGAATTACGCTGTTGAAGGCATCCAGCTAAAACTAGCCGATTCCGACAAATACTTAGGCGTTACTTTAACAAGTAACCTCTCGTGGGATATGCACATACAAAATATATGCGGGAAGGCTAAACAGAAATTAGGATTCATCAAACGCATAGTAGGTAAAAGTAAGGAAAAAGTCAAAGAGACATGTTACTTCTCGTTAGTAAGACCGCTATTAGAGTACGCGTCGAGCATATGGGATCCGTACGAGAAAGGATCAATCTCAGAGTTAGAAAGAGTGCAGCAAAAAGCCGCTAGATTCGTCAAAAATTGTTACGATAGAAACAAAAGTGTTACAGCCTTGATACAGGACTTAGGATGGGAATCACTAGCTGAGCGCCGATCACGCTCTAGGTTAAAACTTCTCGAAAGATTTAGAACGCATATATTCTCCAGCGATGTCGAAGAAATAATAAGAGCGCCAACTTATATTGGTAGAACGGACCATCCTCGTAAAATAAGAGAGATATCCTGTAGGACTGAGAGGTATAAAGGCTCGTTTTTCCCTAGAACGATAGCTGAGCAGAACAGAAGTTACGAAAAGAAATCAGCCGACGCAGAGTGATACTATACATTATTATGCGCTTTACCTTGGTGCTATTGCACCCCCTGCCACACACCATTGCGGTGGCTTGCAGGGTGAACTGTAGATATAGATATAAGAAAATGATGACAATATTCCGTTAACAATGTGGTTGAAGAAACACAACTTGGATATTGGGGTGGCACGTGTGGACAACTATGAGAACGTGGACAACAACCTCGTGACTGACGAATCGCTGACAGATGAGGATATTCTCGATGCTGTTAGAGAAAAAGAGGCCTTCAAAAACGACAGTGAGGAAGAAGAGGGTGGTCTAGTTAATGTGGTGTCGAGCACAGAGGCACAAACTGCTTTTAAAACTCTGTTTTATGAAACCAATCACATCAATCCCGAATTTTGATTTTATCTTAGTAAAATGAAAGACATTGCTCATAAAAATTCACCTTAAAAGAAATTTGAAACAAACGACATTGGAAGACTTATTTAAAAAATAAAAATAATGTATTCCAAAAAAACTTTTTAATAGAAAAATTATTTTGCTTGTGAATTAATTATGTAGTGCATAATTACATCGAATAAATTGTTAATTGTGTAATCATAAGCTGTTTTTATTCATTGTTATTTTAATTCCTTTTCCATAAGTATACAGTCATGCCTCGATTAGCGCAAAGGATACGTTCCGAACGGTTTTTGCGCTAATCAAATTTGCACTAAACAAACCGATTATAACATGTACTTAGTAGTGATCAGTTCACAAAATTGAAAGGTTCACTAATGTTACTTTTTATTTATTTAATATTAATTATCATTAAAAATCAATATTAATACAATTTTAAATCTTTCGCAGCGGTGCTTGCATTTATGCATAGAACGCTAGGTTCTGCGATTTATCATTTTCGTCACTGCAGCGCTCAAATCTACGCGTAAATTACTTATTGTATGAATGTGTGGGGGTATTCACCATTTTCAATAATTGCTTGAAATTCGTCAGGAAACTTTATAGCTGCTCTTTATCAGCGCTTGCTGATTCACCTGTAAAACGAACGCTATGTATATTTGCACGGCGTTTAAAATTTTGAAACCAATCGTAACTGGCATGAAATGTTTCTGAAGAATCTCCACCCTATTTGTGCTTTACACATTCAAACAGTTAAAGTGCTTTACTGCAAATGATTGCTTGACTAAGGGGCACGTGTTCATTAGAACGCTTAGAATCAATCCACAACACTAGCAGTTTCTCCATTTTTTCAAGCATGTTGCTATGTGATCTCGTGAGTTTCTTCGCAGTTACTGCACTGGCTGCTTCAATGGAACTTTTTATTTTGTCTTTATTTAACAAAATTCTATGAATTGTAGAAGTTGTGAAGTTAAACTTACGTGCAATATTGCTCAGATGCTCACCTTGTTCAAAACACTGAATCACTAAGTTTTCCCTCAAGATTTTGTTTTCCTTGATAATTTAGGATTATTTTGTACACTTTGATTGCCTTTACTCAATTCTCTCCTTTCTGCCACGATTGCCATGATTTACTGAAATTATTTCCCCCTATTTACTGTTAAAATGTTATTTTGCCATAGATACCGTATTTACTCGTATACCCCAAGCACATTTTTTCCCGCAACGCCGGGGAAAAAAGGGAGTGCGCGTCTTACATGAGGATTTCTGAACAGATTATATAAATTGTATTGATAGTAAATTCTCTGCAATATGCATGCATCTACGTTTATATTCGTAACAGACATCGAATTCTACAAAGTATATGCGTATTTATGCGATTAAGCAAACGCGTAAGTTACGCCCACGCTGCAGACAAAACCTTGCAAAAGTAGGCAGAAAGAATTCGCCGACTAACTGATAACTATAGTTCAATGACTACTGAGGGTTTGCTGGCTTGAAAATAGGTAGGTTCAAGTTTGGTCCTTTTCCCTTCAAGGAATTCGGAGTGGTAAAATTTTGTTGCGAATGAAAGATTTCATCCTTCGAAAGGAAGACGGAAATCCACATCTCAAGTGTATGGACTCGTTTGGGCTAAACTGCAGTATAGTGGCTCTAAATACATAAGTATTAACATGGAGCCCAAATTAAAAATATGAATACGGAAAAAATATCATTTAAATTGTGCTTTAATTTTTCAAAACAACATTAACAGAAACTGATTGGCCTGTCTCGACATTTACAAACCCAATCACCAGAAAACGGGGAGGGATAGCTTGGTTCCGGGCGAGGTGAAAGGCATGGTAGCCCCCGGAGACAACTACCCATTAAAACAAAGTGAGCCTTCGGCTCGTCAATATATCCTTTCAACTTTATATCCTCTCCATTTGCAGTACAAGTTAGTTTAGGTATATTTTTCATGGTTTTGTTATTATTACTGATTAATTTCAATACGTTTCTAAGGTAAATTAACAAATTGTAATTCTGTTATTGGCCAAGAGACCGATAGGTAAGTGGCCTACAATACTGCATTTTTCCCCTCATTTGTTCGTAACCTTCCAAAATTTACTCATGAGATGATACGTGAAAAAACTCCCCATCCGCATAGGGAAGTTCACGTTCACAGATGAACAAATAGTTCGTGAAGCTCTGCAACGGTGCGTAATATTACGTCAAAAACAGTGAAGTGGGGATGAAGCTGCATAATATTACAACAAAAACAGTTAAGGAGTGAACAAAAAAGGACTATCGGTGAAGAGATTTCTGCTAGTATCGTCATAAAGAGATCATCCAATAAATTGCGTCACCTAGAAGGGAGAAGATGCTTAACATGATTGGAACTTGTCTCAGGGAGTGGAAATTGGTGACTTAAAAAAAAAATTATTCTGGCTCAAATTAATTTTTCTCCTCCGAACCAGCCCAAAAATAGGAGTGCATGGGGTACTTTTTTTTAAAAATAACTTTGGCTAACTAATGGCTTTCATAAACAGATATTTGGCATCGAAGCAAGGAAATAATGTATGAAGAAGTAGTGGCAACTAACATTTTTTCATTGTTAAGACATTAAAATGTGTATTCTTTTCGATTCCTAAAGCCGCGTTTACACGAATCGAGAAAGCGGTTGTGAATTCTCGAACGACTAATGACGAACAGTTTCTCGCCCCATGTAAACACTCCCTGTGCATGACCTTGGGCGTCTCGACTAACTTCACGACTCAGTTTATAACTTAAGACAACGTTTGATTCTCCTTCGAGAAAGCGGGCGGGAACCATGCATAAGCGCTCCCAGTGTTGTGATTTTGTTAAATCGCTACAAAAATGGTGCCTAAGTGGAATGATGACACTATAATGAAATTTGTTTTGTTATATGAAAATGAATGCATTTTGTGGGACGTAACAAATGAAATTGAACCTCTGATAGTCTAAAAAAATTACGATATTTCAGTTCTTTGGAAATGGTGTTTGATGCTCCCAAAGCTCTCTGCTGCATTACCCAATTTTTACCCAAACTCTCCACCTCTTCTTTTTAAGATTTCTCAAAACTTCACAAGTTCATTCCACAGCAACGCAATGACAATATTAACACCGTCTTTTAAACAGTCCATCTTATTCAATGTCTTCAGCATGACTGAATGGTTATTTTATAAAGCCATGCAGCACTTTTCTCAAACATCATTGCGTTAGAGATTTCACGACCAGTTTATAAACCGATAATGTGCGTGAAGTAACGACCACTTTCTCGACTCATGTAAATGCGGCTTAATAGATTTTTATTCTACATCGGAATTTATTCAATTCAACTTTGAGTGGAAAAATAAACTTTGTTCTTTTTGACATCCATATGGGTAACGCCTGCATTTGTGTTTCCATTTTAATTAGTTTTAAAATGTATATTTTCGTCCACTCAAAATTCACATACACAAAATCCATGGAGGAAACGTTTCATGGGACAACCGTAACAAGAGAGAGAGAAGAGGAGGGAGGGAGAAAGAAAGAACCCTTTCCCCCTACCAGAAGCAGCAGCGTTGTCAATTCGTGTGACTGGCTGATCTGAGCTTGTAGTTCACTAAAATTCCTGTAGAGCGGTCGTAAGGTGGTGCAGTTTTTTTGTCAGCACTGTACAGTGTATGTTGTACTGATTTTTATCTCCGTAGGAAGGTTGCCAGAATTTATTTCATTGGAGCCGAGATATATTGTGTCTTTATTTTTGTAACAAAGTCGTTCACTCAACCATGCTTTGCATGGTTAGGCTGAGGGATTCTTCTACAAATATGCTATTGTCCAACTCATGGTCAACTCAATATAAAAAAGTTGGTACAACATACATTGTACAAACTTTCTCATATATGGGTACTAATCCGTCATTTAGTTATCTTTAGAAAATGAAAATCGTATGAGCCTGTTTTTAGAAAATCCAATTTTTGTTAAAGTTGCACAAGAATAAACTAGCCTTATATTCACTCATTGAGAAAAATAAAATATGTAGTATTATTGTAGATGTATACTCAAGTAATTGTACGAAATTTGATCAAAATCGTTTGAGCCATTATTGAGAAAATCGAATTATTGTTAAAGTTGCCTAGAATAAACTAGCCTTATATTCACTTTTTGAGAAATATGAACTATACAGTAATATTGAAGACGTAAGCTCAAGTAACTGTACGAAATTTTATCAAAATCGTTATAGCCGTTTTCGAGAAAATCGGACTGTTGTTAAAAATGCGTAGAATAAACTACTGTTAATTATTGATCAATGTCAACCATTTCTACGTATACTCTGCTCAGTATGATAAAATGCCTAAGTACGAGATTTCATTCATTTTCGTTCTACCGTCTAGGCTCCAGAGCCAGTAACAGACAGACAGACGGCATTGCGAAAACCACTTTTTCGGATTCAGCAACACCTAAAACGTGTATTTCCGTAAAAATCTCGAGGTCGAATTATTTTGCGAAAACAATACTTTCTCAATACTTCGTATGAGAAAGTAAAATAGTTTTTGCAGCATTGGTGAAAAAGGAATAGACGATATTGAAAAAATCATCAACATACGTTGTCAGCCCGAGGTATCGTATTTTCAGGCCCGGCCAATCAAACAAACAACTTTTGATTATAAAATTTTCACAAACATACCGTTAATTTTTGTTCACTTATATGCTTTGTTTTTGTTGTAATAAATACAAAGTTGCCACTTCGTTAATATGTGATTCACTTAGGAATGCAAAAGAGAAATTTGCAATAATGGATAGATATATAAAAGTCGTTTAAATGCCACAAATATATTGACGCCTCGGCCTTATGAATTTATTTTGATAGGTTTCCAATTTTATCAAATTTTGGCACCCTCATTCGAGAGGAGCCTGAGGCAGTTGCCTCGCCACCTCACCCATTGGCACAGCCCTGTATATATATCTAATATGTCAAGGAGTGTTTGTATGTTGATATGTTTGTACCTTAATAACTCAAGAATACAAAGTCCAAAAAACTTTCAAACTTTGCACATGCTTTTATGGCATCCCTGAGAAGGTTTTAGGGAAAAAAATCTAAAAATAGACCCGGGTTCGACCCCAGGGGATAATTTTGTATTTCCCTCAAGATAACACATAAAAATAAAAAATTTGACGTGCAGGGTTTTATTTTTTGCCAAATTGAATCAGAAATAATTGAGCTGCAAACTTCGTATTTGTACTATAATAAAGAAAAATTTATAAGGTTTCTTATTCTGTTAGTCTTTTTCCGCTAGAAATTCTAAATTTCTTGTATTAATCATTAAAAATGCAAATTTATGTTAAATATTGCCATTTTTATTACGACTACAATGGCCAACGGTATTGTTGTCTCTTTCCTTTTTAACCAAACAAATTTTGTTTATTTTGACAACCGAATGTCTTTTTGTATTGGAATAGTTTAGAATAACTCATGGTAAGGAATTATTTGATGAGGATAATGATTTAAGAGTCTCATAATTGCATCATAATAAACTATTCATTATGTACAACAGGTTAGTAAAACATGAATAATAATTTTAATTTTTAAATATCGATTTCAATAGCTTTTTAAACAGTCTACTAAAATTGATACGATAATGATATTTTGATCAAATGATATATTTGTTAGTTTATTACATCTATTTGAAAACTCATGAAATTTAATTCTCATTCCATTTTTATTTCTGTTCGGATTTTAGCTGAAATCTTACCTCATTACTGACGTCATTTATATACGAGGAATAAAAATTCTACGATCGCGGTAAGTTTGGACCTAGAGGTTTGGATAATATAATTTATTTATTTCTACAATTCCTACAATATGAAATATCAGTCTATTTGACAATTTAATTCTATTTTTCATTTGAATTTCTATAATTATAGTTAATGGCTATAATCTAAACAGTATTAAACAAAATATGGAGAACTGTTTTTATATCGATAGCAGGATTCTGAAACATTTTCCCGCAATTTCTACTTTAACCAAATACTAAATCACTTTAATTATTGAATGGATTATAATCTTTTTTGTAAAAAAATTATTATTAGACAAAAAAAATCCATTTTTCAGACCATTTTATAAAAATATTATGCCAGTAAAAAGAAAAAGTCAGCTAGGAAGAGAGACTGCACGTGTAAAAAAAATTGGCTTTATTAAGAGTAACTGAAAGTGAAGAAGAGAGGCAGATTCGTGTAGACAACCAATGTGTAATACAAGCAAAATAACTTTGCATGCTAATGCATTGCCATCTAGAGATGGGTCAGAAAGAACGGGACAGTTCTTTTCGAATTGTTTTGATGCCTAAACTGTTCTTATAAACTTCCTGTTCTCAAAGAACAGGATACTCTACATTTATACACAGTAAGTAAGGTGGGAAACGACTACTTCCTTATCTGTGATTGGACGGCTGGTACTGATTAAACTATGCGTATTTTGAATCAAATTTGGTATGACTGTGGAGGGCTCCTAGAAATAATTCATACGTGGTTTTTGTTTCTCTCTCTGCCTGTTTTATTCAAAATGGCGGCCAAGTGAATTCTTAAATACCATGTATCATCTAGAATTCCGATCGGATTTGAACCAAATTTCCCCGGGCAATGCCGGGTATTATGCACGCAGTGAAGCTGCGTCCGTACATATGAATCCTCCCGTAATTATATCGGTGTATTTCTCGAGAACTGTTCGTCGTTAGGATATGCGGTAAACAGCGTTTTGTTTCTACTGGTTATGAGGTCCCTGGAAAAATATTTTCATTTGCTAAAGTGTCCCGGGTACGAATCCAGGAGACAATTATATTTTCACATAAGTTTACACGGGATTTTCGATTTTTCAGAGTGCAAGGTTTTTTTCCTTCATTCATTAAAACACGTAAATATTGACTGATTTTCTTCTTTTTTGCTTTATTCGACGGCTAAAGCTCTATACTATCTTATTCTAGCGATATTTACACGTTACACAGTCAAATTTTTCAGAAATATGCATTCTTTTTCGAAATTTTGCAGATTTTTCATACTCCGGGCATTTCCAAAGAGACTCTCATTGTTGCCTCCGATTCATTTAAGGACAATTAAACCTTCAAATAGACGAAATTAAAGCGTTATTGTTGTTATCCTCTCTTCATTGATAATCTAAATAAATGCTTGCATTGACGTTGCCTTATAGTAAGAAGTTAAAAGCAGCAACTGATAGACACTTGAAGGAAAGCAAATGTTTGTGAGTTCGTCTATAAGGGTGCAACGATAATCATTGGAACTAAGGTAAGGTAGAATTAAAAAATTTTCCCCTTTGAATATACCATGATATTAAACTAGCATTGAGTAACTCTGTGTCATTGTGATCATGTAATTGCTCTAATATATTGCTGTAAAATCGCAGAAAATTTAAAAATGCCAAGGGGTAGACCAGTGAAAAGGAGAGCTATTAGCCCAGCCACAGCTGCCAGAGAAAGGAAGAGGAGCCAGAGATCAAAGGAAGAGTATTGTAGGAAAGAGAGAGAAAGAGATGCGGAAGCTCAAAGGATTGCCCAGGTAGATGAGCGGAGAGTACAAGAAAGACAAAGAAATAGGGAAACACGTCAAATGAATAGGGAACAAAGAAGATCTAACCTAGGGTCGAACTATTTAGACTATATGCAAGCATATCTGCAACGGGGTGCTAGTGTGTGTGTAATTACCCTATCTGCCCGAATACAAGCCGATGTTTTTTGTCAAAATCTATCATGAAAATCACATCTCGGCTTAAATGCGAGTCCGAGGAAAATTTGGGTTATGGTTAAATCTCGAAGTCTCTCACTGCCTTCATTTTCATATGATAGTACTATATTTTTCGTAAAGTAAATATTTGACCTACGATGAATATACATAAAAATATCTTGGCGAGATCGCTTGCGATAATTGACGATTACGCAAAATGCGTTGACGGCTTTGACTGCTCAACTGTTTGAATTTAGGTAAAACTTTATATGGAACGTGTATAAATATAAAAATGCAGTTTCTTAAGGTAATGTATATGCTAATTTCATTTGAAATAGACTTGGATGAAAAAATATCTTGGCGAAATCGCTTGCGTAAATTGACGAATACGTAAAATGCGTTGACGGCTTTGAACGCTCAACTGTTTGAATTTCAGTAAAACTTTACATGGAACGTGTATAATTATAAAAATGCAGTTTCTTAAGACAATGTATATGCTAATTTCATTGGAAATACGCTTGGATGAAACAACTAAACCATTTCCCGCACATTTCTTCGATCTCAGATAATGTATTCTAAGATGTGCATGAATGCCCGGCACACTTCAGCATAAAATCTAAGAAATTGACGTTTTTGCCAAAAAATTGTGGAAATTTTTGGGGGGTCGGCTTCTATTTGGGAAGATACGGTTTTTATATGTGTGTGTGTGTGTGTGTGTGTGTGTACACACACACACAGGGCCGTGCCCAGCCATTTTGCTGCCTGAGGCGAGATATAATATGGTGCCCCCTTAATTTTTTTACAAAGTAATTTTATTATATGTTAGTCAAAAATGATAGGGAACAATAAAAATCTATTTATTCAAATCCAAAATCACTTATATTTATGAAAAATCTCAACTATACACAGTTTAATTTTCATAGCATTTGAGTCAGAATCTATTTTAAATTTTTCTTTCGGATCAATGAAAAAATTATTTTCATCGTGATCTAATTGCTTATGCCGTAATTAGTCTTTCTTCTGTACAAACACTGGATCAATTTCTAGTTCTTCCGAGATTTTTTCTGCTGCTACTATATAGTATGTCGTTGAATCCTGTCATGTGATAATCTTTTAAAAAAAATCAATAGTTTGATCAATGGCTTTAATACATTCTGAAAGGTCAAGTTTAGGGGTTTTTAGTAATTTTGAGACAACGTTTGTTTTAAAAAGTAGGCTGTCTTTCGTGATATTCAACACCAGATAATTTTTTATGGCCAACCATTGTCTGCTTTAAAAACTGTAAAATAGTAAGGTATGGCCTCTTAACTTTTTATAAGAGTAATATTGAAAATATACTAACACTAACAATTATTTATAGTATTAATTGATATTTGTACAACAAAATACATTTACTCCGTATTTTTGTGGACTGTCTTAATTAAAAAGGGAAGCAATAATTTTGAAGTTATAAATCTACAACTACAACTAATATATCTTTCAATCTACTATTTTCAACAATAAAATAACATAAAATATAAACATGCAAAGGTTTCCAATTAGCCCATAATCAAGAAACCCGAAACTCTAAAAGAATAAATCTATTTAATTGAAATGCAATTTAGCTCATAAAATAATGCAAATTGACAGGACTCAGATCTTCTGTTCCATTTATATACATAAAAAACATGATGTTAGTCAGCCGCGCATTAAAAATTACTCTTTGCACCACCACCTATCAAGCAAAATTGTTTTATTTTTCAGTTTTTGTCGTGATTTTACTGCAAAAATAAATGAAAATGGTTTTCCTACGTCTCTCAAAAAATATGAAATACTGACTTACCTTTATAAATGTTCGTTTGAAGGTTTTCGCAGCGTTTAAACTCTCTAACTATATTGACGCCTCAGGCGCTGGCTGGCCTTATGAATTTATTTTGATAGGTTTTTATTTTTGACAAATTTTGGCGCTCCCCTTGGCGAGGCGCCTGAGGTGGCTGCTTCGCCACCTCACCCATTGGCACGGCCCTGTACATACTGTATTCACCCGAATCCAAGACGACCCTGAATCTAAGACGACCCCCCATTTTGATGATTCCAAAAGAGAAAAAAGCTCAAATTGACCTTCATGACTACAAAAATTATAAATCTTGTGAAATATTTATTTTCTCTTATACTTTTCTTGAATGTCATTGTCTTTTAACATTTTAAAATCATAAGATCACATCACAAATAGAACCATTCAGGTTTTAAAACAAATTAAATGGTAGCATTCATTTTAAGATAACATTAAAAATAAAGTAAATACATTGAAAGAATATACTCGTTTCAGGACAACAAAAAAACATTTCAATCCAAGTGCTGCATAAAATCATTTTATTGTGTTAGTCATCATCACTGTCTATGCAACCTTCACTATTTTCCTCATGCTCACTATCTTTATCACTCTCAACTTCATCATCAGTCTCCCACAAAACATCATCCTCACTCCCATCCATGGCATTAGATAAGCAGCATTTCTTAAATCCTTTCACTATTACTTTTGCATTTATTTGTTGCCACGATGCCTTGATCCATTGGCAGAGCATTGCAACTTCAGGTTTCTTAAGATTTCCTTTTGGTGTTAAAGTGTGAGTTCCACTCTGTAACCACTCAGAATACAAAACCTTTAAATTATTTTTAAAACACTTATTGACAGCAACATCTAAAACTTGAAGTTGCGATGTCATTCCTCCTGGTATTACAATAAGATCAATATTCATCGCACTCATTATGTTTTTAATTTCAGGAGATAAGTGTCCTTGAATGCATCCAGTGAAAGCATTGCTCTTTGTTTCAGTAAAGCTCCTGGCCATCTATTCCACACCACATGTAACCAATCTCTCATTAGTTCTTTAGTCATCCACCCCTTTTCTTGACACCTATTATTCCACTTGGCTAATGTTTCTTAGGCATTGTTTTCCGCTTTAGAATCACATATGGTGGTAATTTAGTCCCATCTGCTAAAACCGCCAACATTACCGTGACTCGCATTTTTTCGTTGCCTGTAGTTTTAATTAGGACGGACTTCGCACCTTTTTCGTTCACAGTATAATTAGATGGCATGTAGAAGAAAACCGGAGTTTCATCGGCATTTCCTATTTGGCTCAAAAGGTAATTATTGCTTTTTCTAAGTCCAATTACGTTTTTCTGGTAAGCGAGAAGTTTTTCAACATAGTCTTCTGACAATTTCTGACACAGCGAAGTTTGTCGCCGTAAAGAAAAATTATTTCGTCGCATCACTCTCACGCACCAACTTCTGTTGGCCTTGAATTCTTGCAATGATATATTAAGTCCTCTAGTAATTTCATGAGCTTTAAGTATAATACTTTCAGTCGAAACAGGCATACCGTTCTTCCTCATGGTGCGCACAAACTTTACTTCTTCTTCAATGCCATGAAATCGGCCTAATTTTGGACCACTGAGCGACTTCCTTGTGGCTTTGGCTTTTTCTAGTTCCTGTTTTGAGAGTTTCCATCGACGCACATTTGCCTCAGATACACCGAACTTTCTACTCGCATCACAGTTATTAGTTTTTTCGGCGTAATTTATCACGATCAGCTTAAAATTTGTATCTTAGCTCCGTCTAATTCCTTTGTTAACTTTCCCTTTGCACTCGTGCCACGTACTTCAACATGATCTGTCATTTTAACTTAAGGGTTGTGCATTTAAATCAAGAATGCACAACTCAAAATTACTGTCACACTTAGTGAATCGCGGTGCGTCGTTTGAAAGGGGAATCCCAATGATTTCCGCTCTCATTTGTTTTGACATTGCGGTTGCCATTACGTGCAAGATGAAAGTACGTCGTCTGTGTTATGATCGTCGACGATGATTATTAGTCTAAATAATTATTATTCCCGTCATGTTTTTCTTATTGTTATTACTATTTGTTTATTTCACTTCTTTATGTACGTACTTGAATTTGATGTTGTGAATTGTTTACTCTAATATACCATTTGTTGTAAAAACCATTGATTAAATGCTTAAATATACTTCGTATTCGAATGTAAGACGACTCTTGATATTTACAGCTGAAAATTTGGAAAAAAAGGTCGTCTTAGATTCAGGTGAATACGGTATAAACTTACGGAAGAGGAAAGGTTAATGAGGATATTTCAGGCAACTAGGTGTTGAAGGAAACCCAGTGAGCACTTACCGCAAGGAGAGCCGCTGGGGTGTAGGAGAGAGACATTTGTAGAAGTTATTGGAACTTTCGGGATGATCCCTTTGTCAGCACAAGAGAGACACAATAACTTCTACAAATGTGTCTCTCCAACACCCCAGCGGCTCTCCTTCCGGTAAGTGTTCACTGGGTTTCCTTCAACACCTAGTTGCCCTAAATATTTATATATATATATATATATATATACATATATATATATATGGCAACTAGGTGTAGAGCCGCTGGGGTGTTGGAGAGACACATTTGTAGAGGTTAGAGCTTTCGGGATGATCCCTTCGTCAGCACAAGAGAGACACATATTGATATATACTAAAAATAGGTGCTTGCATTTTTCAAGCATTTCATCCCACCTTAATATACAGAGCTTACAAATAATTTTTAAATGAAAAGTTTGCACCTTTGCACCAATTTACAGGCATTTTTGACATTTTCAATTTTTTTGTCGGTTTTGTCACTAGGCCTACCTACATGCAAAATTTCAAGTCTCTAGCACATATGGAAGTGCCTCATAATTTGTATTCTCCTATATCCTATGTCAGAAGTGTCTATATATAATAGATGACTATATCATGTGTAAGCAGCATCAATATACCGTATCTGCCTGAATACAAGTCGATGTTTTTTGTCAAAATATATCATGAAAGAATCACCACTCGGCTTAAATGCGAGTCTGAGGAAAATTTGGGTTATGGTTAAATCTCGTAGTCATACATGGCAGCATGTCTCTCATGATAGTACTATATTTTTTGTCAAGTAAATATCTGACCTACAATGAATATTAATGAATAAATAATAATGGCTAGAATATTGATACTGAATTTAGCACTACAGTAAAACCCCACTATACATTGTTTCCCAAATACGTCGCCAATCAATTAAGGAATATGTTTTGTTATAAGTTGTGTCGCTTCGCATATACGTCGTTTGTGAAATACTAAAAGCAAAATTTCAGAAATTCCAATTGCGGTGTATAAATTATAACTATAACAATAAAAACCCTCTATTCGGCTTTTAATTTCATGTTTATCAATTCACGTAAAATCATACTCACATAAATTATAACTATAACAATAAAAACCCTCTATTCGGCTTCGAAGTTCATGTTTATCAATTCATGTAAAATCATACTCAGCATAAACATTTGCTGGCCATGTGTTTGAGAGATCACGATGGGTTAGGGGATAAAAGGGACTGTCCCAATTTTAATGATGATGTGTAAAAACCTATTTCTGAGCGACAGTCAGCTATAAGAGAGCTTTGTGAATAGTTGTGTCTAACATTTTGTGTGTTTATGTTTGCATTGATATCTTATGACATATTGGACATACTTTGGATTGCGAAATCTGCTTGAAAAGTACTGTAAAGTGTGTATCAGTGTACGTGTAAGTAAAGGAACAATTTTTATGCTCCTTCACACTATAGACAATTATTTTCGGTGATTTCTGAATTTATTATTGCAATCAGTTACTCGTTGTTATGATTAAATATACCATATCTGCCCGAATAAAAGCCAATGTTTTTTGTCAAAATCTATCTTGAAAAAAATCACCCCTGGGTTTAAATGCGAGTGTGAGGAAAATTTGGGTTATGGTTAAATCTCTTGGTTAGCCATAGATGGCAGCATATCTCTTATTTCTGTCGCATTCAAATGATAGTACTATATTTTTCATATGGTAAATATTTGACCTACGATGAATATTAATCCTCTCACGACCAACCACCTGAAACAGCCTGAAAAATACGCCTTCAAATTTACCTCCAAAAACTACGACTTTCACTTTTCCTCACGGAAATGATGTCGTATACCATAGAAACACGAGACATAGTGTATGTTTGGCATACTTTTTCGAAGTGTGTACGAATTTGCTTTCCGAACTTTCAATCAAAGTTTTTTATTTTTTTCAGTATAAAAACCATCCCAGACGCCGATAGTAATTCTTCTATTTCCGACTATGATGTAAATTATAGTTCGGATAGTGAATTTTTTGGATTTGATGTAGAAGACAAAGAACGAATTCTTCTGCAGAACCTCACAGTAGTTTACAATACAAGTCAGATATTGATGTTAGCAACATTTTGGATGATGAAGTTAGTATATCTGGGGTCGATGCTGAAAATGTTTTTTGGATGAAGAAAATATCCAGTAGAGTGATTCATTGGAGTCTGTAAAAACAACATTATTTCTCAATAAATACCTTTAAATTGTGAATGTATAACTATTTTATTTATTGTTTCCCAAAATTGGAGGCCATCTTGGATTATTTCGGACTTTTGGAGTCAGCAGCGCATGGCATCTTTGGTCATGAGAGGGTTAATGAATAAATAATAAAGGCTAGAATATTGAATTTAGCACTACCTGTGCTTTGTTACCATTTAAGGCTGGGTTTTCACATTATTTGAGTGGTCTCATTATTTGCGTAGATTGACTATGCAGACAATTACACAAAATGCGTTGACGGCTTTGTATGCTCAACTGTTTGAATTTCGGTAAAACTTTACATGGAACGCATATAATTATAAAAATGCAATTTCTTAAGGCAATGTAAATGTTAATTGCATTGGAAATAGACTTGGATGAAAAAATATTTGGCGAGATTGCTATTACTATATTTGACCTTTTGTTAAAATGAAGATGAATGAAATTATTGAAACATTATTCAACAACGCAAAATTATTAATTGGAGTAATATTTCAAAATGACAACAACTAAACAATTTCCCGCTCATTTCTTCGATCTCGAATAATGTATTCTAACAAGGGGAACGTCAGGTCTGTCGGACGCCAATTTTGATGAAATAAAAATGGCGCGTTCATTGAATTAATATAACGGATACGTGTCCGCCACTTTTTCTGAATGCGCTCTTGTTAATGAGTAATAAATGTTTAAAAATCAATGTCTTCGATTACTCCGAATAAGAAGCTAAACTTCTTTACATGGTTCGTAACGAAGCCGTAGATGGTTGGTAGCAACCTTGGCTGCGGAGTTGGGGGTCATGGGTTCGTAACCTGGTTGGGGACTTTTTTTCTTTTTTAATGATTTTTTATTTACGAGTTTCATTTAAAATTTTAAATGTTTTCTCAAGGAGATGCCGTTTTTCATTTTTCATAGTAAAATTTAATTCATTGTAAATATTAATTTCGTTACCATTCATATATATTTATAATCTTTTAAAGGCCTTATTTTTAATCATACATTTATATTAAATAAAAAGTACATACTATTTTTATAGTTATTTGACATTAATATTTATTTCTCACAATTATTGGGATGGTAATTATAATAAAAACAATCAAAACATATGTATTTATGACACCATGCACAGCACAAAAAACTTGCAGCATTGCATGAGCATTTGAAATGTAAGACATCCTTTGAGAAACACACTTGATTTACATTTAAAAATGCTGATTGATCTGTACATAATTTTGAAGCAAACCATGCATAGCGTAACATATTTTCAAATATAGGCGCCGATAACTGATTCTGCACCAAAGCATGAATTTTAATTGCATCTTCTCGATTATGTAATTCCCTACTTTTTTTAAGTAATACAGGTGCATTTTGAATTTTCTTAATGAAATTTTTCACTTGGCGGAAAAAATACACATCACATGGCTGACACATTGACGTACATTTTGGCGGAATTACTTTTAATGTACACGTTGGTATACAATTTTCATCAATAAAAATTTCATCATACTGGGCCACATTAGTCTGTCCACCCCAAGAATCTAATATCAAAACAAATCTGTTTACCTCCACATAAGGTTTTAAAATATGATTTAAATAAGATCTAAAAAGGTCCGACGTTAATTTCCCGGATTTGGAGCATGTGACATAAACATTTATATATCGTTCTGTAAATCCCTTCACTTCCTCTGATACCCTAGGACCGAATCTACCGTTAGGTTCTTGCAAGCATATAAAAACTTTCGGTAATAGTTTTCCCAATAATGACAATGAATATTGTGCCGTGTAGGTATGCGTGATTTTATTTACGCTCCCCACATACACATCCGTTCTTTTCTCACCCTGGTGGGATAGTGTGCGCCGTATATTCACGCGGTATTCGCAGCCAGTCTGATCCATGTTAATAACATAGTCCGGATTGAACGTACTAATTAAAGCTCTCCACAACTTTTCGCTACAAAATACTCAAGAGAACTATTTGTGACTACCTAACGGTTTCTATTTGTCGGACCAGATGTCAAACAGAATAAGGCCATAAAACGTCAGCAAGCGTGGATTATGCTTTCTCTCTCTACCTTTCTTTCGTCGAACCAAAAAGAAACATTTCATAGAACTCCACGGCAATCTTATAAAGTATACTACCTCAAAGTATACTTTGAAACATTGTGCACGTTTCAAATGCTCATGCAATGCTGCAAGTTTTTTGTGGTGTGCATGGTGTCATAAATACATATGTTTTGATTGTTTTTATTATAATTACCATCCCAATAATTGTGAGAAATAAATATTAATGTCAAATAACTATAAAAATAGTATGTACTTTTTATTTAATATACATGTATGATTAAAAATAAGCAGCCGAATTCAGAGATTTTCTGTTTTACGCATGACTAAGGGCTACTTCCTAGTCACCTACTAAGAGAGTAACAAAGAGCTACTAAAAGGTTGTATTCAGAGCCCCAATCGAGCGATTAACGAGAGTTCACTAAGGTCCACTAACGCAGAGCTCCACCTAGCATCACTAAGCTGGACAAGAGGAAATGGAACGCTTGGCAACATTGTGAAGCACCTACTGCGCATGCGCAGTAATCGATACCTCGAGGTCTACAAGCCGCGGCCATCTTCACTCCTCCTGTGGTTGGGCTTTTGTGCGGTTGAGTTGTGTAAATTCTTGAATCTTATTTCCTTTAGTGTATTTAAATTAGTGTTAGCGTAGTTCTGTAGGTTAATTGGTTAGGTGTGGTGATATTATTTCTTCTATTACGTAAGTTACATTTCAGTTAGGTTAGTTTTCGTCATTATTATTTACTTTAGCTAGTTTTGTAGGTAATTGGTTAGGTGTAGTGATATTAGTGTTACGTCATTTCGATTTGTTGGGTTAGTTGTAGACACGGATATGGAAGCAAAATGGGTAAGGGCGGTGAACTGGTCGCAGGAGGAGAAGGAGACGTTACTATCGTTGATACAGGAACGTATTGACGTGATAGAGTGCAAAAGTTGCGATGGACGGAAGATACGCGAAAAGCAGAAACAGTGGTTGGAGGTGACGAAGTCGTCTAATTCCATCACCTCCAGCGCTTCTTCATAGTACTCAAAATCTGACCCGGCCATCTACAATATTATTAAATGCAATACTATAATACGCCTATCAATATAGCAAGAACTAGAAATATACTAACAACTACTGTTTCGTGACAAATCGTAATAATAAAAAAAACACATTAGTATGTAAAAAGTGGACTGTATTAACACCAAAGAAATAAATAACTATTAACTGGTTGCTGGAAACTAATCGCTTGATCTCTAATGGTCTATGGCAGCACAACCCAATACACAATTAACCAATTGAGGGAATAGAAGCCCCAAACACTCGGAGTAGCACAACACAATACACAATTAACCAATTGAGGGAATAGAAGCCCCAAACACTTGGAGTAGCACAACACAATACATAATTAACCAATTGAGGGAATAGAAGCCCCAAACACTCGGAGTAGCACAACACACCACCGTCTCACATGTCCCCTGACCAGCTACTCCCGCGTCGGTATCCTCCGATCTCACGCTACACTTGGGAAACTACAAAAGGGGAAGAAGCACTTTCCGTACTTTGTAGCACAAAGTAACACAATGTCTGAACATCTACTGAAGTAATATGCACTACATGATTATAACAAAAAACGACTACGCAACAACTCTAAGCAATACGTAAAAATTTCGTTGGCTATTACAATGAAAACAAAGTAGAAAAGTGAATAATGAATACAACTGAATAACTAAATTGATAAACCTCGGAATAAATAAACTACGAATACAATAACTAACCTTTACAAGAAGGAATGAAACAATAAAAATTACGTACCCTACTCTACTATCAAACGAAATTAAACTATTTTGACGAAATAATGAACTACACATAAATATAAAACACTCCTATAGAAACATACTAACAACTATTGAAGCACCATGATCTACGTGATTATACCAAATAACGACTACACAAAAACTCTACGCAATACGTACAAACTTCGTTGGCCATTAAAATGAAAACAAAGTAGAAACGTAAATAATGAAAATAGCTAAAATGATAAAACGCGGAATAATTAAAATAAGAATACAATAACTGACGTTTAAAAGAAATAATGTAACAATAAATTATGTACCCTAATCTACCATAAAACGAAATTAAACTAATTTGACGAAATAATGAACTACAGAGAAATATAAAACTCTCATATAGAAATTACTTAATAACAAACTAAATAAAGTAACAATATTATACCTAAAAAAGACTCATTTTCAACTACCGCTTTCACTACACTTCGCAAGCTGGAGCGGAAGACACACTAGTCACGCCCTTAAACACCGCGGGAGCTTGTTTAGCGGGGCGTGTGACTAAGGCTGACTACCATACTCAATGACTAAGCAAATCACCCCTAGTAGGACGCTCTGAATAGGGCGTATGTAGTGGTGCGCTACTAAGGGGACTTAGTGGGTCTTAGTATCTGACTAAGGAAACTCTGAATTCGGCCGATAGTGTTAAGATTTTGATGGGCATAACCAGAAAAAAAAATATGAACGGTAACGAAATTAATATTTACAATGAATTAAATTTTACTATGAAAAATGAAAAATGGCATCTCCTTGAGAAAACATTTAAAATTTTAAATGAAACTCGTAAATAAAAAATCATTAAAAAAGGAAAAAAGTCACCAACCAGGTTACGAACCCGTGACCCCCAACTCCGTAGCCAAGGTTGCTACCAACCATCCACAGCTTCGTTACGAACCACGTATAGAAGTTTAGCTTCTTATTCGGAGTAATGGAAGACATTGATTTTTAAACATTTATTACTCATAAACAAGAGCGCATTCAGAAAAAGTGGCGGACACGTATCCGTTATATTAATTCAAAGAACGCGCCATTTTTATTTCATCAAAATTGGCGTCCCACAGACCTGACGTTCCCCTTGTAAGCCGTGCATGAATGCCCGGCACACTTCAGCATGAAATCTACGAAATTTACGTTTTTGCCAAAAAATGGTGGAAATTTTTGGGGGGTCAGCTTAAATCCGGGGTCGCCTTCTATTCGGGGAGATACGGTATTATAGATATGCAATAGTATTTAATCACATACCGCAATATTTTCCTCTCTCTTCGCAGTTCTGATTGTGAGGTCCTGGCCAACACATCCTGGCCTCCACATCAATTCTTGCACCATGTTTCAATAACACCTCCACAATGTCCACATACCTAAAGAAAAATACATTTTGATTTAAAAAGGAGTTAGGACAAAAAACTAGTAGTTTACATTTGCCTAGTAAACTTAACTTCTATAATAAAATCAGCCTTTCCAATCAAATTTTTCCATATATTTCTTAACAGAAGAATTGTTTTCTGACTCTCTCCTTCATAAGAAGCAAATGATCAATTTAGTCTACATGTTCTGACTATCTAATCTTCAAATCCTCTTTGTTGGATTAGCAGCACAAGTTTCATGATTCCTAGACGTAGCATTACTTTAGTAGCTAGGTCATGGAGATCTTCATCTAACCATTTATGTGAAATTACAGGTACTTTTGAATCGTGTATTTTTATGTTAGCTGAAAGGATTATATTACAAATTTATATATAAAATTGTGCTCATAAAAATACTGTAATTACTCGAATATCAGCTGCACCTTTTTTTTCAAAATTTTTATCTCCAGAACAGGAATGCAGCTTATATTTGAGGAAAAAATATTGGAAAAATCAAAAAATTAGATAATCGTTACAATTCATTCGGACTTCAGTAAATGGCCTGGGATCAAGTGCACAGGATATGACAAAATCACTGCAGAAAATGAAAAAGGTAAAAACATATTATCATTATTTCATTTTCCTCAGTTTTTAACTGTCATAGTTGAAATAGAAGACAGAATATATTCAAGTCTTTCTATTTTTATTGTTGTGTGCTTTCACTATTAATGAATGGCGAACTAACCGACATGAGCTTAGTATTACTGACTTTTGTAATGTTATATATATTTGCTGTTGTAATTCTAATCTTTCCAAACTTTTGGTTAATTCTTTTGGTGTTATTCCGGTATTTGAAATTACTATTGGTACTATGTGCACTTTCTCCATCTGCCATATATTTTTTATTTCTTCTGATAGTTCTGTATACCATGTATATTTTTCTTGTATTTTTTTGTGATATTATTTTTATTGGGAATAGCTATATCTATTAAGTAAGTAATTTTCTTTTCTTTGTGTATTAATGTTATATCTGGTCTATTATGGTTTATCATCCTGTCTGTTATTATTGTTCTGTCAAAATAAATCTTGTAAGTCTTATTTTCCAATAATGGTTGGGCGTATACTTAAAATATTGTTCTCTTTCTTTTACCAGTTCATGTTTTAATGCTAGTTCTTGGTGTATAATATTAGCAACTTGATTATGTCTCTCAAGATATTCATGTGGTGCCATTACACTACAACCTCCTAAGATGTGCTGGATAGTTTCAGACTTCGTTTAGCATTTTCTGCATTTGTCGTCAGTTGTCTCCTTATCTTTAATTATGAATTTTTTATACTTTCTTGTTGTCACTATTTCATCTTGTATGGCTATCATGGCTCCCTCAGCTTCTGGGAACAACTTCCCTCTTATGAGCCACATGTTCGAGGCATATTTGTCTATGTAATCTTGTGAGAGTTGATTGATATGTTTACCATGTAATATTTTGCTTTTCCAGGCTTATATTTTTGTTGGGTTATCTACAATCTGAGCTTTAGGTTCATAATTTCTGTATTGCAATTTTAGTGGTGTGAGATTTACATCTAATTCTATAACCGATCTATGTATTAAGCTGTTGTTTTTAGAATAAAAATAATTCCTTAAATTCTGTATCTGTTGATAATGCAGATTTTAATATCTATGAACCCTCTCCCTCCTTCATTTCGTGGAAGTGTAACTCTTTCTACTGATGAATGTTTATGGCGCATGCAAAACTTATGATATATATTCCTGGTTGTAATGTTGAGTGCATTCAGCTCAGTATTTGTCCACTTTATAATTCCATATGTGTTTACTGCTTTAGTTATGTTTTTACTATTCAAGTCAGTTTTTAAAATATTCTCTAAACAGGTTCTATATTTATTAATCAGTTGTTCTTTCATTACTTTGTGATCTATGGTTGGTGATTGCAGGAGACCTAGATATTTATAATATTCCTCATTTTTCAATGGTTGTATTTCTTTCTCATTATAATTTAATTTATATCCTGTTTGTTCAGTTGATTTGCCTTTTACTATTTGGCGGGTCTTACATTTGTCAATACCAAAACTCATATTTATATCTTTACTGAAAGATTCTGTTATGTCTAATTCTGCCGGTAGTTGCTGTTTGTTTGTGGCAAACAATTTTAAGTCATCCATGTATAACAGATGATTTATCTTAATTGGTGGCTCCTGTTGTATTTTCAGTTTATAGCCATACTTTGAATTATTTAGTAAGTTTGATAGTAGATTCAGTGCTAAACAAAACCATAGTGGGCTTAGCGAGTCCCCCTGAAATATTCCTCTTGAGATTGAAATTTCTTTACCGTATATACCTGAATATAAGATGAGGTTTTGTTCCAATTTTTATGACCAAAAAATCACTAGTCGTCTTATAATCGTGCCATGTGTAATAGTTTGACTGACAGAGGAACCGAAGCCAGAGATAGCTGGAGATGGGAAGAATCGAATAGCTATAATCGAAATATTCGATTCAAATGTATTCGAATACAAATACTTTTTTGAGTTTTATCCTATATTATGCGCGTAGTGAAGCTGCGTGCATCCGTACGTATGAAGTCTCGTGTAATTACATCGGCGTATTTCTCGAGAACTGTTCGTCGTAAAGATATGCGGTAAACGGCATTTTGTTTCTACTGGCTATGAGGTCCCAGGAAAAATATTCCCGTTTGCTAAAGTGTCCCGGGTTCGAATTCAGGAGACAATTATATGTTCCCATAAGTTTACATGGAATTTTCGATTTTACAGAGTGCAAGGTTTTTTTCCTTCATCCATTAAAATATGTAAATACGGACCGATTTTCTTCTTTTTTGCTTTATTCGATGGCTAAAGCTCTATACTATCTTATTCTTGTGATGTTTACACGTTACACAGTCGAATTTTTCAGAAATATGCTTTCTTTTTCAAAATTTTGCAGATTTTTCATACTCATTTCAGGCGTTGCCAAGGAGACTCTCATTGTTGCCTCCGATTCATTTAAGGCCAATTAAATCTTCAAATAGATGAAAGAAAAGTGTTATTGTTATCTTCTCTTCATTGATAATCTAAATAAATGCTTGCATTGATGTCGCCTTTATAGTAGGTCCTGTAAGAAGTTAAAAGCAGTCGTTGATAGACACTTGAAGGAAAGCAACTGTATATGCCAACTAACACTACAGTTGATAACAAAGGGGCAAAGTCAGTGATAGTTAAAACCACTGGAAATGAAAAACTAAGGGTTACAGTAATATCAGCATTAGATGATGCGACAAAATTGCGACCCTTCATAATATTCAAGAGAAAGAATCTACCACCTGTTATCAATTAAAGATGCAATGAAAAAGGCTGGATGACTAGTGACTTGATGATTCAGTGTCTGAGTGAAGTGTGGGATAAACGACCTGGTGCTCTTTTAAAGATTAGATCAATGCTAGTTCTTGATGGTTTTCGAGAACATCTTACGGATGATGTGAAATCCAAAATATCACACCTCAACACTGATCTGGTGATCATACCAGGAGGCTTGACCTCCCAACTACAAGTGCTCGATGCGGTCATCAATAAGCCCTTTAAAGGTCATCTACGGCACATTTATGGGGAATGGTTGCTGTCAGGGAATTGCCCTCTGACTCCAACAGGTAAAATGAAAAAACCAACAGAGGCTCTACAGGGAAAATAGATTAAGATGGCATGGGACAGTATCTCACCAGCATCAATAGCCCATGGATTTAAGAAGTGTTTGTTTCTAACAGTTTGGATGGATCAGAAGATGACATTCTCCGGGAGTAGGAAGATGATGCAGCTATTGGAGATTCCTCCAGTAGTGAAAGTGAAAATAACAATTAAAATGTGCTAATGAGAAATAATTTGCATGAGAAATTCTAATGTTCCCAAATATTCAATTGAAAATTCTAATCCAAGTTGCTTATTTCAATTGGTTCTATGTTCATTAGTCAACGGTATAATAAACCCCTGTTATTGTAGCATTTTAATCTATTTGAATAAGCTTTTAATTTCTGTTTTAGTGTATCTATCAAAAGGGTAATATTTGATTCGTTCATACTTTTAATAATGTTCTGTATTTCCTTTTCAGTTTTCTTTGACTTACAAGGTAAGGCTCACCTCTTCGGGTGAGGGATTTCCTGAAAAATTGGTAGGTAGGTAGCCCTCAACTCCACAACCACGAATAACCCCCCTTTTGGGCGTATATATCCAGAAAGTTGGCAACAAAATGGATTTCTAATTTTCGATTTCGTGGTTAACACGGTATATACCTATTTTGCGGCACTGCTTCGTATTGTAGAGGTGGCCCAGCGGTAACGTTGTGACTTGCCGTACTGAAGGTAGTGGGTTCAGTCACAAGTTGGGTGTTATTTTTTTTCTGACTTATTATGGTGTGATGTTTTTGTTTATTTTTCAGCGCTTTTTTTATAAATGCTGATGTTTTATAAATTTTTAATCCACTTTTACATAATTTTTTTAGGCCTTTTTTCGAATTTCTTTTTTTCTTCTTTTTTTGGTTTTCATTTTATCCTCTACCGTTTTAAAAATACTATTTTTTCTTTAGCATTTTCTTCTTTGCAATGACTTGGGTGGAATGAATCATAAAAACAATGGAAACAACTTTCTTTTACAACGAGAGCACCTCGCAAAGCACTGCTCTCCACAGAAGCACTTACTCTTCATCACCTCTTCAGGAAATATAACTTGGTTGACGTTGCAAAAAATCTCCCTGTTTTTGGTTAGCCGTGATGCATACCACGCGTACCGAATCGTCGGTTTAAAAACATCCAAAGACAATTGGTGGTGAATCAGGGAATGAATTTTAATCATGTCCATCCAGGTCGTAATATCACGATTCTCTCGTAAGAGTACTGATGCATTCTGTAGCCTTGAAATGAAAATTTTCACCTGTTGGTAAAAATAAACATCACAAGGCTGGCACATCGGTGTACATTTTGGAGGAATTACCTTGACTGCACACGTCGGCTGCTGGTTTTCGTCCATGAAGCGCTCGTCGTAAAGGGCCTGATTTGTTTGGCCGGACCAGGAATCAATGACCAAAAGGAATTTTTTGGCTTGATCACGTTATCCAAGTATGACTCGTACGTGCTTGTGTGCGTTTTACCTGACTTGGTTGATGTCACAAATATATTTTTAAAGCGCGCCATTGCTTCCTCTATGTCACGCTTTACTTTAGGGCCAAAATTTCCGTTTGGCTCCTGAAGGCAAAGGAATACCAAAGGGAGTAGTTTGCCGGATGTCAACCCATTCTGCACGGTGTATGAGTGAGTCATCTTATTAAGCTGACTCACATAAACCTCAGTGCTTTTCTCTCCCCTGTGAGACAGCATTCTCCTGATTTTCGCTCTGTATTCACAACCCGTTTGATAGGTGTTTATGACAAAATCAGGCTCGAATTGGGGGATCAACTTTTGAAGCTGCTCCTGGAAAAGGATTGAAGAATGTATTATATCTTCAGCAGTTGCTCTTTCTGTTCATGATACATATCTTGTAATGTGGCGTTGGCGAATGTTATGATTCATTTTGAATCTTTTCATCCATGTCAGGTGAAATGCACACAAGCACGTACGAGTCATACTTGGATAACGTTTTTTTCCATTGTTTTTATGATTCATTCCACCCAAGTCATTGCAAAGAAGAAAATGCTACAGAAAAAATAGTTTTATTAAAACGTTAGAGGATAAAATGAAAACCAAAAAAAGAAGGAAAGAAGAAATTCGAAAAAAGGCCCATAAAAAAAAAAACAAATTATGCAAAAGTAGATTAAAAATTTATAAAACATAAGCTTTTATAAAAAAAGGTGCTGAAAAAATAAACAAAACAATCACACCATAATAAGTCAGAAAAAAAATAACACCCAACTTGTGACTGAACCCACTACCTTCGGTACGGCAAGTCACAACGTTACCACTGGGCCACCTCTACAATACGAAGCAGTGCCGCAAAATAGGTATATACCGTGTTAACCACGAAATCGAAAATTAGAAATCCATTTTGTTATTAACTTTCTGGATATATACGCCCAAAAGGGGGGTTATTCGTGGTTGTGGAGTTAAGTGAGCCAGGGGCGCCACGAAGGTATCTCGCACCCTGGCACAAAAAACTCTTGGCGCGGTCGTATAGCGATCGCGTGAGCGACTATGTGAAATAGAATACAATGTCTTCTATAGAAGTGGCAACAGTGGCATAAGCACATGAGCAATAAGGCGGGAATTAAATATCCCAACCTGTCATCAGCTATAAGACCTATGCTGCATGGACCAGACGTCCAGATTCCTACACCGCTGGCTGAGTTGGAGGATGTCGAATCCTCATCCAGCTCGGAGTTTACAGCAGAGGAATATGTATGTGTATTTCTCATCTGACAAAGAAGACATAACTCCGCAGCTATTTACTCAAAGGGAGTTGAACGATTTAGTCCGGGACTTAGGTCTTAATAGGAAAAGAGTGAATTATTGGGATCAAGATTAAAAGAAAAGAATCTATTAGCCCCAGGAACAACCTTTTACTGGTTTAGCAATCGCGAGAACGAGTTTTGGAATTATTTTAGAATCGAAAGTGAACTGGTTTTCTGCTGTGATATTCCTGCTTTGATTCAGTAGTTGGGAGAAGAAACCTACGACCTAAAGGACTGGCATTTGTTTATTGACTCTTCAATTAAAGGCTGTATTATTGCAAAATAGAAACAAATTTGCTTCCATACCAGTCGCACATTCAATATACTTAAAAGAGTCATATGAAAATTTACAAACAGTACTACAAAAAATTAAATATAACGAACATGAGTGGTCTTTGTGAGGTGATCTAAAGGTTTCCGGGATTTTATTGGGTCAACAAGGAGGCTATACTAAATTCCATTGTTTTTTATGTGAATGGGATAGTAGAACGAGGGACAAACATTGGTCAAATAAAAATTGGCCTAAAAGGGAAAGATTCATACCAGGAACGAAAAATGTGAAACATGCCAGTTTAGTTGACCCATAGAAAGTTTTATTGCCACCTTTGCATATAAAACTTAGTATCATGAAGCAATTCAAAGAAGCGCTGGACAAGAGTGGCTTGTCCTTCCGATATCTCTACCGTAAGTTTCCATCTGTATCCAAAGCTAAAGTGAAAGAGGGCATATTTGATGGACCACAAATTCGACAATTCATGAAGGACACCGAATTTACTGATACCATGAGTGAAATAGAACTTCAGGCATGGGATGCATTCAAGAACGTCTTTAAGAAGTTCCTCGGAAATGTAAAAGATCCTGAGTATGAAAAAATCGTGGGAAATATGTTAGACAAGCTGCAGAAACTGGGATGTAACATGAGTTAAAAATTACATTTGTTACACTCTTATCTCGATTACTTTCCCAAAAATTTAGGAGCCCTCAGTGAAGAACAGGGTGAGAGATTTCATCAGGATATCAAAGAGATGGAAAGAAGATATCAGGGACGGTGGGATGTGTTCATGATGGCCGACTACTGTTGGACCTTAAAAAGAGAAATTACTCGTCAAGAACATAACCGGAAATCTATGGAACGCTCAGTTGGAACAAAGCGAAAACGGAAACATCCTGACCCTAATCATCCTATTTAAAAGTATTTAAATAACTTCTTACCTTAGATGATGTGTATATGGGGCTGTCAGACTATGTATCGTATGACTTCTCCATGTCTCTGTACATATACATTCATAAACGCATGATTTTGGCATAAATTTCTTTTGTAATTTCTGAAAAATCCTGACGTGATACGGAAAAACGGGCATTTGATTTGAATTCAGCATGGTCAAATTAATAACAATCACATATTCAACTTGAAACAGCTGAAAAAAATTCATTTTCGCAGGCCTGTGTAATATACGCGGAATAAACTTCGTGTAGTAATTGGTCCCGACCAACCATGCGAGGTTTAGTTTTAGTGTAGACGTATTTATATCTGCTATAATTGTTTGAATTTGTGCTGATTTCACTCTTTTTTCTGTTTTATTTAAATTTATTTATTTTATTGATTTATTTATAAATTTATCACTTGACATGGCATCTAAAAGGAAATGTAATAGTGATAATATAAGGGAATCAAATAAAAGAGGGCATAAGACTCATAGTTATGAATTGAAATTAGAAATTTTAAAGCGTGTTGAGAAAGGTGAAAGCCAAGCTGAAATCACACAATCGTTGGGAATGTGTACTTCAACTATTAGCACTTATGTGAAACAGAAGGAGAAAATTCTAGAAGATGTGATAAATTCACGTAATGTGATAACAACAATAAACAGTACTAGGTGCTGTGTTGTGATTCCTAAAATGGAAAAACTTTTAAAACTTTGGGTAGATGATCAGTGTCAGAAACACATTCCTATTAGTGAGACCATGATGAAATACTTTTAATTTTATTGTTTCTTTATTCTTAAGTTATTTTGTGCTTTTTTAATAACTTTTATATTAATTTTGTTGCGATAAATAGTTGTATGTATATATAGATGTAGGCAGGTATGTTATCCAGCTCGCACGAGTCGTTTGTAACAAACGACTCGCGCGATCCGGACCGGGCTGTCTTCAGAACATATTGCATACGTCTGTCTTTGAAGTTCGAAACACAAATTTATTTTTTCCTTTTTAGTGCAAAAAATAAGTTATACATTTAAAATATTTATTATATAATTTATTTATAATTTAATATTGTTGTAGTAACATATTAGTAATGTTATTTTATCTTTATAGACCGTGAGGGGAGACTTTTTCCCGAGATGCAGGAACGTATCCCCCGATTATAACATGCAAGTATATGGAAAAACAGCGTTCCACATTCAAATATTCGAGATTCGAACGTTTTAAGGAAAGCATCCCCAACGAGACTCGGGAGTCGCATGTATTTATAAATTTAAATTTCTAGTAAGTTCATTATGATAATAGTGGTTCCAGGCACCTGAAATTTGAAATTTATTTCACAGTATAATAAGACCAGGCACATTTAATGTATTAAGGTGGGAACCCTCTGACGAGCGAAAGCTTAGGGGGACCCGAGTGTAACATAAAAAAATACATATATATTGTGTAAAGATAAATAGTAAGTTAATATGTGTTACGGTAAATCTCTTTTTATTTATTTATTTTTTTTGTATTTTACAATGTCATTGTAATTGTATTTTGTATTGTCATTGTAATTTTAAAGTAGTGATGGCTGTAGTGGCAGGTGGTATGTACTTTTGGTGCCCGGCCAGCTACGTAATAATATTATGTATGTATAATTGTTAATTATTATTAAATAAAATAAATAAATAAATAATATTAATAAAAAATATTATTATTATTATTACTACAGTTTTGATAAGCACATACAAAAGCTTAATAAAAAATTAAGAGTCCTTGCTTATAAATTTTATCATATGAGGAGTCACATGCCCCAATATGTTAGTCTTGGCTTATCATGGTTTAGTTGAATCTATCATGAGGTATGGCCTTACCATTTGGGGAAGTTCATCAAATTACTATATGAATAGTTTAGAAAACTTGCAAAATAAAATTGTGAAAAGTATTGTTTACCCCCGTTCTATTACCACAGTTGATAAATATCTCACGCTGAACCTACTTCTCATAAAATATTTATTTAGATATATAATTATTTTAGGTTACTATTACAGTTGTTAATTCAAAAAGAAAAGAGAATTGACACAATGTAAAATTAAGAAATGCCCGTGCTTATATAACTCCAACTTACTATAATATACATGGGAAAAGAATGTTAAGTTATATAGTACCATCACTGTTTAATCAACTGCCTATGAATCTCACTGATATAACTACTATAGGGAAATTAAAGAAAGACCTTAAATCTTGGTTAAGTGAATACCTCCTATGTTAAATTATGCATTGACTCATATGCCCTACTGGACAACATATATTAAGTGATATAAACAGCTGAAAACTATCACAAGGTGCTGTGATGTGCTATTATGGTGAGGTTTTATGGTGATGTGCTATAGGAGATTTTGTGGTATATGTTGTGGTGATGTGTTGTGGAGAGATGTTACGGTGATGTGCTGCAATGATGTGTTGATATTATGATGAGATGTGCCATTACGGCGAGGTTTTATGGTGATGTGCTATAGGAGATCTTGTGGTATACGTTGTGGTTATGTATTGTGATGTGTTGCAGGGAGATGTTATGGTGATGTGCTGCAATGTGGTGTTGATGTTATGACGAGATGTGATGTGATAGTAAGGTGTATTTATAAAGTACTGTGGTTATTTGACCTGACATGATAAAATGATAATAAGATGTTATATGTTGTGATGTGCTTAGGCTTGGGCTTAGGCATTATAACAATGTGCAGAGAGTATGAAAATTCTAAACATAGTATAATGTGTTGACATGTTCATTATAAGTTTGCTACAATGAAAAATGAAAGAAGGGAAAAAACAAACAAAAGAAACTACTATGAAACGTATTTCCCTGTCGGCACCTGCAGACGAGTCTTCAAAAGGCTCTGCAGGACCTTACTGTGTACTACAAAGAGAATGGGAGAAAGAGGAATTGGGTGGGAAGTCCTCAAGGATGCATCTAGCAAACTCTCCTGTGAGGAGCCCATCCACGACCCTTATAATTCCCACTCCCTATGTTATTTTTTTCTGTAAACATAAACTAAACTACATTGTATTAACAGTTATGTAATAACTATGTGCATCAATAAATATTATTATTTTTTTAAAATTATTATTATTAAGTACATTGTTACAAGTTGGCCATAGGGCCACATGGCAACAGTATAATTCAACATAAAGTAACAAATATTCCCCACACATAACTGAATACTACACTGAATTCTTAAGAGATTAAAAGAAAAGCAAAAATTATAAATACATACATACATGTATAAACACACATTCCAGTGCTGGATTTTTGCTCGTTCATGACGCCTTCACGGCTACCATAGCACTCACGGGGCCCACGAAGTCCCAACCATACATCACCCTGCCAAGCATTCCCCTACATCTCCCTCGTTAACTACGGATACTATATACAATAATTATGATTTACAATATATATGTCTTCTGATCTTCGTCTTGAAGAGACCTAATTTTGAGGGAAAAGGCTCAAAAACATCCACCGGTAAACTGTTCCATCTCTCAATCCCCCTATTCAGGAACGAAAACTTTCCCCAGTCTGTCTCCTGTCCTAAGGGTTCTATTTTGTATTTATTATCCCTACGTCCATAATATTTCAGTTTGCCCGTTCTGATGGTTATATCTATCCACGATTGTTTCCCAACGTAATCATTATAAATTCCACTCAATCTAGCCAAATCTCTCCTTTGCTCCAGCGACTCCCATCCTAATTACTGATCATTTTCAAAACGCTCTCTCCTCTTTTGAAATTACTTTGAACGAATCGTGCTGCAGTCCTCTGTACCATTTCTAACCTTTTCACTTGTCCTACACGGTGAGGATCCCAAGCCATGGCTCCATATTCAAGTATTGGCCTAACTAATGATTTGTATGTCACTTCCTTCGCCCTAGGTGTGCTTTTTCCTAGCACTCTCATTATGAAATGTAAAGCTCTATAAGCTTTCACAACAGCTCTGTCGATCTGAGCCCCCCATTGCAAGTCTCTCGTGAAGGTATTTACAGGTATTTACACAAACAATCTTCTGTTAATCTCCTACCATCTAATATATAAATGTAATCCACTCTACTTTTACTGTGACTGAAGTGTAGAAATTTGGTTTTGTCTACTTTTATTAACATCTTATTCCTAGTAGACCAATCTGCAAGCTCGTCTATATCAGCTTGCAGTGTTGTGTTCGTCTCCGTTTTCGATAAGTCTGTATATTATGCAGTCATCAGCGAATAATCTAACGTTAGATTTGAGGGTTTTTGGCAAATCATTGATGAAGATTAGCAAAAGCAGGAGCCCAAGCACACTTCCTTGCAGAACGCCAGAGTTATCAACTGATTCCTTGGGTACTTTGTCTCCTATTCTCACCATTTGCATGCATCCTATAAGAAAAGACCTGATCCACTTGCAGCGATTTTCCCTGCACCTACGCACTTAACAAAGCACTTGTCGAAAAAACGCGAAGAATAACGCCCGCTATTGAATATCGCCTTCCTTCGTTATCGCCGTCTTTCGTAATCGCGGAACAGAAACGCCATGGCTCTTCTCGCCAATGGCTCGGCCCTATAGCAACATGCTTTATATAGGGCGAATATTACCCCTATTTCCCATTTCCTCCTTTTTCCCATGGTTATATAAAGTACTCAAGAAATTAACCAATACGAAGTCAAGGAGTCGCCCGTTCAAACTACCTGCCGAACCTCCCCTCATCCGCTCCCGTCACATGACCGCGGCTTTCGGTAGAATGAGAGGCAGTTACTCGAAGAAACGGACAGCTGAGCGGTCGACGGGCTATACGACGCGATTGCTGTTTCACAGAGAGAGAGGAGCTTAAACTATGAGAGACGAGAAGATTTTCCTCGCAAATCGTGTGTGCTGAACGGTTCCTGAGGACACGTTGTAACTATAGACAATACCCATGAAGTGTTTTACGTTGCAAGACAAGTTTTACGTCTCAAGTGACCTTGCCTTTCGTTAAGTCATGTTTGCTTAATTACAATATATGCTATGTTATTCATGTAATTTAAACTACGAGACGTGTGCATCTCAAGACCATTTGTTTTGCTGTTTTGTTATAATTTGTCTGTGAAATATAGCATTTAGTTAGAGGTTGATGTGGCTATGTAATTTGGTCGCCACATTAGTGGAGGCCCCGGAGAGATATGTTGTTAATCTAACTATAATTTTGCTAAATGTTCGGTTAATTTTGGATCAACAATTTGTGGGGGTATGCTAATTCTGGGGATAGTTCTAGTTTTTTGTGGTATATCTAGCTTTTTCGTGGTATAGTTCCCCTGTATTTGATTGTATTGTGAATCATTCTGCCTTGTCATCTCATTAGTTCCATCCCCTTTCGATTTTTGCCATTTGTTGTTTGCTGAATATCCTTGTATTTCGTCATTAAAAATGTCTAAGGATTTCGGTAAAAGGGGCATTGGATTGCTTCCAGAACCTGCAGAAGAGACCCAGTCGAACGAGGGTGAAATGAAGTCTCAATTCGCGGATTGTGTAAAAGCTGTCAATCAGCTGTTGCTTGAAATTTCCCCTCTCCAGAAAGCCACTTCTGAGAATTGGTTTAACTTTATAACTGCGGTATTCGATGTATTGTCTTTGTCTTTGTTTCCAGAACATTATCTGCTTACTCTGTTGCTGTCTAAACTTCCGGCTAATTGTCGCCAATTCCGGCTTTCAGTAGTTAATCAGAGACTTCCCTGGGATCAGATAATAACTAAAGTATGGGATACTTTCGTCTCAAAAAGGGAATACGAATGACTTTTGACCACTAAAGTCAAACAATCTGAGATGCCGCACAAGTGCCCTCATGACATTTATTACTCCGTTCAAGTTGCCACTAAAGCACTCGGAAAATCATATTCTGACGACGAATTTATTGAATTGGTATTGGAAGGGCTGAATTCCATTTCGCAGTCCACTTTGATCTTCGCTTCGCACCCCCAGACGCTGGTTCAGTTGGAGGCGTTGATGACTCATGCAGCGAAGGGTCTCATGAATCGCCTGGAATATTCCGCGGCCCAGGTACCGTTAAACTTAGTGAATTCACTTCCTTCTCCCAATTCACAGCTGGTACCACTCCCATCTGTAACAATTTATTCCTTCTGTAATAATCGCAGACATTCTTTCCGCGACTGTCGGCGAAGAGAGAGAGAAAATCGCTCCGCGAGATCCTCGAGGAATCGTCCAGCCATTTCAATTTGAAATGTTGATGACCAACTTGATATGCCTTTCATAAATTGCGATGTTCATTCCACAAAAATTAAAGCTTTGCTAGATACCGGCTCCTCCTTCTCAATGATTAATTTTGATACTTGGCATAAAATTCCCCGCCCGGGACGTATCCAACATTGCAAGATTACGTGTCGAAATGTCACTGCAGACCCGCTTATTCTGATGTGATGCATTAAATTAAGGGTCCGTCTTCAAAACTTATCGTGGAGACATACATTCTACTTGTCCGAATTGCCTGTCTCAATGATATTGGGTCAGGATTTCATCAAAAGAATGTGAATCGTACTCTTTCATGACGCGTTTTCCTTCGAAAGCTGCCTAGATAAGAAATTCTTTTTCCACTCCGATTCTGAAACTTCGTCAGCTTTGTCCGATTCGCCACACACTGCACCATTCTTCTATCCAATCCCATTTCCAAAACCTTCCGTAATAACAAATTATGCTTTACCCTATCGAAGGCTTTAGAAAAATCAACTACGATAGCATTATTATTGATGACAGAGTTACAAACACATTTTTGTAGGAGATCGCTGTGGTAACACTATGGATCTGTGAGTCTGGTGGATATAATGGCTACATTGCAGTTTAGTTTTATATTTCAATAATTCTGTCATGATAAAAATTCCAGTAGTTTCTTTCAGCTCGGAAGTTGTTGCAGGTTTACATCACTTCTTACATACAGTACATTTGAGTAAAAAGCTGCACAATCCAAGATCTTTGGTAATATTGTTCTTTGTACCCCAAAAAATGAATACGTATACTGCAGATTGATTACAAATAATTCACTAAAATATTTTATAATTACAAATAATAATAATATTTACTGATACAGGGGTACATTTAATGGTACCCTAAATTCCCAAGTATAACGCGCACTCATGCGTAACATGCAGGCCAACCTTAGACCGTTTTCAGCTGGCCTCCGAATTTTCTAGTATAACGCGCATGCATGTATAATGCGCATGCATGTATAACGCACAGGGCGCACACAGAACATGGCATCGTTGAGGATTGCATTTTTTAAAAGTAGGCTTCTCCTAATCACCCTCCCCCTACTTCACTTTGAGAAGGAGAACATTTAGGAAAAACCCCTGGATACCGATTTTTCCCATTCTTATTTTGGAAACAACAACCACTCGAGGGTCAAAGAAAACTGGTTGGGGAGTGAGGTGGAAGGAAGTGGTTGGGGCGTCATGGGATGTGTTGGGATGATGAGGGTGGGTAGAGGTGCACAAAACAAAAGAGGGACCAGACCTCAAGGGTGGTACGATAGGGGGCAAGAGAAAGCTAGTGTAAACAGCCAGAGAATCCGAGTTTAGGGAACGAATGTGGAGGGGACACATGCCTGTTGATGACTCACAGACAGAGAGACAACCCGTAATCATCTGCATCGTCCATTCATTTGTGGTTTGCAGTCTGGCTGTAACGTTGTGATCAACGAGGTATGGTACTGAAAGTATGGAGTTTCGTTCTTCTATGACAGAAACCAGGTAAGGTATTTTCAAGGATTTGTTTTTTCCTTAAAAACATTGACATTATTTTTACTGAAACTTGTTTAATTTGTCATTTATGGAGTGTTACCTATTTAATTTTTGTTTATCCTAAGAAACGGTACGGTTTCTGTGCGGTATTTATTGATTTGGTAATGCACAGTTATTGAACCTAATGAACAATAATGTTTTTATTTTTTAAATTGTAGACTCACCCTATTTAAAATTGCCAAAAAGAAGGAAATCTTACACGGCGCAGCAAAAGTTAGAAATTGTGAATTATGCCGAGATTCATGGTAATCAGTCGACGGCTCGTTTCTTCGAAGTGGGTGAATCCAGCATTTATGAGTGGCAGTCGCAAAAGAATTTGTTAAGTGTCCTACCTGTAGCAAAAAGGGCACGAAGGAAACGAAAGGAGTTTTGGCCAGATCTGGAGCAAGAATTGAAGGACTGGGTCTGTGCGCAAAGGAGTGAAGGAAGAGGAGTTTCAACTGTGTTGCCTAAGTTCAAAGAAATACAAATGGTTCGCAAGAAAAATATTGACAATTTTAAAGGCAGTAATTGCTGATGTTATCGTTTTATAAAGCGAAATGGTTTAACAGTATGAGTAATTACTTCTACCGAACAGAAGTTACCAGAAGATTGGCAAGTGAAAGTGGAAGAGTTTAATTTGTTTGTTGGGCAGGAAAAGAAGGGCGTTAACCCAAATCAGATAGGAAACATGGATGAGGTACCTATGTGTTTTGACATGCAATCAAAATTTACAGTTGGCATTAAAGGCACCCAAGACATAAAAATATGCACTGCTGGAGCTGAAAAATGCTGTTTTACTGTTGTGCTAACAGTGATGGCTGATGGAGAAAGGCTTCCCCCAATGGTAATTTTCAAGCACAAAACCATTCCTAAAGAAGATTTACCTAAAGGTATTGTTGCGCGCGTAAATCCCAAAGGCTGGATGAATTGCTATATGCTGCGAATGTGGTTAACTGAGGTATGGAAAAAATGAAGGGCACATTTTTTAAACTAAAATCACTGCTTGTATTGGATTCAGCTAGGCCATGCATAGCAAATGATTCAAAAATATAATTGAAAAAACATTCCAAGATTGCAGTTATTCCTGCAGGTCTAAAAAAAAGCTGCAACCACTGGACATCTCCGTAAATAGATCTTTCAAATCGAAAATATGGAGGCACTGGGAAAAATGGATGGTAGATGGTTTCCACTCCTATACAAAGTCTGGAAGGATGCAGCGAGCTTCTTATGCTGATATTTGTAAATGGATTGTGGAAAGTTGGGCCGATGTAACCCGTGAATGTATAATTAATGGTTTCAGAGTTTAGGGAATTTATTTCCCTGATGTTGATGAGGAGGATGGAGGGTATTGTGATTCATCATCTGATGAAAGCGATAACTTTGCGCTTGAAAATTTACTGGACTCATTGGTTAAGAACTTGAATGATTACGATATAAACTGTGACAGCGAATCAGAAGATTCTGATGGTTTTATTCATTAATAATCGAGTGGGAATAAAAGTTTATGAAGAATTTGTGATTTCTTATTTTTATATGTGAAAGTGTTTTGTTTTGGAATTCGTTATCGTATTTAAAAAGGCATTGCGTATATTTTTTTCAACTAATAACTACAAATCTGCCAATTTGTCTTAGGTTGAATAATAATTAGGTAATTGAAATTCGATTTTGTATCTGTAATGATTGAAATGCAAGGTAATTTATGCCAGAAAATTTGTTTTTATCAACGGAGTTGTGCTTGGAACAAAAAGAAAAAGTTTCAATAGATTTCAGCCATTTAGTGATTTCACAAAGTTAAGTATTTGAACGCTTTAAGGCATTTTATTTTATAAAGCGGTACTTCTTATGCATAACACGCACTAGTACGCGCACTAAATAATTCCGAAAATTTTACAAAAAACCTAGTATAACATGCGTGTTATACTTGGGACTTTAGGGTACATATTAGTGACTTTTAGCCAGAATGTTTTACACCTAACCGTGATTTTTGAAATACAGATTATATTCAGTATCTTTTTTCCTTAGATTCAGTCTCAACAAACAAGGGTATGGCTTACATGAGAGTTAATACGTGTCAACACATTTACTTGAAAAGCTTTTTTATCCTTGTGAGTGAAGAAGAATGTGCAGATTAACAAAAATGGTTCAAATGAAAATCATAGAATTTACCAATGACACTTTATATAAAAACTGTCAACGGAAATAAGTATTATTGAGGAAATGGCCACCAAAACATAATAGATGGACCTTTTCTGTGGTTTTTTCTCTCAGCTAAAGAACCAAGTGAAATCACTGCTCAGCAAAAAATTCCTAAATGTTTTGGTAATAACAAATTGAAGAAAATACCACAGAAATGTCATATCACTCGGTATATTATCACACTTCAAAAGAACCAGTCATTTGATAAAGGCTTTATTTGACATCAAACAAAAACAGGAACATATAGAGAAAATTGTTAATAAAATGCCAAAACAAACTGTCTCGTTGTAACTAATTGCCAATAATTGATACAAAATTTTTGCATGCAATCAGAAAGCTATGAAAATACATCTACTAACATAACTCCGAAATGGCATCTACTTCCCTAACAACACAGGAGACATCAAATTAAATTGAGTCCTTAAGATCGTGATGTGTTTTCCTTTGATATAAATTGAGAGCATAAAAATTCACATACCCTTTCAGACATGCTATGTGGAGTGGCAAAGAACATGCTCCTCTGTTGACATCAGCATGCCTTGACAATATCCAACGCACCATCTCCAAATTGTGTATCCCCACACACTTTTGCAACAAGTTATAACCTTCCTCATTGTGCACTAGGAGTATATTTTCATGCTAAAAATAAACAAAAGGAAAGTGTAAAGAAAGTTTCCAGCTATTATGATGGCTCAAAATCATAACTTCCTATAACTCTGTTGACCCTTTACAGCTCAAATTTCATTGTTAACCCAAGTTTTGGTGCTACTATTTCACCAATGGCAACCTGTAAGAACATCAGTTCTTAAAAATAAGAACAAGTACGAATTGTAAAAAAATTCAAAAATAAAATCTTTTTGCTTTATAAAGAATAAAAGAATAAAACAAGATAATTCTCAGATTATTTGTTAGTTATAAAAGATTTTGGTGTCATATTCTTTTCATTACTGTTGCTTTACATATCATTTACATAATAATTTCGCTTTGATAGGAGGTTTTCAAGGTTGAGCTTCATTTTTAAAAATGTGTTTAGCTATTAACTTTATATTCAAAATCAATTTACTCCAGCTTATGGAATGAGATTATTACATAAATGATATGTAAAGTTATAGTAATGAAAAGTACATGACACAAACATCTTTTATAACGAACAAATAATCTGAAAATTACATAAATGATATGTAAAGTTATAGTAATGAAAAGTACATGACATAAACATCTTTTATAATGAACAAATAATCTGAAAATTTTCTTGTTTTAACCTTTTCAGGCCGCCTATTTTGTAAAGGAAAAAGATTTAATTTTTTTATTTCTTACCTGTTTTCAGCTTTTAAGAGCAAAAATGAAAAACATTCAATGAAAAAAAACAAATAATTTACCTCAATCGCTTTCTTACAATGATTGATGTCAAAGTACATTAAAAAGAAAGTTGAGAGCGCATTTTTTATCCGTCGAGGATAAATAAGTTAGTATTCTGACATTAACAAACTGTCAGAATGAACAATTAATGATAGGAACCTGCTGACAAGCCTTGAATTTTGTATTTACAAGGCTTAGCGGGACCTGAATGTAAATTTTAGGTTAAAATTCTGTAGAAATTATATATTTGTGTTTGATGTAATTTTCTTTGTTTTATGTATCTTGAAAGTTGAAATAAATATGAATATTATTATTTTAAAAAAAGTTCGTGATTTGTGGAACTTTGTGAATTCATACAACTTTAGCACTAGTAGACTCATCAGTTTAAATCACAAAGCTAATTAGAAGAGAAACCTGGTACCAGTATTAGCCTAGTCTTTTCAAAAAGCACCAAAGAGGTCCAACGGCTTTATGTCCCTTCCGAAGGATGAAGCGTTGATTCGCGTGCTCTCCTCTCTAAAAACACGCAAATAGGGAGGGGGGCCGCCGCAAGATCTATTGAAAAAATGCAACTTTCACAGGTTTTCAACAGTTCAGCCAATGCACTTGACACTATGCCACGGCACCACATTTCGCAAGTTTTGAAATTTTGAAAATACTTTTCTACTCAGAAACCATCTACTGCAGCGTGAGGAATAAAAATACATTCCCAAATGAAACATCTACTGATTACGAGTTGTTAATCGTTTATGAAATGTTCTAAGTTTTTAAACCAATAGTGAACATTATTGAGGTATAAAATGACATAATAGAAATAAGCTAAAATTTTCGTACAATTAAGCATTATAACTTCTCTCTCCATTTATTGGTCAAAATGACAGCTCACACTGAAATCCGTATTTCCCACTATCATTAACTTTGGGGCACAGAATGTTGTGAATATGTAGTACAGACGACTCCCGAGATTCAACCGTTCGAGATTCGACCAACTCGAGAATTCGACAGGTCGAATCGACCCAGCCGAACGATCAGTCGAATTAGAAACTAGTTTACGCAAAGTAATTTTTGGCCTGCTTGACCAAGAGTGGTTTACTTTCAGTCTAGACATCATTATTTCTGCTCTAATTGTTTGAATTTGTGCTGATTCAACATTCGACGGTTCGAGATTCAACCACGTTTTCAGGAACGCATCGCTGTCGAATCTCAGGAGTTGCCTTTAGTTCAATTTCTTGCCACTACAATGCTCCCAATCATGTGCGCATAGCCACCACAACGATATAGACTTTTGGAAAGTTTGAACATTCACAGTTTTAACATCTAGATGAGATACAAAATTGTTTATGGGCTAAAAATCATCTGCAAGCCATAAGCTTTCAAACAATGTCACATTTTTTATGATCCGATCATTCGTTCAAGAGATATGAGGGAACAAACAATGGTCTACCCCAAAAAATGTGTGTGCGCATGAGCGTGTATTATAAAACATATATAAAAGACAATGTCACTTTGTCCCTTTGTCATGTAAAACTTTTTGAAGCTTAATATCTCGAAAATGACTGGACCAAATCTGATGAAATTGTAAGGATAGCATTATGATATAATAACAAAATGTTTTAATGTATTGAACTCGAGATCAAAGACCCAGGTTCGACTCCAGGGGATAATTTTCATTTCCAATAAGTTAACACGTAAAATCGGCTTTACGATGTGCAGACTTTCATTCTTTTTTAGATTAAAATTACAAAGATTTGGCCTACAATCTTCGGATATGAACCATTTTTAAGAAAACATTATAAAGTTTCTTATTCTGTTCATCTTCTTCCGCCTACAGTTTGAAATTTCTCAATGTAAACAGTTAATTCACACAGTTTGAGGAAATCTTGCCATTTTAACGGGATGCTGCCTTGCTTACCAATTAAATCTCTATATCAGGGCTGCCACCAATATTTTTTCTAAATCCTGTTACAGACATCAAAATATCCTGTTAAATCCTGTAATATGTAATATCTTGGTTTTTTTATGCAAATGTATGCTTTCAATATTTTCAACATCTGCATCACATATTTTAAGTAAAATTATTTACAACTGTTTATGCATAGCCCTGTAATTTAAATTTAAACATGCTTATTTATAAATTTTAAATTTTATTCTATTACGAATCAACTGTATTGGCATAGAAAGTTATAATAAATGTATTCAAGTTTTAAATATACAGTAAATAGCACAAATGCAGTGAAAGCAATAAGTAACCATAGGCCTAGTTTACAGGACAGGCCTTAGATTAAGAAATCTATTAAATAAAATAATTTTCACTTTTAATGATATCAATATAATGCCTCAACAAAATTACACAAAATGAAAAAATTTCTATGCATTGCAATCAACAATTAGAAAATTTTATCATAGCAACGGAAGCAGTAGTATAACTTAGCAACGTATTTAACATAATTTTAGACGAAAAATCAAAATATCTCTTAAACTACCGGTTTTACAAAAAATGTTTCGAACAAAAATTGTAGATAATTACATTGTCTACAACTTTTATAATAAAAAATATTTACGTAAATTGAGTTTTAAAGGCGACATTTGGTAAAAAAAAAGGAAAAACGACAAGAATAAACCTCTACTTTCGGTTGAGCTGTTTCAACCAAAACCTTTTCAGATCTTCAGTTGCTAATAAAAGTCTTAAGTATAGAGTTTTGTGCTGATCTGACTGTTAGTTTTTGAGTTAAAGCACCCACAAAATTTTGTCACACAGACATCATTGCAAAAATAGTCGAAATGTACTCAGGGGACCTCAAAACAAAATCTTGAATTTTTTTTTTCATGATTACAATACTTTCTCCTATACTAAGTATGCAGAAAGTAAAAATATAAATATGCTGTACGTTTCCAATCCAGTTCAAAAATTAGTTTTTGCATTCAATCTCACATTAAGTAAAGAGTTTTCGCACATCATCCAAGGTATATTAAGATGTGTGCATACTTGTGGAACAATTTCATCAAATGTATATTATTTACTGGATTCGTATTATTCGTATAGAAATATTAATAATCTCTGAATTTCATAGTAGTCTATGTATTTTTTATGTGGACATCTCAGATAACTACCGAATTTTTCCTTATAAATATCCATCAATCACGGAAATGTATGTTTTTTGTTAAAAAAAAATCCATGAAAATGGCAGCCCTGCTCTATGTCCTATTGTTAATTCAATCCTTATGGGTATAAACGTGCTTTGAATGCTTTTAATACTGCCATCATAAAACAATCGAGGTATACATATACATACACATACATTATATGTGTACTAGTGTAATGCCCGTTGAAATATCAACGGAAGAATTGTAGATAGATAGATATACAGGCAACTCCCGAGATTCGACCAACTCGAGAATTTGACTGATCGAATCGACCCAGCCGATCGATCAGTCGAATTAGAAACTAGTTTACGCGAAGTAATTTTTGACCCGCCCGACCAAGAGGTTTACTTTCAGTCTAGACATTGTTATTACTGCTCTAATTGTTTGAATATGTGCTGCTTCGACATTCGACGGTTCGAGTTTCAACCACGTTTTCAGGAACACATCCCTGTCGAATCTCGGGAGTCGCCTGTATTATTATTATTTTCATTTAAAATAATTAATATCACACTTTTACATATGAAATATTTTGTCATATACAAGATTTCTAGTGAATATTCTGTTGTTGACGGGCTATTTTTAGTTAAACTTAAAATAGTTGCCTCTCTTTCCCTCCCTCCCTCATGCACGCGCGTGCGCACACGCACGCACACACACACATATATATACGTTATTTATAATAAACCCACAAAATCTATAATACATATATAAGAATAATTACAATTTGTACCTTTAGTGAGGTTTTTTGCAGGTTTGCCTATCATTTTATACATTGCAAATTACATAACAGTTACAATAATAGTTAATAATTATTATTTTGAAAGTTATTCTTCACTTGCTTCCGTGCTATCACTTTCACTCTCCGAATTTACATTAACAAATATTTCTTCAATTCCATCCATGACGCATTCTCTTTCAATGTACTCAGTTTCTGTATTTTTTATTTTCTGGCAAACATTTCTCCACTCATTTTCACCTACTAAATTACATTTCTCTTCCACTAACGCCTTAACATCATTTATTTTGAATGATACATTTCGCGATGCCATCCAGTTTTTCATTATGCCCCAAATATTTTCAATCGGATTAATTTCAGGGTGATATGGAGGCAATCTAATTGTACTATGCCCATGTTGGGCTAAAACTTGGTTCACAGCAAAGATTTTATTGTTTGGCTTATGCCTCTTAATTTTTTCATGAAGTTCAATCTTTGTTTCATTTGCAGAAAAAATTATTCCGTGGCTCTCTAACCACATCTTCATCTCCTCTTTTTTTGAGCTACTGCATGGCGAGCTATCAAGTTGCGTGTTATGATAGGCTGCATTGCCCATAACGACCACTGAATTTGGGAGAATTTACCTGCATGAACTATGATTAACCGCTGCCCTTTTGAAATGGGTGTCTTCAATCCACACTGAGATCCGTCTGACCATTCAAACTTTTGGGTGTGCGTTGAATGGATGTTTCGTCTGTATAGACGATTGGGCATCCTTCTCTGAACCTCTTCATAGCTCTCAAGAACTGCACCCTTTGCAAGCGAATATCACTGCACTCAAAAATAACTTGCCTATTGTCGGTTCTATTTTTTCACCTGTTATTTGACACCAAACAAAATATTAAACAATTTTTAATAATTCCTAAAATAAATTATAAGCATATTATTTACTGCCAAATTCATATCTGAAACCAATTTTCTTCAGAAGTGCACGAAGAGAAGTAATCCCACCTACAAATCCTGTGCTTTCTCTAATTTTTGGTAATAGAAATTTCAACGTGGGGGGGGTGGGGGGAGGGGGGGGGTGTGTGCGTGCATGTGTGCATATAAATACTATGGAAGAGGAAAGGTAAGTAAGGACATTTAGGGCAACTAGGTGCTGAAGGAAACCCAGTGAACACTGAACACTTACCGGAAGGAGAGCCGCTGGAGTGTTGGAGAGACACATTTGTAGAAGTTATTGGAGCTTTCGGGATGATCCCTTCGTCAGCACAAGAGAGAGACAACTGATTTGGCAGTGACGCTGGGGTGAAGGTGTGGGGGTGGAAGGGAAGGGAATGTGGAGAGGTTGGGGATTGGAGGATGCAGAGGGGAAAGAGAGGATAGAAAGAAGGAAATATTAATGGATATTGAGGCCGGGAGGAGAGAAGAGTTTAAGATTTGGATATGTGCCAGTTCCCATTGACGGAGTTGGGGGGCGGAAGCGTCATCCGGGAAGGCGCGAATGGCCCTCACCGTGAAACAAACATTGAAACTGTGACTTGAAAGACGGTTTACAAATGGTTTGAACAATTTCATGGTGGTTCTGAATCAATTGAAGACGAACAACGACCAGGTCGTCCGTCGACTTCGACAACGGACGAAAACATTTTGAAAATCAACGAAATGATTCGTGCGAACAGAAGACTAACAATTTGAGAACTATCCGATGATATGAACATTTCATTCGGCCCAGTTCAACAGATTTTGATGAAAGATTTGAACGTGAGACGAGTCAGTGCGAAATTTGTTCCGCGCCTTTTGTCACCAGAACAAAAAGAACTGTGCTTGTCGACTTTGTTGGAGTTACGTGATCATGCGAGTTCAGATCCGAATTTTTTTAAATAGTCTGATCACTGGAGATGAATCTTGGGTATACGACTACAATCCTGAGAAAAAAAGTGCAGAGTTCGCAGTGGAAAACACCGGCTGCATGTGTGTGTGTGTGTGTGTGAAGGTGGCAGCAAGGTGTTGGAGGAAGTCCAGAGGACACTTACCTAGATTGGAGAGCCGTGGGGGGTGCTGAGGACACACGAAAAACACAAAAACAACATTCACTACGAAGGAAAACAGGAAGGCCTCACCGACTCTGCCATCGCCCTGATGATCCCCAAGAATCCCCGTACCCCCACCTTCTACCTTCTTCCCAAAATTCATAAACCCAACACCCCTGGCTGCCCAAGTGTTGCTAGTTTCAACTCCCCCACGGAGCGCATCTCCGCATTCGTGGATTCTCACCTACAGCCTCTCGTCCGTCTACTCCCATCCTTTATCAAAGACACCAACTACTTCCTCCAACGCCTTAAGCACCTCCCTTCTCCCCTCCCACCCAACACCATTTTGGCTACCATTGATGTCTGCTCCCTCTACACAAATATTCCCCATGATGACGGACTTTCTGCCCTCAGTAAACTACTTCACACAAGACCCGACAAAAGACCCTCCTCCCATTTCCTATTGCACTTGGCAGAAATGGTGCTGAAAAAGAACAACTTCTCTTTCCAAATTAAGGGTACAGCAATGGGCACTCAAATGGCGCCCTCTTATACCAATTGCTACCTAGGGGAATGAGAGACTCATTTCCTCAACGCATCTCTCAAGCCACTATTGTGGCTGAGATTCATTGATGATATCTTTCTCATCTGGACGCAAGGACCTGACTCCCTCCAATCCTTTTTGTCACGCCTCTCCTCTCACCCCACGCTTTCCTTCACCTACAATACTTCCACCACTAACATCACCTTTCTGGACGTCGACCTTTCCATTCAAGACGAAAAAATCCTCAGCCACTCCCGTGTCCACATTAAACCCACTAAGAGCCTTCAATACCTCCACTTTCAAAGCTGCCATCCCCTACACACCAAAACCTCGATTCCATATGCCCTAGCCCGCCGAGGATGGAGGATTTGCTCAGACAGGAGGTCTTTCTCACTATATTACTCCATCCTCGAAGATGCCCTTCTAAAACTCCTGCAATCATTAAACATCACCCTCACACTCCTATTCCTGATTCTACCCCTTCCCTTACTACCCACTTCCACCCCGGAATCCACGAGGTCCTCAAGGAAATCCTCCATGCTGCCCACCCAATTCTTACTTCCACCTCCCACCAATCCCCCTTTACTAATTCTCCCATTCTTTCCTTCCGCCAGAAGAAAGAACTACCCATTCCCAACCCTCCATCCCCTGCAGGATCTCAACCCTGCGGCAAACCCCGTTGTCTCACATGCCCCACCCACCCACCCTCATTTTCTTTCACCAGCCCCTCCTCCAACATCACCTACCCCATCCCCTCCGGAAGTAACTGCACCATGAGGAATGTCATTTACCTCCTCTGTCCTGCTTTTTATGTTGGCCTCACCAGTAACCCCCTCAACATCAGAATTAACGGCCACCGAAGCAGCGGTGTATTCTCATGCTAATTTACACAAGGCAACTTTTAATAACTGCTTTAATGATAGGATTATCCGCCCCCTTCCGGATGACACCCCAGCCCCCCTACTTCGACAGTGGGAATTAGCCCACATCTTTCTCCTTGACTCTTTCTCCCCCCCTGGTCTCAACCTCTGATAACCCTATTGGCCATCCTCCCTCCCCACTTCCTCCTATCCCCGAACTCCTGTCATTACCCTCCCCCCCTCCCATATCCTCCCCAGTGTGTCACTTCAAACAGTACATCTCTCCATTGCTGAAGAAGGGCATCAGCCCGAAAGCTCCATATTTGTGTTGTTTTTGTGTTTTTCGTGTGTCCTCAGCAACTACAGCGGCTCTCCAATCTAGGTAAGTGTCCACTGGGCTTCCTCCAACACCTTGTTGCCACCTTTATTATTACCTTTCCTTTTCTTTAAGCCTATATATATATATAAAATGTGTGTATATATATTATACTAGTTGTTATGTGCTTGCATTCTGCAAGCATTTTCAAATTTTAGCATTTTTACAAATTCAAATTATTCCCAAGCGATGTTGTACATAATCATATAACCACGTCAAATTTGGAGTTTGTTGCTCATTTAGAAGTGCCTTATAATTTTAATCCTCGTATGGAGCAATAATGCAGCAAAACAGCCCCTAACATTAAGAATTATTACAGTCTCAGATTTTTTCCATCTGTTGTAACTAAAGACCCATAATTCTGCCAAATTTCAAGTTTGTATCTCATTACGAAGTGCCTTATAATTATCACACTCGTATGGGGCCGAAAAAGGGCAAAACCAAACATTAAAAATAGGAATTATTGCAATTTTACAATTTTATCTTAGTTTGCCATGAAAATTATATAATCGTGCCAAATTTCAAGTCTCTAGGTCCTATGCGGCTGCCTCGCATTTTTTGTTCTCGCATGGGGCCGAAAAGGGGCAAAACCGCCTCTTAAAAATGAGAATTTTTGTAATTTTGTAATTTTATCTTAGGTTGCAATGAAGTTTCTATAACCGTGCCAAATTTCAAGTCTCTGGGTCCTATGCAGTTGCATCGCCTTTTTTGTTCTCGAATGGGGCAATAATGGGGCAAAACAGCCCCAAAAATGAGGATTATATCAATATCGGATTTCCTTCATTAGGTGTAGTTTAACATTAACAGCATTAAAATATAGGCCTCTGATTCCCATTAAAAGCTTACCCATATGAAAGGATAGAGCTTGTTACCAAGGAAACCTATTGTTAGACCCAGAAAAATTAGCAATTTTTTGCGATAAAAACTATAAAATTACGCTAATTCTACTCGGATTTGCATTCTGTCTTCAAAAATAAGAAACTACAATTTATATCTATCCGACAGTTTAAGTCTCGAGTTTGTATCTTGACGGGAAGTAATTTTAAAATGCAAATATAAAAACCTCTACACCAATTTACATGTTTTCTTATGGGCAAAAAATGGGGCAAAAAGGGGCCAAAATAGCCCTTCAAAATAGTAATTTCGACAGTTTTGGATTTTTTCCTTCGGTTGTGACCAAAAACCTATAATCCTACCAAATTTCAAGTTTCTGGCACATCTGGAAGTGCCTCATAATTTTGATCCTCCTATATATATATATATATATATATATATATATATATATATATATATATATATATATATACATATAATATATATATATATATCTATATCATGTGTAAGAAGCATCTATATATTATAGATATGTGTGTGTGTGTGTGTATGTATATATATATAAGTATACATATATATGTGTGTGTGTGTGTGTGTATGGTATAAATACTACGGAAGAGGAAAGGTAAGTAAGGATATTTAGGGCAACTAGGTGTTGAAGGAAACCCAGTGAACACTTACCGGAAGTAGAGCTCCTGGGGTGTTGGAGAGACACATTTGTAGAGGTTAGAGCTTTCGGGATGATCCCTTCGTCAGCACAAGAGAGACACAACTGATATGGCAGTGACACTGGGGTGAAGGTGTGGGGGTGGAGGGGAAGGGAGCGTGGAAAGGTCGGGGATTGGAGGATGTAGAAGGGGGAGAGGGGAAAGAGAGGGTGGAAAGAAGGAACTATTAACGGATATTGAGGCCGGGAGGAGAGAAAGAGTTTAAGATATGGATATGGGCCAGTTCCAATTGACGGAGTTGGGGGGCGGAAGCGTCGTCCGGGAGGGCGCAGATGGCCCTCACCGTGATACAAACATTGAAACTGAGATTGTGGTTATTCGCATGCATGGCCACGAGTAGCTGTCGTTTAAGACTAACGCTGTTGCGATGGCCGTTCATGTTAATGTTGAGGGAATTGCTGGTGAGTTCGACGTAAAAGGCAGGGCATTGTATGTATGTATATGTATATACATACATATGTCAGAAAACACTACACCACTCTCCAACTTCCTCCTCGGGGAGGCACACCCGAAATAACACAACACGTCCAAGGGACTCCAACTTTATTTAAACCCGAATTACACCAGCATTCTGCTCTCCAGCAGAAGCTCTTCCACGAGCCAACACACGGCCCACACTACTACGAGTCCCGTCACACACTCTTCTCTCTCGCGTCACGTGATCTCTTAGTACTCTCCTTCTCCGTCCCGCTTCTGGTAGCACTTCTCGTGGCGGTCGTCCTCGCTTGCGTAACAGTCGGCCTTTCCTGACATCGGGGCCGTCCTCGGTCCCGGTCCGGTCTGCCTCCGGTTGAACTGCTCCTCTGGCGCTCGCGCCGTTCTCCATCCGCTTCTCGTCTTCTTTCCCTCTGCTGTCCGCGGCCTGGTCGTCATCTCCCTCGTCCTGGCTCTCGTCGGCCTGGTCGTCATCTCCTACTTCGCCTTGGGGGGGCTTACACCAGGGTTTCATTCGGTCTGCACTAAACACGGAATTAAACGCTCGCTGTGTCCTCTTTGCCCCTGGTATATCCATGAGAGAATACCTATCTCGCGCTAGCACTTCTGAGACAAGATACGGACCCTTAAATTTCGGAGCTAATTTTCGCGAACACCCTGTCGCTTGCGCTTCTCGTTCTACGATGACTAAATCTCTCTTTTGGTACACTCTCGGCACCTTATGTCTTTGATCGTAACGCTCCTTCTGTTTTTTCTGCGTCTCTGATATCTTTACTAACGCTTTTTCCCTTGCTTCGCCTAAGGTCTCTCTAGTCTCATCGAGTTCGCTTTCTTGCAACGCCAATATAACACGGTTTTGCAATGAATTCCTTGGGTTATAAGCAAACAATAGCTCATAAGCGCTCTTCTCAGTGGTTTTATTTGACATAGAATTCATGGCGAATTGGATGTTTCTCAAATTCGTATCCCAGTCGCCTCCATCCTCTTGTGCATACATAGTGGATATGGCGTTTGTAATGGATGCGTTTGATCGCTCTACTTGTCCATTTGCTCGAGGGGTAGCAGTCGCATTCTTTATATGCTTTATCTGGTTTCTTTCGCATAATTCTTCAAATTCCTTCGCTGTAAATGCCGTACCTCGATCTGTAATTAAACGCTCAGGACACCCAAATAAGCTCGTAATCTCACTGATAGCTTCGCACACTGGTTTGGTTTTTGTGGTTTTCACTGCCTTTAGTAGGATGAACTTTGTAAAGTTGTCTTGATACACGAGAACATACTCGTTGCCCCTTTTACTCCTTGGGAATGGCCCTAAGTGGTCCACGTGAACTGTGTGAAATGGGATGGCTACACGCTCTAAACTGTGCAACTGCCCCTCTTTTTTACCTCCCGGTCTCTTATGATAAGCACACTCAATGCAAGCTGCAATATATTTCTTTACCCTTCTTCTCATCTTCAGACAGGTCGTTATTCAAATTTATTTCTTCCATTTCTATCCCGGCCCTCTCTTTGACATTTCGAACTTTGGCTTCGAAGTTACTTTCTTCCTCCTGCCCATCAGTCTCTCTCCTAATTACAAGTTTCTGATAGCTCTTCTCAACTCGAATCCCCGATTGGTCTAGGGCGCTTCGTCCTAGAATTATGGCATCGTCTTGCGAACAGTTTGGGACCACAAGCACTTCTACCTCAATGCTTACGTCGTCCACAACAAGGGTTAACTGTTTGGAGCCTATTACGTTACTTTTCCCACAGCCGAATCCAATCAGACTTTTTTGACTCGCAAAGTATTCTACACCTAGCTGTTCAGCGACATCTTGCCTCATGGTCACAACATCGCTCCCTAAATCAATGAACCCAACAACTTGTTCATCATTAACCTTTATCCATTTATAATATTCGTCTTTAATTTGGTCGTTCGGCACCGAAATTCTTTGGACTCGCCTTTTCATTTCCAAATTCTGTCTATTAACTTGGGTTCCCTGAGGGCATTCCTTCATCATGTGTCCCTCTTTATTGCATCGGAAACATCGCCTGCTCTGCCGTCGTTCTGGGCAATCCTTAGCCATGTGTCCCTCTTTATTGCATCGGAAACATCGCCTGCTCTGCTGTCGTTCTGGGCAATCCTTAGCCATGTGTCCCTGGCCGTTACAATTATAACACCTCGCCTGCGTTGTCTGCTTATTTCTCCTCACCACATTACCTTCGTTTGGCGGTTCAATTGGGACACTATAACGGTTAGCTAAAAACTGTCTTTCACCTAATCTCGCTCTTTCTGTAATACTTTCATAGCGCTTTATCTTGAGCAGTAACCCTTCAACATCTTTGAACTCACACAAAGCCAGCGACCTTACTAATTCCTTGTCACCTAAGCCGTTCAAAATGTATTTAATCAAGGATTCTTTATCTATGTCACCTCGTCGCGCTATCGCTTTCATGGCATACACGTATGACTCATAGGTTTCGTCGCGCTGCTTCTTCCTCTTCGTGAGACTCATGTGGACATCGGCCTGATCAGCTGTTGATGGGAAGCTATAAAGTAACCTTTCTTTAAAAGTCTCCCAAGAATACACTTCTTCCGCGACACTATTTAACCACAATTTAGCTACTCCTCTCAGCTTATTCACCGCATGAGTAAGCAATACGGAATTGTCCCACGAATACGCGGAAGCGACCCCTTCCACTCGCCGCACCCACTGTTCGGCGGTAAATCCTAAGGTCGTCGACGCGTCAAACTCGGGCAACAATCTTTCCGCCATGTCTCGGTGAGCAACTACAGTTGTCGCCATCGTACTACAATGTCCCGCTTCCATTATTTCTCTTTCGCGGTCTAACAACGCGCGCTCTCTCTCCAGCAACTGTCTTTCTCGTCGTAGAATCTCACGTTCAATGTCGTTATCGCTCGCCCTAGGCGCTAAGTGGTTCTTTGGTCGGGTCACAGAGGGCGTCGACATCGCTCTCGGTAGCTCAGGAAAGCTCGCTGCTCGCGTCAAGAACGCCTCGCTTACTCCTGTTCCCGCCACTGGATACGTCATTTCCGGTTCCCCACTAAACGCCATGCGGTCGCTTTTTTTTCGCTAATTTCGCTTTTTTTTAGGTCTGTTTCGACGCTCACAACCCTAGTTATACTTGGGGTATTGTTCACTCGGGAATCACTTTTCTTTCACGTACTTACGGAGGGGTACAGTCTTCATCGGCAAACAGTCGGCTCTCTCACGACGTGCTCCTTTCCGAAAACTGGTTTTTGATCTTCTTATCCTTATCTGATCCCGATCCCGCCGCTGCTCTGTCAGAAAACACTACACCACTCTCCAACTTCCTCCTCGGGGAGGCACACCCGAAATAACACAACACGTCCAAGGGACTCCAACTTTATTTAAACCCGAATTACACCAGCATTCTGCTCTCCAGCAGAAGCTCTTCCACGAGCCAACACACGGCCCACACTACTACGAGTCCCGTCACACACTCTTCTCTCTCGCGTCACGTGATCTCTTAGTACTCTCCTTCTCCGTCCCGCTTCTGGTAGCACTTCTCGTGGCGGTCGTCCTCGCTTGCGTAACACATATATATGTGTGTGTGTGTGTGTGTATGTATATATATGCATATATGTGTGTGTGTGTGTGTACACACACGCACGCACGCACGCAGACACACACACACACACACACACACACACACACACATATATATCATCATGTCCGTTGACAGGTCCGTGATTATTCTAGGTTAAACTTGGTTCTGCATATAGATACTCCTATTTTCCGCAGTTTTCTTCATGTCTTGATAGCTCTCTTTCCCTTTCAAGTCGTCTACTAGCTGAAACCTTTTCCTACCTCTTTATCTTTTTCCATCCAGTTTTCATTCTAGCACTTCTTTAATCATGCACTCTCTCCTCAGGTAATGTCCAATCCAGTTCGCCTTCCTCTTTCTGATAGTCTGTATAATCGTTCGCTTCTCTCCTATTCTTCATAGTACTTCCTCAATTTCACCCTATCTGTCCATTTTATCTTCAGCATTCTTCTTCATGTCCACATTTCGAAGCTTTCCAAGTATTTAATACCATTTTTCCTTAGCATCCATGTTTCTGCTCCGTACAAAGCTATACTCCATACATAGCATTTTATCAACCTCTTGCGGATTTCCTGCTTTATATTTCCCGTTAGCAGGAGTTTCTTCCTTCTGAAAGCAGCTTTTACTTTTGTTATTCTAGTCCTGATTTCATCTGTACATTTTGCTTCTCTCGTTATGATGCTTCCAAGGTATTTATAATCTGAAACTTGTTCTAATGGCTTTCCTCCAATACTTATGTTCAAATTTTCTTCTTCTTCTTTACTTGATATTCGCATGACCTTGGATTTTTTCTGTATTAATTTCCATACCATATTTTCTACCTGTTATCACTAGTCTATTTATCATTTTCTGGAGTTCCTTTTCCTTTCTTGCTAGAAGTACTTGATCATCCGCGTATTTCACTATTCTTATAATCCTTCCTCCGATTTTGAAATCTCCCGTGCCTTCCAACGCTTCCTGCATTAGCCTCTCTCCATATATATTGAATAGAATCGGCGATAGACAGCAGCCCTGTCTTACTCCTCTACCGATATGTACACTGCTGGTGTCCGTGTTCTCCAACCTGACCTTTACAACTTGATTCACATATAGATTCCTGATCAGTCTCCTGTCTTTCCAGTCTACACCTATATCCTTTAATATCCTCATCAGCAGTACCCAATTTACTCTATCAAAGGCCTTCTGCCAGTCGACGAAACATACGCAGCAATCTTGGCTGTACTCTGTTGCCCTTTCTGATATGATTCTCACTACACCGATAGCATCTCTGGTTCCACGTCCTTTTCTGAAGCTGAATTGATGTCCCCTAGCATTTCTTCTGCCTTTTTCTCTAGTCTTTTATTAAGAATCCTCGTGATGATCTTCGAAGTGTGTGACAGTAGGGATATCGTTCTGTAGTCCTTACACTGCATTGCCTTTGGCTTTTTCTTTAGAGGGATCATTGTTACATCTAAGAAATCCTGAGGCCACTCTCCCGAGTCGTAAATCTTGTTAATTAGTTTTGTAATCACTTTTAGTCCTTCCGATCCCATGACTTTAATTAAGTACCTCTACCGGTATTCCATCGCTGCCTGTAGCTTTTCCTTTCTTTAGTTCCTGTATCGCCTTTTCTACTTCGCTTTTCATAATACTTGGTCCCAAGTTGTCTTTTTCAATGCAATTCTCTTCTTCCAGTTCCATTTGTACCGATCCTGCCTGATTTTTGTATAGTTCCTTAATGTATTCTTCCCATGCCTGTGCTACATCCTTTGGTTCTGCGACTATTTTCCCATCTGTATTAATAATTCTTTTACCACGAAACCCATTAGACTTCTTATCTTCTAACTCCAGTGCCCTAGCGTACATCATATTGTATCGTCCTAACTTCTCCATCTGTTGTATTTCCTCACATTTTTCTTTTATCCAATTTTCCCTAGCTTTGTCTGTTACCCTTCTCATCTCATTGTTTATGCGTCTGTAGTTGGCTCTACCTTCTTCACCGTTAAAGTTTTTCCATTTTCTTCTCTCATCCATTTTCTCCAGCATTTCCTTAGTGATCCATGGTTTTCTGATTTTCTTCTCTTGTTTCCCAATCTCTTTATTCAAGGTATCTTTGATGCTGGCTTTCACTTCCTCCCATTCTGTATCCACGGTCTTCAGTTTGTTTTCCAAATTTCTAAGGTGATCTTCCAACTTCGTGCTGAAGGCATCTTTCCTTTCTTTCAGTTTTTCTAGGTCCCAATCTGTCTATCTCTTCTCGTTTTCCTTATTTGTTTCAGCATTGTAGTTACATCGACTATTAGAAGGATGTGATCTGAATCAATGTCTGCTCCTGGTAATGTCTTAGCATTATTTATGCTGTTCCTGAATCTTTGTTTTACTAGGATGTAATCTATTTGGCATCTCATTCTATCTCCTGGGCTTTTCTATGTGTACAGCCTTGGTTTATGGTTTCTGAACCATGTATTAGTCACTACTATATCGTTATTAACACAAAATTCTACAAGTTTTTCTCCTCCTCGGTTTCTTTTCCCTAGTCCGTATTGACCGACAAATATTTTCTTCTTGTCCTTCACCAACTATGCTGTTCCAATCTCCCATTATTATGCAGTTTACCTTTCCTCTTCCGTCTTCTTCGTAAATCTCGTTAATTTGTTCATACATCTCCTAAGTTTCTTCTTCTTCATGAGTGGACGTTGACATATATACCTGGATTATCAACATGTCCACTGGGACTGCTTTTAGCTTTATTGCCATCAACCTATCCTTCGTTGCTGTTATTTTTGTCATGCTCTTCATCATATCTTTCCTAAGTACGAGAGCTACTCCCCTTGGCCCACTATTTCCTCCTGAGTAAAGTACCGTGAATTCTTCCGAGTCGAACTGTCCTTCTCCTTCCCGTCTAGCTTCGCTCAGCCCTATGATATCAATCCTATTTCTTCTCATTTCTTCTTTCAGGTTCTCTAGCTTTCCTGCCTTCCTCATGGTTTTTACATTCCAAATACCTAAGCGTAAGTTACCTTCGACAAATGCTTTCCTCAAGGCAGTTCCCGCCTGGAGATAAGATTGGGGGACTATTTTACCTCTGGAATATTTTACCCCGAAAGAACTCATTTATATATATATATATATATATATATATACATATATACAGGGGTGATATTCAAAATATTTAACAACCGGTACGCTAATATAAATTAATATAGGTATGAGTTAAAACTAAAAAAGAATATTTGTGCGTGCATGCTTAAGGAATGGATATACGTGAAATTTCTCTTTTATTTTCTAAATAAGCTGTATTATTATAAAACTATTTACTTACCAATTGAAATAAATTGTAGCTCAAATTATTCTCGGAATTTCCAAATCATTTTCTGATTTAGAGAAATTGTTGGCGTCATCTTTTGTTTGACGCGGCTGTCGCTAGCTAAATAATGCCCCTGTCTGAGCCATGATTTGACATAGGGAACCGCATCAAACTCTTCCAACGATTTTCCCATTAAATTGATGCTCATTAAGTGACTTGTAGTCTCAATAAGTAGAGAATTTCTTTTAACATCAACGATATTGTTCATGGTGCTGAATCCTCTCTCAGCTTCTACTGAACTAACGGCAATTACATTCAAAATATTTTTAGCCCTTATGATACTGTCTGGGACTTTTATATATTCAATATCTCTATTATCAATAAAGTCACGAAAATCGTTTATTGAAATGTCATATTTAATTATTTGGCTTAATTTCATTAATTTATGTTCACCTTCAATCCAAGGAGCTTCACAAACGTCATTTGGCCAAGTTTCAGGATTTAATAAATTGAAATAAAGTTCATTTTATTTTTCACTTTTGTCATCAAACAGCAAGCGCATTTTCATATGATTTATTAGGCAATCTAATAGTTTTTCTCTTGGAATTGATACTTTCCTTTGTTTTGTTTCAAACGGTATATTATATTTCTTAGTTTCTGTAATAACTTCCACTTCTTTTTCATAGTTTCCTTTATTTAATTTTATATGTTCAATTACTTTTATCGTTCGTCGAATTAATGTGTCTGCTTTCAGTACTGAAACATCTCTTTCTTGTAAAGCTTTAGAAAGTATTGACATCTCTGTTAGAATGTCGTTTATTAAAGCCATATCTCTAAGAAAATGTTCATTTCTCAAATGTTTAATTATTCCCACTTCACAATTTCTATTAAAGTGAATATACAAAGCTTGATATGATTTCCAAACTGCTTTTGCAGCTCTAGAACTACAGGCTGCCCATCGCGGTCCAAATATTCTTCCAATTTTCATTATTTCAATTCCAAGCTCTTCAGATATGTTATTTAATTCTCTCTGATGCTTGTTTGATGTATGATAATAAACATAAAGTTTATCGAGAAAGTTTGAAAATAATTTAGTTGATTTACATCTTTTATTGCATCACCCAGAGATAATTGTATACGGTGACTTAGACAATGCCAAATTAAAACATCCGGAAGTTTTTCTAAACGTTTGGCTGAAACTCCCGACTTTCTCCCTAACATTACACTGGCACCGTCTGTACAACATCCAGTAAGGTTTTCATGTAAATATTTCTCATTGAAACCATTTTTCTCGAGTATTGACAATAAAGTTTGATAAATTACTTCAGATGTTGTGCCTTCCAGCTCCACGAGATCAACAAAAACTATTAAACTATCTTCAAAGTCTTGAATTTCGCATTTTAAGTAAATGATTAAAACACTTTTATGTGAAACAGTTGATGCTTCATCGATAATGATTGAAATTTTACTGCCTTGATTTATAAGTTTTCCAAAAAGTTGTTTTCTCATTTCAATAGATATATAAGTTTTGCAACAAGCGGGACCATAAATCTAGAATGCAATATCATATCAATATCATTCTTTTTTTGAAGTTCTATTAAATACTTCATGTCTTTAAATGGTCTATTATTTTTAATTATACAATAGATAGTGTTAAAGATTTTAATAGTACTTACCATATATTTTTCGTTAGCTTCATCGACACTCTTTGATATAATATTTTTTTTGGAAGTTTTTATTATTTCAAATGCTTTACTGTGTGAAACTGATTCATGATGTTCTTTTAATTATTTCCTCATTGATGATTGCAAATTTATTATATTTGAACCATGGGCCTTAACAGAACATGATTTCCATTCTGATGAAATATGCAAGTGTTTGGTACTTTCAACATTTAAAGACACAACTTTTGAGCACCATCGGCATCCAACATTTACGTCACTAGCAATAATAAGCCACTCATATTTTCTTTTGTAGTAATCAAGTTGTTTTTCATTCCAGAAATATAAATTATTTGTTTTATTTTGTACTGATTCTTGTACGGTACCGTAAGAAGTTCCAGGTTGTTCTAATATTTGCACAACATCAGAAGATATTCCAGGTTGCGGCTCGTTATTGTTATCTTTTCTTCTTTGTTCTCCCGCAGATTTAGCAGATTCATGTTTTTGAGATTTAGAAGGAACGTTAAAAAACTTAGCTAAACTTTGCTGTCTCTTCATTCTGGGGGTTTTATTTTTAATATCTTATTAGAAATTCAGAATTTATAAATATAAAAACACTGCACACTTACTTTACCGCTCACATTTACAGAAGGTGTAAAACGCACTAACAAAACCTATGTAAAAACTAAACTATATGAAAATTTGATGGTATCGATTATAGATAAATGAAGAATGAAATGTGTAGTTCACATTTATGCTACACTTCGCATGTTTTGGCAGCTTATCTACAAAACAATTACAAAACAAGCCGCCACGATTGTTGTTTATTATTATTAGTAATTGGAACTTCGTCCGCTTGGAGCGCTAACGAAAGGCTTTACTTGCCTTGAACCTTAAACTAACGAGTTTATAATAGAATTTATATTACTTATAATTTTACCGCTTACCACAATTATTATTATAACATTTAACAACCGGTACGGAAGTATTTCCATATTTTAACAACCGGTACGGCCGTACCGGTGCGTACCGGCTGAATATCAGCCCTGTATATATATATAAATACTACGGAAGAGGAAAGGTAAATGAGGATGTTTAGGGCAACTAGGTGTTGAAGGAAACCCAGTAAGCACTTATCGGAAGGAGAGCCACTGGGATGTTGGAGAGAGACATTTGTAGAAGTTATTGGAGCTTTTGGGATGATCCCTTCGTCAGCACAAGAGAGACACAACTGTCTCTCTCTAACACCTATATATATATATATATACACACACACATATATACATATATATATACTAGTTAATGTGTGCTTGCATTCTGCAAGCATTTCCTCTCACCTTAATATAAAGTGCAGACAAATAATTTTTTGCACCTCCTCACAGATTTACGTTTTTTTTTATGGACAATATTGGAATAATGACAACCCCTGAAATTTATAATTGTAAAAATTTTATAGGTTTTCATCATTTGTTGCAAATACCTCACATTTCTGCAAATTTTCATCTATGTAGCACCTCTAGAATTGCATTTATATAAATTTCATTGTTTTAACTTTATGAATTTTCAACAGCCGCAGTAATGGACTTCTAAAAATTTTGAAATGTAATTGTAACTGAAACACAATTCCTTAATTTTCAGCTTTCTAGTTCGACCGAAGGTATATAAAGATTAGTCAATTTTATTAACATTTATGAATTTTTAACGACCGAATAAAAAAACATTTTCAAATTTATATAATTCCGATATCGTTATTTGGCAAATTTACTTTCAGAAAATATTTCAGCATTGTAGAACATTTATAAGTGCTTAAACCATGAATGTTTGTTTAAAAGTATATAATTTTTAACGGCCAATAAATTAAAAATTATTATAAATTTTGATTTTTCCTGTTGATTTCTCCATGCTATCTACATTTTCTGAATATTTCAGCTCTCCATCTATTGTAGTTTGGCCCAGACATTAGTATCCTCTTATCATTCTATAAGCACTCTTCTTACAGAGGAGGATATATTATAATAGGATATAGGATATCATTCTATAAGCACTCTTCTTACAGAGGAGGATACAGGATACTAGTGAATGTGTGCTTCCACTCTGCAAGCATTTTCTCCCACCTTCAAGTAAAACTAAAAGCCAAAAAATAATTTCAACCCATAAGTTTGCATCTCAGCTCCGAATTACGTGTTTTTCTGTTTTGAAAATATTGGGGTTTAAACAACTCCTAAAATTTATAATTATAACACGTTTTTAGCATTTGTTACGGATACCTCACATTTATGCAAAATTTCATGAATGTAGCTCCTCTAGAATTGCATTTGTATGAATTTCATTGTTTAAAATTTATGAATTTTAACAGCCACAATATAAAACTTTTATGAAATTTTAAATGTTATTTACCGCCGGAACTTAATTTCCTAACTCTGTTAAAATTTTCAGCTTCCTGGATCTTCAGAAAGTACATAAACATTAGTGAGTTTGTTAAACATTTAAGAATTTATTACGTCAGAACGAATAAAAATTTTCGAATTTCTATATTCCTGTTTTCATTATTTGGCAAATTCTAACTCTTGAAAAAATTTCAGCTTCATAGCGCATTTAGAAGTATCTAAACCATGAAATGTTAGTAAAATAGTTTATAATTTTTACCGGCCAAGAAAACAAACATTGTTGCAATTTTTCAATTCTTCCTCCAATTATTTTTTTAGCTTCACCTATCTATTAAATTTCAGCTCTCCAGCTATTGTAGTTTGGGCCAGACATTAGTATCCTCCAATATCCTATATATATCCTATCATTCTATATCGACTCTTCTTACATACGATATACGATACAAGTAAATGTGTGCTTGCATTCTGCAAGCATTTTCTCTCACCTTAAAGTGAAAATCAAAGCCGAAAAATAATTTTCAAAGCATAAGTTCGCATCTCGGCTCCAAATCACGCTTTTTTCTGTTTTGAAAATATTGCAGTATAAACAACCCCTAAAATTTATAATTATAAAACATTTATAGGTTTTTATCATTTCTTAGGAATACCTCACATTTGTGCAAAATTTCATGTATATAGCACCTCTAGAAGTGCATTTATAAGAATTTAATTGTTTAAAATTTATGAATTTTTAACAGCCACAATATAAAACTTTCATGAAATTTCAAATGTTATTTTCCACCGGAACATTATTTCCTAACTTGGTTAAAATTTTCAGCTTGCTGGCTCTAACTAAAGTACATAAACATTAGTGAATTAGTTTAACATTTGAGAATTTATTACATCCGAACGAATAAAAATTTTCAAATTTCTGTAATCCCGTTTTCATTATTTGGCAGATTCTACATGTAGAAAAAATTTCAGCTTTATAGCGCATTTAGAAATACCTAAACCATGAAATGTTAGTAAAATTGTTTATAATTTTTACCGGCCAAGAAAATAAACATTGTTGCAATTTTCCAATTATTGCTCCGATTAATTTTTTCGGTTACCTATGTATTAAATTTCAGCTCTCCAGCTATTTTAGTTTGGGCCAGACATTAGTATCCTCCTATATCCTATATATATCCTATATATCATTCTATAAGCACTCTTCTTACAGAGGATATAGGATACTAGTTAATTGTGCTTGCATTCTGCAAGCATTTTCCCTCACCTGATAGTAAAAATAAAAGCTGAAAAATAATTATCAACGCTTAAGGTTGCATCTTGGCTCCGAATTACGTGTTTTTCTGTTTTGAAAATATTGGGGTAAAAACAACCCCTAAAATTTATAATTATAAAACATTTATAGGTTTTATCATTTGTTACTAATACCTCACATTTATGCGAAATTTCATCAATGTAGCACCTCTAGAAGTGCATTTATATGAATTTAATTGTTTAAACTTTATTAATTTTTAACAGCCACAGCAATAAATATTTCTAAAATCTGCAATGTTATTTACCTCCGGGACATTATTTCCTAACTCTGTTAAAATTTTCAGCTTCCTGTATCTACAGAAAGTACATAAACATTAGTCAATTTGTTAAACATTTGAGAATGTATTACAGCCGAAGGAATAAAAATTTTCAAATTTCTATACTCCCATTTTCATTACTACCTCTTGAAAAAATTTCAGCTTCATAGCCCATTTGGAAGTGCCTAAACCATGAAACATTAGTAAAATAGATATCGAGAAAGGAATTGATCGATGCAACGGTTATAGAATTTTGTTTTTAATGCTAATGCTATGAATGCGACTAAACACAAAAATCGCCGGTAGCAATATGCTGTGAAATAAAATATTACTTTCAAACGGTCTGTGAAAATTTAGATGCAAAGGATTTAAATTACGTAAATAGATGGATTTGATTCACTTTCTGAATATTATTTTCCAGTAATCATTGATAAAAAGTGATTTAACTAAAATACTGGACATAAATCACTGTGGGAATACTCAGTTCTAGTTCAGTCATGGAATACATAGGTAATGGATGAAGTTAAATACATCAACGAGGGCGAAAGTGGCACCACTCCATTTGTGGATAGTCTTTTGAAAACGACTGTACAATGTTAGTGTCGCGCTTCCAAAGAAAAGTAATGTTGAATGATACTTCAATACTAGTTTTCTGGTAAACTCTGAGATCAGGAAGAAGAAAATTTCTGGTATTAAATCTATTTTAACTAAGCAGCAAAGCATTTTTACTATACCAGTTAATCAATCAAAAAGAGCGACGATTGCATCATTTAAAATTTCGCATTTGTTGGCCAAGAAGAAAAAGCTTTTTGAAGATGGCTTGTTTTTAAAAGAGCCATGTTAACAGTTTCTGACTCACTTTTCAAAAATTTTAAAGATAAAAATGAAATCACTTCAGTGATAAACACGATTCAGTTATTAGCAAGAACAATTACAAGAAGAATCAAAGTTCTTGCAACTACAATGGAAACAGAGTTGGCAAGTGACTTACAAAAATTTATTTTCTTCTCGTTACAATTGGATGAGTCGACAGACATATTAGACATTTCTCAATTAGTTATGGTCGTGAAGATGGTGTTTAATGACTTTTCTCCCAAGGAATAATTTCTTAAAATTCTTCCTCTAAAAGGGTAAACAAGAGGTGAAGATATTTTTTTACCCTTCAAAAAATATGTTGATGAAAGTAATATACCATTACAGAAGTTGACCGCAATTACAACAGTGGTGCACCTGCAATGACAGGTTGTAAAAATTGAGTCATTGCGATATGTAAAGAAGACCCTGTGTTTCCAAAATTTGTTTCTTATCACTGCATTATACATCAGGAAATATTATGCATGAAAGTTCTTCATTTTCAACATGTTATGAAAACTGTAACGAAAATCATAAATTCTATAATGCAACACAGATTCTTTAAACTGCATTTACAAGATAAAGATGCCGAATTCAGTGATCTCCTTTTACAGACTGAAGTGAGATGGCTCAGCAGGGGGAAAATACTAGTGAGGTTTCTAAATCTCATAAAGGAGGAAAAGGAATTTCTCACGTCAAGGAAAGAATATTATGAACAGTTGGATGACAACGCTTGGTTGATGGATTTCGGATTTCTTGCTGATATAACTGTAAAATTGAACGAACTGAATTTGAAGATGCAGGGAAAAATCATAATATTGCAAAAATGATGTGCAGTAAATGCATTCATATGTAAATTGGCACTGTGGAAGTCTCAGATAGCAAGAAATTCATTATCACATTTTCCTAATTTAAAAACTATTATTGAAAGTCTGTCTGATAAATATGTTACCGTCACACCATTTTCCCAAAATACTGAAACACTTTTGGAAGAGTTTAATTCTAGGTTCCGTCAGTTTTCTGAATTGGAACCCATTGTGACATTCTTTGTTAATCCGTTCAATTTTGCTGATAATTGTGTTTGCAACCTACTTTAATATCATTAACACCAAAGACTTAGAAATGAAAATAATAAATATACAGAATGATACTATTTTCAAGTCACACCAGAATGTTGAAAACTTTTCGAATTTATTTGATGAACATTGCTATCCTCTTTTAAGAAAGTGTGCCCTAATAATACCGTATATATCTGAATATAAGACGAGGTTTTGTTCCAATTTTTATGATCGAAAAATCGCTAGTCGTCTTATAATCGCACGGCGCGTAATAGTAGGACTGACAGAGGAACCGAAGTCAGAGAAAGCTGGAGATGGGAATAATGGAATAGCTATAATCGAAACATTCGATTCAAACATATTCGAATACAAATACTCTGAGTTTTATACTATATATTATGCGCATAGCGAAGCTGCGTGTGTCCGTGGGTATGAAGCCTCGCGTAATTATATCAGCGTATTTCTCGAGAACTGTTCATCGTAAAGATATGCGGTAAACGGCATTTTGTTTCTACTGGCTATGAGGTCCCTGAAAAAATATTTTCGTTTGCTAAAGTGTCCCGGGTTCGAATACAGGAGACAATTATATTTTCCCGTAAGTTTACACGGTATTTTTGATTTTTCAGTGTGCAAATTTTTTTTCCTTCATTCATTAAAATACGTAAATATGGAACAATTTTCTTCTTTTTTGCTTTATTCGACAGCTAAAGCTCTATACTATCTATTCTTGCAATGTTTACATGTTACACGGTCGATTTTTTCAGAAATACGCTTTCTTTTTCAAAACTTTGCTGATTTTTGTACTCATTCCGGGCGTTGCCAAGGAGACTCTCATTGTTGCCTCCGATTCATTTAAGGCCAATTAAATCTTCAAATAGATGAAAGAAAAGTGTTATTGTTATCTTCTCTTCATTGATAATCTAAATAAATGCTTGCATTGATGTCGCCTTTATAGTAGGTCCTGTAAGAAGTTAAAAGCAGTCGTTGATAGACACTTGAAGGAAAGCAACTGTATATGCCAACTAACACTACAGTTGATAACAAAGGGGCAAAGTCAGTGATAGTTAAAACCACTGGAAATGAAAAACTAAGGGTTACAGTAATATCAGCATTAGATGATGCGACAAAATTGCGACCCTTCATAATATTCAAGAGAAAGAATCTACCACCTGTTATCAATTAAAGATGCAATGAAAAAGGCTGGATGACTAGTGACTTGATGATTCAGTGTCTGAGTGAAGTGTGGGATAAACGACCTGGTGCTCTTTTAAAGATTAGATCAATGCTAGTTCTTGATGGTTTTCGAGGACATCTTACGGATGATGTGAAATCCAAAATATCACACCTCAACACTGATCTGGTGATCATACCAGGAGGCTTGACCTCCCAACTACAAGTGCTCGATGCGGTCATCAATAAGCCCTTTAAAGGTCATCTACGGCACATTTATGGGGAATGGTTGCTGTCAGGGAATTGCCCTCTGACTCCAACAGGTAAAATGAAAAAACCAACAGAGGCTCTACAGGGAAAATGGATTAAGATGGCATGGGACAGTATCTCACCAGCATCAATAGCCCATGGATTTAAGAAGTGTTTGTTTCTAACAGTTTGGATGGATCAGAAGATGACATTCTCCGGGAGTAGGAAGATGATGCAGCTATTGGAGATTCCTCCAGTAGTGAAAGTGAAAATAACAATTAAAATGTGCTAATGAGAAATAATTTGCATGAGAGATTCTAATGTTCCCAAATATTCAATTGAAAATTCTAATCAAAGTTGCTTATTTCAATTGGTTCAATGTTCATTAGTCAATGGTATAATAAACCTCTGTCAATGTGTGCATAATAAATTTTTTCCTTTTATTAGTTCAAAATGGGGGGTCGTCTTATAATCAGAGTCGTCTTATATTCGGGTATATACAGTATATTCTTACTGTGCTTCAACATACTCTTGCGAGTCCATTTTTTCAAGCATGAAATATCTGAAATCCAAGTATCGATCCAGGATCACCAAATACAATTTAGACAACTGCCTAAGAACGGGAAACTCGAGTTATGTGCCAGATTACAACAAGTTGACTGAAGATATGCTGTGCCAAATTTCACATTGATTTATTTTCCATATTTGTTTGAATAAATTATTTAATAGTTTTTCCTATATATACACACGCATTGTTTTAATAAATATTGGTACATATCTACTCTTGTTGCTCTATGCGTCCTTCACGTCCACAATAGTTTAAACTGCACCCTCATAGCTTAAGAGGTTGCCAACCACTTGTTTAGATTCTTCATTTTGCATGAAAGATCTGTTAGTTCTGAAGCACTACAACTTTCAGAATCACTAAAAGAATCATCGCTCTTCACTTCTTTCACAGTGATGGCTTCACACAGACCCGCCTTGATGGTTTCGAGAATTATCATTAAGAAAATAGTATTTGCAAAGCAAAGATTCAGCAGCTTTGTCTGATGGAAGAGAAGTGCTTTCACTGGGTATAAGCAGTCCCAACACAAACAAGTGATTCATATTTCCCAAGTGGTAACTAAGATTAGGTGTGACAAGATGCTTTGGTCCATAACATAGAATTGGTCTCGACCAGAGAGGATTAAAAAATACCCATGTACCAAAATTAAATAATGTTTAATACATGTCAACTCACAAATTATAGTCCACAGTTTATTTAATGAAAACAAGCCAGAAGGCATAATATAACATTTGGTGGAAAAATACTGATAACATTAAATAATTTTTTTTAAATACTCCTTTGATTTCCATAAGATTTCCATTAGAGATCATTCTTACACAAATGAAAAATGACTGATAAATCCCAAATTAGTAACAAAAAAGGTTTTGAAGTTCTTATCCAAATTTAGATATACATATAACATAGTAATCTCACTTCCATTTGGTACCACATGGTATAATTACACATTTCCGATAGTGCAAATTGGCATCATATTGCATATTATTGTGAATGCATTTTTTAATTACCATATAAAGGTTGGTTCCCCAAAAATGCCCCTTTTACTGGTGCTCAGAGAGAAGTATGAGTTTTCTTTCACATTCTTTGCTGTTCAATTTTCATTAAAGATTGTGCTTGCTTTACATAATTTTTCTGAGCTCCTCTGCATCATATAGGATTGCCCTTTCCACATTTATTATCTACACCAATTTATGTGCATTTTAAATCTCATGACTTTTTGGATATCTGTCTTCATTAATTAAAAAATTCATTTTACAAATTTATGAATGTCCTAACTATAGGCACCTTTAATAAATACCTTTGGCAATTGTGATAGAACTCCTTCCAACTGATGAGTGGAGACAGCAGGGTTTGCACGCAATGCGTCAAAGAGAACCTGCACACCTGCTCTTGTTGCATCGGAAACAAAGCCACCCCTGGGATGAATACCTCCAGCTGCTGAGAGCAGGGCACTGCCTGACTGAAAGAAGTGGCTGATTGCATTTCCCATAATGGGCCACCACACACTTCTTCAAATTCCTTCATGCAAACATTGCAGTTTCAACCACACTCCTGTAAGGGATGCAAATACAAATTTCAGTCAAATATTGTACACTCTCCTATATTTTATAGAAAGCTGGATTTTAACATGAGCACTGATGAGAGAGTTCATATTATCAACAAGATAGCAAACATACTGAACACACAAAAGAATGGATGCTGGTAAAAGAATTTCAAAAACACTACAGTAAACTATGTACATACTTCTTTAAGATACCAAATTATACAGTTAGGAAAACATCAATCTCAACCATGTCTATATTCATAAAGTCATTTAACAACTATATACTGCTAATTCAGAATCTTAAATATTGATTATCTAACATAAGTACTGTTATTCCCATGTTTTTGCACGAATTTTAGATATTGATATAGCTAAAGGGGCTGACTGTAAGCAGGGCCGGCTCAAGACATTTTGGCGCCCCAAGCAGATTTCAATTATGGCGCCCCATCGATACATAAATTTTACATTAAAATTCGGTAGTTTAGCAGTATAATAGGATATAATTATTTTGAAGTTTTGTGTATTTTTATGATTAAACAGTTTAATAAGAAAACAAGGTTTTATTCACAGAAAAATAAATTTGAAATGTCACAAAGAAATTATAAATTGTGCGATACTTATTTCAGTGACAATGAGATTGATTGGAACTATTTCATCGATATACATATGCACAGATGGGGCTCAATCAAATCAGTCAAATTTTCTGGTGCAGTAAGTTTCATAAAGAAGGCATCGAAAAATTCAACATTGACACATTTCCTTATTCATAGACAAGCACGAGTTGCAAAACGCATAAATAAAGGCAGTGACGAACTTATCTAAAGCCAATTGTACAAATTGCACTTTGAATGAAATAGAAAGGATGAAATTGAATCTTGATTGAAAAATGCACTTGGGAGTCTGTGAATACTGCGAAGGAAGGATGCAGGGGAAAAGGAAGCGACGAAACGAATAGAATCAAGCCTTATCTTGGAAGTGATCCGAGAAAGACGTTCCGAAAAAAATGATTTAAAAAATGTAGGTCGGGATGAAAAGCGGGCTTTATCGTGAATAAATGAGACTTCAAATTTATGACTGATTACGATCTTCAAGAGCAAGATTAACATCGTCTATTACTTGGAATCATTACAACAAAGGACAACTTTCGTTACAGAAGCAGCTTACGAATTTGTTACCAATTTAAAATTGAAAATTTAAAACGACCTTCAGGATGAATTTCTTAAAAGGAAATAAAATTGCCCAATACTACAGTTAATTACCACAAATTTTAAAGAGAAAAACCTCTATGTTAAACTGCTTATCGAAGGCTGGTTTAAGAGTATAATAGCAACAAACTTATTTGAATTAAACTAAAAAATAATTTAACCATACAACGTGAAAGATGTACCTATATAAAAAGATCGAATAAAAATATGTATATACTAACTTTGTGGTTTAGAAAATCTTCGTTGATCGTAGACTAGGCATAGCTCCAACCTCAGGGTGAAACACCCGCTTTTATCATTGCGAAAAATAATATTTACACTAAATATTGACGTCTCTTCTTGAGTAAAGACAAAAACATATCAATTATGCCCAAGGAAAACTAACCTGCAATAACTTGATAACAGATTATTCAAACGCTAAAAGACGCACACCACTCGACTGACATTTCCACAACGATGGGCATATTGGAACAAATGCAGACAAATACTTCTTTTTCGATGTCATCAATGCAAAATGCGAGGGAGGAGGAAATGTTGAAGGAGAAGGGGTTCAAAACAGTGGTGTGAGAATATGTACCCTGTCCTCACACACCCTATAGTCTGTTCACTATCTAAAGTCTCTTGGCCTTCATAGAGCAAGTAGCCAATCACGAACGTTTTCCCCTTCCATCGCCCCTCACAACTTTCGCGCGGGAGGACAGATACCCAATCACGAACAGCAACAGCAAGGAAACGGCGGTAGAAATGGCAACGCGGACCAATGTGAACGCTTCGAAATCAAGAGTAACACTGAGTTCCCCTCCCCCACTACCTTCCCAAAGGAACCGTCTCTTATTGGCTGCTGCTAAGTGGCATACACCCCGTTTTCAAGGCCAAGAGACTTTAGATAATGAACAGACTATAACACAGCATAGCAATTACTAAGAAGCAGTAAAAGAAACCCAAAAGATATGTATTTCGTCCTCAAACAAGAGCCGCAACCAATCAACCGAGAATTTCAAATGTGCCTGAATAAGTGCACGTGGAAACAAAGAGGAACCGCAGGAGGGAGGGTCTTTGGATATCCCGTATCCTCCTCGGACTTTGTAAAGATTTCCTTGCTCTTGGACACCCTTGCAAATGTCTACCGTTGGCCAACTTCTGATGAGACTGCAGAGGCTAGTAAGGCGGGGGCGATGCCAAGGCATTACCTTTCTCCCTCCCCCCTCCAACCTAATGGAATGCTTCTCTCTTCAGGCCTTTGGTGCAAGGGGTGCATTGCACCCGGACAGAAACCCTCGGGGGTGGCAAATCACAGAGGGAATCTGCTAAAAATATTAGGGGCGGTGAGAACTGCTTTCACCCGGTCGGCAAAGACCCCTGGCATGTAACAGCAATAAAATGTTAGAAAAACCACATCCAGCCATCAGTATTCGGTAGATTTCTCGGAAGCCGCTTTCAGAAATACTATTTTACTATTTGGAGTAGAGCTGCCCCTGGACATTCATTTCAAGTCACATGTTCACATTTATTTGCCAGCTGTAAACACTAAACATTTCAATGGAAAACCAAATGAAAAAACTAAATTAAGGTATTTTCCAAAAATTTCTGTCAAGAAAATTTGGCGCCCCTAAAATTCAGCGCCCCAAGCGGTCGCTTGGTCTGCTTGTATTGTTGAGCCGGCCCTGACTGTAAGATACAAGATCACTCGGAAGATACAAATACTCTATATGTGTATGCTTGAGATAAAATATTTTAATAAAAAAAATTGATGTAATACTTGTTTTCAAACTATATTTTTCCATGACTAATGAAATGTTACAGGAAAAATAAAAATGCATCATTACCAAATAAAATAATCTTCATACTTATAAAGTATAATAAAATGAAAAACCCATGAAAACCTATTTGGGCTAAAATGAAATATATAATAGATAAAATAGATTTTACTCAAACAAGATGATGTTTGAGACCCTCTTGAAAAGCTATATCTTAAAGCAAAAAACCCAAACAAAAGATGACATTCTTACAGGTTTCGCAATAATGTATATAAGTAAAAATCAGATCAGCTTCTCATTATGAGTCAATAAAATCTTACTCGGTTTTTTACTTGAGGAAGTAACTTCAAATTATTAACTAAAGGGAAGTTGGTGATCAAGACACGGTTAAAACATTCATTGGGACTCATGCTTCCAACCAGAAAAGTAACAGTTCGATTTCGAAGAGATTTAACTTTGTCAGAGATATAAAAATAATATCTTCATTACAATCACGGATTCCATAAATATAACTAATTTCCAAACATGAAATGTCATGTGATATTTCGGATGATCAACTTTTGATAGTTGAATAATTCCCTGAATCTCGTAATAAACGAAACTAAAAAGAATAAAATATGTTGATATAACACACGTAGAAAAATCTCACCTAAAAATGAGAAGAACTGGTACTAATGCAAAACAGATTCTGGGGAAGTTATTTGTTCACACATTCGCACACATTATGTCTCTGAAAAAGCCGTTCGTTCCGATAACACTCCGATGTCACAAAATTAGATTTCGGATTTTTGCGTCATATATAATCCTTTTACACTGCTAGGGTTTCTTGGTTAGCCCTAATTGGTAAACTGCACTCACGAGAAGCTGAAAGGTTATGTTAAATGGTGGTGAATGTCACTTATCCCATTTTTGTTTCAAATTTAAAAATACTTCATTTAAAATTTGTTAAATAAACATTAAAACAAACAGCCATGCAATACTGTCTCAGAAAAATTACAGAGAAGTTCTATGTACAAAGTTTACATTTACCAAAAAAAACAAAAACTTTTATAAATGTCCATACCTTTACTCCTGAACGTAATCAAATTATCATTCCATTAACGCCGTAGCTATACCTTGGGCGAAATTAGAGCGACGTAGTTCAAGCAACACATACATTTTCCCCAAAACGGACCTTTACCGCTTTACCGAATCATGAGGAAATCTTCCACTGACGACAGAGTGCAGCACGATTTGTTTTTAGAGTAAAATAAATGAACCACGAAACTATAACAATAAATAAATGGCGTTCAATACGAATCAAACAAACATATATCGAGAGGGCTAATTCACATTAAGAGTAATGTTTACACTAAAACTGAGTTTATTCTCTCTACTAAAACTTTTTACATTCTATACATACTTCCAAATTTTTGAGCAGGCAGTCTGTATCATCCATAAAATTGGACATGATTAATAAACTATATGAAAGTGAACATTATAGACTAATTGCAGGGATAATTAATGTAAAACAGTAACAATTCATCCAAAGATCTGAAAAGTACGATAAATACATTAATTATTTTCCATGCTGGGGGGGAGGGGAGAATAGGGTCAACAGAAGTGGAAAAAGACGGGGATAGAAGAGGAAGGGAATGGACAGGAGGAGGGAGAAGGGTAGGGGAGGAGGCGGGGAAAGAGGTAGGGACAAGAGAAGAGAAAAAAAGTGGATAGAAGAGGAAGGAAAGGGGAATGAAACAGGAGGGGGAAGGAAATAAAGAGAGGGAGAAGGGGAGTGGTGGAAGGTGACAGAATGGCATAATTGGAAAACTTAAGAGAATCATAGGTGCAGCTGCTGCAGGATGGCAAGTTAATTGATAACCTTAAGAGAAACACTTGAATTAACATGCAAGCGAATGACAAAGATCCTATTAAGCAGCAGAGTTTATCAAAGAGAAGATTGTACAGAAAGATCCTGACCTTCAAAGAGCTATGAAAATGAAGTGATCTACTGATAATGGCTATGGCTTCCTATGAGCACACACCAATTTTAATGTCTTGATGCTTTCTTGTACTCGTGCAATACTTTTACATTGCTTTTAGTTAGAAAATTATTTGACTTTCTACCTTTTTATAAGTTAATATTGGAATTTTTTCTGTGTCTTTATGTTATCTAAGCAACATTAAAATTTACAATTCATAGTAGAATGGTTACTATTTATAGTTTTTTGGTCCATCCCCCAAGGCCCTTGAACGTAACCCCATTTTTACCTTTAGATCAATACCCTGTGGAGCACAAAATCATTGTGTGTGGTCTTTGGCCAGAACGAATTGCCCAGGTTTGGCAGGGTTTACCTGTACTACATATGCAAGAAAGTAATAAATAAAAAAGTAATGAAAAAATAAAATAGACATTGTCTGCCAACATATTTATTATCCTATCAGGATATATAATTTTATTATACATTCAGTTCTTGGTAAACATTTTATCTTAAATATAATAGATTAATTGGCATTAGATAAAGTGTGTAAGAGCAATAAAATTTAAAACAGTACTGATGAGTAACAATTTAACAGATATATAAGAATTTGAAATACATATAACATTTTAAATTAAATTGAATGAAATACAGGGTGCCTAAAAATCCCTTTCAACTTTGAATCTAACACCAGTTTAACAAAAAGCTATTTAAATTGTTTATTGCACCATGAAGTCTATCTGTATTAAATTGGATAGATGTGCATTTTGTATATACATATTTAACCTTACCGATCAGTTTAGATCAAGTAAAATAACTCTTGTAAAGAAAAACCTAGTCTTCTAGTTCACTGAAACAAGTTCAGATATGCAAACATAACGGAACGATTAAGAACCAATAATAATGAATAATGCAGAAAAGTTATGTAGGCTGGTATCATACCAACACAGAAACAATCAGCCGATGGTGTTAAACATTTGTTTCTGCACAGTCATCAAAGCTTATATGATCTCTTGCAAGAGAATCATAGCAACTCTACTCAATATTCAACATAAGACTGAGATTACATTCCTACTATGTGTACATGAGACTACCAATAAAGCCAGGTGTTAAGCTAAATATGTATCTTGAAATTTGCAACAGTACTCTGAAATACTTGAATTATTACAAAGGATTTCTCAAGCATATGAAATTTTCTGATGTGAAAACCTCCCATATCTTGGAAGATTAATTGTCATAATTTTATAAGGTGAGGTTTATAAGATCAGTTTTTTGATTGAAAGATTGAGTCAAACAACCACAAAGTGAATGTGTCATAATATATTATTTTCATCATGGGACCCTTTGTCTTAGCTGAAATTGGCATCAGATCTAATAGCTACCTAGATACATTGAGAGTTTTGAATCCCTAAAAAAAAATCATCTCATGTACTATTATAAAAGGACCGAACTCTCCACAGTGAAACTCTAAAAATGCTTGATTTTCTTAGCAGAAATTTTAGGTATTGGAGAGAGAGTGGTATGATCCAAGCTCTTGGTCCTACCATTTCCCAGGCAAAAAAATTGTTTTAATTTCCCTGGGCTTTACAACAAAGAGTTCACCTGCATAATAGTGAAAATAACTGAGGACTTGAATAACAGGTTTTCAGTTATTATCATCAGCATATAACATTTATATTAAACCTAGAATGAAATCAAACATCAATTTGATGCATCGCAATCGATAAGAAGTTTCAGCTCACAGTTACATTGATTTTTATGAGATCCGCAAATGAGACAATGAGGAATGGACTTCATGATAAGATAAACTATTTAACTTTAGCTTATTCTTTTTGTCAAATGAATATTTGTTCGAAGTTCAGGAGAAAATTTATGGACATCCTGTATAGCAAATGTCACTCCTCCTTGTTAGCCTTTGCACACTTGTATCAGAGATTCTACAATATTCTGTAGAAATCCAATAATATTACAATTCAAATCTATCGAAAAAATTTTTTAATGGGAAATAGTAAAGTATTAAAATGGTATTTAAGCAATGAGGAACAATTTCAATTCCTTTGCACATTATGCTTAACATCTTAACAAGTTTGATTTCAGCTTATGATAATAATCACTAACATAATGCAAGCAATTAAACAAATTCAAATTTCAATGCTTCTTCAACTGTTTTTATTACAGTGAAAATATTTCAAGTCACTAATTAAGAGCCGTAGCCTAATTTTCAAGTAACGTAATTGATAACAGAGAATTCTGCAATTTTAAATCATACCTACCAATTGGTATGCTCATTTTGTAATGGCATAAAGCCAAAAGTAAGGAGTACATTCTTTTAGCTTGTGTATTCTTAATTAAACTTTCACTATTTACATTAATGGAAGCACTCAAGTATTGTCTTTGTTGCTGAGAAAGACTCAATCAATCATCTGCCTCTGACCTCATAAAATACTGAAGGACACCTATTTACATACACCAAATTAGTTTTTTTCTTCAATAATGCCAGTGAAAAGTGGTAAATTAGTGCATATTTAACTTTTAAAAAAATACCGTGCAGGAGAATACTGACTTTATTTTCTGAAAACTAACTGGTCAGAGAAGTTTATTGAATCTAAACTACTAATATTTGATATGCCTTCACAATTTTTTTTCTAAGTAATTGACTACAGGTCAATTGGACATCGATGTGGTCCTTATTTATTCAAATAGGAAAAATGATATCCTTCCAAAATTCCATACAAATACAAAATATATTCAAAAAGATAATTATATCATGAATGAACAAAACTTTTTCATATAAAGAGTATGGATCCAAAACCTTGCAAGAAAACGTGGAACAATAAAATGTAAATTAAACACTATCACAGTAACATTATAATATATTGTCTCTCAGCATGCATGAGCTCCTCTTTAAATATCTGATAGATTCATTTCCAGTATCTGCAAAATTGATCCATAACATGCTTGGGTGTTGCTTAGTGTCTTCAAAAATGAAAGCACAAAGTAAAATGTGTTTCATTTTAGAATGCAATTATTTTCAGAAAAAATGGATGACCTTTCCTTTTGCAGTTTTTGCTCGCAAAAAATTACAGTTATCCTACAGAGCTTCCTTGACTCATTTTTCTAGTATGACATTGTAAGATAGCAACACTCTTGTCACAACTATGCACAACTTCTGTCACATGGATAATCACTAGGCTATCATGACTCCTTGCATTAAATTTTATGAGAGTACATCTCATGCAAGAGGCATGTTTTCTATCATTCTTTTTTCAAGTTGTTTCTCCAAAGAGATTTTCTTCCTACAACTATAAGCCTTTCTACCTTTCCTCCTCCTTAACATTTAGAAAACAATCAAGTGTAGGCATTTTTATGGGAGATCATTTTCACTCAATGTTTTAACCTAAAATTCTTTAAGTCCAAGGACACTGCAGCAAGGTAAAAATGCTGGTTCAACTTAGAGGATATTCTTGTTTTGATCTCTTAATTTTTAAGACACTCTGGGATGTTACACACACACACATCCACACAAAAAATGCTATCACAAACTGTTGCCATACAATTTCTAAAACAACATTATGTACCCTACTTAAAATATGCCACCTTTCAACCAGATATCAGTAATTTAGCCTTTCTGGCTTATAAGATTAAGACTTTGCACAACACCACCAGGGCCAGGAAGACATGAAGTTCCCATTAGGAATGAATCAACTTCTCGAGCAGCCTGCCGTCCTTCAGATATTGCCCACACAACCAATGACTGACCTCTGCGACAATCTGGAATGAAAATTGAAGAAGTAATCATTATTAAATTGCTTCACAGAGATTCCTTTGAATTTAAATTTGTCTCTAATGAAAATATTGTTGTAGACTCAAAGAAAATATTTTCCCTATAAGATTGTGAGATGGGACATTTGTTCGGGATGTGAGTTACTTTGTATGTGAGTTGCTTTGTATGTGAGTTACATTGTATGTGAGTTGGTTGTATGTGAGTTACATTGTATGTGAGAGTTGCGCCAGTGAATTACTTTGTGGTGAAAGGGAAGGCGACCAGTTGGTTGCCTTTGTGAAAGAGTTTAGTTCATATGAGTTCTTACATGATCGCTCTCACGACGAGACGTATTTATGGTGAACTTCACAAACGAAGTGTAATGGAAGTGTTTATCCTTTAAACAGTGAGATTCAAACACGAACTGCCAACGTGCTTAGATACGCAGTACTATTGAGGATTCATTTAAGTGTTCAGTTTTTTGGAAGTCTGTTTTTCACCCCTTGTGTAGAAGAAATATAAATCTGGAGATTGTTCCACCTATGCATTTTAACCTTATTAAATTATACAGTCCACTTGCATTTACCACAACGAGTCACCATCGGAACATTTGATGCCCTCTTGCCAAAATATAAATCCGGCTCGAAGGACCAAATGTTCTAACGGTAACTCGTTGTGGTAAATGCAAATGGATTGTATAATTTAATAAGGTTAAAGGACATAGGTGGAACAATCTCCGGATTTATATTTCGTGAAAAGCACTTTCAAGACTCCGTCAACACACGGGTGAGGCAACGACTCCGAGATCACGACCGATCGACGACGAGATGCATCCTTGCATAGCAGCCGGCTACTGGGTCCTACAGGCGAATCATCAGTCACTGCGAGAGTGAGCTAAGTATACCAAGTCTGGTTCCCTTATATTTTCATTCATACTTTATTTGTCTTATGTTCCTTGTTTTCCTTTAATTTTCAATATGGAAAAGGAGAATAAGAAAAGAGTAATAACCAGAAGGGCCGTTGCCAAGGGTCAGTTGACGCCCATTTCGACATTTTTGGAAAATTTTGAGAGAGGCTCAGACCTAACTGCAATAAAAACACATCTAGAAGCATTACCTGATATTCAACAGAAATTTGAAATTGCTCAGGAAGAGTTAGAATTTACTGACGATATTGAAACGAATGCTGAAGATAGGGAAAAGTTTGAAGCTCTGTATTTCGAACTTAAAACAAAGATGTTAATTTTAATAGAAGAAACAAATAACAAATCACCCACTAGTCAAGAATCAGTTAACGGAGAAAATTTACTGTCCAGCCATTCTTCGTTTGCGAGTAAGAAGGAAATAAGGCTCCCGACTATTAAACAACCTATTTTTGCGGGAGATATAACTCAATTTAGACATTTTTATGACATGTTTACTAGTCTTATTGTTAATAATGAAGCACTAGATGATATTCAAGGATTTCATTATTTGTTAAGTTCATTAACTGCAGAAGCACATAAATTGATAGAAAATCTACCTGTTATTACTAAAAATTTTGATGTAGCGTGGGATTTGATCTGCCATCATTATAATAATCCACATTTAATTGCTATCGCACATATTAGACACTTATTGAATTTACCAACAGTGAATAAGCAATCTGCTGCAGATCTTAGAGTGCTGTTAAATCAAACATTAAGCAATATGAATGCAATCAAGGCATTAGATATTCAAGTGCCAATGCACGAATTATTACTGTCTCAAATGATTCTTGAAAGAATAGACAGTATCACTAGGAAAGAATGGGAACATCAATCGCCAGCTTCACAGCAATTCTCGACATTGGACGATTTATGTGAATTCCTAGAAACAAGATGCAAGGCTTTGGAAGCTATGCTATCTGACCAAAACAAGGCTAATGTCATTATCCACAAGTCTCAGGAAAGCAGAATTAAACATACTCGTCAGCCATGGCAGTCATATGTAATAACCAAAGATCAATGTATGTTTTGCAAAGAGCCACACACCTTGTACAAATGCAGAGCCTTTGCTCAAGCGGATGTACAACAATGCATACAATTTGCTAAAGCTAATAACTTATGTTACAACTGTCTTCAGAACCACCATGTAAGACAGTGCCATTCTCGTAATTGCCGTACCTGTGACAAGAAGCACCACAGTCTCTTACATTTAGACATAGCTAGCAACCAGTTGCAGCAACATCAACAAAGGCCTACGAGTAGCAATGATCAAAGGACACAACCGAGCAACAGTAATGAACCACCACAGTCAGGCATGGTCACTTATTGCTCTCTAAAGATTAGACCACAGAAACAAGTATTACTTTCTACTGCTTTAGTTAAGATACGTGATGGTAATGGCAAATTACAGACGTGTAGAGCTTTATTGGACTCATGCTCTCAATCACATTTTATCACGGAGGCATGTGTACGACGACTGAAATTAAAGAAGGAACGCAACAGGATTTCAATTCAAGGTATTGTGAAGTCACCTCCGAAACCAAATATAGCGTCTTCGCAGAGGTACACTCCAATATACTCGACTACAAGTTCAATATTAATTGTTCTGTCCTACCAAGGATCTCCGGAGATCTACCGGGGTCATATGTCAACTGTCATGACTGGAGCATTCCAGACAATGTCCAGCTCGCAGATCCGACATTTAACCAGCCAGGGAAAATTGATTTGTTGGTTGGATCCGAGATATTTTTTCATATTCTTCGACCAGGACGAAAGATTAGAAACGTGGATCATCCTGTCTTTCAGGGCACTGCTCTAGGATGGACAGTATCAGGAAGGTACCAAGTTTCAGCGCCTTCTACAAGTTCATCCCAAACACAAATAGCCAGGTCGTTCTTTCTCAAAAGTGATGGCAACTTGCAACAACAACTTCAAGGCTTCTGCGAGATTGAGGAAATCAACCAGACAACTCGAACACAAGAGGAGAAGGAATGTGAACTACACTTCGAACGACACACCAATAGAGACAGTTCAGGACGATTTGTAGTACGACTTCCATTGTGGCAGGATTCCACACAGCTTGGCGATTCACACCACGTGGCAACAACGAGATTTGATCAGCTGGAGAGGAGACTTAACAGGCAGCCCCAACTGCGAGAAGAGTACGTATGCTTTATGGACGAATACGAAGCTCTGGGCCATATGCAACCAGTCGACACATTAACCAGTCCCGCTACAGTTAATTATATACCGCATCATCCAGTCTTCAAAGAGTCTAGCACCACGACCAAAGTTAGAGCGGTTTTTGATGCCTCAGCAAAGTCGAGTAATGGCACATCTTTGAATGACTTGCTAATGGTTGGACCTACAATCCAACCAGATTTGTGTTCTATTATTATATGCTTTCACACACATCAGGTGTGTTTTACAGCCGATATTGCAAAAATGTTTCGACAAATTAAAGTAGATCCTCAAGACTGCAATCTTCAGAGAATCTTGTGGAGAAAGGTGCCTACCACACCCATCAGAGAGTACCAGCTGACTACTGTGACTTACGGAACAGCTAGCGCACCCTTTCTAGCCACCAGATGCCTTCAACAACTTGCCATCAAAGAAGCCGAGTCCTACCCCAAGGCGGCGGAGGTCTTATTACATGACTTCTACATGAATGATTGTATTTCTGGCACACAGACCATTGAAGAAGCTCTACTTGTGCAGAAAGAACTTATGCAGCTCCTGAAGGAGGGCAGATTTCTATTACGCAAGTGGTGTTCTAACCACTCAGCCCTACTTGAATGTGTTCCTGAAGAACTCAGAGAAACACAACTGCCATTAAAACTCGACAATGATAACATCAAAACACTGGGTCTGTTATGGCACCCAGCAGCAGACCAGTTTCAGATTGTAAATGGACTCAAGACCACAACGTCAAGTACAAGTAAGAACACCTTCACCAAGAGAAAGATCCTCTCTACCATTGCAGCTATCTTCAACCCTCTAGGGTTAATTAGTCCTATTGTAATTCGGTGTAAAATGTTTCTCCAACAGTTGTGGCAGGAAAAACTAGACTGGGACAACAACTTAACATCAGAACTGCTTGAATGCTGGCAAACTCTGTATGATCTGATTCCACTAGTAGACAACATTCGGATTGACAGGTTAGTACTGGTGAGAGGTACACCAGTTGAAATCCACATCCATGGGTTTTCAGATGCCTCCGAAGTGCATATGGGGCCTGTATTTACATACGGTCAACCAATCAGAATGGAGAAACAGCTGCCAAGCTCTTATGCTCGAAATCTAAGGTTGCACCATTGAAACAGATTTCGCTTCCTTGTCTAGATTTGTGTGGTGCACTTTTACTGGCACGATTATTTAGTAAGGTCGTGAAGATACTCGACATGAAGATCAGTCACAGCTACCTATGGACTGACTCTATGTTAGTGTTGGCATGGCTCTCCGCAGCACCGACAAGATGGAAGACGTTCATTGCCAACAGAGTCTCAGAGATCCAGGACAACACTTCAGTAGCTGAGTGGAGACATGTTGCATCGCAGGACAACCCAGCTGACCTGATATCAAGAGGGGTCAATCCAAATGCTCTAGTGCAAAACTCACTATGGTGGAATGGACCAGCATGGCTCCTGGAACCATCATCTTCATGGCCTACCACAGGCATTCTTCTGGCATCACACGATATGCCAGAACAACGTAAGATTGTAACTAGTTTGGTCATAACACATCGTCACGACGACATAATCATGAGGTTCTCTGACCTGACAAGGTTACAAAGAGTTGTAGCATACTGTCTTCGTTTTGCTTCCAATTGCAAACTACTACCTGTGGATCGGGCAACTGGCCCACTTCTTAAGGAAGAATTGCATACCTCACTACATACTTGCATTGGTATAGCTCAGTTATGGAATATTCACCAGAGATCCAGCAGCTCAAGAATTCTTAGCCTATTGACAACAAAAGCAAGCTAAAGAATTTAAACCCCTTTCTGTGTAATAAACAGCTACTCCGAGTTGGAGGACACCTGCAGAATGCTGAGCTTTCTTATGAACAAAAACATCAGGTAATCTTGCCCCATCCCATCATCTAACACAGCTGATCATTGAAAGCGAACATCGACGAATGCTTCATGCTGGCAGTCAATTACTATTATCAACATTAAGACAGCACTTCTGGATCACAAATGGAAAGGCTGCTATTCGATGAATCCTATACCACTGTTTAATATGTCTCAAGTTGAAGGCAGAATCAACACATCAACTCATGAGACAACTACCCCACCTGAGGGTGCAACCCGCTAGACCATTCCTTAATTGTGGAATTGACTACGCCGGACCCATGTATATGAAAATCGGTACTCGCAGAAGTAAGGTAAAGAGCAACTGCTATATCGCCATATTTGTATGTCTGTCTATGAGAGCCATCCATCTTGAAGTTGTAAGCATTTTTGGCAGCCCTGAAAAGGTTTGTTTCGCGTCGAGGTAGATGCAACAATATCTACAGCGATAACGGAACGAATTTCATAGGAGCCGAAAGAGAACTTCGAGAACTACAAGCGCTCTTCCAAGCAGAAGACCACCAGGTACAAGTTAATAGATATGCCCAACAAGAGGGCATTACATGGCACTTCATTCCACCCCGAGCACCACATTTCGGCGGCATATGGGAAGCTGGAATAAAGTCATTCAAGTATCATCTACGGCGAGCTATGGGAACTGTGCGTTTAACCTTTGAGGAATTGACCACACTAACAACCCAGATTGAAGCATGTCTTAATTCTAGACCCTTGATTCCTCTCTCAAATGATCCTACTCCGGGTCATTTTCTGAATGGCACTGCTATCACTAGTTTCCCTGAACCAGACTTAGGTGATGTCAAACTTAGCTTACTTTCCAGATGGCAGCTCATACAGCAGAAGCTCCAGCAATTCTGGCGCAAATGGTCGACTGACTACCTCAGTCACTTACAGCAGAGGACCAAGTGGACCTCATTCTGCACAAATGTGCAACCCGGTGCCCTTTGCATCCTGAAGGAAGACAACGTGCCGCCACTCTGCTGGAAGGTAGCAGTAATTGAAGAAGTTCACCCAGGCGCCGACGGATTAGTGCAAGTGGCAACTATCCGCACTCCTTCTGGGACTTTCAAGAGACCAATTATGAAGTTATGCCCACTCCCGATAGCACCAGAATTATAATTATTTATGTTTATAGGATTTATTGTATGTCACTGTTAGAAAAAGAGATTGTGATTCTTTTTCAGTGGCCGGTATGTTCAGGATGTGAGTTACTTTGTATGTGAGTTGCTTTGTATGTGAGTTACATTGTATGTGAGTTGGTTGTATGTGAGTTACATTGTATGTGAGAGTTGCGCCAGTGAATTACTTTGTGGTGAAAGGGAAGGCGACCAGTTGGTTGCCTTTGTGAAAGAGTTTAGTTCATATGAGTTCTTACATGATCACTCTCACGACGAGATGTGTTTTCAGTGGGCTCCACACACCAACTGCAATGGAAGTGTTTATCCTTTAAAAAGTGCGATTCAAACACTAATTGCCAACGTGCTTAGATACGCAGTACTATTGAGGATTCATTTAAGTGTTCAGTTTTTTGGAAGTCTGTTTTTCACCCCTTGTGTAGAAGAAATATAAATCTGGAGATTGTTCCACCTATGCATTTTAACCTTATTAAATTATACAGTCCACTTGAATTTACCAAAACGAGTCACCGTCGGAACAACATCCTGTGAGAGAATTACTAGAGTAAAGATGGTAATCATGAAAAAATATTTTATAGGTAAAAAGCACAGTTTTCAAATCTTTTTTTACCTCCAGCAGCAAAAATATGAGGAACAGATGTGCTGTAATGTCCAGCTGGTGTCTCCACATTACTGCGTGGATCTAAAGCAAGGTCCAATTCAGTGGCAATGTGACGTTCTGGTCCTAAGAAACCCATTGCTAGTAATACCAGGTCACAAGTGATAATTTTCTCAGATCCTTCCATTTCGTCCATTTTCCAACGACCAGTGACTTCATCTTTGGTCCAGCACACCTTAACGGTCCGAATACCTGATACCTGGCCCTTTCCTCCATCCACAAATTCCTAAAATAATATTGGACTCAATGAATACAAATTCAAAATTGAATAAACCCTCAATGAAATACTGAATGTGGGTTAATTAATAATAATCAACATTTTATATAAATATCTAAAATTTCTGGTGCATCACAATCATAATATACTGGATAATTATTATGAAATTCTTATGATTTTCACCTATTTCCTATTGAAAACAGTATTTTTACAATAATATGTATATAATATATCAATATATTATAGATATATACTTATATAATCTTTATGCAATATATATTATATATCAATATATATAGGAGTAGATAACCAACCTTGCTAAGAGTGTTATAAAGACGAGGATCTTTACCAAACTTGAGACGAACTTCCTCATGCCCATAATCAACCTTGAAAACACGAGGAAACTGAGGCCATGGATTGTCATTTGCACGGCCTGGTGGTGGCTGCGGTAAGATCTCAAATGATGTAATTGACTTAGCTCCCTGCCATAAAACAAGAAAATGTTAAGTAATATAGTATATCAAATTAAAATAATTCACAAAATGGAGAAAATGTTGTTTATATCTTACTTTACTGAGATAAATATTTCAGAAAAATAAAAAAATAATAATTATGAGATCATGTAAAAATATTCTTTTTTCTGTTAAGATAACTTACCAAAGTTCTGAGTTAGCTTAAAAACTGATTTCAAATGAGAAAAATCTGATGTGTCCAGCACATGACTTTCTCCATACAGAGTAATGAATATGACTGCTCTCGACATTAGCATTCTAAGAATAATTATCAGCAATTACACTTGTGAATAATTTTTAAACACTTAATACTGTCACAGTGAAAAATAATATGAATCATTTTTCACATTGAAAAAAGAATAAGTAAATAAAGTTGTTAGCTGTTGCTATAATCAAAATATCTCAAATGATCCATTTTGTGAAAAAATGTTTTAAACAAAACTTGCAGAAACAGATTTTCTACAACTTTGTTAATAACAAAAATTTACATAAATTAACTTCTCAAAGAGATATTTTGAAGAAACGGAAAAATGACTTGAGTAAACTTCTACTTTTGGTTGACTGGTTTTTCAGCCAAAACCTTTTCAGGTCTTTAATTACAGGCTGCAGTCCTCGACATTCGTACATAATGCGTTCCTGAAAACGAAAGTCAAATGTACCAAAGTCGAACAATAGACTTACATGTTATAATTCCCAGAGAGCCAAAAAATATTATAAAATCTCTAATTATAGTACAAATGTTTAGTTTTTTGAGCAGGGGCCTTTTAGACACAACCATCAACGATATATTTCCAGCATTTTGTTCATGTTCTTTAAATTTGTTCTTTTCCTTCACAATTGAAAACACAATCGACAGGCTTAAGACCAATGAGCAATCGATTCAGGCTAAAGATTTGCTGCTTCATTCATAAATTCATATCTTCGGTCATTTTGAGCAAGTTTTAATCTTATTTTCGATCTTTAAACCTTTATTTAAGTGCATATGCACGTAAATTACCCAGGACAACAATACCGGTAACCATGGAACCTTATTATTGAAATGTAAAAAAATTAACAAAACTCGAGTATAAATTCCAAATATGAGCGAATTCGAATGAGATCGGGTATTCTATGGTAAGAATAAGGATCCTCATTCATTTTTGTGTGTTTTAGCGCAAATTTCAAGTCAATAGCTTAATTTTAAGATATTTTAAAGAGTAAAAGAATAAAAGCCTTCAAACCAAAAAGGTGATTTTTACGTGTTACCTTATGGGAAACAACATTCATCCTCTGGAGTCAAACCCGTGACCTATTTCAAAATATTTTAGTCATAATGTAAAGATTCATTAACATTGAAATCCTGAGAAATTTCAGGCTTCTAAGTTTATTTCTAATCGAGTTATTCACAAAATTAGAGCCTTACACATGACCATGATGATGACCATTACAATTTTATAATATAGAGAGATAGGGAAAAATGCAATAAAATATTTAAATATTTGCACAAATAAACAGTGCTGTACAGACAAAGATGGTGATGCGGCCGAAACTGGTGGTTGGCAGCCAGCACCGCACCACAACGTGGTAACTCGAAATGTTTGTTCGTCATTTCGCTGACGTACGAAAGTCCAAATTCGGCATACGAAAGGCAGTTTAGGGGTGAGAATGCATAATGTACGAAAGTGTGAGTTGTACAAAAGTCGAACATACAAAAGTCGAGGACCGCCTGTACTAATAAAAATCTTAAGTACATATAAGGTGATCATTAGGTTTTATGTTAGAGTGCCCATCACACGCACACCCAGACATCTTCAAGACAATCATGAAAATGTATTCAGGGGACCACAAAACAAAGCCCGAATTTTACAGAGACGGAATATATAAACTTATATCACATTGGGATAAGTGCCTCAACAGATATGGTTCTTATGTAGAGAAATACAGTAAAACTCGTTTATAACGATCACGCCTAAAATGAAATCTCGGCTATAACGAAGAAATGTCTCGGTCCCTTGAACTTCTCCATAAGGGCATTGGTTAAATTTCTCGGATGTAACGAACACGCATTTTACAAATTCTCGGCTGTAACGAACAAATGTTTGGTCCCGTGGCAAAAAATGCCCCATATATAACAAATTTTGGCGAGCAGAGCGATAAGTAATGAATAGTTTCTGCCCGTTTACTGCGCACTTGTTCGTAGAGGTCCCCTTCCTCCATCTACCCCTTCCATACGAATTTCCACGCTCCCTTTGTTTTGAAATTGATATTAAAAATGTGAAATGTTTATGTAAATTAATGACCATAATAATAATATTAATTGACCATTTAAAAAATCGTATGTAATAGCAGTCGAACATTTTACATGCCGCGAAGTTGATAAGCATCTCTTTGCATATGTAAGTACGGCATTGAAGTCGACTCACTGCAAATACAGTAAAAGCTGTGTTATCCGGCTATCTTGGAGATTGTGGAAAGCCGATTAGGAGAAATATCCGGTTAGCGGAGCGATTTTCGATTTTGACATCGCAAATTTAGCAATAACCAAAGAAAATTGGGCTTAGGTTCACTATCGTACTCCCCAAACATAACAATGCATGGAGTTTGCATTTTCCATTTTAATTCTTCCACACGTAGTTAAATATAGACACTATTTATCCATTCTTATTTAATACGTTGCTATGCTTACATGCAAAACAAAAACACTATTGAAAAGTTTAGGGCATCTGGGAAGTTTGGGGATTACGGCAGTGAACCTGTTCCCAAAACTGAATTTATTGGATTAAATCTTTCTTATTTATCTTTATTATTTATCTTTATTTACTCTAGTAGAAAAGGACGAATTTATTTAATTCTTCTGAACATTTCTGTGAAAACCAGTTATATAATATTTTATCCAGTTCTTCCATTTTTGACTTATGAAGCGTATGATATTTATTAATTGATTTACTCGTCTCAGAAGATGACACAAATTTCATTAATTTAGCCTTATGAGCCTTGTTATCGTAGAGTGTGGAAGATCCGATGTTGAATTCTTTTGCTATGGCTGCTCTATTTTTCTTTTTTCAGTTCGTTTGATCAGCTCCAGCTTTTGTGTTAGCGTTAAACCAACCTTTTCTCTCCTGTTCCTTGCTTTTAGGTATTTATTTTGATGCCATATTCATTGGATGGGTAATTTTTTAAAAAATAAAAAGCGATAAAACTGGAAATTGTAGAAGTACACCAAAACATCTAGACAATGCAAATGGCTTACGTAACCAAAAACGCCATGCTTACTCGGTAGCCACAGAAGAATACAGAGTAAATACGTAATATATACATCTTATATTTTAAGAAATTTTAAAGTGGAAGTTGTGGTATTACACATATACAATTCACACAAAAATTCATAAAAAAAGAAAAAGAAATAAAAAATGAATTGTATTTGTGTAATTGCTGGTTTTAAATAGCCGGATAGCACAGCTTTTACTGTATGTGTATACGTGTTATATGGGATGTATAGGCCAAAAACCATGTTTCTCGTAAATAACGTAGTCACGCTTATAACGAAGCAATGAGTCGATCCCCTCGAATACGTATTAAACGAGTTTTACTGTAGTACCCAAAATGTACTACCGTATATACCTGAACATAAGACGAGGTTTTGTTCCAATTTTTATGACCAAAAAATTGCTAGTCGTCTTATAATCGTGCGGTGCATAATAGTTTGACTGACAGAGGAGCCGAATGCAGAGTATAATCGAAATATTCGATTCTTAAGATCAATCGAAACAATCGATTACTAAAAGTAGTTTTGTTTCTACTGGCTATGAGGCCCCTGGAAAAATATTTTCGTTTGCTAAAGTGTCTCAGGTTCGAATCCAGGAGACAATTATAATTTCCCATAAGTTTACACGGGATTTTCGATTTTTCAGAGTGCAAGGTTTTTTTCCTTCATTCATTAAAATAAGTAAATGTTCTCCGATTTTCTTCTTTTTTGCTTTATTCGACGGATAAAGCTCTATACTATCTTATTCTTGTGATGTTTACACATTACATGGTCAAATTTTTCAGAAATACGCATTCTTTTTCGAGATTATGCGGATTTTTTGTACTCATTCCGGGCGTTGCCAAGGAGACTCATTGTTGTCTCAGATTCATTAAAGGCCAATTAAACATTCAAATAGATGAAAGAAAAGCACTACTGTTATCTTCTCTTCATTGATAAACTAAACAAACATGACGTAATCTTTATAGTAGGTCCTGTAAGAAGTTAAAATCAGTCATTGATAGACACTTGAAGGAAAGCAACTGTATATGCCAACACTACAAAATTGCTTATTTCAATTGGTTTAATGTTTATTGGTCAATGGTATAATAAACCTCTGTCATTGTGTGCATAATAAATTATTTCCTTTTATTAGGAGTTCAAAATGGGGGGTCGTCTTATAATCAGAGTCGTCTTATATTTGGGTATATACTGCATATATTCAAAATACCAATGCTTGTGACAAATTGTGTGGTCATGGCAACCTTACTTTTTGATCGCCCCTCGTAATTCAACTTGCCATATGTCTAGAATCAAATTGTTAAATTAGGTATCTCCAATACCCATAAAAAGATTCAGAAAGACAATCACAACTTTGGGTACAAGATAGCCATCCATCATCAGAGAAGATTCGCTATCTAAAATAAAGCTGAAAAATTTTAAATTACTAAGTAACCATTCAATTACTCACTTGGCGCAAGGAAGTTGCAATACAGTCACATCCTGTATCACCTCCACCAATGACGACAACATCCTTATCCCTGGCTGATAGATTACCAAGACTAATTTCATTTCCCATTTGCTTCTTTTGCCATGTTTCCAAGAAGGACATAGCAAAATAAATGCCGTCAAGCTGACGTCCTGGGATTGGAAGGTCACGAGGCCATGTGGCCCCTACGGTAAGAAGTAATGCATCATGTTCCTCATACAGCTCCTGAAAATTGAATTTGTCACTTGAATTCTGAACATTACATAAAGAGTACATTACCATCAGTGGCAGAATGTGGTGAAACAATTAGCATAACAAGTAATCTTATCCACGAACACTGATAGAATTAGTGCATTTTTTATGTGGAAATATCCCCAGATACTATTCAGTTATGAGAGATTTGTTTATAAGTGACATCAATATGGAAATGTATGCTCAAAATTTCAGCTTTCCCTCTTTTATGCTTATGGAGATAACAATAAAAAATTTAATGTATATTATTCAAAACTCAAATCTGAATAAAAACAAATGGCAGGAGTATAGAAATCTACACTTGAAGTTTCAGCTCCCTATTGTTTACCATTTAATCACAACTTCAATTTAAGCAAGTGCCAAAGTGAAACTATAACTATGTAATTTAAAAAGAAGCAAAGAAATGTATGCTGAAAATGGTTTACAACCACAGCTGATTATAACATGAATATGCAAACCTACTGTATTGATAAAACTACCTATTAAAGATTGATCTTAAACTGAAATGATGCTGAAACTTTAAAGAACTAAAAAACCAAAGCATGAGACAGAAACCACAGATCATACAAGTCTGAAAAAGTAAACTCAGAAATTACTTCCCTTGATATATGGTTCAAGTAAGCAAATTAATTGCTTTTAGGGTCTTTCCTACCTCTTCTTTACTTTGATAGATATCTAGCAACAGCTTCTCCATCCCAAAAAGTTACAACAATACTGATATTAAAAGTGTGCCAAATTTTCAAAAAAATTTAAATTCACACACATATGCTATGGAATGTTCTGAATGGATAGTAAATGTCGATTTTCTAAATAACCTAAGCCAAAGACAGGGTAATGTCTGTGCCCAATCTTTAGAGACTAAAAAAATGGCAGGTGTTACGTGATAATATATGGAACCTACTTTACACTAAATATGGAATATTTATAGTACTTAAGTAAATCCATCAAAAATATTTTTGTTATCATTATGTTTGAATGTGGCCAAAGGTATGCTTTTTAAAAAATATGAAACGTTTTTACCCTTGCATTATCTGATATTGCTAACTTTTCCTCTATTAGGAAATGTACAGTTAGACACTTCTACAATTAAATGGAAAGAGAATAAATGTGGAGAATCAAAATGTATGATTAGGTACTTTAAAATAATCATGTATATGGCATGTAATAAAGTTGCAAGAAATCTCATTTAAGGAGGCTTTTTGCTTACACTATTGAAAACCATCTTTTGAAATTTTATAATAGCACTCACCTTTGCAGAAATGTCTTTACCAACATTAACACCAGTTTTGAAGACAATTCCTTCATCTGATAGAAGTTTTACTCGCCTCTGTACAACTTCTTTTGACAATTTCATTGTTGGAATACCATATTGTAAGAGACCTCCAACACGATCATTTCGTTCAAACACAGTAACACTATGACCACACTGTAAAAACAGCAGAAAAAAAGGAAGCATTTAAAAAATTACCCTGCATGATTCCATGTTTATGTGAAACATTATTAAACATTAATACTTTAAACTTTTGCTTTATTAAATTTCTATAATCAATTACATGAAGGGAATGCATATAAACATCATTTATATGAATTTTCACCAAAATACTCCACACTTGGATAAACAAATCTCTAAATAGTTCACAAAAAATAAATTGTGAAAATTATAACCTTATTGAGCTGATGTGCAGCTGCAAGCCCAGCTGGTCCAGAACCCACAATTGCAACTTTCTTTCCTGTGCGGCAAGGAGGAAGCTGGGGATGAATCCAGCCTTGTTCAAAGGCATGATCAATTATAGCACATTCAATGCTCTTGATAGCAACTGGTGGTTCTGAGATGCCGAGGACGCATGCACCCTCACAGGGAGCAGGACAGACTCGGCCAGTGAACTCTTTTATAGAACATTAAAATAAGTAAAGGTTATCAAGGAAAATAATCAATTATGTATCAGCATTTCAAGAATAATATCAGCAAAATTAGTAATTATTCAATATGCATAAAGTTGTATTTTTGTATAACTAAGAATTACAATTAAAGCATAAGTTTTTCCATGACACATGCAATTCTTCAATCACTCTAAAATAGTTACCACTTCTTAATAAATATAACATACATCATTTAGTACCTCTGTTACCAGAAAGAAGGTTATGAATGACTGCTGCTTTCATCAATTAATTTTCTTTAGCAAATGCAACAAATTTGTTACTTTTCTCCACAATAATGATTACATTAAAATATCATTATTTGATAATTTTTCCCATAGCATATGTGATTAAACTCATTCAGTATACCTATGATACATTTATATATTAGTCATGAAAGTATTTTTCAATGAAATTAAAGAATCCAGAAAATTATTACCAGGAAAGTTGTTAGTTTGTAGTAGTTGCCTAAGAGCTTCCTTCCAGTTATTCTGGAATACAAGATCATTCCACCTTGGAATAATGTTTCCTAAAGGACATCCATGAGAGGATTGGCAGAAAGGCACTCCACATTCCATGCAACGGGCAGCTTGAACACGCAAACCCTTACGCACATGAGCAGAATCATATATTTCCTCCCAATCTTTCATGCGCTTCTCAGCAGGGCGGTAAGGAGCCATTTCACGCTTGTACTTCACAAATCCCCTGCAAAATACATCATTAGCTCAATCTTCTTTCAATACAGTTTACAAATTTAAGGAATTTACAAATAAACAAAAGATTTAACATTTAATTGATCCACAATCTTAAACAATAAAAGCTACATATGAAGGTAAATTTTCAACACAGGACCATATGAAGGATTTCCACAAAGTTTAGTTTTATAATTGCAAATAATTCTTTCAGTATTTAAGTAACCCATATCAATTTCAGTAATGAATGTATACATTGGAATGTTTCATCAGCTTCAAAAGTAACCAATGCAATATTGATAATTAAAAAGGGTTGGAGACTACGGCAGGATGTGTTTCAAAATTAAGAAAAAATTCTTAACCATACGGTTAAGGAGTTTTTCTTAATTTTGAAAAAATGCAATATTGCTTCAACTTCTCGCACTTGTTATTAATGTAATTTGCTTACCTGGTCTTATCAAGAATCTTTTCCAATCTTTTCTTCTCCATAGCTCCATCTTTAACAGTATCTTCAATATCCTGAACTTTTGGTTCATTAGCAACTGGCTTAGTAATTGACAAATCTGTCACATCACCACCATTCATAGCCAAACTATCTTTTTTCAGTTTCTCGACTGCAGCAGCCTCTTCCGCCATTTGCTGGAGAGCTCTCTGGTACTCATAAGGAAACACCTGCCAGTAAATTACATTTACAAATATTTATTGACAATGTAACACAAATTCTTTTATTGCGTTACTTACAGCATGTGCCATTAGCATTAGAGTAAAAACATGGCTTTGCCCTACACCTGAGGTTAGATTCAGTGGACTGTTGAGTGTCCACAGAAAAAATTATAGCAAGGAAAGATTTTACCGAATGTGTAATAGATATTTTTGGGAAAAACCCAAGGATGCTCTTATTTGCCCTTAAAGTAAAAATTACATTAACTTGAATGTTTCTATTCTTGCCCCCTCTTCCTCCTGAATTTTAATGTGTGGATACCAAAGGTGCCAATCATTTCCAAACTTTAAATCTTTATTTCATATTTGAATACCTCATTTGCAAATTTAAGTTAGTCTTCAAACAAATACCAATGCACTCGCAAAAATAGAATAGAGGAGAAAAATCATGGTCATAAGTGGCTAAACAGAATAAAAATAAATACTGCTAAAATATGCTAATTTCTATAATCAATAGCATGAGTTACTGCAACAACCTTTGTAAATTTAGATGCTGGTTTCGGCCATTCATCGATGAGATTTTTGGCAATGACTGAACCAGTCTTTTCATGGAATTCTTTCAACAATGAAAGGACATAATCCAGGTCTTTGTTCTCCAATGGTAATAGTTCCACCATTTCTTGATTTACTTTTCTGCAAATAAAGTGTAGTACTTATGAAAATATATTACTTCATGAGAGAGTAGATAAATTTAAATATTTATTTTACACAAAAAAAGATGAAATAATAAGGAAAGAAGAGCTTCAACAGTCGAATGCACAGTGTTTAAAATATAAAATCTATATATCAACTGAGTCATGTTAAGCACCCATTACATAAATAAAGTGTTAAAATAAAATCTAAATATAAAATACAGACTAAATCACATGCAAATGAGTTAGGTGAAAGTAATATCAAATATCAAACACTTACTGTGGAAACAAACCAGAGTCATCCAACACGTAAGCAATACCACCAGACATTCCAGCAGCAAAGTTTCTTCCAGTTAAGCCAAGTATCACCACGCAGCCACCAGTCATATATTCACAACCATGGTCACCAACTCCCTGTATAGAGAAAATATCACTTTGTTAAACTTTGGACAATATGTACTAAATTGCCTTTTTATAAAAGAAGATTTTATTATAAAGTAATGGTTTTATAAAGAAAAAGTGTACACATGTCACAAAAATTATCAGAATAAAAAAGAATTTGCAATTTTAAGAAAATTATGATTAACCCTTACGAGGTCATGCGGGTGTTTGCGACATATCAGGTCGCGCAAGGTCTTTTTGACCGTGTTGGATAAACAGGCTAAAATACACTAAAATGAATATTGCTATGCAACTTTTCTTTATTTTTAAATCTATTGTGGTCTATACAATGATTTTACAATGATAACGAAGTATTATATTAGTAAACTGAAAAATATTTTTAGAAAAATTTATACGATGCAGAGTACAGCATTTTAATTCAAATGCAAATAACTTTTACGTAAAAATAAAACATGGACTCTAAAAACTGTGATTCAAAATTATTGTTATGTTTTACGGTCATTAATCTTCATCATCTTCCTAATCCTCATCTTGAAATTTGGAACAACCGACACGTAGTAATGGAATGCTCTCTGCATATATACCTTGAGCATATTACCCAGTACATCGAGTTTTCCTGTATTGTTTCCAAGACCAAAAAGCGCATTTTTCTGGTCCATTGCTCTTCTGTTCTTGTCCTTCTTTGGAAATTTCTACGAATTACCTAATCTTTACTTTTATGCTTCTGGACACGAATTTTCAAGTAGTCTGTGCCGAGTTCTTTTGAAATCTCCCTGCGGTGGATTTACTTTGTCTGCTACTCTCTAATGTAATAAAGCCATTGATTCCGGTTATATTCATTAGTGCAAAAAATACAGTAAGAGACCAATGATTGATAATATAAATTTGTAAAAAAACGTCTTTGAACATAACTATTAGTGCAAATAAATAGTATAGATAAATATGATAATTAGCGGTCTCAAACAATCAAGTCTCGATGACATATTCGAAAAAAATTACATTGTATTATTACCGCACAGAAATATAGAAGATTGTGATAAAAAATCAAACACATTCACTTGAAAAAAACTGTGTAGTCGCCAAGGCTCCTTTTCAACCAGACATAAAGGCCAACTGACTCCTAGGCAAGCACAATCAATTGTTCCATTGTAAGGTGATACACGTTGTGTGTATGTGTTATTGGAAGATAGCACCTATCCTTGCTGTTGCCGCATGCTTGCAGAAATCAATGCTCACAAAGACCACATACATAAATTAAGCTTACATGCCTGATTGTTTCTAGTTCCTTTTCATCCAATGAACTCATGACGATGGGTTATTACTACAATAATTTGTAAAAAATGGCTTGAAAATAATTATTAGCGCACGTAATTTATATGGACAAATACTATAATTATTGATCTCAAACACTCAACATCTGGCACAGAGGGCACCTTTTCACGGGCAGAAGAATCGATGATTTCTTCAAAGAATATGACACTTTTATTATTATTGCACAGAAATAAAGAAGATCATGATAAAAATATAGCTAGTGAACCTGAGGTAAGTTAAGGAGGCCAAGCATTAGATATTACTGAAAGAGATCCTGGTCTTTTAGACCAGGGGTCCCCAAACTACGGCCCGCGCAGTGATTTAATCAACCCAACCATCCTCCCTCCCTCAAAACTTGCTCTTTGAAGTTTTCACATGGCCCGATCAGTCATTTGAAAAAGCCTTAAGTGGCCCGCGCTGTCGTACATAAAGCCTAATGTGGCCCTTTCAATAAAAAGTTTGGGGACCCCTGTTTTAGACCGTGTGTACCGTCTTCAGTGACCGACTAGCAAAAACAGATGCGTAGTAAAGAAAAACACAAAGTAAACAAATAACGCTAACTCCGAGAGCCCTAAAAACTCGTTATATGATATATAATGAACTCGAGATAAGGTACTGAGAAGGCCAGAGATGAAATGTTACTGAGAAGGTTTTAATTTAAAATAAATTGTGCATGACCTCTTAAGGGTTAAATAAACTGCTCTAGCAATGTAAAAAATATTATTGCCTATTTCATCAATCTAAATTAGAATCATATTATGCACTTTAATAAATACCAGCATATGACATTAAATAAGTAAAGGAAAATAAACATGAATAAGAAAGCAAAAGATGACACTTACTTCAACAACAGCAATTGCCCCAGAGTTACGCACAGAGAAACGTTCTGCAGCAATGCCCCTGAAGAAGGCCCGGCCAGATGTTGCACCATAAAGGCAAACATTTCCAACAATCACATTTTCAGCAGATTTTGCCTCAACTGGCGAGTTCTTTGGAGGATAAATCACAATCTCTCCACCAGATAGACCCTTGAATGGAACAATGAGTCAGTAGGGAGTTATCAATAATCTTCCATTAGTAAATTTTCAATGGGGATTAGCTTGGAGAATAATGTAGTAGAGTAAATCATTATATGGCAAGATAATAACTGTTAACAAATTTGGGCATACTGTACCTTCCCAACATAGTCATTGGCATCTCCCTCGAGAGTAACATGAATTCCCTTGGTCATGAAAGCACAGAAACTCTGTCCAGCCGAACCCTTCATGTTTATATTTATACTATTTTGAGGCAGACCATTGTCACCATATTTCCTACAATTTTATTCAAAATTAAGGAATAATGAGTTAATTAACAAATAAAAAATGTGCAGGAAATCTTTTATCAAAAACAAGAATAAATCAATCTCAAGGTAAAGTATACAAAAAATATATTTCTTACATAGAGATGGCATAGCTTAGGGTGGATGCAACTGCCCTGCACTCATTTGATATATCCATTTCAATGTTTATTGAACTTTTTTCACCATTAATTACAGGAGCAGCCAGTTCCATTAGCTTATGGTCAAGCCGTTTTTCAAGTTGAAAATCCTGAAGTTATATAAATACACATTCTAACATCAATAAATCACAATATACATTAAAAAGATGTACATAAAGATATATAGCATTTTTACATAATTTCATGGAATGAAATTTATTTTCATAGTGAAATATATACATGAAGATGCAAAGTTAGAAATATTCTACCTGTGATGCAGATCCACCAACAATGTTCACTCCAGGTCTCATGTGGAGAGCATTTTTCAGTATAGGAGTAAAGTTAAGAGTTTTAGCCTTTGGATTCCCTGTATCCTTCACACACAGAAGATCAGTTCGACCAACTAAATCTTGAAATTTTCTAATGCCAGCTGCTGCCATATGTTGCCTCACCTTAAATAAAAGATTTTTCATGAAATGGATTATAAGTGTTTAATTTATAGATATAAGTTACTATATTTTCTGTAAATGATAAGAAATGGAATACTAAAATACGGTAAAACCTCCTTGAAAGTGGCTTCCCTCAATGCTGATTCAGATTAATTACATTAATAATGTAGTACCCTATCACAATCATTCTGAAATTTTTGTTCCACAGCACATTAACATGCAAATAAAAATATTGGTGACATATTGTCCCCATTTTTCAGTGTAGTTCTCATGCTTCTTCCAAAATTCCATGTCGCACCATTGTTTAAGAAATGCTGCCCTAACATATGACAAACTTCTTTGAATTCGGTAGCATCATTCACTTTTCCAAGTTTCTATATTAAATAGACAAATCGCAAACAAATACCAAAACTGCCCTTTCCAGGTATATTTTAACAGTTTTCTTTATTATATTTCATTTGTCCCCTAACTAATAAGATATTGCTAAAATCACTGAGCCATCTAGAAAGGTGCTGATTATGCTTGTTATTCTACAATAGTTTTCTTTAGCTACGTTTACCTCCCTTTATCATGGAGACAAACTTATTTTAGTGACTGATTTCAATTTGTGTTCAGATATCAAGTTACAGCAGCAGTTGTTCTTTTTACTCACAAAAGAGCATTAGTGTAAGAAATCTGTATTGAGATTATAATGAGTGTGGCCCAGGCTATAGTTGCAGGGTCAGCCAAAGGGGGTTTGCAGCAGATGCACCTGAGCCTCCAAAGGCCCCAGAAGTTTTAAGATCTCAATTATTCAAGTATGAAGTGTAAATTTTGCAAAAAAATTTACTGAAAATCACTTGCCAAACTGATTTCAAATAAAAAACACTGTAAAAGTTATAATATTAAATGGGGACCCAGAAGCTGTTACAAAAAATTATGAAATCAACATGTTATATAAAAATATATAAAAATGAATAACTGAATTCATGAACATAGTATTAAATATAGAAATATCTCAAATGTTTTTTATAACACATGCTAACATATGCAATGAATACAATGGCATGCTATATACAAATATTTTAGATTTTTCTATAAGTAAAACTATTTTATGCTCTTAATAAATATAGAAAATCTATATCTTAAATCGCAATAATTAACAATGAATGATAACATTCAATGTCACGTGAATGTTGTGAATTTGCTACGAATTTCCCAATCATCAAATTATTGAGACATTAACTTCAATTTTTCTTCAAAATTTGGGCTAAATTTAGACCTCAATTTGACTGAAGATTTCATGAAAATATTTATGAATGGAAGAAGTGGGTAGACAGACTTTGAATACTGTCTCCCTATTTAATCTTAACCATTAACTATTTTACTCAGTAAACAACATAATTCTGTACAACATTAGTGAATGCACTATATATAACCTGGTTGCAAGAAATTATAACTAAAATTATTGTTTTATTTAGTAAATATTATTTTTAGAGTATATTTTTTCGATCTTGGAACCTAGCACCGTTTTCCCATAGGTTTAGCAGTTTCTTATATGCTCCTTACTGCAAACATTTGCTTTGTCAATTAATCTGACCATTTTCCAAGAACGATCAAATCAATTATTTTAATTCATTTAATTTTAATTCTTTTTTAATTTTGAAAAATGTGCCAGTACTGCTTGCTGTTATGTGCTACCAGGAAAAAGCACTGTATTGGGAAAGTATAAAAACAAAACTGAAGCATCACATTAGCAAAATTATCCATATTACAATTACTTTAAAAGTTTAATAACGTGAATATAGCAATCTCAAAACCAACCTCTTCAGCAAGCATGAACAAATAATTAACAATATGTTCAGGTTTGCCTTCAAACTTCTTCCTCAAGATTGGATCTTGCGTGGCAATTCCAACAGGACAAGTATTAAGGTGACATTTTCGCATCATTGTACATCCCATAGCAATAAGAGGTGCAGTACTGAAACCAAATTCATCAGCTCCAAGCAAAGCAGCCACAACAACATCAAAACCTTTCAAACAAAAATAAAAACAATTGTAAATCAGTAGAAATTATTACATGCTTGTGAAAGTAATAAGTTAAATGTATCTAATTATTAGAAATGAAAATTAAGTTTGAGAGTAAAATTAATTCTCATGTAATCTGAAAAAACTTTTAGGCAATCTTTATTCTGTTGTTATTTAAAAATATATATTAACCATTAAAGCTGAATCTTAATAAAGTACAAATAATTATAAATTGAGATAAAACCTGTTCTCATCTGTCCATCGGCTTGTACAATGACTCTGGAGCGCAAGTTGTTAAGCACCAATACTTGATGAGTCTCAGCAATCCCGAGTTCCCATGGGAGTCCAGCATTCTTAATTCCTGTCCAGCTGCTAGCGCCAGTGCCTCCATCATGACCAGAGATTACAATGTGCTCTGCTTTGCCCTAGAATGGTATTTTGGGCTTTCAGAAACAAGAAATAATATTTTTACCACCATAAAATATAATTACCAGAATTCCACTTAAATATTCGCTTGCTTATTTTTTGTATCAATGGTTCAGAATTTTCACACATGCATTATGCAAGTAATGTTTCTTGCAATAATTCATAAGTTTATCCATGTCTTAACGTAATCTATTCATTCATTACTACATAATGGCCTATTAAAATGAGCATATGAATAACAAAAACAAAGGTTTTCAACCATGTCCACAGCAGGATTTCAAACCACAATCATTGGCGGATTTAGATATTATGAGGTTCCTGGTGCTAAACTATTGGGACCCCTGGCGCTAAATTTTTGGGGGCCCTGCAATCATAGTACATATATACTGAAACCTCACCTAACAACTACCCCTTTGACTCCCCATTTTAATAATTTAAGTATCGCAGTGCAAAAAAATAAAATTTCCTTTGCGACTTTTAAAATGAGATATTTAATATTCTGAGATTATAGATCAACTCATTTTTTTGGGGTCCCTTACTTCAAGGGGCCCCTTGCATGCACCAAGTGTGACCCCCCTCAAATCTGCCACTGCCCACAATCCTATCATTGTGAAGCAGACACCCCAGATCAACCCTTCTACCAATCTGTTATCAACAGAGGTTTAGATTTAAGGTTTAATTATCAATACTTGTTAATTTTACCAAGGTAATTTTTCAAATTGGTAATCAAAAAGATTAAAATTTTGCAATAAAATTGTTAAGAAATGACACACTTATGGATCTTAAAAAAACTTAAGATGTTATATCACCTATTTCGACCAATACAATGAATATCAAGGAACAGCATAACATTTATAGGAAATGTAAACTTACCTTAGCAACTCCAGCTGCAACCACACCAACCCCAACTTCAGATACAAGTTTCACAGAGATTCGAGCATTAGGATTAGCACATTTAAGGTCATAAATGAGCTCAGCCAAATCTTCAATTGAGTAAATATCATGGTGAGGTGGAGGTGAAATGAGGCCAACACCAGGAACAGAGTGCCTTGTTGCCGCTATGTCTTTTGTAACCTTTTGATTAAACAGAAAATAGTATCAATGCTTATTAATTATATAAAAGAGAAAGCTATAAAAATGTAAAAGACTTAAGTTTGGTGAAATTTTATCTGAATGTTATCTTCCTCAAGATGGTTTAATCAGAACGAAAAAGAATTTTATCAGAATTTAAGAAGGACCCAGTATATTCCTGGGTTACCTACTCTTTTATATGAATGAAATAATTAAAATAAAATCAGAAAAATAATTTTCTCCTGATGTTATATTAGGCACAGTGACAAATCAATTTGTTTTGTGAAATACAATTTTTAACATACTATGCTATCATGAATTATCTAATATTCATGCATGTGAATACAACTAATCTTTCACCTTGTATCCTGGCAGTTCTCCTCCTTCTCCAGGCTTTGCTCCTTGAGCCATTTTGATTTGTAGATCATCGGCATGCGCCAAGTAAGAGCTAGTAACACCAAATCGTCCACTGGCTACTTGTTTGATGGCTGATCTTTTATTGCTCCCTGGGTCCTGATTTAGGTATCTATCCTCATTTTCACCTGATGTTACAATTCCATAAGGTTAATCAGACATAAAAGCCATGCTTCTAAAGAATAATAATTCAACTAAGGTTGAACAATTTCTGAAAATGTATCATGCTTTTGAAGACCTTTAATGTCCAAAAGATTATTAGAACATCAATTGCATTTAATTAAAAACACAAACTATCAATTTTTAATTTTGCTATCATTACTTTTATTACTTTATATATACAGGGTGGCCAAAAAGTCACACCCAATAAGTATTTGAGTAAATGGCCAACAAATCCAATTATTTATTATGATCTTGCCTTGTATTAATTAAAATCACTAACAAGGGGACGTTGTCAAGTCAATGTAAAGGATCCGGTTGAAACTTCTTGAGGTGAAACTAGAGACAAAATAAGCGGACACGTGTCCCGGCTTTCTTCCCCATAGGCCATAGGTTCGAGAAAAAATGGCCAAAATAGATTTACACGTAAAACGTATACCGGTATTTAATTCGGCCATTTCATGGAGCGCCTTGGCTGCGGTCGCTAGGGCGTTAGCATTGTTAAACATAAGGTCGGTGGTTCAAATCCCAGCGGCTGCGAACTTCTTTTTCGATTTTATTTCCGTCTATTTTTTCAAATACCAAGCTGGGTATGTTTCTCAACTTCGATATTTTCGATTAAATGTTTTTTTTATAGTATTTACGAGTTAAATAAAACAATTTTTGGTAAACTAGGAACTATTCTTCGGGTTTACCAAAATTAGAAGTAACACATCGTCAAAGCTTGAAAAACGAAGCCGACCTTGCTTTTCTATGAAGAAAAAACAACGTGCAACGCAACCACGCAGTTAAATGAGCGTTTCTCACGGTGCCCGTGACGCCAAACGGGGTGACGCGCATGCTAAAACTATTTCCCCGTGACAGTGTTGCAATACACGTGCTATGGTGGATCGCTCTTACAATTAAAGGCCGCAGTTCATCACCAATTCAGTTATTGCCGTTCACTGCTTTTGCTACGTGCTTCTCTCGCTTTATTCCTTTGATTTGCTTTTTTGATATCGACCTCTGCTCTCCTGGATCACTTACTCTCCCGTCAACGACCTCTGCGCTCTTTTTGGATTAGGATTTAGCTGTTTGATCATTCAGTATTGCGAATTTTCATTTTTTTACGATTATCGTAATATTTTACAATTCTTGATTACAACCCTGATTTCGACTTTTGCCTTCATGGACCATATCGCTTTATCGATGGAGATCTCCAGTTGCCGGACCTTCCAGAAGTAGCTTTGCACCGGACGATGAAGACGTCGTCAATGCTTCGTTTTTATCAGATAATCACGATAAACAAGATATAACAGGGGCTGTTCGTTTTTTTATGGGTAAGCAATTTACATTAATATGGCATCTTGAAGCTGTCTTGACCCGCATTCCGAGAAATGCTCCAGAATGCATGGTATGCATCGAAATTCGCGGACACCAGAAGTGTTTTCATGGTTCCCAGATGATATGTCCACAGTCTTTATGTCCACTGCCTTTATGTCCACTCTTTTACGTCCACAGCCTTTATGTCCACTGCCCTTATGTCCACAGTCTTTCTGTCCACCGTAATATATGTCCACAGTCTTTATGTCCACTGCCTTTATGTCCACTCTTATATGTTCAGTCTTTTCGTCCACTGCCTTTATGTCCACTATTATATATGTCCACAGCCTTTTTGTCCACTGCCTTTATGTCCACTATTATATATGTCCACAGCCTTTTTGTCCACTGCCTTTATGTCCACTATTATATATGTCCACAGCCTTTTTGTCCACTGCCTTTATGTCCACTATTATATATGTCCACAGCCTTTTTGTCCACTGCCTTTATGTCCACTATTATATATGTCCACAGCCTTTTTGTCCACTGCCTTTATGTCCACTATTATATATGTCCACAGCCTTTTTGTCCACTGCCTTTATGTCCACTATTATATATGTCCACAGCCTTTTTGTCCACTGCCTTTATGTCCACTATTATATATGTCCACAGCCTTTTTGTCCACTGCCTTTATGTCCACTATTATATATGTCCACAGCCTTTTTGTCCACTGCCTTTATGTCCACTATTATATATGTCCACAGCCTTTTTGTCCACTGCCTTTATGTCCACTATTATATATGTCCACAGCCTTTTTGTCCACTTTTGTATATGTCCACAGCCTTTTTGTCCACTGTTTCCTTTGTCCACTTTTGCATATGTCCACAGAGACTTTATATCGAAATATGAAAAATATGAAGGGCAAATCCTGAAAATGGAGGAGAGTTTGAAGGAGAGGGAGGAATCCGAAGGAAACAGTGGACATTGGTATCGATCGACTAGGAATTTTATAACAATTACGAATATGAAGCGAAAAATTGAAAATGGAGGGGGTGTAGTAGGAGGGGGAGGGAAAAGGAGGTGCGGAAGGAATCCGAAGGAAACACTGCGGACATTGGTATCGATCGACTACAAATTTTATAACAATTACGAATATGAAGCGAAAAATTGAAAATGGAGGGGGTGTAGTAGGAGGGGGAGGGAAGAGGGGGTGCGGAAGGAATCCGAAGGAAACAGTGGACATTGGTATAGATCGACTAGGAATTTTATAACAATTACGAATATGAAGCGAAAAATTGAAAATGGAGGGGGTGTAGTAGGAGGGGGAGGGAAAAGGAGGTGCGGAAGGAATCAGAAGGAAACACTGCCGACATTGGTATCGATCGACTACAAATTTTATAACAATTACGAATATGAAGCGAAAAATTGAAAATGGAGGGGGTGTAGTAGGAGGGGGAGGGAAAGGGGGGTGCGGAAAGAATCTGAAGGAAACCCCTGCTATAGGACAGTCAGGGAACATAATAGGAGAGTTTCAATCAGAACAGAGGAAAATTAGTGATACTTTGGTGCCTATGCGAGGCACATAGAAACCCACATAGAAACTTGTATAGCATATTTTGCCTTGCATTTTTCGTTGCTTTTAAAATTACTTACAATTACGCGTGGTAATTCGCTACTTTGTACCAAACAGCGTCTAAAAGAATGAAAATTAATATTCTTATACAGTGGAAACCAATTAATACGAAGTCGCTTAAAACGAAATATCGGTTAACACGAAACGCGTGCTCGGTCCGTTCCAGCGCCTATACCTTTCAGTATGTATATATTCATTCACTAACGCGAAACGGTTTACACGAAATACTGCTTAATACGAAAATATTTTTCTGTCCCATGAAAATAAATGCATGCAAAATTCTTCGGATTATGCGAAATGGCATTTGAGATAGGGTTTTCCCATGATTGCGGTAATATCTTCTATTGTGTATTACATCCTATTATTGATATGTATTATGGATTTGCCTACGAGCCTAATTCCATATTTGAAAAATGAAAATGTTACCATTAAATCAGTGAACATGAAATTCGGTTAACTCAAAATTCAGATAACACGAAATAAGTATGTCGGTCCCTAGCAATTCGTGTTAACCGGTTTTCACTGTAGTCGGTTTTTAAATAATCTTCAAATTAGTCTACAAATTTGATACACAACTTTTTCTTAATGTTAATATATTCGTAGGATTTACTTTTGAATGAAGAAATGGAATTCGGGGCTGAAATGGCAATAAATGTTTAAACTTCCTCTGCGATTCATTTAAGGTAATCTTTGTTTTATCTATATTCTCAGAACATTTTTCAACGCTTGTGAGGATTAGTTCATTTCATATTTGAACTAATTCGCGCATCGCTGAATATACAGATAGTAACTCGATTAGTTTAATATATTTCATAAAATTACCTTTCAGGTGTTAGAAACATTCCGTATGTGTACTGACTTTCGAAATATTCGTTCGAGTAACGCCGAGTCGAGAACGAAATTAAAAATTTTTCGTTCTCGCAGGAACGGCAAAAGGAGCTATCTGGATTTCCCCAGCATTCAAAGACCTTAGATTTCAAATTCCTCCGTACCCCTCGCACTTGTGTCGTGCTGTGACGCCGTCCCACCCAAAACTCAGGTACAAGAGGAAAGGTTTACCTCCCCCACTACGACCCACTATTCACTGGGACATCTGGTCTTGCATGCCGTCCATTTACACCCTTTGTCTTTTGAGCGAAATGGCCAAAAGAAGCTTTCATAAATGTTGCCGCTGGTCGTGGAGCCGTTTCATCTTCCTATCTATACCAACCGAAGTGCACGCCATTGTGTGTAACCTCGGGAAAGAGTATTTTTGCGATTCCGCCAAAAGGGTTTTTCCCAAATACGAAGTATATGGATGGAATAGCCTTTCACTAGAGGGCTATGTTCCTCTAACATCCACCCCTTCTTCAGATTATTGGTAAGAATATTGTCACTCTTGCTTTAGCAGTTGTATGAGAAACATACTGATTTGGTAATTTTGTACGCTTACGAATACCTCACATTTATGCAAAATTTCATCGATATAGCACCTCTAGTAGTGCATTTATATGAATTTCATTGTTTAACATTTATGAATTTTTAACAGCCACAATATAAAACTTTTACGTAATTTTCAATGGAACATTATTTCCTAACTTTGTTAACATTTTCAGCTTCCTAGATCTTCATAATGTACATAAATATTAGTCAGTTTGTTTAACATTTAGGAATTTATTACGGCCGAACGAATAAAAATTTTCAAATTTCTATAATCCCGTTTTCATTATTTGGCAAATTCTACCATTAGAAAAAATTTTAGCTTCATAGCACATTTAGAAGTACCTAAACCATGAAATGTTTGTAAAATTGTTTATAATTTTCAACGGCCAAGAAAATAAACATTGTTGCAATTTTTCCTATCATTATTTTTTTAGATTCACCTATGTATTAAATTTCAGCTCTCCAACTATTGTAGTTTGGGCCAGACATTAGTATCCTCCTATATCCTATATCCTCCTCTGTAAGAAGAGTGCTTATAGAATGATGTGGCATCCCCCACTTGTAAATTTACGAATGAGTTCCTATGGGGATGTTAAGACATTTATTTCCATTTATGCCAAGTGTATTTGTTTCTTAAATAACTTCCCATGGAGAAATTAAAATTACGAAAAAGTTGAATCTCCTGAAAATTCCGATCTATGGAAAATACTTCAAACAGTGTTTCAAGGGAATAACATGCTTTATTACCTCGCTGGAATTCAAAATTAAACATAATAAAGATTTTCATGTAAACTGCTTGGAAAGAAAAAAGATCCGAAAGTAAATTTACACATCCCATTGCAGGTATTTCAAGAAATCTAGGGAGTATTTGCGACTTCAATCAAATCAATGAATATAGATTATTGAGGATTTCGGATAAATGATGTTAAATATAGAAGGTCAAAAATCTGCCTCTCTCATACGGCGACAAATACCCACACACAAAAGAATAATTCCGAAAAATTGGTTAATTATATTTAGTGAAGCATAACGGATTCCTTTCATTAATTCAAATTGCTTTGTTCATAAAAAAATACCAATGGTAGAATATATTTGTAGAATGAAAAATCGATTCTCCTTCAATATCCGTTTAAAGAAAAATACTCTAAACGAAAGATGCAGGAATAACATCCTCTATGACATGTATGTCCAACTGGTGGACGGTGCGTAAGAATCATTCTTTGGAAGCGTGAGTGCCACCCTTCTACGGCGTTGTTGGTCCGCTGTTGTCTGTTTACAGTTTGCTCATATACCTACAATCCATAATTCCAGAACAAACCTAGGAGGAATGGCTCCTCTCATCCCCCTGCCTTCCCTTCCTCATATATAAGTTATTTCCACATACGTTGCTAGATCCCCTAGTGTAGGGTCGAGGATTGCAAGCAAGTGGTCAAAAATATCAAGCACGTCCTCAACAGGGATAAACGGTAATGCCATCAGCATCCGTATACCATTCCTAATAACGTCATTATTATTGAATTGAGTTTTTAGACCTAATGCCATTACATGTTCCATATGGATTGACTAAAATGGAAGAGACATTCCTTAATGGTAGAATTGGGGAATGTTTTCCGCACTGCATTTATAGCACTTAATTCAAAATCAAGCATGAGCAGTTCTGGATTAAAATTAAAATTTAAAAAGTCACAGTGTTGTTTGAGTTGTTAAAATATTGATGCATAAGAACCTTCGTCTTTTCTTCTCATTAAGCAATATACAAATGGAAATACACGCCTCTCCACCACATCATGTATTGTACATAGCTGGAAAAATAGCGTAGGCGTTGTTTTGAAAGTGCCATCCACATAGATCTGTGTGCTCCTGCACAACTGCTTGGGTCCCCACGCAACTCAAGTTTTTTGAGCCCCTATTTATATAACGAGAAAAGGTTTTTAAAAAATTCAAAAATAAAATCTTTTTGCCTAATAAAATAGTGAAATACTAACCAAAGAATTGGATCCCTAAGATATAGAAGCTGCTTCTGCTTTGCCCAGCCATGAGAACATACATTCAATGCTTCATAGAGCTGCTGCTTAATCTTGTCCTTGTCTTCCAGAATTATTATCAGAATTGATCATCCTGGATGAATATATTATAAAATTCCTAGTCGATAGACACCAATGTCGGCAGTGTTTCCTTCGGATTTCTTCCACACCCACTTTTCCCTCCCCCTCCTACTACACCCCCTCCATTTTCAATTTTTCACTTCATATTCGTAATTGTTATAAAATTTGTAGTCGATCGATACCAATGTCCGCAGTGTTTCCTTCGGATTCCTTCCGCATCTCCTTTTCCCTCCCCCTCCTACTACACCCCCTCCATTTTCAATTTTTCGCTTCATATTCGTAATTGTTATAAAATTCCTAGTCGATCGATACCAATGTCGGCAGTGTTTCCTTCGGATTCCTTCCGCATCTCCTTTTACCTCCCCCTCCTACCACACCCCCTCCATTTTCAATTTTTCGCTTCATATTCGTAATTGTTATAAAATTCCTAGTCGTTCGATACCAATGTCGGCAGTGTTTCCTTCGCATTCCTTCCGCATCTCCTTTTCCCTCCCCCTCCTACTACACCCCCTCCATTTTCAATTTTTCGCTTCATATTCGTAGTTGTTATAAAATTCCTAGTCGATCGATACCAATGTTGGCAGTGTTTCCTTTGGATTCCTTCCGCACCTCCTTATCCCTCCCCCTCCTACTACATCCCCTCCAGTTTCAATTTTTCGCTTCATATTCGTAATTGTTATAAAATTCCTAGTCGATCGATACCAATGTCCGCTGTGTTTCCTTCGGATTCCTCCCTCTCCTTCAAACTCTCCTCCATTTTCAGGATTTGCCCTTCATATTTTTCATACTTAGAAATAAAGCCTATGTGGACATATGCAAAAGTGGACAAAGAAAACAGTGGACAAAAAGGCTGTGGACATATATATAATAGTGGACATAAAGACAGTGGACAAAAAGGCTGTGGACATAAACAAAAGTGGACACAAAGGCAGTGGACGAAAGACTGGACATATAAGAGTGGACATAAAGGCTGTGGACGTAAAAGAGTGGACATAAAGGCAGTGGACATAAAGACTGTGGACATATCATCTGTGGATCGTTTTCATGAACATTCGGGAGGATTGTTTTCCCCAAGACCTATGCATATGTTTCGCAATAAGTTTCATAAGATGCGCGTGGTGCAATGAATATCTGTGCTTTCCTTGTTGTTACGATAAATACCATCCAAGCCTTTGCCTTAAAAATATTCAGTTGAATGGTGAATAGTGAGAGGACCACCTCTTTTTACCGCTGGCAAATAAAAAATGAAAGATTAAAATATGAAAAATTATTTTATTACTATAAAAAAACATTTAATCACAAATAACGAAGTTGAGAAACGTACCCAGCTTGGTATTTGAAAAAATAGACGGAAATAAAATCGAAAAAGAAGTTCGCAGCCGCTGGGATTTGAACCACCGACCTTATGTTTAACAATGCTAACGCCCTAGCGACCGCAGCCAAGGTGCTCCATGAAATGGCCGAATTAAATACCGGTATACGTTTTACGTGTAAATCTATTTTGGCCAATTTTCTCGAACGCGGGCCTATGGGGAAGAAAGCCGGGACACGTGTCCGCTTATTTTGTCTCTAGTTTCACCTCAAGAAGTTTCAACCGGATCCTTGACATCGACTTGACAACGTCCCCTTGTAAGTATTCAATAATTTATTTTGCTTTTCCTTCATATTATTAAAATCACTATGTAATTATCATTTATTATGATTTGTCCTTGTATTACTAATTAAAATCTATATGGGGTGTGACTTTTGGGTCGCCCGGTATATGTGTGTGTGTACACAAATAGAGAGAGCCATAGTGAGGGCGGGGCAACTGGGACACATGCTCAGGGCACAGCTTTGTAATGGGGCACCAAATGGAAGTCTTATTCACTAGATAAAATGTAGGTACAGTTTTGTTTTTTCAAACTTTACACAGTTTATGAAGGCCAGCCCGAGGTCCATCTGAAGGACAATGACTGTACCCAGCCATAGGCTCACATGTGCAAACTTAATTGGCGGCTTTTTGGTTGCCTCTACTATTTACGTAGTTTCTTTTATTTAACCTTGTCCCCAAAAATGGGTATGCCCTATTGCATTGCATTAGTCGTGCAGAATTTTCATCCAAGTCGTCGATAGAAAAATAATTATTGAGGAGACCTTTATTGATTTTAATCAAAAAAGGGAGATGAAATCGGGTCAGATATAATCCAAAAATTGGAACAGGATGGACTAGATTTACAAAACAAGAGTTCATTCATATGAAAATGCTCCTAATATGACTGGTAAATTAAACGGCTGCAAGAAAATAATTTTAAAACTTAACCCTCTTGCACATTTCATACAATGTACAGAGCAATTGATTAATTTAGTTTTATCATTCCAGCGAAAAAAACTAACCATCAAAATAGGAAATTTTTTGCTAAGGTAGAGATTCCTCTTTTATTTTGCCTGTTCCACATCGAGATGGGTTGCACTCATGGAGGACCTTAAGGTGACGTTGAAAAAACATGGGACAACACGATGGTCATCGAGAGCAAATGCTGTGAATTCATTGAGGTTACAATTGAAGCAAATTAATAGGGTGTTAATAAAATTAAAGAATGAACATGAATGCACAGATATTGAAGGTTTGCTAAAACAAATGAATGTGCAATTTATATTTTGGTTATTATTTTACGACGATTGCCTCCAAAAGATCAACAGTGTCACTAAATCTCTTCAGGGTGCCGATCCGTGAAATGGTACCAAACATAAAAATTTCACTACTGGAAGAGTATACGAAAGAAGCAAATGAATTTTGCGAAGAAAAAGGAATTCCTGCTGTGCTCCCGAAAATAAGAGGAAGAAAAAGGAAATTTCATACAAACATAAGACAGTAACGGTGATCGGATTATAGATTCTCCTATTGTTGTTTCACGTGCAGCTAATTGTGCTGTGGTATTTGTACTGATAAACTTTTATGCCACCCCTTGTTAAAATGACAGAAAAATGCAAGAAAATTGATCTTCTTATTACAAAAAAACTCGAATTAATTGTGAGACTTGAAAAAGGAGATTCTGTGAATAAATTGGCAGGCGAATGTGGTATTGGCATACAAACCATTCATGATATAAAGAAAAACAAAACTGAGTTGATGGAGTTTGCTGCCATTTCTGACAGTGGTGCTGGTCCCTCAAAATGTTAGAGTATGAAAAAATCAACATATGAGAAATTAGATGTAGCCTTGCTTCTGCGGTTTAATCAAAAGTGTTCTGAAGGAACTCCTGTTTCGGGTCCCATGTGTGCACAGCAAGCGAGGTATTTCCATGAATCACTAGGGCTAGAAGGGAACTTTAACGCTTCATGTGGGTGGTTTACTCGATTCAAACAGCGATACGGTATACGGAAAACTTTGTAAGATTATATGGGACAAAATGATTCTGATTACTGCAATAGCATAGCAGCCAGGAAAATATGAACAATCACAAAAGGAAGTGTAAAAAAGTCCTCAAAACAAACTAAAATTACAAACTTTTTGAACGGACAACTACAAAAGCCTTCTTTTCTAAACTTTTTGTTACCATTTTAACGAGAATTTAAGCATATATTTTGAAATAAATCATTTTTGCATTAACCATGTTTTTTGCTTATTTGTGCTTCCTCCTAAGTATGTACATATATTGCCTTTTTAATGTTAGTGAACTTCATGACAATATCACAGGAAGCAGCATGCGACTTTGGTCAATCAGCTGTTTCTTTTCAGCTGGAAGCACAGCCACTTGTTTTTTCACCTTTTTGTTCACGAGAATTGAAGCACATATTTTTAAATAAATCATTTTTGCATTATCCATATTTTTCGATTAATCATGCTTCCTCTTACATCCATTAGGCTGGATAATAGAGAGTTTACTGCGTGTGTGTGTATTTAGGGCAACTAAGTGTTGAAGGAAACCCAGTGAACACTTACCGGAAGTAGAGCCGCTGGGATGTTGGAGAGACACATTTGTAGAGGTTAGAGCTTTCGCGATGATCCCTTCGTCAGCACAAATCCACACCAAAGTGCATTAAAAACCTTCCTACCGCCTTCAATATCTCCACTTCCACAGCTGCCTCCCCCTCCACACTAAAACTTCAATCCCCTATGCCCTAGCCTGCCGAGGACGGAGAATCTGCTCGGACAGAGACTCACTTTCCGAGTATTGCTCTGTCCTCAAAAATGCTTTCCTCCAATGCGGATACCCACTGGACCCGATTCAGGACGAAATCCGACGGGCTGTCTCACCGAGCACCCCTAACCTACACTGCAACTGCCCCGAAACCCCCGACTCTACCCCCCAACTCACCCTAATCACCACCTTCTATCCCGGCATCCACGATACACTAAAAAGCATCCTAAAGGCAGCCCACCCAATCCTCACTTCCTCCCCTAACCAGGTCTCCTTCCCCACATCCCCAATCCTCTCCTTCCGCAGACCTCCCAACCTTGCCAACATCTTGTGGAGAAAAGAACCCCCATCACCCACTCCTCTGCACCCTGCAGGGTCCCACCCCTGCCGCAGACCACGATGCCAAAGATGCCCTATAAACCCACCCTCCAACTCATTCTCAAACCCCACCAACAACATCACCTACCCCATAACATCCCCTACCAACTGTACCACCCGCAACGTCATCTACCTACTAACCTGTACCCAATGCCCCGCCTTTATGGACTCACCAGCAATTCCCTCAACATTCGCACGAACGGCCATCGCAACAGCGTTAGTCTTAAACGACAGCTACCCATGGCCGTGCATGCGAATAACCACAATCTTAGTTTCAATGTTTGTTTCACAGTGAGGGTCATCCGCGCCCTCCTGGACGACGCTTCTGCCCCCCAACTCCATCAATGGGAACTGGCCCATATCCAAATCTTAAACTCTTTCTCTCCTCCCGGCCTCAATATCCGTTAATATTTCCTTCTTTCCACCCTCTCTTTCCCCTCTCCAATCCCTGACCTTTCCACGCTCCCTTCCCCTCCACCCCCACACCTTCACCCCAGTGTCACTGCCATATCAGTTGTGTCTCTCTTGTGCTGACGAAGGGATCATCCCGAAATCTCTAACCTCTACAAATGTGTCTCTCCAACTCCCCAGCGGCTCTACTTCCGGTAATTGTTCACTGGGTTTCCTTCAACACCTAGTTGCCCTAAATATCCTTACTTACCTTTCCTCTTCCGTAGTATTTATATATATATATATATACACACACACACACTTACATACACTTTGAAAACTAAAAAATATAAAAATAGTTAACTTATTTTAAATGAAAGATATGTTTACAAGGATTAATTAAAATTACCCACCTCCTTCTCCAGTATTAGATTTTCCTCCAATTTGGTTCATTGCAATTGCAAGAGTTTGATGGGCCTCAAGTGATATACTACCAAAGCTCATAGCACCTACAGAATTTAATTTAAATAATTTCAGAATTTCATCTTGAAATACTTTATATCACAGAAATTTCAATGGCTATTTATATCACATGAGATACTTAGTCCCACCTGTAACAAAGCGTTTCACTATTTCCGAGGCTGGTTCAACCTCTGACAATTCAACTGGTTTATCAGAGGTAACTATGTCCAACTGCCCTCTCAGGGTACACTCCCTCACATTATTCATGCTGGATTCCCAGAAGCGATCATAAGCCGTCTTATTTTTACTTACGGCAGCTTCCTAAATTGTAACACATACCTTGAATATTTTCTGAAGTAGCAAATACTTTAATATCATTCAGATTTAGATTTTAGATACTCTGCCTTTATTCATTAAAATAGTATTCCTCATGTTGAAAGTCATTGATTAAAATATGAAATCTTAAATTCAGAAGCAGCATGCTTTGAATGTTCACAAAGGTTTTTAATGCAGATTAACATTATTTCTTCATAAAATTATATGTCAAGGTCTAGGGAAACAAATTACCTGTAGATTAGCTATGCCAATGGGTTCATTAATGTGTTTCTCTCCACCAGCACGCCAATGCAAAAATCCTGGGTTACGAAGTATGAGAGTGTCTGTTTGATGATCTCCAAAGGATAGAGTATGTCGCTCATAAGCTTCTTGGGCTAGCATTTCAAATGTAATTCCTCCAATCCTTGAATGCGTTCCCTGTAGAATTTGATAAATGATTGTAATATGAAGACATTTACAAAAATTTCCTGCTATTTCAAGCAACTTTAAACATTATTATCTGTATAGGGCATAAAATATTTTGATAGCAAAAACCGAATTCCTCCTTCAAAATCATTATGTCTATACTTAAGTTACCGTATATTCCAGCGTATAAGTCGAACCGGCATATAAGTCGACCCCTGCTTTTTTGAATGTAAATAGATGATTCGGCATATGTTCACCATATAAGTCGATCTCCACTTTTTCACTTTAAAATACTTCTCATGAAATCATTTTCTGACAAAACCAAAGTCATGTACAAACCAAAGGGTTAACAAAACAGAAATGAACATAATAATAAAAAAAATATAAATACTGTTTAGAGTCCGTGCTATTCATCTTGAGCATTCCATGTGACAGATGTTTTAATTTCAACCAATAAGAAACTGTTAATCTTGGAGAGCTTGAACCACTAAATAAAGTTTCCTATAATTCGATTGATTTCAGCTGCTAATGATACTATTGAAATGAAATATACCTAGTGATCGCGATCGATCTCTACGGTGGTGAAATTCAATGAAATATCAAAAACGTGTACCCTATGCACCTTTTTCCCCAAAATATTGGTAAAAAAAGAGACAGCGTCATACATGAAGATTTCTGACCAAGTTTTAAAAATTGCGAGTTTCGATAGTAAATTTACTGCAACACGCTTGCATCTACATTTATAGTCACAAAAGATGGGGATACTATGATGTTTACGCATATCTACACGACTAAGAAACATTTAGGGTTTAAATGCACGGTTTATACTGCCGTTAATGCATCTTCATCATTGAGATGATGTAATATTTTTACAATATTAAAGCTGTACCTTTTAATTGAGTTTAAGATTATTATTGTTACTCGAACAAAGCAGTTCCGTCATTAAAAATTTACTATCAGTTTCTGCCTACACTTTTTGCCAGAATAAGTTGCCATCTGATATTTGTATTCGCCGAATTCATCGTGAGCCGCTGATGCCCCTTTAACCCGGGAGAGAACCATAATTCCCTCTTAATTTTTTTCATCCATGGATGGAATGATTATTGCTATGCTCACCTACATGATGATAGTGAGCAGATGTGCACCAGGTTGACGTGGCCCTGTTCCAATATAATCTAAGATACACACAATAGTGCGCGCTAGAAAAATTTAGTGCATGGCATTTCAAAAACTGCTGCGTGGCTGCGCAGTCACACAGCTTAGTGGAAACCATGAAGAGACCACAGCTACAGGGAATCCCCACACTTTTTACTTTCTCCATACGAAGTAATGGGGAAAGTATTGTGATCACGAAAAAAATCGACTTTGAGATTTCAATGGAAATACATGTTTTGAGGTCCCTAGAACACGTTTAGACTATTTTCGGAATGATGTCTGTGTGTGTATGTTATTGTGGGCACTTTTAACTCAAAAAGTACTTGCCATATCGTTACCAAACTTCATATATAACCAGTGCTCGAAGTGAGGCAGGATGCGGCGGGATGCATCCCACTTCCTTTTTATAAATTTCAAACCATCCCACTTCTTTTCTATGAACTCTAAACCATCCCGGTACTTCTTGTAATGCAACGAATCATTTATTTTTACTTTTTTCTTTATTTCACTGTTTAATTATTTTATTTATTTTTAATAAAACCAGAAATCGCATACAGTTAACTGTAATCTAATATCTTGTATCGCAGGCCGCACAAAAATCCTTCCTGGGCCGCATCCGGCCCGCGAGCCGTAGGTTGGGCACCACTGTTCTAAAGTATCCAGGTTTCAAGCAAACTCCAGTTTATGAATATCTTCAAGTAGGCAACCCGTCCCGTAACAACATCTCCAGTTCATGAAGATCTAAAAGTTGGCAACCCTAATTGCAAATGCAAACTTACCTACAGTGGCATACTCTATTGGTGGACACGTCAAGGAACTCTAGTGCTATTAACAAGCATTTCTTTGACTAATCAAGTTTTATTTTAATATACTAAATTACACTATTAAATATGGATAAGTGGCTTGTGAAAACAACAAAAAGAAAACATAGTGATTCTGATGCAGAAAAAGAAAAAGTAAGTAGTGAAGACAGTGTAGGAGATGTAGGCCTAGCTACAAGTTCTAGCATTGTAAAGTGTCTTCCAATGGAAACTGAAAATAATATCAATGAAATAGAAGAGGCTGAAGAGCATTTTCCTAGTTACTTGACCAAGATTCAGTGGTATGAAAAATTAAAAATATATGACTGGTTGGAAATTACTAAAAATGGCCTAGGATGTAGTGTATGCAAGTCTGTAGTTAAACTAGGACCAATGACGGTACAAGGCCTAACATTATCAAGTGAATGGGTTAACGGTACAATTAAAGAGTATGGTGATACAAAGGAGAGGAAACAACAACCAGTGAGAAAAAAACTTTCAAGCCATAAACTTTCAACTGCTCATTTAAAAGCCTGTAAAATAACTTCCCTAGCAGAAAAGAAAACCATAGAAAAATTGAATGCTAAATCCCAGTCAGAACAGAATGAAACAACATGCAAAATTTTTAGAACAGCCTATCACATTGCTAAGACAAATCTACCTTTTTCCGATTTCCCAGCATTAATTGATCTTCAAGTTACTAATGGTTTACACATGGGATGAATACTACAATCTAATCATTCTTGCACAGATATTATACATCACATTGCAAGTGAAATGCGCGAAAAACTGGTGAAATATATTCTGGACAATGATCTAAAAGTAGGCTTTATGACTGATGACTCTACCACTTTAAGTAAAAAGATTGCGTTAGTTATATGCTTGCGCGTAAAATTGCCTGAATCAACAGATGCAAGTAGTTACTTCTTAGACATAGTAGAACTGCAGAAGGAGGATGCAGCTGTCATTGTGGAAACATTTCTGAATATTCTTCATACACACGGGTTTAATAATCATTTTTTAATGAGAAATTTTTTAGCATTTGCTTGTGACGGTGCTTCAAATATGCTTGGTAAACATACTGGGATAGCTAATAAACTTTTAGACCAGTTTCCTGACCTTATAGTTTGGCATTGCAGCAATCATCGATTTGAATTATCTGTTAATGATGTCATGTGTGAAATTTCAGCAGTTTGTCATATGAGATGTTTTTTGACAAACTTTACGCCATATACAGTGCATCTCCAAAAAAAAGAGTTGAGCTTACGTCTGTTGCACAAGAGCTGGGTGTTACTTTGAGCTCAATAGGACGTATTCTTGGAACAAGATGGGTATCTTCAAATGCAAGGTCTATGAAAGCCGTTTGGAATAATTATAAAGCTCTGAACCAACACTTTCACGAAGCCTCTATAGATCACGAGCATGCAGAAAGGGAGCGATGTCAATATGCAGGACTTAAGAAAAAATTAAATGATAAAAATTTTGTTCTTAACATGGGACTAATGCTTGATGCATTAATAGAGCTTGAGCATCTTTCAAAAAAATTACAAGATAGACGAGTTACGTTACCAGAAGCTTATCATCTTATCAACTTAAAGTTCCATGTTTTCCAGTCAATGGCATATAATTCAGGCAAATTTTATGAAGCAGCACAAAATGCATGTAGAGAATTGAAATTCCATGGAATCAAGTTAGAGCATGGAAAAGTACCAGAAATCAATCAACAGCAGTTTTTTCAGAAGCTAAGTGATAAAATAAGTACCGTATTCACCCGAATCCAAGACGACCCTGAATCTAAGACGACCCCCCATTTTGATGATTCCAAAAGAGAAAAAAGCTCAAATTGACCTTCATGACTACAAAAATTATAAATCTTGTGAAATATTTATTTTCTCTTATACTTTTCTTGAATGTCATTGTCTTTTAACATTTTAAAATCATAAGATCACATCACAAATAGAACCATTCAGGTTTTCAAACAAATTAAATGGTAGCATTCATTTTAAGATAACATTAAAAATAAAGTAAATACATTGAAAGAATATACTCGTTTCAGGACAACAAAAAAACATTTCAATCCAAGTGCTGCATAAAATCATTTTATTGTGTTAGTCATCATCACTGTCTATGCAACCTTCACTATTTTCCTCACGCTCACTATCTTTATCACTCTCAACTTCATCATCAGTCTCCCACAAAACATCATCCTCACTCCCATCCATGGCATTAGATAAGCAGCATTTCTTAAATCCTTTCACTATTACTTTTGCATTTATTTGTTGCCACGATGCCTTGATCCATTGGCAGAGCATTGCAACTTCAGGTTTCTTAAGATTTCCTTTTGGTGTTAAAGTGTGAGTTCCACTCTGTAACCACTCAGAATACAAAACCTTTAAATTATTTTTAAAACACTTATTGACAGCAACATCTAAAACTTGAAGTTGCGATGTCATTCCTCCAGGTATTACAATAAGATCAATATTCATCGCACTCATTATGTTTTTAATTTCAGGAGATAAGTGTCCTTGAATGCATCCAGTGAAAGCATTGCTCTTTGTTTCAGTAAAGCTCCTGGCCGTCTATTCCACACCACATGTAACCAATCTCTCATTAGTTCTTTAGTCATCCACCCCTTTTCTTGACACCTATTATTCCACTTGGCTAATGTTTCTTAGGCATTGTTTTCCGCTTTAGAATCACATATGGTGGTAATTTAGTCCCATCTACTAAAACCGCCAACATTACCGTGACTCGCATTTTTTCGTTGCCTGTAGTTTTAATTAGGACGGACTTCGCACTTTTTTCGTTCACAGTATAATTAGATGGCATGTAGAAGAAAACCGGAGTTTCATCGGCATTTCCTATTTGGCTCAAAAGGTAATTATTGGTTTTTCTAAGTCCAATTACGTATTTCTGGTAAGCGAGAAGTTTTTCAACATAGTCTTCTGACAATTTCTGACACAGCGAAGTTCGTCACCGTAAAGAAAAATTATTTCGTCGCCGTAAAGAAAAATTATTTCGTCGCATCATTCTCACGCACCAACTTCTGCTGGCCTTGAATTCTTGCAATGATATATTAAGTCCTCTAGTAATTTCATTAGCTTTAAGTATAATACTTTCAGTTGAAACACGCATACCGTTCTTCCTCATGGTGCGCACAAACTTTACTTCTTCTTCAATGCCATGAAATCGGCCTAATTTTGGACCACTGAGCGACTTCCTTGTGGCTTTGGCTTTTTCTAGTTCCTGTTTTGAGAGTTTCCATCGACGCACATTTGCCTCAGATACACCGAACTTTCTACTCGCATCACAGTTATTAGTTTTTTCGGCGTAATTTATCACGATCAGCTTAAAATTTGTATCTTAGCTCCGTCTAATTCCTTTGTTAACTTTCCCTTTGCACTCGTGCCACGTACTTCAACATGATCTGTCATTTTAACTTAAGGGTTGTGCATTTAAATCAAGAATGCACAACTCAAAATTACTGTCACACTTAGTAAATCGCGGTGCGTCGTTTGAAAGGGGAATCCCAATGATTTCCGCTCTCATTTGTTTTGACATTGCGGTTGGCATTACGTGCAAGGTGAAAGTACGTCTCTGTGTTATGATAGTCGGCGATGATTATTAGTCTAAATAATTATTATTCCCGTCATGTTTTTCTTATTGTTATTACTATTTGTTTATTTCACGTCTTTATGTACGTACTTGAATTTGCTGTTGTGAATTGTTTACTCTAATATACCATTTGTTGTAAAAACCATTGATTAAATGCTTAAATATACTTCGTATTCGAATGTAAGACGACTCTTGATATTTACAGCTGAAAATTTGGAAAAAAAGGTCGTCTTAGATTCAGGTGAATACGGTAATCGAATGCTTACAACAAGAGCTTCGCACATCTCTTCTTCAAATGAAATTGATAAACAAATGAACAGAGCTAAATATGATGAATTAATCAACAGTTTGGAAATTTTCGATTATTCCAAATGGCCCAACAAAGACTGAGATCCCTGTTTTGGAGACAAGCAAGTGCGAGAGCTTTCATAAGTGTTCAATGTCTGTGAAAGTAATTCAGTCCAGGGATTCCGAGAACTTGTATTCAGTGGTAATTTTATTAATATACCAAACGATCTGAAGCCATTAAAAGCTTCAGTAAACACTTTAATAGTATCAACAGCAGAATGTGAGCAATCATTTATCAAAATGAACATTATTATCTCTTCTATGCGAAATGCATTGCTATTGAAAATGGTAACTAGTCTGATGTTTGTCTCAATGAATGGACCACCAGTGAATAGTTTTGATCCCAAAGACTATGTTAAATTATGGCTAGAAAAAGGTCATCGAGATGCAGACCACAGTAACTGTCAAGCACCTGTTAATAGGTTTGTAAACAGCAATAACAAGGATAAAATTTGGAAACTATTTAAAGGTACGTGTCATGTGGATTGATATGTCATAACAAGTGAAAGAAATGATAATTTATTTATAGGTAAATGCTGATAATCCTTTTACCTTAATTCTTGCGCCGACTTGCTACCATCCCACTACTTTTTTTCCCCACTTCGAGCATTGGATATAACACTTTAGCATGAGCACAAAGAACGGATTAGTTTTTGGACAATAACGGTTAACCGGAGGTCGAGGCTTATTCGAAACCCGATTCGGTTGTTGCGATATTTCTCTGTTAAAACATCATTATTGTATATACAATTCTATACAAAGGTTATGGAGAATGTAATTTCCTACAACTTTCATTTGAAACAATTTTCCATAGCAGTTATTGTTTAGGAATTATCTATAAATAATCGGTTTCCGTCAAATATCTCCCTAAAAACATCATTATTGGTAATATTTGTGAGGACCATAAGTTGTAGTGAATAATATTTCTTCCTAGTGTTGTTTGAAACAAATTTTCGTAGAACCATCCATTTCGGAGATATTTAACTTATTCGTAATTTCCAGTACAGTGCCACCACCATGTAGCGGTGAATTCTGTAAACATATTCAAAATATCATTTACGGCAATATTCTTTTACGATACGAAATAATAAAATAGTAAATTTCGTAGATTTCATGCTGAAGTGTGCAGGGCATTCATTCACGGCTTAGAATACATTATTCGAGATCGAAGAAATGAGTGGGAAATGGTTTCGTTGTTGACATTTTGAAATATTACTCCAATTAATAATTTTGCATTGTTGAATAATGTTCCATATTCAGTGACAATAATTTCATTCATCTTCATTTTCACAAAGACCAAATATACTAATAGTGATCTTGCCAAGATAATTATTCATCCAAGTCTATTTCCAATGAAATTACCATTTACATTACCTTATGAAATTGCATTTTTATAATTATACACGTTCCATGTAAAGTTTTACTGTTCATTATCAGCTGAATTTTGCAGTTCAAGCCGTGCTCATACCTTCAGAGCAGATCTCACGTAATTTACCGATATTCAAACAGTTGAGCATCAAAAGCTGTCAACACATTTTGCATAATCGTCTGCAAATCACGTGACCACTCAAATAATGTGAAAAACCCAGTCTTAAATGATAACAAAGCACAGGTAGTGCTAAATTGAACATTCTAGCCTTTATTATTTATTCATTAATATTCATCGTAAGTCAAATATTTACTTTAAAAAAAATGAGTGTATCATGAGACATGCTGCCATCTATGAGTGACTATGAGATTTAACTATAACCCAAATTTTCCTCAGACTTGCATTTAAGCCGAGGGGTGATTTTTTCATGATAGATTTTGACAAAAAACATTGGCTTGTATTCGGGCAGATACAGTAAATCCTCCAAAATAAATGTCATAAAATGTAAACACTGGAACAGCTGATTCAAAATAGCAATCACTTCCACCAAAAGATCAACGGTCTTCGTAAATATCAATGTTATTCATCTATAATTTAAGGTTAAAATTTATGTTTGGCATATAAGTCGACCCTAAGTTTTAGGAAAATTTTTTTAGGCTTCAAAGGTTGACTTATATGCCGGAATATACATTGTTTTTGCATATTAACATACTCAGGAAATTTTCAGTATTAATTTACATATAATTTTAAGACATACCCTGAAACATTTATCAATAACTTCTTCTGAAAGGCCAACTGCTTCAAAAATCTGAGCACCTTTGTAGGACTGCAGGGTTGATATTCCCATTTTTGCCATGACTTTGGCTATTCCACGCTCCATTGCAGCAGAGTAGTTCTATTAAATAGGAGAAAGTTTTACATATAATCCAATACATAAAACTTGAGTTCCATACAAGGAAATATGCTAATTAAATAACAAAATGTTGATGGAAAAAGGAAGGAATCATCATTATATTCTATTCCCAAATATGTTAACAAGTTACTTTGGACAGCTGTCAATAGTATAATTTTTTTAAGAATTTTAATTTTTATATGGTTTTAATAATCAAACATTTTAAGGGTTGTTTCTGAATATTTTAAAGTTTGAAAATTAATAAGTACGCACCTTAAATAGAATGTCATCTGTCATTGTCTGATCTAGAACACCTTCTGCACGAAGATTAGCTGCTGTTTCAAACACCAAATAAGGACAGATGGCATCTGCTCCATAGCCCAGAAGCACACAAACATGGTGTACTTCCCTGGAAATATAATAAATAAAAACTCTATTGAAGTCTAATACAATGACAGCTTTAATCACTATTTATTTATTTATCACTATTTATTTTTCTGTTTACTTCATTTTATCATTCACTATGCACTTGTTTTACACATGAACATTCCTTCACTATTCATTCTTTTGTGCTGTAATATAAGTCTCAACACTAACATTTCATTTACATAAACCGAGAACAATCAGAACATAATCAGCAGATAAATTTACAAATTTGGTAAGCAGTCCAAAGTAGTTCTGCAATGACTTCAATTTCACTTTTTCACAACAATACTTTATCTACAACTAGTATAAGTGCCCGTCAAAAATGACGGGGATAATCCATTATTCTGAAATAAAATTGAGGCAGTCTTCTTTGACCTGAAATCATACCTCCTGCTGAGAGGGTTGCCTTCGATCCGAGCAAAGGTTCGAAACCCTCGCTGCGAGTATCTATTGTACTTCAAAAGCTGACCTTTTTGCCAAGTATATTTCTGTTTTTTTCAGAGCGTGACAGAGGGAGTGACAAAGGGACAGAATAAGGATTTTATATAGTACTGATACATTAAAACGTTTTGTTATTATATTATAATGCTATCCTGAAAATTTCATCAAATTCGGTTCAGTCGTTTGCGAGATATTATGCTTCAAAAGGCATTACATGACAAAGGGACAAAAGGACAAAGTGGCACTCTTTTATACAGGGTGTCCATTTAATCTCTCCAGTATTTTAAGAAGCTGTATTTTTTTAACAATTAGAAATATCGAAAAAACCAAATTGCGAATTGAAGCCTATCTCAAACAGTTTTAGGAAGGGAGTTGGCAACATGGTTGTGCGCATCGTCATCTGCGCAGCACACCACTGTCTGGCCTACGTGTCATTGTGCTTGAGTGCAATGGAGACTCCACAAGTGAAAGCACAGTGCGTTCTGTGGTTTGCTGAATTTAAATCAGTGATTCATGTACAAAGAGAATTCAAACAGACGTACAACAGAGATCCTCTCATGGTTAAAACAATCAGGCAATGGTATCAAAAGTTTAAAGAAGCAGGTAGTGTCTTGCCAACATAGCAGCCTGGCCGAAATTGATTATAGACTAGAAATCTGCCATGAGACAAAAGAAGCATACATAGAAGTTTATTATCTTCAGGTTTTAAACTTTTTTAGTTCTACATTTTTATTGTATTTCATTTTCTATTATATCTGTATTGGTTTAAAAAATACAGCTTCTTAAAACACTGGAGAGATAAATGGACATCCTGTATATGTTTTATGATAATATGACACACTTTTAATCAAAATGAATTTGAAGAGCACTGAGTATTTAATAAAATTGTTTCAAGATAAATAATTTGAACTGAACAGCAAATCACAAACTGGAGTGAACCACAATAATTTGCCCAACCACAAATTGAATATTAATTTTTTACTGAACCATAAACCAAACCAAATTTTTCAAAAAAAATCTGATGTGGCCAACACATGACTTTATCCATATCTGGGGTATAGATATTTAAATTATTATGAATAGCATTATGAGGCAAAATTATTATGTCATATCGTAAAAGAATACAGCCATCCTTATTGCTGTAAATTAGGTATATTTTGAATACGTTTACAGAATTCACCGCTACATGGTGGTGATGGTGTATACTGGAAATTACGAAATATTATGAAAAAGTTAAATATCTCTGAAATGGATGGTTCTACAAAAATTTGTTTCAAACAAAACTTGGAAGAAATATTATTCTGAACAACTTATGGTTCTCACAAAGATTACCAATAACGACGTTTTTAGGGAGATATTTGACAGAAACCGATTATTTATAAATAATTCCTAAACAATAACTGCTATGGAAAGTTGTTTCAAATGAAAGTTGTAGGAAATTACATTCTCTATAACCTTTGTATAGAATTGTATACACAATAATGATGTTTTAACAGAGAAATATCACAAAAAATGAATCGGGTTTCGAATAAACCTCGACTTTCGGTTAACCGGTATTGTCCAAAAACTAATCAGTTCTTTGTGCTCATGCTAAAGTGTTATATATGAAATTTGGTATTAATATGACAAGTACTTTTTGAGTTAGAGCACCCACAATCACTTACATCCATCCACACACACACACAGACATCATTCCGAAAATAGTCTAAACATGTTCTAGAGACCTCAAAACGTGTATTTCCGTTGAAATCTCGAAGTCGATTTTTTTCGTGAACACAATACTTTCCCATTACTACGTATGGAGAAAGTAAAAAGGCAGTTATTAGTAATTCTGAGTAAACATAAGATAAATTTTCTTGTTAGTTTATGCAATTTATTTATGAACGTTAATCCCTGTATTTCCATTTCTAATTTAGTAAAAAATTTTTAAACTTGCATATAATATGTGTTCAGTGAATTTACAGTATTTCACTTATATTATTTAATTTTTATAACCACTTAATAAATTGCATTTCTATTTAATTCTTAAATCCTGAAAATAGATAATAAGGCTTATGGTGCATAGCTGGGACCACATTCAAAACTGATCACTCCAAAGACCTCACTACCATCATTAATTCGGATTAGGAGTCCAAACCTCGAGGTCCAGACCCAATTCTAAGCTCAGATTCCTGTCCCCAGTGCTTAATTTCTAGGGGAACACAAGGGAACAGCATTCCCTCACGTATTTGGGAGGAAGTTTCTAAAATGTTATGAATTAAGTTACAAGAATTTAAAGGCTGATGAATGTCTGTACATTTCAACCTCCCTCTTGCAGGACAACATCTGATTTGTACAAGATTGCTTTTGTTTATTTTACACTTTCCAAGTTACTATTTACTAAAGACTAGATCTCATTATGTATTCAGTTTTGTTCGGAGTGGCTAGGTTAGATAAAGTTTGGCATTCCCTTACTTATTGGGCTACAAATTACCGTATATACCTGAATTTAAGATGAGGATTTGTTCCAATTTTTATGACCGAAAAATCGTTAGTCGTCTTATAATCGCACAGTGCATAATAGTTTGACTGACAGAGGAACCGAATGCAGAGTATAATCGAATTACTCGATTCTTTAAATCAATTGCAACAATCGATTATTAAAAGTAGTAGCAGAAAATGAATCGATTCAAATGTATTCGAATACAAATACTCTTTTGAATTTTATGCTATATATTATGCGCGTAGTGAAGCTGCGTGCGTCTGTGAGTATGAAGTCTCGTGTCATTATATCGGCGTATTTCTCGAGAACCGTTCGTCGTAAAAGATATGCGGCAAACGGCATTTTGTTTCTAATGGCTATGAGGTCCCTGGAAAAATATTTTCGTTTGCTAAAGTGTCCCAGGTTCGAATCCAGGAGACAATTATAATTTCCCATAAGTTTACACGGGATTTTCGATTTTTCAGAGTGCAAGGTTTTTTTCCTTCATTCATTAAAATAAGTAAATGTTGACCGATTTTCTTCTTTTTCGCTTTATTCGATGGCTAAAGCTCTATACTATCTTATTCTTGCGATATTTACACGTTACATGGTCAAATTTTTCAGAAATACGCATTCTTTTTCGAGATTATGCAGATTTTTTGTACTCATTCCGGGCATTGCCAAGGAGACTCATTGTTGTCTCAGATTCATTAAAGGCCAATTAAACATTCAAATAGATGAAAGAAAAGCATTACTGTTATCTTCTCTTCATTGATAAACTAAACAAACATGACGTAATCTTTATAGTAGGTCCTGTAAGAAGTTAAAATCAGTCATTGATAGACACTTGAAGGAAAGCAACTGTATATGCCAACACTACAAAATTGCTTATTTCAATTGGTTTAATGTTTATTGGTCAATGGTATAATAAACCTCTGTCATTGTGTGCATAATAAATTATTTCCTTTTATTAGGAGTTCAAAATGGGGGGTCGTCTTATAATCAGAGTCGTCTTATATTCGGGTATATGCAGTAAGCACTGCCTGTCCCCTTGCAGCAGGGAGGGCCATAGCCGACCATATCATTTACAATAAAATTACAACTATTTTATGCTGTTAACTTAATGAGAAAATGACTCAATCATCAAATCTATGTAAACATGCTGATTAAAAGCATCTTTTAAAAGTAATTCTATGATAAATAATAAGATATTTATGTATACATCTAATCTTGATTTAAAGAAATACGAACTTTTTAAGAGCTTTTGGGATGGGACTGTTGTGAGGTTTCTGGAGCGGTCAGTTTTGAATGTGGTCCCAGCTTTGCACCAAGAGCTGGTATTAGTGCCAGGCCATAGATGTTGTTTATTTAAATAAACCATCCTTAGTGAACTGGTAATAATAAATATAATTTCAACTCTTGGATATCTAGTCACCTGATTAGGAAAAAACACTAAATATAACTTAGGATTAATGTTTGATTTATAACTAGGTACACTGATAGCTATTGGCTCCTCAAAGACTTACCGTAATTTTCCGATTATAATATGCATTTTTTTTCACAAAAAATTAACAAAAAGTTAGGGTGCTCCTTATATATGGTAAGAAGCACATACAACTTTTTTTAGCAAGGAAATAATTTATATTTTTGGACATATTTTTACCAGTAAATCATACATTTCAATGCATTTCAATAACATTCCTTTAAATATCGTTTCTCAAAACAAAAATAAGAATTATTATTTATTTACTTTTAGCTGTCCGAATCTTACCCTCTGAATTCATTATTGCTGTCCTCAAATAGTTTGTCGGAAATTTTATGTTCTCTCTCATCGTCTACGTAAATGGCGTCGCCGAGAACGTCACCTTCATCCTTACTATCCACTTCGGTTATTTACTCGTGTAATACCCGCACTCCTTTCTCTAAAACTGGACCCAGAAGAAAGGGTGCAGACATTACATGAAATATGCCCCTTTACCTTTCAACGGTAGGTCACCCGCGAAACGCCTGCCGTGTTTTGTGGCAATGAATGAATTCGATGTGTTTCCTGGAAGGTGCCATACACCGCGGATTTTGTCTTTAATTTTGTGATTCATGCTTAAATTTGAAGAACACAACAGCAACGGGCAGGCTGAAACGCGCTCTGCTCTCCGAGGTGTGCCGATGGGTGCTCGCAGCATGGCACGGCGTAAGTGAAGAAACTGTGATCAAAGGCTTTAAAGTGACTGGAATTTCGAACTCATTGGATGGAACTGAGGACCACTACATATGGGGTGATTATGTTGCAGATGAAGACCAGATCAGTGATTAGGTATTAGAAAAAAAACGAATGTGGAATTCCTAAAGAAGCCCTTAAAATGTGAGTTAAATACATAAATTCTTTGTTTAAAAATTTGGGATTTTACGATATTTCTTGTTATCATTGTAATTTTTATGGGTATTTACATACAAGTTAATAATCAAAAGATAATGAGACCGCATGGAGCCTTAAGACCTAAACAGATTTATAATTATGTTAAGAAAGAATTAAAAATCGTTCTACTGGATGTTGGGATTTAGTTTGTGCACATAATTTTTAAGTTTTCTTTTATGAGAGGTGCACTCTTTTCAGTGATGGTAGCATATCCGTCGTGATTCCGAACATTTAGCGAAAATAAAGCATGTACACTGCATTGACTCAAAATGAAACCTTTTGGCGATATTAATGCACTGGCCTTCAAAATATGCTTCCGACTTCTTTCCTTATAATATAATATTGTTGAATGTCAATTTTTCATGATTGATTGTGTTAGAATAGGCATTAAAAGTTGTTTTAATATTTAAATCTTAAATATGTGATTTTTGCTGCTTACACATCATCAGACTCGACTTCAGATAGATTAGTTTACTGATGTTGCTGTTAAATAACAGAATTGGGATTTTTAAAGTGCAGGCATTACACAAATACCTTTCTTCCCAGATATTCAATTCCAAAAACTGGGGTGCGGGTATTACTCGAGTAAATATGGTATCTCACTTGACGGCAAGGCGAGAACTGTCTCGATACTGCTAATAACAAGTGAAAAATTAAAGTGATCTTTTTACAAAAAATGAGTTGCGTATTATACATGGTGATAAGACAATTTTCACATTTCACTCATAAAAACATGGATGCGTATTATATGGGGTGCGTATTATAATCGGAAAATTACGGTATTTAAGAGATGCCTTAACAGTAAAATTGCTCAATCTTTTAGTAAAATGATGCCTACATCTAATCTATTAACCATTTCTCTGGCAGAGTAATTTCATGCTTTGCAACTTAAATACAAGGTTTTACTGATAGTTTCATTTTAAGTCAGCCATTTGAGATATCATATTGAAATTTTTCTACGTCCATTCAGTAGATAACAGAAAAACAAAATAACAGGCTTTTTAGAAATATCAAAAATCAACATTGTCATGTGAAAAGGGTGCACACGTGATGATGGCAAAACATGTTAGAGTTAATAAATACAATTTACTTTCAAATTTACCTTGCCTCTCCAGTTTCCAGGATCAAACCAACCTTCATCCTCTGCCTCTCTTCTATCAATTGATGATGAGTAGCTCCAAGGGCCAGCAGCATGCTCACAGGAACTCTACAATGCATTATTATCATAACTTAGTCTTTGGCCAAAAGAAATAAAAATTTCATGAAGATGTAAACACTCCCATCTACCACAATTAAAAATAGTAAATTCAATTGATAATATTCATATTTTTATAAAATAGGGTATTCAAAAATTCACTTTACTCCAGGGTGACAAGACTGAGCACTAAAAATAAAACAACATGTTACATCTGTTACAGCTATTCAGGCCCTCTCAGAGTTTCAGAGGGGCCCGGGTCACTTCCAGCTTTTGAGGCCCATAGTCACAATAAAAATTTAAAATAAGCCTATTTAAAAATTTATGTTTACCATAAAATGTAAATTAATTCTGAACTGAACAAGAAAGATCTGACCAGAATCCAATTGTTCCATATCAAGAAATTTCTACATGTAAAACAATTAAGTGTCCAAACTTGACCATCCTTGAGCTAGAGGTCCGGGCCAAATGACCTGCCAGGCCTCCCTTACGATTGGTCCTGTAGTTATTGTTCTATTTATATTTGTTGTTATAATTATAGATTATCAATTCGCTGCAAGTATTTTTAATAATTGTGTAGGCATCCCTACACTGTTGTAATATTTTATGTTAACTATACCTCTGTAGTTTAGTTTTCATTCGTATTCTGATGAAAAGTATCATGTCAGTTTATGTTGCAATATATTATTGATTTTTATTTAATTCTCATGTTGTTTTTGATAGTTATTTTTTATTTATCCATTTACTGTGGGATATAGAGAACTGTATTTTTGATTTGGTGTTTTTTATTCCCTTTTTTTTCAAGGAGAAGATGAATGACCAGAGCTTATTTTAAACAGAGGAGAGTGCTTTATTTTTGTGACTCAATCTTTCAGCTGTGAATAAAGGGTCTTTTGGGACATGCTGTATAATGAATCTGTCAATTATACAAGTGGAAAGATTAATTAATGCTTTGCAAAAAGACCTTTTAGGCAAATTTCTAAGAGCACCAACATTAGACATTAAGTTTGTAAAAACATAATTTCAAATTCTTTTATTCAAAAATTCAATAGGCATAAAAATTTTAAGTTTCATAAAACTTATAATTCCACAAATAAGGAAAATATTTTAAAAAGATATGAATTTACTACTCAAATGAAATACTTGAACTAACTTAAACTGAAGTTGCAAATTCAGCATCTTATAAAGTATAAACAATAAATGCCTAATCTATGTTATAATATAAGTAACATAAAAAAGCAATGTACATTACCTGTCATGATCAACCTTCCTGTCAGAAAGTATTAATAGCTGATAGCTCTCACGAGCAGCAGCACATGCTTCATCACAAATTCTGTCCAATGCCTTCACCAAACCTCTTGGCCCTTCTTCGCGAAAAAATGTGATATCTATCATCTTAGTCTATATGAAAAAAAAATAAGAGAAGAAAATAACTGATGCTGAGTTTTTCCAAAATTCTGATAAGTAAAATTCTTGTTGTGAATGAGATGTCTTGTGAAAATTGTCAGGAAAAAGATTATACAAGCTTAACTTATTTTGGAAGTAACAAAATATGAAATATAACTTCAACTGCATGTATTTTTATAGATCTTTAAATTACTATATGTGCTTTGGTAATATCTTTGTAACATTTTTGCATTCATTCATAGAAATTATGAAAAACAAAATATTACATCTGTTAAATATATTAATTTTTAATAATAATATTTCAGCAAATTCAATTTTTAAATAAATAGCTTGTGGAGCACTGAGAACATGATAATATTACCTTCCATCCACGGTGGGTATTTTCTCTGAGAATTTCAAGGTCCTCAAGGGAAAGAATGGGATTTTCTAAGAAAATCCGATGGCACTGCTTGGCACTGGGTTCCAGAATATTCTCTTCAGGACCAATTGGACAGGCTAGTGACATGACAATTTTCTCTCGAAATGGATCAATGGGTGGATTGGTAACCTAAAAGAAATATCAACTCATTTAGAACTGATTCCATTTGAATGAGCAGTCCAAAAATGCACTAGTTTTTTAATTAAAAAAATTAGTTTGTGGTGTATAAACAGCTATTAGCAGACTTTCATAATGAGTGGAATAACAATACCAAAGACAATCACATCAAAGAGATGATCGGAAAATAAGGATACAACGTCTATATTTTGCAAATGATTTATGTTTCACACTTAAATTTACATTAACAAACTGTTTTTCCATGTAATTCCTTGGCAGTCTTAACTGCTAAGGGGATTATGGAAAAATAGTTTATTAATGTAAGTTTAAGTGTGAAATATAATCATTTGCAAATAAGATGGCATTAGCAAAATACAGACCTTGTATTATTACTTACCATTCACCCTTAGTATGTACAATCTTACTCTTGGCAGGATTTGTACCTACAAGCCTAGCATTGGAAGCTATACATTAGGGTGGACCTTATTTTTCAACCATGAAATTTTTTTCACGATGCTCCCTAAAGTTGTTCCACTTGGTGAAAAAAAATTTATGCAAAATTTGAGATCGATCGGATAACGGGAAGAAGTCTTCCCACACCTAACTTGAATTATTAAAATGGGTTACAACTAGGGCTGCCACCTTTTGAGGATTCCAAAACCGGAGATATGAGTAAAGAAATTATACTAAGTATTTACATGAAAAAAATGTTCATGCGACAACGTATGGTTCTTCAATCATGTTACAACAATGTATAACCTTGCATCGCATATCTGTTCTCAGTGGCTTGTGACATCCAACGCAGACTCCATGTTAATCAAATTGACTTGTCAGTATATCTTGAGCATTTAGAGAGGTCACTGTGAAATTTCAGAGGTGAAAAGTATCCGAAACAAAAATGGAAATGATAAGCATAGATAAGCTGTTTCTGCTCGAACATGACAAGTGTCAAATTATTGGTGCTATGTTGCCATTCAACGGACAAGTTTTACGAGTTTTATTTTATAATCTACTTAAAGTAAAGTTTGATCTGCGTTCTGGTGCACATTTAGCTGTGAAGGAAACTGAAATACTTTGGGAGAAGGTGCGAATCCCAACAAGGAAAAGCCAACAATGTATTGAAAAGTTGGAATCATTACATCAAGAGTGGAGGACGCTGCAAAGAACATGCAAATGCCGAACTCAACTGCGAGAAAAACAAGAGCAAGATTTTCTTGAAAAGTTGGAAAATCTCCTCGATATCGCACACACCGATGCTTTGAAAATGATTAATATCAACACAACAGAATTTGACGTCGGAATAAAGGATACATTTGTGAAATCAGCCATTCAAAATATACTAAATCAGACTAAAGAATTTTGTATATATTCTCTAAAGGTCTAACAGTGTAGGGAGGATTATAGGGAATTACTGGAGTTAACAGTTATATTTCTGGGAGCTACTCCACCTCGTGGAATTTCCTTTCGATATATTGGTGCTTTCCATCACGCGAGGTGGTTGTCGAAAGCAATATATAGCTTAAAAGTATTTATGTTCCGAAATCAATTTCAGCTTCAAGCTAGGGAAGAGAGAGCATTTCGAGACATATGCATTTTTTTTTGTTCATTCGTGTGTAGGAGCCTGGTTTAGAGGTCCTGTTGCGATGGAAGCCCCTTTTAACGATTTTCAATTATTAAAAAACTTGGCGCAGTATCCAGATTCTGATATTTCTCGCACGTCCATGAATAAGTTTTGCGGACACATATGGTACCTCGCTCCTGAGAGTATTGCTCTCGCGTTTTTTGATTCTCGTGTGCCAAAGGATACGAAATTGAAAATGGTAGAGGCAAAAAAATTATTGTAGGAATCAGAGGATATTACTGTTAAAAGGATTTTATTCCGTCCAAGAGATGTGAAGGATTTCATAATGAAAGAGCTAAACGAATTCGTATCATCGGAAACGAACTTTTTTTCAAGATTTAAAATTCCAACCGATTTTTTGGATGCAGACCCCGATGCATGGGAAGCAAGAGATGATTATCAGAAAGGAATCCGAATCTTGACAAAATTATCGGTAGTAAATGATGTGGCAGAAAGGGGAATTAAGTTAATACAAGAGTACAATAATATTTTAAGGGGGCACACCAGGGTGAACCTTCGAAAAAATCGAATTTTTCTTTTATTTTTACTTTTAAACTACAGACTTTCACGAATATTTTCCGACCTGTTACATGCCAAAATTCCTGAAATTGACGAAGTTATGGAATTTTTTCGAGAGATGTGCACGGGGCGTTGAGTGCGTCGCTCGCAGTTCAGCCGGTGCGTAGGGTTTCCTCAAGTGTTTATGCCCTCTGGAGCCCATCGGCATTGTGTCCTTGTGGCGGAGAGATTAACGTGGATATTAAACAAAATATCGGGTAAGGAATTTTGAATTTCGTTACTGTTTTTGATGCGATCAGCCAGTATGTGAAGTGCTAGGTTTGTGGAAGTGAATTTTACAGAAAGAAGTAGACGGGGACTAAGGTTTAAAATTGTGGTGAATTGTGCATCATGCCCGCTTATCAATAATGCATACGAAATAAACCGACGATTTGTTTTTGCTATGCGATTATTGGGGGTATCATTAAATGGAGCAGAGAAATTCTGTGCCTTTATGGACTTGCCACACACTATTTTTCAATCTTTATATCAAATTATCGTACAAAGTATGAAAACTGCCTCGGATGCTGTCCAACAATGTTCGACGAAAAAAACTGGTGAAGAAGAAAAAACATTGATGATGCAAGCTACAGGACGTGAAGAAACTGTGGAACTTACCGTGTCAGGAGACGGGACATGGCAAAAACGAGGATTCAATTCCTTATACGGTGTTCAATCACTTATTGGTTATTATACGAGGAAAATTCTTGATATTTTTGTTACATCAGCGTATTGCAAGGCTTGCGAATACTGGGAGAAAAAAAGGATACAGAAGAATTTAAAGAATGGGAAAAAAACCATGTCAACGAGTGTAATGCTAATCACGAGGGTTCGGCGGGAAAAATGGAAGTGGACGGCATTCACGCTATGTTTCACAGATCCGAAGAAATACACGACGCAAAATACGTAAACTACATAGGAGACAGCGACACCAAAACTTACAAGGGAGTTGTTGATTCAAAGCCGTATGGGGATTCAGTAACAATAAAAAAAAGGAATGCGTTAATCATGTTGAAAAGCGAATGGGCTCAAGACTCCGCAATGTCAAGAAAGGAAAAAAATCTGATGTGGCCAACACATGACTTTCTCCATATTCTCTATATATTTAAATTATTATGAATAGCATCATAAGGCAAAATTATTATTTCGTATCATAAAAGAATACCATCGTCCTTATTGCCGTAAATTACATATATTTTGAATGTTTACAGAATTCTCCGCTACATGGTGGTGGCGCTGTTTACTGGTATTAAGATAAAGCGAAATATATCCGAAATGGATGGTTCTACGAAAATTAGTTTCAAACAAAACTTGGAAGAAATATTATTCTCTAAAACTTTGGTCCTTACGAAGATTACCAATAACGATGTTTTTACGGAGATATTTAACGGAAACCGAAAAACCGGTTATTTATAAATAACTCCTATAGAAAATTGTTTCAAATGAAAGTTGTGGGAAATTACATTCTCTATAACTTTTGTATAGAGTTGTAAATACAAAAATGATATTTTAACCAAGAAATATCGCAAAAACCGAATCGGGTTTCGAATAAACCTCGACTTCCGTTTAACCGTTATTGTCCAAAAACTAATCAGTTCTTTGTTCTTATGTAAGAGTGTTAGATATGAAGTTTGGTAACGATATGGCACGTACTTTCTGAGTTAGAGCGCCCACACTAACACACACACACACACAGACATCATTCAGAAAATAGTCTAAACGTGTTCTAGGGACCTCAAAACATGTATATCCGTTGAAATCTGGAAGTCGATTTTTTTCATGAATACAATACTTTCCCATTACTACGTATGAGAAAGTAAAAATTGCAAGGGAGGAGGCTGTTCTTTCTGCAGAAGATTTGCTGTATGGCCCAGGAATCGCCGAGTAGGGGTAAATTAAAGAAATTCCGAATTATGTACTAAAGAATTGAAAGTAAAACTTTAATCGCGTTTTTCTGAAAACCACTCTTTTTAACCTGGTTGACAGTATTTCTAAATAACCATTTGACCGATTGCCTTCAAATTTGGAAAAAATATAACTAATATGATTCTTTTCGACATGACGATCTCGGTTTTTTTAAAGTTACGTTTATTTTTGTTTTAATTATAAAAAACAAGTGAGTTTTATTCTGAAATTTTGAACCTATTTTTTTCAAACGCGGGCCATTTTTTTTCGAGTAAACTTTGACTTTTGAGATCGTCATGTCAAAGTTTTAACATTCTATTCTAAGGATATGCCTGATGTTTTGGTTTCAGATCGGCGGTTTCCTTGGAATTCTGTCAACCAAAGGAAAACTTTTTTGAAACACGCCATAGTTGCAGCGGCTACATATATTAAAATTATTATTATTATCAAACTTTTGTTATTTGAAAATGTTTTCAAAATGATGTACTTTTAGTTTTTTTAAAACATAAATTCATTTAAATGCATACTTTTTTTATAAAAAATTCCCAAAAATAGCCCTACGTTTCAGGCCGTCACCCTGGTGTGCCCCCTTAACAAAAGACGAAAGTCAAAAGCAATATCTGTTACAAGTTGTTAACGATTATCGAGAAAAAAAATATCCGGATTGTAAAAAAGAAACGCTATTACAAAAATAAGTATGTAATTTAATTTTGTGTGTTTTTTTTCAAAATGATTTTGTTGTTCTGTTAATCATAATGGGTAGTAATGTATTTCTAATATATAACGTGTAAAAATTTTACTATAATAATAACATTATTTGCGGCATTTTTCCTTTATTCTTTCTAGGTCTATGTCCTATCCCTAGTATGGTTTTCTACTTTCTCTACATTCAAATGCGATTATCTCAAAAACGGTTGGGTGCATGAAAAAAGTTTAAATACCAAAATTGTAGGAAATTTAATGCTCTATCGACATCATCTCATCAAAATTTCGATAAGGACTTACCATTTTGAGATATTACCTGAAATATGTTAAAAAATTGATACATCCAGAAAAATCTACATTTTCGTAACTTTGGGGCCTTTGTGGCACCTGTTAATATTCTCTGATTTGGCAAAAAATTTTTGTAGTTCATTATTTTAGGAATTGGAACCATTCTCGGGGGTGAGGCCAAAAAAATTCGAAAGTGGAAAATTAAGGGCCACCCTAGTGGGTATATATGGTAATCTGTTCTTAAACGGACTTAACAACTAGAATATCTGCATACCTATGAATTAAAAGTCACATGTCAGTTATTGACAACATTTTATCAGAAATCTTATCAATATTCAAATACAATATTTTGTTTTATTTGCATTTCGCTTCCAGCATGAGCGCCTATTATAGTCGGTCTGTCCGTCTGTACACGTTTGTTCTCAGCTTCTACGAAATGGATTTTCATGAAATTTGATATTAAGGACTTACAGTCCAATATAATAAGAAACTCGCAAAATGAATCAGGGGTACCACTTTACTGGTAACAAAAAATTAAATTTTTGTCATATCTCGTAAAGTATTAGTCATATCAAAATATTTTTCAAATAAAAGTTGTAGAACTGGTAAAGAAGAGTATTTTCTTTCCTATACATTTTTATCGTAGAAGTAGCTGTTATTGAGAAAATCAAACAAGAAAGTCTTCATTCGAGTTGAACTAGAAATTTTCTTGCATGGTTACATCTTCATTGTTGCTAACATAAACAATCTCACAAACAAACGTTTAATTTTCTTACATGTGCATGTAATATTATTAAATAGGAAGAAAATGGCTTATTTATGATGAAGAAAAGAACTTGGAAACGCTAATTCCCTTATGTACAGGTATATCATTTCTTTCTAATACTCCATTGCACGAAACGCATCCATTTGTGATACGTTGCACATTTTCCTAACTTGTTTACATTAGAGTGGAACCTCATTATATTGTTCCCGTATACGTCGTTTTCCCAGATGTATCGTTCATTTTCCATAGTCCCGACAAAAACCCATAATGAACAATGTTAAATAATACTTCACTCATCGTTCCTTGAATTATCAGTTTCCCGCATCTATCGTTCAGATTTCTTGGTCCCAACACAAGTTTTACCTCGATTGATCGTTTTAAAAGTATTCTTTCTAAGCGGGAAGAAACGGATGTCCAGCAAGGGTCACGGAAACTACATTTTTCGGGTGATACTGCGGGTTACTTCCACAACCTTTCGATTCCAGGAAATGAGGTTGTTAGCAATGAGTGACAATGGCTATTCATTCAAGATCAGGCACAGCTTTCACTGTCCCTTCATTTTGAAGAAAAACATTCGGAGGCATTATTTTCATACTGACTCTCGTACGTACTTGATGCTCTCAGTTTGCTAATGCCCTTTACCTCGTTCTGACTGCCTGACGGAGTTCAGTGCATTGGTAGTGTCAATTGGCAAATATTTCTTCAATATTTCTTTATTTAAAAGAAAGCTGCTATGTCTACCCCAATGAAGCAAGTCAGGACTCTGCACGAGAGATTGGCAATAATCGAAAAAATAGAAAAAAATCGTGGAAAGAAACGAGTAGATGTGGCCAAGCACCTCGGATTACCACTCTCTACTCTTAACACATTTTCTGAAGCTCAAGAGGCCTTAGAAAAAATAAAAGTTTTTTCTATGGCCACAATTTTGAAGAAAGGGAAATGTGTAAATTATTAAGTATAGAAGAATTCCTGTTCCATTTAAAATGCAAATCTTCAAGAAAACAGCTAACCATCACCGATTTCTTCAGGAATAAATAAAGTATTTTCAAGGTAAAATTTTGAATGCACCTTTTTTATTTCAATTTCATTATTATTCTTCTTGTTCAATACTTTGATGCTTATTTTAGTGTTATACAATTAGTAAGCTCAAGTTATATTTTCGTTTTAGTACTACATATAAGCCGAATCCTCATTTTCCACATTCATCGTTTTCCCGCATTCATCATTTTTTCCCTCGGCCCCTTCAAAAACGATAGATCTAACTTCTACTGTATATCATATCATAATAGCTAGTAGCTCATGTGCTTTATGGTATTAACTTTTCCTAAAATTTATTTTGGAGGTAATGGCTATAACTACCTATGATACATCCAGATTCACTGAGAAATAAGGTTTCTAAGGAAATTGATTAGGTAAGATCAGGTATCCATCAAAAGTTTTGTATGAAAAGATTTCTAGTGTGTTTAGTTTAAGAATTCCATTCAGTCATTTTAAAATTCCATGAGAAAAATTTATAGACTGACCTGGGCAAAAAGTTGCTTGAAATAATCATACAATAAGGGCTGGAACTGAGAAAGACATGCAAGTGGTGCATCATTTCCCATTGATCCAAGAGCTTCTTTCCTGAGGAAAAATGAATTTCATTTATATAAAACAGACAGTATATAATAGGTTATAAGTGATTCCAGAAACGTTACAACTGAAAATTGTAACATCTGCAAAAATTGCAACATAAAATCAATAATTGGTGTCATTCTCAAACTATAATTACATAATGCAAACACTGGTTCGTAATTAGCTCCATTTAATGGAAAAAGCACATTTTATAACATTCTTTTTAGCAAAACCATCCATTAAATTTTAGGAATTCATTTAAAATTATAGATAAAAAACTCAATTTCATTTTTAAAGGGCTACAAAACAGCCAAACTTGAACCTATAACCTATACAACAGGCATCTCTTCAATCCATTGAAGCCCATCAGTGATGTTGTTTAATTTATACTTTTGAAATACTTTAACTTAATTGTTCTATTAGAAAATTGGAAATTCCAGGCACCATGATATCTTCTTCTTCATACTGTACTAGAGCCTATCTCTCCCTCTGATTTCTCATCAATGTAGTTAAAAGCTTCTATGATAAATACTCAACAAATAAAACATAAGTGAAAACATTGTAGTTATTTTATAAAATGTGCTGATAGTACGATTTTCATAAAAATGTAAATTACAAAAGGTTCATTTTAGTTTGGAATTTCTAAACCACATGTTCTTACTTGGTATGTAGCATGGGTAAAAGCAGCATATTGATGGTTTCCAAATTGTAACTGAATAGTGATAATCGCTTATCGCCCTCCCAAATTCTTCTAAATGGGGTGTCGTCAAGTTCTTCACTTTCTGTTTCATGACTCACAATGCCATTGGTACCATTGATCATCGCTTGTTTACACCTTTTTGTTTTCTCTGCATGCTCAGCACGCAGATCTGGCATAATAATCTGTTTAAAAAACCATACATATTACAAAACTCTGTGTTTTATATGTAACCAAAGTAGGGTTTGCTACATAACAATATTCATACATTAGTAAATCTAAATTAGTGAAACGAGAAATTTTCAAATTTTAACCCTTTTAGCGCTAAAAATGATATATCATTCTTTACTACAGTTGTTCAAAGCGCCAATAATGAGGTACTGTAGTTTGTTCCACCTCTTCAATAAATGCTTGCAGTTTTGTATGTAATGAATTATGAAAACCACGATGTTTCTACAAATAAGCAGGAGATACATACATAATAATCCTTGACACTTTTAATGACACTCAACAAAAATAGCTTGGCACTACAAGGATTTCAAGTAGCATTAGCTTATAGAATTTAGCATAATTTTATGAGCATAATCCATTTGGAACAATCGACAATAAATTATATAAAAATCAAAGGAAGTCACTTTTATGGAATCTTGACATAATTACTATAAAATTTTTAAAGCAAGTTCATAAAAAAACAAAGAATGTAATTTACTTGGGGATGAAAAGTATCTACAGTCCTAAATGTAACAGTACTTATGTTTCAACAAAAAAAGAATTAGTGAAATAAAATTTTTACTTTTAACTAGCTACATCAATTATTAGATACAAAAATATAAAATATTATCCAGCAGAGAGAAGGAGAAAAATTCAGTTCTTGTCTCAGATTCCCTCTTGCTGTGAGGTCACTAACTGAAGAACTTTGGAGGCCCACTGATTCTCCACTTTCACTACAAGTGGTAGACCCATGTTCAATTCCCAGCCAAGGTGCTATATTTTTCTCCTTCTTATCAGATTTTATAATGCAGCATATGCATTCATGCATATCAAGTTACAATACTTTATTTCCATCCTGTTTAAGATACTACTAATAAATCACATACTACAGTGAGTTACATTTCATAATGGAATTTGAAATAATTTTTAACTGGTGATTAACAATGGCAAACCAATACTTAATTATCTACTGGTTATAACATGAGAAGAATACCTGACATGTAAAACACAAATAATTCTTAAATTAGTTTGAGTAAATACTACAGTTCAGGGAAAACAACTGCTACATGTAAAATCGATAAATGAAGCACACAGGAATACTACATAAATTCTAATTAGAAAAACAGAAATATTTAGTACAAAACCTCTGAAAATTAAGTCAACATGAGTGTAGCCTACAGCGTGCTATAAATGCATTATACATACAGCTTGTACAAATATAAAAATTTCAAAGTCACATCCCATTTTACTCACCAACTTATAACCCAAATTTGATTGAAGCCAGGTAGCAAATAAAAAGGGAAAACTTGTCATTATTATTGCAATTGGATGATTAATTATGACACAATTCTACAGTACAATACAAAATACTTGGTACTGTCATAACACTATAAATTCTGATAGAAATATAAATAAAATATTATACCTAAAAAGTAAAATACATTTGTTCATTTATACCAAAGCAATGATAGTCCAACATAACAACAGAAGCTCTCTCAAGAATAAATACAATATTATATGAACCATGCTACTGAACAACAAGTTTTTCAATATGACAATCCTTTTTTTTTTGTTAAAACAATGAAGAAATTAGAGGTAGTAGAACTTTTAAAAAATACAATAATAATGATATCATTTGATGATACCTATAGTTTATTATACTTTAATGGTCAATCAAACATATTTTTATGAGATCAAAAAATCTAGTGCTTCAAATTGTAAAATGCAAGTCTTAAATGTTTGCGAAAATTAGTTGAGATTTTTGTAGAAAATTTAATTCCATATTGAAATACCTAGAAAAAATTAATTTTATTTAGGATAAAGATAAATACAGTTAAGTAAATTATTCTTTATAAAATTAGTAAGATATTATCTCTCATATAGTTTTCCAATTCTTTCTTTCTTTCTGTGTATAACACTCTTAGAATTTTTCAATATCTCAGCACCGGAAGCAGCTACGGTTATGAAATTTGGTGTTCTTAGATGACCACATTAACTACCAGAAAATGTTATTACTTTTAAATAAAGTGTCCTAGGTTTGACTCCAGATATCCTTTTGTATTGATATTTAGAAGCACAGGAAAGAAACGATTTTGACGGTGCAAGCATTTTTTCTTTTGCTCATTAAAAGAACCTAAATATTAACTTAGAAACTTCAAACAAAAACTATAAGATGAACGAAATTCTAAATTATTTTATTGTAGTGGTCTTTTATTGTATCTTGCCCTTTAAAATTTTAAAAATATGTAAAAGTGTGTATTTTTGTGATTTTAATGCTTAATCTAGCCTGAGTTGCTATGCAACCTCTATTGTTTTGTTATTACCGTATTTAATTGATTCTAAGCCGACACTGATTGTAAGCCGATCCCCACTTTTCACAAGGCCATGCAAGGAGAAATTTTGATTTTAAAGTGCTTAGACAGCTGGGGCCATTTATTTCAAAATACCAACAAGTATGAACACCTCTGATTTTCAGTTCGTAATTAAATAAAGAGAATTAACTAAAATTACGGTGACAAAATCCTATATACTCGTATTATGCATGCAGCTTCGCTGCATGCATGCGATCGTCCGTGTGTATGAAGCCTCGCATAATTATATCAGCGTATTTCTCAAGAACCGTTCGTCGTAAAGATATGTGGTACAGCATTTTGTTTCTACTGGCTATGAGGTCCCTGGAAAAATACTTTCGTTTGTTAAAGTGTCCCGGGTTCAAATCCAGGAGACAATTATATTTTCCCATAAGTTTACACGGGATTTTCGATTTTTCAGAGAGCAAGGTTTTTTTCCTTCATTCATTAACCCTTCAAGTGCGCAGGACGTTTACTTAAATCCTGTGTTTGAGGTCAGATGAGGTTTTTAAAAATTTGCAAAAATTCGCGATTTCGATTCCTGAAAATTGAAAAATTCGTAACTTTTTTCATTTTTATTGAATTTGTATAAAATTTTTGTAATTTTAGTAGATCATAACATTTATAAACAATTTCTTTTACATTATCTTAGATTAAGCAAAATCTTTACAGGAGAGAAATACGAAATACGTAAATCACCCCCATTGCCAACCAGTTAGCGTGCAACCATGCTTTCATATATCTTTCAGTATTACGAAAACTATAAACGGCATTGATACAGTCTTTTTTAAAATAATATTTCAGCTTTTATTAACATTTCATTCACTGGATGTATCTACCTAAACCAAATAGGAAAAAAGTTTCTCACAGGTCAACTTTTTCATGTCTTGACTAAAAATTTGAAATAAATTTTGTTTCATATATTTTTAAAAGACATTTCATACAGTTTTGAGTTGTACAGTAGTCATTTGTAGTCATTATAGAATTAACATAGTGAAATTTGTCCTATTTCGTTCAGTAGAAACGGAGCTATGATTTTGTATGTATCCGAATGTATGAGTAATAAGAAAATTAGAAAAGTTAAAAGTTTTTTAAAAAGTCATTTGCTTTATCCCATTTACCATGAAATTTACAAGAAAATATAACTTCAACGAATCATCTCCATTGAATTATTTTTACTAGCATTCACTTCAGACTAACTTCTTGTGAGCGATACGAAAATATTTCTCCTGCGAAGAACAGAGTGTAAGGGTATGACACATCGCTTGCTCCGATTTTTCGCTTACTACAGATTATCAGTGATTTATTTTTGTAAACAGACCTTGGACCCAAGATGAGACTTCTCCTTCTCTCTCTCATACTATAATGGTCTCAAGCGCCTCAAGAAATGCTGCAGCTAGCACATGACCCGAAGAGAGCCGAACAATGGTTTTCGTTGTTCGGCTGTCCTCGTCTTATACCTCTCAACCTTTGACTCATAAGAAAAACCAAAGAAAAGCAAAGTTTGTGGGCAGATAAGTAGTCTAGATCTAGTTTCACTTTGTAGTAGCATTTGTGTCGAGATATGGTTCCTCTCAGCAATGGATAGGAGATTTTTAGAAGATGCGATTCCCCAATTCGGGAAAAATCAATCCAAAATTTAATGCGCATTAAGTGTAATAAAAAAGACAAAAAAGACCTCAGAATGACGATGAATAGGTAGGCCAAAGGTTTCTCTGTTAAAATATATAAAGGTTACCCATATTTAAGAAAATTTACTGTCAAAAAAATAAAGAAAGCTAGCGACCTCTGCGACGTACCAAGTAGAAATGATGACTGCATGTGGAGTTTTTGTCCAACATTCCCAGTACACATGATGACGCTGACGGGTTAAAATACCTAAATATGGTCCGATTTTCTTCTTTTTTGTTTTATTCAATGGCTAAACCTCTATACCAGGGGTCGGTAATGTGGTGATTTACCAGTCGCTCACCGTCCGAAAAGAGAATAAAATAAACAGACACGGAAAACTCCCAGAAAATCAATAAGTTGTGTTACAAGACGGAAAATAAAACTTTGGAACGAACAACTTACCATATAACTTGAGGACATATAATTACAATGCTGATTGAAAAGATGAATTCTGTTTTACTTATTTTAAAGGAAACTGTGTTTGTTTATTGTGCAATATTAGTGTCGTGCTTCCAAAGAAAAGTAATGTTGAAAGACACTTCAATACAGTCCACGGTAATTTTAATACTGGTTTTCCGGTGGACTCTGAGATCAGGAAAAAGAAAATTTCTGATATAATATCTATTTAACTAAACAGAAAATGCATTTTTACTATACCAGTTCAGCAATCAAAAAGAGCGACAATTGCATCATTTTAAATTTCGCATTTGTTGGCCAAGAATAAAAACCTTTTAAAGATGGCTTGATTGTAATAGAAGCCATGTTAACAGCTGCTGACTCACTTTTCAAAGATTTTGAAAATAAAAATGAAATCACTTCAGCGGTAAACACGATTCAGTTATCAGCAAGAACAGTTACAAGAAGAATCGAAGTTCTTGCAACTACTATGGAATCGGAGTTGGCAAGTGACTTACAAAAATTTATTTTCTTCTCGTTACAACTAGATGAGTCAACAGACATATTAGACATTTCTCAATTAGCTATGGTTGTGAAGATGGTGTTTAATGATTTTTCTGCCAAGGAAGACTTTCTTAAAATTCTTCCTCTAAGAGGACGAACAAGAGGTGAAGATATTTTTTTCAACCTTTAAATAATATGTCGACAGATGTAATATACCATTACAAAGTTGATCACAATTACAACAGATGGTGCACCTGCAATGACAGGTGGTAAAAATGGATTAATTGCACTATGTAAAAAGGACCCCGTTTTTCCAAAATTTGTTTCTTATCACTGCATTATACATCTTCATTTTCAACATGTTATGAAAACTGTAACAAAAATAATAAATTCTATAAGCTCATAGAATTGCCCATGTAGATAAGGAGCGGAGAGTACAAGAAAGACAAAGAAATAGGGAAACATGTCAAATGAATAGGGAACAAAGAAGATTTAACCTAGGGCCGAACTATTTAGATTATTTGCAAGCATAGCTGCAGTGGGCTGCTAGTACATTTTATTCACTTATTCATAACAACTTCTACTAAAAGATTAATTTGACCTCGTCCCCCGGGATCTTATTCTCGTAACAAAATAGCAATTTCTCGTCAATCAAATACCGACACCGTATTACATAACATACATTAGTACTACACAAGTATCATCTGGACATTCCTTTTCACTTTTATTCTTAAATTATTCTCCCAAGTTGGCTGCCATGTCACTAAGGCACAAGGAAGTAACGGTACACTCGGGAAATCCCAGTACACGCATGCTAGATGCACTGAAACAAGATAGGTAAAGGAGGGAGGGGCGGGAGGTAGGAAAGGCAAATGTTTCGATTCATGAGTAAAATGAAACATTGTGTACATATGTAGCTTCTTACACATACAAGTGCTATCGCTGTTTATTTACGACTTTGACACGCCACGTATTATTTACATAATTTACCGTATTCACCCGAATCCAAGACGACCCTGAATCTAAGACGACCCCCCATTTTGATGATTCCAAAAGAGAAAAAAGCTCAAATTGACCTTCATGACTACAAAAATTATAAATCTTGTGAAATATTTATTTTCTCTTATACTTTTCTTGAATGTCATTGTCTTTTAACATTTTAAAATCATAAGATCACATCACAAATAGAACCATTCAGGTTTTCAAACAAATTAAATGGTAGCATTCATTTTAAGATAACATTAAAAATAAAGTAAATACATTGAAAGAATATACTCGTTTCAGGACAACAAAAAAACATTTCAATCCAAGTGCTGCATAAAATCATTTTATTGTGTTAGTCATCATCACTGTCTATGCAACCTTCACTATTTTCCTCACGCTCACTATCTTTATCACTCTCAACTTCATCATCAGTCTCCCACAAAACATCATCCTCACTCCCATCCATGGCATTAGATAAGCAGCATTTCTTAAATCCTTTCACTATTACTTTTGCATTTATTTGTTGCCACGATGCCTTGATCCATTGGCAGAGCATTGCAACTTCAGGTTTCTTAAGATTTCCTTTTGGTGTTAAAGTGTGAGTTCCACTCTGTAACCACTCAGAATACAAAACCTTTAAATTATTTTTAAAACACTTATTGACAGCAACATCTAAAACTTGAAGTTGCGATGTCATTCCTCCAGGTATTACAATAAGATCAATATTCATCGCACTCATTATGTTTTTAATTTCAGGAGATAAGTGTCCTTGAATGCATCCAGTGAAAGCATTGCTCTTTGTTTCAGTAAAGCTCCTGGCCGTCTATTCCACACCACATGTAACCAATCTCTCATTAGTTCTTTAGTCATCCACCCCTTTTCTTGAAACCTATTATTCCATTTGGCAAATGTTTCTTAGGCATTGTTTTCCGCTTTAGAATCACATATGGTGGTAATTTAGTCCCATCTGCTAAAACTGCCAACATTACCGTGACTCGCATTTTTTCGTTGCCTGTAGTTTTAATTAGGACGGACTTCACACCTTTTTCGTTCACAGTATAATTAGATGGCATGTAGAAGAAAACCGGAGTTTCATCGGCATTTCCTATTTGGCTCAAAAGGTAATTATTGGTTTTTCTAAGTCCAATTACGTATTTCTGGTAAGCGAGAAGTTTTTCTACATAGTCTTCTGACAATTTCTGACACAGCGAAGTTCATCGCCGTAAAGAAAAATTATTTCGTCGCATCATTCTCACGCACCAACTTCTGCTGGCCTTGAATTCTTGCAATGATATATTAAGTCTAGTAATTTCATTAGCTTTAAGTATAATACTTTCAGTCGAAACAGGCATACCGTTCTTCCTCATGGTGCGCACAAACTTGACTACTTCTTCTTCAGTGCCATGAAATCGGCCTAATTTTGGACCACTGAGCGACTTCCTTGTGGCTTTGGCTTTTTCTAGTTCCTGTTTTGAGAGTTTCCATCGACGCACATTTGCCTCAGATACACCGAACTTTCTACTCGCATCACAGTTATTAGTTTTTTCGGTGTAATTTATCACGATCAGCTTAAAATTTGTATCTTAGCTCCGTCTAATTCCTTCGTTAACTTTCCCTTTGCACTCGTGCCCCGTACTTCAACATGATCTGTCATTCTAACTTAAGGGTTGTGCATTTAAATCAAGAATGCACAACTCAAAATTACTGTCACACTTAGCGAATCGCGGTGCGTCGTTTGAAAGGGGAATCCCGATGATTTCCGCTCTCATTTGTTTTGACATTGCGGTTGACATTACGCGCAAGATGAAAGTACGTCGTCTGTGTTATGATCGTCGACGATGATTATTAGTCTAAATAATTATTATTCCCGTCATGTTTTTCTTATTGTTATTACTATTTGTTTTTTCACTCTTTATGTACGTACTTGAATTTGCTGTTGTGAATTGTTTACTCTAATATACCATTTGTTGTAAAAACCATTGATTAAATGCTTAAATATACTTCGTATTCGAATGTAAGACGACTCTTGATATTTACAGCTGAAAATTTGGAAAAAAAGGTCGTCTTAGATTCAGGTGAATACGGTATTTCTTTGTAGGTGTTCAGTCATTTTGATTCTTTTTGCATACATTTAAAGTAGATAGTTTACTTCTACTTTAATACACTTATACCTTGCGTTATAATGTAACTACGGACATAAATTCATTGACTACTTTTTTACACCGATTCTAAGCTGAGTGGAGATTTCTGAGATGATAAAAAGGTAAAAAAAGGTCGGCTTACAATCGATTAAATACGGTTATTAATCAAATCGCTACAATCTTCCACAACTTATTTTTCTTGAAAGAAGCAAGCAAGAAGAAGTGTATTCAGTGTTATCAATTAGAATAACCCAATTAAAGCATTTAACGAAAGGTAAGGTGCATACAGTGTCATCTACCATTAAGATATTAACATAAATATTATATAAAAATTAATTTTAGTGTTTTCAGTATGTTATAATTTTTAATGTTACCATCATATGACAGGTTATTATTCTAGTAATATTAATAAAAGCCATTACATATCTTTCTCTCTAAGGACTCCAAGTACATATTTAGTTTTTTTACTAGCCTCTAAAAATTCAAAAATCAGGAAATGAAATTTTAATTTAACTTTTAAATAGCTTAGAATTTGGAATAAAACAACTGTGCATATCTCTACACAAAGTCTAATATGTGGAGTATAATTATTTTCAGAGGGCATTGAAGAAAAGGAAAGTACAGTAGAGCCTCCAAATTTGCGGCTTCGAAATTCGCGTGCTTCGCAGTTTTTTGACTACTGCTGCCATCTTTGAAGGAATGAGAAAAACACTAAACAAATGAATTTCCCCATCCGCTGTTTTTTTATCACGCTGCGGCCGTTTCATGAAAATGTCTACCAAGAGGAAAGCTAGTGATAATACCGAAAGCAGACGCAAAAAGAAGACGTTGACTTTAAGATGGCTTCACCGTGACTTAAGGGTTTTAGGAGTAGGAAAATACTTTTTTATTAATTTTACGAACATGTGCAAAAAAATACTTCAACCTTTCTAGTAGATAGAATATTAAATTTATTTGTGAATGTATTAACAAACAATATAATATTAATTACGTGCAATTATTGGTTAGCATAATAATTTTCGCAAAGACAAGTTTGACTCATATTTCTCCAAGCCATGATGACGAAAAAAGTAGTTTTTATTAAAAATAAATGATTCCATAAGTGTTATTAACTATATAAATATAAAATATTGTTATTACAAATCTATTTTTAGTTTGGAAATATGTATTTTCTTTTATAATAAATGTATAGCAGCAGGCAAAATAATTAAATTTGGCAACATCGTATACAAAGATTGTATACGGCATCAACTTCCGGTTTCCGTGAGCGTTAGTTGTTTACTGCGTTTACTGTATCTTGTTCTTTGACCAATATATAGTGATTTCTGCGTGAGGATTGTGTTTTTTCCCCGGTCCCTGTGCATTTTACGGCATTGGGGTTTTTATTTTCTATTAATTTTTATAGTGATTTCTGTTTTCGTATATAGTCATGCCTCGTTTAGCGCAAAGGATACGTTCCGAACGGTCTTTGCGCTACCCAAATTTGCGCTAAACAAACCGATTACAACATGTACTTGTAGTGAAATTGCAAGGTTCGCTAACGTTTTTATTTATTTAATATTAATTATCATTAAAAATCAATATTAATACAATTTTAAATCTTTCGCAGTGGTGCTCACATTTATGCATAGATTGCTAGGTTCTGTGAGTTATTTTCGTCACTGCAGCGCTCAAATCTACGAGTAAATTACTTATTGTATGTTATGTGTGAGGGTATTCACCATTTTCAATAATTCTTTGAAATTCGTCAGGAAACTTTATAGCTGCATCTTTAACAGCGCTGGCTGATTCACCTGTAAAACGAACGCTATGTATATTTGCGCGGCGTTTAAAATTTTGAAACCAACCGTAACTGGCATGAAATGTTTCTGAAGAATCTCCACCCTCTTCTTGCTTTACACATTCAAACAGGGAAAGTACTTTACTGCAAATGATTGCTTGACTAAGTGGAATGTGTTCATTAGATTGCTCAGAATCCACAACACTAGCAGTTTCTCCATTTTTTCAAGCATATTACTATATAAGTGATCGTGTGTGTTTCTTTGCAGTTACTGCACTGGCAGCTTCAATGGAACTTTTTGTCTTTATTTAACAAAATTGTATGAAGTGTAGAAGTTGTGAAGTTAAACTTACGTGCAATATTGCTCTGATGCTCACCTTTTTCAAAACAATGAATCACTTTAAGTTTTTCCTCAAGATTTATATTTTCCTTGATAATTTAGGATTATTTTGTACACTTTGATTGCCTTTACTCAATTTTCTCCTTTCTGCCACGATCGCCATGATTTACTGAAATTATTTCCGCCTATTTACTGATTTTGCCATAGATACCGTATTTACTCGTGTACCCCGCGCACATTTTTCCCAAAACGCCGGGGAAAAAAGGGGGTGCGCGTATTCCTGAACAGGTTATATAAATTGTGAGTGTCGATAGTAAATTCTCTGCAATATGCTTGCGTCTACGTTTACATTCATAAAAGACGTCGAATTCTACGAAGTATATGCGTATTTATGCGACCAAGCAAACGTGTAAGTTACGCCCGCGCTGCAGGCAAAAACTCGCAAAAGTAGGCAGAAAGAATACGCCGACTAACTGATAACTATAGTTGAATAACTATTGAAAGTTAGCTGGCTTGAAAATTGGTAGGTTCAAGTTTGGTCCCTTTCCCTCATCCACTTCAAGGAATTCGGAGTGGTGAATTTTTTTTGTGAATGAAAGATTTCATCGTTCGAAAGGAAGACGGAAATCCACATCTCAAGTGTTTGGACTCGTTTGTTCCTAACCTTCCAATATTTACTCACGAGAAGATACGCGAAAAAACTCCCTATCCACCTAAGGAAGTCCCCGTTCATAGATGAACAAACAGTTCGTGAAGCTCAACATCTGTTCGAAATATTATGTCAAAAACAGAAGCGGGGGCGAAGTTGCGTAATAATACAACAAAAACAGTTAAGGGATTAACAAAAGAGGGCTATCGGTGAGGAGATTTCTGCTAGTATCGTCATAAAGAGATCATCCAATAAATTGCGTCACGTAGAAGGGAGAAGATGTTTAACTTGAGCGGAACTTGTTTCAGGGAGTGGGAATCGGTGACTTAAAAAAAACTTATTCTGGTTCAAATTAATTTTTCCCCTCCGAACCGGCCCAAAAATAGGAGTTCGCGGGTTAAATGAGTAAATACGGTATTAACCACTCATCTGGGTATGACGTGTATAGACGTCATGGCCGGATGCGCCAGTACTGGGTATGACGGATTTAGACGTCATGGAAAATTTCAGGCTGATTGCTATGGGTACGCCGCGATTTTCCGTCCCGTAGCTTCTCGTACTTATAGCTTGGTTCTTCTAGTTCATCCTGACTGCCACAGATGGCCTTGTCTTCCTTTTTCTTTGAGAAGTAGGTCTTCATAAGGGAGGTCTGCATATGTGTTGCGGGTTGCATTTCCGTGATCGCCACATCTGGAATGACCGTTTATGGCACTCGGGGTTTTTTCACACTCCCTTGCGAAAGCTCACACTTTTCTCTGCATGCACTTTTGTCTCAAGGGTAAACCTGCTATTTATGAATGTTTTTCCTGCTAGTAATTGTCTTGAAATCATTACAATTTTAGATCTCTTTTTTACACAATAATATAATAAATAAATAAATTATTTATCGAAGTATTATATCATATATTATATTTGTAATGATAATTCTGGAATTTTTAAAGCAAATTTCACTTAATTTGAAAATGAAAAGAAAAAGTCTCACTTCAAATTTAAATACCCACTGTGGAAGCGACTTGGGAAAAAAAACTACCCAGTTGAGTGGTTAAACAAAACACCGCAAATATGTCATTGGAACTGATTACGTGAAAACAGCTTTCCTTTATTATTATAAGCAAACAAGAGTCAACCATACATAACAGTATTTATTTTATTAAAAAATAAATAAAAATGTGCACACGGGTTTCCAATTGCGCTATATCGAAATTGCGCTAAACAAGCATGCGCTAAACGAGGCATGACTGTACTTGGTGTAGAAAATGTCGAGATACACTCGTTCGAAGTTGGGCAAGTTCATGAAGAAGAGTGTAAAAGAGAAGCTTGATAAATCTTTGGCATCTAAACGAGAGAAGTTGAAGGATACTTCGACGTTGCCTAACATTTGCAGTGGTAGACGCATAGTTGAATTAAATCACTTGGCACAAGAGCTATGGTGTTCCTTATGTGATATTCCTCTATCATTAAGGGATATAGTAGAGGAGCAGAGGAAAGGCTTAATTTCTGTGTTGAAGATACAGTGTCGGCCCTGCCAGGCGATGAAATTAATTTCTACTGGGAAACGAAGTTTGGTGGAGGGAACCAACGCATACGATACTAACATCAAAGCTTCTCTTGGTGACGTGATATATATTCAATATAAAACTTATACATGTACATCGTAATATATTATTCCCAGTTGTTTAATTGAGTCCTGCATTTTTTACACAATTTTATTTTTGTATAAATTTATACACGAAGAAAATTTGATATGTAAGTTTTTAAGATATTAATGTACTCACACTAACGTCATGCAAATATTATTTCTAAAATATAGGTTTGCTTGATGCTGGAATAGGTCCATATCAATTCCATAATCTGCTCTCTGCTCTAAATATACCTACTGCATCGGAAGGGCTATAGAAAAGGCATGAAAGACTTGTTGGTCCTATGATGGAGACATTGGCTGAAGAGAGCTGCAAGGAAGCTGTAGCTTTGGAGAGATCTCTTACACTATCATCTCCAATGTAAGTTCGGAAATAGTAAATAATAATAAAATTATCTGGTTTACCTTCTGAATTTAATATTCAAACTCTTATTTCACTATTCAAATTAAGCTCAGCTTTGGGATGCCTAATATCTTGCACCATTAATATGCAATATTATAGTTATAATTACAAATAAATGTTACTTATTGTTTATTCGGTATAGTTTGTATAGTATAGTATGCACATAAGTGTCAGATATGCTATTTATTTTGTATAATTATTTGTCTAATTTGTTTTTGTGTAAATAGAGGAGTGATTTATATGGAATTATGATGGTGTATTTGGATTTACAATGACTTGTATGAAAAATTGTAAGATGTATTTCTTTCATTGGTGAAGAAATGTATATCTGATTCATTCATTCGTTACAGCTCAAGGATTAATTCTCCTGGGGAATCTTCATTGCATGAGATGAGGACATCAACTCCTTTGGTTGGGATTGCTGCCTCATATGATATGGGGTGGCAAAAAAGAGGGAATGGAAGATCATATGATAGTACGACTGGTATGTATTTCCTAAGTAATTCCTTCATTTTGTTTATTTAGTTGCATTTGAATTGCACCTGTCTTCAGTATATTACAACTTTTGAATTTATATGTTATTTATTCCATAGGTCATGCTTCTTTGATAGGTTTGAAATCAAAAAAGATTTTGAACTATGGAGTTAGGTCTAAGACCTGTAGAAGGTGTAATGCCGGCAATTCCAAAAAGGACCATGACTGCCGTAAGAACTTCAGTGGGAGCACTAAATCCATGGAGTCTGATTTAGCAGTAGAGTTGGTCAATGCACCAACATTAACAGTCTAATGTTCAATTGGCTGTCCTTATTGGTGATGATACCAGCTCAACAACGTCAGCATTAAAAAAATCATGCAATTCAGACATTGAGAAATGGTCTGATATAAATCCTGCAAAGAAGAGCTTGGTAAGAATGCTGCATGGTTTGAAAAAATCTCACAAAGAGATCAATTCAAATGTAATTGCTTACCTGAAACGTTGTTTCAGTTATGCTCTTGAGCAAAACAGGTATGATACTGAGAGAACAAAACTGGCAATATTAAATATCATGCATTTGATGAACATGGTAACTGTGGGTCCTGGTGTAAGTTTCTGTTTAATAGCGAAACATACAAACATAAGGTCTAGGAGCTCGAAATTTGTTTACCTTGATATTGAAACTTCAGGGTTTGGGAAATCAGCAGAAATCTGCCAGAGAGCAGGCAAGTGTGAAAATAAATTATTATCTTTGTATGTTCTGCCAGAGAAGGGCATAAATGTTCATGCTTCACAGGTGACTGGTCTAACTATAGTAGGCAATATTATGTATTGTAATAATATTCCTGTGAAGACATTTTTTTTGAAGGAAGCTTTAGAAAAATTTCTCAATTTTTTAAGTGACATTGAATTTCCAGTCATTTTGTTGGTTCACAATTTGATCAAGTTTGATTTGTTTTATTTAATTAGGGACATTAAAAAATATTCTTTATGTAAGTACCATATCTGCCCGAACACAAGTCGATGTTTTTTGTCAACATCTATCATGAAAAAATCACCCCTCGGCTTAAATGCGAGTCCGAGGAAAATTTGGTTTCTGGTTAAATCTCAAAGTCTCTCATTGCCTTCACGTTCAAATGATAGTACTATATTTTTCGTAAAGTAAATATTTGACCTACGATGAATATATATAAAAATATCTTGGCGAGATCGCTTGCGTAAATTGACGATTATGCAAACTGCGTTGATGGCTTTGAACACTCAACTGTTTGAATTTCGGTAAAACTTTACATGGAACGTGTATAATTATAAAAATGCAGTTTCTCAAGGCAATGTATATGCTAATTTCATTGGAAATAGACTTGGATAAAAAAATATCTTGGCGAGATCGCTCGCGTAAATTGACGAATACGCAAAATGCGTTGACGGATTTGAATGCTCAACTGTTTGAATTTCGGTAAAACTTTACATGGAACGTGTATAATTATAAAATGCAATTTCTTAATGCAATGTAAATGCTAATTTCATTGGAAATAGACTGGGATGAAAAATTTCTTGGCGAGATCGCTGTTACTATATTTGACCTTTTCTGAAAATGAAGATGAATGAAATTTTTGTCACTGAATGTGGAACATTATTCAACGATGCAAAATTATTAATTGGAGTAATATTTCAAAATGTCAACAACTAAACCATTTCCCACTCATTTCTTCGATCTCGAATAATGTATTCTAAGATGTGCATGAATGCTCAGCACACTTCAGCATAAAATCTACGAAATTTTCGTTTTTGCCAAAAAATTGTGGAAATTTTTGGGGGTCGGCTTCTATTTGGGCAGATACAGTATTTTGAAAAAGTAGTTTGTGGGTTTGTGGACACATTGCATTTTAAAAAAAAATGTTTCCTGGACAGGTGTCATATAAACAGAGTTACTTGGTCAAACAATTTACGAATGATGATTGTGAAAATGCACACAATGCATTATATGATGTACAATCGTTAAATAAATTGCTAGATACCTTGAAAGTAGATCAGGAGGCAATTTTACCTAATGCTGTATCATATGAGGATTACATTAATTTAAAGAGTAACAAAATGAAAATTTTAGAAGCTAAAAAGATCCTCCAGCCATTGAAAGGCAATATATATCTGCTACTATAGTCAATAAAATTGCATCATTTTTCATAACTCTTGATGATATCATAAAAATATATAATGAAAGTGGAGAAGAGGGTCTCAAACTACTTTTCTGTGAGGATGTTGGCGTTAAACCTAGAATTACAAAAAATAAAAAACTTTTATCATCTATTTTCAGTTTTATGAAAAATTTGTAATCTGTATTTTAAACATACTCTTTTGTTATGCATTCAATACACATGCAATGTAATGCATTATAGTTGCCCTTATATCAATAAATATCTTGAATCTGATTGTTGACAGTTATTAATACACTTTGGTGTTTATAATTTTGATCCTCTTTCAAATGTGGTGGTGTCGCCATTTATGCCAAATCTGGTTTTATTTTATCTGACTAAAATTTGAATGTGTCTTCTGAAAAGGTTTTTGAGTGTTGTGCTGCCATTTTAAAGTCAAATAGTATAAGATATGCTTTACTTTGTGTTTATCGCTTTCCAAGTGGTTCCTTTAGTGATTTTCTCTCTGCTTTCAATGAAGCTGTTCAATATATACTTGGAAAAAGGTGGACAAATTTATAATCTGTGCTGATCTCAATGTAAATCAGCTTAACAATACAAAAGAAAAAAATGATTTACTTAATATTTTATCCAGTATTGGCCTCCATGTTCTCAATAAGGAACCTTCTCGTGTTTCCTTGCAATCCTGTTCTCTTACTGATTTGATAATATCAAACTTGTCAGTGAATGATATCTCCTGTAAAACTATATACAGTAAAACTTCACATAATGCGGTAGTTGTGTTCCTTGAAATCACCGTGTCTTGTGAAATCGTGTTATATGAAGCATTAAGTTAATAGGAAATATGGGGTTAGGTTCTTGTAGGGTGACCACATGTCCTGTATTTTATGGGACGTCCTGTTTTTCGTAAAATGTTCTGTATCCTGTGTGAAATCAATACAAGACGCACTTTGTCCTGTATTTTTTTTATTATAAAAAATATATTGACTTCTGATATGTTCAGTGGAAAATTCCATCGATACTCGATATCTATTTAAGAAAACATATACGTGGCGTGAAAAAGAAGTCTTGATTTTGTTCTCACATTATGATTTTTTCTAAATTTCGTTCCTCTATAAGTCATTACAATGAATCTTTTTGTATGCGTACATACCTTGAAGACAATAAGATCACCTCAGACTCCACGTTAGATTTCACAAGCCATCGAGAACATATATGCGATACATTGTTGTAACGTCATTGAAGATTCATACATTGTCGCATGAGCATTATAACATCCTGAGAGAGAGAGGGAGAGCAACAAGTGAAAATGTTTTCCTGAAAAAACTACATCCTTTGGTGATCCAATCGATTTCCTTCATACTTTCTCTTATTTTGAGGAAAATATTATATGATATTTGAGACAAATGTAACATTGTAGATTATCGTATCCTGAGAAATTGAATTACATTCGTTAGTCCGACAGTCGGGCGCTAACATCTTCTGAGGTACCAGAACCGTAAGGTTAAAAAAGTCCCGTAAAATTTTTAAGTCCCGTTTTTTGAGGGATTTGTCCTGTAAAATCATCAAACATATGTGGTCACCCTAGGTTCTTGGATATTATATGTAAGATAGACGTCGTATTTGGTGGAAGAGACAACACCTCTACGTTTTCGTCAGCATGCTGCAGCGTAGCATTATCAAGTAGCAATAGAACTTTATAAGACAAGTTTTGATTTTCGAGGTATTCTCTCACCTGCGGTATAAAACAAAATTTGAACCAGTCAGTAAACCTTCGGTTTGCTTTCCAATAGACTGGTAGGTATGCCTTATTTTTGCCCTTCAAAGCACGTGGGTTTTCAGCGTGGTAAACAAGCATCGGTTTACACTTGAATTCACCGGACACATTTGAACACAACAGTAGAATAAGACGACCCTTAGAAGCCTTGAACCTGGGTGCTGTTCGCTCCTCCTTCGAAATGTATGTTCTCTCTGGCATTCGCTTCCAAAATAGAGCGGTTTCATCTGCGTTAAAAATTTGTTGCGGCTTATAACCTTTTTCTTCGATTAACCTAGTAAATTCTGGAATGAAATTTTCGGCTGCCTGGTGATCAGCAGAGGCAGATTCGCCCACTAATTTTACGTTGTGGTAGTTAAAGCATTTTGTGAACTTCTCAAACCAACCTGCACTTGCACTAAAGGGAACCTTAATGGATGATTCAGCATTTTGTTCGCTTACTGTTTTATAAAGACGCAATACTTTATCATGTATGATCGAGCCACTCAGTGGTGCCCTCTTCTGGTTTTGGTCTTCAATCCACACGCATAGTAATTTTTCCACTGTGTTTAAGTGCACACTTCGTTTTGACATTCTTTCAATTTTTTCACCTGCAGAAGTTGCTGCACTTATGCTGGCTCTTATTTTTTCTTCAATTTTTCGTATGGTACAAATAGTCGACTCATTCACCCCATAATTCCACCCTAGCACTGTGCTTCCGTGTCCTGATTTACGTTTATCTAAAATTTCAATTTTTTGGCCTAAGGTAATTGCTGTGCGCTGAACTTTTTTCTTCTTGGTTGAAAAATCAATTTTTTTGTTTTCATTCCATTTTCAATAAGAAAGGTAAATATTAAGGATAAGAACAATATTTTAAATCACAGGAGGCAAGGTTAAGACAACCACTTACGATAAGACACACACAGAGAAACTGCTGATTGAACGAACAATACGAACACTAGGTTACTACCGGGTTACTCCCCGAAATTCTTTCAGAGTGGAAATTATTGGGTACCATGCGATAGATCGAGACTGTAACACGACATTGGTAGACAAAAGGTCAGGGAAAGAAGTAACATTGTTGCAACTTCAAGTGAAACAGTGTAACAAATTCGGCCATAATGTACTGAGAAGCATGCATACGAATCTCTCGATGTAACATTTCTGTAAAATGAATACATGAATCACTTTGTCAGTGTTTTTTCTTTAAAATGTTTTAATTTGAAGTTTTTATCATTTATAGGTTATGGGAAATTTGAAGAATGATTTTAGCTTTGAATTTTCAAACCGCATCTTAGTGAAATCGCGTCTTGTGAATTCGTGCTATGTAAGGTTTTACTGTATACTGAATTTTGGAATCTGGTAATACGTTATATATTTTCTTCCCATTTAAACATTAAATTCCTCAAATAAGAATGAATTTCTTTTATGACAATGAATTTTGGAACTTTACTAGATGATTTGCCTTATGGAGTACAAAATTTGTATGGTTTCAATAGGAGAGTGGTTAGATAAGGGAGGTGAGTAGCAAATTAAATAGAAAAAATAAACAAAGTAAAGAATATAAAGGATGTGGAATATAAAAAGTAGATATAATTAAAATAGAGGTATGGAATTGGGCAGAGTTGAAATTGATGAAATGTAGATAGGGTTAAAGAGGAATTAAAAGAATGGAGAATAATTAATGAAATAAAGGAAACTGAAATTATAAATATTATAAAAGTGATAAAAAGACGACAAATTAAAGGGAGATTAAATATTTTTCATTTTGTTTATTGATATTTTGAGTTTCATTTCGAACGTTGTTCAAGAACTAATTTGTTATGTTATGGGTAAGTTCTGCCGTCCTTCTCATTTTATAACATTTAAAACAACATGACGAACAATAATAATGTTTTGCAATTAGTGTCCAAATGAAAACATGCGAAGCAGATAACTAGCTCTCTAACAATTTCTAATGCTTTCCTTTTCATATAAACGAGAATTTCTACATGCGACGTATATGTCACGTTAGACAGAAAGAGATTAAAATTAAAACTTTTATTTCGTTTTTGAAATTAATGAGTACCTCAATAGTGAAGATAAGTTCTTCAAGAAACTCATTATTAAGCAGCAAAAGTACATTTAGCAGACTAAAATTCTAGCCAGAAATATTGCTACAGCATAGTTGCCACATTTATTTGAGCAAAGGCACCATTTTAAGCAAATGGCGAGAATTTTGAAATAAACAGAATTTCAGGCAATGATATCTCTAAAACGAGTTCAGGTAGAAGCATGTATTATTCCATAAAACAAATTAAATAGTACTAATTATTTTAATGAAGTATTTTTAAAGGCAGCGTTGGGTTCCCTTCACCCACAAATAAATATTTTTATACTTGTCGGTGAGGATCTACTCATAAGGAGCCATGTTAAATGTCATTTTTAAGGACGATTTACAAAAAATTTAGCTCAGTAAGATCAGGTTTTTTTAATGCAGTGGATAAACTGAGCGTTCAGGAATGCATAACGTGATTTTCAGAATTTTCTTGGATAATTTACTTTATGGAGGAACCACCTTAAGTGAGAAAATTGAGTTGCTAAATAAACTTGCTAGTGGCCAGAGTGCGGCATCAGTGGGCAGTCAATATGCGATAAACGAGTCAACAGTTAGGCACATTAAGAAAAATGAGCAGAACATCAGGGATAGCGTGGCCGCAGGAACTCTTCAGAGCGCGAAAGTTACTTCTCATGCTCGTGATCCTAAGTTGGAATAAATGGAGAGAGCTTTAAACTTGTGGATCGAGGATCAAGCATAAAAAAACATGCCTCTCAGCAGTCAGCTAATTCGCGATAAATCTTTGCGTCTCTACAGGCACATTATTCAAACATCAGGTGGTGAAGGGACTAGTACTGATATTAAACATCTTTTAATGTGAGCAGAGGGTGGTTCAACAAATTTAAAAAAAGGTACAGCCTGCACAATGTGAAGTTGATGGGTGAATCGGCATCCGCGGACTGTGTTGCAGCAGAAAGTTTTCCCCATTGGTTTCACAAGTGCTTTGTAAAAGAAGTAGAAAAATACCTGGCATCAAAGTCATTACCATTTAAAGTGCTCTTCCTCCTTGACAATGCACCCACGCACCCAGAAAGTCTTAAGTTGGCACATCCCAATGTGGAAGTCCTCTTCCTTCTCCCAAACACAACGTCATTCTTAGAGCTGGTTGACCAAGGAGTGATTGCAGCGTTTAAGGTGTATTACACCAGGCATACTTTCACTCGAATTTTAGACAGGATGGAGCGTGATTCAACATTGGATGTGAGAAAGTGTTGGAAGGATTTTAACATGCAGACTGCATCATTAATGTGAAGGAATCACTTGATGAAGTTAAGTCGTCCACAATAAACGCCTTTGGAGGAAGGTATGGGAAGATGCTGTCTGAGATACACGTGTTGGAACACGTATCAAACTTTTTGACTGGTTAAAAAAATAAAATGTTACCTACTAGCAGCCCACTGCAGCTAGACTTGCAAATTATCTAAATAGTTCGGCCCTAGGTTAGATATAATTTGTTCCCTATTCATTTGACGTGTTTCGCTATTTCTTTGTCTTTCTTGTACTCTCCGCTCCTCATCTTCACGGGCAATCCTATGAGCTTCCACATCTCTTTCTCTCTCTTTCCTACTATACTCTTCCTTTGATCTCTGGCTCCTCTTCCTTTCTCTGGAAGCTGTAGCTTGGCTAATAGCTCTCCTTTACACTGGTCTGCCCCTTGGCATTTTTAAATTTTCTGTGATTTTACAGCAATATATTAGAGCAATTGCGTGATCACAATGTTGCAGAGTTACTCAATGCTAGTTTAATATCATGGTATATTCAAAGGGGAAAAATTTTTAATTCTACCTTACCTTAGTTCCAATGATTATTGTTGCACCCTTATAGACGAACTCACAAACAGTTGCTTTCCTTCAAGTGTCTATCAACGACTGCTTTTAACCTCTTACTATAAAAGCAACGTCAATGCGTTTATTTAGATTATCAATGAAGAGAAGATAATAATAATGGTTTTCTTTAATCTATTTGAAGGTTTAATTGGCTTTAAAATTTAAGGCCAATTAAACCTTCAAATTTAAGGCTTAAATGAATCGGAAGCAACAATGAGAGTCTCCCTCGCAATGCCCTGAATGAGTACGAAAAATCTGCAAAATTTCGAAAAAGAATGCGTATTTCAGAAAAATTGAACTGTGTAAAGTGTAAACATCACACGAATAAGATATTATAGAGCTTTAGCCATCGAATAAAGCAAAAAAGAAGAAGATCGGTCAATATTTACGTTTTTAATGAATGAAGGAAAAACACCTTGCACTCTGAAAAATCGAAAATCCTGTGTAAAGTTATGGGAAAATATAATTGTCTCCTGGATTCGAATCCGGGACATTTTAGCAAACGAAAATATTTTTCCAGGGACCTCATAGCCAGTAGAAACAACATGCCGTTTACCGCATATCTTTACGATGAACGGTTCTCAAGAAATACGCCAATATAATTACACCAGGCTTCATATGCACGCAGCAGCCGCGAACCTAACCCCCATTTTTTCATAAGGCCTTTGCTTCTATTTTTGCAGATTCCAAATTTGCGGTGTTGTCGGGAACGTAACTCCCGTGAATTTGGAGGTTCTACTGTATTCATTTTCAAAATTGAAGCCTTTAAACATTTGCAAGTGAAATAATTTTTGTGGCATTTCAGAGTGATTGTATGATGATCGTAGTTTAGGAAATCTGAGATAATGTTTCAACAATATCTTCAAACCATGATTGTTTACTTTTATTTTCACATACAAAGGGGATGTATGAAATTAAAGCTACTAAATGAAATGAGCATGAATAATGGAAATTTTGTTATATTCAACTTTAAGTGATATGTTATTCCGATTGTTTCATGTTATTATCATAAAAGTGGATATATTCTTTTTTAAACTTGTGATGTTCAATATTTCTCACCTGCTCTTTCAACCATTCACTGTGAGGGCGGCTTCTGGCAATACGAAGCTTAAGCTCCACATCTTGTATTATAGTTTTTTCTTTTGTATCAACAAGCAACATTCTTCCAGGCTTCAAACGGCTCTAAAAGTAAATTTATTATTAATTAATTAACTGCAATATAGAGCAACAAAGGCAATTGGAAGGACTGTCCTTTTGATTTTTGGCTAGAGATAGATTTATCATTTAAAATAAAATTCTTACAAAAAGAATACTGAGAGTATGACACATTAAATTCATAGTTTTTTTTATGACTTTTCCTTAGGTTTGGAACAAAAATGAATGCAAAACATTTTCTAGATTTACTTCAGTTGTAATACCAAGAGTAACTTAAAATAAAATTTTAACTTAAAGAGTGAGAAAGAGTTGAACTATCTATTAAAGAAAGATTACTTAAACATAAATTTATCTTTAGAATGATGTTTTTGATGAAACATAAGAATAGAAGAATAATATTAACCTTGAGAAGCACATCACCCGGAGGTGTATCATACACGCCAACTTCTGAAGCCATGACCATAATATTGTCTTTCATCACATAGAAACGGGACGGCCGAAGTCCATTCCTTAAAAAAAAGCATAAGATATAATAGCCAATGAAATGCTTTCTTAGATATTAACTCTGAACTGAATATCATAGCTGAGGCAGAATAATGACTAAATAAGAACAAAATAAAGATGGTTGAATCCTTGATAATTCCATTTCTTGCATAATATTATGTCAATAGTAATGATTTTCAATAATATACCTATCAAGGATAGCACCAATATAACGTCCATCTGTAAATGCTAACAAGGCTGGCCCATCCCATGGTTCCATCACACAGGCTGACCATTTGTAAAAATCATGCTTTTCCTTATGCATAATGGGATCATTCTGCCACGCTTCGGGAACCATTGTCATCACCGCCTGCAAAGAAAATTTTTTGTTCAAGGTTACCATTTCTTAAATTTTGATTTTCTGCATTCAAATACAATTATTTTTTAATTATAAATATATTTACTCAAAGCCGGTATTATTGCCTCAAATGCATGGCAAAAAAATCGGTACAACAAATATTGTACAAACTTTCTCATATATTACTGCGTCGTTTAGTTATCATTAGAAAATGAAAATCGTATGAGCCGGTTTTTAGAAAATCCAATTTTTGTTAAAGTTGCCCAAGAATTAACTAGCCTTATACTCATTCACTGAGAAAAATGAAATATGTAGTAATATTGAAGACGTATACTAAAGTAACTGTACGAAATTTGATCAAAATCGTTTGAGCCGTTTTTGAGAAAATCAATTATTGCTAAAGTTGCCTAGAATAAACTAGCCTTATATTCATTTTTTGAGAAATATGAGCTATCCAGTATTATTGAAGACATAAACTTCAGTAACTGTACGAAATTTGAACAAAATCGTTAAGAGTCGTTTTTGAGAAAATCGAATTGTTAAAAATGCGTAGAATAAACCACTCTTAATTATTGAGCAATGTCAACCATTTCTACATATACTCTGCTCAGTATGATAAAATGCCTAAGTACGAGATTTCATTCATTTTTGCCCTACCGTCTAGGCTCCAGCGCCAGTAACAGACAGACAGACGGCATTGCAAAAACCACTTTTTCGGATTCAGCGACACCTAAAACGTATATTTCCGTAAAAATCTCGAGACCAAATTTTTTCGCGATAACAATACTTTCTCGATACTTCGTATGAGAAAGTAAAAAGGATGAATGATGTATTATTTAGAAACTGCCTTTATAATTCTGCTCTGACTTGGATTGCCTCACCATCCTTTCCCCATTTTCTCCCTCAACAGAATCTGTTCCTTTTTTTACATATTAGCCTAACAAATGAGAATACCTGAGGAGGAAGAGATTATAAATCAAGTTTTTCAAAATAAAATTTTATAAAAAAAACTTGGATAATTTACATTAATTGCAATCTTGTTGAAAACATGATATTTTTCTATCAGAAACAGTAATTATGAATCTAAATAAACAGTTCATCAACTCATCCATTTGGAAAACCAATAAGAAATTTTAAAACAATAAAATATGGTGAACATTTTATTTTTGGAATTTGACCACAATTTGTTGCATTCCTTAAACATAGAATTAAAGTACAGTAGAAGATCGTTTATTCAGAACTCCAAACACCTGAAACATCCAAGCAACGGAATAATTTATGACTGATTTATTTTAGTTCCGAAAGCAAGCACCGCCTCAAGTATAGATACTTACGTCGTAAGATGATTCATTTGATTTTTTGCATTTAATAAAATATTTTCTAAGTCTATTTGATATTTAACATCATGTAATGTTAATTAATTAATGACCGATTTGTTTTAGTGATTCCGAAAGCCATCACCACTTCTTGCCTTTAACTACGTGCAGGGCCGGCCAAGGGGAGGGTTCCACGGACGCCTAGCATCCGGGCCCCCAGTTTGTCAGGGCCCCCAAATTTAAAAAAGTAACGATTTTTTACTTTATGCGCAAAAAAAAGTATTACCTGTAATACATATGGCAGCATATGCATAAACAAAGGAGCGATTCAAATTTCCAATTGTCATAATTGTCTGTAACATCATTTCAAGTACACGTTTAGTAGTATCTAGTACATGGATGGCAAATACGTGGCACGTGTGCCAAACTTGGCAAATCAAAAATTTTTATCGGCACACGGAAAAACATAGACCGTCGTTTTGGAATCCATCTTCCACTACAAGATGCGCTCTTACGCACATTCAGTACAAATCATCTCAAATGTGTGCCTCAAATTAGTTGTTTCTTAGAATGCCAAAGGGAAACCCTTGTTGAGCAAGCGATACAGTAGTATCACAGTATGCACATTGAGATGTAAGGGGAGTAACCATACGATTTTGCTGGACTGAATAGCGTCTCATTGGCAGTGAAGAATTTCACGTGCGAGGCAGAAGTAGCAGTTAAGAAAGTAAGTACTTTCAGATTAATTCCCCATGAATAGATTATTTTTGTTGTTATTACTTGTATTGGTGATATTACTATTGTTTCCGAAGTAAATATACAATATTTATTGGATTATTATTATTTTTTAGAATGAATGGCCCGAATGAATTTTATTGGCGACCGATTTGTCCCACAATGTTATATGTATTTTACACCTCCGACCTAGTATGTACAAAAGCAAATTTTGCGTTGCTGCAAATTTAACGTGTTGGAAATAATACATTCTTTAACATAGGCAAGATTAAAAGGTATAATTACACCGTTCAGCATTTTAAAACGTATTTCTCGAGAACCGTTCGTCGTAAAGATATGCGTTCTGTTTCTACTGGCTATGAGGTCCCTGGAAAATATTTTCGTTTGCTAAAGTGTCCCGGGTTCGAATCCAGGAGACTTATATTTTCCCATAAGTTTACACGGGATTTTCGATTTTTCAGATTGCAAGGTTTCTCCCTTCATTCATTAAAATACGTAAATATTGACCGATTTTCTTCTTTTTTGCTTTATTCGACGGCTAAAGCTCTATACTATCTTATTCTTGCGATGTTTACACGTTACACAGTCGAATTTTTCAGAAATATGCATCTTTTTTGAAATTTTGCGGATTTTTCTTATTCATTCCGGGCATTGCCAAGGAGACTCTCATTGTTGCCTCCGATTCATTTAAGGCCAATTAAACCTTCAAATAGACGAAATTAAAGCGTTATTGTTATCCTCTCTTCATTGATAATCTAAATAAATGCTTGCATTGACGTCGCCTTTATAGTGAGAAGTTGAAAGCAGTAGCTGATAGACACTTGAAGGAAAGCAACTCTGTTTGTGAGTTTGTCTATAAGGGTGCAACGATAATCATTGGAACTAAGGTAAGGTAGAATTAAAAATTTTTCCCCTTTGAATATACCATGATATTAAACTAGCATTGAGTAACTCTGCAACATTGTGATCACGCAATTGCTCTAATATATTGCTGTAAAATCACAGAAAATTTAAAAATGCCAAGGGGCAGACCAGTGTAAAGGAGAGCTATTAGCCAAGCTACAGCTTCCAGAGAAAGGAAGAGGAGCCAGAGATCAAAGGAAGAGTATCGTAGGAAAGAGAGAGAAAGAGATGTGGAAGCTCATAGGATTGCCCGTGAAGATGAGGAGCGGAGAGTACAAGAAAGACAAAGAAATAGCGAAACACGTCAAATGAATAGGGAACAAATTATATCTAACCTAGGGCCGAACTATTTAGATAATTTGCAAGTCTAGCTGCAGTGGGCTGCTAGTAGGTAACATTTTATTTTTTTAACCAGTCAAAAAGTTTGATACGTGTTCCAACACGTGTATCACGTTGAGGTAAGATTTTAATTTTATCACTTATCATAAATACTTTCCGTTTTACTTTATCATTCATATTTCAGGTCAAAAATTAATTTATGGAATGCCACATTTATAAACCAAGCCAAGTGTCGTGTAGATGTCGTCGACTTCTTACTAAAATGACTGATAAATAAATGGATTACCATGTTAACCTATATACAATGTGCCTATTTAAACATGAGTTAGACGAAGTTACGACTAAAACTACTGAATAAAGCCTACTTTTAACCTTGGATATGAGCGAAACACCACCAGTGCTTCTTCGCTTTTTCCAAAATAGAAAATTGAAAACGTAAAATCGGGTGAATTTCCGCTGTCAGGACTTGAAAAATAGGATGCAGATTCATGAGAAATGTAAATTCGAGGAAACATAAAATCTGATAAAATTTTACATTGTTCTTATGAGCATTTGGCCGGGACCAGACAAAAAGTGCACAAAATCGGAAAAAATCTGATGTGGCCAACACATGACTTTCTCCATATTTGGGGTATAGATATTTAAATTATTATGAATAGCATTATAAGGCAAAATTATTATTTCATATCGTAAAAGAACACAGTCGTCCTTATTGCCGTAAATTATGTATATTTTGAATATGTTTACATAATCCACCGCTACGTGGTGGCGCTGTATACTGCAAATTAAGAAAAAGCAAAATATCTCCGAAATGGATGGTTCTACGAAAATTTGTTTCAAACAAAACTTGGAAGAAATATTATTCTCTACAACTTTGTTCCTCACAATAACGATGTTTTTACGGAGATATTTGACAGAAAACGAAAAAACTGATTATTTATAAATAATTTCTAAACAATAACTGCTATGGAAAATTGTTTGAAATAAAAGATGTAGGGAATTATATTTTCTACATTTTTTGTAATGGTTAATGTATACAATGATGACGTATTATCAGAGAAATATCGCAAAAACCGAATCGGGTTTCAAATAAACCTCGACTTCCGTTACTGTCCAAAAACTAATCAGTTCTTTGTGCTCATGCTAAAGTGTTATATATGAAATTTGGTATTAATATGACTGGTACTTTGTGAGTTAGAGTGCCCACAATCCACACACACACAGACATCATTCCGAAAATAGTCGAAACGTGTATTTCCGTTGAAATCTCGAAGTCAATTTTTTTCGTGATCACAATACTTTCCCCATACTATGTATGGAGAAAGTAAAAACAAAATTGGAGAGTGCAGAATCGAGGTTTCACTGTATCATATGAATCAACAGAACACGACTAATCAATTGAAGAATATATAAAATATCTGTAGTCATGTTTGGATAGTGAATCACTCGAAAATATCTGTTTACCAGAAAAGGGCAAAAATAACACATGCTACTCCTAAGCTTGATTTATCTACATAAACATGTCAATTAAATTTATTTTCTTTATGTTGAAATCGTAAATCGTATGGATGTAGCACACTGTGCGCCACACTCATAGTTACTTCCCACAAGTGGATGCATGCACTCAGGGCCGGCCATCAATCTAAGGATGCAAATTTCCACCTGGGGCCCCTCCTCCCCCTGCCCATAGGCCATGGGCAGGGGAGGGGCCCCCCTCATATTACGTTTTTGACTTCCAGACATATATTTCCTTGGCAATTGTAACCTTTCAAAATAATATTTTAAAAAATTAATATTCTGAATTATTTAAATATAAACTTAATTGGGAATATGCACCTTTTTAAATTATACTTTAAAATTATTTATAGATTAAAAAATTAATATTGTTCTATTCCAAGCAAAATGTTTTAAAATGCTGAAAGGTGTAATTACATCTTTTAATCTTACCTACGTCAAGTAATATATTATTTCCAACACGTTAAATTCACAGCAATGTGAAATTTGCTGTGTAAAATACATTTAACATTGTAGGCCAAATCGGACACCAATAAAATTCATGCGGGCCATGCATTCTAAAAAATAATAATAATTCAATTAATATTGTATATTTACTTCGGAAATAATAATAATAATAACTAGCATCACGCAGCAGCTACGCTTGCAAATTATCTAAATAGTTCGGCCCTAGGTTAGATATAATTTGTTCCCTATTCATTTGACGTGTTTCGCTATTTCTTTGTCTTTCTTGTACTCTTCGCTCCTCATCTTCACGGGCAATCCTATGAGCTTCCACATCTCTTTCTCTCTCTTTCCTACGATACTCTTCCTTTGATCTCTGGCTCCTCTTCCTTTCTCTGGAAGCTGTAGCTGGGCTAATAGCTCTCCTTTACACTGGTCTGCCCCTTGGCATTTTTAAATTTTCTGTGATTTTACAGCAATATATTAGAGCAATTGCGTGATCACAATGTTGCAGAGTTACTCAATGCTAGTTTAATATCATGGTATATTCAAAGGGGAAAAATTTTTAATTCTACCTTACCTTAGTTCCAATGATTATCGTTGCACCCTTATAGACAAACTCACAAACAGAGTTGCTTTCCTTCAAGTGTCTATCAGCTACTGCTTTCAACTTCTCACTATAAAGGCGACGTCAATGCAAGCATTTATTTAGATTATCAATGAAGAGAGGATAACAATAACGCTTTAATTTCGTCTATTTGAAGGTTTAATTGGCCTTAAATGAATCGGAGGCAACAATGAGAGTCTCCTTGGCAATGCCCGGAATGAATAAGAAAAATCCGCAAAATTTCAAAAAAGATGCATATTTCTGAAAAATTCGACTGTGTAACGTGTAAACATCGCAAGAATAAGATAGTATAGAGCTTTAGCCGTCGAATAAAGCAAAAAAGAAGAAAATCGGTCAATATTTACGTATTTTAATGAATGAAGGGAGAAACCTTGCAATCTGAAAAATCGAAAATCCCGTGTAAACTTATGGGAAAATATAAGTCTCCTGGATTCGAACCCGGGACACTTTAGCAAACGAAAATATTTTTCCAGGGATCTCATAGCCAGTAGAAACAAAATGCCATTTACGGCATATCTTTACAATGAACGGTTCTCAATAAATATACTATATAATTAGTCGAGGCTTCATAGGCAAGCAGCTTCACTTACGTGCATAATATGTATATAGGATGTAAGTTAGTTTACTTGCAATTTCATAGTTATTGTGTTCAAACGTATATTTTACCTAAGTTATTATATAAAGCAACCCACATTTTACTTTATGATACAAAATCTTCATTTCCCCGATTTTACACATACTTCAATTTTACATTTATTTTAGGTGGTCCCTTCAACGATGTAAAATCGAGGTTTCACTGTATTTTATTAAATAAAAGGTTTTCTAATTATACATATATGCTATTTTAAATTATTAATTTCTTACCATACCTTAATAAAACGTTTTAACATTTTTTCTGATGATTGTGCAATTTTAGGGTTAAGATATCTAAAATCCTGAAATATCATTTATATGGAACTGGCCAGGTCCTGAACATTCCGGATAAACAATCTTCTACTGTATGTGTGTCATTTACTATCATATCCAAATACATTGAAATATGTTAACTGCTATGTAATTGAATGGATATTACTAAAAATGTTTCTCATTCTGTTGACTTTACATTTGTTCAACTCAACATGTGCTCTTATCTCGGCTTTAACCAGTTGTAAAAAAAATAAATTGGAACAATGTTATAATTAGTTCACTATTAATCAAATGAAGAAAAGTATTGAACTTACGTTGCCATCATATAAGTAAATCAGTCTAAAATTTAATAAGAATAAAGATGAATAAATCATTAAAGTGTAATTGCAATTGAAATAATCGTTCTTTTTGCAGTTTATATACATCCATTCAACATAATGCTTTATTTAATACAGAATTTTCAATTTCACTGACAAAGACAGCAATATGATTGCCGTGTATTCCAGCATATAAGTCGACCCCTGCTTTTTTTAATGAAAATACATGATTAGGCATATATTCGCTGTATAAGTCGACCCCCACTTTTTCACTTAAAAATACTTCTCATAAAACCGTTCTCAGACAAAATCAAAGTCATGTACAAACCAAAAGTTTAACGAAATAGAAATGAACATAATAATAAAAAAATCAGTACAACATACATTGTACTAATTTTCTCATATATGGGTACTAATGCATCGTTTACTTATCTTTAGAAAATGAAAAACGTATGAGCCTGTTTTAAGAAAATCCTATTTTGTTAAAGTTGCCCAAGAATTAACTAGCCTTATACTCATTCATTGAGAAAAATGAAATATGTAGTAATATTGAAGACTTATACTAAAGTAACTGTACGAAATTTGATCAAAATCGTTTGAGCCATTTTTGAGAAAATCGAATTGTTGTTAAAGTTGCCTAGAATAAACTAGCCTTATATTCATTTTTTGAGAACTATACAGTATTATTGAAGACGTAAACTTCAGTAACTGTACGAAATTTGATCAAAATCGTTAGAGTCGTTTTTGAGAAAATCGAATTGTTAAAAATGCGTAGAATAAACCACTCTTAATTATTGAGCAATGTCAACCATTTCTACATATACTCTGCTCAGTATGATAAAATGCCTAAGTACGAGATTTCATTCATTTTTGCTCTACCGTCTAGGCTCCAGAGCCAGTAACAGAGAGACAGACGGCATTGGAAAAACCACTTTTTCAGATTCAGCGACACCTAAAACCTATATTTCCGTAAAAATCTCGAGGTCGAATTTTTTCGCGATAACAATACTTTCTCGATACTTTGTATGAGAAAGTAAAAATATATAAATACTGTTTAGAGTCCGTGCTATTCTTCTTGAGCATTCCATGTGACAGATGTTTTAATTTCAACCAATAAGAAACTGTTAATCTTGGAGAGCTTGACCCACTAAATAAAGTTTCCTATAATTCAATTAATGTCAACGGCTAATGATACTATCGAAATGAACTATACCTAGTGATCGTGATCGATCTCTACGGTGGTGAAATTCAATGAAATATCAAAAATGTGTACCCACACATTTTACTTTCTCATACGAAGTATCGAAAAAGTATTGTTTTCGCGAAAAAATTCGACCTCGAGATTTTTATGGAAATATACATTTTAGGTGTGACTGAATCCGAAAAAGTGGTTTTCGCAATGCCGTCTGTCTGTTACTGGCTCTGGAGCCTAGATGGTAGAGCGAAAATGAATGAAATCTCGTACTTAGGCATTTTATCATACTGAGCAGAGTATATGTAGAAATGGTTGACATTGGTCAATAATTAAGAGTGGTTTATTCCACGCATTTTTAACAACAATCCTATTTTCTCAAAAACGGCTCTAACGATTTTGATCAAATTTCGTACAGTTACTTGAGTATACATCTACAATAATACTACGTATTTCATTTTTCTCAAAGAATGAATATAAAGCTAGTTTATTCTTGGGCAATTTTAGCAAAAATTGGATTTTCTAAAAACAGGCTTATACGATTTTTATTTTCAAAAGATAACTAACGATGCATTAGTACCCATATATGAGAAAGTTTGTACAATGTATGTTGTACCGATTTTTTGATTTGTTTCTCTAATTTTCCACTGCCATAGACGTCAACTTATTAAAGCACGAATTTATTTTGTCTCCTCAAACCGGTCCAAAAATAGGGGTGTGCGTGGTACACGAGGATGCGGATTACGTGAGGAAATACAGTATTAAAATTAATTATTATAAATATTCTAAAATAATAGTAGGAAAAACATTTTAGGCTTCAAAGGTCGACTTCTACGCCGGAATATACAGTAGTTCAATTTTATAAAGAACAATATAAAGGAATTATTCATTATTTATATACAAATTTATTTACCTCAGGTAAGGTCCTTCCTCCAGCCATAACTAGGAACTCAAGAACACAATCTACAGCACCAGAATCAGATAAATTTGGTTCAACTACAGGATAAAGAGATTTGAGTTTATCACCATACATTTGGCTTTTCATAACGCCCTCTCTTGCTTTCATAAAGTTAACATTCCCACGAAGAGTGTTTATTTCTCCATTGTGTGCAAGAACCCTATATAACAAGATGAACAAATTTCAATTTTCCAAAATATACTAATTAAAAAGTAATTTTCAGTTAAATTTAAATAGCATTAAGAGAAATAAATATTATACTGTTATTATTAAGGAAATAAAAAATAATGTGTCCCAAACAAACCCTAACCTTAGAGGATGCGCTCTTTCCCAGCTGGGAAAGGTGTTGGTGGAAAATCGAGTGTGGACTAGAGCCAAGTATGTGTCATACTCGGGATTCTGAAATCAATAATATCAAAATAACATGTTAAAATAGAAGGTCATATAATGAGAGATACATATCAAACTGTAAAATTTTACCTTGAATAAGAGTTGAATTGAACTATTATTTATAATTATTATCTTTATGCTTGACTCATTGGATAAAACATTTCTCTTGCCAAATAAGGAATATGTTTAGAATTTTATTCTTGCAACTTAAGTCTCCAGTGCATTAATATGCAATAAAATATACAAAAGGCAAAATACATTTTAATTGGAAAAATGTTTCATAGTTTAATTAATATTCTCTAAATAAGAATGTTGAAATTGGCTACATCAGTGCAACAAAAATCAATAGTTTGCACCTAATATACAAATAAAAATTATCACTGATTTCATGAAATGGTACTAGATGAGTATATTTTTAAGACTTGCCTTCAAGTCGAGGAAGTAAGTCCAAAGTTGATCTGATGTAAGCTGACCTTTGTACACCACAGTATAGATTGAAAGGGAACAAATGTAGAAACGAGCACCAGGCTTTGGAATGGTATGTGTAGCTCTCTTACGAAGGATAAAAACCTAAAAAAACAATGTACTTACATTTGAAATTATATTTTAATTCTTAAGCCATGAAAAGGCTTTCTTTAAATTAATTATGCTTACTGAAATTTTTTATTAAATTTTATTGAGACACAATTCTTTTGCTACAACTGACAATGAGTTTAAGAAACACAGCATATAAATTATCATTAACTAAATTATTCAAATATGAATCAAAATTCTTTAATCAAGAATGAGAGTCACAGCATGCTTATTATTTTATTCTTTCAAATAATTCTTCTATGTCAGCTGATATCTATATCATATTCTGATTAGTAATATAAATCAATTTCAGATTTAAATCATTGAGTTTTAATACTATTTCTTGGCTTGATACATGCAAGGAAGGTATTTTAAGTAATAACCTAATGTCACTGAGAAATAAAAATTTATATGTTGAAATCAACATTTATATGTTGATTCTAAAACAACACGTTATTGATATTCAATGTATTGATTAATTTTTGGTGATTCAAACTAATACGATGAATGACTCGAACTAATATGATGAATGGCCAAAACTATTGAAAATGAAAAACCCTTGTAAAAACATACAAAGTATGATATGAATTTTAAAAATTACATTATCCTAATGATGTACGAAGTGTGATCGAAAAATAAGAATATGTACAAAGTCTGCATTTTGCAAATGACATGTTATTTCCAAATTATTATAATGCACATTTAAAGTCATTTTAATGAAATGTTTTTCCATATAAACCCCTTGCTGGTTGAGAAATTTGTTATAACAAGAAATCAAAAAACTAGTAGTATAGAAATTGGGGCTCTGTGCCAAAAGCAAACCTCTGCATCCAAATGAAACCTACGACCACCAAGATGTTTTTTAAGAGGTCCAAACAAACTCTTTAAAACATCTTGGTGGCGTTAGGTTTCATTTGGATACAGAGGTTCAAAGTGAAGTTTGATTTTGGCTCAGAGTATAGAGCCCCAATTTCAGCAAACTTCACTTTGAACCTCTGTATCCAAATGAAACCTAACGCCACCAAGATGTTTTAAAGAGTTTGTTTGGACCTCTTAAAAAACATCTTGGTGGTCGTAGGTTTCATTTGGATGCAGAGGTTTGCTTTTGGCACAGAGTCCTAATTTCTATACTACTAGTTTTTTGATTTCTTGTTATAACAAATTTCTCAACCAGCAAGGGGTTTATATGGAAAAACATTTCATTAAAATGACTTTAAATGTGCATTATAATAATTTGGAAATAACATGTCATTCGCAAAATGCAGACATTGAATTCTTACTTTTCGATCATGCCTTGCATTAAGATCCACTGCATCTTCTAACATGAAAAGTGATGATTGATTCAATAATGGAATCATTATGCAGTCAATTGAATACATCTGGTATCCATTTCATGTGAGGCCTACCATAACAAACCATCAATTCATACTAACACATGCATACTGTTTATCTGAGGTCACCAGTGGTGCCTATGTGATGATGCTTAATTCAAAGTTCATACATTACAGTCTAATCTGGCATTTTAAAAATGCTATCCCAGATCATGCTTTCAAGCTGTTTCTACCTTCTACTCAATAAGCCCTCCACTTTACAGCTCTACCAGCCCAATTAACCTATCATCTTAAAGCTCAATCCCTACAAAGTAAAATTCAGTCCAATCTCACCAATTTGAGAAAGGAAAAGAGGCTGACGATTTGAAATTGTGAATCACATTGTTACTTATTTATTTGCTAATTGATATTTACTCCAAAAATACCATATTTTCTACATGAGAATGATTGTAAGCTTTTCAAAGTTTACCTATTTGATTCAATGTCCAACTATGAATTCATCAGCCTTAATACAAACCACGTAGGAGGTAGCTTTATCTTTTAAAGTGACATGTTTCCTGCCAAGCCAAGCTCTCCTAAATACACTGATGCTGGAAAACTAGACCCCTTTTTCCTTTAATAATATAACCCTGATTTGGTCAGCATAGATTTATGAAATATAAGACATTTAAAAAGCAAGAACATTCTAGTCCCAAAGATTCTGGATTTGAGAGATTTACTGCAGTAAAATATATTTATATACATATATAGCAAATGTTATGATGTGAATAAATCTGATATTTCTGTGTGTAGAGTGGATGTATTTTATCTCTATGGAAAAAGAGTACCTGAAATTAAGTTTTTAAGTGAACCACTGGAGGCCACTTTCATTTATTTCATAAAATCCATTTTAACAGAATTAGATAGCAACTCAAATTTTTCCTCAATTCAGCTGAAAGTAATACGTAACTTTACTTTTTAATGACGATTCTGCTTTTACACAACACTACCTTAGTACTCCATTCAAAATGAAGTTTGGCTATGTTTGTCTTTATTAAATAATCATACATGAGAAGATGTATAACTATGAAAAAGTAAGAATGTGAAAAAGTTATACCGTATCTGCCGGAATAGAAGCCGACCCCACAAAAATTTCCACAGTTTTTTGGCAAAAACGTAAATTTCGTAGATTTCATGCTGAAGTGTGCAGGGCATTCATGCACGGCTTAGAATACATTATTCGAGATCGAAGAAATGAGTGGGAAATGGTTTAGTTGTTGGCATTTTGAAATATTACTCCAATTAATAATTTTGCATTGTTGAATAATGTTCTACATTCAGTGACAATAATTTCATTCATCTTCATTTTCACAAAAGGTCAAATATAGCAATAGCGATCTTGCCAACATAATTTTTCATCCAAGTCTATTTCCAATGAAATTAGAATTTACATTGTCTTCAAAAATTGCATTTTTATAATTATACACGTTTCATGTAAAGTTTTACCGAAATTCAAACAGTTGAGCATTCAAAGCTGTCAACGCTTTTTGCGTAATCGTCTGCGTAGTCAAAACATGCAAATAATGTGATCACTCAAATAATGTGAAAAACCCAGCCTTAAACGGTAACAAAGCACAGGTAGTGCTAAATTCAATATTCTAGCCTTTATTATTTATTCATTAATATTCATCGTAGATCAAATATTTACTTTACGAAAAATATAGTGCTATCATTTGAACACGATGGCAATGAGAGACGTGCTACCATCTATGGATGACTACGAAATTTAACCCTAACCCAAATTTTCCTCGGACTCACATTTAAGCCGAGGGGGTGATTTTTTCATGATAGATTTTGATAAAAAACATCGGCTTGTATTCGGGCAGATATGGTATATACTGATTGAGGATATATTAAATTATATTAATTGTGCATCAGATGAGCAAAGTTGTCAGAAAGGATTTGCACAAAACTGATGTTAGATAAGCAGACAATTGATGAAACATGCCATAGACCACACATGATATGAACACAAAAATATTTAAAATCACCAATTGCAAAAAACTGTTTTCCTAATATTGCATTACAATTTTTATGGAACAAAGGATTTAAAAGGTATTTTTTTACCAAAAAAGTGTTTTGAAAGGGAAAAAAATACTACTGAACAACAAAAGTATTTTATGATGAAATGCTATGCATGTACTATTCGAGAGTGATATTATTTTAAAATGAAAATAGTAAAGATGGTATTTAATTTTTGTCTAAGTATTTATCTTCAACTTGACAAATCTTAGCTACTCTATTTTCTTCATCTGCATTTTGTAGGGTTTCATCATGCTGCATAGAAAGTTGAAATATATAATGAAACTATATAATGAAGATCTTTGATAATCTATTGTTTCATTATAAATCATGACTATATCATAAGTTATCCTATCATGATTTCAGAAAACGAATTCATCAGAGGATGATGTTCAAATCTCAAATTAAAAATTATAATAAAGTAAAAATTCATTAATCAGGCCAAATAACTATTCAAAAGACTTTCAATTCTTCTTTAAATTTTTCATTAAAAATCTTCTAAGATTTAAAATATTACAATATGTTTTATGAAATTAAAGAAACAAGAATTTTTTTATCTAGTGCTTAAATTATTTTAACATTTAATCATCAAATGATATTTAATAATTTACTACATGATTTCTTGAAACCATTAGTATATACCAGAATTATGACATAAGGCTTTATTATACAGGGTGTCCCAGAATTATGTTACCCCACTTTAAATAAAGGAAGAACTCTAAACACGGTGAAGGCAATGACCAGAATAGGAAAAATTAAAAAAAACTCCAATTCACCGTAAAGGCGGTACTTACGTGTCAAGACTCGCAGGACCACTTAGAGGACGCGCGTTTCGACAGCTACGCTGTCATCTTCAGCAATGTCAATGTGTGTAGTGTTAGGCGGAGTATTTATACTGTTGTTGACCATTGGAGGAGTAGGGGAGGGGAAAGAGAAAGGTGTATTGGTCATTAACTGAAATAGAGGGGAGTGGGGGATAGGGCCAGCGTCGTTATTCATTATCTTGTTTTGGTTGTTGTGTATGTAGAGGCTTTCATAGGCGTCTAGTTTGTTTTCATTGGTGACCGTTTTCAGAAGTTTTAAATTTTTTGTTGTGATGGGATGATGGCAGGTGTTGATATGAGCTGCTACACTGGACTTGTCTATCCTGTTGTTTCTGTAATGGGCTAAGTGTTCTTTGAAACGTGTTTCTAAATTCCTTTTTGTTTGCCCAATATAAATGTTGTCACACTTTTCACATTTAATTTGGTATATGCCTGATTTCTTATGGGAGGGTATGCTATCTTTAGGGTTCTTAATGAGATTTGACAATCTATTTTCATTAACAAAAACTGTGTGTAATCCTATTTCGGAGAAAATTTTTTGAAGTTTTTTGGTAGCATAGGGGTAGTAAGGTAGCTTCATAAATTTTTTGGTATTAGTGTCTTTGTTGTTGAGTGTTGTGCAGTTTCTAAGGATCATTCTGTGTTGATGTTTTTTTAACATTTTATGAATGAGTTCTGGTTTAAAACCATTCTGAATGGCCGTGCGTTTTATATAGGATAATTCTTTGGAGAAATTTGTATTTGATAGCTGAAGATGACAGCGTAGCTGTCGAAACGCGCGTCCTCTAAGTGGTCCTGCGAGTCTTGACACGTAAGTACCGCCTTTACGGTGAATTGGAGTTTTTTTTAATTTTTCCTATTCTGGTCGTTACCCCACTTTGTTAGGCTATAAATTGGCCAAAAATTATTCAAGACAGGAACTCCTTTGCATGGGCGAAGCAGAATATCTAATTTATTAGGACAAATGCTCAAAGTGACCATCTGTGACATCTAAGCATTAGGAACAGCAATGTTCCTATGAATAAATTTCAGCTCTGCGGGGCCAGTTCTCTCAGTCAGGCTGACTACAGAACAGTACCTTGTCGGTCTCCTTGTCTATGCACCGACCACAGGACTCACTCTCCCTCACTCCCATTCAACCGTGTGTTGAAGCATGATTATGTTGTGTGTAACTGATGTTTTTTATTCCTGTATAAAGAGAACCCTAAAATGACTGATCAGCCGTCGTTTGAAGACTGGAAAACAGTGCTGAAATGGTAATGGAAATGTGAAAACATTCGAGAAGTGCAGAGGCAGTGGAGAACTGAATTTCACACAAGCTCCTCCTGAAACTAACCATTAGAAGAGTTCATAACAAATTTGAAAGTGACAGGACTGTTCAACACAACAAAGGTGATAGGCAAGCTCTCAACGCAACAAATGACAAAAATTCAGCTATGGTGATTCAAAAATTCACTTCATTGCCAAAAAAGTCACTGTCGCTCTAAACAAGAACTGAGTCAAAGCATATCGAAGGGTTCCATACATCAGATACTGAGGAAGGCAAAGTGGAAAATACATTCCATGACTTTTGCATGCAATGTCCGAAGTCGATCTGGATCATCGTGTTCAATTTTGTGAATTACACAAATCAAAAGATGAAACTGATGAAAGGTTTGCTGACATTGTCATGCGGTCAGATGAGGCTACATTCAAGCTCAATGGCTATTTAAGTCAGTATAACTGTGTGTACTAGTTAACTGAAAACCCACATGTTCATGTCGATCAGGCTGTGATTTTGCCTGATCTTTAAATGACCGTTGACCAGTCATCTTAGGGTTCTCTTTATACAGGAATAAAAAACATCAGTTACACACAACATAATCATGCTTCAACACACGGTTGAATGGGAGTGAGGGAGAGTGAGTCCTGTGGTCGGTGCATAGACAAGGAGACCGACAAGGTACTGTTCTGTAGTCAGCCTGACTGAGAGAACTGGCCCCGCAGAGCTGAAATTTATTCATAGGAACATTGCTGTTCCTAATGCTTAGATGTCGCAGATGTCACTTTGAGCATTTGTCCTAATAAATTAGATGTTCTGCTTTGCCCATAAAAAGGAGTTCCTGCCTTGAATCATTTTTGGCCAATTCATAGCCTAACAAAGTGGGATAACATAATTCTTGGACACTTTGTATGAGTACAAAGCACTAGAAATTCTATTATAAGGCACACATTTATAAAAACATAAAATAAGATGAGATCCAAAATTCTCTATGTTGTAGAATTATCAATTCAAGACAGAAAAATATTTCTGAAAATTTTAAATGTCATAAAAACATTTTCATTACCATCATCCTGAGATGCCACTCCCAACCCTGAGCAATTTCTCTTTTAAAATGGGTATCACAATTTTGTATGTATCAAACTGTAAGAAACTTCAGTCTTGACAAAAGTCCATTTCAATGTTGAAGTGAACATTTTTCAAACACCATAAATCATTACAGGCTTCTGCTAAGTACTGTTTTCTTTATGAAGTGTATTTATCATTTTTAAATAACTTCATTGAAAAGTAAGGTAAATCTGTTTCGAAAACAGGCATAAAAAGTGCAGTTGATACAATACTCTCTCAGAATGTCATCAAGAGTATTATTATTACCAGGTGGAATGTTTTGGTGTTCCAGCAACACTGGATGCACGAGGGACGCACAGTCCAGTCCATTGGGTAGGGCAGGAGTCGGAACCTTTTTAAGGAAGTGAGCCAAATTCAGTAAGAATTGGCTGGATAATGCATATTCCAAGTCAAAGAACTCATCAGTAGAAGTGCCATAAATTAATTAAGAAATAAAAATAACGGTAATAAGTAGCAAATTTTTTAAATGGACTTTTTAGTTTTTCACTATGAACTAAAGTACATATTTAAGCAGCCTAATAATTTAATTTTTGTTATGCTAAAATATTATCTCCAGATCTTCCACTAACACAGCAAAGAATACATATTTTTAATGCATGCTAACAGATGAGAATTTGAACTAAAATTAATTTTATGATTAATTTTCAACAAAAATTAGTCAAAATAATAACTTTCAAGAATATAACGCTAATAATTTTAAGCAAACAAATGTATTGAAACAAAAACTGCTGCATAAAATTCATTTGGAAATCAGATTTAACTTTAGCTCAAGATAACTCTGAAAAATGAAATTTGATGTCTTCTTTGAAAGGGATCAAATGCAGATAACACTAACATTATGTGATTATTGAATGAATCTAGGTGCTAATTATTCTCCATATAAGAAAATTACAGGTTAATTTTTAGTTAGAAGTAGATTATTGTTAAATACTTCAATGATGTTTATGGATCATCATGAAAAATTTATAACTGAATGGTAATTTAGTCACTTCTTCCGTCAATAGATAGTAATTTTCCCAAACTCATAATTAAACTACTATTTTTAATTTAAAGTTTTTAACAAGTGATTTGGGATCATGCTCTACTATAAAATGAGAAAGATAATTGGAATAATATACCACTTTTGCATTCATATTCCTCAATATTTAGGAGAAATCAATTTTTAGTCAAATTCTTGAATTTTACAGAAAATGTCTACATGACATTTGCTTTTATTAAAATGAGCATATGAAATCATCAAAACAAAAATTATTCTTTATTACTTCTGTTTAAATAAAGATGTTAAATGACATTTACTGAAACAGTACTCACACTTTAATGAAATTCACATGATCATTACTTTAACCCATTAGCGCTGGATGGAAAACGGCCGGGCGAAAATTGTTCTTATTCATTCACTGGTGAGATAAGTGCTAATAAAACAATATATTAAAAGAATTCAACAAAATTTACTGTATTTCTTTAGAAAAATTGCTATCCTCAAATAAGGACGTTAGGCAGATACATGGTATTTTCCGTAACAACCCTTTTCTATACATAATGTTTTTTTACAGGACTATCTAGCCTTCATGTGACACAAAACATTTTAACTTTTTTTCAAGTTTTTCATGAAAATGATTTTCATCGCTCAACTCGAGATTGCTACACCATGCCACCATTATTTATAGCGAATGGTGCAGGTTGAGGAACATTAATTTTAGCCTTTTCCACTTTAGACCATCGTTTTACATAATGCAGTGGTTGAACGAAATTATAGTTTGTTAGGATAGAGCAGACACTGTTGTTCTTCCACTTTACACACAATGTGTCATTATTCTCGTCAAAACGGTAATCGTAAGTTTCTGTGTTCTTTTTTTTTCATATCCTTTGAAGGCATAATTGGACAATTATGAACTCGATTGTCTCTTACAGTTCCCATTACACTGCTTATGTTCTTTTTGAGGTATACCAGTAACGCATAAGTGGTGAAATAATTATCAAAGAAAACCGCGTGATTTGAGGGATTTGGTATGTACTCTAGCGCCTACAGGTAAAGATTTGGAATGTCCCTGTTGATTATGATTTTTTCCATAGTAAACATCAAAGACGTAACATACCTAAAAGAATTGCTCAACATCCAGTTTTTGTACCCAATCCTTACAGGTTTTCCTTTTATAAATTGTTTTGCTGGATTGTGTCCGAAATACTTTACCATGGATTCATCTACCGATAAGTATTTTTGGAAGAAACCCCATTGGCAAAAACTTTTTATAAGCATATTCATAAGTGGCCTAATTTTGAACATTCGGTCTTGAGATTTCCCTATTTCGCTATTATTAGCCATGTGCAAAAACCGTTTGATTTCTAAATATCGATCTCGTGCGATGCTATCGTAAATAAGTGAAACTCCCAGGTCCTCATCGTGAGACCAATACATTCACTCTTGTGGTAAACAATTATAACCTGTCAGCAATAAAATGGCAAAAAATGTTCGCATTTCATTCACACTAATGTTGAAGGCCTGATGGTTTTTCTGTTGTGCATATAAAATAGTTTGGTAACAAACATATTGTATGATTTCATCACTAAGAAGCTTTTCAAATATACCTCTCAGAGATAAAACTTTCAGTCCATTCAATGGAACCAGGAATATCGTGCGGAAATGAATTAGGTCCACATAAAATGTCATCATCAAATTCCTCACAGTCCGTAAGTTCATCTAAATTTGGTGGAATAATATTGACTTGAAACTCTTCAGCATTTTCATAGTCACTTGATTCTTCATTCATTATAGCAAGTACGGCCTCTTCCAGTCCATCAAAGTTTTTTTCTCGAGAAAAAACCCTTCTATCCATGGTAAATTGTACATATATAGTTTATTAAAATATTATACCTACAATTCAAAACCAATTATATATATAAGTGCCTAATGTCCTCATATGAGGATGGCATAAAATAACTTGAAAAATAACACAGAAATTATACAAATAAATATAAAACAATATTTACTTATGGTAAATTAAAGTATTTATTACCAAATGCACTTTACGTAATTTTTAAAATACTTTAATTTTAATTATGGACAAATTTCTTTGTAGCTGCATATAACATTTTTCTCATGCTTTTTGGATGGTGGTCAACCACAGACTAAACGTTTCCAGCAAAGTAATATGCGTGTAAATAGTCTCCGAGACTTCTCTCATTTGTATAAAAGTATAAACAGAAAGACATTGTAATATATTTCGGCACAATAGTAGTTCAACTAGCCGTCCTCAAACAAGGACGGCCGGCGCTGATGGGTTAAAATAAGATTCTCCATTAAAAACATTACATAATTTATTCTTCAAATCAAAAAGGATTATGTAAAATCTCCTATTTTACAGTTATATTCTTAGTTCAATCCTGAACAAAAACATTGTAGGTAATCGTACTATACTGAAGCATTGGGATACCATTGGAGATTATTACTCAAGATTTCATGAGCTGAGATACAATGGACCACCCTTTGCTCTTTGTAAAGGTGTGCTGCACCCAGAAGTTGCTGAGTCTAAGACGTCATATAGATAGCAGCAAGAACAGTTCAATCGAGAAATTCTAATAGCACAATCAACTTGTAAAATAATTCCAATGATTATGCAAGATAGTCTTGGAATTAAAAGCACAGTTAAACAGTGAGGGAAAATTTCATAACCTTCAAAAAAATTCTATCATGTATAGCTTTTTGTTCTTTACATACATCTTGAATTTTTTAGAGTTTCAATAGGAAAATACGACTATTGAGGTAATGCAATATTTGACCAGAGGAAAAACATTAAACTAGCACCATTAAACTTTGAAATTACTGTAACAATGTTGGAATTTATATCAGCTGCATGTTAAAACTCATTAAATGGATTTATGCCATTAAAAATGGTTTATACTTATATTATTCATACAACAGGCAACATCCAGAAAATGTAAGATTTATACCATAGTAATATTATAGTTAAAGCTTTATAGTTGACAATGGGGAATATGCATTCAAATTTTCTTCTCGCAGAATCTATTGTTTCTAAGGTAAAATTCACCAAAAATTTCGATTATGCCATCAAATTTTCATGAAAAACAATGTTAGTGTTTGTAAAAATCATTTTAAAAAGCAATATATGTCTGCTAGAACGAAGTGTGTTCTGACTGGTTGTGACGTCATTTCTCCCAAACGAACGAGTCACTGGGTTTTTCGTGTACCGGCTTGCATATGGCAGAGAGGCATTGAGTGATTAATGACAGTTTATGGTGAGATTGAGTATATTCCACTATTGTGTGCAATTTATATATTTAAATAGAACATATATTCATCGAACATGGATTTGTGAGAGGTTCCAGTGATAACCTTCTGAGAGTGGATGCCATTATGATGGCTATTTACCTAGGCAAAAACTCGGATTTTCTCGGAGCAGAAATGAGAGGAGTTAAAGCATCTCGGTGAGTACTATAAATCATTATAGTAATCATGTTATTACATACATTTTAACACATTCGCGACGTAAGGCGTTTTTATGGTTATTCTGCTGGGACGTAAATTGTCATTAATGATTTCTGTCAGTATGCATGCATTATCAAACCGATTTCAATGAAATATTGTATATAAGATTTTTACATAAAAAAAATGAAAATGGCACATTTGGTGGACATTGACAAAACAGGGCTGCCACATTACTAGTACAAAAAATGTCAGTATGCATGTATCACGGAGGTATATACCGAACCGATTTCAATGAAATTTTGTATATATGCCTTTTATGTAAAAAAAAAAGGATGAAAATGGCATATTTGGTGCACATCAAAAAAACAGGGCTGCCACTTTACTAGTAACAGAATGTCAGTACGCATGTATCACAGTGGAATATACCGAACCGATTTCAATGAAATTTTGTATATATGCCTTTTATGTAAAAAAAAGAATGAAAATGGCATATTTGGTGCACATCGAAAAAACAGGGCTGCCACTTTACAAGTAACAAAATGTCAGTACACGTATCATGGAGGTATTTATATCAAACCGATTTCAATGAAATTTTGTATATACAACTTTCGCGTAAAAACGGAATGAAAATGACATATTTGGAGCACATCAACAAAACAAGGTTGCCACTTTACTAGTAACAAAATTTCAATATGCATGTATCACAGTGGAATATACCGAACCGATTTCAATGAAGTTTTGTATATATGCCTTTTATGTAAAAAAAAGAATGAAAATGGCATATTTGGTGCACATAAAAAAAACAGTGCTGCCAATATAACGAGTTAAAATATTTTGGATTATATCGCCCGGCTTCGAACAGTTTTCCGTGAAAATTGGTTTGTATAAAAATAACATTTTCTTGAGAATGTCATAATTTCAACTGAATATGTAAATCAGTGTTGCTAACGTATGATATTATTTTATGTACGCTCATTCTGGAAATCTTCCAAATGAATTTTCATAAAATTAGATATATTCACAAATAATAAATACTCCATTGCAAGAAGTGCGCTTTACTGATACAATGTACACTTTCCTAATTTTTAGCCCTTAGAAGCATACAAGATAACTCCATATCTCTCATGCTATTTAGCAGCAGTTTAGAGAGCTTAACTCAGCCATGTCGAGGACAAAATAGAACCCTCCAAAAATATGCATTCCATATGCACTTTCCTTGCCCCCACCCCAGACCTCCGCATGCCGCCACGTCAAGTCATTCACAGCAACCCTACCTACCTCGGTAAAATCCAAATCCCCTACCCTTCTTCCTCCCACACCAGAAATCCAGTCGAAAGGCCTGAACTTTTTTTCTCTTTACAACCTCCTCTTCGGCACGTACCCATATGCACTTTCCTTGCCCCCACCCCAGACCCCCTAACACGGCCACTTTCTGAATGCCTTTAGGTTTATGGTATGAAATTTTGGCGGCTCCTTTATGCTCTGGGTTGACACAGGAGACACGTGTCCTACGCCATCGAATAATTATCTCAGAAGCAAAGGACGAGTCCCCTTTTCTGCATTTTCTGACATGGTACACGTGTCCTATACCAACAGAGTATTTGCTTCCAGTTGTCTCCATTTTTATGTTTATTACAGCATGCCGCCTCCAATACGAAGGATCTCCAAAATAAGAGGGGAGGGTTCTTCTCACGAAAGTCATAGAGTTTTGATCGTCGAATAAAGTAAAAATGAAAAAAATCGGTCCGTATTTACATATTTTAATGCTTGAAGGAAGAATACCTTGTAAGTCAAGAAATGGAGTCATTCATGTTATCTTATGGAAAAATGTTAATCCCCTATATTGGCAGCTCTGATTAATCCTGGTTGACCAAATATTGACAGTTCACTAAGTTAGGATGTAAGGAAGAATTGTACCAAATTTGGTTATTCTAGCTTTTATCATTTAGGAGGAGTTCCATGAACAAACACACAAACCAACAAAAACCCTTCAAAATATATTATAGTAGATTAGATTTGGGATTAATAAACATGGTTAAATTTGATGTATTTTTAAACATTTATTTTATCAAAAATTTTATTGTTAAGTTGACAGGGAAGGTGGGCAGTGAACTTATTTTATATGGCAAAATATAGTAAAAGTGGGCGGTGAATCAAATAAAGTTGAAGACCACTGGTTTAAATCAGAGCTGCAAACCGAACTGCTGAACCGAACCGAACTGCAGTCATTTTGCTGAACCATGGACCAAACCGAAACCACTGATTAATTTTTCAATGCACCGAAAAACGAACCGTAATTTTTCCTAAAAGTGGTTCGGTTTCGGTTCGATCTCAATCCACAAAGTACGGACCAAGGAAAAGACCAGGAGTTTCCATTGGAAAAACCAGCTGATTTGCTTCAAAAGAAAGGGTGCCTATCTCTTTCCTCTCTTCTACTATTGCTATCCACAGAGGACATTTATGTTGAAGGTTATCGGGAACACCAACTGCGACAATATCCGGGTCAACCACTGTAGGCAGAAACCGACCAACAGAATATAGAAAGATCTTTATCTGAACGCAGGCAAAAGGGTCGTTTTACAATGACCTAAAAAGGAGCCGTAATCTGCTTTCGTGCCGACAGAAAAATCCATGCCCTTACCATCACCCCCTTCAGCATTGTAATTATCAGACCTGAGAAAATATGCCCCGCTGTGTCTTTCTTAGAACACCATTAACTCTCCTCATATCTTTTTCTTCAGAAAAATTCTAATTGTTGCTCTCAACGGCTTGAGCTTTCAACGACATCATTCCTTTTCCAACTCTCGTGTGGTGTTCTTCTATGATAGGTATTTCCATTACTTGGTGGTTTATATTCCAGCAAAAACAGGCGAGGACTTCTGCGGATCCCTTGGATCGGAAGCATTCATTTCCCACAGAATTCCTTGAATTATCTAAAGTGTATATTTTTAATAATATTTTAGTAAACTTTATTTGAGATAAATAAAATTAATTAACATGTTAGTGTTATTTAAAGAGGGTCACTCTGCATTTTATAATCGTTTGTTTTGAACTACAAGTGTCCGCACATCGTACATTGAATAATCTGCACCGAAATGTCGATTAATTTTAAATATTCTTGTAACGTAATTTTACTATCATATTGATTTTTTGATTACTTTTATAAGGTGGCAAAAGAAAAAATTAGCAATATGTGAGATGTTTGGAATCGAGCTAAAAGTGTCTTTTTGAATTTATTATATAATAATAAGAACTAATAATCGAATTTATTAGAGTTTTACATATGATAAATTCATTCGGAGTAATATTTCATTTCATATTATTTGACTAATTAACTAATTAAAATATTTTATTTATTATTGAAAGTTGGAAAAATTGAGACGTCGTGAATCACCGCCATTGGAAAGCAAGAAACTGTCTACTTCAATATTTAAATCTATCATTCAATCAAGGAAATCCTAATAAGGGCTTAGGGAAAAGGATTTTCCTAGACCCTTGATAAATATAGCGAACATTTTTTTTTATTTGTTATAAATGAAACAAAGGAATAACTCTTTGTAACTTCCACTGTTTTTATTTCTCTCGACGTTATATACAGTGCTATCGTCAGGTGCAGATATGGTGAGAATAGAAAGTATATAGTACAGAGAAATGGGTAGAGGCGGGGGAGGGAGGGTAGTTTGTAAGACGGAAAGGAATGGAGGGGAGGGAAAGGAGGAACCTATCTCAGAGGGAGATAGAAGGAGGTAGGTTGTTAAGGGATAAAGGGGGAGGGGAAAGGAAAGGCTGGAGGGGGGAGACCATCTCAGGAGGGTTTGGGGAAAGACGGGAAGGACTAAAAAGAAAGGTCTTGTGGAAGACGGAGAGAGGGTGAAGCCCAGAGAGAGGAGGGAGGAAATTATCAATGCGGCAATAGGTGTGTGTGTGTGGGAATAAGGAAAATAAAGGCAAGCGCGGTGGTAGAACTAAAGAGGATAAATATTGGGAGACGGGCGGTAAGGCCCTTGTTATAAATCTTTTTTCCTCTAAATGATGTGTATTACAGGTAAGAAAAAGAAATAAAATGCCCGAGGAACTAGTTTTCTTTGATTTTTAATGATTTCTTTAAAACACTTTTACGTTTTCAGTTTGTCCGTCCATCCATGGATAATCCCAAAAGCGGTTTAAGCTAGAAGCACAATGTAAGATTTCGGTTAAATTTCGTGTAATATTATGATGCTTTGTGGCTATTCCAACAGGAGATTCAATTTGGACTACTCGAGAAGTCTTTATTACGCTACTATGAGCCGCAATTGAGGAAACTTTCTACGCACATTAAAACGCAGGTAGCACTATTATTGCCACTACCGAAAAAATAATCTAATTACTGTGAAGAGTCACGTCAAGTACTATTGAACAAATAATATTTCATAAAATTTAAGCCGCTTGTGAAAAACAGAGGTCGGGGAAAAGTTTTGTTTCCTTAATGGCATATAGGTAGGATCGCCCTCACTGAATCAGGAGGTGGCCGGGCATTTTCCACCACTATTCAAATAAATGAGTATTGATATTTTCAAAAACTTTTAAAAGAGTACTAACTTTGAACCGTGACTAAAGCCGAGTATAAATATCAGGAAAAAAACACATCTGGCAGGAGACATCGCCGGTGAGTGTTGAACTGTAATCCCAAAAATCGTATTTCCTCCTCGCAGGCTATTTCCATAAGTCTGAGAGCGAGTTTGTTAGGGAGAGAGTTCCACATGGATTAGTTTGTGGGAATAATTATAAATTCCCTTGAGATGCTGAATATATGAAGTTGCTCCTTCGTAAAAAGTCGTATTTCGGTCACGGCTTCGTGTAAAATTACCGTAAAACATTCAGTTCATAAACTGTTTAGCACACTCGATGCTTGGCAGCTTAGAATGTTCCCAAAAATGCCTTTCATCATGCTCTATTACTCGTGAAACCTTGGACTCAGAAAACGTTTTGAAAAATGGTGTGGTTTACGGAAATCGATATTAATAAAAACCTTATGAGACATTCATTATACCATAGTTACGTAACACTCTTGGACGATACACATACGCTGAAAACAGAATGTCCTGATCGGTAGTTTTAAAGCAGCCAAACCCTGAGAAATTATTCAAAATTAATGAGTTTCATGGTAAATAAATCCATTTGTATAAAAAAAAATTATATAACAAAAGAAAACGTTTGCAATTTACAAAGTCGATTTAAAACAGATATTATTGTTGGTTATGTGTCAAATTTGGCTATTACACAGATAAATAGTGAAATTCTAAAAATGTTTCACAATAGATTGTAAAGTTTTTATGATACCTCAGTCAAAGTCGTAGAAAATAAAGTAATCGCCAACGATTTCTTGTAATGGAAATTTTAAAAGAACGTTTAAAATGTGGAAATAACGTAGAAGTTAGTCAATCCAAAAGTAATAATAATGAATTTATACTTTAAAGCTACATATATGTTTCTAGAAAAACGTAGCCAAATATTAAATTCTTCAAACAGAATATGAAAATGGAGATATTTTCGCAGATGAAAATGAGAAGTCTCGCTAACATTTTTTATGGAAATATTTTGGGAAAATTGAAATCCTTTGTCGTTACCCTCAAAAAGCAGGATTTCCAACAATTTCAAGAATTTTGCAAATAAAAATCTTGCTCGAGACGCGTTCTCAAATTGAAATATCAAGTGAACTCAAATCTAATGGAATTTTATAGCATGTGCGCTGCACATCCCTTAAAAACAGAAGAACTACTCAAATGACTTCTCACAGATGAGTGCATATTTGCAATCAGGCATAACTAGCCAGGAGCGCAAGCACGACGCAATGAATAGGGCGCGAAAGGGAGAGAGCGAGAAGGCAGCGACCTTAATGGAAATAAATCTGATGCAGCTAACACATGACTTTCTCCATATTTGGGGTATAGATATTTGAATTATTATGAATAGCATTATCAAGTAAATTTATTATTTTGTATCATAAAAGAATACAGTTGAATAAACCTCGACTTCCGGTTAACCATTACTGTCCAAAAACTAATCGGTTCTTTGTGCTTGTGCAAAAGTGTTATATATGAAGTTTGGTAACGATATGGTATGTATTTTTTGAGTTAGAGCAGCCACAATCACATACACACGCGCACACATCCACACACACACTCACAGACATCATTCCGAAAATAGTCTAAACATGTTCTAGAGACCTCAAAACGTGTATTTCCGTTGAAATCTCGAAGTCGATTTTTTTTGTGATCACAATACTTTCCCATTACTACATATGGAGAAAGTAAAAATCTGATGTGGCCAACAAATGACTTTCTCCATATTTGGGGCATAGATATTTAAATTATTATGAATAGCATTATGAGGCAAAATTATTATTTCGTATCGTAAAAGAATACAGTGGTCCTTATTGTTGTAAATTACGTATATTTTGAATGTTTACAGAATTCACCTCTACATGGTGGTGGCACTGTATAGTGGAAATTACGAAAAAGTTGAATATCTCCGAAATGGATGGTTCTACGAAAATTTGTTTCAAACAAAAGTTGGAAAAAATGTTATTCTCTACAACTTTGGTTCTCACGAAAATTACCAATAACGACCTTTTTAAGGAGATACATATTTGGCGGAAACCGATTATTTATAAATAATTCCTAAACAATAACTGCTATGGAAAATTGTTTCAAATGAAAGTTGTAGGAAATTACATTCTCTATATTCTTTGTGTAGAATTGTATATACAATAATGATGTTTTATCGGAGAAATACCGCAAAAACCGAATCGGGTTTCGAATAACCTTGACTTCCGGTTAATCGTTATTGTTCAAAAACTAATCAGTTCTTTGTGCCCATACCAAAGTGTTATATTTGAAATTTGGTAACGATATGGCAAGTACTTTTTGAGTTAGAGCGCCCACAATCACATACACATACGCACACACACAAACGTGTTCTAGGGACCTCAAAACGTGTATTTCCGTTGAAATCTCGAAGTCGATTTTTATCGTGATCACAATACTTTCCCATTACTACGAACGGAGAAAGTAAAAAGAGATCGCAGCATGCGTTATCGATTTCGGGAGGATGAGAGCGCTGACGTATACACTGCAGAGGGCCAACGGTTAAGGATCCAGAGAGACACTTCCGCCCCTTCCAAACGGCCCCTCACTCCAGCCTCTTTTGGTTCTCTCTCTCCTGCAGCAGCTGCTCCCGAAGCCCCTAACCACGCATAACAGCTAAAGGTCGCTCGTGGCGTCCTTTCCCATTTGTGGAAACGATTCCACCGCAGTCACGATTTAGTGGTCGAAACAATTCCAAGGATCTTTCGATTTTCCTATTTTTGTGAAATATCGGCAATGGCGTTTTTATCATTCTCGTCCAGAGCCGAAAACACCGCATGTATGAGTATTCCCGTGACAAGCGGATGTGGGATATTCCTATCCCTGCTTCAGATTATTTTCACATTAAACTGATCTTAAGTCATTCGTTCTAGTTTTTTCTTCTGACTTCTGGATGTCGAGCAATATTGATTGCAACGACAAGGCAAAGGCGAATTTTGTTGTAGTGTATGTGAAAAGGGCACAAATATATCCATTGCTTCAAACGCACTCTTCATATACGGACAGGACCAAACCAAAGTTTATTTACAACAGAATATGAGCCAAAAATAAATCTTAATGAAAATGACTGCTATAACTTTCACCAAATGCAAGAAATTGCTATCGAGATAGCTACGGATAAATCATGATTTCTACGGACAATTTCAACCTACATACGTACCTTAAAAGTTTAATCTTTACATAATCATCACCAGTGGTATATCACCAGATTAGTCATTGCTTAATTTACTACTCTTCCGACAGTCGACGAAACAAACAATCTTGGCTGTGCTCTATTTCCATTTCTGATATGATTCTCACAATACCGATGGCATCTCTGGTTTCTCGTCTTTTACTGAAAGCGAATTCATCTTCTCATCGGCCTTTTTCTCAAGTATTTTATTAAGAATCCACATGAGGATCTTCGAAATGTGTAGTCTTTACACTGCATTTTGCCTTTCGTAACGTGTCAAAGTAAAAATCGTTCTTCAGTTTCCTATATACGTATCTACGCTGCGAGTACCGAATTCGCTGGATTACTGTTTGTTTGTTTATATCACTTTTATAATACATCCCGATACTTATTCTGTATTTCTTATATTTGTGTGCTCATATTGAAATGTTTATAGAAAAAATAATCTTTTTCGTGATAAATTTTGAGATATACTTTAACCCAAAAGTAGCATATAATAAATAAAAAAGAATCATTATTTAATTGCTTATCAATTAATTCAACTATTTGAAATACGATTTTTCGGTATAATACTTAAAATGGCTGTGTGTGTTTTTGCAGTGCTAAGCAAAAAATTATTTCGACAAATTGATTGCATTGATAATCATTCTAAACAAGTCATTTATTATGAACCATTTTCAAGCCTGGTAACCTTTGGAAATTTTGAAATCGTTTTTCGATATTTCTGTAAGAGGAACTTTAATATTTTGATTTTTTTGGTAGTGATAATAATAAATCATTTCCGTTAATGAAAGCGCGAATTAGTGATCAGTTGGTTAAATTAATTAAATGGTAAAATATTAACAGAAATAAAAGTATATTTTTGGACTCGATCATTAAATATTAGTTAAATGCGAAAATGTCACATTTTTCCATTGCGGGGAAAATTTCTTCCTTTTATATGGATGGCAAGTTTTTTGTGGCCTCTAAATCTATCTCTCGCGAGTAATAAAGCGCATTTTTCCAACGTCTTAACGAAGGAATTCGCCCCTCATTTGTCAACTTGGTATGCCGCTCTCACTATATATCAAACGTACGGAACCAGTAAGCCTCGACCAGTAACTATTTTTAGGAATCTTAGGCACGCGAAAACCTTGGCATTAGGTGAGCCCCAAAATTATCCCTTTCCCGTCTAATTCCTCCTCCCTTAACAGACTTATTTAATTAGGCCATCGCGAGATTTTACTGCAATTGAGGATTTTAAAATAAATTCGATGCCGCTTTAATAACTTTGGTTTTTAATTCTTGAGAATTATGTTATCTGCGAACTATATTTTAACAGCTTTTTAGCATGATTAAATCTGAATGAAGGAAATGACATTTCCCTGATGACAAGATATCATTGTGTCTTTCTGTGAGGATGGTATATTTCATGCCCCTCGAGCAACAGTCTTTATTATATTATAAGGTAGCAGTTAGTGCATATTTTACGTATTTTCATATTCCTATTGCCTTTGTAAAATAGAATTCGCTTTAATAGACGTTAAACAGCAATGTGTCATCACAGAGAGTGTTTTCCGACGTTCGTGTCTCGTTGAATATAAATTGGCGAAATGTTTTCATTCTTACTGATGATCCAGACTTTTTATTCCATTAATGGGAAGCAAGATTTAAATTAATAACGTAAAATTAAAAGTATAATAAGGATGAAGGTTTTTATCGTGAAAGTCATTTTTTCGGAGATAGCTTAATGTAATGGTATTATAAAAACTTCTAATTACGAATAATTCTAATTCGTAAAAACGAAGTTAACTCCTGTTTTGTTCTGTTTACCTGTATACACAACATAGTTTCCACAACTTATGCAAAAAATAACCTATAACCACGACGTTATTAAAATAAACTACAGAGCAATATAAGATTTTAAAATTTTAAATGTGAGGGGGTAAAAAATCAAGAAAAAATACAAGAAATAAACTGAATTTTTCTGTCTCGAGATACCGGATTCTCCGGATTGTGTAGTCTGGAGAGAGAGAGAAAAAATAAAAATAGACTAACATAAGTAAGCCTGAGAAAACTTACTTTGTGTGAACATCGAGTGATAGAGAAAAAGCAGACTATGCAAAAATAGGCAGATCGAAAACAAAAGTTACCACACCATCCAAAGTGAAAACTGACCTCATACTATATCTATTTATATACTAGTGTAATTCCTGTTGAAATATCAACGGAAGAATTATAGATAGATTGATTATTAATATTTGCATTTAAAATAATTAATAGCACACTATTACGTATGAAATATTTCGTAATATACTACATTTCTAGTGAATATTCTGTTATCGTTTAGTAAATGCCTTCGGTTTTTATTTTCGGCTATAAAATTCTGATATTCTTATCCCACCTTGTTCTCGTCAATGCTACATATAACTGTCGATGTGCAAAGACAGGGAAATAATTATATTTATACATATATAACGTAGGGAAAATAATAGGTAGGTATGATATTTACATTAAGAAATAAATGTGCCACTCGAATATTAACAACTACCAAAAATATACTGTGATAGAATGCGTATTAGCTAACTGACAAAACATTTTCAAGTGGTCTAATTAAATTTCTTTGTCGGCCATCTTGCGTTCCTTACAGAATAACGTTTTTATTGTAGAGAATGTATATACAGTAATACCCCGCTATACGTCGGAGATGCGTTCCTGAAAATGCGACTTATAACGAAACAACGTATAGCAAAACAAAGATTCCCATAAGAACTATGATAAAGGTAGGGGTTACGTTCATGGCGGATATTCTTGACACATTTGTGCCCCAAATAATACATATCAATACAATACATTAGACATACATACTATGTTACCAATATGTGTTTACCACTCATTGCTACTAGGGTTTAATATACATTTAATCATAACAACGAGTAACCAATTGCAATAATAAATTCAGAAATCACAAAAAATAATTGTCTACAGTGTGACGGAGCATAAAAATTGTTTCTTTACTTACACGTACACTGATACGCACTTTAGAGTACTTTTCATGCAGATGTCGCAATCCAAAGTATATCCAATATCTCATGAGATATCAACGCAAACGTAAACCGGGATGAAAGGACACAAAAAATGTTAGACAAAACTGTTCACAAAGCTCTCTTATAGCTGACTGTTGCTCAGAAATAGGTTTTTACACACGTCATTAAAATTGGGATAGTCCCTTTTATCCTCTGTGTATCTTGTGAACCACCTAATCAATCGTTATCTCTGAAACACATGGCTAGCAAATTTTTATTCTGAGTATGATTAGATATATTCGTGTCTATATATATTCATCATCATAGGTAGTCTGTCCGTTGACAGGTCCATGATTATTCTAGGTGAAACTTGGTTCTCCAAATATTCCTATTTTCCGCAGTTTTCTTCATGTCTTGATAGCTCTCTTTCCCTTTCAAGTCGTCTACTAGCTGAAACCTTTTCCTACCTCTTTCTCTTTTTCCATCCAGTTATCCTTCTAGCACTTCTTTAATCATGCACTCTCTCCTCAGGTAATGCCCGATCCAGTTCGCCTTCCTCTTTCTGATAGTCTGTATAATCGTTCGCTTCTCTCCTATTCTTCGTAGTACTTCCTCATTTTTCACCCTATCTGTCCACTTTATCTTCAGCATTCTTCTTCATGTCCACATTTCGAAGCTTTCCAAGTATTTAATATCATTTTTCCTTAGCGTCCACGTTTCTGCTCCGTACAAAGCAATACTCCATACATAGCATTTTATCAACCTCTTGCGGATTTCCTGCTTTATATTTCCCGTTATATATATATATATAGATATATATATATATATATATAGAGAGAGAGAGGGAGAGAGAGACACAACTCTCTCTCTCTCTCTCTCTCTCTATATATATATATATATATATATATATATATATATATATATATATATATATACGTATATATATATATTTATATATATAGAGTTGTGTCTCTCTTGTGCTGACGAAGGGATCATCCCGAAAGCTCTAACCTCTACAAATGTGTCTCTCCAACACCCCAGCGGCTCTACTTCCGGTAAGTGTTCACTGGGTTTCCTTCAACACCTAGTTGCCCAATATATATATATATATATATAATATCTTTAAATTAATTAAGGAAATGTATGAAACTGGAGAGATACCTGAAGATTTCGAAAGAAGTTTGATCATCCCATTGCCAAAGAAATTAGGAACAGTGAAATGTGAAGAGCACCGTACACTCAGTTTATTAGCACACACATCCAAGATACTCACGCGAATAATAAAAAATAGAATTCACAATCGAATAAAACGACAGCTTGCAGATGACCAAAAAACTGAAAAAACAGTGGTACCAGGGAAGCAATTTTTGCTCTAACAATAAGACAGATATCAGAGAAATGAATGATATTAAGAAACCACTTTTCACTGCATTCGTAGATTTGGAAAAGGCCTTTGATAATGTACATTGGAATAAATTGCTGCAAATAATGGGAAAAAACAACATTGACTACAGAGATAGGCGAATAATCTATAAACTGTACAAGAATCAAACAGCTATAATCAAAATTAAGAATGAAGTACAAGAAGCTAAGATTAGAAAAGGAGTTAGACAAGGGTGCAACTTTTCACCAGCCTTATTCAACATGTACATAGAAGAGGTCATCAACGAGTGTAAGGAGACGTGTATGGAAGGAGTCAAGATAAGTGGAGAAAGGATAAAAGTGCTGAGATTTGCTGATGACATTGTAGTAATAGCGGAGACGGAAGAAGGACTTCAAAGAGCGCTACAAGGAAAGGATGGAATATTACAGGAAGGATACAATATGAAGATCAATCGGAAGAAGACAGATGTCATGGTGTTTGACAATAACATTAGAAATGTAAACATAAATATAAATGGAATGTCACTAAAGGCCCATACACACGTCGCTAGGAATGACCCAAATACCACAAAAATGATGAAATATATAAAGTTCAAGTGCGATGCGGCACGTTTTCCCGTTATCCGATTGTAAAAATATTTAACACAATTTATTTTCTAACCAAATGGAACAAATTTAGGGGGCGTCCCGGAAGAAATTAAAAAAAAAATTTTTGCCTATAGCTAAGGACCACCCTAGTGTACACACGTCGGTTTTTCGTCCGGATTTCATCCGTTCAGGCCGCCTTGAGGCCGCCGTCCGGCCATTAACTGACGTGTGTATGGGCCTTAAAGCAAGTAAACAGCTATATCTACTTGGAGAGCAAGATCACGGAAGACGGGAGAAGTACCATGGACATAAAGAGCAGGATTGCACAGGCAATAGCATTCCATAATAAGAAACAGCTATTAACATATAAAAGTTTATCCGCTCAGACCAAACAAAGATTCATAAAATGCTTTGTATGGAGTGTAGCACTATATGGATCAGAAACATGGACCATTGGGAGTAGAGAGATAAAGAGATTGGAGGCGTTTGAGGCGTGGTGCTGGCGAAGAATGGAAAAAATCCCTTGGACAGCCACAATTACAAATGAAGAAGTATTTAGGAGAGTGGACGAAAAGAGGAATCTGTGGAATGCTATCAAACAAAGGAGAGACACATTTATAGGACATCTATATAGTCACAATAACTACTACTAAGGGAAAATGCAAAGGAAAAGAGGAAGACCACGTCCTCAATATATCCAACAGATTGTGAAAGACGTAGGAGCAGCAAACTGTGAAGAAATGAAAAGGATTGCGCAGGACAGGAAGGAATGGAGAAGAAGGATTGCTGCCGACCAATCGGAAGATTGATGAATGATGATAATATATATATACGTACACACTAGGGGCTCCGTCCCTGCTCGCTACGCTCGTCAACCCCGATGGGGGCTTCGCCCCCAGACCCCCGGCGCGCGCTCCCTTCGTCAATTGTGAGCGGATTGCACAATATATTACTGTTACTCCGCCAATCAGTGTTAGTGAACGTAATGTTAGATCAGAGTGCAGGAGAAAATATGTCGAAACAATCGCTAGAACAGAGAAATACTACAGATCCTTTTTCCCAGACGCGATAAGACAGTCCAACAGAGGAATTAGTTAGAGTTCACTTGGTGTTGTGACGCCCCCTGCCAAACGCTTCTGGAAGTTATAAGCCGCTAGAAGCGTTTGGCAGGGGGTGTCACAACACCAAGTGAACTCTAACTAATTCCTCTGTTGGACTGTCTTATCTCGTCTGGGAAAAAGGATCTGTAGTATTTCTCTGTTCTAGCGATTGTTTCGACATATTTTCTCCTGTACTCTGATCTAACATTACGTTCACTAACACCGATGGGGACGACTATGCCGCGTACGTCTTCAACGAATTCGGAACTTTCGAATTTTTCAAATAGTTTCCTTTTGTAATCAATTCTTCTACTCTTCAACGTCTGCCATTTCAGATCTCTCAATAACTCTGATACACTCGCATCATACCGATATTCTCCTTTTACGAATCTAGCCGCTCTATGCTGAACCATTTCGAGCTCTCTAGTTAGGCCCTCCTCGAAAGGGTCCCAGACGGCGCGACAGTATTGTAACTCTAGCTCTTGACCGCGCCTCTCTGTATTGTTGCCGTATTATTGACCTCTGTTCCTCTGTGACTTTTGAAGAATTACTATTTACGCGAGCGTGAAGTTTTCTTTGCCGTCTAAGGGCTCATCTAACTTTCTGGTTGTACTATCTTGGTTCCGCACCATCACGACTTCAAATACACCCCTGTGACAATATATAAGCCAACGCGATTAGTCTATATCTTCAGTAAAGCAGATCTCCAAAGCCTAAAAAATTATGTTACAAACCAAATAGCGACATTTATCAATTTTGCGAATAGTAACAGCGCAGATGACTCTTGGACGGATTTCTGCGAATCATTCGAGAAGGGCTAAAAACGTTTGTCCCAATTAAAGCAATTCGTGATCGCAAGGACCCGCGGTGGGTGAAACCGAAACTCCGTGCCTTGCTGAAGAAACAAAGACGGCATCACGCGGGCATGAAGCGCCTTAAAGAAGTTGGTAGGGATCACGCGAACGAGTATTTAATATACAGAAATAGTCTTAAATCTGCAAGAGAAGAAGCGCTTAAGGAATTTGATGCCTACCTATCCACGACACTCTCGGATTCACTCAAAAACGACTCGAAAGAATTTTGGTCGTACGTGCGAGAAATTCGAGGAGGTCAGTACACAGTATCTCTTCTACGTACAGACAACGGTGAAAGTGTACACGATTCTTTTACTATGGCCAGTATGTTAAATCGGTTCTTCGAAAATTGCTTCACAATAGACCACGGTGATTTCATTGATTTCCCGACTCGCATAGACTCACATATGAGCGACATAGAAATATCCGAAAGCGGTATCGTTAAATTACTAACAATTAGTTCGTATCTTGAGGGTAAGTAATTTTAAAACGCAAATATAAAAAGCTCTACACCAAATTACGTGTTTTCTTAAGGGCGAAAAATGGGGCAAAAAGAGGCTAAAATAGCCCCCTAGCATTGGAAATTCGTAAGTTTTGGATTTTTTCCTTCGGTTGTGACCAAAAACCTATAACCCTACTAAATTTCAAGTTTCCGAGTTTGAAATTTGGCAAGGATGCTTGATTAACATATTTTAAGGTAATGACGAAAATATATCTCCAAAAAAGTCCTGGGTTCGATTCAAAGGTAAACATTTCCATTTACCGTAAGGTAACACGTAAAAATCAATTTTTTGACGTGCAGGCTTTTATTGTTTTGGAAATTCAAATTAGAAGGAATTAACCTAGGATCTTCGGATCTGAACCATTTTGAAGAAAAAATTACAAAGTTTCTTATTCTGTTCATCTTTCTCCGCAGACAATTCGAAATCGCTCATGTTATATGTTTAATTCATATATTTTGTGTAAATACTGCCATTTTAACGGAATGTTGCCTTGGCTACCAATTACATTGTTAGACCTCAAAATCCTATTGTTGTAGCAATCCTTATGGGTGTATAAGCGTGCTTTGTATGCTTTTAATAAGTGAGAGGGAGGGAGGTGGGGAGGGGGGGGGGGAGGGGGGGGACGAAGCAAATAAGTATATTAAGAGAAATTTTAATATAAAAAATATCTAAAATTATCAACAGTGTCAATTTAGCTAAATTGGAAATAAAAAACATTATTACGTTAAATTCTTCGTAGATCATGGGAGAATTATGAATTAACATTATTGTTCCACCAATACATTTCGTAAATATGGCTAACATAAAAGTTTCTGTCGTAGACACACCATCGCAAGGTAGACTTAAACATGATAATAGATTTTTCACTGTAAATATTGTATATCGTGAAATTTTTCGGTAATATTTAAAAAATAAAAGTAGTTACATCTTAAAACTGTGTTTTATATAAAAAAATCCAGTCATATGAGGGGTAATACACAAAAACGTACTGCGTCAATTGATTAATAAGTCCATCAATTCTAAACTCGATGATTCAAATACTGTTTTAGAATTTTTAATACAACAAAATTGCACTTCGGTTAATTAGTCATTGTAAAAACTCAGTTAACTGGTCAACGTCAAAGATTCAAAAAGACCTTTCAAAATAAATATAAATCGATAGATTAGCGACTGAATTGTTTGGAAAGTGGATAAAATACATAGGAGGTAAACTGAAAATGTGTTCATTTTAGCCTGACAATCATTACTTTAAATCATTTTTACATCACTATACATTTTGGTTGATTCTCACGTTATAGATTTTATATTTCCCGTTGAAATTCAACGGGCTTTTACTCTAGTGTAGTATTAGAGAGGGTAATGGGAAAAGGAGAATGGGGGGAAAGGGAGAGACAAAGAGGGGGAGCGGAAGAGAGGGGGGATAGGGAGAGGTATCAATAATGCAAGAATATAGTAAAATACGTCATTAATAGAATAATTTTCTATGGGGATGTCATTTGCACCATTAATTGATACAAATTATTATCAATAAATTAATTGAAATAAATCCGTGTAAACATTACGTGGGTACAGATCCAGCCGGAATGCCTCCTCATGAACTGAAGCTTAAATTAAGAGCCGTTATCATAGAAACCTAATGCCATTGAGAGGACTATGTAATGGTACAAGACTTACTGTTACTCGAATACAAACACACATAATCAAAGCAAAAGTGATCCGTGCAGCAAACTCAGACACAGTACTTATTCCAAGAATCTCACTCATTCCATCAGATACAAATTTACCATTCAGCTGCAAACGAAAACAATTCCCCATACGATGGGCTTTTTCAATGACAATCGATAAGTCACATGGCCAAACAGTTGATAAAATGCCCTTACCTACCTATGCCTGCTTTTAGTCATGGACGATTATATGTTGCTCTATCAAGAGTCAGATCGTTTGATACACTTACTGTAATGTCAGGAAAGAACCCAGAAATTGACAATTGTGCCTTTAGAGAAATCTTTAATTAAAAAATATGTTCAAAAAATAAAAATAAATTCCTGAATGTTTCATTAGGAACCTTTAAGATCCGCTAGATCAGCGTATGTTACGCGGGGTACAGCTACATTCTAGTGAATATTCTGTTGTTGACGGGCTATCTTAGGTTAAATTTCAAATAGTTGTCTCTCTTTCCCTCCCTCCCACCCCCCTCTCCTCCCCCTCCCTCTATCTTCCCTCCCGCTCTTTTCTTCCCCCCCCCCTCACTCTCGTATTAAAAGCATTCAAAGCACTTTCATACCCATAAGGATTGAATTAACAATATGATATAGAGGTCTAACAATGGAACAGGTAGGCAAGGCGACACCCCGTTAAAATGGCAAGATTTCCTCAAACTGTATGAATTAAACGTTTACATTGAGAAATTTCGAACTGTAGGAGGAAAAAGAGACCATATAATGATTTCTTCAAAATGGTTTATATACGGAGATAGTAGGTCAATTCTTTCTAATATTAGGTAATCTAAAAAATCTGATGTGGCCAACACATGAATTTCTCCATATTTGGGGTATAGATATTTAAATTCTTTTTATGAATAGCATTATAAGGCAAAATTATTATTTCGTATCGTAAAAGAACACAGTCGTCCTTATTGCCGTAAATTACGTAAATTCTGAATATTTACATAATCCACCGCTACTCGGTGGCGGCGCTGTATACTGCAAATTAAGAAAAAGCAAAATATCTCCGAAATGGATGGTTCTACGAAAATTTGTTTCAAACAAAACTTAGAAGAAATATTATTCTCTACAACTTTGGTCCTTACGAAGATTACCTATAACGATGTTGTTAAGGAGATATTTAACGGAAACCGAAAAACCTGTTATTTATAAATAACTCCTAAACAATAACTCCCATAGAAAATTGTTTCAAACGAAAGCTATAGGAAATTACATTCTCTATAACCTTTTTATAGAATTGTATATACAATAATGATGTTTTAACGAAGAAATATCGCAAACACCGAATCGGGTTCCGAATAAACATCGACTTCCGTTTATCCGTCATTGTTCAAAAACTAATCAGTACTTTGTGCTCATGTTAAAGTGTTATATATGAAGTTTAGTAACGATATGGTATGTACTTTTTGACTTAGAGCACCCACAATAACACACACACGCGCGCGCACACACCCACGCACGCATGCACGCACGCACGCGCACACACACACACAGACATAATTCCGAAAATAGTCTAAACGTGTTCTAGGGACCTCAAAACGTATTTCCGTTGAAATCTCGAAGTCCATTTTTTTCATGAATAGAATACTTTCCCATTACTACGTATGGAGAAAGTAAAAAGTAAAAAGCAAAATATCTCCGAAATGGATGGTTCTACGAAAATTTGTTTCAAACAAAACTTAGAAGAAATATTATTCTCTACAACTTTGGCCCTCACGAAGATTACCAATAACGATGTTTTTAAGGTAAAAACCGAGAAATAGGTTATTTATAAATAACTGCTAAACAATAACTAGAATAGAAATTTGTTTCAAATGAAAGTTGTAGGAAATTACCTTCTCTATAACTTTTGCATAGAATTGTAAATACAATAATTATGTTTTAACGAAGAAATATCGCAAAAACTGAATCGGGTTCCGAATAAACCTCGACTTCCGGTTACCCGTTATTGTCCAAAAACTAATCAGTTCTTTATGCTCATGTTAAAGTGTTATATATGAAGTTTCGTAACGATATGGCACGTACTTTTTGAGCTAGAGCGCCCACAATAACATACACACACACGCGCGCGCGCACACACACACACAGAGACATCATTACGAAAATAGTCTAAACGTGTTATAGGGACTTCAAAACGTGTATTTCCGTTGAAATCTCGAAGTCGATATTTTTGTGATCACAATACTTTCCCATTACTACGTATGGAGAAAGTAAAAAACAGATGTGTCCAACAAATGACTTTCTCCATATTTGGGGCATAGATATTTAAGTTATTATGGATAGCATTATGAGGAAAAATTATTATTTCGTATAGTAAAACAATACAGTGGTCCTTTTTGTCGTAAATTACGTATATTTTGAATGTTTACAGAATTCACCGCTACATGGTTGTGGCGCTGTATAATGGTATTAAGATAAAGTAAAATATCTCCGAAATGGATGGTTCTACGAAAATTTGCTTGAAACAAAAGCTGGAAAAAATGTTATTCTGTACAAATTTGGTCCTCACGAAGATTACCAATAACGACCTTTTTAACGATTTATTTGACGGAAAAACAGATTATTTATAAATAATATCTAAATAATAACTGCTATGGAAAATTGTTTCAAATGAAAGTTGTAGGAAATTACATTATCTATAACATTTGTATAGAATTGTATATATCATAATGATGTTTTAACGGAGAAATATCGCAAAAACAGAATCGGGTTTCGAATAAACCTCGACTTCCGGTTAACCGTTATTGTCCAAAATCTAATCAGTTCTTTGTGCTCATGTTAAAGTGTTATATTTGCAATTTGGTATTAATATGGCAAGTATTTTTTGAGTTAGAGCGCTCACAATCACATCCACACACAAACATCATTCCGAAAATAGTCTAAACGTGTTCTAGGGACCTCAAAACGTGTATTTCCGCTGAAATCTCGAAGTCGTTTTTTTTCGTGAATACAATACTTTCCCATTACTACGTATGGAGAAAGTAAAAAGAATGAAAGCCTGCACGTCTAAATGTCCATTTTTACGTTACCTTATGGGAAATGGAAATTATCTCCTGGAATCGAACCTGGGTCTTTGACCTCGAGTTCGATTTATTAAAACGTTTGGTTGTTATTACTTTCTCCATACGTAGTAATGGGAAAGTATTGTATTCATGAAAAAAATCGTATTCGAGATTTCAACGGAAATACATGTTTTGAGGTCCCTAGAACACGTTTAGACTATTTTCGGAATGATGTCTGTGTGTGTGTGTGTGTATGTGTGTGTATGTTAGTGTGGGCGCTCTAACACAAAAAGTACATACCATATCGTTACCAAACTTCATATATAACACTTTAACATGAGCACAAAGAACTGATTAGTTTTTGGACAATAACGGATAAACGGAAGTCGCGGTTTATTCGAAACCCGATTCGGTTTTTGCGATATTTCTGTGTTAAAACATCATTATTGTATATACAATTCTAAACAAAAGTTATAGAGAATGTAATTTCCTACAGTTTTCATTTGAAACAATTTTCTATAGGAGTTATTGTTTAGGAGTTATTTATAAATAACCGGTTTTTCGGTTTCCGTTAAATATCTCCTTAACAACATCGTTATTGGTAATCTTCGTAAGGACCAAAGTTGTAGAGAATAATATTTCTTCCAAGTTTTGTTTGAAACTAATTTTCGTAGAACCATCCATTTTGGATATATTTCGCTTTTTCTTAATACCAGCCTACAGCGCCAACACAATGTAGCGGTGAATTCTGTAAACATTCAAAATATACGTAATTTACGGCAACGACGTGTCTTCTTTTACGATACGAAATAATAATTTTGCCTTATAATGCTACTTATAATAATTTAAATATCTATACCCCAAATATGGAGAAAGTCATGTGTTGGCCACATCAGATTTTATCATAAAGCTATCCTGAAAATTTCATAAAAATTCGGTTCAATCGTTTGCAAGAAGCATTACATGACAAAGTGACATTGTGACACTGTCTTTTATATGTTAGATATACGTATATAATGGGGTAGACCATTTTTTGTTCCCTCATATATTTTGAACGAATGATCGGACCGTAAAGGATGTTACACTGATTGAAAGCTTATGGGTTGCAGATGGGTTGTAGCCCATAATCAATTTCATATCTCATCTACAAGTTAAACTGTGAATGTTCAAACTTTCCAAAAGTCTATTTGGTTGCGGTGACGCTGCTTGTCTGTCTGAGGGCGTTTTAGTAACAAGTGTGTATGTGATTGTGGGCGCTCTAACTCAAAAAGTACTTGCCAAATCCTTATCAAACTTCATATATAACACTTTAGCATGAGCACAAAGAACTGATTAGTTTTTGGACAATATCGGTTAACCAAAAGTCGAGGTTTATTCGAAACCCGAAACCCGTTAAAACATCATGACGATCGGTTATTAATCATGATTATTTAACACTGAAGCATCTGAAACAAAACAAGTTAGGAAAGTGTACAACGTATCACAAATGGGCGCGTTTCGTGCAATGGAGTATTAGAAAGAAATTATATACCTGTACGTAAGGGGCCGTCCATAAAAGACGTCCGCAGGTTAGGGGGGTGAGGGGTCTGCGAAATTGGACGAAGTCGGCAAGGGGGGGAGGTGGGGGTCGGGACCTCTGGACGTCCAAAAGTTAAACGTATTTACTTTGAGATACACAATTAATTTCCGTGGTTTTATATAACATCAATTGTATTTTAGGAGGACTATTACACTATTCTTTAAGCTTCTTATACTTTGAGATATTATTTATAGAGTATTGAATTTGAAATGTTGGATAAAATGATGGCAATATTGAAGCCGCAACGCCTGCGAGACTGCCGCTGACGGGCGGCTCGGTGCCCACTGCAGAAGCAGACGAGGCGTTCGACTTAGGGCACGTCTGCTCGCTGCATGCATCTAGTGTCGGTCGGCGCGGAATCGTCAGTGTCCAACGAACTTCTGTTATGTTAACATGTCTGGGCGCGCAGCGTTGTACGGCAAATTGTGGGAGGCCTATAAGAAGGCCTTCCCTTGTCGACCGAAGGCATCCCTCAGGTGGATATGAACGCAGAATGGGAAAAATTAAAGAGTGATTGTTCAGATGACAGCTAAAAAACTTCGCGCACGCAGGCGAGGTACTTGCCGAGGTCTGGAATGAAATGGTCATCGAAAACCATCCAGTTGTTGCAGAGTACGTGACTCCAGAGAATCTTTTCCCTTTACCACCTCCACCCATTGACGAGTGGTATTCAATTCACGTGAGGAAGTCTCAGTACTGCCTCCAAATAGTGAAGTGCAGCGACAGCAGCTGCTGTAGGCCAAGTCGGAGCAGTCTGCGGCACCTCCTGACCACTGGATTCTTGCCACCTCCTTTTCCAATCAAGCAGGGTCGTCTCGGCCTTCGTGTACCGCCCCCCTCCGAGGACGTCACCAAGTTTGCTCCCCTTCTGTACCGTCTTGCTGTGAAGCTGGAGCCTGAACATGCAAACTTCAATGTACTTCCTCATGACTCTTAGTGAACATCTAAGTGAAAATCCCAAATGCTTTTGGTCATATGTTAGAGAAGTTCAAGGTCAACGCCCAACCGTAGCCCCGTTAATAAACGACCAAGGAGAGTTAGTTAGCGATAGCACAGATAAAGGAAATTTGTTAAACTTATTTTTTCAGAGCGTATTTACTACCGAAGACGTGAGAGCGAAGGTCGTGGCGCCCGAACCAGGCAAGGAAAAAATGAACGATATAGTCATATTAGTGAAAGGGATAGCTCAACAGCTTAAAAATATCAAGTCAAATAAATCTCCGGGTCCAGAAGAGATACCAGCTAGAGTATTCAAAGAGTTAGCACTGGAAATAGCACCTTATCTCGAAATACTTTTCAGTAAGTCACTTAGTCATGCCATTGTACCTAAGGAATGGGAATTAGCCTTTATAACGCCGTTACACAAAGGTGGGAAAAAAGACGACAGAGAAAATTACAAGCCAATTTCGCTTACCTCCCTATCTTGCAAGGTTCTCGAGCACATTGTCGTTAGCTCCGTGATGGACTTCTTAGATAGTCAGAACTTGCTAAGTAAATATCAGCATGGCTTCAGGGAGACGAGATCTTGTGAAACACAGCTCGCTCTGTTCGTTCACGATATACTAAGATCAGGAGACCGTAAGACTCAGTTAGATGCGGTTTTCCTCGACTTCAAGAAGGCTTTCGATAAAGTCCCGCACAGTAAGTTAGTGAAGAAATTAAATGACTGTGGAATAAATCGAAAGATAATCGATTGGATCAGTCAGCGTAGCCTCAGGCGTTCCACAGGGAAGTGTAATCGGGCCCCTACTATTCCTTTTATACATAAACGACTTAGATAAGGTTATTAAAAGTAAAATCAAGTTATTCGCGGATGATACAGTAGTTTACAGAGAGATTAACAGTCCTAATGATCAATTATTACTTTCTGACGACTTAAATGCAATTCTCGAGTGGTGTAAAGAGTGGCAGTTAGAATTGAACTTAGGAAAGTGTTCCTTTATGAGATTCTGGGGAAACAAAAACATTGACACGACGAATTACACTGTTGAAGGCGTCCAGCTAAAACTAGCCGATTCCGTCAAATACTTAGGCGTTACTTTAACAAGCAACCCCTCATGGGATATGCACATACAAAATATATGCGGGAAGGCTAAACAGAAACTAGGATTCATCAAACGCATAGTAGGTAAAACTTCTCGAAAGATTTAGAACGCATATATTCTCCAGCGATGTCGAAGAAATAATAAGAGCGCCAACTTATATTGGTAGAACGGACCATCCTCGTAAAATAGTAGGACTGAGAGGTATAAAGGCTCGTTTTTCCCTAGAACGATAGCTGAGCAGAACAGGAGTTACGAAAAGAAATCAGTCGACATAGGGTGATACTATACATTATTATGCACATTACCTTGGTGCTATTGCACCCCCTGCCACACACCATTGCGGTGGCTTGCAGGGTGAACTATAGATATAGATGACTTCTTCTGTCCCTCAGTGCAGTCCTCACTCACAGACAGAAACTGTAACGAGTGTGGGCTGTACCATGCTTCTCTTAAGTCAGCAGACGCCCATTACAATAACGTCCATAAGAAAGGCACGAGAAGCCGCCAAATCAAGCCAGCAAGGGTCACTGCTAAGCGTGAAGAAGAGGTGCTCTGCGTTGTGCAGGATCCTGTGACGGGGGCACAGGACGTTGAGTGGGCCCATCAGGATGATGTGGAGGGTGGTTACACTGGACTGGACTTGGAAGATGATACTTTGGATTCTATTCCTCTAATTAACCTCTTTGAGCATTGGATCAAAAACCCTTTCACTCACTCTGACTAGTCACAAGCTAAAATAATTACAGATTGAGTGAAAATCGTGTTTTTAAAAGTATTTTTGCTAAAAATACTTTGAGTTTTTTATTATTATCATCACTAAAGAGACTGAAGAACCGGTTTTTTAAAGATATTTTTGTTTATTATTGTTGTCACTATGCAGACTGAACTGCCAGTTTTTTAAATTATTTTTTGTAATAATACAAACTTGCGTTTGTTGAATATTGTCTATAATAATAATAAAGCCAGTCTGACAGTTTGCCTAGTGAAGTACTAGTCATTGAGAGAAATATGCATTTTCACTCTCTTGAATAAGGTCTTTAAGCCTTTTTTTTACTCTTCTTGTGACATTTAGAAGAAAACCTTTATAATTTCGAACACGACTGGAGAACCCACATGCTGAACTTGGCTCTGTTTTCTCACTAAATCTATCATATCACTAAATTATGACCCGTGGCGTCTAATGCTGTTACCAAATTGAAATAGGAAAGAAAATACAATTAATTTTTCTTTTAAAAATAGCAAATTTTATCAAATTTTACGTTTTTTTTGGAAGGGGAGTTGTCGCAACCATGAACGTCTTTTTAAGGGGGGGTCTGCGAAATCGGACGAAGTAGGACCAGGGGGGGAGGGAGGGGGTCAAAAAGTGACCTAAAACTGCGGACGTCTTTTATGGAAAGGGAAATTGCGTTTTCAAGTTCTTTTCTTCATCATACATAATCCATTTTCTTCCTGTTTAAAAATAGTGCATGCACACGTAAGGAAATTAAATGTCCGTATGTGAGATTGTTTATGTTAGCAACAATGAAGAAGTAACCATGTAAAATATTTTCTAAGTTCAACTCGAATTAAGACATTCTCATTTGGTTTTATCAATAACGGCTACTCCTACGATAAAAATGTATAGGGAAGAAAATACTCTTCTTTACCAGTTCTACAACATTCATATGAAAGATATTTTTATATGACTAATATTTTACGAGATATGACGAAAATTTCATATTTTGTCACCAGTAAAGTGGTACCCCTGATTGGCGTACGTGATTCATTTTTGCGATTTTCTTATTATATTTGATTGTTAAGTCTTTAATATCAAACTTCATGAAAATCCGTTCAGTAGAAGCCGAGAACGAACATGCGGACGGACGGACGGACAGACAGACCGACCGACGATAATAGGCGCTCACGCTGGAAATCATTAAATTGTTTAATTCTTCGTAATTTTTTTTTAAATTTTGGTGAATGTGAAGGAATGAAACATCACTTGTTCGATTATGTACATATGCATTATGTGGAAAATACAATCACTTATTTTACATTGAGCATATAATTTCCATTGTCCAGGGTAAACTGCGGCCTTATGAACAATCCTTGGAGCGACTTTTGGCCTTCTAATGAAAAAAGGTTCCCCACCTCTGGATTAGTCCATCTTCCTCCGATGAAAACACTTTTTCATCGGACCATATCACCAAATTCCAAAAGCATTCGGAAATGGGGATATCTGCAAAGCAAAGCCAATGCGAGAGGCTCAGTGTTCAGCAGTCATATTTTTCTTTCTCGCTGCCGTCCGACGGTGAAATCCCTCAACACGTAGACGCCTTTTGACTGTCGTGGGGTGCACTTCCAGGTTTAAAAATCGGTACAACACACGTTGTACAAACTTTCTCATATAATAATGCGTCGTTTAGTTATCTTTAGAAAATGAAAATCGTATGAGCCGGTTTTTAGAAAATCCAATTTTTATTAAAGTTGCCCAAGAATTAACTAGCCTTATATTCATTCATTGAGAAAAATGAAATACGTAGTATTATTGTAACTTTATACTCAAGTAACCTTACGAAATTTGATAAAAATCGTTACAGCCGGTTTTGAGAAAATCGAATTGTTGTTAAAGTTGCCTAGAATAAACTAGCCTTATTAGGCGCGTTTCGCTTACAGCGTGAGCGCCTATTATCGTCGGTCGTTCCGTCCGTCCGTCCGTCCGCATGTTCGTTCTCGGCTTCTACCGAACGGATTTTTATGAAATTTGATATTAAGGACTTTCAATCAAATATAATAAGAAAATCGTAAAAATGAATCACGTACGCCAATCAGGGGTACCACTTTACTAGAGACAAAAAATTAAATTTTCGTCATATCTCGTAAACTATTGTTCATATCAAAATATTTTTCAAATAAAAGTTGTAGAACTGGTAAAGTAGAGTATTTTCTTTCCTATACGTTTTTATCGTAGGAGTAGCCGTAATTGAGAAAATCAAACAAGAATGTCTTATATCGAGTTGAACTTAGAAATTTTCTTGCATGGTTACTTCATTGTTGCTAACATAAACAATCTCCCAAACAAACGTTTAATTTCCTTACGTGTGCATGTAGTACTATTAAATAGGAAGAAAATGGATTATTTATGATGAAGAAAAGGACTTTAAAACGTTATTTCCCTTACGTACAGGTATATAATTGCTTTCTAATACTCCATTGCACGAAACGCGCCCCATTTGTGATACGTTGTACGCTTTCCTAACTTGTATTCATTTTTAGGCGCGTTTCGCTTACAGCGTGAGCGCCTATTATCGTCGGTCCGTCCGTCCGCATGTTCGTTCTCGGCTTCTACTGAACGGATTTTCATGAAATCTGATATTAAGGACTTTAAATCAAATATAATAAGAAAATCGCAAAAATGAATCACGTGCGTCAATCAGGGGTACCACTTTACTGGAGACAAAAAATTAAATTTTCGTCATATCTCGTAAAGTATTGCTCATATCAAAATATTTTTCAAATAAAAGTTGTAGAACTAGTAAAGTAGAGTATTTCCTTCCTATACATTTTTATCGTAGGAGTAGCCGTTATCGATAAAATGAAACAAGAAAGTCTTATATCGAGTTGAACTTACAATTAGAAATTATCTTGCATGGTTACTTCATTGTTGATAACATAAACAATCTCCCAAACAAACGTTTAATTTCCTTACGTGTGCATGTAATTTTATTAAATAGGAAGAAAATGGATTATTTATGAAGAAGAAAAGAACTTTAAAACGCTAATTCCCTTACGTACAGGTATATAATATCTTTATAATACTCCAATGCACGAAACGCGCCCATTTGTGATACGTTGTACACTTTCCTAACTTGTTTGAGAAATATGAACTATACAGTATTACTGAAGACGTAAACTCAAGTAACTGTACGAAATTGGATCAAAATCATTAGAACCGTTTTTGAGAAAATAGGACTGTTGTTAAAAATGGGTAGAATAAACTACTCTTAATTATTGACCAATGTCAACTATTTCTACGTATACTCTGTTCAGTATGATAAAATGACTAAGTACGAGATTTCATTCATGTTAGCTCTACCGTCTAGGCTCCACAGCCAGTAACAGACAGACAGACGGCAATGCGAAAACCACTTTTTCGGAATCAGCGACACCTAAAACGTATATTTCCGTAAAAATCTCGAGGTCGAATTTTTTCGCGATAACAATACTTTCTCGATACTTCGTATGAGAAAGTAAAAAACAGGCTCCCAGCCATTGCTATTGATTCCGAGAGAATCGCTTTAAATGGCAACTAGACCTGTTTCAACCGATTTATCGAGCTTTAGTGTCTACGAGAGCGATTTCGCGGGTGCTAATAATGAAATACGGGAAAATCCCTTTCAAAAGAAAAGTCTGGAAACCATTGCCAGCCCAGTTGAAATGAAAATTAATTGCCTATAACGTTAGTGGCGTGCCTAGCAAATGGCTAATCGATAATAACCTAAAATGATGGATGAAAAAACTAACAGACATTACCAACTAATGAACTTTTACAAATAATAATCGTGAAAAATAATAACGTTAGCACAGAAGAATCGAATCGATACTAATTCAACGTTAATTAAGCAATATGAAAGATACACGTGACAAGGCATGTGCTAAAATGGATACACGACATCAACGTTCTGCTACACGCGGCGGGAGGTCAGACCATTAACCGCTCTCGTTTACCTCTTTAATTTCCTGTTTATGTAGGTCTATATAGTCTTTTGCCACCGTTATATAAATAGGCGAGATGGAAGGTAGACGTCACACTGCAGTTCCCCCCTTCCCTCCCGTCATCTTCCTCCCCCCTTTCACCCCCTTTTTGCCTCCCATCCCCATCGTGCTGCCGTGGAAGACTTCACAGACTGGCACCGACCGAATTGACACAGCATCCGAAAAAATAAATAAAAACAAACTTTCGTTTATACCGTACAATGGGATGCGATATTTTATGCGAAATATAAAAAATCTGATGTGGCCAACACATGACTTTCTCCATATTTGGAGTTTAGATATTTAAATTATTATGAATAGCAATATAAGGCAAAATTATTATTTCGTATCGTAAAAGAAGACACGTCCTTGTTGCCGAAAATTACGTATATTTTCAATGTTTACAGAATTCACCGCTACATGGTGTTGGCGCTGTATACTGGTATTAAGATAAAGCGAAATATATCCGAAATAGATGGTTCTACGAAAATTAGTTTCAAACAAAACTTGGAAGAAATAATATTCTCTACAACTTTGGTCCTTACGAAGATTACCAATAACGATGTTTTTAAGGAGATATTTAACGGAAACCGAAAAACCTGTTATTTATAAATAACTCCTAAACAATAACTCCTATAGAAAATTGTTTCAAATGAAAGTTGTAGGAAATTACATTCTCTATAACCTTTGTGTAGAATTGTATATACAATAATGATATTTTAACCAAGAAATATCGCAAAAACCGAATCGGGTTTCGAATAAACCTCGACTTCCGGTTATCCGTTATTGCCCAAAAACTAATCAGTTCTTTGTACTCATGCTAAAGTGTTATATATGAAGTTTGGTAACGATATGGTATGTACTTTTTGAGTTAGAGCGCCCACAGTAACAGTGATTCCCACGAGGGACGTTATTGGGTAGGTTTTGGTGTGCTGCACCTCCTGCCACCCACCAGTCTGGTGATTTGCAGTGTATCATGTAGATGTAGATGTAGATACACACACACGTACACACACACGTACACACACGTACACACACACACAGACATCATTCCAAAAATAGTCTAAACGTGTTCTAGGGACCTCAAAACATGTATTTCCGTTGAAATTTCGAAGTCGATTTTTTCATGAATACAATACTTTCCCATTACTACGTATGGAGAAAGTAAAAATCTGATGTGGCCAACACATGACTTTCTCCATATTTGGGGTATAGATATTTAAATTCTTTTTATGAATAGCATTATAAGGCAAAATTATTATTTCGTATCGTAAAAGAACACAGTCGTCCTTATTGCCGTAAATTACGTAAATTCTGAATATTTACATAATCCACCGCTACTCGGTGGCGGCGCTGTATACTGCAAATTAAGAAAAAGCAAAATATCTCCGAAATGGATGGTTCTACGAAAATTAATTTCAAACAAAACTTGGAAGAAATATTATTCTCTACAACTTTGGTCCTTACGAAGATTACCTATAACGATGTTTTTAAGGAGATATTTAACGGAAACCGAAAAACCTGTTATTTATAAATAACTCCTAAACAATAACTCCCATAGAAAATTGTTTCAAACGAAAGCTATAGGAAATTACATTCTCTATAACCTTTTTATAGAATTGTATATACAATAATGATGTTTTAACGAAGAAATATCGCAAAAACCGAATCGGGTTTCGAATAAACCTCGACTTCCGGTTAATCGTTATTGTCCAAAAAGTTCAGTTCTTTGTGCTCATGTTAAAGTGTTATATATGAAGTTTGGTATTAATGTGACAAGCACTTTTTGAGTTAAAGCGCCCACAACCCACACACACGCACGCACGCACGCACACACACACACATCATTCCGAAAATAGTCCAAACGTGTTCTAGGGACCTCGAAACGTGTATTTCCGCTGAAATCTCGAAGCCGATTTTTTTCGTGATCACAATACTTTCCCATTACTACGTATGGAGAAAGCAAAAACTAGAATTTCGCCGTTGGAACATTTAAAAAAATCTCTTGGCGGTTCTGTCTTTATACTTAATAATAACTTATCGTTCCAACCAAATTTCGCAGTTTTAGAGAAAATATTCCGCTTTATTTGAAATTGCCCGAATTCCTTCGGCCACTGTTACAGCTCCAACTGAAGAATAATTTTCTTTTTCTCCTCCTTTGGCAGAATTTATTTCCCGTGAGATAAGAAAGTAAACTCTGGCGCAATTAAATTGGTCGTAAAAATGAAAAACGACTTATTTAATAAATCATCGCCGCTACTACTTTTCAAGAGCCATTTCTTCTTCCTCATTCTCTTGGTCGTAAGTTCCTTATCCATCAATCAATTTCTATTTCTGCTCGCGCAGACAGCTTACGACTCTCTCCCTTCCTCCCTCTCTCCCCGTCCCTCCCTCTCCCCTCCCTCCCTATCTCTCCCCCTCCCTCTTCCTCCCTCCGGCGGCAATCCGACACGTACTATTCCGCGAGAAATTTTAATAGTTTTAGTATTTATTATTAGGAAAGTTGAGTCGTGATATTCCATTGTGTCTAGTTTAGTTTTCTTTTATTATTGTCATCATTATCTCTTTTTCCAGAAACTACTACCTATTCCTTTTTTATGTCTCAGCGATTACGTAAACGGGACAATTTCATTTAGCTTCACAAGCTCTCTTTTGTTTACTCGACAAACATGATTTCTCGCGAGCAGGCGTTAGATCTTGTTAGCACTTCTCCCTCGATAAATTCAATACACGCTGCCACCGTTTAACAATCGGTCCTTCGTAATAATGGACGCTGACGCACAATATCCTGAGGGTATTATATAACAATGGACTCCGGCGTCGAATAAACTCGTCCTATCGAGACGAAGTGAAGGTGGTGGACGTTTTTAACGGGCCTCCTCCTGTTCGACGTGCACGAGTTCGACTCCCGCCGGCGGATTCTTAAGCCAGGTGAAATATAGCGCTTAGAAAGGATGGATCCTTTTCTCGAAAAGGACCTTCACATTATAAAAGCTTTCCCCTTCTGCCTTGATCGGGCATCGAAGCGCGAACCGCGGCCACGTCTGCTAGTAGACCTGAATCTGGTCGTGGACGTAAGGTAAAGGCGGGTCTGGAACGATCTTTTGGACGATGTGTTCGAGGGAACAATATGGGCTTGCGTAACACAAAAACGAAACAAATAAACACCGAGCTAGCGTGCTACTCCGGGGGAGGATATGGTTCGCTAATCTCCGCGAACACCTGGCGCCTAATCAGGTGTAAACTTGCTGAAAATACAGACCGTGTTATGTAATGGCGACGCTTTTCCCTTAAAACGATAAAAAAACAAAAGCATTAAAATTACTGTAAAATCCTGTTACATTGAATTTCTCGGATAGGTGAAGCATTTCGCTGTACTGAAATTTCGTTCAAACGAATATTGGTCAAAATCGTTTCATAACGTCCATTACTTTTTCAAATAAGTTCCCTTGGACTTTTATAATACCTATTCTTTAGTAGTAATTTAATTAACATCAAATTTGTAATTAATGATAAATAAATAAAAAGCTAAAATACGTAGGCACAAAAATGAATAAACACGCTTAAAAGTATAATTTGGGTTTTATATTATATTTATAAGAAACATTTGAACAAAATCACAAATACTACATTTGTAGAAAGTTACTCGTTATTCGTTAAGACATTCCACGCCCGCTGCTTAGCATCATAATCGCAAGGAAAGGAGAGAAGAGGAAATGTTTCGAAGCAAATAAGCTTAGCTAACTTTCAGTTTCTCGTGAATTACAAGGAAAAATTGCAGTTAATGTTAGCTTTGATTCCCCGCATCCTGTACACACATTAATTCTGAAGTATTTCTCTACCGTTTATGAAATCTGTTCAGCCACCGAACTCTAGCTTGAATCGTACCTTGTCATAGCAGGTTTGAAGATCTATAAAATAATTTCTTCGTAAAACAAACATATGTTGGGTTTAATAGGAATTCGTTTTACTGAATTTTCCATAATAAGTAATATCGTTCTAACAAGATTCAAAAAGTACTACTGCCTAGAAATGCTGGCCAGGACTAGGAAATATTTTCTTTATGGAGACATTTTCGTTATAACGGTATTCTTTTTTCGGGATTTTACTGTATTAATAACAGAGCTGCAAACCGAACCGCACCGCAGTCATTTTGCTGAACCGCGAACCGAACCGAAACCACTGATTAATTCTTCAATGAACCGTAATTTTTCCCAAAAGTGGTTCGGTTTCGGTTCGATCTCAATCCACAAAGTACGGACCAAGGAAAAGACCAGGAGTTTCCATTGGAAAAACCAGCGGGTTTGCTTCAAAGGAAAGAGTGCCTATCCCTTTCCTCTCTTCTACTATTGCTATCCACAGAGGACATTTATGTTGAAGGTTATCGGGAACACCAACTGCGACAATATCCAGGTCAACCACTGTAGGCAGAAACCGACCTACAAAATATAGAAAGATCTTTATCTGAACGCAGGCAAAAGGGTCGTTTTACAATGACCTAAAAAGGAGCCGTAATCTGCTTTCGTGCCGACAGAAAAATCCATGCCCTTACCATCACCCCCTTCAGCATTGTAATTATCAGACCTGAGAAAATATGCCCCGCTGTGTCTTTCTTAGAACACCATTAACTCTCCTCATATCTTTTTCTTCAGAAAAATTCTAATTGTTGCTCTCAACGGCTTGAGCTTTCAACGACATCATTCCTTTTCCAACTCTCGTGTGGTGTTCTTCTATGATAGGTATTTCCATTACTTGGTGGTTTATATTCCAGCAAAAACAGGCGAGGACTTCTGCGGATCCCTTGGATCGGAAGCATTCATTTCCCACAGAATTCCTTGAATTATCTAAAGTGTATATTTTTAATAATATTTTAGTAAACTTTATTTGAGATAAATAAAATTAATTAACATGTTAGTGTTATTTAAAGAGGGTCACTCTGCATTTTATAATCGTTTGTTTTGAACTACAAGTGTCCGCACATCGTACATTGAATAATCTGCACCGAAATGTCGATTAATTTTAAATATTCTTGTAACGTAATTTTACTATCATATTGATTTTTTGATTACTTTTATAAGGTGGCAAAAGAAAAAATTAGCAATATGTGAGATGTTTGGAATCGAGCTAAAAGTGTCTTTTTGAATTTATTATATAATAATAAGAACTAATAATCGAATTTATTAGAGTTTTACATATGATAAATTCATTCGGAGTAATATTTCATTTCATATTATTTGACTAATTAACTAATTAAAATATTTTATTTATTATTGAAAGTTGGAAAAATTGAGACGTCGTGAATCACCGCCATTGGAAAGCAAGAAACTGTCTACTTCAATATTTAAATCTATCATTCAATCAAGGAAATCTTAATAAGGGCTTAGGGAAAAGGATTTTCCTAGACCCTTGATAAATATAGCGAACATTTTTTTTTATTTGTTATAAATGAAACAAAGGAATAACTCTTTGTAACTTCCACTGTTTTTATTTCTCTCGACGTTATATACAGTGCTATCGTCAGGTGCAGATATGGTGAGAATAGAAAGTATATAGTACAGAGAAATGGGTAGAGGCTTGGGAGGGAGGGTAGTTTGTAAGACGGAAAGGAATGGAGGGGAGGGAAAGGAGGAACCTATCTCAGAGGGAGATAGAAGGAGGTAGGTTGTTAAGGGATAAAGGGGGAGGGGAAAGGAAAGGCTGGAGGGGGGAGACCATCTCAGGAGGGTTTGGGGAAAGACGGGAAGGACTAAAAAGAAAGGTCTTGTGGAAGACGGAGAGAGGGTGAAGCCCAGAGAGAGGAGGGAGGAAATTATCAATGCGGCAATAGGTGTGTGTGTGTGGGAATAAGGAAAATAAAGGCAAGCGCGGTGGTAGAACTAAAGAGGATAAATATTGGGAGACGGGCGGTAAGGCCCTTGTTATAAATCTTTTTTCCTCTAAATGATGTGTATTACAGGTAAGAAAAAGAAATAAAATGCTCTAGAAACTAATTTTCTTTGATTTTTAATGATTTCTTTAAAACACTTTTACGTTTTCAGTTTGTCCGTCCATCCATGGATAATCCCAAAAGCGGTTTAAGCTAGAAGCACATTTTCTTTCTGATTATGTATGATTGTGTATGTTGGTAAATGAATTTGAAGTGAATCCCTTCAGAGAATTTTTAATTGGTATGTAAACAACAATGAACAAAAATCATGTTAGGATCAAAAATACAGATTTCCAATCGATCGATGGAAGATTAGTCTCCTCCAAGAATGATTACTGTATCGTTCTTTCTCCTAGCTATCACCTGCAATGTACGACTGAGTTCTCTAATGTTCTCGACTCCTGAGTCAGGTGGGCGGTAAAATGAGCAAAAAAATAATTTTTTACCATTTCTCGTACGAAGGGAGCACCATATCATTTCGCAGTGTTCGCTGACGTTAATCTCCACTAATTGGCTTGATTTACTCTTTCTGACGGCGATGAAAACTCCGCCTCCGACTCTTTCCCTCCTGTATTTGCGATACACCACGTAATCTGGTGGGAAAATCTCGTTAGAATTAATGTCGCCCGATAGCCAGCTCTCAGTTCCCAATACAACGTCCGCACGATGGCTTTTAACTAAGTGGCAAAAATCAGCCTGTTTCCTTCGAATGCTTCGGCAGTTCATAATAGTAATTTTTATTGCGTTTTCTATGGGTAATTTCGTTCTGGATTTCCCCGCCACTTGATCTAACAATTTTATTTTTCTACTTCTCACTCTACCGCTATTCTTGGACTCCTTAGGGTTAATGTTGGCGGACTCTTTTCTAACAGATCTATTGGTTTTATCCTCGTCTAACCTAAAAAAACCCTAGCGTGTTAGGTTCAAAAATACCATTTTTTAAATATATTTAAAATATAAATTCTTCCTTTCTTTAAATAAATTTTTTTCATTTAAAGTAATAATGACTGCTGATTGATTTACTTTAATATTGATACTGAATTTGTAATGTTTATATTGGATAAATTATTTCTGAATAGTATTTCAAATGATTAATTTAGTTGAACCGAACCACTTGTCAAAATTCTCGTCTGAACCGAACCATGAAACGAACTACTTCTAAAGATTTAGAACCGAACCGCTAACCGAACCACTCCAAATTTTGAAGTGGTTTGCAGCTCTGATTAATAACGTAAATATAATAAATAAAAGTAAGAATAAAAAAACGTCGCGCAGCGCCTGCGTAGTGCTATCTTTTATTTAGCATATAATTGTATTCCGCTGAACTCATCTCGATTGAAATCTCGAGAGATCTGAGGTATGTTCTTCAAAATTGTCATTTGCTGTTTTTGGAAGTGTTTTTTCCCTAAAAGCGGTAATACCACTTTCATATAATACGTTCGAATGAGTGGTTTAATAATAGGCGCTCACGATGGAAGCGAAACGCGCCTAAAATGTGCGAAAGATTTAAATGAAATTTACCACATTTTTTACATTTTTATTGCTTCCGCATTAAAAAACCTAAAAAAAAGGACATGAATTTTCCGTAATAAGTTGTAAAAGAAATAAAAACCCCTAATGAAGAGGAAGAGAACTTGAGCCAACAGGTGTTTTAAGAATATATGCTTCGCAAACAGAATAAGTATAAAGAGTGTAAAAAAGGGTAACTCTCTAATTTGTGATCAATGTGACTTAAACCACGCTACACAAGCCATAATCACTGTCTCTATTTTTTTATTTCTTTCGCGCATATAAGACGATCCCAAACATTTGGTTAAAAAACAAAAGAACATCGTCTTAAAATGGGGTAAGTTTAATAGAGACTCGCGCACTTTTGGAGAAACAATTATAATTTTGATCAGGCAAAATTACTTACTACATAAGTCAAATGAACTTTAATGGGACTATATTTAAGAACGCATTTGATTGCACGTTTCCAAAACGCACTTTGAATAACTTTATGCTTCGAGATTCTTCCATCCGATTTGAAATAACAATCATAAACGTAAACAAAGCCTTCGATTGAGAGGATTGTCGGCTTAGTACACGAGTAGCATTAATCATGGATTCTATTCTCATTGCAGACGTTATTCTCTCTTGTGAAATTAAGCGACTGTCATTCGAAGAGATTGTTGAGCGTCGGTGGTTGGAGATGCAAAGTAAAATGGGTTGCAATATGAAGGGGGAGGGGAAGACAAGACTTGTAAAGACGCGAGAGAAAGTTAGCCTCCGGCGAGAGAACTTTTTCTTCTTCTGCCATCGAATGTAGGTAATTAGGAGCACTGACCGCAGCCTATTGAATAACGACGAGGGCAAAGAGTATGCGGCGCGTGGCCGAGATCATTACATTTAGCCTAAATCTGCGGAGGAATAGAAGTGAAAGTTGCATAAGTATGCTTTTAATGTTCCTGCCTCGGCTCCTGATTTACGATAGAAACAATTAGTTAATGAGGCGACTATTACCATAGGGCCGTATTGTTATTAATGATACGCTCGTGCATTTCGTTTAAGTTAAAAATAATGCCAATGAATATAGCATGCCGGTTAAATCTTAAAAGAGATTTAAATAACCGATTTTGCGCCTGAATAAACATCGACTAACGAATTGGTCGAAATTGACGAAATAAGTTGCTTCAAATACACTTCAAATACACTTGAAATTTTGCACAAATATATAAATTTCGTTGTAACCGAAGATAAAATAAAAAATTGCAAAAATTCCATTTTTCAGGAGCGAACATTTTGCGGTTTAGGTATTTCTATATGGGCTACAATCCTGAATTTTTTTCGAACGGCTGAATTTATCAAATAACGAAAACGGGAATATAGAAATTTGAAAATTTTTATTCGATCGGTCGTAATAAATTCTTAAATGTTAAACAATTTGACTAATGTTTACGTACTTTCTGAAGGTGCAGGAAGATGAAAATTTTAACCTAGGGAGGGAATGATGCTCCAGTGGTAACTAACATTAAAATTTTTACAAAGGTTTATTATGATGTATGTTAAAAATTCATAAAATTTATACAATTAATTTCATGTAATGCATTTCTAGTGGTGTTATCGATGATAGTTTGTACGAATATGAGGTATTCAAAACGGATGATGAGAACCTATAAAATGTTTACAATTATACATTTTTGGGGTTGTTTTTACCACAATATTATAAAAAAATACACGTAATTAGGTGCACAGGTGCAAAATTATGCGTTTCAAAATTAACTGTCGGCTGTTATTCTTTACATTAAGGTGAGAGAAAATGCATGCAGAAAGCAAGCACACATTCACTAGTACATATATATATATATATATATATCTATAATATATAGACGCTTCTTACACATGATATATATATATCTATAATATATAGATGCTTCTGACAGATGATATATATAGGAGGATACAAAAATATGAGGCACTTCCAGATGTGGTAGAAACTTGAAATTTGGTAGGAGTATAGGTTTTTGGTCACAACCGAAGGAAATCCAAAACTGTCGAAATTCCTATTTTAAGGGGCTATTTTGTGAGGTATTCGTATCAAATGATAAAAACTATAGAAGTTTTACAATTATACATTTTAGGGGTTGTTTTTATTCCAATATTGTCCATAAAGTAAAACATTAATTGGCACAGAGGAGCAAACTTTTGCATTAATAATTATCTGTCCACTCTACTCTTTATATTATGAAGAGTCAAAACGCTTGCAGAATGCAAGCACACATTAACTAGTATATATATATATATATATATATAATGTGTACGAAGCGTCTATATATATATAATAGAGATATATATATATATATAGACGCTTCTTACACATGATATACATATATATTTACAATATAGAGATACTTCTTACACGCGATATTATTCCATAAGCACTCTTCCTACAGAGGAGGATATAGGATACTAGTGAACGTGTGCTTGCATTCTGCAAGCATTTTCTCTAACCTTAAAGTAAAAATAAAAGCAGAAAAATAATTTCCAAACGCATGTTTGCTTCTCTGCATTGAATGACCTGTTTTTCCGTTTTGAAATTATTGGGGTGAAAACAACCCCTAAAATGAATAATTTTAGATTTTTTTTAGTATTTCCTCATTCGTGTCAAATACCTCACATTTTTGCTAAATTTCATGAATGTAGCACCTCTGGAAGTACATTACTGTAAATTCAATTGTTTAAATTTTAAAAATTTTTAACAGCCACAATAATAAATATTTCTAAAATTTTCTATGTTATTTACAACTGGAGCATCTTTCCCTACATTGTTTCAAATTTTCAGCTTCCTGTACCTTCAGAAAGTACCTAAGCATTAGTCAATTTGTTTAACATTTAAGAATTTATTACGGCCGAACGAATAAAAATTTTCAAATTTCAATATTCCCATTTTCATTATTTGGCAAATTCTACCTCTTGAAAAAATTTCAGCTTCATAGCAGATGTAGAAGTAGCTAAACCATGAAATGTTAGTAAAATGGTTTATAATTTTTACCGGTCAAGAAAATAAACATTGTTACAATTTTCCAATTACTCCAGCGATTATTCTTTTCGGTTCACCTATGTATTAAATTCCAGCTCTCCAACTTTTGTAGTTTGGGGCACACATTAGTATCCTCCTATATATATATATATATATATATATATATATATATATATATATATCCTATCTTTCTATAAGCACTCTTCTTACAGAGGAGGATATACGATATAGGATACTAGTTAATTGTGCTTCCATTCTGCAAGCATTTTCTCTCACCTTAAAGTAAAAATAAAAGCTGAAAAATAATTTTCAACGCTTAATGTTGCACCTTGGCTCCGAATTACGTGTTTTTCTGTTTTGAAAATATTGGGGTAAAAACAACCCCTAAAATTTATAATTATAAAGAATTTATAGGTTTTTATCATTTGTTAAGAATACCTCACATTTATGCGAAATTTCATCAATGTAGCACCTCTAGAAGTGCATTTATATGAATTTCATTGTGTAAAATTTATTCATTTTTAACAGCCACAATATAAAACATTTACGAAATTTTCAATGTTACTTACCACTGGAACATTATTTCCTAACCCTGTTAAAATTTTCAGCTTCCTGTAGCTACAGAAAGTAGATAAACATTAGTCAATTTCTTACACATTTGAGAATTTATTACAGCCGAACGAATAAAAATTTTCAAATTTCTATATTCCCGTTTTCATTATTTGGCAAATTCTACCTCTTGAAAAAATTTCAGATTCATAGCCAATTTGGAAGTACCTAAACCATGAAATGTTAGTAAAATGGTTTATAATTTTTTAAGACTAAGAAAATAAACATTGTCGCAATTTTCCAATTATTCCTCCAATTATTTTTTTCGGTTCAGTCATGCATTAAATTTCTGCTTTCCAACTATAGTAGCTTGGGCCAGACATTAGTATCCTCCTATATCCTATATATATCCTATATATCATTCTATTAGCACTCTTCTTACAGTGAAGGATATACGATATACGATACAAGTAAATGTGTGCTTTCCAATTATTCCACCGATTATTTTTTTCGGTTCACCCATGTATTAAATTTCAGCTCTCCAGCTATTGTAGTTTGGGCCAGACATAAGTATCCTCCTATATCATTCTATAAGCACTCTTCTTACAGAGGAGGATATACGATACTAGTGAACGTGTGCTTGCATTCTGCAAGCATTTTCTATCACCCTAAAGTAAAAATAAAAGCTGAAAAATAATTTTCAATCCTTAAAGTTGCATCTCGGCTTCGAATTACGTGTTTTTCTGTTTTGAAAATATTGGGGTAAAAACAACCCCTGAAATTTATAATTATAAAACATTTATAGGTTTTTATCATTTGTTACGAATACCTCATATTTATGCGAAATTTCATCAATGTACCACCTCTAAGGGTGCATTTATATGAATATCAATGTTTAAATTTTATTCATTTTTAACAGCCACAGCAATAAATATTTCTAAAGTTTTCAATTTCATTTACCACCGGGATATTATTTCCTAAGTCTGTTAAAATTTTCAGCTTCCTGGATCTATAGAAAGTACATAAACATTAGTCAATTTGTTAAACAATAGAGAATTTATTACGGCTGAATGAATAAAAATTTTCCAGTTTCTATATTCCCGTTTTCATTATTTGGCGAATTCTACCTCTTGAAAAAATTTCAGATTCATAGCGCATTTAGAAATACCTAAACCATGAAATGTTAGTAAAATTGATTATAATTTTTAGCGGCCAAAATATTGCACATTGCTGCAATTTTGCAATTTTTCCTACGATTATTTTCTTTTATTCACCTCGGTATTAAATTCCAGCTCTACAACTATAATAGTTTGGACCAGACATTAGTATCCTCCTATATTCTATGTGTTCTGCCTCTTCTGACGTATGGTTGTGAAACATGGACCATGAATGCCAGAATGATACAGCGCCTGCAAACAACACAGAGGGGCATGGAGAGATGCATGTTAGGGATCACCCGAAGAGACCACAAGAGGAACGACTGGGTAAGAAAGAAGACGGGAGTCTGTGACGTGATTAGAAGAGTGAAGGTGTTAAAATGGCAGTGGGCGGGCCACATTGCTAGAAGAAATGACCAGCGCTGGACGTCCCGTGTCATCGAATGGATCCAAAGAAATATCAAGAGACCAAAAAGAAGACCGAAAGACAGGTGGGACAGAGAGATTGTTAAGTTCTTGGGGCAAACTTGGAGGAGGGAGGCAATTGACAGGGAAAACTGGAAGGGTCTGGGGGAGGCCTTCATCCGTCAGTGGACTGAAAAAGGCTGATGATGATGATGATATATCTATAATATATAGATGCTTCTTACACATGATATATATATACCTATAATATATAGATGCTTCTTACACATGATATATATATATATATATATATATATATATATATATATATATATATATATATATATATATATATATATATATACTAGTTGTTATGTGCTTGCATTCTGCAAGCATTTTCAAATTTTATCATTTTTACAAATTCAAATTATTCCCAAGCGATGTTGTACATAATGATATAACCATGTCAAATTTGGAGTCTGTTGCTCATTTAGAAGTGCCTTATAATTTTAATCCTCGTATGGAGCAATAATGGAGCAAAACAGCTCCTAACATTAAGAATTATTACACTCTCAGATTTTTTCCATCTGTTGTAACTAAAAACCCATAATTCTGACAAATTTCAAGTTTGTATCTCATTAAGAAGTGCCTTATAATTATCACACTCGCATGGGACCGAAAAAGAGCAAAACCACACATTAAAAATTGGAATTTTTGCAATTTTTCAATTTTATCTTAGTTTGCCATGAAAATTCTATAATCGTGCCAAATTTCAAGTCTCTAGGTCCTATGCAGCTGCCTCGCATTTTTTGTTCTCGCATGGGGCCGAAAAGGGGCAAAACCGCCCTTTAAAAATGAGAATTTTTGTAATTTTGTAATTTTATCTTAGGTTGCAATGAAATTTCTATAACCGTGCCAAATTTCAAGTCTCTGGGTCCTATGCAGTTGCATCGCCTTTTTTGTTCTCGAATGGGGCAATAATGGGGCAAAACAGCCCCAAAAATGAGGATTATATCAATATCGGATTTCCTTCATTAGGTGTAGTTTAACATTAACAGCATTAAAATATAAGCCTCTGATTTCCATTAAAAGCTTACCCATATGAAAGGATAGAGCTTGTTACCAAGGAAACCTATTGTAAGACCCAGAAAAATTACTACTTTTTTGAGATAAAAACTATAAATTTACGTTAATTCTACTCGGATTTGAATTCTGACTTCAAAAATAAGAAACTACAATTTATATCCTATCCGACAGTTTAAGTCTCGAGTTCGTATCTTGACGGTAAGTAATTTTAAAATGCAAATATAAAAACCTCTGCACCAATTTACATGCTTTCTTATGGGCAAAAAATGGGGCAAAAAGGGGCCAAAATAGCCCCTCAAAATAGTAATTTCGACAGTTTCGGATTTTTTCCTTCGGTTGTGACCAAAAACCTATAATCCGGCCAAATTTCAAGTTTCTGGCACATCTGGAAGTGCCTCATAATTTTGTATCCTCATATATATATATATATATATAATATATCATGTGTAAGAAGCATCTATATATTATAGATATATATATATATATAATATATATATCATGTGTAAGAAGCATCTATATATTATAGATATATATCATGTGTAAGAAGCATCTATATATTATAGATATATATGAGGATACAAAATTATGAGGCACTTCCAGATGTGCCAGAAACTTGAAAATTGGTAGGATTATAGGTTTTTGGTCACAACCGAAGGAAAAAATCCGAAACTGTCGAAATTACTATTTGAAAGGCTATTTTGGCCCCTTTTTGCCCCATTTTTTGCCCATAAGAAAACATGTAAATTGATGTAGAGGTTTTTGTATTTGCATTTTAAAATTACTTCCCGTCAAGATACAAACTCGAGACTTAAACTGTCGGATAGGATATAAATTGTAGTTTCTTATTTTTGAAGACGGAATGCAAATCTGAGTAGAATTAGCGTAATTTTATAGTTTTTATCGCAAAAAATTGCTAATTTTTCTGGGTCTAACAATAGGTTTCCTTGGTAACAAGCTCTATCCTTTCATATGGGTAAGCTTTTAATGGAAATCAGAGGCTTATATTTTAATGCTGTTAATGTTAAACTACACCTAATGAAGGAAATCCGATATTGATATAATCCTCATTTTTGGGGCTGTTTTGCCCCATTATTGCCCCATTCGAGAACAAAAAAGGCGATGCAACTGCATAGGACCCAGAGACTTGAAATTTGGCACGGTTATAGAAATTTCATTGCAACCTAAGATAAAATTACAAAATTACAAAAATTCTCATTTTTAAAGGGCGGTTTTGCCCCTTTTCGGCCCCATGCGAGAACAAAAAATGCGAGGCAGCTGCATAGGACCTAGAGACTTGAAATTTAGCACGATTATAGAATTTTCATGGCAAACTAAGATAAAATTGAAAAATTGCAAAAATTCCAATTTTTAATGTGTGGTTTTGCTCTTTTTCGGTCCCATGCGAGTGTGATAATTATAAGGCACTTCTTAATGAGATACAAACTTGAAATTTGTCAGAATTATGGGTTTTTAGTTACAACAGATGGAAAAAATCTGAGAGTGTAATAATTCTTAATGTTAGGAGCTGTTTTGCTCCATTATTGCTCCATACGAGGATTAAAATTATAAGGCACTTCTAAATGAGCAACAGACTCCAAATTTGACATGGTTATATCATTATGTACAACATCGCTTGGGAATAATTTGAATTTGTAAAAATGATAAAATTTGAAAATGCTTGCAGAATGCAAGCACATATTAACTAGTCTATAATATATAGACGCTTCTTACACATGATATATATATATATAGGAGGATACAAAATTATGAGGCACTTCCAGATGTGCCAGAAACTTGAAATTTGGTAGGAGTATAGGTTTTTAGTCACAACCAGAGGAAAAAATCCGAAACTGGTGAAATTCCTATTTTGAGGGGCTATTTTGGCCCCTTTTTGCCCCATTTTTGGCACATAAGAAAACATGTAAATTGGTGTAGAGGTTTTTATATTTGCACTTTGAAATTATTTCCAGTCAAGATACGAACTTGAGACTTAAACTATCGGATTAAATATAAATTGTAGTTTCTTATTTTTGAAGACAGAATTTCAATCCGTGTAGAATTAGCATAAATTTATAGTTTTTATAGGAAAAGGTGGTAATTTTTCTGGGTCTAAAAATCATCTACCTAGGCAACAGGCTTAATGCTTTCATATGGGTAAGCTTTTAATGGGAATCAGTGTCTTATATTTCTCCTTTAAAACCTTACTAGCGTAGTGCCCATTGAAATATCAACGGGAGTAAAGATTCAATCATTCAGGCTATTTATGGAGATCAAATTCGCATCAGAAAAATTAATTGTATTGAAAGTCATTTCCCCCTCTCACCCTCCCTCCCTTTGTCCCCTCCCCCTCTCTCTCGTATTAAAAGCAATCAAAGTATGTTTACACCTATAATGATTGTGTAATAGTATCGATTACTTGCCTTTGATATTATTCGTGTTGCGCTTCATTGATTTGTATATGACAGGAAATATCTTTAGCCTTGATATCCAGATTAATTGAATATAACACCGCCTCCACCAGTAAAAGGTAACTTATGCAGGTAATTTCACCAAATTTGAAGTAACGAGTATAATAAATGTTAAAATATAAAAGTTATTTATAAAAATATATTTTTATACCAATTACTTGTTCACCATTCTTTCCATTTTGCTTTTAAATCATTCTTTAAATTTACCGCAAAATTTAGTGATGAATACATACATCCAAGCATGCAAAGCATATACATAAATGAACAAACATATGTATGCATAGACATGAACACACACAGATTCATATATATGCGTAGATTCATACATTTCAACATGGAACGCCATTAATTACGCTTATATGGCTCCACTATAAGTGCAAGGATGTATTTAGTATTTGATATCTGCATTGCTGTTAATTCACATTGGGTACAAAGTTGGAAAATGTTTTTCCGGTCAAAGTTTATTAACGGAATCCGTATTCTCCGTACAGACAAATACTAATAAATATAGCAACCGTAGACTTTCAAATCATTGTGTAACATTAAAAGTAACATGGGCAAATAAATGCATCTGATGCCAGTAAAAGAATAGATATGCGCTCTGAGAGGCAAAGTACCAAAGGATATTATGTTCATTTATGAAAAAATGACGCTCTCGATGCTAAGGAAGTGGTCGAGCCAAAAAAGAGAACAAAAATATCGACCAGGGGGCACGGTGGGTAATGGCACTCACTTGTCTGCGCAGTTTTTCCTCGTCTTGTTGTCCAGTCACGAACACCTGCCGCATGAAAGGTTCTCCGCTGCGGGCAACTTCGCCAATCCCAGCGTTGTCCGTGAAAACGGTACGCCAGCATAATACCTATATCCGGAATAAACACGAAGGAAGAAATGGAGGCAAATCAATTTCAGATTCAGAAAAATGCTAAATCAAATGTCAAAATGTAGCGAAACAAAATAAATTATTTTTCAACTGAATATGTAAGAAAACAAAGAATTATTAATTAATAAATTATTTATTATTATTATATTTTAAATAGACTATTCAGGTGTAATACAAACAAATTCACGCATTGGGAATCCCCTTAACCCATTTTCGGCCAAGGTGCAAAAACGCACCATTTCTTTTCCATCAAAAAACATCGTTTTCTATGACGAAGTTCAGACTTAAAACTGATTTTTAAAAACAAGTAAAAAAATTATGAGCACTAGTGTTTTTTTTATAATTTCTTGAATATGGGCAATTTCAAGATCGTGAAGGCCATCTAAAAAGAATTTTTTTTAAGTACAAAGAAAATCATTACAAATATTTTGATAGTGTTCTAAAATAGATCAATACTGGCTTCAAAAATTCCTATTGGGTTTTAAAATTTGAAAGCCTTCTATTGGGGGATTTACAAAATTGAAATTAATGGTGCGTTTTCGCACCTTTGGCGGGACGGGGTCTGGTCTTACACGGAATCGACATAGCTTGCGGCCACATGGCTAGCCCGTTTTCGTATTTGGGGGTGGATTGTCCCTTCCTAACCTTTGTAGTATTTTTATTGCTTTTTTCCGTTACTTTCCCTCAACTCTTGGGTGGTTGGTTAGTTTTCTGTTAGCTGCAGGAGGAGAAACTTACTTTTTGCGTCTGTTGTTTCTTGTCAACTACATTGCTCTAGTTACGTTGAAGCTACTTTATATGGTTTTTCTTATAGTTTATACTGCCTTTGAGAATACCTAGGTCATTGGAAATGAGGGATGCACCCTCCAAATCGCTGAAAAAATTCCGAAGCGGCACATAAGTGACTCCCTAAAAATTTTAACTCTAAATTTCCAGAGTATCAGGAATAAGGCTGCGGAACTTCAGAATTTACAAGAACAAACAGAGGCAGATATAGTGATAGGCACAGAGAGTTGGCTAACCTCGGACATTCACGACCGTGAAATTTTCCCCTTACGATATATTATTCATAGACGAGATAGGACAAATAGGAGCGGCGGAGGGGTGTTTATAGCAGTGAATAATACACTAATAAGTTCTCCGGTCAAGTTTGCTGAAAACAATATTGAAAGCACTTGGTGTACTATAAACAGTGAAGGTTTGGGAAACATTCATGTATGTGCATATTATAGGCCGCCAGCTTCAGACGCAGAAGAAATATACGATCTAGAGGCTCAAATAAACTCACTAATGAAGAAGAATAGTAAAAGCATTATCATAGTAGGAGGAGACTTTAATTTACCCTCGATAAATTGGCAGAGTTGTAGCTTCATACCATCCGGTAGGAATCGCGAGTCATGCAAAGCGCTAATAGACATCTTCAATAAACATTCCCTTATCCAGGTAGTCAAAAAACCTACGAGAGCGAACAATATATTAGATTTACTAGCAGTTAACATCCCCGAGCGTGTTTCCGAAGTAACTGTTGAAGAAGGAATCAGTGATCTCCAAGCAGTTCGAGTACTTTTGGATATAGCTGTCGCAAAATATCGCAAGCCTAAGCGAAAAGTGTACGTGTATAAAAAAGCTAACTTTGAGGATTTCAAAGAGAAACTCATCAAGGATTACGGCGATTTCAGCAAATCGACAAGCACAAAAAGCGTTGAGGAAACTTGGAAAGCATTTCTATCAGAAATTAGAATGGGTATTAATACGTATATACCAAGTAAATTTATTAGCGATAATGGGGAACCAAGGTGGTATAATCGGCAGGTTAGGTGTGCCCTCAGACACCAAAGAAAGCTTCACTCGAAATTTAAACGCATCAATAACTGTAAGTCACAGGAGGAAGTAATTTCAATTTCACTTAAGTACAGAGATTGTCGGACTAAGACTAAAAAGCTTATGCGCAAAGCACTAACGGACTTCAAGAAAAAGACTCTTAGTGAACATGTAAGTGAAAATCCCAAATGCTTTTGGTCATATGTTAGAGAAGTTCAAGGTCGACGCCCAACCGTAGCCCGTTAATAAACGACCAAGGAGAGGTAGTTAGCGATAGCACAGATAAAGGAAATTTGTTAAACTTATTTTTTCAGAGCGTATTTACTACCGAAGACGTGAGAGCGAAGGTCGTGGCGCCCGAACCAGGCAAGGAAAAAATGAACGATGTAGTCATATCAGCGAAAGGGATAGCTCAACAGCTTAAAAATATAAAGTCAAATAAATCTCCGGGTCCAGAAGAGATACCAGCTAGAGTATTCAAAGAGTTAGCACTGGAAATAGCACCTTATCTCGAAATACTTTTCAATAAGTCACTTAGTCATGCCATTGTACCTAAGGAATGGGAATTAGCCTTTATAACGCCGTTACACAAAGGTGGGAAAAAAGACGACAGAGAAAATTACAAGCCAATTTCGCTTACCTCCCTATCTTGCAAGGTTCTCGAGCACATTGTCGTTAGCTCCGTGATGGACTTCTTAGATAGTCAGAACTTGCTAAGTAAATATCAGCATGGCTTCAGGGAGACGAGATCTTGTGAAACACAGCTCGCTCTGTTCGTTCACGATATACTAAGATCAGGAGACCGTAAGACTCAGATGCAGTTTTCCTCGACTTCAAGAAGGCTTTCGATAAAGTTCCCCACAGTAAGTTACTGAAGAAATTAAATGACTGTGGAATTAATCGAAAGATAATCGAGTGGATCAAGGACTTTCTTAATGAGCGTGAACAAATAGTAGTTGTAGATGGATTTAAATCAGATTCAGTCAGCCTAGCCTCAGGCGTTCCACAGGGAAGTGTAATCGGCCCCCTACTATTCCTTTTATATATAAATGACTTAGATAAGGTTATTAAAAGTAAAATCAAGTTATTCGCGGATGATACAGTAGTTTACAGAGAGATTAACAGTCCTAATGATCAATTATTACTTTCTGACGACTTAAATGCAATTCTCGAGTGGTGTAAAGAGTGGCAGTTAGAACTGAACTTAGGAAAGTGTTCCTTTATGAGATTCTGGGGAAACAAAAACATTGACACGACGAATTACACTGTTGAAGGCGTCCAGCTAAAACTAGCCGATTCCATCAAATACTTAGGCGTTACTTTAACAAGCAACCTCTCATGGGATATGCACATATGAAATATATGAGGGAAGGCTAAACAGAAACTAGGATTCATCAAACGCATAGTAGGTAAAAGTGAGCAAAAAGTCAAAGAGACATCTTACTTCTCGTTAGTAAGACCGCTCCTAGAGTACGCGTCGAGCATATGGGATCCGTACGAGAAAGGATCAATCTCAGAGCTAGAAAGAGTGCAGCGAAAAGCTGCTAGATTCGTCAAAAATTGTTACGAAACATACAAAAGTGTTACAGGCTTGATACAGGACTTGGGATGGCAATCACTAACTGAACGCCGATCACGTTCTAGGTTAAAACTTCTTGAAAGGTTTAGAACGTATATTCTCCAACAACGTGGAAGAAATAATAAGAGCGCCAACTTATATTGGTAGAATGGACCAACCTCGTAAAATAAGAGAGATAGCCTGTAAGACTGAAAGGTATAAAGGCTTGTTTTTCCCTAGAACGATAGCTGAGTAGAACAGAAGTTACGAAAAGAAATCAGCTGACGTAGAGTGATACTATACATTATTATGCACATTACCTTGGTGCTATTGCACCTCCTGCCACACACCAATGCGGTGGCTTGCAGGGTGAACTATAGATGTAGATATAGATTCAAGGGATTATTGATGCCTATAAATCTTCTTATAAGGTAAGTTCTTCTCAAAATTATCAATTTTGTTCAGAATAATCTTATGACTTTTATCGCTGTGATGAGTCCTAAACGTTTTTTACATTGCTTTAGATTGGAATTGGAAGACCTTGGTCTGTGCAAGAAGTAATTGCCATTTTAGAAGATCCGCTTGTGGAAGAACCGATTGAATCCTAAGATGAACAAACAGATGCTGTTTACATTCCTCCTGAAATAGACAACCTTACTGACGAGGAGAATATAGATGACAACGAAATGAGCGGAAAATATCAATATTGACATAGCAGGAACATTTGAAATTCACCGTATTTCTGGGGTAATGAATACTTTGACCCTTGAAGCTGATGATGAACCTCAACCGCCAAAACGCACCAAAAAAGGTACTTCTAAAAAATTGCATGTGATTAAGGACGAGGCATCTTCAAGGTGGAAAAAAAATATTAGTGTCAAATTTTCGTCTGTTCCGTCTTCTAAAGAAGAAGAATATGATGAAAAATTGAAAAATGAGCTTGGTGGCATGTGTTTGCGCCATTTAAAGGATTGAATACGCGCGGTATACTATTTCCTTGGACTGTCGTAATATATGCGCGAGAGGGAGCCACCGGGGCATGAGTTCACGGCTCACTGGTTGGTCGCTGTCGGGGTTTTATGAAGGCACTGTGTCTCGGTGGAAGTGGGTCGAAGGTTGTCGTCGTGGATGGAGAGTTGTTGGAGAAGTCTGTCGAAGGTTGTCGTCGTGGATTGAGAGTTGTTGGAGAAGTCTGTCGAAGGCTAGTACATTCATCTCTGCCGTATGAGCGGAAGCATCCTATTTTGTTGCCTGGTCGTCATAAGTTCTCGAAGTTGCTATATAGTAGATCATTTTCATGAAATCTACCTTCATCCAGGGCCGTTGAACCTGCATGCCATTATTCAGCGGCAGTTTTGGATTTTATCGGCGAGGAGTTTGATTCGGCAAAGAATAGGCAAATGTGTTAAATGCTTTCGGGCTAGCCCTACTGTGGTACAGCCAATAATGGGAAATTTACCTTCAACTAGGTTCCAGCAGAGAAAGCCATTTAATGCTTGTGGTGTGGACTATGGAGGAACTTACGATATTACATTAGGAAGACTTCATAAGGCTCGTAAGTACAAAGCGTACATTTGTTTATTTGTGTGTCTTTCGACCAAAGCTCTTCACTTGGAATTAGCTTCCGAACTTACTACCGAAGCCTTTCTCGTGGCATTTCGTAGATTTATCGCTCGTAGAGGGAAAGTAAGTGAAGTCTATAGTGACTGCGGTTCAAACTTTATTGGCACGAAGCGTAAGTTAGAGGAGTGGCAAAATTTTACCGCCTCTCAGAAGTACCGGGAAAAAATTTGAGATTATTTAAATGAAAATGGGGATAAGTGGACGTTAATTCCTCCTGCTACACCGAATTATGGGGGTATTTGGGAGGCTGGGATTAAAGGCACCAAAAGGTTACTTGCAGCTGCCATAGGCGCCCAGGTTTTGACTTACGAAGCATTTTATACGGTACTTACTCAGATAGAAGCCACTCTCAATTCTCGGCCGTTAACACCAATGAGTTCTAACCCTGATGATCTAGAGGCTTTGACCCCAGGTCATTTCCTCCTCCAAGGGCAGCCGGATTTATTCACAGAATCCGATTCGGTGTCGAAATCAATAAATAACATGATACGATGGAAACTGTTGCAGCAAATTGTGTCACCATTTCGGAAAAGATGGCGAAATGAATTTATCGGAACAATGCAACAGAGAAATAAGTGGTTCAACACGACACCAAATATGATGGAGGGTAAATTGGTAATTGTGAAGGATGAAAACCTCCCGCCATTGCGTTGGAGAGTCGGTCGCATGGTCAAGGTACATTCCGGAAAAGACGGAATTGTGAGCGTTGTAGAGTTAAAAACAGCGCAGGGGATTATCACCATAGGAGTGAGAAACCTTTGCCTGTTACCCCTAGATGAGTAGTGTAGGATTAATATGTGTCGTGTGTGCACCTTGCGGATTGTTTCTTGTTCCTTTTCCGTGGGCCTCCTTCCCTTAATTAAGTCTTCCCAACCGCCCCTGGGGAGTGAAGATTTAAGTTTGTATGTTCCCGTTACCTACCTTTCTCTATCCTAGTTGTTTATGTTTGTAGAATCTAGGTAAGGTGCACACAAAGTAGATGTAGTCGATAGGTCAATCGTTAGGATTAGGAGATTAAGATTAGTTTTCGTTTACAGTCTGACGTTAGGCCCGTCGGTTCGGTCCATTAGTCTATATGTCTGAATGCTTACCAAACGAAATTTTTAACTAATTTATTTGTTAATTTTGTTGGAACGGTATTCCAAGGTGGGCGGGTTGTTCGCGCCATTTAAAGGATTGAATACGCACGGTATACTATTTTCTTGTCGTCATGGACGGAGAGTTGTTGGAGAAGTCTGTCGAAGGTTGTCGTCGTTGGATACTGGAGGAGTGCGGATCGACAAGGAGAAGCCGAAAGTTCCCTAATACTGAAGGCAAAGGACCCAAGAGAAGAGGTGAGTGGTGGATTATTGTCCCGGGTTTGGGTTCCCGTCTCAGTGTCTCTCGCATAGAATTAAAATTAGATTACAGTCCACTTCGTTCTCGTGCAAATCGCAAACAGCATGTCCCCAGCAGACATTTTCCAGTTGTTTTTTGATGAAAATGTGTTTGAAAAAATTATCTTCTTTTCAAAGAAATATGCAGTTGACCATAATGGACAGAATTTTGATTTGAAAATATCTAATTTGAGAAAATTCATCGGAATTTTAATCCTTTCTGGGTATCACATACTTCCCCAACAAGATATGTATTGGTTGAAAGATGAGGATAAAGGCATAGAGATAGTCCAAAATTCAGTGAGTAGGAATAGATTTGTATAATTCATTATTAGATAAAACTGACCAGTTTGCGAAATTGAGACCGATACTTGCCCTTCTGAACGAAAAATTACTTCAATTCGGAATTTTTTCACATTACTCTTTCTATAGATGAGCAAATGGTTCCTTATTTTGGCTGCCACTCAGCGAAAATGTTTATAAAAAAAGTCTGCCAGATTCGGATTTAAAATCTGGTGCCTTTGCTCATCTGACGGGTACCTCTTTCAGTTTTTGGAGGGGTCAGAGGAAGTAATGAGAAAAATCAATTTGGTTTAGGTGCTAGCGTGATTCTGGAATTACTAAAAGTTGTTCCTGATCCATCACAGCACCGCTTATTTTTTGATAATTTTTTCTCTTCTTATACTTCGAATCCTAAAGGAAAAGAGGGTTTCGGCTACTGGCACAATTCGCGAGAATAGAGCTGGAAAATGTCCGCTGGAGGATTCTAAGAGCCTATCAAAAAAACCAAGAGGCTCCTTTGACGATGCATATGACGAAATAGCTGAATTGTCAGTAATAAAATGGAATGACAACTCTGTTGCCACAGTAGCCAGTAACACGTCATCTGTCTTTCCAGTTGGAAGTGCAAAACGATTTAGTAGGAAGGAGAGGAGAGAAATAACTATTTTCCAACCCCATGTAATTGGAGAGTATAATAAATATATTGGAGGAGTTGACCTACATGAAAATGCCAATGCTAATTACAGGATAAAAATTAGAGGCAAAAAATGGTGGTGGCCATTATTTACAAATTTATTGGACAGTGCTTGCACAAATTCTTGGAAATTATATAGAAAGGCCGCAGGGAGTAAGATGTCCCAGGTGGATTTTAGATCGTATATAGCTCGAACACTCGTGAGAGGTGAACCAGTGACGAGTGAAGATTGAGATGAACTTCAAACCCTCAAAAAGGAAGACCATCCATATTATCTCTGCCTTCAGACATAAGGAAAGACAAGGCTGCTCATTTAGTGGGGAAAATTGACTCTAGAAGAAGGTGTAGGAAGTGCAAAAGTCACACGGTCTTCAAGTACATCAAGTCTGATGTGCCTTTACACCCAAAATGTTTCGAACAGTTTCATGTATAAAGTATAATTTTCCTTGTGAATTCATTGAAAACATTTCAGGGTGTGTATTAAAAATTTTAAACTGCAAATAATCCAAAAAAATATATTCTTTCAAGTGTTTTATTTTTTCGGATGAACTACCTAGATACTGGATTCGGCCAAAGGTGCGAAAACGCACCATTTTTTCTCATATTTCAAAATTTTTCACAAACTCCATACTTGGCTTTTATCTTATTTATGAAGCGTATGAAAAAATGGCAAAGAAAAAAATAAACTTTTATTAAGTTTTCTCACCTTGGCAGAAAATGGGTTAACCCACACTCAACCACCAGTTAAAACCCCAGTGCCACAATACGGTAACTGCATCCTTTGTCCAAACATTATATGTAGTATAAAGTTTTCTACCGTAATATAAGTTCAGTCTAGATCAGTGGTCTTCAAGGTGGGCGATAGCGCCGACCAGTGGGCGTTTTAGGGTTTCTGGTGGGCGTTAAAGAACTCACAAAATGCTATTCTAATTTTTACACTGAAAAATAAAATTCCATAAGAAAGTTTAACGATACGCACACACATCCTCAAATGAGACAATGTACAATGGAGGCATGGATGGTGACTCCATTCATCACAAATGTATGTGATGTGGATATTAAATACCAAGAGAAGATAATAGAATTACTTCATGATGAGGAGCGTAAAGCCAATTTAAACCAAGGTGGATATGTGCAACTATGGCAGAAAAAGAAAATGCCCTCTCTGTATCCACGATTGTGGAAGAAAATATCGTTGCTCTTGTTAGCTATCCCAACCTCATTTCTAGTTGAGAAGGGATTCAGTGCAGTCAACATTCTCCTGTCCAAAAAAAGAAATAGCTTACAAGTAACAGAAAGAGGAGATCTTCGAATGACCCTTACAGACTTGAAGCCTGACATTGATTCCCTGGTTTGTAGGAACCAAGCACAAAGTACGCATTGAAATGCCCGTAAAATGTTTATATTAATATTTCTTTTGGTATTAATAAACATGGTTAAATTTGATGTCTTTTTAAACATATATTTTATCAAAAATTTTATTATTAAGTTGACACGGACGGCGGGCGGTGAACTTATTTCAAATGGCAAAATATAGTGAAAGTGGGCGGTGAATCAAAAAAGGTTGAAGAAGACCACTGGTCTAGATATAGAAGTTAATTCAACTAAAAGCTTTTAATTTCCACCCCTCATTAAAAATGCACACCCTTGAAACTCTCAATAATCTTTATTCTTCTCTCCTTTCCATTTACCTCCTGCCCTTCAAAACTATCTTCTGTAATTAATTATGGTGGGCAATCTTTTTGTGCATGGCGAATCGCATTCGCAATTTGAAGTCTATATCAGTGAATTAAAGTATTGTATCTCCAAAATGATTTCAAAGCTATTTATGCATGGTGTTAAGGAATGACAGCTAGCGTTAACATCATTAATAAACAATCTGAAATGGATTTCGTCAGAGGAACGTAGACTGTAGGTTAAGATTTAAACTGCTTGAAAAATATATGTCGGAGGCACTATCGAATGAGGTACTAGATCTCGTAAAAAAACCCGACATATCTCGGAAGACAGGAGAGCGATGATAAGACCGAATCGGCACGACCGGTTTGGCTATTCGACGACGGGACCATTCGGCGATGGGATTATTCGGCAGCGGACAGTTCGGCGCCATCCGTGTTCCGCACGGCACAATTCCAGTATATTTTGAAGGGAATGGCGTCATGATAATATTAACATTGCAACTATTAAGATACCGAATCCATTACGTAGAAATAAAAATGGCTATATTTAAAGGAAAATAGATTTAAATTAACAAAATTATAAATATCCACAGAGAACATTAAATTTAAAGTTAGATTTCGCAGCTGCAAGTTTAACTTTGGCTGTATACAGCGCTAAAATAGTTTTATCGTTTATGATTGTATTTTATTATTATTATATAGTAGCGTAATTGCCCGTCAATATGACGGGATATCTTTAGTTAACCTTAAAATAGTTACCTCCCTCCCTCCCTCTCTCTCTCCCTATATCTCGCCACCTCCCTCTCACCCTCTCCTTCCCTTCTCCCCCTCCCTCCTTCCCTTCTCTCTCCCTCTCTTAAATGTAAGAAGGGACTATATAGTCTCAATTTTGCTCTCAATAAAGTCGTTTGTCTGTCTGTCTCCCTCCCTCTCCTTCCCTCTCTCTCTCCATCCCTCTCCCCCTTAAATGGAAGAGGGGACCTTATGGTCTCACTTTCGCCCTGAAAATAAAGCCACTTATCTATCTCCCCCTCCCCCTCCCTCCCTCTCCCCCCTTCCTCCGTCTCTCTCCCTATCTCGTAGTAAAAGCAAAGCACGCTTACACCCATAAGGACTGATATAACAATAGGATTGTGAGGTCTAACAATACAATTAGTCACCATGGCAACATTCCGTTAAAATGGCAAGATTTCCATAAAATATGTAAATTAAACGTTTAACATGGGATATTTCGAACAGTGGGCGAAAAAAGATGAACAGAATAAGAAACTTGATAATTTTTTCTTCAAAATGGTTCAAATCCGAAGGTCTTAGGTTAATTCCTTCTAATTTTAACTTCCAAATGAATAAAAGCCTGTACGTCGAAAAATCGCGTTTTACATGTTAAGTAATGGGAAATGGAGATGCCTCTCTTGGAGACGAACCAAGGAATTTCTTTGCGATTTAAATTCGTCATCACCCGAAAAGGTGCTAATCAAGCATCCCTGCCAAATTTCGAGTTTCTATCTTCATTACTTCTTGAGTTATTAGCGTTTAAGTTAGCGTTATAGACAGAGAAAAGTTATCGTTATAGACAGAGAATTGCTTTTTATTATATACCATAGAAAATTACTTTAAAATGTTGTCATTTATAGAAATACTATTGTTTAACTTAATACATTACAAGGCTCCTCACGTAAATTGATTTAAAAGTTAAGCTGTTTTAAATATAGCCATGTTTATTCAAATGTTATTGGTTCGGTGAAGTCAAATCAGCCGCGTTAACTTCATTGTTGCATATTGTGAACGTTTTCTCATGAAAGTAAATTTGCAAGTTAATTCTTTAAAAATATAAACGTTTTTATTTAAACAGTATTGGTTCCATGAGATCAAGTCAGCTAATTTAACTTAACAGGAACATTTGTATTAAATTAATATTAATATAATTAATTAATTGTGAAAAATAATTATGCATATCATCCGGTGATTTTTCGTCGTATAATTTTTATCGCGTACTTTTTCTCAAGAAAGTTAATTTAAATCTATATTCCTTTAAATATAGTCATTTTTAATTCTACGTAATAGATTCGGTAACTTAATAGTTGCAATATTAATATTATCACGACACCATTCCCTCCAAAATATACTGGAATTGTGCCGTGCAGAACACGGCTGGCGCCGAACTGTCCGGTGCCGAATAATCCCATCGCCGAATGGTCCCGTCGCCGAAGCGGTCGTGCCCAACTGTCCCTTTCCGCACTATTCTATAGGACGATAAGAGAACATAATACGATAATGTAAAGTAAGAAAACTAGGGACTTTTGGTGCACTTCACCCCCTGCCATCCACCAATACTCACGTAGCTGTATCAGGCTGCAAATATAATAATTGCATCCAAGTTATCATTTTAAAAAATATATAAAATCTAAAAATTCTAGTTTTTCCCACAATTTTCGTTATAACTGACGCATTATATATTTAAATAGGCTATTATATCTTTAAAGCAATTTTTTAAATTGGAATATCGATTACAATAATTTTAAATTTACATTAATGCCCTGCAAGCCGCCAGAGGCGTTTGGCAGGGGGTGTCACAGCACCAAATGAACTCTAATGCCTCTGGTGGACTGTCATATAGTGTCTGGGAAAAAAAATATGTAGTATTTCTCGGTTCTAGCGGTTATTTCGACATATTTTCTCGTATGCTCTGATCTAACATTAGGTTCACTAACATCGATGGATACAACTATGCCGCATACGTCTTCAACGGATTTGGAGCTTTTAAACTTTTCAAATAGTTTCCTTTTGTAATCAATTCTTCTACTCTTCAAGAACTGCCATTTCAGATCACTCAAGATTTCTGTAGCTTCCGAATCGCGAACATACAAGGTGACAAAAATTTTTGTTGCCAGTTTGGTCTTTTTATAAAAATCGTTATCGAGAGCGACTTATAAATTAGAGATAAGAGTATACGGACTGGTCGTAATAGAACGATCGTTATTCTGCAAGATACTTCACGTTATTGTCTTATGGTGATGTTCATCGCTTGTTTTTTTTCGAATTGACAGTCACCACTAACAACTTGTTGGATAGATATCAATACAGTAATGCTGTTGTTTTATTTTAGTTATCACAATGATATTTTTAAAAATGTCATTCTTGAACAAGAGTTACTTATGAATTATTGAAAAGTATTCAATGTACAATTACATGTTTATCTACGTTACTGGTACAAAGATAGTAACGAATATGCATTCTTTTGGGATAAAGTATTACTGTGTTCGACATAATTGTTCCATCCAAGTCTAATAATTAAAGGGAATGAATGATTCACACTAAATATCGATTTATAACAGCAGTGTACATTATATGAAATATTATTTGAATGCGAAATGGCAAAAGAAAAAGATCGTTCCTTTATAATCACGAATTTTTTAAGCCCAATTTGTTATTATAATATCGTTTTTCCGAATTATATATATATATATATATATATACCAGCAGCTCGTTGCAGTTACGCTTGCAAATAATCTAAATAGTTCTGCCCTATGTTAGATCTTCTTTGTCCCCTATTCATTTGACGTGTTTCCCTATTTCTTTGTATTTCTTGTACTCTCCGCTCCTCATCTTCACGGGCAATCCTATGAGTTTCCGCATCTCTTTCTCTCTCTTTCCTACGATATTCTTCCTTTGATCTCTGGCTCCTCTTCCTTTCGCTGGCAGCTGTAGCTGGGCTAATAGCTCTCCTTTACACTGCTCTGCCCCTTGGCATTTTTAAATTTTCAGCAATTTTACAGCAATATATTAGAGCAATTACGTGATCACAATGTCACAGAGTTACTCAATGCTAGTTTAATATCGCGGTATATTCAAAGGGGAAAACTTGTTAATTCCAATGATTATCGTTGCACCCTTATAAATGAACTCACAAACAGTTGCTTTCCTTCAAGTGTCTATCAACAACTGCTTTTAAAACAGGACCTACAATAAAGGCGAGCGTCTATTTAGATTATCAATGAAGATAAGATAACAATAACACCTTTATTTAGTCTATTTGAAGGTTTAATTGGCCTTTATAGAATCGGAGGCAACAATAAGAGTCTCCTTGGCAACGCGTTGCAACGCCCAGAATGAGTACGAAAAATCCGCAAAATTTCGAAAAAGAATGAGTATTTCTGAAAAATTCGATCGCGTAACGTGTAAACATTGCAAAAAAATATAGTATAGACCTTGAACCGTCGAATAAAGCAAAAAAGAAGAAAATCGGTCAATATTCACCTATTTTAACGAATGAAGGGAAAAACCTTGCACTCTGAAAAATCAAAAATCCCGTGTAAACTTATGGGAAAATAAAATTGCCTCCTGGATTCGAACTCTGGATACTTTAGCAAACGAACTATTTTCCCAGGAATTTCAAGTCTCTGGGTCACATGGAGCTGCCTCACCGTTTTTGTTCTCGAGAAGAGCTATACTGGGGCAAAACAGCCCCATAAATGAGATTATATCAGTATCGGATTTCCTTCATTAGTCGTAGTTTAACGTTAATGCCATTAAAATATTAGCCTCTGATTCCCATTTAGAGCTTACCCATATGAAAGGATTAAGCCAGTTGCCTAGGAAGCCTATTGTTAGACCCAGAAAAATTAAAACTTTTTTACGATAAAAACTATAAATTTACGCTAATTCTACTCGGATTTGAATTCTGTCTTCAAAAATAGCACATCTGGAAGTGCCTCATAATTTTGTATCCTCCTATATATAAATAAATAAATAAATAAATATATATATATATATATATATATATATATATATATATATGTATATATATATATACTAGTTAATGTGTGCTTGCATTCTGCAAGCTTTTTTAAAGTTTAGCATTTTTACAATTTCAAATTAATCCCAATCTGTTTTGTACAAAATCATATAACCATATCAAATTTCAACTTTGTAGTTCATTTAGAAGTGCATTATAATTTTATTCGTCGCATAGGACAATTATGTGACAAAACATTCGCTAAGACTTTGAACTTTTACAGTATCGGATTCCTTCTTTCTGTTGTTACTGAAAACCCATAATACTGCCACATTAGATGCTTGTATCTCAGAAAATGAGTATTTTTGTAATTTTATTTTAGGTTGCAATGAAATTTCTATAACCGTGCCAAATTTCAAGTCCCTGGGTCCTATGCAGTGCATCGCCTTTTTTGTTCTCGAATAGGGCAATAATGGGGCAAAACAGCCCCAAAAATGAGGATTATATCAATATCGGATTTCCATCATTAGGTGTAGTTTAACATTAACAGCATTAAAATATAAGCCTCTGATTCCCATGAAAAGCTTACCCATATGAAAGGATCGAGCTTGTTACCAAGGAAGCCTATTGTTAGACCTTGAAAAATTAGCAATTTTTTGTGATAAAAACTATAAAATTACGCTAATTCTACACGGATTTGAATTCTGTCTTCAAAAATAAGAAACTACAGTTTATATCCTATCCGACAGTTTATGTTTCGAGTTCGTATCTTGACGGGAAGTAATTTTAAAATGCAAATATAAAAACCTCTACATCAATTTACATGTTTTCTTATGGGGAAAATATGGGGCAAAAAGGGGCCAAAATAGCCCTTTAAAATAGGAATAACGACAGTTTCGGATTTTTTCCTTCGGTTGTGACCAAAAACCTATAATCCTACCAAATTTTAAGTTTCTGGCACATCTGGAAGTGCCTCATAATTTTGTATCCTCCTATATCTATAATATATAGACGCTTCTTACACGATATCTATAATATATAGACGCTTCTTACACATGATATATCATATATATAGGAGGATACAAAATTATGAGGCACTTCCAGATGTGGTAGAAACTTGAAATTTGGTAGGATTATAGGTTTTTGGTCAAAACCAAAGGAAAAAATCCGAAATTGGCAAAATTCCTATTTTGAGGGGCTATTTTGGGCTCCTTTTTGCCCCATTTTTTGCCCATAAGAAAGCATGTAAATTGGTGCAGAGGTTTTTATATTTGCATTTTAAAATTACTTCCCATCAAGATACGAACTCGAGGCTTAAACTATCGGATAGGATATAAATTGTAGTTTCTTATTTTTGAAGACAGAATTCAAATCCGAGTAGAATTAGCGTAAATTTATAGTTTTTATCACAAAAAATTGCTAATTTTTCTAGGTCTAACAATAGGCTTCCTTGGTAACAAGCTCGATCCTTTCATATGGGTAAGCTTTTCATGGGAATCAGAGGCTTATATTTTAATGCTGTTAATGTTAAACTACACCTAATGACGGAAATCCGATATTGTAATAATCCTCATTTTTGGAGCTCTTTTGCCCCAGTACTGCTCCATATGAGAACAGAAATGATGAGGCAGCTGCATATAACCCAGAGACTTGAAATTTGGCCTGGTTATAAAACCTTTATTGCAACCGAAGATAAAATAAAACTGCGAAAATTCCAAATTTTAAGGGTGGTATGTATGTAACTATAATTATAGAAATTCAAATGGAAAATAGAATTAAATTGTCAAATAGACTGATAGTACACATTGTAGGAATTGTAGAAATAAATAAATTATATTATCCAACCTCTAGATGTAAACTTACCACGATCGTAGAATTTTTATTCCTCGTATATAAATGACGTAGGTAAGTACTAATGAGGTAAGATTTCAGCTAAAATCCGAACAAATAAAAATTGAATTATAATTAATTTTCATGAGTTTACAAATATATGTAATAAACTTACAAATATATCATTTGGTCAAAATATGATTATCGTATCAACTTTAGTAGACTGTTTAAAAATCTATTTAAATCGATATTTAAAAATTAAAATTATTATTCATGTTTTACTAACCTGCTGTATATAATGAATAGTTTATTATGATGCAATTATGAGAGTCTTAAATCATTATCCTCATCAAATAATTCCTTACCATGAGTTATTCTAAACTATCCCAATACAAAAAAACATTCGGTTGTCAAAATAAACAAAATTTGTTTGGTTAAAAAGGAAAGAGACAACAATACCGGTGGCCGTGGTAGTCGTCATAAAAATGGCAATATTTAACATAAATTTGCGTTTTTAATGATTATTACGAGAAATTTCGAATTTCTAGCGGAAAAAGACTAACAGAATAAGAAACCTTATAGATTTTTCTTTACTATAGTACAAATACGAAGTTCACAGGTCAATTATTTCTATTTTATTTGGCAAAAAAATAAAACCCTGCACGTCAATTTTTTTATTTTGGCATGTTATCTTGTGGGAATATTACAAAATTATCCCCTGGGGTCGAACCCGGGTCTATTTGCGAGATTTTTTTGCCTAAAACCTTCTCAGGGATGACATAAAAGCATGCGCAAAGTTTGAAAGTTTTTTGGACTTCGTATTCTTGAGTTATTAAGGTACAAACATAAACATACAAACATTCTCCTTTATATATTAGATTTTACTGACTGTGAGAATAATTAAGGCTTAGAAATGATTCGATTAACTTTTAAACACAGTGAAACCTATCTATATTGGCCACCCGTGGTTCTACACAAAACCGGTCAACTTTTGCAGGTGTCTGCATGCTTAAATACATACTTTAACTATTGTAATGTGTTACCTCTCCCTTCATGTTAAGGTTTTTGAAGAACATTATTTTGTTTGTGACCCTGTAACTTGCACAGACTTAATATCAAATTATTAATTCTGACGTAAATAAACAGACACTTCAGCTTATGAATATTAATATTTAATCAAAAAATAAAAAACACAGCATGATAAACCGAGTAACAAAAGAACCTACCATTTAGGGGATTGTCAGATACTATATGATAGGTATAAAATTGTCTGAACGGAGACTCACCAATATCAAGGTCCTTCATTTACAGCAAGATATTCACTGATTTTGATCTGCCTTGTCAACATTTTGTGTGTAATATTATTGTGTTTCGATATTATTATGCAAGGGAAAAAAATCATGAGTTGAAGTTGGTGGGCTGAAGAGTACTTAATTAATCGTGACACACACTGTAGAGCATCCTTGTGGGAAGGAGGCAGCCTAACATGCTCATGTGTGGCCAACATAGAAAGGTTGGAATATATACAAAAGCATAGCACAAAATGCTAGAATGTGGACAAGATAGAAATGTGGCCAGGTTAAAGAGGGTTGACTATATGTAAATTAATATTATTTTGCCGGTTCCATAATGCTGCGGCCTATTATGGCAAGTGACCGACATAAAAGGGTGGCCAACTTCACAGGTTTCACTGTACATATCTAGTATTGTAACATTATATACTTTGGGCATGTGCGTTTTTCAAATGTAACTTGTTTTGAATCGCCCACCGACTTGTGCGTCGTGAAGATGACGTGCCTGCTCTTCAGCAGACGATTTCTGCAGTGCAGTCTGGGTGCCCAGTTGCATTGTGGGGAGTGGCAAGCATAAAAATCTTCTCTCCTTTCTCCGGGGCATAAGCATATCTCTTACACTCTTGACTCGGTGACTCTTGGCCCCTCGATTCATGGCTCTCAGCGCTGCCCTGCTACGCCAGTCCCTCAAGGCCGCCGACCTGGGGTTCCGCCTGCGAGGTCCCTCGTTTACTAGGTGTATTTTTCTTAACTTGTCCCTCTGCAGGTTCCCTACTGCAGCCGTGCGGACGTTGAACGGAGGATTTGTTCCCGTCGGAACGTTTCAGTGAGGTTGATTTGAGCAATTCCCTTTTTATATGAATTCTCTTTGTGTATGGGGTTTGTGGCGGATCTGGTAATCCCATTTATATTTGGTTTGTTTGGGAAAGATAATTGTCTCTATTAATTCTGAGTAATTGTTCAGTCTCTATTTTGTCCTATTGTACTAGTGAAATATGTCATTTAAAAAAAAACAACAAAGTATTTCATTCCCTCTCTTCTGTGGAGGATCCCGCGACAATAGCGAATCATTGAATCGCCCATAATGCGACTATACATATACATATATATATATATACACACATATACATACATACATACACGGGAGAGGAAATGTAAATGAGGATATTTAGAGCAACTAGGTGTTGAAAGAAACGCAGTGAGCACATACCGGAAGGAGAGACGCTGGGGTGTTGGAGAGACACATTTGTAGAAGTTATTGGAGCTTTCTGGATGAGCCCTTCGTCAGCACAAGAGAGAGACAATATACACACACACACACTAGGGAAAGTCAGGAAGTAAGGTTCCCTATTTTTTTATTTTGAATGTAAACAAGTTACAATGCGGAACACATGGAACAGATATAGACACATATTCAGTCTATTTTTCTTCATAGTCGCCTTGTCTGTTTAGGCATTTATCATAGCGGTAGATCAAGGAATCAAAGCCTTGGTGGTAGAAAGATGCGTCCTGCAGACGTAGCCAACGTTTGACCTCTTCTTGGACAGAATCATTACTGGAGATGAGACTTGGGTGTTCCATTACAGTCCTGAGAGTAAAGCCGAATCAATGACATTGAAGCATCCTCGTTCCCCTGTTGCAAAAAAATGAAAAGCAACGACAAGCCCGGGAAAAGTGGTGGCAAGTGTGTTTCGGGACATGCATGGAGTGCTTTTGGTGGATTTCATCCCTCGCAGTGCAACAATCAATGCAGCTGGAAGCACCTTCGAGGCCTACGCTTCCAGTCTGATGAAGACCCATAATTCTGCTAAATTTCAAGTCTGTATCTCATATAGAAGTGCCTTATAAGTTTAATCCTCGTATGGGGCAATAATGGGGCAAAACAGCCCCTAATGTTTCGAATATTTACAATATCGGATTTCTTAATTCTGTTGTTACTAAAAACCAGAGCTGCAAACCACTTCAAAATTTGTAAGTGGTTCTGTTCATGGTTCGGTTCAGACGGGAATTTTGACAAGTGGTTCAGTTCGGTTTGCGGTTCGGTTCGGTTAAACTAAATTAATCGTTTGAAGTACTATTCAGAAATAATTTATCCTAAATAAACATTACACATTCAGTATCAATCTGTAAGTAAATCAATCAGCAGTCATTATTATTTTAAATGAAAGAAGTATTTATTTAAAGAAAGGAAAAATTTATTTTTTAATTATATTACAATCCCATCATCATCTTCATTTATTTATATTAAAAAATTGTTTTTTTGATCCTAATATGATTTTTATGTGGATAACAATAGTATCAGAGAGGAAAGAGTTAGGCACTCTTCCCTTTGAAGCAAACCCGCTGTTTTTTCCAATGGAAATTCCTGGTCTATTCGTTGGTTCGTACTTTGTGGATTGAGATCGAACCGAAAACGAACCACTTTTGGAAAAAAGTTTTCGGTTCATTGAAAAATTAATCAGTGGTTTCGGTTCGGTTCGCGGTTCAGCAAAATGACTGCGGTGCGGTTCGGTTTGCAGCGCTGCTAAAAACCAATAATTCTGCCAAATTTCAAGTTTGTAGCTCATTTAAAAGTGCATTATAAATGTATTCCTCGTATGGGGCAACAATGGAGCAAGATTTCGAATTTTCACGATATCGGATTTCTTCTTTCTGTTGTAACTAAAAACCCATAATTCTGCCAAATTTCATGTTTGAATCTCATTAAGAATTGCCGTATCATTTTCACACTGGTATGGGTCATAAATAGGGCAAAACCGCCCTTAAAAATTGGAAATTTCGCAGTATTTTATTTTATCTTTGGTTGCAACGAAATTTTTATAATCGTGCCAAATTTTAAGTCTCTAGGTCATATGGAGCTGCGTCAACATTTTTTTCTCGTATGGAGCAATACTGGGATAAAACAGCCCCAAAAAGGGGGTTTATATCAATATCGGATTTCCTTCATTAGTCGTAGTTTAATGAGATACAAACTTGAAATTTGGCGGAATTATGGGTTTTTAGTTACCACAGAAGGAAGAAATCCGATATTGTAAAAATTCGTAACGTTATGGCTGTTTTGCCGCAATATTGCCCCATACGAGGAATAAATTATGAGGCACTTCTAAATGAGCTACAAACTTGAAATTTGAGAAGCTTACATGATTTTTTTTAAAGTCGACAGGGAATACTTCGAAATTGTAAAAATCCTAAAATTTAAAAATGCTTATTCATTATATATTGACGGGCCTTACTTAGGATATAGGAGGATACAAATGTTCAGTGCAAACTACAATAGTTGGAGAGCTGAAATTTAATGCATAAATGAATCGAAAAAATAACCGAAGGAAAAATTGCAAAATTCCAACAATATCTATTTTCTTGGCCATTAATAATTATAAACTATTTTACTGACATTTCATGGTTTAGGTATTTCTACATGCGCTATCAAGCTGAAATTTTTTCCACCTATAGAATTCGCCAAATAATGAAAATGGGAATGTAGAAATTTGAAAATTTTTATTCGTTCGGCCGTAATAAATTCTCAAATGTTTAACAAATTGACTAATGTTTATGTACTTTCTGTAGATCCAGGAAGCTGAAAATTTTAACAGAGTTAGGAAATAATGTTCCGGTGGTAAATAACATTGAAAATTTCGCCCCTCCACCTATCGAATCCGCCCCTGCCAACTGCCCTATATTTTGAAAATCCCTACCCCATCAGAATCCTTCTTTCCTTTGCTATACAGACCTAATCTGCGGCGTATAATTGAGGATTTTTGAGCGGAATGAATTTAAGAAAGCGCCCAGTGGAGTGCAATGGGGGTTATCCAAGGAGGGGGCGATCGCCTCATAGCCCCCCCCCCCCCCCCCCCCTTGGATCCGCCACTGCAATCACGCTGTTCCCTTACGGGGTAAGAAACCCAACTGCCTCTACCATTCACAATATTTCTCCACACCTTTCTATCCTTACATACTTCTTTCGCTTCAAGCACATCCATGCATCGTTTCATTCATCATCTTCCATTCCTTAAACCTCTTATATCTCTTTTCTTGAGAGTCTCCTCCACCACATTCAGCCAGCTTTTCCTTGGTCTTCCTCTCCCTTTTGATCCGCATACTCTACCATCATATATCAATTTAGTCGCCCGGTCCTCATCCATTCTCTCCACATGCCCAAACCATTGCAGCACATCCCTTTCATACTGACCTCTTAAAGTTTCATTCATCCCACATTCATTCATCACGCAAGTACTCCTGGTTTTCCCACACATGCTCCTCATATAACCCATTCCAACTGCATTCACCTCATGTGTTTCTCCTGACACACCCACGTTTCGCTATCACACAACAATATGGGTACAAGCACACATCTATACACAGCCATTTGTTCTTCCTTAGACACTTCTTCACGATTTAGTACTGACCACATGCTACCCACCACTTTTCTACCCGCATTCACACGCCTTTCTATCTCTCCATCTATTCTTCCATTCTTAGAAAACATTCTTCCTAAGTACACAAACTCGTCCACCTATTCAACAACTTCACCATTTATGCGCAGCCTACAGTCATTCAATTCATTCATTCTATCAAATACAACAACCTTTGTTTTTGACACATTGATCTTCAGATCCATTCTCTCTGTAACTTCAGCCATACTATCTAACATTCTTTGCAACTCATTCGGCATTTCAGAAATCAACACAGCATCATCAGCATACAACAGCACCCACACATTCACTTCCCCAATCCTCAAACCATTCGTATTAGCACAGGCTACCCTCACACATTTATCCATAAACACATTAAATAACCAAGGAGACATCACACACCTTTGCCGAACACCACTTTCAATCTTAAACCAGTCACTCAGCACACCATTTATTCTTACGCGAGCCTTACTTCCTGAGGAGACTGCTCTCACTGCATTTACTAACCAGTCATTCACTCCATACTCAGCCAGAACATTCCACAGGTCATTTCTACTGATTCTGTCATAGGCCTTCTCCAAATCCACAAATGCACAATACACTTTCTTTCTCACCTTCATACACTTCTCGATTACTTGTTGGAGAGCAAAAATCTGATCAGAACACCCCTAACCTGGCATGAAACCACACTGTACCCTCTAAATTTTACTCATAGTAGCCATTCTAACCTTTTCAATAAGTACTTTACCAAACACTTTCCCAGGTATACTCAATAAACTAATAGCTCTGTAATTCTTACATTCTACTTTACTACCCGTCCCTTTGTACAAAGGAACAATGATGGCATTCTTCCAATCATCGGTATAACTGGAATGTTTACACACAAATTAAATAAATCGCTCATCCAACTCACAAGTAAGCTACAGCCATATTTCAGCATTTCACCCATAATTCCATCCACACCTGCAGCCTTCCCATTCCTCAACATTTTCACACATGCCTTAACGTCACGTTCGTCAACTCTGTCTTTACTGGACTCATTCGTACACTCAGTATCACTTTGGATGCCAGACTCTTCAGAACTACCTCCATACAAGTCTACAAAATACTCCTTCCAACATTCTGTCACTTCACGTTCATTCCACGCTGTTTCTCCATCCTCATTTACAATGCCATTCATTCCAATGTTGCTGCCCTGTCTCGCCCTTTTTATCCACTTCCAGAATAACTTCTTATTCCCTTCAAAATCATTCTGCATCTTTACAGCCTCATTCAAACGTACTCGTTCTTTGCTTTCCTTAACTGCATTCTTAGCAGCCTTATTTTTCTTCCTGTAATCATCATGCAGAATCCTTCTTTCATTATCATTCCTTGCAGCAATCATCCTCTTATATGCCTCCTCATTAACTGCTTCACTCACTGTTTCATTGCACCAAGCATCCTTTATCATACATCCCTCTAAAGTCATTCCACACACCTCTGAAGCACACTGTGTAACATTCTCTTTCAGTCTATTCCAAGCAACTTCCGCATTTCCTTTCCTTATATCCTCTTCCCATTCAGTCTGCTAGGCAGTTAATTTACATTCTAACACATTCATATACTTGATCTTTACCTCACACTCTTGCAGTCTCTCTACTTTCACTCTAGTCTGTTTCACACCCTTACTCTTCCTCCAGGTCCACTTCCTTCAAAGATCCACTCTAGAGACAACCAAAAAATGGTCTGTCCCTCATTCAGTTCATGTCATCACCCTTGTATCCTTCTCCAGATCTCTCAGTCTTTCATCATACAGAACTAATTCAATCATACTTTTTCAGTCACTCTTCTGCCATGTATACATGTGGATGTTCTTATGCTTATACCATGTATTTGAAACAAACAAACTCTTTTCCATGCAAATTCCAATCAAACTCTCACCATTATCATTTAACTCTGGGGTCACCGAAAGGGCCCACCACTTTCTCAGTGCCCTCCCATCTGACACCTACCCACCAATTCATATCACCGAGTACAATTATTCTCTCACCTGCATCACAATTATTCAACACCTCTCAATTTCTCCCACAACTCATCTCTAACTGTTTCACTCTCACTATCCACAGGAGCATAACATGCAACCAACAGAATTCTACGAATTCCTACTTTCATACGAACCCACAACAATCTGGGTGACACAAATTCATACTTTCTCACATACATTTTAGCTCTTTAATTCAGAATCAAACCAACTCCTTGACTCCCATATGTACATACATCCACACCAGACCACAGAACCAAACTACCATCATTCATTACCACAGCATCACTCCCCTTCCTTTTTGTATCACATGCACACAGCACATTGAATCCTCGTACATTCATTTCATTCACCAACTCATGTCCTTTGCCATAGACTCCTCTAACATTCCACGTGCCTAACTTCCACTCGCATAAGTCGTCTAATGATGGGCCAACCAGTTTTGACCTCTGCCGCCCACCATGGCTTTGGTCATCCGAGGCTTTTCGTATGGCTTTGTTAGTAATGGTACATTAGAGTAGACTAGGTCACCACCCTAAGTCGTACCCGTGCCGACGCAGCATTCCCTGCTAACGGTAAGGCACATTACCGGTCAGTATTGGCACATTTTGGTCAGACTGCCACAAGCTCAGTATTACTCCAAGTACGCTTACACTATTCTGTACAAGCTAGGATCCCTATTAGAGACTACCTTGTAAGCCAGCAATCTGTTGCCCGCATCCTACCACTAGGAGGTACATGCAGTGTACTGACACACCCAGGATACTATAAATAATAATAAATAATAAAAATAATTATAGTTAATGGCTATAACCTAAACAGTATGAAACAAAATATGAAGAACTGTTTTTATAACGATAGCATGGTTCCGAAACATTTTCCCGTAATTTATACTTGAACCAAATACTAACAAGGGAAGGCACCTAAGTGTAAGTGGCGGATCACGACCAAACTTCACAGGATGAAAGAAAACGAAAAATAATTAGAAACGTATTTTCGGAAAGGCGTCTAACGAGTCCGCGTTTTCGAGATATTTGCAATTGAAAATTGAAATACAAGTGGCTTGTCTACTAATCCCATGACGAGCGACACCATGACAACAGGTGGCGGTATCCTAGTGATAAAGTGTGGGCTGCGGATATTGTGTTGCGGGTTCGATACTCGACATCGCCGAATTTTTTTTCTCCTCCAATCAATGTTTTATGACTTTAGTTTTATGTAAGTTGTCCAAATTACATCATTAATAATTTTCTTTCTTTTTTCAGGCCAGTATTTTAATTTTAAATCCATTCTAATGCACTTTTTACGACATACTCGAGTTATATACGTACTTGATACATATATACAATACTTTCTACGCACACCCTGCATGATATTTCCACTGTAGAGTTGCATAGTTTACGTGCCGAATAAGGAGCACTTTATGCCACGTTCCGACGGTTTCTCGAGTCCTTTCGGTGCGTCCTGGCGGTGGGCCCTACCGGGTGGGGTCGCTTTTCGCTCGCTCTCCTAGGGATGGATTAGGGAACCGTAATTTATTCCAAAGTCGTAGAAAATAATATTTCTTCCAAGTTTTGTTTGCAACAAATTTTCGTAGAACCATCCATTTCGGAGATATTTTGCTTTTTCTAGTATACAGCGCCACCAGCATGTATCGGGGAATTCTGTAAACATATCCAAAATATATCTAATTTACGGCAATACGGACGACTGTATTCTTTTACGATAGGAAATAATAATTTTGCCTTATGACGCTATTCATAATAATTTAAATAACTATACCCCAAATATGGAGAAAGTCATGTGTTGGCCACATCAGATTTTTACTTTCTCCATACGTAGTAATGGGAAAGTATTGTATTCATGAAGAAAATCGACTTCGAGATTTCAACGGAAATACATGTTTTGAGGTCCCTAGAACACGTTTAGACTATTTTTGGAATGATGTCTGTGTGTGTGTACCTGTGTGTGTGTTGGCCACATTCAGATTTTTTGTAAGTAAAATCATTATATTCTACATTATGATGTTTATTAACGTAAATAGGCTCACGTAGCTGGTGTGCATTTCCAGTCAGTGTTCAATCATGGACAACTGTACGTTGTTTTTTCAAGGCATAAAAGTAAATATTTCAGCGAGGCATAATTACACAAGAAATGAAACTGGATTTGGCGAAAGTGATATGATAGGAAATAAAATTATCGTTATATTTGAATGCAATAGGCTCGGAAACGGTTTGTTACAAGCAAATATGATTAACTGTTAAGAAAAGTTAATTGTAATTTAAAAAGTATCTACTATATATTTTAAAGAGTTTGTATGTTGTGCTGTAGTAGCTTCACTAAATCCGCAGAAATTCAACGGGAAATTCTGCTAGTTTCTTATAAAGAAAAGGATTAAATGAATAATCCCATAAACACAACCCATTTATAGAAGACAATGAATGGCAAGTTGCTTTATCTTTCATGACGACTAGTAAGAAGAACAGAGAGAACATCGCGTAGGAAAACCTTTTAAACTAGTTCAAATAACATAGGTTACCATAGGAGTTGCGCAATAGCGAACTAAGGATTGCGAAATGCTTTGCTAGCAGAACAGCTCCAAGCTATAAGGTTTCATCGGCTGGCGGTCTGTCATGGATAGTCTTTTTTGCCGACTATTACGCGCCTCTCGATCGTCATTTTCATTTCCTTTTGTGCGATCGCCACGGTTTGCTCCGAGGACGTGGCTTCTTAGAAGAGAAATAGGTAGGTCATTTGTGATCGCTTCGCTAAATGAACGCTGACCTGATGATTATGCAACACCGCAGTCTAAGTTTCTATGAGGGTTGTCTAAATGTCGAGGAGCAAAATTTAAATCTCTGCAATTCACATTTTCCGCCAGTTGAGCCAGGGACGCACTCTATTATTAGTTATTATGAATGACATTGCGACATTTTATGATTTTTAGATAAATTTTATCATATGAGTAGCTTTTGATGGCAATAAAAAATTTTCTGGGAGATAAATTCTAGGAATCAACTGAAAACTCGTCTTTAACGGAGAGACGGCCTTGGCTTTGGGTTGAATATAATTTAGAATAATACAAGAGATAAAAATAATAAATATTAGTGATAAATTTGACCATAGTTACAATTTTTCGTATTTCGTAATCTACGAAATCAGACATCTTTGCCAACTTTGAGTCGGAGAGAACTCAAATATTGAAAACACGAAACGTTCTTATCTTATGGGTATTAAAAGAATACTCAAGGACAGAATTTGATAAACTAATTTATTAAATGATTTCGTACAAACTCCACTGCGAAGTGAAGGAGTCTATCATGGTTTAGACCAGCCAGCGGTGCCGAAACTGCGGCTCCCGTGCCACATCCGGCCCGCCGCACGCTTTAATCCGGCCCGCGAAGATATTTGAAGCATAAGTCATAAATTATCATAAAAAAATGTAGGAATTGTATAAATTATACGATTCCTAAATATGCTTCACTACACTCAAAGTATATTTTGTTTTTCCACGTAGGCTCATGCCATTCCTTTTCATCTTACTTTCTCTCCACTTAACCAGTATTTTGTTCTCACTGAAGAGAAACTTAATATGACCTCCCTCATCACCCCTTCCACCGCCTTTATCTTACTTTGTATATCATTGTTCGTGAATTGTTTTTCATGGCTATCATATTCTTCATGACACTTTCTCGCAGACAATTTAAAGAATTTCTGAATTCGATCAAAACAGCTTATGGAGATATTCTTTATCATTCAGAAGTAAGATGGCTAAGTAGGGGTAAAGTGGTCCGCCATTTTTTTCAGTTAAGAAAAGAAATTGAAATGTTTATGACAGAAAAAGGACACGGATTTTCTGAAATGAACAACCCTCTTTGGGTTTGGAAACTTGCTTTTTTATTGGATTTGATAGAACACATTAATGAAATTAATCTAAAGCTTCAGGGAAAAGATAAATTAGTGTGTAATATGTTTTCTTATATATTTATATTTAACTTATTTGTAAATTTCCAGTATGCAGCGCAACCAACTAGCGGTGAATTCTGTAAACATATTCAAAAGATACCTAATTTACGGCAATAAGGCCGACTGTATTCTTTTACGATAGGAAATAATAATTTTGCCTTATAATTCTATCTACAATAATAGTTTACAATGTCTGCGTGTCTGTCAGCAAGACGGCCGCCAGCGAAATACTATGAGAAATTATGACGAACAGCGTACTCTATGTTTATTACGAATTATTATTATTTGGTTCATTCCGAAAGAAACACTCCGACACAATACTTTTAATATACGAAAGCCGGAAGAATAGGTATTATTTTCATTGCAATTAACGTAAATGATTTTTATTCTGAAAGTTAGCAAATATGATCTATTTTTGTATCTGACCTTACACCCATAAGCGTGATTTGAATATTTTCATTACGTGAGAGAAGACAGGGAATTGAATTACATAGCAACCGGAGTAAACAACATTCGTACGTTATTATTATTTTGAAAGAATGCTAATCAAAATGTATTTCATGCTCATAGTGAGAAAGAGTAGTTTATTAAACTGTTTATTTCAATATTTACTTATTGTTAGACTGGAATCATAATTGCTTTGATCCCGTCTGGTAGAGAGCGTGAATCATGCGAAGCACTTATAGAAATTAAATGTCGTCGTATTGAACTGCCGCAACATCCGTAAGAAAATTGCCGATTTTGAGCATATTATTCGTAGTCTAGAAGCCGATGTCGTGATCGGTACAGAGAGTTGGCTCACCGACGAGACTGCAAGTCAGAGGTATTCCCCCAAGACTATAGAATTTTTAGAAAGGATCGTAGTATCCGGACGGGAGGTGGAGTATTTATGGCAGTCAGCAAGGCACACGAATGTTTTCCACTACCGATTAATGACGCCGAAATAGAAAGTGTTTGGTGTGGAGTTAGAGGAAGCGGTTACACTGTAGCAAATATATGCGCATTTTATAGGCCTCCCAATGCAAGTTTAGAAATTATCCATAATCTCGAGAAACAAGTAGCAACGCTAATATCGAAAAATAAAGAGAGGGCCATTATAATAGGAGGAGACTTCAACTTACCTTCAATAGACTGGAATCATAATTGCTTTGATCCCGGTGGTAGAGAGCGTGAATCATGCGAAGCACATATAGAAACCTTCGTTAAACACTCGTTGTGTCAGCTAGTAAGATGTCCCACGAGATCGAACAATATATTAGATTTACTCGTAACGAATTACCCCTAGCGTATGAACAACCTTTCCATAGAGGAAGGAATTAGCGATCACAATGCCGTGTACGTAGAATTTAAGCTAAAAGTGGAGAAACAGGTTAAGGCTAGAAGACGCGTATATATGTACGCCAAAGGCGATTTCTGGAAATTTAGGTCTTTTTTACAGACACAATTCCCTAATTTCTGCGAGGCATCTATCGACGCTAGTACAGAGGAATTATGGTGCGTGTTCAGCAATATGATGCGAGAGGGTACGGATAAATGCATTCCACATAAAATTAAACGTGATGGTGCGGAACCAAGATGGTACAACCAGAAAGTTAGGTGCGCTCTTAGACGGCAAAGAAAACTTCACGCTCGTTTAAATAATAATTCTTCGAAAGTCACAGAGGAACAGAGGTCAACGATACGGCATCAATACAGAGAGGCTCGGTCAAGAGCTTGAGTAACAATGCGAGAAGCATTTAATGATTACAAAAAGAAAGTTCTGCATAGTAATTTGAAAGAAAATCCAAAAGCATTTTGGTCGTACGTTAGAGAGGTTCATGGTAGAGGCCCCACCATAGCGTCATTGAGAACGGAGGCAGGTGATGTAGTACACGATAGCGCGGAAAAAGCGAACTTGTTAAATGAACACTTTCAGAAAGCGTTTACTTCAGTGAGCAAAGAATTTGAGGAACAAGGTTTGAATGATGAGGGAAATTGGATGGAAGATGTGATATTCTCTGAAACAGGTATCGCGCACCAGCTAGAGTCGATTAAGCAAAATAAGTCTCCCGGGCCGGAGGGCATACCCGCGCGTGTGTTGAAAGAGCTAGCCTCGGTAATCGCACCTTACTTGAAAATAATATTCGAGAAATCCGTTGCACATGGTACCGTTCCAGAAGACTGGAAGCTAGCATACGTAACGCCCATCCACAAAGGCGGAGATAAAGAGAACCCCGGAAATTATAGACCGATTTCCTTGACGTCATTATCGTGTAAGATTCTAGAACATATAATCGTTAGCTCTGTTTTGCGTTATTTAGATGGTCGTTCTTCGCTAAGCAAAAACCAACACGGGTTTCGGAAAGGTAGGTCATGCGAAACGCAGCTCGCCCTGTTCGTAAACGATTTGTTACAATGCGGAGAGAAAAACACTCAGGTTGATGCCATTTTCATGGATTTTAAAAAAGCGTTTGACGAAGTACCCCATAATAAATAAATAGGAAAACTAGGAAAGTACGGCATAAACCCTAATATCGTGAGTTGGGTAAAAGACTTCCTCTCCAATAGAAAACAGATAGTGGTTATGGATGGGAAATCTTCATACCCGGTAAAAGTCGCATCACATGTTCCATAGGGAAGTGTCATAGGCCCACTACTATTCCTGATATATATAAACGATATCTGCTCGGTAGTTCGCTGCAAAATAAGACTTTTCGCAGATGACACCGTTTTATATAAGGAGATAATTAGCCAGGATGACCAAAAATCGCTCCAGGAAGATTTAAACGGTCTTCAGCGTGGTGTCAAGATTGGAAAATCGAAGTTAATCACAGCAAATGTTCCCTATTGAGTTTCTGGAAGAGTAAGAACAATGAATTAGACTCGGAGTACAGAATTGATAGATTGAATATCCAATCTGCAGAGGAGTCACCATTTTTCGTGATCTATCGTGGAATATGCACATTCGAAGCGTCGTAGGCGCAGCTAATAAGAAATTGGTCTTCGTAGGCAGAATAGTAAGAAGTAGCACAGAACAGGTACGAGAAACGTGTTATTTATCATTGGTCAGATCTCAGGTCGAATACGCTTCCAGCATATGGGACCCGTACGAAAAGGGACAGATATTTGAGTTAGAAAGAATCCAACGCAGAGCAGCCAGATTCGTAAAGCAAAAATATGAGCAAAAATTAAGCGCCACATCACTCTTGAAGGAGTTGAATTGGATATCGCTAGAGGATCGCAGAATTAGCGCTAGGTTAAGGCTTCTGAAGAAATTTAGGTCGGAAGTTCTTTTAGAGGAGGTCTCAGGAATATTAGAGGCACCTACGTACATGGGCAGGCACGATCACGAGAATAAAATACGTGAGATCGACTGTAGGACCGAGCGATATCGGAGCTCGTTTTTTCAAGGACCATACGGGATCATAACAGGAGAGTGATTCCCACGAGGGAAGTTATTAGGTAGGTTTTGGTGTGCTGCACCCCCTGCCACCCATCAGTCTGGTGATTTGCAGGGTATCATGTAGATGTAGATTAGTGACAGTGAAGAAACACTTGAAGAGAAATATTATGTATTGAAAAACTTCGATTATTCATGAAATACATCATACTGAAGTGAGTTAAACTACCATATTATGAACCATTTCTTGAGAATAGATTGACTTCAATGTTTATAAACTTTGTATAAATAGTTTTATTTGTTTAACGAATTTAGAATTTTAACTTAATTATTCCGTTGCTAAAGACATTGTTTGCAATATTAGAGTTTAAAACTTTTCAGTTTAAGTTGAAAAAGTTAAATAGTAGAAAAAAACCAGCGGAGAACGATTATTCATGCGTTTATTTCTTACATATATCAATTAAGAAGAAGTATGTGTGTTTCTATTGTATATTCTTCTAATATTCTATTTTTAAAACGTAATAAATTTATTTTTCGTTCTTTTTTGAGATATTTTAAAATGGATAACCAGAGTGTGCAAGAAGAAACACCACTGCAAAGACGTAGGCGACAAAACAGAGAAGCACAAGCAAGACGTAGAGCTCGACAATCGAAGGAGCAAATAGAAGCAAGGAGAACACAGGATTGTGAAAGAGCTTCCAACAGGAGACACAATGAACGTTATGCTCAAATAATGGCATTTCAGAGAGCTAATGAGAATGAGCAACAAACTATTCAACTTCGCAGAGAGAGGGAGGAAGGGAGAGAGAGGGAGGGAGGGAGGGAGAGAGAGGGAGGAAGGGAGGTAGGATTAACTAAAGATATCCCGTCATATTGACGGGCAATTACGCTAGTTCATAATAATTTAAATATCTATACCCCAAATATGGAGAAAGTCATGTTGGCCACATCAGATTTTTTACATCAGGTTTACGAGACTTACTCTACCGTTCATTCACACTCGCATTCACGTGAGCAGAAAAGTTTAAGAATTTTGATAATACGCCAGTATCTACATAATACCCTGCAAATCATCATATTGGTGGGTGGCAGGGGGTGCAGCGCACCAAAGATTACCTAATAACTTCTCTCGCGGGAAACACCCACCCATTATGATCCCGTATGGTTCTTGGGAAAAACGAGCTCTGATATCGTTCGGTCCTACAGTCGATCTCTCGTATTTTTTTAAACCTCGTGACCGTGCCTATCCATGTAAGTAGGTTCCTCTAATATTCCTCAGGCCTCCCTCTAATAGAATGCACAGCACGTAGGCGATTTTACGAGGTTCTTTAACGTCGAACGGTCTAAACAAACATTTTCCCTAATTTTAATTCAGCTTTCACGGGCATATTTCGATTACAATGTTACCAGCATTGTTCGAATAGGACAGTACTAATTAGCAATCTGAAATAAGAATTCCATCCTCTTAATTGTAAGACCAAGAATGCGGGTAGGGTCAATAGGATTAGGAGATCATCTTTGCAAGATGTTTTTCTCGGGAATGGGATTGATTGATGCCGCTAAATTTTGAGCTTAAACCTTGCCTCACCGGGATGCTTACACGAAGATAGGGATTTATCGATAAAACATTCCGTGAATTAAATATCGATTCGAAATGTCGTTTCTATATATTACATTCCACAACATATATTTCGCATCGCTAAATATGTCGATCCACACCATGTAAAGATAAGCTGGTCTTTCCACCGACATAACTCCGTTTATTTGATCACGAATAACTCCATCGAGAAAGCGCAATTTGAAAATTCCCTTTATCCTGCGTTAAATACGGCTCACGTTTCACTTTAGAGTCAATAAGGATAGGATCGCGTTGCGTCATGACCCTTCTTTCTCCAGCTGCGTTCACCTTGACGAGATATAACATGCAGACTAATTCGTATTCATTAGAAGCCAAAGGAGAGGACGAAATGATGGGTCGGTCCAATTGACAGAAATAACTCGGAGGGTATGGCGACGGAATGGACGATGAAGGAAAGGCGATTAGGTTAGAAGGAGAGCGGGTGGAAAATAAAGGAAGCGGAGGATCAAGGACGGCGGGCGGGTTACGCAGTTTCTTAGTAGGGTGGCTGCAGCCAAAGGGTATGGCTGTTAAAGGGGGTGGGTGGGAGGGAGGCGCCCTGCCAGGAAATATAAATGCGACTCCTTTTGGCAGAGTAATAGGGAGGGGGTGGCGGAGAAAGAGAGAACAAAAGAGGGTCGACAGACAGAACAATGCTCCGTTTCCAAAGGGAGGAAAACTTGGCTCTTCGAGAAGACTCTCAAACAGTAAAAAAATCTAAGGAATATGGCTGAACTTTGCGGTAATTGATACTCAAATTGGCTCTCAAACGGATTTTAAATACCAAATGGTGGAAGATTCCTTCGAAAGATCACTTTTGAGAATGGATAACGGATCCGTATTTGAAATTTATTCGAATATAATCTGAATCTAAAGAGGCGTCGAGAGAATAAGCAACCATAATATCTACTAAAAAATAACTCAGATTAGTGTATTTGTGTTCGTTAAAATTCTCTTTTGAATACATATTCCGAACGAGTATGAGGGGTAATTAACATTTATAGGCAGCATATTAAGTAGCGTAATAAATTAAGAAAAATATTGAGATAAATTAAAAATAACATTTAGACGTTAATTGTTCTTTGATTATCACAATACTCACTGAAATAAGAAAATTTACTTCAAAACTGATTTAGTGCAAACTTACTCATATATATATATATATATATATATATATATATATATATATATATATATATATATATATATATATATATATATATATATATATATATATATATATTTTGTTGGGGCAAACTTGGAGGAGGGAGGCAGTTGACAGGGAAAGCTGGAAGAGTCTGGGGGAGGCCTTCGTCCGTCAGTGGACTGAAAAAGGCTGATGATGATGACGACTCTACGAGTAACATGGGGTACCCGTAAACCCCGACAACCACCCCACACAGACAGAAATATTTTCTTTTTTTCATTTTCTCCATTTGAATAACATAGGGACAAGTGTAGCCTATTTTTCATTTGATTTTTAAAATTACTTAGAAACATGGTACTAACTCGAGACTTGAATGGTTCTACGAAGTAAAGAACAAAGTTTATTTTTATTGAAGACAGAATCAGAATCCTGATGGAATTAGCATAAATATGCATTTAGAATCAATAAAAAACGTGATTTTATAAGTTTTATTACAATACCCGGCTTATGTCGACTAACCGGGGCCACATGAAAACTGACCGCGAAGCTGACCGCTCGACCGTCATTCTCTACCTGGCTGTTGAAGAGAGCGGACTTCCTTCAGTGGAGCCCAACGGACTTACGAGCGACCACTGTAGCAGTAGCATTAGAGTAGAAGTAGACGTACTGTTAAGTAGAACTAACTTTTCTTTTATATTACTTGTCAACCTTTCTTATAGCTTATTTACTTTAGTTTTTTATTATTATTATTTTTTGTTGCATGCATTAGATTATTCGTCTTAATTGTAATCATTATTCGGAGAATACCTGGAGTCCACGTTTTATTTGTAGTTTATACTTAATGTTCCCACTTATAATATCCTACGTTACCAAATCCAAATAGATACTTTTATATTCTTAACTAATATTTAACTAACCTGGTTAATTTAAGGCTAATTTAGTTTCAACTTTGTTGCATACTAGATGTAGTGCTGTTTATTCACTTTCGTGACTTAAGTTTTCGTTTCGTTAATTTAAGGCTAATTTAGTTTCAACTACGTTGTTCATTTATTATATGTAGTGCTGTTTATTCACTTTCGTGACAAAGTTCTCGCTTTTCCCTTCTGAATTTTATACACGATCTTTATTGTTTTATTATTTCTACTATCCTAAATTTCTGATAATAAGTGCTTAAGCTCTACTAACACCTACTATAGGGATAAGTTATCTTATTTAACATTCACTAGTATTATTTTCTTTCTCGTAGATGTAATATTTAGTTTTAACTAACAGATATCATTCCCGTGCATAAAATTTAGTAAAGGCTTTATATTTTTACTTGTGTATTTCGGAACCCTCCTTTCACTTCCTATTCTTATAGTCGACCTTGACTCAAGGCTTGCAGGTCGATACTAACGTTGTTTGTGTAGTGAATCACCCCCTCCCTTTCACTTTTTACCTGCGTTAACCCTAGATTACAGCGCTTGTCAGCCAACGAATAAGTTAGCCCAGTATTTTAAGTTATATTTTAAAAAACATTTAGCTAGTTCAGATTAGTTTAGAGTTTAGGATGGCTACCCCAAGGACTCCCGTTTCCTCCTTTTTGCGCGACGCTGGTTTGGAGGCCATGAGGTCTCGAATCACGGAGCTCGAGAGGGTGGTTGCGGACCTCCTTCAGAGGGTGGAAAAGTCCGAGGCGGCTTTGGTGCGTGTGAGGGGTGCGGGGTCATCCCTGAAAGCAAACCGCGCCAAATTGGCGGCTCGGGTTAGCCTGGGTGCGGAAGCCGGTAGAGCGATCAGGGTTGTCCGTCACTCCTTATCGCGGGCTGAGGGTGTTCGGGCCGGGAAACCCGATGAGTGGAGAGTGGTGTCCACTCGGGGGGATCGTGGGGTGGTGCTGCGGAGGCAGGGAGCTGGGAACACCTCGGTGGACCCTCTTCCTGTTCGTAATAGGTTTGCGGTGTTGTCGGAGGACGACTCCGAAGCCGTTGCGCCCACACCCGCTCCCGTCTCCTCGGTGGGGACCGGGCCCAAGGGGAGCTCGGGGGGAAAGAGAGGGCTGTTAGTGTAAGGGAGCTCCAATGTCCGGCGTGTGGTGGCGCCTTTACTGTCACGGGCCCGCCGGGAAGGTGTTCATGAGCGGGTGTTCTCCAGGTGTATACCAGGAGGTACGGTGCCCCAGGTGACGAAGGAGGTCAGGGCGTCGGTTTTGGGCACGGGTTGCTCTTCGTTGCGGGTGGTGGCCCATGTTGGGACAACTGACGCCTCGAAGCGCGGCTCCGAGGAGGTTTTAATTTCTTTTAAGAACTTGCCCGCTGAGGTTGCTCGTGTCCGAGAGGAGTCGGGTTCTGATGTGCAGCTTACTATCTGCAGCATTGTCCCTCGGACGGACTGTGGGTCTATGGTTTGGAGCCGTGTGGTGGGCTTAAACCGTAGCCTGTGGGATTTCTGTAGGGGCAATGGAGTGGACTTCGTTGACCTGAGGCCGGTGCTGGACTCATGTAGGGTACCCCTAAACGGTTCTGGTGTCCACTACACGGCCGAGGCAGCGGATGCGGTAGCGCGTAGGGTTTTTGAACACGCTAGGGTTTTTTTTAGGTTAGACGAGGATAGCACCTATATATCTGTTAGAAAAGAGTCCGCCAACATTAACCCTAAGGAGTCCAAGAATAGCGGTAGAGTGAGAAGTAGAAAAATAAAATTGTTAGATCAAGTGGCGGGGAAATCCAGAACGAAAATATACGTAGAAAACACAATAAAAATTATTATTATGAACTGCAGAAGCATTCGAAGGAAACAGGCTGATTTTTGTCACTTAGTTAAAAGCCATCGTGCAGACGTTGTATTGGGAACTGAGAGCTGGCTATCGGGCGACATTAATTCTAACGAGATTTTCCCACCAGACTACGTGGTGTATCGCAAAGACAGGAGGGAAAGAGTCGGAGGCGGAGTTTTCATCGCCGTCAGAAAGAGTATATCAAGCCAATTAGAGGAGATTAACGTCAGCGAACACTGCAAACGATATGGTGCTCCCTTCGTACGAGAAATGGTAAAAAATTATTTTTTTGCTCATTTTACCGCCCATCTGACTCGGGAGTCGAGAACATTAGAGAACTCAGTCGTACATTGCAGGTGATAGCTAGGAGAAAGAACGATCCAGTAATCATTCTTGGAGGAGACTTTAATCTTCCATCGATCGATTGGAAATCCGTAACCTATGTTAGTGGTGGAAAAAATAGAGAAGATTGTCGTGAATTAATTGAAGCATTCACTCTAAACTCGCTAGAGCAAATCGTCAACGAGCCGACGCGATAGGACAACAACGGAAACGGAAACATATTAGATCTGCTAGCCACTGCCCACCCACTATCGACTAGAAACCTACAAATCGACGACGGCATAGGTGATCATAAAATAGTAATTGCCGACTTCAAATACACCCCTGCGACAATATATAAGCCAACGCGATTAGTTTATATCTTCAGTAAAGCAGATCTCCCAGGCTTAAAAAATTATGTTACAAACCAAATAGCGACATTTATCAATTTTGCGAATAGTAACAGCGTAGATGACTCTTGGACGGAAATTTTGCGAATCATTCGAGAAGGGATAAAAACGTTTGTCCCAACTAAAGCAATTCGTGATCGCAAGGACCCGCGGTGGGTGAAACCGAAACTCCGTGCCTTGCTGAAGAAACAAAGACGGCATCACGCGCACATAAAGCACCTTAAAGAAGTTGGTAGGGACCACGCGAACGAGTATTTAATACATAGAAACAGTCGTAAATCTGCAAGAGACGAAGCACGTAAGGAATTTGACGCCTACCGATCCACGATACTCTCGGATACACTCAAAAACGACTCGAAAGAATTTTGGTCGTACGTGCGAGAAATGCGAGGAGGACAGTCCACAGTACCTCTTCTACGTACAGACAACGGTGAAAGTGTACACGATTCATTTACTAAGGCTAGTATGTTAAATCGGTTCTTTGAAAATTGCTTCACAATAGACAGCGGTGATTTCATTGATTTCCCTACACGTACAGACTCAAATATGAGCGACATAGAAATATCCGAAAGCGGTATCGTCAAATTACTAAGTCAGGTCCATAAAAGAAAATCGCCAGGGCCTGAAGCCATACCTGCATTCATTATAAACTCGTTAGCAAACGAATTAGCTCCGTACCTTAAGATTCTATTCAGAAAATCTTTGGATGAGGGTGTAGTTACTTTGATATGGAAAACAGCCCACGTTACACCAACACATAAAACGGGAATTAATTAAAAGTGGAAAACTACCGCCCTATATCGTTGACGTCAATCTTCTGTAAGGTTTTTGAGCACATTATTGGTAGCTCAACAATGCGATTTCTCGAAAGCAAAGAAGCGCTTAACAGTAGCCAGCATGGTTTCCGGAGAGGCAGGTCATGCGAGACTCAGTTAGCTCTACTCACACAAGATATTGTGAAAGCAACGGATAAAGGAGAAATCAACACAATACACGATCAGGAGAATTTGCAAAAGGACCTTCAGGCTATTACGAAATGGCGTAAAGATTGGCAACTCGATCTGAATATAAAGAAATGCGCCGCAATGAACTTCACGCGCTCCACGAATTTCAACCGTTACCCGTACCAAATATCTGAACTAAAGCTAAAATACGTCAATAGCTACAAATACCTAGGAGTAACTCTCAGTAGCAATTTATCTAGTAGAGAGCATATCAAAACCGTTATAGCATCGGCAAACAGAATTCAAGGGCTTTCCTCTAGAGTCCTGCGGGGATGCCCCTCGAATGTGAAGGAAATCGCATACTTTTCCCTAAAACGACCCATCGTGGAATACTGTTTCGCCGTCTGGGAACCTTTCGAGGAGGGCCTAACTAGAGAGCTCGAAATGGTTCAGCGTAGAGAGGCAAGATTTGTAAAGGGAGAATATCGGTATGATGCGAGTGTATCAGAGTTATTGAGAGATCTGAAATGGCAGACGTTGAAGAGTAGAAGAATTGATTACAAAAGGAAACTATTTGAAAAATTCGAAAGCTCCGAATTCGTTGAAGACGTACGCGGCATAGTCGTCCCCATCGGTGTTACTGAACGTAATGTTAGATCACAGTGCAGGAGAAAATATCTCGAAATTACCGCTAGAACAGAGAAATACTACCGATCCTTTTTCCCAGACGCGATAAGACAATCCAACAGAGGAATTAGCTAGACTTCACTTGGTGTTGTGACACCCCCTGCCAAACGCTTCTAGCGGCTTGCAGGGTATTGATGTAAATGTAAACTCGGCTTAGAGACCCATACCTCGTGACCTATCCTCAAATCCGAGCTCAGGTGTCTTTACCCTCTCACAAGGGGGGCGCTAGCCGACCACGTCTTTTGCAATAAAATTTAAACTATTTTATGTTGTTAACTTAGTGCGATTGTGGCTCAAGCAACATATTCGGGTTAATGCGCTGATCAAGAGCGTCTTTTTAACGGAAGTGTACGATAAATAATAACATAATTACGCACACATCTAATCTTGACGCCAAGGAAAACCAACCTGTTAAGATTTTTCGGACGGGACTGTAATGTCAGCAGACATTCGCGAGACGGGATCGAGGGGTCAGTTTTAAATTTGGTCCCAGTCAGCCGCCACAAGCCCAATACCCATTATAAGCTACCATGACAACTCCCACTGTCGCCGAAATTGAGAGTCAATGCATTTATATGGGAAAAATTTTAACTTATTATCGTAAGTCAATTTCTGTGTACGATTTTAATTTGTTTACGTGGAAACCAAATATTTGTTGTTTTTAATTGAATTATCTTCTAAACTAACATATAAAGGAGAATGTTTGTAAGTTTGCCAGCTTTGAATGCTTTTAATACGAGATAGGTAGAGTTACCGAGCGATAAAGGCGCTGACATCCGTGATTTCAATAGTGTTAACGTTTGGGATTTCGATAAAAATGGTGAAATAAAACTCGATCAGAAAGAAAATGCTATATCAACCAATTGGCGGAATAATAGTATGAAGAACGCATGTATTCCTAAAACGATTACGAATGGTAAGGCTGAGGTTTATCTGAGAAGCGAAAGTGAGAAATTAAATGTCGCCGTATTGAACTGCCGCAACATCCGTAAGAAAATTGCCGATTTTGAGCATATTATTCGTAGTCTAGAAGCCGATGTCGTGATCGGTACAGAGAGTTGGCTCACCGACGAGACTGCAAGTCAGAGGTATTCCCCCAAGACTATAGAATTTTTAGAAAGGATCGTAGTATCCGGACGGGAGGTGGAGTATTTATGGCAGTCAGCAAGGCACACGAATGTTTTCCACTACCGATTAATGACGCCGAAATAGAAAGTGTTTGGTGTGGAGTTAGAGGAAGCGGTTACACTGTAGCAAATATATGCGCATTTTATAGGCCTCCCAATGCAAGTTTAGAAATTATCCATAATCTCGAGAAACAAGTAGCAACGCTAATATCGAAAAATAAAGAGAGGGCCATTATAATAGGAGGAGACTTCAACTTACCTTCAATAGACTGGAATCATAATTGCTTTGATCCCGGTGGTAGAGAGCGTGAATCATGCGAAGCACATATAGAAACCTTCGTTAAACACTCGTTGTGTCAGCTAGTAAGATGTCCCACGAGATCGAACAATATATTAGATTTACTCGTAACGAATTACCCCTAGCGTATGAACAACCTTTCCATAGAGGAAGGAATTAGCGATCACAATGCCGTGTACGTAGAATTTAAGCTAAAAGTGGAGAAACAGGTTAAGGCTAGAAGACGCGTATATATGTACGCCAAAGGCGATTTCTGGAAATTTAGGTCTTTTTTACAGACACAATTCCCTAATTTCTGCGAGGCATCTATCGACGCTAGTACAGAGGAATTATGGTGCGTGTTCAGCAATATGATGCGAGAGGGTACGGATAAATGCATTCCACATAAACTTAAACGTGATGGTGCGGAACCAAGATAGTACAACCAGAAAGTTAGGTGCGCTCTTAGACGGCAAAGAAAACTTCACGCTCGTTTAAATAATAATTCTTCGAAAGTCACAGAGGAACAGAGGTCAACGATACGGCATCAATACAGAGAGGCTCGGTCAAGAGCTTGAGTAACAATGCGAGAAGCATTTAATGATTACAAAAAGAAAGTTCTGCATAGTAATTTGAAAGAAAATCCAAAAGCATTTTGGTCGTACGTTAGAGAGGTTCATGGTAGAGGCCCCACCATAGCGTCATTGAGAACGGAGGCAGGTGATGTAGTACACGATAGCGCGGAAAAAGCGAACTTGTTAAATGAACACTTTCAGAAAGCGTTTACTTCAGTGAGCAAAGAATTTGAGGAACAAGGTTTGAATGATGAGGGAAATTGGATGGAAGATGTGATATTCTCTGAAACAGGTATCGCGCACCAGCTAGAGTCGATTAAGCAAAATAAGTCTCCCGGGCCGGAGGGCATACCCGCGCGTGTGTTGAAAGAGCTAGCCTCGGTAATCGCACCTTACTTGAAAATAATATTCGAGAAATCCGTTGCACATGGTACCGTTCCAGAAGACTGGAAGCTAGCATACGTAACGCCCATCCACAAAGGCGGAGATAAAGAGAACCCCGGAAATTATAGACCGATTTCCTTGACGTCATTATCGTGTAAGATTCTAGAACATATAATCGTTAGCTCTGTTTTGCGTTATTTAGATGGTCGTTCTTCGCTAAGCAAAAACCAACACGGGTTTCGGAAAGGTAGGTCATGCGAAACGCAGCTCGCCCTGTTCGTAAACGATTTGTTACAATGCGGAGAGAAAAACACTCAGGTTGATGCCATTTTCATGGATTTTAAAAAAGCGTTTGACAAAGTACCCCATAATAAATTAATAGGAAAACTAGGAAAGTACGGCATAAACCCTAATATCGTGAGTTGGGTAAAAGACTTCCTCTCCAACAGAAAACAGATAGCAGTTATTGATGGGAAATCTTCATACCCGGTATAAATCGCATCAGGTGTTCCACAGGGAAGTGTCATAGGCCCACTACTATTCCTGATATATATAAACGATATCTGCTCGGTAGTTCGCTGCAAAATAAGACTTTTCGCAGATGACACCGTTTTATATAAGGAGATAATTAGCCAGGATGACCAAAAATCGCTCCAGGAAGATTTAAACGGTCTTCAGCGTGGTGTCAAGATTGGAAAATCGAAGTTAATCACAGCAAATGTTCCCTATTGAGTTTCTGGAAGAGTAAGAACAATGAATTAGACTCGGAGTACAGAATTGATAGATTGAATATCCAATCTGCAGAGGAGTCACCATTTTTCGTGATCTATCGTGGAATATGCACATTCGAAGCGTCGTAGGCGCAGCTAATAAGAAATTGGTCTTCGTAGGCAGAATAGTAAGAAGTAGCACAGAACAGGTACGAGAAACGTGTTATTTATCATTGGTCAGATCTCAGGTCGAATACGCTTCCAGCATATGGGACCCGTACGAAAAGGGACAGATATTTGAGTTAGAAAGAATCCAACGCAGAGCAGCCAGATTCGTAAAGCAAAAATATGAGCAAAAATTAAGCGCCACATCACTCTTGAAGGAGTTGAATTGGATATCGCTAGAGGATCGCAGAATTAGCGCTAGGTTAAGGCTTCTGAAGAAATTTAGGTCGGAAGTTCTTTTAGAGGAGGTCTCAGGAATATTAGAGGCACCTACGTACATGGGCAGGCACGATCACGAGAATAAAATACGTGAGATCGACTGTAGGACCGAGCGATATCAGAGCTCGTTCTTCCCAAGGACCATACGGGATCATAACAAGAGAGTGATTCCCACGAGGGAAGTTATTAGGTGGGTTTTGGTGTGCTGCACCCCCTGCCACCCACCAGCCTGGTGATTTGCAGGATATCATGTAGATGTAGATGTAGGGAGGGAGAGAGATGGACGGTAACGGAGGGGAGAGATGGAATTAGAGGGAAGGGGTGGAGAGAGGGAGGGGGAGGGTGGAAGATGGAGGGGAAGGGAGTTTATACGTTATTTTCGTAAGATATTCTTCCTTCATTCATCTAAACAGGAAAATGCGGAGCGGTTTTCTTCATTTTTAGGCGCATTTCGCTTACAGCGTCGTTGGTCGGTCCATGCGTCTTTCCGTCCGTCCATCCGCATGTTCGTTCTCGGCTTTTACCAAACGGATTTTCTAGAAATTTGATATTAAGGACTTACAATCAAATATAATAAGAAAATCGCAAAAATGAATCTTGTACGCTAATCAGCGGTACCACTTTACTGGTGACAAAAAATGTAATTTTCGTCATATCTCGTAAAGTATTGCTCATATCAAAATATTTTTCAAATAAAAGTTGTAGAACTGGTAAAGAAGAGTATTTCTTTTCCTATACATTTTTATCGTAGGAGTAGCCGTTATCGATAAAATCAAACAAAAACGTCTTATATCTAGTTGAACTTAGAAAATTTCTTACACGGTTACTTCTTCATTGTTGCTAACATAAACAATCTCACAAACAAACGTTTAATTTTCTTACGTGTACATGCAATATTTTTAAACGGGAAGAAAATGGATTACTTATGAAGAAGAAGATAACCTTAAAACGCTATTTCCCTTACGTACAGGTATATAATTTCTTTCTAATACTCCATTGCACGAAACGCGCCCATTTGTGATATGTCGTACACTTTCTTAACTTGTTGCTTTATTCGACGGGTATAACTGTGTACTATCTTATTCTTGCGATGCTTACATGTTACACAGTCGAATTTTTAGATAAACTAAATCCGTTGAAATTCAACGGGCACTCCTGCTTGTTAAATAATAATCACAGAAATGATTTTAACTAAACCCTCTCACAAATGTTTGCAATTCCCATTTCACGGAATTAAAAGTATACAGACTTGAACTTAGAGAATACTACTATATTCTATCATTGCAAAAGAAATGCGTCTCTATATTTTTAAATATATTGTAGACACAAATAAATGCAAGAAAAAATAACCTTTCCACAATATAGTGATATTAATAATAAACCAATTTATAAGTTGAAAATATGAGAATAAACTGCCTATATGAAACAAACTAATCCTCGAAATTGCCGACATTCTTTTTAAAAAAACTGCCATGTCAGCTGTTTTCGGCATATGTCTTAAATGAAAACTCGTTTATTAGTATTAGGCTGACCATATCCAAACAAGACGAAAACGGGACATTTCCCATCAAGAAAACGGGACAGTTTTTTCGCACGATTTGTTTAAGAGGGTGGCTTTCATCACTACAATAAATACATCATTTGAAAGAACTTGAATTATTTCGTAGATAAAAATTTATCTACACTTATTTATCTGTATTAAATAGAGAGAAAGGACCCATACTCGATGCGTCCATATGAGCTCCGTAATATAAGTCAAAAACAGTTGAATACATTGTTAATGTCAAGATGTCCTTTTTTGAAAGGAAAAATTATTTGCCGCTATGTTAACATAGGGTTCTCACGAAAAGAGTAATCTTAACTTGAATGAAATTTAATACGAAAACGTTTGCTCATCTTCTTAGCTATCAATTTTAATATAATACTGAACTAGGTATGAGATTTCTAATTGTTGCCGAATATTTATAATTAATATATTATACAAGATAATAACATTACGAGGTATTTAAATGTATAACAAATAATCGTAATCTTGAATTTTTTTTTCTGTTTAGAAGTCGAGCGATAAGTTTCAATTAAAGAGACAGAAACGCTATTTATTCGTTACAAATATATTTAAAGAAAGTCGATTTTTAAATAATTATTTGATTTACAATGCACATAGGGTTTTGTAATTAAATATTACCATTAGATAAGACATTTTGACCTCATTTCGGAAGCAATATAGTATCAAATAGTAAGGAAAACAATTGTATTAAAAAAGTAGATAAACAACATAAGGCTTATGTCGACTGAGTGGGACCACATTTAAAAGTGACCGCGAAGCTGACCCCTCGACCGTCATTAACTCGGGTTAGAGGCCCATACCTCGAGACCCATCCTCAAATCCGAGCTCAGGTGTCTTTATCCTCACACCAGGGGGGCATTAGCCGACCACGTCTTTTGCAATAAAATTTAAACTATTTTATGTTGTTAACTTAGTGCGATTGTGACTCAAGCAACATATTCGGGTGAATGCGCTGATCAAGAGCGTCTTTTTAACGGAATTCTACGATAAATAATAACATATTTACGCTCACATCTAATCTTGACGCCAAGGAATACCAACCTCTTAAGATTTTTCGGACGGGATTGTAATGAAAGCAGACATTCGCGAGACGGTGCGGAGGGTGTAACTCTTGGATGTTATATGGTGTTAGATGGGAGGAAAGGGAAACCGCTCATAACTAAAATAACTCTTGGTTGTTATATGGTGTTAGATGGGAGGAAAGGGAAACCGCTCATAACTAAAAAGCTTTACAACCTTTTTCAATCAAACTTTCAGGAATCACTTGACTATTCAACTTTTCAATTTGAAACTGCTCGCCGTGTACATAGTAGTTCTGGGTTTGACTTCAGGAGCATATCTTTTCTCCATTTGAATAACATGGGCAGAGCTGAATCGAAGCGAGGCCTTTTTTCTTTAACATTTTCAAATATCTTAAAAATGAGATTTCGACGAGGTATTTTCATAGTTATGCCGAAAAAAGTATGGAAATAAATTTCCACATCGTAGAAATTCAAATCTCTTTCGAAAAAAGCCAAAAATTAGGTTTAATTAATATTTTTCGTAATTTTTTACGAATTTATTCAATTCGTCGTGATAAAATCGTTTTTTATATGTCCATGACTATTATTACTCTCTGGAACATTCGATTATGTGGATTTTATATTCTTTTTGCGTTTTAGTGTACATAAAATTTGGTGTCATTAATTTTTATTTTATTTTAACGTAATACTCAATTCACGCCTACCCGTCATATTTCACGGGAAATTACGCTAGTCACTTATAATAATAGACAATTTTTTGTTGGTTGGTTGGTGATCATAGAAAAATGCGATTAACTAGATAAAAAAAGATATAGAAACTCTAAATGTGGCAGGTATGCTCGATATACATATTTTAAGGTGATGGCAAAAAATATCTCGAAAGAAGTCGACTCCAAGGAAGGCATTTTCATTTCCCATAAAGTAACACGTAAGACTCGGCTTTACGAAAAATCTTAAGAGGTTGGTATTCCTTGGCGTCAAGATTAGATGTGAGCGTAAATATGTTATTATTTATCGTAGAATTCCGTTAAAAAGACGCTCTTGATCAGCGCATTAACCCGAATATGTTGCTTGAGTCACAATCGCACTAAGTTAACAACATAAAATAGTTTAAATTTTATTGCAAAAGACGTGGTCGGCTGGTGCCCCCCCGCTGAGAGGGTGAAGACACCTGAGCTCGGATTTGAGGATGGGTCTCGAGGTATGGGCCTCTAACCCGAGTTAATGACGGTCGAGGGGTCAGCTTCGCGGTCACTTTTAAATGTGGTCCCACTCAGTCGACATAAGCCCAACATTCTAATTCTCCGCATGAAAGTAACTAATATTTGCTCAATATCAAGCAAGAGAAAATGGTAATTAAGCCTATAATGTAAGCAAATGAAGCAATTCTGTTTAAAAAGTTGTTGTTTTTAGTGGTTCAAGTTTTTAGAAATATTCTCATTTATTACGTATGTATATTTAAACAAAAAACAAGTTAATAAGGCCTAAGACGTTTCATAAGAATATATTGCCATTAAAATAAGCGAATTAGTAGTCTTACCTTTCACAAGAATTTCGCTTAATTTTCTCCCAATATCACAATGTGTATCACTTCCATTGCTTGCTACACTTTTTTACATTTATATGAAACCCTGCAAGCCGCCAGAAGCGTTTGGTAGGGTGTGTTACGGCACCAAATGAACTCTAACTACTGTCTCTGTTGGCCTGTCTTATCGTGTATGGGAAAAAAGATCTGTAGTATTTCTCGGTTCTAGCGACTATTTGGACGTATTTGCTCGTACGCTCTGATCTAAGAATAAGATTACGCTCACTAACACCGATGGGTAAAACCATGCCGCGTACGTCTTCAACGAATTCGGTGTTTTTAAACTTCTGTACTCAATTCTTCTACTCTTCAACGTCTGCCACTTCAGGTAACTCAAGAACTCTGACACACTCGCATCATACCGGTATTCTCTCTTTACAAATCTAGGTGCTCTACGCTGGACCATTTCGAGCTCCATAGTTAGGCCCTCCTCGAAAGGGTCCTATACTGCGCAACAGTATTCCACGACTACTCAACTTATTGTTAGAAGGTAATAAGATCGGGGTAAAAGCCAAGAAAAATATTACAGCCGAATCAAAGCCTTGCACAGATATTTTATCTTTAGGCGAATTAGAACACAACTTTAATTTTGTAACAAAGTTGAAGTTTCGGACTTGGTTTGTTTGAATACCTCGATTAATACTGCTACAATGATGCAAGTAAAGAGAGCCCATTCAGCATAAACACTGAAAGACCCGGAGCTCACAGAAACGGGCAGACGAATAAATTTGTGCTTCCTGCTCAATGACGTGTCAACCTCCTCTTATTCACACTTTCCTAAACTGAGAAAATGCTCAGTTAAGATCTTATATGATCCATAGTTTAAGAAAATTGGAAAATCTGAATTTTAGTCGCGAAAGGCTTTAAAACGGGACAAAATGGCTTTTTTTTTTGCGGAAAACGACGGGACGGTCTGGAGAAGGCCCAAAAAAGGGACTGTCCCGGCGAAAACGGGACGTATGGTCAACCTAATTAGTATGCATGTATTAAATCTTTACACGCTAATTTGATTACATTGCGTGAATGTGAATATAAAAAGGAAACGAGCAACGTGCCTACAGTTCGTTGCACCCACATGGAATTTATTTCGTTAAAATACGAAATGGAACGAAGTAGAAGACAACGAACTCTATCTTGAATGTAATGCGAATTGCAAAGCGAGTGCAGCACTCACCTTTAAACCGCATTCTTCAGCAAGCTTGGCAAACATATCTTCGCTTCCTTTGTGGTGCGTCTTATCCAAGAAGAAAATCCCCGTTGCATATCGGCCAAACGGCGGGAGCTCCAAATTCTGAGTATCTCTGTAAAAATAAATGAAACGAATTTTTCAAACTCATTTTGTAAACATTTCTTAACTCTTTGCATAGATTTTTCTTTAGCAGCGATTACATTTATGTATTACTATAATATACATTCGCAGTCTTTGGAAAATCCCACTGATGATGAGATTGGTGCGTCGATAAAAAGAGCTTTTAAGAGAAGAATTTCACAGGTGGAGCAAGTGATTGTCTTCTTTTTTTAAAGTGGGCGAGCGATGAATAAATAGATCCCTGACGAGAAGTGACTTACCCTAAAATGGCGTAAACCAGAGTGATTAGTGAGTTTATTCTTCCTTCATTTACATTTATCTCCCATACAACCAGTGCAATGCAATGGTGTAGTATTTGATACAAAGTAGACGCTACAGGCTTGCTCGTTGAATTCATATCATAAAAGCAATGCTTTTAAAGTGCTTCCCTCGAAGCATGAAATCAAGAGAAACAAACTTACGCTTATTCTCAATTTGAGAAACATTTAAAATGCGATTAACAAAATAGAAATTCTTCGCGCTTTTGATTATGGACTCAATTTTCACTTCTATCTATAAGCAAAAATTTTACGAAATAAAACTAATCAAAACTTCTCTCACTTTAAAGTTTTCACGAGAGACGCCAAAAGACAAAATCCAGACGATTCAATAGTAAGACGCCTCTTCACGAGAGCATCCAATAGTATTAGACATAGCTCCTAAGCGGATCGGTGTTATAGCAACGAGGTTTGTTTCAACTAAATTGGATTAATCCAAAAGTCTCTCGATCAAAGTCATGGACACTCAGAGCTATTGCAAATCTCTCTCAGTCAATTATCCACACGGTAAATAATCGGTCAGAAAGAGAAACGGAAGGAGAAATATGAAGCTAGACATCGAGTCATCATGTCAGCGGCACATATACAGCGTGTCACGGAGGTAAGAGGGATGTAATGTCCTTTTTGATCGTTAAGTGATATTCGCCGAGGAAGATCGATACAGGAAATCTAATTTGAACGAGAAAACATCCTCTAGCGATATCCAATTCTACTCCTTCAAGAGTGATGTGACGCTTAATTTTTGCTCATATTTTTGCTTTACGAATCTGGCTGCTCTGCGTTGGATTCTTTCTAACTCAAGTATCTGTCCCTTTTCGTACGGGTTCCCTATGCTGGAAGCGTATTCGACCTGAGATCTGACCAATGATAAATAACACGTTTCTCGTACCTGTTCTGTGCTACTTCTTACTATTCTGCCTACGAAGACCAATTTCTTATTAGCTGCGCCTACGACGCTTCGAATGTGCATATTCCACGATAGATCACGAAAAATGGTGACTCCTCTGCAGATTGGATATTCAATCTATCAATTCTGTACTCCGAGTCTAATTCATTGTTCTTACTCTTCCAGAAACTCAATAGGGAACATTTGCTGTGATTAACTTCGATTTTCCAATCTTGACACCACGCTGAAGACCGTTTAAATCTTCCTGGAGCGATTTTTGGTCATCCTGGCTAATTATCTCCTTATATAAAACGGTGTCATCTGCGAAAAGTCTTATTTTGCAGCGAACTACCGAGCAGATATCGTTTATATATATCAGGAATAGTAGTGGGCCTATGACACTTCCCTGTGGAACACCTGATGCGATTTATACCGGGTATGAAGATTTCCCATCAATAACTGCTATCTGTTTTCTGTTGGAGAGGAAGTCTTTTACCCAACTCACGATATTAGGGTTTATGCCGTACTTTCCTAGTTTTCCTATTAATTTATTATGGGGTACTTTGTCAAACGCTTTTTTAAAATCAATGAAAATGGCATCAACCTGAGTGTTTTACTCTCCTTTTCGTCCACATACGAGTGTGAAAATTATAAGGCCCTTCTTAATGAGATACAAACTAGAAATTTGGCAGAATTATGTGTTTTTTGTTACAACAGAAGGAAAAATATATGATATAGTAAAAATTCAAAATCTTAGGGGCTGTTTTGCCCCATATGAGTTATAAAATTATAAGGCACTTCTAAACGAGAAAGCCGAAAATGAAGGAATTCTGTTTCAGTTACAATTATATCTGAAAATTTTTAGAAAAGTTTATTATTGTGGCTGTTGAAAATTCATAAAGTTTAAACAATGAAATTTATATAAATGCAATTCTAGAGGTGCTACATAGATGAAAATTTGCAGAAATGTGAGGTATTTGCAACAAATGATGAAAAACGCTAAAATTTTTACAATTATAAATTATAGGGTTTGTTTTTATACCAAGATTGTCCATAAAGAAAAACACGTAAATCGGAGCGGAGGTGCAAACTTTTGTGTTTAAAAATTATTTCCCTGAACTTACTCTTTACATTAAGGTGAGAGAAAATGCTTGCGGAATGCAAGCACATATTAACTTGAAATCTGGCACGAATATAGAAATTTTACTGCAACCTAAGATAAAATTTATAAAATTGCAATAATTCCAATTTTTAAGGGGCGGTTTTGCCCCTTTTCGGCCCCATAGGAGTGTGAAAATTATAAGGGACTTCTTAATGAGCTACATAGGTGAAATTTGGCAGAATTATTGGTTTTTAGTGATTACAGAATTAAGAAATCCAATTATGTAAAAATTGAAAATATTAGAGCCTGTTTTTCTCCATTATTGACCTATATGATGATTAAAATTATAAGGCGCTACTAAATGAGGTACAAACTTGAAATTTGACACGGTTACACGGTTTTATACATAATCGATTAGGAATAATTCGAAATTGTAAAAATGCTAATATTTAAAAATGTTTACATAATGTAATCACATATTATAAACATATAAACATAAGGTTCATGGTTTAGGTAATTATAAATGTGCTACAATGCTGACATTTTTTCTAGCATAAGAACGTACTAGACAACGAAAACGGGATTATAGAAATTTGAAAGTGTTTATATAATCGTCCATAAAAAATTCATAAATTAAAAAAAATTTACTAATATTTATGCAATTTCATTAGAGCTACAAAGCTGAACATTTTGAGAAATTAGATAATGGTATTCCAGCGGTAAATACTACCGAAAAATATAATTAATTTTGTTATTGTGGCTGTTCAAAATTCATCATTTTAAAACAATTAAATTTATATAAATACACATCTAGAGGTGCTACATAGGTTAAATTTTGCAGAAATGTGAGGTATTCGTATCAAATGATGAAAAACTATAATTTACAATTATAAATTTCAGGGGTTGTTTTTGTTCCAATATTATCCATAATGTAAAACATTAATCGGCGCAGAGGTGCAAACTTTTGCATTTAAAAATTATCTGTCTACTCTACTCTTTATATTAAAAATTTTCAGGGTCTAACAATACGCTTCCTAGGCAACAGACTTAATGCTTTCATATGGGTAAGCCTATAATGGGAATCCGAGGCTTATATTTTAATGCCTTTAATGTTAAACTATGCCTAATGAAGGAAATCCGATATTTTAATAATCCTCATTTTTGGAGCTCTTTTGCCCCAGTATTGCTCCATACGAGAACAAAAATGATGAGGCAGCTCCATATGAACTACAGGCATGAAGTATGGCACCATAATAGAAATTTCATTGCAACTGAAGATAATATTTAAAAATTGCAATTATTCCAATTTCTAATGGGCGATTTTGCCCCATTTCCGCTCCATCCGAGTGTGAAAATTCTACGGCAATTCCTAATAAGATACAAGCATGAAATATGGCAGTATTATGGGTTTTAACTAAGAACAGAAAGAAGGAATCCGATACTGTAAAAATTCAAAGTCTTAGCGAATGTTTTGCCACATAATTGTCCTATGCGACGAGTAAAATTATAATGCACTACTAAATGACCTACAAAGTTGAAACTTGATACGGTTATTTGATTTTGTACAAAATTGACAGGGAATAATTTGAAATTGTAAAAATGCTAAACTTTAAAAATGCTTGCAAATTCAAACACACATTAACTAGTATGATAGATATATATCATGTGTAAGAAGCATCTTTATATTATAGATATATAGAGGTTTCTAACCACTTTGGCAGGATACAAAATTGAGGCACTTCCAGATGTGCTAGAAACTTGAAATTTGGTAGTATTATAGGCTTTTGGTCACAGCCGAAGGAAAAAATCCGAAACTTTCGAAATTCCCACTTTGAGGGGCTATTTTGGCACCGTTTTGCCCCATTTTTGGCCCATAAGAAAACGTAAATTGGTGTAGAGGTTTTCATATTTGCATTTTAAAATTACTTCCCGTCACGATACAAACTCGAGACTTAAACTGTCGGATAGGATATAAATTGTAGTTTCTTATTTTTGAAGACAGAATTCGAATCCGAGTAGAATTAGCGTAAATTTATAATTTTATTGAAAAAAAGTGGTAATTTTTCTGGGTCGAACAATCAGCTACCTAGGCAACAGACTTAATGCTTTCATATGGGTAAGCTTTTAACGGGAATCAGAGACTTATATTTCTCATTTAAAACCTTACTAGCGTAATGCCCATTGAAATATCAACGGGAGTTAAGATTCGATCGTTCAGGCTATTTATGGATTTCAAATTGGCATCAGAAAAATTAATTGTATTGAAAGTCATTTCCCCCTCTCACCCTCCCTCCCTTTGTCCCCTCCCCCTCTCTCTCGTATTAAAAGCAATCAAAGCACGTTTACACCTATAATGATAGTGTAATAGTACCGATTATTTACCTTTGATATTACTCGTGTTGCGCTTCATTGATTTGCATACGACAAGAAATGCCTTCAGCCTTGATATCCAGATTAATTGAATATAACACCGCCTCCACCAGTAAAAGGTAACTTATGCAGGTAATTTCACCAAATTTGAAGTTACGATAATAATAAATGTTAAAATATAAAAGTTATTTATAAAAATTTATTTTTATACCAATTACTTGTTCTACATTTTAATGTTTATAAACGAAAAGAGGCTCACGTATCTGGTGTACATTTACCGGAGTCTGTGTTCAATCATGGACAACTGTATGTTGCCTTTTCACGGTTTGCTTACAAGACATAAAAGTAAATAATTCAGCGAGGCATAATTACACAAGAAATGAAGCTGGATTTGGCAAAAGTGATATGATAAGAAATAAAATTACGGTTTTATTTGAATACAATACGTTTGGAAATGGATTGTTACAAGAAAATATGATTAATTGTTAAGAAAAGCTAATAGTAAATGAAAAAGTATCTACTGTATATTTTAAAGAGCTTGTATGTTGTGCTGTAGTAGATTCAATAAATCCGTTGACATTGAACGGGCATTTCTGCTAGTTATGTTATAGTTGCCAACGAGATACTTAATAAACAATCAAATAATGATTATAACATTCTAAATTTATTTATTCATTTTAACAACGCTTTGGTGTAGAGAACACGGGAATATCCCGTAAAATAAAATTAAAGGGACATTCATTTTTACTTTCTCCATACGTAGGATAGGGAAAGTATTGTATTCATGAAAAAAATCGACTTCGAAATTTCAACCGAAATACACGATTTGAGGGCCATAGAACCCGTTTAGTCTATTTTCGGATTGATGTCTGTGTTGTGAGTATGTGATTGTAGGCGCTCTAACTCAAAATGAACGTACCATATCGTTACCAAACTTCATATATAACACTTTAGCATCAGCACAATGATTTGATTAGTTTTTAGAAAATACCGGTTAACCGGTAGTCGAGGTTTATTCGAAACCCGATTCGGCTTTTGAGATATTTCTCCGATAACAGGTCATTATTGTTTACCTTGACAATTACAAAAACTGTACAAAATATAATTTCCTCCATCGGTTTTCATCAAATATCTCCTTAAAAACGTCGTTATTGGTAATCTTCGTGAGGACCAAATTTGTAGAGAATAATATTTCTTCCAGGTTTTCTTTGAAACAAATTTTCGTAGAACCATCCATTTCGGAGATATTCAACTTTTTCGTAATTTTCAGTATACAGCGCCAACACCATGTATCGGGGAATTCTGTAAAGATATTCAAAATATAATTTACGGCAATAAGGACTACTGCATTCTTTTACGATACGAAATGATAATTTTGCCTTATAATGCTATTAATAATAATTTAAATAACTATACCCCAAATATGGAGAAAGTCTTGTGTTGGCCACATCAGAGTTTTACTTTCTCCTTACGAAGTAATGGGAAATATTGTGATCACGAAGAAAATCGACTTTGAGATTTCAACGGAAATACACGTTTTGAGGACCCTAGAACATATTTAGATTATTTTCGGAATGATGTCTGTGCGTGTGCGTATGTATGTGATTGTGGGCGCTCTTACTCAAAAAGTACTTGCCATATCGTTACCAAACTTCATATATAACACTTTAGCATGAGCATGAAGAACTAATTAGTTTTTGGACAATAACGGATAACCGGAAGTCGAAGTTTATCGAAACCCGATTCGGTGTATGCGATATTTCTCTGTTAAAACATCATTATTGTATATACAATTCTATACAAAGGTTATACAGAATGTAATTCCCTACAACTTTCATTTAAAACAATTTTCCATAGCAGTTATTGTTTAGGAAATAATTATAAATAATCGGTTTCTTGGTAATTGGTCATCTTCGTAAGGACCAAAGTTGTAGAAAATAATATTTCTTCCAAGTTTTGTTTGAAACATGTTTTCGTAGAACCATGCATTTCGGAGATTTGCGTTTCCTCAATGCCAGTATAGGCGCCACCACCATGCAGCGGTGAATTCTGTAAACATATTCAGAATATAGGTCATTTACGGCAGTATGGCAGTATTCTTTACGATAGGAAATAATAATTTTTCCTTATAATTCATAATAATTTAAATAACTATACCCCAAATATGGAGAAAGTCATGTGTTGGCCACATCGGATTTTTTATAAAACAACTGAAAATTCAACGCGCAAAGATTGCGGGGGATCAGCAAGTAGATAATAATTATTTGATTGTTTATTAAGTATCTCGTTGAGAACATAATTATAGTCTGTTCACTATCTAAAGTCTCTTGGCCTTGAAGACGCCACTTAGCAGCAGCCAATAGGAGACGGTTCGTTTGCGAAGGTAGTGGGGGGAACTCAGTGTTATAGTACTTTCAAAAGCTTCCTGCGTGGACTGTGACGTAGTGTAGGGGAAAGCGGTTGTGCAGAGGGAAGGTGAGGGGGAGGCTAAGCTTTGGAACCAGCAGCTTGGCAGGTTGGTCAAACTACCGGATCCAGTTTTAAAAGAGGCGGAAATGTTCTGAACTGTAGCTTATCATGTATATATGTAGTTTGATTTGGCACTAATTTAACTTTGAAAGAAGAAACCATTTTCCAAAGCAAATTTTTATTCGGCAATTAAATACAATGTAACCAAACAACAAACAGAACAGCGATAATAGAAAGGTGAATCTAATAGAACAGCGGCACGGTTGGCAACTAAGGCACATGTGAGCTCTCTCACAATTGTAAACACCCTCAACCCTACCGAGTTCGGTTTGTTCATGTAACTCCTCCCAAACGATAAAAGCTAGAATAACAAAAATTGGCAACATTCTTCCTTACATCCTAACTTAGTGATTCGTCAAGGTTTTGTTTCTTCCCGTCATTATGATTCGAAATTGCGAACGATTTAATTATCGAACGTCACGTATTTTGTCGCGTCCTGAAACTGAAATACAGAGATGAGTGTAGACTACTTTTAATTTGCACTTTAAAGTTACTTAATATAACAGTCCGAACTTGAGACTTGGATACTTCTTTGCGGGAAAGAACAAAGTTTATTTTTATTGAAGGCAGATTCCGAATTCTGGTCGAATTCGCGTAGAAATTCGGTTAGAATCAATAAAACACGTGATTTTATCAGTTTTGTTACAATACTATTTATAAGCTACAATGAAAACTCCCACTGTCGCCGAAATTGAGAGTTCAATGCATTTATATTGAGATTATATAGTCCCTTCTAACATTTGAGAGAGTGAGGGAGAGAGTGGGAGGAAGGGGAAGAAGGGAAGGAGAGGGGGGAGGGAGGGGGAAGGAGTTGACATGTTATTTTAGATTTTTCACAGTGCAAGGTTTTCTTCCTTCATTCATCTAAATACGAAAATGGGTAGCGAGTTTCTTCATTTTTGCTTAATTCGACTGTTATAACTGTGCACTATCTTATTCTTGCGATGCTTAAAAGTTACAGGGTCCAAGTGTTAGATTCAATAAATCCGTTGAAATTCAACGGGCACTCCTGCTAGTATAATTATAAAATTTATAATTAAAAATCCTGAATTGTTCAGGGCGTTTCTTCATTTGGATTTAAAGATGCTATTCAGGAAAATATTTTAAGTAAAACAAAAGAGGGAAAATTTACCGCAGGATTAACTAAATAAAGCATTTTCAAAGGAAAGCATTCAAGCAAATCGCATTACTATAAAAAAACAATGGGGATATCCGCAACAATTAAAATGAAGAGTCACCGATTGTGACGAGACAATAAATTTTCCGAAAGTCATTTGCGCTGTCTGCGTGAGATACGGAAACAAAATAAGCGCCGAGACAAGTCTTTCAAATGACACACAATCAAGCGATAAGAACCATATAAATTAATCGTTATCTGTTACGAAACATTTTTTGAAAAAGGAAACCGCGCTTCGGAACAGATTTGATAAAATCTTATGTGGCCAAAACATGACTTTCTCCATATTTGGGTATAGATATTTAAATTATTATGAATAGCATTATAAGGCAAAGTTATTATTTCGTATCATAAAAGAATACAGTCGTCTTTATTGCCGTAAATTATATTTTGAATATCTTTACAGAATTCACCGCTACATGGTGGTGGCGCTGTATATTGAAAATTACGAAAAAGTTGAATATCTCCGAAATGGATGGTTCTACGAAAATTTGTTTCAAAGAAAACCTGGAAGAAATATTATTCTCTACAAATTTGGTCCTCACGAAGATTACCAATAACGACGTTTTTAAGGAGATATTTGACGGAAACCGAACACACCGATTATTTACAAATAATTCCTAAACAATAAATGCTATGAAAAATTGTTTGAAATAAAAGATGTAGGAAATTATATTTTCTACATTTTTTGTAATGGTCAATGTATACAATAATGACGTAATGACTAATACCATGACGAGCGACACCCTGACAACAGGTGGCGGTATCCTAGTGATAAAGTGTGGGCTGCGGATATTGTGTTGCGGGTTCGATACTCGACATCGCCGAATTTTTTTTCTCCTCCAATCAATGTTTTATGATTTAGTTTTATGTAAGTTGTCCAAATTACGTCATTAATAATTTTCTTTCTTTTTTCAGGCCAGTATTTTAATTTTAAATCCATTCTAATGAACTTTTTACGACATACTCGGGTTATATACGTACTTGATACATATATACAATACTTTCTACGCACACCCTGCATGATATTTCCACTGTAGAGTTGCATAGTTTACGTGCCGAATAAGGAGCACTTTATGCCACGTTCCGACGGTTTCTCGAGTCCTTTCGGTGCGTCCTGGCGGTGGGCCCTACCGCCGGGTGGGGTCCCTTTTCGCTTTGGACAACTTACATAAAACTAAAGTCATAAAACATTGATTGGAGGAGAAAAAAAATTCGGCGACGTCGAGTATCGAACCCGCAACACAATATCCGCAGCCCACACTTTATCACTAGGATACCGCCACCTGTTGTCAGGGTGTCGCTCGTCGTGGTGTTAGTAGACAAGCCACTTGTATTTCAATTTTCAATTGCAAATATCTCGAAAACGCGGACTCGTTAGACGCCTTCCCGAAAATACGTGTCTAATTATTTTTCGTTTACGTTCATCCTGTGAAGTTTAGTCGTGATCCGCCACTTACACTTGGGTGCCTTCCCTTGTTAGTTAAAGGCATTAAAATGTATGCCTCTGATTCCCATTAAAAGCTTACCCATATGAAAGCATTAAGACTGTTGCCTAGGAAGCCTATTGTTACACCCAGAAAAATTGCTACTTTTTTGCGATAATAACTATAAATTTACGCTAATTCTACTCGGATTTGAATTCTGTCTTCAAAAATAAGAAACTACAATTCATATCCTAACTGATCGTTGAAGTCTATTAACTAGTATGATATAGATATCATGTGTAAGAAGCATCTATATATTATAGATATAGGGGTATACAAAATTATGCGGCACTTCCAGATGTGCTAGAAACTTGAATTTTATTAGCATTATAGGTTTTTGGTCACAACCGAAGGAAAAAAGCCGAAACTGGTGAAATTCCTATTTTTAGGGGATTTTTTGGCCCCTTTTCCCCCCACATTTGGCCCATAAGAAAACATATAAATTGGTGTAGAGTATTTTGTATTAGCATTTTAAAATTACTTCCCGTCAAGATACGAACTCGAGACTTAAACTATCTGTTACGATATGAATTGTAGTTTCTTATTTTTGAAGACAGAACTCAAATCAGAGTAGAATTAGCGTAAATTTATAGTTTTTATCGCAAAAACGTGGTAATATTTCTGGGGCTAACAATAGGCTTCCTAGGCAACTGGTTTAATGCTTTCATATGTGTAAGCTTTTAATGGGAATCAGAGGCATATATTTTAATGCCTTTAATGTTAAACTATGCCTAATGAAGGAATTCCTATAATGTAACAACCTTATTTTTGGGGATGTTTTGCCCCAGTATTGCTCCATACAAGAACAAAAATTATGACGCAGCTCCATATGACGTATGGACATGAAATTTGGCCTGGTTATAACAATTTTATTGCAACCGAAGATAAAATAAAACACTGCGATAATTCCAAACTTTAAGGGCCGTTTTGCCCATATATGATCCATACCAGTGTGAAAATGGTACGGCAATTCTTAATGAGATACAAACATGAAATTTGGCAGAATAATGGGTTTTTTGTTACAATAGAAAGACGAAATCCAATATCCTTAAAATTCGATATCTAAGCGTCTGTTATGATAAAAATATTGTCCTATGCGTCTAATAAAATTATAATGCACTTCTAAATGAGCTACAAATTTGAAATTTGATACAGTTATATGATTTTGTACAAAATATATTGGGAATAATTTGAAATTGTAAATACGCTAATCTTTAAAAATGCTTGCAGAATGCAACACGCATTAACTAGTATATATATATATATATCATGTGTAAGAAGCATCTATACATTATATATATATAGAAGCGTTTGGCAGGGGGTGTCACAACACCAAGTGAACTCTAACTAATTCCTCTGTTGGACTGTATTATAGCGTCTGGGAAAAAGGATCTGTAGTATTTCTCTGTTCTAGCGATTGTTTCGACATATTTTCTCCTGCACTCTGATCTAACATTACGTTCACTAACACCGATGGGGACGACTATGCCGCCCAACGTCTTCAACGAATTCGGAGCTTTCGAATTTTTCAAATAGTTTCCTCTTGTATTCAATTCTTCTACTCTTCAACGTCTGCCATTTCAAATCCCCCAATATCTCTGATACACTCGCATCATACCGATATTCTCCTTTTACGAATCTAGCCGCTTTACGCTGAACCATTTCGAGCTCTCTAGTTAGGCCCTCCTCGAAAGGGTCCCAAACGGCGCAACAGTATTCCACGGCGGGTCGTTTTAGGGAAAAGTATGCGATTTCCTTCACATTCGAGGGGCATCCCCGCAGGACTCTAGAGGAAAACCCTTGAATTCTGTTTGCCGATGCTGTAACGGTTTTGATATGCTCTCTACTAGACCAATTGCTACTGAGTATTACTCCTAGGTATTTGTAGCTATTGACGTATTTTAGCTTTAGTTCAGATATTTGGTACGGGTAACGGTTGAAATTCGTGGAGCGCGTGAAGTTCAATCTGGTGTGGCAGGTAAGGTGTACTCTAGGCAAGACAGACTCTAGAGTACGCCTTACCTAGGTACCACGTACTATACAGTACATCGTACCTGGCGGTAGCGTGTACTCTAGAGTTCGGCATGCCTAAACACAAGCCCAGGCATAGCGTACTCTGGCAGGTGATTTGGACTCTAAGAGTCCACGCTACCTGAGATCCTTGGTAGGTAAGATGTACTCTATGTTTAAATAAATTTTTAATTGCCATATATTGATGTACATATTATACCGTACATGTTGACTGCCAATTTACAATTACTTAGTGGCAATTTCGTCAGTATATTTACGGAAAATCACAGCATAGACCCTGAAGCATTTTCTTACTAACAGTTTGGATTCAAATGAAATTGGATGATTGAATGATTAGAACACCACTGATTGGAATTGCTCAACTGATACTTAATTATTTAATTCGATTAAATGTTACTTTAAAATAGGTAAGAAAAATACTTTCATTCCAAACATATAGGCTAAATCATTCAATCAAATTTAAATGTTTGGAATTGCTCAACTGATACTTAATTCGTTCAAATGTTACTTTTAAAATAGGTAAGAAGAATACTTTCATTCCAAACATATAGGCTAAATCATGCAATCAAATTTAAATGACTTTTAAATTCTCTGGTATATAAATGATGGTACCTATGCGGAAGATTCAGCGCTATCAACTCACCGCCGGAAAATATATCACCAGCAATTCACCGCCGCGAAAAATTCATCTCCGAGTGAAACTAATAGAATTTTATGGATTATCTATAGCATATATGGACGCTTCTTATGTGTAGGATACAGGACATAAATGTTTTGGTACTTCTAGATGTGCTAGAAATCTGAAAGCGATGGGCGAAACAGGGGATGGCTAATAGCAACACTCAGATTTAAAAGCCCATAAAAAAACGTAACGGTACTTATGAAATGGGGAAAAACTTAATCCTTAAACTTTTTTACTTTCACCTAAAGATTTTAGTTTAATTTATAAATAGCAATTATACCGGGTGTAACTCGTGTTCTTAAATCAATGCAAAAAGTCTGTACAACATATGTTCCGACGGTGACTCCTTGTAGTAAATGCAAGTGGACTGTATAATTTAATAAGGCTAAGCATAGGTGGAACAATCTCCAGATTTATATTTCTTCGACACGATTAAGGGGTGAAAAACAGACTTTCAAAAACACAGAACACTTGAAATGAATCCTTGTTAGCACTGTGTATCTGAGCACGTTGATAGTTAGTGTTTGAATCGAACTGTTTAATTACACTTGGTGTGTGGAGCTCACCGAAAACACATCTCGTCGTGAGAGCGATCATGTATGAACTCGCCTCCGTCCCGAAGGCAACCAACAGCGTTGCCTCCCCTTTCACTACAAAGTAACTCACATACAATGTAACTCACATACATGCATCTCACAACATACGTAGTACAAACTTTCTCATATATTAATGCGTCGTTTATTTATCTTTAGAAAATGAAAATCGTATTAGCCTGTTTTTAGAAAATACAATTTTTGTTAAAGTTGCCCAAGAATAAACTAGTCTTATATTTATTCATCGAGAAAAATTAAATATGTAGTATTATTGCAGACGTATACTCAAGTATTTAGGTGAGATAGAGTTTAACTACAAATTCTTTTTATTTAAAATAAATACAAATGAATTATTTCTCGAACTTTTAATTTCGCGACCGAAATTTGTACACCTAATAATATAAAAAGTATTTAATGCCTTTTATTAAGGGCAGACTGGCACCCTTTGCCATACTTTTGTAAATTTTAAACTTTGATAATAATTTGACTTTATTTTAAAGTAAGGAATGATTTTTCTGTAGTTCTATGATTCTGTACATTTAAATATCCTACGAAGTTTTCCAGACGTATACGAGGTAACCTTAAAGATATACTGCAAAAAAATGGAGATTTACGATGTTAACAAACAAAATTTACTTATAACAGAGACTATTTGGCAGACGGGTAGTTCTAGTCGCAGGTTCGAATCCCGCCAAAGGGATGGGTGTTTGCCCTTGTCCTGTCGGGAATCAGACTACCGACACGGGAGTTAAGATGCTCTCAATCGATGTTCTCTTTTTAAAATATCATTTCTTCCTCTCAAACTAATAATAGAATAGCCGAGCTATTATCCGCTTACCTGAGTATTCTTGCATAGAGAGTGTGAGGAATGGCCGTTAAAACACCAGCGCCATCGCCCGTGTCATTATCGCACGCGCACGCTCCTCGGTGGTTCATTCGCTGAGAAAGCTCCTTAGCATCACGAACGATCTGAAAAAGCATTCAGGGGAGGAGGGTAATCAGGAATTAAATAATAAACTATTTGAAAATATCCTAATTCACGTATATTTTAACAGACAGAGGTGATTTCATTGATTTCCCTACTCGTATAGACTCAAATATGAGCGACATAGAAATATCCGAAAGCGGTATCGTTAAATTAGTAAGTCAGGTCCATAAAAGAAAACCGCCAGGGCCTGACGCCATACCTGCATTCATCATAAACTCGTTAGCAAACGAATTAGCTCCGTACCTTAAGATTCTATTCAGAAAATCTTTAGATGAGGGTGTAGTTCCTTTGATATGGAAAACAGCCCACGTTACACCAATACATAAAACGGGAAGTAAATTAGAAGTGGAAAACTACCGCCATATATCTTTGAGGTCAATCTTCTGTAAGGTTTTTGAGCACATTATCGGTAGCTCAACAATGCGATTTCTCGAAAGCAAAGAAGCGCTTAATAGAAACCAGCATGGTTTCCGGAGAGGCAGGTCATGCGAGACTCAGTTAGCTCTACTCACACAAGATATTGTGAAAGCAGCGGATAAAGGAATAGGAGTTGATGCAGTATTTTTAGACTTTAGGAAAGCCTTCGACACCGTTTCTCACGTGAAAATAGTGCAAAAATTAAAGGCTTATTCAATTAACGAGAAAATTGTAAATTGGATCGCCTCGTTTCTTTCCGATAGAACCCAGAGAGTTGTCCTCGATGGAGTTGCATCAGACGTCGTCAAAGTGACTTCCGGCGTGCCTCGGGGAAGTGTAATCGGACCTCTGTTATTCTTGATGTATATAAATGATTTAGCGGATAACACAATGTGTAAAGTTAGACTCTTCGCGGAAGACACACTTGTGTATGGAGAAATCAACACAATACACGATCAGGAGAATTTGCAAAAGGACCTTCTGGCTATTACGAAATGGCGTAAAGATTGGCAGCTCGACCTGAATATAAAGAAATGCGCCGCAATGAACTTCACGAGCTCCACGAATTTCAACCGTTACCCGTACCAAATATCTGAACTAAAGCTAAAATACGTCAATAGCTACAAATACCTAGGAGTAACTCTCAATAGCAATTTTTCCCGTACCAAATATCTGAACTATGTAGTAGTTTGCTCCGTGCGCTAAAATATCTCGTTATGGGGCTGGATACAATGACTCAATTATTTTGTCACATACAAAAATCTATAAATAGGTGTCCAACGAGTTTTTATACGCTCCTTTGAATTGGCAAAGTTCAAATAAACACGCGTATTGTGAAACGGCGCATGTATCAGATAATTTGGAAGGTGAGTCACGATAACTTCGAATGAATTTGCAACGAAATTATTTCAAAATCCAACAGAAAAAATGTTACAAGATTGTTTTCATTCGCTGTGATCCACCAAAGACACTGATTCTCGGAGTAAATACGCAATTTATTCCATAAGGGTACATTTCTCTCTATAAAATGGGGAAAATACAGTGATATTTTCCGTTCCGCGGACAAATAGATTGGCCAATGTTTTCGCTGCTTTTGTTACCGTGAAAATAACTGGGTAATGGCCAATAATTCTCTGAAAAGATGAAAGATGATGCAAGGAAGGATAAATATTTCCTCGTAATCACACAAATGTGTTCAGAGTAAAAAATAAATCAAAATCATAAACGGCTATAAGAAACTAAATCGATAAGAAAATGTAAACTGATCAGTGAACTTAGGACAAACGATTACTGACGGAAGACATGGGAGAAAGTGTTACGATACATATATAATTATATTTTTTAAATAAAAATGTTTTTTAAACCAAATAACGAACAGTCCATCTCCTGAATTCGAATGCTATAATAAATTGTAACAATAATATACGAAATTTAAGAAAATATTTCAGCATAACATAAATTGGATTATTCTTGATTTATATTTTTAACTAACAATGAATCATATAATTGTATTTATAACACTTGGCTGTCAAAAAAAGCTTTTTATAAGGCGAATGACGAATATTTTTCGAAGCAAAAATCACTTAAAAATAATAATTCCATCGACCAATCTTATCGCAGTTTAGTATCAAAGTTCAATAGACGCGATAAATAATATTAAGAACACATACAAATTAGCACCGACACGATACGATTACTATGCAAAAAAGTCTATTGTAACTCCTAATATAAATTGAGCACGAGAAAAAAAGAAAGTGAAGCAACAAGATAAAAACTGTCATATTTAGGACTTCACAGCGCCCGCCGGTTAAGAGGCCACAGCCGTTAACAGGCGAGAGGTTTTGCGTTTTAGCACCTCATCAGTATTTAAGCATAGAATGACATTCTCAAACAGCCAATCCCCAGTCTCCTACGAAAGCAGAGAGAGGCCACTCCACTCGGGCAAACAGCACGAGATGAGCGTTCGAAGGGTCATTTTGATGACGAGGCCGCCATCTTCGAATCGCTCAACCTCGAAATTGCTTCGCGGAAACTGACAACGAAAGAGGCCCTTATTAAATCTTATTCATTTTTTTATCCAATTGTTTTACACGAATTAGAATAATCTATTTCAGCATTCTGATCTAAATTCGAGATTTATTTACATCCGTCGACGAAAAATAAACAGAAATGTTTTGCTATTAACGGATCGAGCTGTTGTATGATGTCGTTTTACTCAAAGTTTCCTCTGTTATAGCCCTCAATTTAAAAAGAAGTTATTCTGTTCATTCTTTAATCAAATAAATTTAACTAATTCAATATGGGCGATAATTCCCATGAAGAAATACATTCAATAAGGTCAATAAAATATCAAATTAGACAGATTTTATGGGGAATAGTTAGGTAGATGCTTCATAATAATTTTGCATAATTTCACCGATCCTAACAAAATTCGACAGAAAATAAAAGATATGAGGTAAATAAGCTATAGTCGGGCCGGTGAGAGTCGATCGCTGAGTGTTTCAGTGGAAGGAATGCAGTGTTGCCGCTTTGAACGCCCCTCCCCTCTGCCCGACTGACTCGACTGATCTCGAAGCGTGGGAGAGTAAATTTTCGAGCAACATAAACGGGTCTATAGATTAATTCTTGGAAAGAAAATTTTTCGAGGACGAATTTATCGGACGATTAATTTTTCCAGATTATAATACTTCGTTTTAAAAAATTAATGAATCATTGCTTTAACTGATTCAACCGTTTAGAAATACTTTAGCCTAAAGCCGCGTCCAGACTGGTGTAATGCAAGCGTAATACAACACCGTTCGTGTTTCATGACGCTTACATTACAGTACGCCGCCTCAATGGAGTGAATTAGCAGCGCCGCGAACATTTGATCCAAATGAGGGTGCGCGCTTCTGATCCACTTGTTCGCGTGCAGTATACCAGGTAACATGTCGCTACAAGTAGGTAGGTAGTGCCGCATATATTTTGATTCACTATTTAATAATGAAAACGAAGCGAAGAAAGAGGCGTTGGTGGCAAACGGAAATGTTTACAAATAGATATATGAGTAGTGGATCCAATTTATTGGCCGATTTGAAATTTCAGGAGATAAGTGGACATTATAAAAATTTTGTTCGCATGACAGCTACGGATTTAGAGTTTCTGTTAAATATAATTGCTCCATCTATTGTTAAGCAAAATACTTTTCTACGGGAATCTATTCCGATCCAAGAAAGATTGGCCTTGACGTTGCGCTTTTTGGCCACGGGCGATTCTTACCTTCAGTACCTTTCTAAAATTTCGAATCAGTCTATCAGTGTTCTCATTTGTCCACTCCATTATCACACAAAACGCAATTGACAAAACAAAACACAAATTATCACACAGGAAAGCTTTCGGCGGATTGTCTTACTGCCACTAACCTGCCTTGTGAACTGCAGGGTATTATGTAGATGTACTGCATTAATATTTAAGCTTGTCAAAAACCAGTTAATTTCGGGCATTTAGGATGGAGAAACATTTGACTTTTAGGCTGTAAATGAAATATAGTAGCTTCGTCATCATTTCAGACGTTGAAATGTGCCGCGAAGCGGATTTCCGCGCGAATTATTCCTAACCGAAGAGCAAAGCGTATCTGAAACGTTCTCACGCGTGAAATTGACAGACATTCCTGGAAGCGCTTCCACGTGTTATCGCCAAAGATAACGCAGATGGCTTCTATTGCAGATGACAGCGTGTCTGACCCTAACCAATATCCGCTAAGGGGATGAGGTCAACACGCTCAACTCTGCATGCGTAGAATTGGAAGTGGTACGTGGATAACGCGGAGAAAAAGGAAGGAATGCGGATGGGATACGGAACTTGCAGCGGCGGATTATGACCCTCTGGCCCTCCTCGCGGTTTGTCATGGTATATACTGAAAAAATATTTTGACAAAATAGTTAACTTATTTTTTTCTTTTTCAAAAAAAAAACACGAAAATAAGCCTCACAAATTCACCTTCCGAACTCTTCTGCATCAATTAAGAAAATTCTATTATTTTAACAAAATCATGTTCTATGTATATTAGACTCAATGCATTTAGATGTTCTTCTCTCATTTTTGACACGAGAAAGTTTTGAAAAGAATCTCCATTTTTTTTATTAAATTTTCTTTTTGATTTCAATAATACTGCCTATGCGTGTAACAGTCAACCTACGGGGTGGTGAACCCCCCTAAGCTTTGGGCCCCTAGGCACTAGCCTATTGGGTAATCCGGCATTGAGAACTTGGACGGTTTGTAAATGGAGAGAAAGGGAAGCATCGAAGTGGCGCACATGTCTAGACGCGTGGGGATAACACTTATTTTAATAAATATTTATTAAAACCTTTTAATTATCCATATTATTATTTTAATTAACATTTATTACTTCGGTTGACAGCCCTCACTCTTTTGGACTTCTCCCTCTCGAGTCACTAAATCAATCGAATTTAAAAATCGACCGCGAGACCTGGTTGATTTGAGGAGAACGGCTGACTGAATGTTCAAAAATTTCTCCTGCCATCATAAAGAATGTGTTACAGTCAGTGTCGTACCGGACACTACCGCAATCCCCGCGTGGCTGAGGTAAATGGGTTATCACTTTTTTCGGTGAGGGTCTTATAAATTTTTCCGGGCCACATATTTCCCTGTACGCCACTGCTAACAGCCACTTCAAAAGAGAGTCGAAGCACGTAAACATGTTAATGGAGAACAGTTTGAGCATTTATTAAAAATAAGAGTTAACCTTGTGTGTCCAAATCTATTTTACTCTACTCGAGATTCCAGAATCAGCACTTAAGTGTCAAAAATTAGGTGCTTGTCTTAGTTATCTCCAAAAGACATGACAATGTTATAAAAAAAACAAATTTGTGTTTCAGCTAAAAAAACAGCCATCTTCTGTGGTGACCCACCGAAAGTCGATAATCCTATAGCGTATATACCTACGCAATGTTATTATTGCCTCGAGTTAGGAATGCAGTTTTAAAGGGGTAACAGAGAATGGTAGGGAATAGTTTGGAAAAGCTAAATTGGGCGAGGCGAGGGTTGAGAGCAGAAAGTTAAGCGTTTGAGTTTGATGGGTTGGATTTCTATTTGAATTACAATCCGAGCCAATATTTGCTATCCTTAATAATTAAATTAAACTTATAATGTTATCTATCTAAGATCCCATAGTTATTAAGCTATCCTCGAATACGAAAAAATTATACAGAATTTTCGTAATTTTTTCATCTATAATAAAACAACAAAAGGTAATTATTTTGTAAACGAAAGTCTTCCTCTCAACGCTTCGAGATACTTCCATGGCCAAGGACGACAGAGTTACTAACAAAGCTCTCTTCAAATGGCCTCAACATTGAGAGCGATCTTATGTTGAACGAATGCTTAACCTTCAATGATTTTCCTAGAGTAAGTAGTGACCCGCGAGTAACGAATACTAGCAGGTGGTAAGAAGTTATAACTGCCTGCAAAATCCATCGCTTCTTAAGATATATATGTATACCTACGCCTTAAGGTCGAATTTAATTGAACCGCTGGACATTAAATGCTCCGGATCTCATCGCCATGAACAAACCCAGATATACGATTATTTATGATAACTACAATTAAGACATAACCCTTAAAAACGTGAATCCAGAGCACAAAACAACATTTATCGATCAAACCTTCAAGAACATGTGCAAAGTAATAAAATATGTCGCGACTAGTATGAATGTTACCGCCAAGACAAACTCGTGCAATGAGAAGAGGGATTTCGTGCGAACCGTGTTTGTATCTTTAGGATACGAAGTCGACGTGGAAGGAACGGGTAGTATAAATGTACCATGACACAGAACAGGTTTTAAGAGAATGGTGCAGAGAAGTAAGATAAAACAAGTTCAAAGACACGCAAGGACATTGAAGGGTCACCTTCGAATATTCTCGACGCACTATATAGTTTATTCTGGTCGGATTTTTGGTCCTGCCTTTTTAGCACTAGTAATACCAGAGGATAAGGATATAACAATAAACTAATCCTGATCAATTTATACAAAATCAACTTCTGGGATTTATCCAAGAAAGATCCCCACGCACGCAATAAAAAAAATGCCTATTTTACTGTGCCCGTAAATTCTCGATTTATCTTGATTCTCAAAGAAATTTACTTTCCTATTCGATCCGTTTTCCTTATTTTCTTCAGTTATTTTGAAAGCAAGCTATGAATAAAACGCATTTATATCGCTCTGAATGGAAGCATATGGAGGACAAAGAGGTAAAAGAACGCTAATATCTATACAAAAATAAACGCCCACGGAGGCATCTTATGAAAGCGGTGATGACATTTCATTTATTTTAAGGATATCTACTAAGTAAGTTAAATGGAAAAATGCAATTTTCTACCAGATAACATCGCTTTAAAAAGGAATTTAACTATGTACAATATGCGTGAGCTGGATTTTCAAAGCAAATCAATCTCATACGCATTTGATGCTATCGGTTTAAAGAGTCTTCTGAGGAAACCGCTCGTTATTAGTCCGGAGATCTCTAAACAAGCAATTGCCTATTTCTATGTTTTCTTAGTGAATTCCTAATTAAGAAGCCGAGTTCTTATTGACGATTAGTTAATCTAGATTAAACGCCACAACAAAAAGGAATAATAATATAAAGCGATTTTCAATCAAGTATTGCCGATTTATTTAATGAAAATACACCTTACATTCCAATAACTAGGTTTATTTAACCAAAAATGCTATTATAAAAATGACGAAAACATGTCATTTACCTGTCGACGGACTGTATGATATCAAACAGCAATTTTTTCTGACGCTGAAATAAAATTACGAACCTTTCACAAAAGAAAAAAAATTGCGTTAGATTTCAATTGTGGTCATAAAGGAAGTTTGTTTTAAAATCATTGCTACTAAGGTCATTCATATCGCAAATAAACGAACAACTATGTAAATTTTTTTCATTTAAAATAGTCTAAAATGATAAAACCACGAAATCATGCTTGTTAGACCAAATAAAATAAAAAATTACATAAAGTAAACGTCTGAGGCTCAGTCCCTTAGAAGGACTTCGCTGCGCAATTTATTTCAAGTAAAAACGCATCCCAGAATACCAAAGAGGCACTTTGTGGAGCAATTAAAAAGGAAAACACCTTTTTCAATGAGACTAAAAAATGAAATGGACGCTCAGATGAATTTCATTAACCTCATCATCCACTTTCTTTATTCCAGGTGGGTTCGTATTCCAGAAATTGTATCATTTATACGTTGGACGTCTATGATAGTCTTTAAAAGAAAGTTTGCTAAACAGCCCATTGCAATGACTATCATAACGTTCAAATTTAAGTGTATTCTCCAAAAATCACGTCGTGTGACATTTTTCTGTTTTTGCAACATTTACAGTAAAATTCGTCAACGCTAACCTACTATAATATATTTTGAAGCGTGTGTTTGTTGGTTTGTGTGTTTGTTCATGGAACTCCTCCTAAACGATAAAAGCTAGAATAACCAAATTTGGTACGATTCTTCCTTACATCCTAACTCAGTGAACTGTCAAGGTTTGGTCAACTGGGATTAATCAGTGCTGCCAATATAGGGGATTAACATTTTTCCATAAGATAACAAGTATGAATCCATTTCTTGACTTGCAAGGTATTCTTCCTTCAAGCATAAGAATACGTAAATATGGACCGATTTTTTCATTTTTACTTTATTCGACGAAAGAAACTCTATACTATCTTATTCCTGCGAAGTTTACATGTTACACGGCGAAGTTTTCAGAAATACGCCACTTGTTTTGAAATTTTGTGGATTTTTCGTACTCTTTCCGGGGGTAACCAAGGCGGCCGTAATTGTTACCTCCGATTCTATTAGCTTCAATGAAGCTTACAGATAGACGAAAGTTTAGCGTTATTCGATTAGCACTTTTGTTTAAGCAACGGAACGATCGATGTTTATGGACAGCAACGTAAATAGACATTGATTATTATTCAGGAAGCGTTTATTGATGAAAGTAACTGAACTTGCTTTCGTCTATTGAATACTGGAATGTTACATTTTTTGTAAGTAAAATCGTTATATTCTACATTATAATGTCTATTAACGTAAATAAGCTCACGTATCTGGTGTACATTTACCGGAGTCAGTGTTCAATCATGGACAACTGTACATTGATTTTTCACAGGTTTCTTGCTTACAAGGCATAAAAGTAAATATTTCAGCGAGGCATAATTACACAAGAAATGAAGCTGGATTTGGCGAAAGGAATATGATAGGAGATAAAATCATCATTATATTTGAATGCAATACGTTCGGAAACGGATTGTTACAAGCAAATATGATAAATTGTTAAGAAAAGCTAATTGTAATTTCAAAAGTATCTACCATATATTTTAAAGAGTTTGTATGTTGTGCTGTAGTAGCTTCACTAAAGCCGTTGAAATTCAACGGGAAATTCTGATAGTATTATAGGATGCTTTTTAAAAAATGCGCATATGAAAAATCACAGCACGGATAAAAAATTATTTTTAAACAGTGATGATTCTTTTTTCTAAAAAACAATTCATCCGTATAATTTCACTCTCACTCACTCACAAAAGAAGCAACTAAAGCTATTTAAAAACTATTCACTTTTTATAAATCCTCGATCCCGTGGAAACAAAACTCTGACGCGAGGATTGCGTTCGGAGAGAGAGAAAGAGAAACACTGTCCCCCTCCTCCTCCTCTCCATGACCAACACAACCAGAAAATCAATAACCCTCCGCGTCACAACCCTCTCGTATTATTTATGGGAATATATTCAATGGACTAATATTTCGGAAGTTAATTTTAGAGACACTCGCACTCCTTATCTTGGAAAAAAGTCCAAAAACAAGATTACAGCTTTTGCTTGAAAATAAGAAAAACAGTAGGGGTTTTTATCTGTTGGTTTTAGTCTAAGCCTCTGAATTTCACGGTCACGGAGTCGACGGCCAATAAGTCGTTTAAACATACTTCGTTATCTCGCGCCGTCCGTGTTTTCAGCTTTTAATAGCAGTCCGCTCACAAGTTCAAGCACTTATTACATTCTCAACTAGCTTTAATTTGCCGATAAACTTCAACGCTACCAACATGCGAGTGAAATGATCTATCAGCTTCATTTTTTTAATAATCGCCGACAACATGATCCAAATAAAAAAGGATACATTTATTTTTAAACCTATGCTATTAATATTTCCGAATAACATAAACAAATTGGAAGTGACTGGGAAAAATAGCCTATATAACTGTCGATGGGATGTGCCCCGTGACGACATGTAAGTAAGAAAGAATAATGTGCGGTGAGGCAAGGGCGGATCCAGAAACTTCTCAAGGGGGGCCCCTCCACCTATCGAATCCGCCCCTCCCAACTGCCCTATATTTTGAAAATCCCTACCCCTATTACAATCCTTCTTTCTCTTGCTATACAGACATAATCTGCTGCGTATAATTGAGGATTTTTGCACGGAATGAATTTAAGAAAGCGCCCAGTGGAGTGCAATGGGATTATCCAAGGAGGGGGCCATCGCCCCTCCCCCCCCCCCTTGGATCTGCCACTGCGGTGAGGCAAAGATTAATGCGACAGGGCGGACGGTGACATACGGTATGCAGGTCTTAAGGAAGTGATTGGGTAGAGAGGCAGTTGCCAGCCAAGGGAAAGTTGGCTGCCCAAAGAGCCAGCAGACATGAGAAGATTGGCGAAGGAGAGGTGAAAAGCTGTTTGGAATCGCAAGAGCAAGATGGCGATAAGACCACGCGTGTTTGTTTTTCACTCGAAGTATTGCGATGGAGATAAATCTCATAAACCGCGCTTTATTTACATTTACATCAATACCCTGCAAGCCGCTAGAAGCGTTTGGCAGGGGGTGTCACAACACCAGGTGAACTCTAACTAATTCCTCTGTTGGACTGTCTTATCGCGTCTGGAAAAAAGGATCTGTAGTATTTCTCTGTTCTAGCGATTGTTTCGACATATTTTCTCCTGCACTCTGATCTAACATTACGTTCACTAACACCGATGGGGACGACTATGCCGCCCAACGTCTTCAACGAATTCGGAGCTTTCGAATTTTTCAAATAGTTTCCTCTTGTATTCAATTCTTCTACTCTTCAACGTCTGCCATTTCAAATCCCCCAATATCTCTGATACACTCGCATCATACCGATATTCTCCTTTTACGAATCTAGCCGCTTTACGCTGAACCATTTCGAGCTCTCTAGTTAGGCCCTCCTCGAAAGGGTCCCAAACGGCGCAACAGTATTCCACGATGGGTCGTATTAGGGAAAAGTATGCGATTTCCTTCACATTCGAGGGGCATCCCCGCAGGACTCTAGAGGAAAGCCCTTGAATTCTGTTTGCCGATGCTATAACGGTTTTGATATGCTCTCTACTAGACAAATTGCTACTGAGAATTACTCCTAGGTATTTGTAGCTCATCTAATTAAAACTATCTAATGTTTGAACTGAACTTTATATTTTAGATATTTAAATTATTACCAAACAATCAAATTCGAGATAGAACATGCGTTTTTTCATGTTTCATGTGGTCAGGCGCTGTGGAAAATAAACATGAAAAACGTCATAGAAACCTATTATCTTTTACGTTTATTTATTTCATCCCCAATAAATAAAGGACGTTAATTTGTCTGAAATTTTAATGAGCTTAGTTAGAAAAAAACATTCGTGTCTCACACATTTTTCCACATTTCAAAACTAACAAACACTGATGAGAAAGCGTGAACACATTACCGCCCTAGTCACGAATTTTCTCGTCAATGTCCATTTATTCCACGACGCAGACACGTATTATACGAGAACCACCTCGCAAACAATGAGAGCGCACTATTAAAAACAACAAAGAAATTTCAAATGTTTTTTTTTAATTAAAAGAAGCATGGATCCAGGAAAGTTGGTAACAGCAAATAACTTCGTTCGTGACAAAGAATGACGATGTTTCTATCTCGATTAAGAACAAATTCAAACGTTGTCGCGCGTCTCAAATGTCGAAAATTTGTGGGAAAACTTTATGATAACGAATTCGAGAAACGAAATCTGATGCGCGCTCTAATACAAAATTACCGAGAAGTTGCTTTTCGTTGGTGCGATAGTTCATCTTTAAATTATTCTAATAAAGAACGTTGCATTGCCAACTCTATAGAAGATGCAAATCCTAATTATTTTCGCGACAAAATGTTCCGATGGTTCGTCGAATGATTTCAGCCTCTTTTAAACCAATTTTTATTCGCAAATTTAAAAAATAAACTTCAATTGCTCTCTCCGCTACTCTCCATATGTAGCGAATCAACGGTTACATTTTGCTTCTACTGCTAACAACCACCGAAGGAGCCTTCTCTTCTCGAGGCCATGGCAACCGACACGACATAATAAGATAGCGGTTTCGTCTGTTTGATTTATTCTTTTCTGCTTTAAACAGTCGCTAGCACAGGAGTTCTTAACCTTTTGTGACCCCAACAGCGATCCATGGTAATCCTGCACCCCACCAAATTTTTTTCAATGGTTATTAATTTTGATTTTGTTTTTAGGTTTAACGAATTATTAAACGTATAGTATTTAAAATCAAATATACTTATTGAAAACTACATTTTAAACTCAACCTTTCCTCAACTCAAAACACAATAAGATTGTAATTCAGGTGATAGACCCAATAAAAATTCAGTTGTCCCAAAACTAAACATTTCAATGAACAGACAATAATAAATATTTATAATTTGTAAGTGTGGCATATTTTAAATTCTGGAAAGGTAATTTCAAAAATTATGCCAACAAAAAAAATTATCCTTAAAATAGTGTGATTCTCCAATTTCAATGGGACCGTTGTTGTTGTTTTGCGTCAACCAAAGCTTGAAAATTCGGAACTGTGTTCGACAGAGCAACTCGCATGTCATCTGTAGCATTCAATCTGTTTTGGTTCTTCGTCTTCATGGCAACCAACGTTGAGAAACTTGATTCACAGAGGTATCTACATCTACATCTACATGATACCCTGCAAATCACCAGACTGGTGGGTGGCAGGGGGTGCAGCACACCAAGCCCTACCTAATAACGTCCCTCGTGGGAATCACTCTCCTGTTATGATCCCGTATGGTCCTTGGAAAAAACGAGCTCTGGTATCGCTCGGTCCTACAGTCGATCTCTCGTATTTATTCTGATGATCGTGCCTGCCCATGTATGTAGGTGCCTCTAATATTCCTGAGACCTCCTCTAAGAGAACTCCCGACCTAAATTTCTCCAGAAGCCTTAACCTAGCGCTAATCCTGCGATCCTCTAGCGATATCCAATTCAACTCCTTCAAGAGTGATGTGACGCTTAATTTTTGCTCATATTTTTGCTTTACGAATCTGGCTGCTCTGCGTTGGATTCTTTCTAACTCAAGTATCTGTCCCTTTTCGTACGGATCCCATATGCTGGAAGCGTATTCGACCTGAGATCTGACCAATGATAAATAACACGTTTCTCGTACCTGTTCTGTGCTACTTCTTACTATTCTGCCTACGAAGCCCAATTTCTTATTAGCTGCGCCTACGATCCTTCGAATATGCATATTCCACGATAGATCAGGACAAATGGTGACTCCTAAATATTTAACGTACTCTGCAGATTGGATATTCAATCTATCAATTCTGTACTCCGAGTTTAAGTCATTGTTCTTACTCTTCCAGAAACTCAATAGGGAACATTTGCTCTGATTAACTTCGATTTTCCAATGTTGACACCATGCTGAAAGGGCGTTTAAATCTTCCTGAAGCGATTTTTGGTCATTCTGACTCGTTATCTCCTTATATAAAACGGTATCATCTGCGAAAAGCCTTATTTTGCAGCGAACTACCGAGCAGATATCGTTTATATATATCAGGAATAGCAGTGGGCCAATAACACTTCCCTGTGGAACACCTGATGCGACTTTTACCGAGTATGAAGATTTCCCATCAATAACTACTATCTGTTTTCTGTTGGAGAGGAAGTCTTTTACCCAACTCACGATATTAGGGTTTATGCCGTACTTTCCCAGTTTTCCTATTAATTTATTATGGGGTACTTTGTCAAACGCTTTTTTAAAATCAATAAAAATTGCATCAACCTGACTGTTTTTCTCTCCGCATTGCAACAAATCGTTTACGAACAGGGCGAGCTGCGTTTCGCATGACCTACCTTTCCGAAACCCGTGTTGGTTTTTGCTTAGCGAAGAACGACCATCTAAATAACGCAGAACAGAGCTAACGATTATATGTTCTAGAATCTTACACGATAATGACGTCAAGGAAATCGGTCTATAATTTTCGGGGTTCTCTTTATCACCGCCTTTGTGGATGGGCGTTACGTATGCTAGCTTCCAGTCTTTTGGAACGGTACCATGTGTAACGGATTTTTCGAATATTATTTTCAAGTAAGGTGCGATTACTCTTTCAATACACGCGCGGGTATGCCCTCCGGCCCGGGAGACTTATTTTGCTTAATCGACTCTAGCTGGTGCGCGATACCTGTTTCGGAGAATATCAAATCTTCCATCGAATTTCCCTTATCATTCGAATCTGGTTCCTCAAACTCGTTGCTCACCGAAGTAAACGCTTTCTGAAAGTGTTCATTTAACAAGTTTGCTTTTTCCGCGCTATCGTGTACTACATCACCTGCCTCCGTTCTCAATGACGCTATGGTGGGACCTCTACCATGAACCTCCCTAACGTACGACCAAAATGCTTTCGGATTTTCTTTCAAATTATTATGCAAAACTTTCTTTTTGTAATCATTAAATGCTTCTCGCATTGTTACTCTAGCTCTTGAGCGCGCCTCTCTGTATTGATGCCGTATCATTGACCTCTGTGACTTTTGAAGAGTTGGTATTTAAGCGAGCGTGAAGTTTTCTTTGCCGTCTAAGAGCGCATCTAACTTTCTGGTTGTACCATCTTGGTTCCGCACCATCACGTTTAACTTTATGTGGAATGCATTTATCCGTACCCTCTCGCATCATATCCCTGAACACGCACCATAATTCCTCTGTACTAGCGTCGATAGATGCCTCGCAGAAATTAGGGAATTGTGTCTGTAAAAAAGACCTAAATTTCCAGAAATCGCCTTTGGCGTACATATATACGCGTCTTCTAACCTTAACCTGTTTCTCCACTTTTAGCTTAAATTCTACGTACACAGCATTATGATCGCTTATTCCTTCCTCTATGGAAAGCTTGTTAATACGCTCGGGGTAGTTCGTTACGAGTAAATCTAATATATTGTTCGATCTCGTGGGACATCTTACTAGCTGACACAACGAGTGTTTAACGAAGGTTTCTATAAGTGCTTCGCAGGATTCACGCTCTCTACCACCGGGATCAAAGCAATTATGATTCCAGTCTATTGAAGGTAAGTTGAAGTCTCCTCCTATTATAATGGCCCTCTCTTTATTTTTCGATATTAGCGTTGCTACTTGTTTCTCGAGATTATGAATCATTTCTAAACTTGAATTGGGAGGCCTATAAAATGCGCATATATTTGCTATAGTGTAATCGCTTCCTCTAACTCCACACCAAACACTTTCTATTTCGGCGTCATTAATCGGCAGTGGAAAACTTTCGTATGCCTTGCTGACTGCTATAAATACTCCACCTCCCGTCCGGATACTACGATCCTTTCTAAAAATTCTATAGTCTTGAGGGAATACCTCCTGACTTGTAATCTCGTCAGTGAGCCAACTCTCTGTACCGATCACGACATCGGCTTCTAGACTGCGAATAATATGCTCAAAATCGGCAATTTTCTTACGGATGCTGCGGCAGTTCAATACGACGACATTTCATTTCTCACTATCGCTTCTCAGATAAACCTCAGCCTTACCATTGGTAATCGTTTTAGGAATACATGCGTTCTTCATACTATTATTCCGCCAATTGGTTGATATAGCAGTTTCTTTCTTATCGCGTTTTATTTCACCTTTTTTATCGAAATCCCTAACGTTAACACTATTGACATCACGGATGTCAGCGCCTTCATCGCTTGGTAACTCTAATTTATATGCGGTGTTGGCCAGATTTCTCATAATATTGTTCTCTGTTACCCTCTCAATTACACCCATTCCCCTAGGACGCCTACACTCTACCCTGCTCTCTAGCCTAAAAAAGCCCTACTATGATCAAGGATCCTACGCGCTACACCCTGGGATGCCTCCTGCGTGTAATGAACCCCCGAGTATGTAGTAGCAAAGGAAACAATTGCCTATAAAGCTCGCTTCACAAGCTGTGGATAAGCATGAGCTAAAGAGCACCAGAATTCAGCAAGAGTCTTGGTTCCAAACTCACATTTCAGCAATTCCTTTGTTCCTAAATCGATCAACTCATCTTTTGCTAAGTCAAAGTCGTTAATGCTATCAAGGTTAACAAGAAAAGGACTGCGAATCCAGATATCGATTTTCATAACTTCCAAGTTGAAATAACTATTAAAAGAGATTTGAAGGGTCTCCAAATGGTTGATGATTTCTTCCTGGATGTGAAATGGTAATATTTTATCGGTTTTTATACATGCTTCAAACAGTACTTCCTCGAGCATCGGAAAACTGGCATAATGTCCGTTCTGCACTCTTCTCTTCCACAGGGAAAGTTTAACTAGAAATGCACTAACTTCTTCAGCAGCATCCATGATGGTCACAGATGGGCCTTGAATGGACATATTTGTGATGTTTAGATGACAGGATATATCTGGCAAATATACCAAAGAAAGAATAAAATCCTTGCTATCAAACCGCTCAGAAAGGGGATTATCTTTCTCACTCAAGAAAAGTGAGATTTCAACACGAAGCTCCACCAAACGTTTTAAAACTTGACCTCTGGAAAGCCAGCAGACTTCAGTATAGTACAAAAGAACCTCGTGCTCCGCTCCCATTTCTGGCAAAACTGCCTGAACAGGCGATGGTTTGAGTCCCTGGCACGAATAAAGTAGACGACCTGCACAGTAGGGCGGAGCGAAAAAATGTTTTTCGAATTTCGGTACGTCTGACCCGGGAAAGTCTGCCTATTTTGGCCCCAAACTACGGCATTTCTTCCGTCCCGCTGTCAAAGAACTTTTAAAGGTGCCGCATCGCTGTCAAAATTTCGAATTTTCATTAAAATTCACCAAAAGGTTACGCAGCGTAGGACATAAAGTCCAAGAATGATGACGAATGGGGTCCAAGCTACAAGGAGGTGGCAGATATTGTTGCCCCGAAGATCAAAGAGATCTGGATCCGTGCGTCATTACCGATAGCGTCACATCAACGAGTATTGAGCCTACTTCAATCTCTCCATGACAAATACAGAAACATAAAGAAATCTGTGAAGAGCCGTAGAGTTAAAACAGTCGTGATATCTGTCCATGCAAGTGTAACGAGTTTGAAGAATGCTCATGTCCCGCACAAAAGAAGGTTCCCGTGGTAGAGCGTGAATTCTTGCGTGATCAACGCACTCACACAAAAATGTGCATGGCAGCTGTTGACAAGAAGGTAACGAAGAAATTGAAGAAAGAAGAGGAGAAGTTGAGGGTCATGGTACAAAGGAAGCACATAATGGAGATGGAAAAGAAGCAGTTTGGGGAGAAGGTTGAGGAAGTGGACAGCAGTACCACGGGAAGTGCGTCGGAGTCTGAGAGGAAAACGGATACAGACAGCGATTTTGAAGTGAAGGAACCCGCACTAGGTGCCGGTACCAGTCAAATGAGAATGTCCATGCGCCATGTTGCCGAGGCTGCTGACCGCTTTGGTGTCTGTGACAGGGCCGCAGCCCTCATAGCATCCACAGCACTTGCGGATGCAAATCTTATCACGGAGGAGGACGCCTCTTTGGTTGTTGACAGAAGCAAAGTACGAAGAGAGAGGAAAAGGATCCGTGAGGAGACCAAAGAAGAAGATGATGCCAACCGCTCTCCACTAAATGCTATGTATTTTGATGGGAGAAAAGATAAAACTCTCACTATGGAGGAAAAAGATGGAAAGCTATATGAAAGCGTTTTGACTGAGGAGCACATAGTGTTGATTCAAGAGCCAGATTCACAGTACATCTGTCACATAAGTCCCTCCTCAGGAAGTGCTGCAGATATCACATCCGCTATCATCGACTGCCTAGAGGAAGAGAACATTCCCCTCTCAAACTTAAATGCAATCGGCTGCGACGGAACTAACACTAATACTGGCAGCAAAGGCGGAATCATTCACCTGATTGAGAACAAGCTGGAAAAACCTCTCCAATGGCTTGTATGCCTCTTGCACGCCAACGAGCTGCCCCTGAGGCATCTCCTGACAACAATGGATGGTGACAATGCAGGTCCATACTCGTTCTCTGGTTCCATAGACGTGCAGCTGAAAAGGTGCGATGAGCTCCCCGTCGTAAATTCAAAAAGATTCCCTTCACGCAAGACGGTGTTGATGCTACGGATTTAAGTAGTGATCAAAGCTACCTCCTGGATATTTGCAGATGTATAAGCGACTTAGAAGCCAGAGCATGGCGATGTAGGATGCAATGGGTCACGATTACGTGTGGAGCTTCTTTCTTCACCAGGGCTGCAAATCCAGATTTGGTTCCCAGCATGGAAGGTGCTCCATCAGTGCATATCGTACCGAGGTGTTTCTTCCAATAAAACCTTTGCTTGGCAAAGAAACTTTCCACTATTTCAAGAATGTCTAAAGCCTTCGTGGTCATTGGAAGAGGTTCGCAAAAGAGAAATTCTTTTATGGTACCAGCGTGCACACACCGAATAAAAACGAGCAGCTGACTGCACTGCGACACATCGGTAGTCTCGTCCAATTTCATGTTGAAATGACAAGGGCTACCTATTAATTCTTCCATGACCTGTCCTAAGACAATTCCACAATTCGAGAAATAATTATGTCATTCGACAAAGGAACTGCCTCAATCTTCTTTCGCTGTTCTTTACCACACACCAGCTCAAACATTTCCAGAGTACAAGGCTTTATTAATGTCTCTGCAATAGTGTGTGTATTCTTGTTTTTTGCTGTAAAAAGAGCGACCTTGTAAGAAGCTTCCAGATAAGGTCTTTGCGTTGGGGCAAATCCAAGTTTTGGCTAAGTTCCTGATGCCTCAAATCGAGCTTTCTTCTGTCGAAATACTTCGACAGTCTGAGACATTCCCAGGGTGAATGGAAGAAAGATGCTCTTTCAGCTTCGATGGTTTCATGTTTTCGTTCTGTGGTGAATGTAAAGCCAAAAGATATGTATGACTCATCCAATTTTATCTTCTTTGCCATTTCCAAAACCTAGGGTGCAGAAAGTACGTGTGTGTGTACATATATATATATATATATATATATATATATATATATATATATATATATATATATATATATATATATATGTATATGTATGTATGTATGTTTCTTTATTTACTAGTGTAATTGTCCGTTAAATATGAATAGAATTTTATATTTATTATATTTTCTTTTTATAATGATTATATAACTACTTAATATTTCGTGAAAATACGTATTAATAATTTTGTAAAAATCTGGAATATGTTCAGATAGGAGCTGCTAACCGAACCACTGAAACGAACCGCAATCATTTTGCTGAACCGCGAACCGAACCAAAACCAGTGATACCTTTTTTTTACTGACTCGAAAACCGAACAAATTTTTTCTGCAAAAGTGGTTCTCTTGCAGAAAAAGAACAGCTTTCTGCGGTTCGTTCGCCGAAAGCTGATTCTAAGGATGAACATAGTACCTTTCTCCTTCCTCCCTTCTACTATTGTTATCTATAGGCAAGGCGGTATAGGGTTTACGGTGAAGGTTATGAGGACAACAACTAAGACAACATGCGGAGCAACCACTACGAGTCGAAGCTGACCAAATTAATACATGAAAATCTTTATTTGAACGCAGGTAAAGGGGTCATTTTACGATGATCAAGAAAGGAGTCGTAATCTCCTTTCATACCAAGCAAATATTCCAAGCCCTCACCCTCCCCATCAACACTTACTCCACCCTTTTAATTAGTAGTCCTGAGAAAATGTGTCCCATAGTGTCTTCCATATAACGCCATTAACGATTCCCGTTCCCTTTTCCTTCAGGAAAATTCAGATAAAAGAGTTGTTTAAGTTCTGAATTGTTAGACAACATTTTATTTTTTACATAAAAATACATTCTTAATTGAAGTGTAGCTTGTATTCTTTCAAATAAATTTTTTGCGAAATTATGAATAATTAATATGCGCAAAATTTTTATTAATGAAAATTTTCGACTACCATGGCAACGAGTGGTATGCTTTTATTTGAGAAATACTTACCCGAATCGTTTTAGGTATATCTGAAATTATAACCCCAATTTAACGGAATTATGTGGATATACGTAATTTTCATGAAATACTAAGCACATAATTATTATTAAAATAATTAAAATTATATCTAACTTGTTTTTTCTTTTCTTCACGAAATTCATTTTGGTTTGACTACGAAAAGTTAAATAATTATAACTTTAAATCGATAACGTAATGAGTATGCAAAACCGTAAAATAAAAATTATCAAAGAGATAAAATGAAATTCTCAAACCATATAAGGATAAAAGTTTTCTCATAGTGTTTGTTATTACAATAGCTCGCAACCGATGGTGTACCGGAAGATCTGGGGGACTATGGATATCATACACATTTTCTTTAATTTATCTTATTAAATATACATTTTATATCAGGCCTGTCCAACCTTTTAAGGTCAGCGGGCACCATACTTTTATTAAATTTAAAATAATCGCGATGATAAAAATGGAAGTTATCTAATAATCAGATATTTAAAAAGATAAGTAGAACATTGTAAACAACTCTCTCAATGTGAAATTATTGGAATTATGGATTGAAAAATAGGAATTTTAATGGAAATATTTGAAAACTCATCTTCCCCGCAGGCAACATTGAGGTATCTCACGGGTACAATTTCCCCGCGAGTGATAGCTTGGATACTCCTGCATTATACAGGGTGTTTCAAAAGGTAAAGTCAACCGATGAGGAGGCGATAAAGGACGTTGATTTGAGCAGAAAACTTAAAGTTTTTCTCAATTCACTACTTTTGATACTTTTTCACTACAAATGATTAGATTAGAAACTGTAAATAAAAGTTTCCTTTATTTGCTACAGTTTGTTAGATACAGTGTTTTAAGCATTTCAGCAAGAATCTTAATAATAAAAACTCACAAGGGATGGGTCATTCAGTGCTCATTATTGGAGCAAATGCTCGAAATGTCATCCTCCCTCAGGCAAGCATGCCTCAGCACGGAATATAATAGAGATTTGCACACTCTCCAACAACATCTGCTGGCCTCTAATTTCTCCTGCAGCGGCATGAATTCGTTGCAGGAGATCTTCCCTGTTTGCAACCTCCGTGGCGTACACCTTTTCTTTCGGGCAGCCCCATATCGATCGATCGATCGATCGTCTTGGATAGTGTTGATGCAACCACTGATGTACTGGGCGTGTGAAATGCGCCAGTGCACCATCCAGTTGATACCACATATTTAGAGGTACATCTTCCAGTAATGTATGCAGTGTCGCTGTAACTCGGAAACGCTAGTGAATTGAGAAAAACTTCATTTAAGTTTTCTGCTGAACTCAACGTCCTCTACCGCCTCCTCGCCGGTTGACCTTACCTTTTGAAACACCCTGTATATTTATTACAATAAACACTTCTTATTATCGTAATAATTAGTAAGGATAATGATTTTACAAAAATCAATAACTTTTCGCTGGCGTCTGGATAGAGGGGGATTCAATTTAAAATAACTGTAATTGAAAATTCACAGTGTTTTATAAATTATGAACTAAAGTTTTAGCAAATTTCTTTTGGACATTATTTTGTTAATAATATCTAAAATAAGGTAAAACACATCAATTGTCATCTCTTTCATAATATAATTTCTGTTAACTTAAATCTTACGAAATGATGACTTATACCTTTAATGAGAACACCAACGAATTGAATTTTTATGAAACATTTAGAGGACTTACGTTAAGAAATAAATTTCTATACTACACTTTTACTTTCTCATAAAAAGTATCGATAAAGTATTGTTATCACAAAAAAATTCGACCTCGAGATTTTTACGAAAATATACGTTTTAGGCATCGCTGAATCCGAAAAAGTGGTTTTTGCAATGCAGTCTGTCTGTTACTGGCTCTGGAGCCAAAACGGTAGAGCGAAAATGAATAAAAACTCGTACTTAGCCATTTTATCATACTCAGCAGAGTATATGTAGAAATGGTTGACATTGCTCAATAATTAAGAGTAGTTTATTCTACGCTTTTTGAATAACAATTCGATTTTCTCAAGAACGGCTCTAACGATTTTGATCAAATTTCGTACAGACACTTGATTTACGTCTTCAATAATACTGTATAGATCATATATTTGTCAAAAAATGAATATAAGGCTAGTTTATTCTTGGGCAACTTTAACAAAAATTGGGTTTTCTAAAGACAGGCTCAAACGATTTTCATTTTCTAAAGATAACTAAACGACGCATTAGTATATGAGAAAGTCTGTACCATGTAGGTATGTTGCACCGATTTTTTACACTACCTTAATATCGATTAACGGTCTGATGAATTAATTTGTCGAAGAAACGGTGCAAGTCTATTTCACTATGCAAATGTAGGGAAAAACTTGAAGTTGCCTTCGTTAATGTTCCTTCCCGACTAACTACTTCTAACTGTAAGAGAGTGGAGGAAATCTCATCATCTCAGAACCCAGACTCTCAGCAATGGTCAAAATGTTGCATCTTGTTTAATCCAAGTGAGGCGACGGTTAGGCGCCTCTCGACAATGGCTCCAGCATTTTATTACAATGGAATCCTATCCAACAATTCCATAGTAGCAGGGGCGGATCCAAGGGGGGGGGGGGGCGATTGCCCCCTCCTTGGTTAACCCCATTGCACTCCACTGGGCGCCTTCTTAAATTCTTTCCGCGCAAAACTCCTCAATTATACGCTGCAGATTAGGTCTGTATAGCAAGGGAAAGAAGGATTCTGATAGGGGTAGGGATTTTCAAATATAGGGCAGTTGGCAGGGGCGGATGGCAGAATCTAAATGGCAGCACATTGCAGAGCAACTCAAAAAGTTTTTACTTTTCCTCCTAGATGGCATATAGGTCTCAACCTATGGACAGTGTTCTTTTTGTTCTTCTTTTGTTAGTCTGACAGTAAAAATGGCTGCGACTGAACAAGAAAAGGCGCATGTGTCGTGTGGTACGCAAAAACTGAATCAATAATAAGAGTGCAACGTAATTTTCGGCGTGTTTACCGGAGAGGTGCACCGCACAAGTCCTCCACAAAGCGCTGGTATGAAAAATTTTTGGCTACAGGCAGCGTGCATAATGTGAAGCACACCAGTTTCAGAGGAGGCTGTTAACCACATTCAACAAGCGTTTCGACGAAGTCCAAGTAAATCCATCAGGAGAGCCTCATGTGAGGTTGCCACATCAAGAAGCACTGTGCGTGAAGTTCTTCACAAACGTCTTCATTTACATGCATGCAGGGTGCAGTTGTTACAGGCCTTGCAGCCAAAGATTGTCCAAAACGCAAAGACTTTGCAGTAGAAATGCTTCACCTCATTGATAACGATAATGAGTAGGTACTTGGCCAAAGTGGTGTTCTCAGATGAGACAAATTTCCACATTAGCGGCAAAGTTAATCGGCACAAGGTACGCATCTGGGGTTCAGAGAATCCACATGTGACCCAGGAAATTACAAATGACAGCCCCAAGGTGAACGTATGGTGTGCGTTAATGAGGGACAGAGTCATTGGTCCATTCTTCTTTACTGAGCGAACAATAACAGGAACAGTTTACCTCGACATGTTGGAGCTTTATGTGGCACCTCAATTAGAAGATTTGCAACCCAATATCGTTTTCCAGCTAGATGGTGCGCCGCCACACTGGAGTTTACCTGTCAGAACTTTTCTGGACAAGACTTTTCCCCAGCAGTGGATTGGACGTGACGGACCAACACCGTGGCCACCCCGGTCGCCCGACATAATCCCACTCGACTTCTTTCTGTGGGGTTATGTAAAGGATTTGGTTTACGCAATTGCAGTACCGGATTTGGAGACACTGAAGACACGGATAACTGGTGCAATAAACTGTGATGTTGGAAAAAACGTGGCAGGAATTGGAATACCGGTTGGACATCTCACGAGCAACCAATGGAGCTCATTTAGAGATTGATCAATAAATTTGTTTCTTGAATTTTGCTTACTTTGTACATTCCATTAAAAAATTACATGTACATGAAATGGGTGGATCGGCTTGTGAACACCCTGTATATTGAGGAGGTATTATTATCACGAAAAAACTCGACCTCGAGATTTTGATGGAAATTTAGGTGTCTCTGTATCCGAAAAAGTGGTTTTCGCAATGCCGTCTAGGTATACCGTCAACCAGGGCCGGCTCAAGATATTTTGACGCCCCAAGCAGATTTCAATCATGGTGCCCCATCGATACATAAATTTTGCATTAAAATTCGGTAGTTTAGTAGTTTAATAGAATATAATTATTTTGATGTTTTGTGTACTTTTATGATTAAACAGTTTAATAAAAAAACAAGACTTTATTCACAGAAAAAAATTTGAAATGCCACAAAGAAATTATAAACTGTGCGATACGTATTTCAATGAAAATGAGATTGATTGGAACTATTGCATCGATGTACATATGCACAGATGGGGCTCAATCATCATTTACATTTACATCAATACCCTGCAAGCCGCTAGAAGCGTTTGGCAGGGGGTGTAACAACACCAGGTGAACTCTAACTAATTCCTCTGTTGGACTGTCTTATCGCGTCTGGAAAAAAGGATCTGTAGTATTTCTCTGTTCTAGCGATTGTTTCGACATATTTTCTCCTGAACTATGATCTAACATTACGTTCACTAACACCGATGGGGACGACTATGCCGCCCAACGTCTTCAACGAATTCGGAGCTTTCGAATTTTTCAAATAGTTTCCTCTTGTATTCAATTCTTCTACTCTTCAACGTCTGCCATTTCAGATCCCTCAATATCTCTGATACACTCGCATCATACCCATATTATCCCTTTACTAATCTAGCCGCTCTACGCTGAACCATTTCGAGCTCCCTAATTAAGCCCTCCTCGAAAGGGTCCCAGAGGGCGCAACAGTATTCCACCACGGGTCGTATTAGGGAAAAGTATGCGATTTCCTTCACATTCGAGGGGCATCCCCGCAGGACTCTAGAGGAAAGCGCTTGAATTCTGTTTGTCGATGCTATAACGGTTTTGATATGCTCTCTACTAGACCAATTGCTACTGAGTATTACTCCTAGGTATTTGTAGCTATTGACGTATTTTAGCTTTAGTTCAGATATTTGGTACGGGTAACGGTTGAAATTCGTGGAGCTCGTGAAGTTCATTGCGGCGCATTTCTTTATATTCAGGTCGAGCTGCCAATCTTTACGCCATTTCGTAATAGCCAGAAGGTCCTTTTGCAAATTCTCCTGATCGTGTATTGTGTTGATTTCTCCATACACAAGTGTGTCTTCCGCGAAGAGTCTAACTTTACACATTGTGTTATCCGCTAAATCATTTATATATATCAAGAATAACAGAGGTCCGATTACACTTCCCCGAGGCACGCCGGAAGTCACTTTGACGACGTCTGATGCAACTCCATCGAGGACAACTCTCTGGGTTCTATCGGAAAGAAACGAGGCGATCCAATTTACAATTTTCTCGTTAATTGAATAAGCCTTTAATTTTTGCACTATTTTCACGTGAGAAACGGTGTCGAAGGCTTTCCTAATGTCTACAAATACTGCATCAACTCCTATTCCTTTATCCGCTGCTTTCACAATATCTTGTGTGAGTACAGCTAACTGAGTCTCGCATGACCTGCCTCTCCGGAAACCATGCTGGTTTCTATTAAGCGCTTCTTTGCTTTCGAGAAATCGCATTGTTGAGCTACCGATAATGTGCTCAAAAACCTTACAGAAGATTGACCTCAAAGATATATGGCGGTAGTTTTCCACTTTTAATTTACTTCCCGTTTTATGTATTGGTGTAACGTGGGCTGTTTTCCATATCAAAGGAATTACACCCTCATCTAAAGATTTTCTTAATAGAAGCTTAAGGTACGGAGCTAATTCGTTTGCTAACGAGTTTATAATGAATACAGGTATGGCTTCAGGCACTGGCGATTTTCTTTTGTGGACCTGACTTAGTAATTTGACGATACCGCTTTCGGATATTTCTATGTCGCTCATATTTGAGTCTATACGAGTAGGGAAATCAATGAAATCACCGCTGTCTATTGTGAAGCAATTTCCGAAGAACCGATTTAACATACTAGCCTTAGTAAATGAATCGTGTACACTTTCACCGTTGTTGTACGTAGAAGAGGTACTGTGGACTGTCCTCCTCGCATTTCTCGCACGTACGACCAAAATTCTTTCGAGTCGTTTTTGAGTGAATCCGAGAGTATCGTGGATCGGTAGGCGTCAAATTCCTTACGTGCTTCGTCTCTTGCAGATTTACGACTGTTTCTATGTATTAAATACTCGTTCGCGTGATCCCTACCAACTTCTTTAAGGTGCTTTATGCGCGCGTGATGCCGTCTTTGTTTCTTGAGCAAGGCACGGAGTTTCGGTTTCACCCACCGCGGGTCCTTGCGATCACGAATTGCTTTAGTTGGGACAAACGTTTTTATCCCTTCTCGAATGATTCGCAAAATTTCCGTCCAAGAGTCATCTACGCTGTTACTATTCCCAAAATTCGCGTATAGGAGGAGGATACAAATTATGAGGAACTCCCCGATGTGTTAGAAACATGGTACTTGGCACGATTATAGCTTTTTGGACACAACCGAAAGATATAATCCAAAATCGTTCAAATTCCAATGCTGAGGGTCTATTTTGGCCCCATTATTGCCCCATAAGAAAAGCAAGTACATACATGAGTGTAGAGTTGTTCATATATGCAATTGAAAATTATTTCCCGTCAAGATTCTAACTCGGTACTTCAACTATCGGAAAGTATAGTATACCAGTATTTTATATAATAATAGCCGTCGACCGTTGGTTGGTTGGTTCGTTAGTCACGGTATGCAAACGCTAATAACTCGAGAAATAATAATGATAGAAACTCGTAATTTGGTAGGGATGCTTGATTAACACTTTTTCAGGTGATGACGAATTTAAATCGCGAAAACATTCCTTGGTTCGTCTCCAAGAGAGGCATTTCCATTTCTCATTACTTAACATGTAAAACGCGATTTTTCGACGTGCAGGCTTTTATACATTTGGAAATTAAAATTAGAAGGAATTAATCTACGACCTTCGTATTTGAACCATTTTGAAGAGAAATTTATAAAATTTCTTATTCCGTTCGTCTTTTTTCACCCACAGTTCGAAATATTCCATGTTAAACGTTTAATTTGCATATTTTGTGAAAATCTCGCCATTTTAACGTGATGTTGCTATGTCGACCATTCTCATTGTTACACCTCAAATTACTATTATTGTATACATCCTTCTGGGAATAAGCGTGCCTTGAGTGCTTCAATACGAGAGAGAGAGAGAGAGGACGAAAGGGGAGCAATTGGGGTGTTTTGTGGAAAATAAGTATATTAACGTAAATATAACAAAATTTAAGTATCAACAGTGTCATTTTAGAAAATTAGAAATAAAAAGCATTCTTAAATTAAATGCTTTGTAAACCATAACTGCTTACGAATTTATATTGTTATTCCTCGAATTAATTTCGTAACAATGGCCGAAGTTTGGAAACGAATATAAATTAAAATTAAAAGGACATTTAAAACTGTTAGCAGGCAATTTTCGAAGAAACAACAGTAGGTCTTTTAATGAATTGAATTGTTTTCATAAAAGGAATTTTGGTGCTTATTTAATACAGAGTAAGTTCTAAGGCTTATAATCCATTTAAATCTAATAACAGTGACTATTATAGTTTAAAGAAAGAACTTTATTTATTCACTTCACAGAATGAATTAATTTTAGGCTAGCATTGCCTATTATAAAAGAAGTTACTTTGGAATTTACAGTATGTAAAGCGGAAGTTGTACCGAATTGACTCAAGTATATGTCAAAGCAAAAATCAATTTAAAACTATTGAAATTTGTAGTTTCGGAAACTGAGAAGTCCAGAGTGGTGAGCGGACGATAAACGATATTGAGGTACATTATATTCCAAAATCTATTTAATGAATTATCAGAGGCAATTAAAGATTGGACCAATTTTTTGGAACCGGAATTCCGCTTATTTAATGAAATTGAAATCCTAATGCAATAATCAATTTAAAACGGTACTTTCCTGTTAACGGGAATACCTCATAAAATAAACATGTATTGTTGTGATATGTTACGACGTATTTGCTTGTTAACAATGCGTACCAACGGGGGAATTACTTAAAAATCACACTTTTTTAAAACATATTTATTAATAAAAGTAACATAATTACTAATACAATCTAAATTTATGTTACTAGGGGGTCAATATGTCTTTATGGCATTTAAAATAGCTGGAAATGTGTCGATTTCTTTGTTATGTTGTCGCCACATGAATAATTCTGCTGACAGGCTTTCGCGTTGCATTTCCAAAATATTCTGTCGCAGAAGTAAAGTTTCATAATATGATCCTTCTTGCAAATTCGCCCTTTAGAAAAATTACCTTGGTGTTGAAGCAAAGATACAGCTTCTTCTTCACTCCTCGGCAAGCTCCATAAATTCATCATTAAGGGATCAACGTAAATATCTTAACGATATTTGTTACGCATTGTTAACAAACAAAATATCACAACAGTACGTGTTTATTTTTTGAAGTATTCCCGTTAACAGGAAAGTATCTTTAAAACTAATAACAATGGCTATTTTAGTAGAAAGAAAGGTACTATTTTATTCACAGGGAATTCTGTGAGATTTTTGTTAATTAATTAGAACAGACTTATAATATAGAAATATTCGATGGTTAAAACAAAGCAGAATTTTATTCTTGCGATTTTTACATTTTACATTGACGAAAATTTAGATTCATAACCCCGATGAAATTCCACGGGCACTTACGCTAGTGTATTAATAATAAATGGTTTTAATGATATTTTCGTTTGGCATAGAGTTCTCCATAAGCAAACAGTTTTTAAAATTGCGTCAGCAACGTAAATAATTAGACGTATATTTTCCACAAATTGTGATTTCCACACCTTTGAAGATATCGTCACCACACTTCGCATAGATCTATAATTTACGCCTGCGGGTAATATAGGCTATATGACGATAAAACAATTTGGGGGCAGGCGGTGCTTGTTTCAATAATTATTTTCCTATAAGTTTACACGTAATTTTAGATTTTTCACAGCGCAAGATTTTCTTCCTTCGATCATCAAAATACCTAAATATGGACCGATTTTCTTCATTTTAGCTTTATTCTACGATTAAAACTGTGCACTATCTTATTCTTGCGATGTTTACATGTTACACGGTCGAAGTTGGAATTCAACGGGCACTTCCGCTAGTATCATTATAATATTATCAAAAGTATGCATCTAATTGCGAATACTTATTTATTAACTTGGGATTATTTTTCTAGTCGTTGTTGTTGTTGTTCGTAAACAATCCGCTTCCAAGTTTATTGCATTCAAATATAACGATAAATTGATTTATTATCGTATCACTTTCGCCAAATCCAGCTTAATTTCTTGTGTAATTACGCCTTTCTGAAATGTTTACTTTTATGTTTTGTAAGCATGAAACTCGTGAATAGGCAACGTTGTCCATGATTGAACATTGGCTTTGATTCAACTTTTTTCGATGATAACTGATAATTTACCTTAAATCTTTAAGATAATTTAAATCACGAGTTCGAAACTTGACGGGAAATAATTTTAAAAAGCAAACTTAAAAACCCCTACACCGATATACGGGCTTTCCTTATGGGGCAATGCGCAACGAGTTTGTCCTGCGACGAATTGACGCGCGACGAGTTTGACGTGCGACGAGTTTGTCATGCGACGAATTGACGTGCGACGAATTGTCTTGCGAGGAATTGACTGCGACGAGTTGACGCGCGATAAATTAACTGCGACGAGTTTTCGCAGAACCCAGGCTCTAGGGCGTAAACGGTAGAGCAAAAAGGAATGAAATCTTGTACTTAGGCTTTATGTCAGACAGAGTAGAAGCTACGAAGAAATTGTTGACATTGCTAAATAATTAAGGGAAGTTTATTCTACGCATTTTCAACAACAATTTGATTTCCTCAAAAACGGCTCTAACGATTTTGATCAAGTTTCGTACAGTTACTTGAGTTTACGTCTTCAATAATACTCTATAGTTCATATTTCTCAAAAAATTAATATAAGGTTAGTTTATTCTAGGAAACTTTAACACTAATTCGATTTTCTCAAAAAGGGCTAGAACGATTTTGATAAACTTTCGTACCGTTATTTAAGTATCCGTCTGCCATAGTAGTACATACTTCATATTTCTAAAAAAAATGAATATAAGGCTAGTTTATTCTTGGGCAACTTTAACAAAAATTGGATTTTCTAAAAACAGGCTCATACGATTTTCATTTTCTAAAGATAACTAAACGACGTATTAGTATATGAGAAAGTTTGTGCAATGTATGTTGTACCGATTTTTTTGTTAAGATCACTGAAGAAAACGCCACTGTTCTTTAAACTTATAAGGAGATTTCAGTGAAATATAGAGAAGTATGTTGAACACAGAGTTGGCGAAATGAAGTTTTTAAAAGATCATGCTCTAGACCAGGGGTGTCCAACCCAAATTAATAGTGGGCCGGATTCAAGACTAATTGTGTCTGACTTCGCGGGCCAAGGTACAAAAAAAATAAAAGTTTTCCATCTTTTACCCTATATTTATCAAAGAAATTAAAGAAAATTAAATTAAGAATAAAATTGTTGTACAATATAAATATTAATGGGACACTTGTCAGTTTTTCTGCTTACATAAAAAGTCAATATCAGGTGAAATGTTCGATGTACCAATTCGTAATACACCAGTCAGATGTTCATCTGTTAAGCCTGATCGGTTCTTCGTTTTAACATTTTTCATCGTGGAAAAGAACTGTTCACAAGTATATGTGCTGCCAAATAAAGACACTTGTTGAAGGTTGGGATAATGTTCAACTTTAACATATTCTTTTATAAAACGTTAAAAGATCATTTTCAACGTATGCCGTTTTCAGGGAACTATTACATTGCAGATCAATTAGTTCTAATTGGAATTTTTCCTCAACATTTTCAACATCAATAGAAAAGGGATTACTAAACACTTCCATAAGTGGCTCATTGTTTCTAAAATCGGTAAATCTTTCTTCAAATTCATTTTTTAAATTTACTAGTGAGAGTGAATATTTTTCAATATTTATTGTTGTCTTTTCCCTCGTCGATAATGTTTTGAAATGAACAAAATTCTTATTAACCAATTGATTTTGTGGCAGATTCAACTTTTTAACGAAAGCTTGAATATTTTCAAATCGCTGATTAACAAGCTGGTCTTTCCCTTGAAGTTTCAAATTTAGGTCAGCAAGATCTTTTGTCATGTCTACAAAAAATGCCAAATCATTTATCCACTCGGATTCTTCTACATAACTAACATCCTTTCCCTTGCTTTTCGTGAATGTTTTTATTTCTCCTAGAAGTGACCAGAATCGTTCTAATGTCGCCGCTCCGCTGAGCCAACGAGCGTGACTATAATAAATTACATCATCGTGTTCTGATCCAACCTCAGAAAGAAAGTTTTTGAATTGTCTGTGGTTGAGGCCTTTTGATCGTATGAAATTTACGATTTTAACAACTTTTTCCATTATATGTTTCATTCCTAATATTTTTTAACACAGTTGCCCCTGGTGAATTATAAAATGATGTTTAATGATTTCGTGTGAAATTTCAATGCTCATTAAGCTCACAAAACCCTTTTGCTTTCCTGTCATCGCTGGGGTACCATAAAGAACGACTGCTGTCCAATAATATTTCTTCTTAATGAATTCACTCGATCGATTCTAATTTGACCTTTCAATTTGCTATACTCTGTAGCGTGCTTTGCTAAATAATGTCGCTTGATATTATATTCCTTGCATACTGAAATTCTTTCTTGACATATAAGACATGATGTTTGCATTTTGTTCTATCACAAAAAAATCTTGTCCAACTGCCCTTTAACACGCGATATTCTGTGTCAATTTTACGTTTCTTTTCAGCCATCATTATTAAGGGTTAATAGCTTCAATGTATCGATTCTGTAATTATAATTATAATTAACCGGGATAAAGACAAATCAGCAACAGTGGGTAGTATTACATTAATAAAACCATACCCATGCGACAATGCAACCGACGCGACGTTCACGAAACTCCGACACTGTCAAACTGGCACTGCACGTCCATTGTCCGGTCGTGCACATCACTAAGGTGCACTAAGGTCAATAAATCGATATATATCGGTGATATATTTTTACTTCTTTATCAGACAAATATTAGTAGGTAGTTTGTTATTTTGAAATATATTTTTAAATTCGTTTCAACAAAAATATGAATATAAATAAGAGATTTTTTCTAGCGGCTAGTGGGCCGGATTGAACAGCTTCGCGGGGCGGATTGTGGCCCGCGGGCCGTATGTTGGACAGCCCTGCTCTAGAAGGAGCGGGGAATGACCAATGTGTTGGTTTGGATCGTGGCGAGGCGGAAGAGAGGAGTTCTTAATAACTTTACGTCTTTGGTTTTACAAAAATATATTTACAACAATTTGTTGCTAAAATTTAATTTTGGAATGTTTTTAGCCTACTTACCTATGGGAAGATAGACTTATCGATCTTTGTTCCGTTTTATGATTTCTTCAATGAACACCATACATATTTATTCAAATGGAATTGTCTAATTCACGAACTTAAATAACAGTAATTTAAAACTCAATAAAAGTGTCATTTACATGTAATGCATTAAAATAAAATAAAATCATGTTTCGCGACTAAAAACTAAATCCTGTATTTCATTATATTTTAGGGGTTGAAGATTTTGTGACAGTTTCTTAAAGGTGGGGTTAATGTTTTTGTGACGATATGGGATGAGGGGAGCTAAAGAATTCAATTTTTTGCGCGACGTAACTTATGGACACCATATAACAGCCATGGCAACCACATACACATTTGGATCACTAAGCGTCCGCCATCATCGATTGTTATTTTCTAATAACTATCACATAAACATAGTCTTGCAATTTGATAAGTTTTTTGCGCCGATTTCAAAATTTATACGGATTCATGGATTTTATTACGCGCCATTATCAGTACTATAAAACCTCGAATTCCCATTTTCAAGACTTTTTTATTCGAGTATCTTTTAAACAGTATTTCTGGATTGCAGTTCAACATACGATATTAGAAAAATACTATTAATATTTTCAAGTTGTGATGTTGATCAACCAACTTTTAGCAATAGAAGTCGATAGTAATTTATACGTTTCCTACATACAACTACTGAATCTGTTGGGTTTGAAGAGGGGAAAAATACGTGAAACTGATTGAAATCGGAAATTGTCACTTACAGCTCCGTCAAAGATGGCTAAGCATTTAAAATTTCCATTTACCTTATTTTATCGAGGTATATTAAAGCAACGCCATAACATTATGACTAATCTAAGAAAGGGTTTTCGTAAATCTTCCAAATGGAAGCTCTGGCCGAAGAGTGAGAGAGAGAGGAGAGAGAGAGTAGACACAGGAAAGAGAGAGAGATGGAGAGAGAGAGAGATGGAGAGAGAGAGATGGAGAGAGAGAGATGGAGAGAGAGAGAGATGGAGAGAGAGAGAGATGGAGAGAGAGAGATGGAGAGAGAGAGATGGAGAGAGAGAGATGGAGAGAGAGAGATGGAGAGAGAGAGATGGAGAGAGAGAGAGATGGAGAGAGAGAGATGGAGAGAGAGAGAGATGGAGAGAGAGAGAGATGGAGAGAGAGAGATGGAGAGAGAGAGATGGAGAGAGAGAGATGGAGAGAGAGAGATGGAGAGAGAGAGATGGAGAGAGAGAGATGGAGAGAGAGAGATGGAGAGAGAGAGATGGAGAGAGAGAGAGAGAGAGAGAGAGAGAGAGAGAGAGAGAGAGAGAGAGAGAGAGAGAGAGGAGCATGAAAACAGCTTTGCGTATTAATAGGAAATGCCTTATATGTATTACCTTATTGGTCCTCTTTCCATCGATGGAAACTATGAATCCGACGCCGCACGCTTCCCTTTCCGTCTGAGGATCGTAAAGTCCATCTTTGGGAGGCGGCATCCACGCCTCCCCATCCTTATGAGGCGCCACTGCAGGCGCCGGGCCGTTAGCGCCTTTATCTGCCTCTGGCGCCGGGGCCATGTTGTACCGCCTCTTTCACTGCCGAGAAAAAGAATTTTATATAATAATAGCCGTCGTCCGTTGGTTGGTTGGTTGGTCACGCTATGCAAAGCCTAATAACTCGAGAAATAATAATGATAGAAATTCGAAATTTGGTAGGGATGCTTGATTAACACTTCTGCAGAGAATGACAAATTTAAATCGCGAAAAAATTCCTTGGTTCGTCTCCAAGAGAGGCATATCCATTTCCCATTACTTTACATGTAAAACGCGATTTTTCGACGTACAGGCTTTTATTCATTTGGAAATTAAAATTAGAAGGAATTAACAGACGACCTTTGGATTTGAACCATTTTGAAGAAAAAGTTATAGTTTCTTATTCTGTTCGTTTTTTTCACCCACAGTTCGAAATATTCCATGTTAAACGTTTAACTTGCATATTTTGTGGAAATCTCGCCATTTTAACGTGATGTTGCTATGTCGACCATTATCATTGTTAGCTTCAATACGAAGGAGAGAGAGGAAGGAAGGGGAGAGATTGGCGTGTTTTGTGGAAAATAAGTATATTAACGTAAATTTAAAAAAATTGAAGTATAAACATAATTACTAATACAATCTAAATTTATGTTACTAGGGGGCCAATATGTCTTTATGGCATTTAAAATAGCTGGAAATGTGTCGATTTCTTTGTTATGTTGTCGCCACATGAATTCTTCTGCTGACAGGCTTTCGCGTTGCATTTCCAAGATATTCTGTCTCAGAAGTAAAGTTTCATAATATGGCCCTTCTTGCACATTCGCCCTTTAGATAAAATATCATGGTCTTGAAGCTAAGATACAGCTTCTTCACTCCTCGGCAAGTTCCACAAATTCATCATTAAGGGATCAACGTAAATATCTTAACGAGATTTGTTACGCATTGTTAACAAACAAAATATCACAACAATACGTGTTTATTTTTTGAGGTATTCCCGTTAACAGGAAAGTATCATTTCAAAGCAAAAATCAATTTAAAACTATCGAAAGTTGTTGTTTCGGAAACTAAGAAGTCCAGAGCGGTGAGCGGACGCTAAACGATATTAAGGTACATTTTATTCCAAAATCTATTCAAAGTATTATCAGAGGCAATTGAAGATTGAACAAATTTTTTTGTTATCGGAATTCTGCTTATTTCATGAAATTGAAATGCTAATGCATTAATCCATTAAAATCTGTTAAGAGTGGCTATTTTAGTTGAAAGAAATATATGTACATGGTACTTTTATTCACTTTATTAACATTGCGTATTATAAAAGGATTTTCTTTGGAATAAGAAGTTTGTTATGTGGTTATTTTAACTGAATTGAATCAAGTTCTCTTCTAAGTTTGAAATCCATTTAAAATTGATGAAAATGGTTGTTTCGGAAAATGAGAAGGCAAGATTGCTGAGCAGAAGATACATTATATTCCAAAATCTATTTAAAGTATTATCAGAGGCAATTGAAGATTGAACCAATTTTTTGGAACGGGAATTCTGCTTATTTAATGAAATTGAAATCCTAATGCTATAATCAATTTAAAACTAATAACAATGGCTCTTTTAGTAGAAAGATAGGTACTATTTTAGTTACAAGGAATTTCTGTGAGATTTTAGTTAATTAATTAAAACAGACTTATAATATAGGATTATTCGCTGGTTAAAACAGTGCACAATTGTATTCTTGTGATTTTTACATGTTGCATTGACGAAAATTTAGATTCATTAAACCCCTTGAAATTCAACGGGCACTTATGCTAGTCAGTTAATGAAAGTCGATCGTACATCATAGAGAAGAAAACACGAGGATCCCGGCGTGGTTTCGAGTCGGTTTGGCACGCCGTGAGCCTCGCTTTTTCCGACAAACGAGCAACTCCAGAACCCGTGCGAGTTTTTTCAATTTCTTTGTTTCTTTTTGAAGAGGAGCCAAAAGCCTGCGTTGAAGCGCAGCGGGGGTGAACGGTCAGCAAGGAATCTGCGCGAGAGGACGATTTATTTGAGAACGAACTAGATAAGCAAGGGCTGTTAGGACGAGTGCCGCTACGCGACGAATTTTTTATTACTTTCTCATACCAAGTATCGAGAAAGTATTGTTTTCGCGAAAAAATTCGACCTCGAGATTTTTACGGAAATATACGTTTTAGGTGTCACTGAATCCGAAAAAGTGGTTTTCGCAATGCCGTCTGTCTGTTACTGGCTCTAGGGCCTAAACGGTAGAGCAAAAATGAGTGAAATCTCGTATTTAGGCATTTTATCATACTGAGCAGAGTATACGTAGAAATGGTTGACGTTGACGTTGATCAATAATTAAGAGTAGTTTATCCTAAGCATTTTTAACAACAATTCGATTTTCTCAAAAACGGCTCAAAGGATTTTGATCAAATTTCGTACAGTTACTTGATTTACGTCTTCAATAATACTGTATAGATCATATATTAGTCAAAAAATGAATATAAGTCTAGTTTATTCTAGGCAACTTTAACACCAATTCGATTTTCTCAAAAACGGCTATAACGATTCTGATTAAATTTCGTACAGTTACTTGAGTTTACATCTACAATAATACTACGTATTTCATTTTTCTCAATTAATTAATATAAGGTTAGTTTATTCTTGGGCAACTTGAACAAAAATTGGATTTTCTAAAAACAGGCTCATACGATTTTCATTTTCTAAAAATAACTAAACGACGCATTAGTACCCATATATGAGAAAGTTTGTAGAATATATGTTGTACCGATTTCTTACATACTTGCATAATTTTTTTGCCACCGAATTATTTTAGTCCGAAATAAATCGTGTTGCTTAGGTGTTTTTTATCGCTCTTAGTAGTTACGTAAAAATCAGCCTCGAACGAAAGCTTAATATTTGCACGTTCGGAAGAGTACAAAATTCTTAATATCGACCGGAAATTGTAGATAAACCGATAAACTCACTGCTACATTCACATACCTACCTAAAATATGAGAGAAGCGTTGAAACGGTTCAGCTTTTACAAAAATATCAATGAGAGGCAAACTCATGCTGTTGAGATGACAGCCGTGTTACAGTTCAAAATCTCTTCATTTCTTTAACACCGAAAGCTGTTTTATTCCGTTGGAAATTGTGCAGTTTTGTTTATTTTTATTCAAAAAAGTAACTAGAAAGGCTAAAACAGAAGCATAGGTTAACACAGTATCGTAAAAATAAATGCATCCATATTATTGCTAATCAGAATAACATTCCTTGCAAATCCAAAGGAAAACTTTCTCATAAATTCAGGTCTTCTCAGACAAAAAACGAAGAGTCCTAGGTCTACGGCACCGCATCGACCTCGGATAATACGGAAAGTTACAAATAACGGGAAAATACTGGACGACTGTCATGCGATATATCATTTTCCCGAGATCTACATTCAATATGCAGGCCTATATACTGTATCTAACAGTACAAACCTTAGTTGTGCTATGTTTTGAAATAAAATTACAAACAGATTAATGTTACTTACTTCGATACTTTTTATCTCGGATAATACGGAACTCTGCTATATTTACAAATAAAACTTCCTTGATTCAGAAAACAGCTTTATGCTTACGGAATTATTTTATTAGTAGTAATATAACTTCGAATGGCAATAGAACTTAATCACTAGATTATATTCGTAGTGAAAATCTGCAATAATTGATTTTAATAGTTCTCAGTTTTTTTTAAATTGAACCAATAAGTCTTATCGATCTGATAGAAGGTGTTCCCTTAAGGTTTCACTTCTTTCAAAGAAGAATTTAACAGTCTACTCAACTTAGGAAGCAGTCAAGAAGTATCACGTTTTGCAAAAGACGGCCAAAATTTCCAGTCCAGCGGGCCAAGCAACAAAAATGCTTGCGCGACACTTTTTCTTTCTTCGCCCAACGCACACTCATCTCCAGTGCTCAGCCGAGGATGAAAAAATTCCATCCGTAACTTTGCCAACGGTAGCGTATCCCCTACGCTACCGTTGCTTATGAACGTAAGAGCGAAGTTACTAGCATTTATTGAGATTGGCACATTTTTGTACTTTATAATTAATTATTTCTCTTAAACTAAAAGGCGTTGGCCCCTAATTCCGAAATGGTATTTTTTTTTTGACCTAAACTTTCCACTGGCAGAAGATGAATCAAATCTGAGAGTTACACTCCGTAGCCTCTCCTTTAAGTAATTTTATTATATGTTAGTCGAAAATAATAGGGAATAATAAAAATCTATTCAAATCCATAATCACTTATATTTATGAAAAATGTCAACTATACATAGTTTAATTTTCATAGCATTTGAGTCAGAATTTATTTTAAATTTTTCTTTGGGATCAATGAAAAAATTATTATCTTCGTGATCTAATTGCTTATACTTATGCCGTACTCTTAGTCTTTCTTCTGTAACAAACACTGGATCAATTTCTAGTTCTTCCGCGATTTTTCTGCTGCTATTATTATGTCGTTGGATCCTGTCGTGCGATAATCTTTTAAAAAAAGATCAATGGCTTTAATACACTCTGAAAGGTCAAGTTAAGGGCTTTTTAGTAATTTTGAGACAATGTTTGTTTTTAAAAGTAGCCTTTCTTTTGTGATATTCAGCACCAGATAATTTTTTATGTCCAACCATCGTCCGCATTAAAAACTGTAAAATAGTAAGGTATGACCTCTTAACTTTTTATAAGAGTAATATTGCAAATATAATAACACTAACAATTATTTATAGTATTAATTGATATCTGTACAACAAACTACATACTCCGTATTTTTGTGGACTGTCTTAATTAAAAAAGGATGCTATAATCTTGAAGTTATAAATCAGAGTATCTAGAACTAATATATCTTTCAATCTACCATTTTCAACACTAAATTAACATAAAATATTAACACCTAAAGGCTTCCAATTTGCCCATAATCAAGAATCCCGAAACTCGAAACGAATAAATCTATTTAATTGAAATGCAATTTAGCTCATAAAATAACGCAAGTTGACAGGACTCAGATCTTCTGTTCGATTTATAAACATAAAAAACATGATGTTAGTCAGTCGCGCATTAAAAATTACTCTTTGCACCACCACCTATCAAGCAAAATTGTTTTATTTTTCAGTTTTTGTCGTGATTTTACCGAAAATAAAATTAATAAATATGGATTTAAAGTATACATGATTTTACTGCAAAAATAAATGAAAATGGTTTTCCTACGTCTCTCAATAAATGTTTAACATAATATGAAATACTGACACATTTATAAACCCTGTTCCTTTCAGTAAAAGGTATTTCGTTGATCTGCTATTAGAAAACGTAGAACGTATCACTTTCCTTCCTTCTTGGAATCGCACAAAATATTTATATCGAACTAATTTAAGACACAGGCCAACAGAGTGTCACCTAGCTCTTTCGCATTACTAATAATAAGTGAGAATACAGCATAGGGCGCGCTTCATAGCAGATTGATATTCCCCAGAATGAAGCATTTTTGATATTCCAAGAAAAAACATTAAACAGAAATATAAGACAGGGAGTGACGCGAAGCCCTGCCTAAGTAGACCTCGTCGCCACCAATATTTCTTGCCGATGGTGTCTTCGTTTTGCGCCCCAGGGGATATTCCCCCGGGGGCAATGCACTCTTTGACCATAGTTAGGCGCGGGATGGATGAGAGGCATGCATTCCCTTGGAGGGTGGGAGAAAGGTGATTAAGAAAGGAGAGGCGGAAAAGGAAAACGGGCATCACCCCCACCGCCCTCGTCCTAAGACTCGAAATCAGTGGGAAACATTTTCAAGGGTTCCCAAGATCAAGGAGTCTTTGGAACCTGGTCAGATTTTCCAACCCCTTCTCCGCTAGTGTAAGGCTTTGTTTTTCCAAATGGTATCTCCGGAAGTCTTCGCGTCGTTGTTACCAGCTGAACAGTGTTTTGAGGTCGGATTTTTACTTATATTTTCCAGAAGAAAACACTAACTATATCTATCGAATACAAAATTATGTAGATATTTTCCAAATATTTGACTCAATTTTTCCGCCACAAAAAACTGTATGGTTGAGCCGGCCCTAGGCTTACAAAGTAAATTAAAAATGAGTCGTACCAGCAAAATGATGGGTATATCGTAAGATAGAAAGGAAATGAATCTAAATTATCACCTATGAAGGATAACCAAAGCCAATGTCACAACAAAGTAACACTTAGCAGTAGGTATATAATTAAATCAAGAAAAATTGTGGATTGTGTTACATTCTAATCTCGTTTTCAGCTTCAGAAGCCACAATTATTTAAATTTCATTTGGTTGCAGTATACAAGCCATGAATTGTATTACAAGCATTAAACCTCAAAAGAGCCACAAATTTATTTTATAAAGAATTTTTCATTTTACGCTTTTTAGTGAGCAAAACATTTCTATTTCAAATTATTGATTTTGAGAAAAATCGTCTAACTCATCGCATTGAAATAGTTTACGACGGCTTATACGTTAATAACGTAAAGAATCCCTACTTACATTGTCAAATACGAAGATTTATTTCATGAACAACAATTAAAAATCCATATTTTCCTCTTTATAGCTCTTATATGATCGGTGAAATACCGGTTTAAAAAATTATTCGCAGAGAACAATATTTGCCACAAAAAAGTATGCGAAAGCACATATTTATATAAAATATAAATGAGAAAGTCCAGTTATTTTTATTATTTAAATAAAGCAAAAAGAAGATTTCGACAAAACAAAAAGAAGCGTTGAGTGACAGAAAAATACTCTACCGCTTTCAAATACGAGTGCCCAAATATGGAGTTTTGAGTGATAAAAACTATGAATTGTTTTCATGAATGCTTTTTTACTTTCTCATATACGAAGTATACTGAGAAAGTATTGTTATTGCGAAAAAATTCGACCTCGATATTTTTACGGAAATATACGTTTTAGGTGTTGCTGAATCCGAAAAAGTGGTTTTCGCAATGCCGTCTGTCTGTCTATCTGTCTGTTACTGGCTCTGGAGCCTAAACGGTAAAGCGAAAATGAATGGAATCTCGTACTTAAGCATTTTATCATACTGAGCAGAGACTGTGATGAAAAGGTTGACATTGATCAATAATTAAGGGAAGTTTATTCTACGCATTTTTAAGAACAATTTGATTTTCTCAAAAACGGCTCTAACGATTTTGATAAAATTTCGTACCGTTACTTGAGTATACGTCTGAAATAATACTACATATTTCATTTTTCTCAATGAATGAATATAAGGCTAGTTTATTCTAGGCAACTTTAACAAAAATTGAATTTTCTAAAAACCGGCTGATACGATTTTCATTTTCTAAAGATAACTAAACGACACATTAGTATATGATAATGTTTGTACAATGTATGTTGTACCGATTTTTTACTTACTCATATACGAGTATATTAAGCAAGTATTGTTATCGCGAAAAAATTCGACCTCGAGATTTTTCCGGAAATATACGTTTTAGGTGTCGCTGAATCTGAAAAAGTGGTTTTCGCAATGCCGTCTGTCTGTCTGTTACTGGCTCTAGAGCCTAAACGGTAGAGCGAAAATCAATGAAATCTCATACTTTTATCATACTGATCAGGAGCAGGGGCGCGCCTACCCGGAGTGCAGTGGGTGCAATGCACCCGGGCGCCAACTTGCCGGGGCGCCTTCCCATCAAGATAGTTGTATCTATATATTATTGGAATTCGACTTGGGAATGTTTCCTCATTTGTCCGAGTGAAAAGGGAAAGTTAGAGATTCTAAAATGACACAAAATCTTCCAGGCAAAATTTTTCGGATCCATTGTGATACGCGGTCGCGTGATTCAGGGTCGCTAGAACACGCATCAGTGGTGACCGAAAATGGGTTCACCGTAGGACTCGCCAAGAGGGGGATGCTCTACTCTCCTAATTGCTATCCTGACCCTAGCGAGGAGCTCCAGCTGAGGCGGCAATCCTTTCGTAAAGTACCATCGACCTTTACCACAAATCCTTTCGCTGGAAGAATACCAGGTGTCTACCCTTTTTCTCACACTTACTGAGTGTTGGAGTTCCCAAATCTATTTTGAATCGGCTTGGTATAGCGTTTCCGAAAACTAGCTTTCCTTACTCCTTCACGATCTCCCACCTATGTTAACATTAATATTCGTTTCTAAATAGTACCAAATTCAAATACTGAAACAATTTCTCCAAATAATGAGAGAATTATTGACATCTACTTCTTCATTGGATTTTAAAATATCTTAAATTGAAAATACGATGTTAAGACTTTGACGAAGGAATGCATAAATAATTGAAGTTTTGTTTTCTTATTGTCAGAATAAATATCGAATCTAATTTGGCTTGTAAATGAACAAAAATATAGGAATTTTTGAATGATCATTAAGTAACGGGACAGAGTATTCAATTATAACCATATGTGCGGCGAGTTTTATAATTTTCCTTCAATAAGATATTAAATGAAATGTTTATATTTATAATTATGCAACTAATTTGTTCAATCATTTCGTTATGGGATACATCGACAGAAATGCATTAGCTTGTCTCCACACACTATCGATGAAAAAATCCGTGTATGACAATACCACAAAATTTCGTATCTTGCACCAGGGCGCGAAACACCCTAGGCGCGGCCCTGATAAGAAGCTATGAAGAAATTGTTGGCATTGCTTAATAATTAAGGGTAGTTTATTCTACGTATCTTTAACAACAATTTGATTTTCTCAAAAACGGCTGTAACGATTTTGATCAAATTTCGTACAGTTACTTGAGTTTACGTCTTCAATAATACTACATAGATCATATTTCTCAAAAAATGAATATAAGGCAACTTTAACAATAATTTCATTTTCTCAAAATCGACTAAAACGATTTTGATAAAATTTCGTAATGTTACTTGAGTATAGGTCTGCAATAGTACTACATATTTCATTTTTCTCAATGAATGTCTATAAGGCTAGTTTATTCGTGGGCAACTTTAACAAAAATTGGATTTTCTAAAAACCGGCTCACACGACGCATTAATATATGAGAAAGTTTGTACAATGCATGTTGTACCGAAATTTTTATCTTCGTAGGAAGGTTGCCAGAATTTATTTCATAAGAGCCGAGATATATTGCGCCTTTATTTTTGTAACGAAGTCATTCACTCAACCATGCATGGATAGGCTGAGGGTTTCTTCTACGAATATGAATTTTTTAGCCCGATCAGAGAATATTAACAGGTGCCACAAAGGCCCCAAAGTTACGAAATTGTAGATTTTTCTGGATGTATCAATTTTTTAACGTATTTCAGGTAATATCTCAAAAATGGTGTCCTTATCAAAATTTTGATGAGATGATGTCGATAGAGCATTAAATTTCCTACAATTTTGGTATTTAAACTTTTTTCATGTGCTCAACCGTTTTTGAGATAATCGCATTTGAATGTAGAGAAAGTAAAAAACCATACTAGAGGTAGGACATAAGACCTAAAAAGAATAAAAGAAAAATGCTGCAAATAATGTTATTATTATAGTAAAATTTTTACACGTTATATATTAGAAATACGTAACTACCCATTACGATTAACATAACAACAAAATCATTTTGAAAAAAACACATACAAAATTAAATTACATACTTATTTTTGTAATAGAGTTTCTTTTTTACAATCCGGATATTTTTTTCGATAATCGTTAACAACTTGTAACAGAAAATGCTTTTGACTTTCGTCTTTTGTTAAAATATTATTGTACTCTTGTATTAACTTAATTCCCCTTTCTGCCACATCATTTATTACCGATAATTTTGTCAAGATTCGGATTCCTTTCTGATAATCATCTCTTGCTTCCCATGCATCGGGGTCTGCATCCAAAAAATCGGTTGGAATTTTAAATCTTGAAAAAAAGTTCAACGTTTCCGATGATACGAATTCGTTTAGCTCTTTCATTATGAAATCCTTCACATCTCTTGGATGGAATAAAATCCTTTTAACAGTAATATCCTCTGATTCCTCCAATAATTTTTTTGCCTCTACCATTTTCAATTTCGTATCCTTTGGCACACGAGAATCAAAAAACGCGAGAGCAATACTCTCAGGAGCGAGGTACCATAAGTGTCCGCAAAACTTATTCATGGACGTGCGAGAAATATCAGAATCTGGATACTGCGCCAAGTTTTTTAATAATTGAAAATCGTTAAAAGGGGCTTCGATCGCAACAGGACCTCTAAACCAGGCTCCTACACACGAATGAACCAAAAAAAATGCATATGTCTCGAAATGCTCTCTCTTCCCTAGCTTGAAGCTGAAATTGATTTCGGAACTTAAATACTTTTGAGCTATATATTGCTTTCCACATCCACCTCGCGTGATGGAAAGCACCAGGATATCAAAAGGAAATGCCACGAGGTGGAGTTGCTCCCAGAAATATAACTGTTAACTCCAGTAATTCCCTATAATCCTCCCTACACTGTTGGACTTTTAGAGAATGTATACAAAATTCTATAGCTTGATTTAGGATATTTTGAATGGCTGATTTCACAAATGTATCCTTTATTCCGACGTCAAATTCTGTTGCGTCAATATTGGGCCACGTTTCTTGAAATCTTTTGAAAATAGGAACGTCTGGACCCAATGTAGGCAATCTCTATTTCACATCGAACACACTCCTCAGCTCTAGTTCCAAAATGTGCCGTCGACAGGGCAGATACAGAAGGTCATGTTTGGTTTGTCACATTTCCTATCAAATATATTTCATCATGCGCACGAAGAGTGATACTTGCTGATGACGACGAAGATGCAGCCATTTTACAATAAATTTTAATACTTTAACACTTTTATAAACACAAAGCACTGTCAAACATTTCAACTACCACAGTTTTACCACAACTGCCGCATATACCTAAGTGAACTCGTTACGTGGTCAATGTCAACGTAACTGGAGCCGCCAGAAAGAGCAAATCGCGGGGGGGGAAAGCCGACAAAGCAAATGAAATCAGGGATTAATTTCACTGCTCTCTGTTGTAAAGCGTTTGTTTATTCACGCTGCCACAAAAACGACGACTTCCGAATCACTACTAGAGTACCTATTCTTTTTTTGCTTTCTCTACATTCAAATGCGATTATCTCAAAAACGGTTGGGTGCATGAAAAAAGTTTTAATTCCAAAATTGTAGGAAATTTAATGCTCTATCGACATCATCTCACCAAAATTTTGATAAGGACTTACCACTTTTGAGATATTACCTGAAATATGTTAAAAAATTGATACAACCAGAAAAATCTACAATTCTGTAACTTTGGGGTCTTTGTGGCACCTGTTAATATTCTCTGATCGAGCTAAAAATTTTTGTAGTTCATTATTTTAGGAATTGGAACCGTTGTACGGGGTGAGACCAAAAAAATTCGAAAAACAATTTCATCGTGTATAACTAAGGGTCACCCTAATATATATATATATATATATATATATATATATATATATATATATATATATATATATATATATATATATATAATGTATGCCTAACATGCCCTATAAACCCACCACTAACATCACCTACCCCATAACTCCCCTACCAACTGTACCACCCGCAACGTCATCTACCTACTATAGTCGATCCCACTTCGGAAGTCTCTTGGCCTACTTAGTAGCCAATCACGAACGTTTCCCCTTCCATCGCCCCTCTCAACTTTCGTGCGGGAGAGCAGATATCGGTGCGCGCTGCCAGCTCTTGCTAGGAACGACCCAAATACCACAAAAAATGATGAAATATATAAAGTTCAAGTGCGATGCGGCACGTTTTCCCTTTATCCGATTGTAAAAATATTTAACACAATTTATTTTCTAACCAAATGGAACAAATTTAGGGGGCGTCCCAGAAGAAATTTAAAAAAAATTTTTTTGCCTATAGCTAAGGACAACCCTAGTGTGCACACACAGACAAAACTATTCTTCGGCACACATATAAATGCCTAAAATAAACATGTGAATATATTTTGCTTGTCTGAAGGCCTAAGAAAAAGTTTTTAATTATATAGTAATAGAAATTCATGTGTGAAGAGATAGACTCAAACCACCTGCTTGATTATGAAAACTGACTTTTTTATTACATTAATGATGAGATAATATTAAGAAATACCTATTAATATGAAAATTTAGATTTACTCCATTTCATTTAGACATTCCAGAATGCTCGTTCACATTGTTCCTCTCTGCATCTTTTTCTAAACAACATTCCTTTAAAAAGCGATTGAGAAATTCCACTTAAAAACTGTTATCAAATCTTCATTCTTATCAGAATGAAACATCGCCCCTCGAGCCGCCAAGTTATATATTTCCTTAATTGGTTTACTTCTCCGCTGAACTCATTTTCCTCATTTTTACATCACATCCGTATTTCGATGGAACAAAAAATATGTTTAGAAGATGGAATAAGAGGAACATTTTTAAAAACATCTAGCAACAAACTTATATCCGGTATGACAACTTATAACTCTTTCAGCTTATAGTGGACTTAAACTAACAATTTCTAATATTTTATTCCAAAACTATACGTGTCGTCAACTTTTATTCATCGACTTATCATTAAACAAAAATGAAATTAAACAAATTCTTTTTTTCAGAATTTGAGTAATGAATCAACTATACTTATAACATTACGTGATCCATTTATACAAACCCATTTAGGTTAATTTATTGAGGTCAGTTACATTTTATTGTTATTTAAATTTATCGGCGCGTTAACTCACAGCGTGCGAATATAAACTCCGAAGATCTTCCACACATATCTACAGATAAAAACTGTAACGTTTCTGGAGTTTTCTATAATGACAACTGTGGACTCATTATTGGTGCATATATGTAATCACGTTTTGCGGTCAAAATAACTCAATACTTATTTGAAATCGAATTCTCCAATAAAGTAAAAATATGTGTTTCTTGCTGGTCGATAGATACGATCAAAAATACCTTTCGTTAGTTAGGTCAGCACCAGAGCTGCAAACAACTTCAAAATTTGTAAGTGGTTCGGTTCTAAATTTTTGGAAGTGGTTCGGTTCATGGTTCGGTTCAGACGGGAATTCTGACAAGTGGTTCGGTTTGCAGCACAGGTCAGCACAAATGGAAAACGAGTTTGCAAAGCAAAGTGAAAGGGGGATTGATTTATGTATGGACTCAGAATTATAAATATATAAACTAAAATAAACTTTGTTCTTCTAATTAAAAGAATGAAAAACTTTGTATCCTCCACTTCCCTTTTAGTAAATTCCACGAAGTTGAGCCTGGTTTCATTAATGTGATTTGTTCATCTAGCTCTAAATCTATTCAAGCCTTCAAGTCTTGTCTAAATTTTAACTTTTCGGACAATTTAAGATAATTACGCAATGAAATAACCGTGAGGTTTCCTTATGAAAAATTTGGTAGAATAATATACTCTGACAATGAGAAGGAGAACTTTTGGACTGTCGGAATTTACACGCAGGTTGTGTCCCTTGACCCACCATCTAGCCAATGTTTCATGCATATTCATGCTTCTATTTAATTTGACATGACAAAGGAAGACCGTTTATTGTTCATGCGTATAAATGATAAAATGAGCGTTATGACTTTTGTGTTACAGATAAGGTAAAGTTTTTTTGTGTTTATACTTCTCTTGCTAAAGAATAAAGTACACACTTCTACTTAATCATGTTTACCTCTGTCAACCCTTGTGTATATGTCCATTGTCTCCACCATTTTCCTTTCCTCTCTCCGCATTAGTATTCCTTTGAAATATCCTATCTTCTTATACAGATGGAGAAGGGATAAAAGGAGGGGGTTAAGGGGGAGGGGTGGAGGGGGATAGGGGTATAAGGAGGGGTATAGGGGTATAGGGAGGGGGATAGAGGGTATAGGCAGGGGGATAGAGGGTATAGGGAGGGGGATAGAGGGGGAGGGAGGGAGAGGGGGTAGAGGGAGATGGGGGTAGAGGGGGAGGGAGATAGAGGGAGAGGGAGATAGAGGGAGAGGGAGATAGAGGGAGAGGGAGATAGAGGGAGAGAGAGGTAGAGGGAGATGGGGGTAGAGGGGGAGGGAGATGGAGAGGGAGATGGAGGGGGAGGGAGATGGAGAGGGAGATAGAGGGGGAGGGGGAGGGATATAGAGGGGGAGGGATATAGAGGGGGAGGGAGATAGAGGGGGAGGGAGATAGAGGGAGAGAGAGGGAGAGGGAGGTAGAGGGAGATGGGGGTAGAGGGGGAGGGAGATGGAGATGGAGAGGGAGATAGAGGGAGAGGGAGATAGAGGGAGAGGAAGATAGAGTGGGAGGGAGATAGAGGGAGAGGGATATAGAGGGGGAGGGAGATAGAGGGAGAGAGGGGGGGATAGAGGGGAGGGAGATAGAGGGGGAGGGAGATAGAGGGAGAGGGATATAGAGGGGGAGGGAGATAAGAGGGGGAGGGAGATAGAGGGGGAGGGGATAGAGGGGGAAAGGGTAGAGGGGAGGGAGAGAGGTAGAGGGGGAGGGAGGTAGAGGGAGATGGGGGTAGAGGGAGAGGGAGATAGAGGGGGATAGAGGGTGAGGGAGGTAGAGGGAGATGGGGATAGAGGCAGAGGGAGATAGAGGGAGAGAGAGGTGGAGAGGGAGGGGATAGAGGGGGGGGGGAGGGGAGGGGGTAGAGAGGAGGGGTAGAGGGGGAGGGAGAGGGAGATAGAGGGGGAGGGGGTAGAGGGGGAAAGGGTAGAGGGGAGGGAGAGAGAGGTAGAGGGGGAGGGAGGGAGATGGGGGTAGAGGGGGAGGGAGATAGAGGGGGAGGGAGATAGAGTGGGAGGGGGTAGAGGGGGAGATAGAGGGAGAGGGAGATAGAGGGAGATAGAGGGGGAGGGAGATACAGGGAGAGGGAGGTAGAGGGTGAGGGAGGTAGAGGGAGAGAGAGGTAGAGGGAGATAGAGGGAGAGAGAGGTAGAGGGGGAGGGAGAGAGAGGTAGAGGGGGAGGGAGATAGAGGGAGAGGGAGATAGAGGGGGAGGTAGAGGGAGAGAGAGGTAGAGGGAGAGAGAGGTAGAGGGAGGTAGAGGGAGAGGGAGATAGAGGGAGGTAGAGGGAGAGGGGGAGGGAGAGAGAGGTAGAGGGGGAGGGAGATAGAGGGAGAGGGAGATAGAGGGGGAGGGAGAGAGAGGTAGAGGGGGAGGGAGAGACAGGTAGAGGGGGAGGTAGATAGAGGGAGAGGGAGGTAGAGGGAGATGGGGGTAGAGGGAGAGGGAGATAGAGGGGGAGGGAGATAGAGGGAGAGGGACTTAGAGGGGGAGGGAGGTAGAGGGAGATGGGGATAGAGGCAGAAGGAGATAGAGGGAGATAGAGGGAGAGAGAGGGGGAGGGGATAGAGGGGAGGGGGTAGAGGGGAGGGGTAGAGGGGGAGGGAGATAGAGGGGGAGGGAGATAGAGGGAGAGAGAGGTAGAGGGGGAGGGGATAGAGGGAGAGGGAGGTAGAGAGAGATGGGATAGAGGGGGAGGGAGATAGAGGGAGAGGGAGATAGAGGGAGAGGGAGATGGAGTGGGAGGGAGATAGAGGGAGAGGGAGATAGAGGGAGAGAGAGGTAGAGGGAGAGAGAGGTAGAGGGGGAGGGGATAGAGGGAGAGGGAGGTAGAGGGAGAGGGAGATAGAGGGAGAGAGAGGTAGAGGGGGAGGGAGAGAGAGGTAGAGGGGGAGGGAGAGAGAGGTAGAGGGGGAGGGAGAGAGAGGTAGAGGGGGAGGGAGAGAGAGGTAGAGGGGGAGGGAGAGAGAGGTAGAGGGGGAGGGAGAGTGAGGTAGAGGGGGAGGGAGATAGAGGGAGAGGGAGGTAGAGGGAGATAGAGGGAGAGGGATGGAGAGGGAGATAGAGGGAGAGGGAGATAGAGGGGGAGGGAGATAGAGGGAGATAGAGGGGGAGGGAGGGAGAGGGAGATAGAGGGGGAGGGAGATAGAGGGAGAGAGAGGTAGAGGGGGAGGGAGAGAGAGGTAGAGGGGGAGGTAGATAGAGGTAGAGGGGGAGGTAGATAGAGGGAGAGGGAGAGGGAGATAGAGGGAGAGAGAGGTAGAGGGGGAGGGGGTAGAGGGGGAGGGAGATAGAGGGAGAGAGAGGTAGAGGGAGAGGGAGATAGAGGGAGAGGGAGATAGAGGGAGAGAGAGGTAGAGGGAGAGAGAGGTAGAGGGAGAGAGAGGTAGAGGGGGAGGGAGAGAGAGGTGGAGGGGGAGGGAGATAGAGGGAGATAGAGGGAGATGGGGATAGAGGGGGAGGGGGTAGAGGGGGAATAGGCTAATCAACCAACTTTTTACATTTCAAGACGGCGATAGCTTTGAATTTTAACGATATCTTAGTCGAGCTGACTACAGTTTATTATTGATGATGACTATGAGTAGTCGAAACATGTCGTAACTTTTACCTTTTGACTTGTGGAACTTTTACAAATTGTTTTTATAGTTTCTACCATTTTATGATTTTACTGTTTTTATGGTTTTACTGTTCTACGGTTTTACTGATTTTATTAAATATGTTTAAAAAATGTTTGCGTAAAATTGGCACAAACATATCTGTATATTATACCTGAGAAATTAAGGGAATTATGTTGAATGATGTAATAAGATGCTAAAGTGACACATTCGGATCACGGAAATAGCAAAATGGTTTTTGAAACATTACATAAATGGAAAAATAACAAATAGATTACTTTCTGTAGCTCAATATTAGCGAAATAAAAAATTAGTATAGAATATTTAACTATTCAAGAAAATCATAAGCGTCAAATAATAATATTCTAAGCAAATCAAGACGCGTAAATTCGAGGACACAATTTAAGGGACGCGAATAACTGAGAGAAGAGAGCACAACAAAGTAGGAAGAACGAAGTAAGAGGAACGCAGTAGGAGGAAGCAGTCAATTCCCGTGCTGGTTGACCTCATATCTCGAATAGACCGTTAATTATTATAGTTGGAAATACAGGAATCTGTTACGGTAATGATTTAACGTTGAATAAGACATTTTAGCAATAGATAGATAGTGCAATCCTCTGGATTAGTTGGAAGTTAGACACACTATACTAATAATAAATTACCTACTTATCTTCAATTGGATAATTTTCTAACACAATTTTAGAGCAATTTTCACACTTGAAACTAGCAGGTTAAACAATTATACCTTAAGCTTTAACTACTGAGATGTGGTCACAACTTAAGTTATAGAGACACATTACTCCGCTACTTTACTTTCCGCTATTTTATATTTTACAAAGAAATAAACAAATACGGTACTTTGCTGTTAACGGGAATACCTTAAAAAATGAACATGTATTGTTATGATTGTTTGAGAGGATATAACATTGAAAGGATATTTTGACGTATTGTTAGATTTACGATATTTTATTTTAAAAACAACATTAACAGAAACTGATTGGCCGGTCTCGACATTTACAAACCCAATCTCCGGAGAACGTGGAGGGTTTCTTTGGTTCCGGGCGAGGTGAAGGGCGCGGTAGCGCCCGGAGACGATTACCTATTACAACAAAGCGAAGGCTTGTCAATATATCCTTTCAATGTTATATCCTCTTGACTGTTGTGCCGCAAATTGAGAGGATATATCGACGAGGCTTCGGCTCGCTTTGTTGTAATGGGTAGTCGTCTCCGGGCGCTGCCGCGCCCTTCGCCTCGCCCGGAACCAAAGAAACCCTCCACGATGTCCGGAGATTGGGTTTGTAAATGTCGATACCGGCCAGTCAGTTTCTTGTCCGGTGATTGGGTATGTAAATGTCGAGACAGGCCAATCAGTTTCTGTTAATGTTGTACGTAAGTATGGCATGGGGATAATACGTAAGTACCAGATCCTGCGAAGGGTCCTGGAGGTATTCCCGTTAACAGGAAAGTACCCAATATACTAAGTTTTTTCTTTCAATTACATATTTCTTAACATTCACCATATTATTAAACATGAAAAATCAATTGTATATACAGGTAGTAAATAAATAATAATAAAAACAACAGCTTCCTAAGAAACCGCAGCTGATTTAAAACGCGTTCATAGCTCCACTTCAGTAGTTGAAGATTATGTTTACAAACTTTACCGTTGTGTTCTAGTTACTACTCTACCGTAATAAATAGTGAAGATTAATAGAGAGCACGCATTCAAAACTGAATGCAATTTTCACATAAATAGTACATTAAACAAACGCGTGGATTACTCAACCGATTTCGGAGTAATTTTAAAAATTTCAAGGTACGATTGCGGCACCATCAGACGGTGGCAAGACGAACCGATTATCACTTCCGGTGTCGCTATCTAAAGGCATGAATGAGGTTTTCCTAGTTGAATAGCAGGAGGGGCAATGGCACCAAGTCATTATTCATTTTGAGAAAGAGATTACTTGTTCGTTTATACCAATATATGCAACAACTTGCATGTAAACTAGACATGGAAAATTGACTTATCCCAGCGATCCTTCAAGCGAGTATTGCAATAATGTAAGATAAAAATGTATTCATTTAAAACATATATAATGGTGTAACCGATATAGAATGCTTACGAGAGGGGAGGAAAGCTGAGCTGACAAGTTGGAAAGATTTCGTGCCAATCGAAGAAAAACGGAAGCGCCATCACAAAAAAATCTCCAACTTCTCTCAAATGCTGATGCATACACACGTTGACAAATTACACGCGTGACACGGCGCGAATGTAATATGGCACGCGTCGTCGCTTTCTCCTGCGCACACACACACGGGTAAACGAGTGATTCGACTGGTATGCCAACAGTGTAGTCGTCTCTTTTGGATCAAATTCATGTGTGTGTGCACCACTCTACTTCATTCGAGCATCATAAGAAGTACTTAGAGAAAAAGTAATTTTCCGATCGTAAAACCGTTTGACGGATAGGGTTATTATAAAATGGTAAATTATCAAAAAGAACAGTTATTTTGAACTTAATCGATATAGCTGTCTATGTTCCAAAAGCAACCTGTGCGTTTTATTAGTGTCAAAGGGAAGAAAACTCGGTAATCTATGGCCTTGGTCTACTTCGGATGTATTGGGCAGAGTTGGCCAAATGCAGACAAATTTAAGCTTCGGTGACCAAAAGACTCAAAAGTGTCATATTTCTTTGTGCTTCCCGACGGAGAATTATCACGAAGTTGAAAGGAAGTCTTATCTGCGTTAAGGAATTTTATGTCGCGATGAAACACCTCGGCCTCTGTTGAAATTAGTAGGTGATAATCTCACTGTTTACCCACGATATTAAAATTTGTTATCCAAGCATGGAATCGTAAATATTATGGCACTCGATAAAGCCGACAAACTAATTTTCTGAGAAAATAAACTAAATCCCGTAAAATTTGATACTGGAAGAAACAGTCCCTATGTTTCGCGTGATATTCTGCAAGACTATGTTCAGAACAGAAAGGAGTAATCAGGATTTGAATTACGCCCAACATCAGATTCACCTAAATCGTAAAGAATTCACACTTTCATTAAAATGCAAATAATTTCAAGTATTGACGTATACATCGTGGTCCTTACAGCTCTTGGGGCCCAGGACGATAGGGTCATTTAAGGCCTCTTCTATTATAAGCTAGTCGAGAATTTCAGATTTAAGTACCTACCCATGAAGCTGCAATCAAAGTATCTTAGTGCAGTATTCATAATAATAGATTCAGTCCTAAAACTACCCATAGTGTTTTTTCAAAATTTTGGGAACCCATTTTCTCTTCCTTAAGGCCGCCTCTGGGCCTATAAAAGGTAAAAATCTGATGTGGCCAACACGTGACTTTCTCCACATTTTGGGTATATATATTTAAATTATTATGAATAGCATTATAAGGAAAAATTATTATTTCGTATCGTAAAAGAATACAGTCGTCCTGATTGCCGTAAATTACGTATATTTTGAATATGTTTACAGAATTCACCGCTACATGGTGGTGGCGCTGTACACCGAAAGTTAAAAAAGAGTAAAATATCTCCGAAATGGATGGTTCTACGAAAATCTGTTTCAAACAAAACTTGGAAGAAATATTATTCTCTACAACTTTGGTCCTTACGAAGATTACCAATAACGACGTTTATAAGGAGATATTTGACGGAAACCAAAAAATTTATAAATTATATTATATTTTATAAATAATTCCTAAACAATAACTGCTATGGAAAATTGTTTGAAATGAAAGTTATAGGAAATTGCCTTCTCTATAACCTTTGTATAGAATTGCATATACAACAATGATGTTTTAACGGAGAAATATCGCAAAAACCGTATCGGGTTTCGAATAAACCTCGACTTCCGGTTAACCGTTATTGTCCAAAAACTAATCAGTTCTTCATGCTCATGCTAAAGTGTTATATATGAAGTTTGGTAACGATATGGCAAGTACTTTTTGAGTAAGAGCGCCCACAATCACATACACACACACAGACATCATTCCGAAAATAGTCTAAACGTGTTCTAGGGACCTCAAAACGTGTATTTCCGTTGAAATCTCGAAGGCGATTTTTTTAGTGATCACAATACTTTCCCATAACTTCGTATGGAGAAAATAAAAATACATATATCATGTTGCTATACAGTATGTTAAAGAACCTAAAACAAACAGCATCAGTTAAATGCAAGGGTCGCACGGCCAACCTGGTTCGAGAGCTTCACTGCTTCCATTAATCGACTGTACAACCAAAAAATACAACCTCTTAGTCATTTCACTTAAGTGCCGTTTTAAAGGTTATACAATTACAGATTTCTGTTTACGAGGGCAGTACGACTCACGATTCTAATGCGTTCCTAAAAAGCGCATCGTAAGTCGAATTATCCTAAGTTGAATATCAATTTCCCATAGACTTACATGTTATAAATTGAGAATCGTTTGAGGACCTTGGAAAAAATATCTACCTAACCTTATTCAGGCTATAAATAGTTTAAGACATAATAAACATTTTTAAGACAAAACTATCAATAAATTAATATCTACAATCCGTACGAGTGGTATCGTCCAACTGAACACTATCGGCCGAAAATACGCGCAAGAAAGTCGACTAGAATAGCGCATCGGATGCCGAATAGCATATCTACATCTACATCATACCCTGCAAATCACCAGACTGGTGGGTGGCAGGGGGTGCAGCACACCAAAACCTACCTAATAACGTCTCTCGTGGGAATCACTATCCTAGTATGATCCCGTATGGTCCTTGGGAAAAACGAATCCTGATATCGTTCGGTCCTACAGTCGATCTCTCGTATTTTATCCTCGTGATCGTGCCTGCCCATGTACGTAGGTGCCTCTAATATTCCTGAGACCTCCTCTAAGAGAACTTCCGACCTAAATTTCTCCAGAAGCCTTAACCTAGCGCTAATTCTGCGATCCTCTAGCGATATCCAATTCAACTCCTTCAAGAGTGATGTGACGCTTAATTTTTGCTCATATTTTTGCTTTACGAATCTGGCTGCTCTGCGTTGGATTCTTTCTAACGCAAGTATCTTATGTTCGGGGCACGATAATATCGTATGTCAATTTCGAAGTGCTATCAATGCATTAATGTCCTAAGTCCGGGTTTATCGTAAGTCGGGCACCGCCGGTACCTACAATATTGAAGCGCAAAAACAACTGATGCATTTCGCATTCCTAACTTCCTATCGTTCCCAGCTGCCGCCTCGGGATGCACAAAGCGGAATCCGTGCGATGTTATTTCAGGCATCCTTTCATTGCGACCTTATTAATTGCGCGTCGAGTCGCACGTCCGGGAAAATGAGCCGAGCACGGCGATGCGCATGTGGCAATGACCGCCGAATGATCGAATCGTACATCCGCACCAGTCGAACTGCGCAGCGAAACGACAAAAGTCCCCGGCGATCTTATTGTTAGTGACGCAACCAAGCTCCCCCTCATCGAGCCGGTCCTCTGAATCGCCACTCCCCAGAAACCTCTCCTTCCTATCAACCCAACCTCCCACTCAGTTATACAACGCGCGGTAGGTCGCAATCGGTAATTATTGCCAATTAAACCACGAATTGCGGTAAGGCTTCTCTCGGTAGAGAGTGGAACGGCTAGAGAGAAACGACGCAAACTTTAATCGCAACTCGCCCTGTGACATTGAAGGACATCCGGCCTTGTGAAATAGCCTTCGTAATTCTCCTTACAACTTCATTCGAGCGTTATCGATGACGTCACGCTCCCTGAGATCCGATCGCAATCTACATAAATGGGAGTCGCAATTCGCGACGAATATTCCCCTTTTTGTTTTAGATTTATTGAGGACATTTATACAAATGTAATCACTTGGAAATTATTAGAATGATGATAAAAATGGTTTGAGGAGAAGTTAAGTGCTGTCCTTTTTGGTAATGCGACCTTTAATAATAAAAAGCTAATACAAATATATGTATGATACAATGAAAATCTAAGCTCAGAAACTCGAGGGAAACAAATCGTCTCTTGTCAGCTAGAAACTGAAGCAACGCAGACCAGAGGTGAGTAATTTAACTGACGCCAATCAACAAAAACTTGATTCTGAAATTCGATCATTCATAATTTTCGTTACCCGACGGAGATTTATAAAAAATCTCTTTAAACGCTATAAACATCTAACATAAGCCGCCTATAGGAGTATTTGGTGCACGGATCTATTGCGCACTTACAAATTTTAAGTACAAAATTCCTGCCTTAAGAAAAGATCTGAATTGATAAAAGCCCTAAAATGACCTCAGCAAAAACGAAAATTAATATGACCGTTATACGTTTATTTTCATTAAAATGGAACGCTAATTTTTTGCTCGTTAAGGTTACGTTAATATATGTAAGCGATTTATTTTCATCAACACGGTAATGATAATAATTTATGGTCAACAGATTAACTGATTAGGGCATTTTATCTAACCCTAATCAAATGCGTGCCTCCTATTACTAACTACGCAATAATTTCGCATACATTCTGACAAAGTCACAAGAGTCTAATGAGAAATATGGATCTCAAGAAACCTTGGTTGGTTCGTTTGTATACAGACTGGCAGGCATGTGATGAAGATTTCTGAAAAAACCGCAGAAAAAATTCTGCCTTAAAGAGGAATAGAACTCGGGCCCTCAACTTGCAGGACGGATACTATTCTAGCCTCGGTAGTTCAGTGGTCAGCCTACGGACAAGCGGAAGAATTCCTTGTAAAAGCAGAGTTTTCCTCCGACTTTTTCAGAAATATTTTTTAAAAACGTTAATGGCTAGAATATTCATATCGGAGCGATTTATTCCACGTTTGGTTGGAATATTCCGTTCAAACACCAGACAAACCGAATACGCTTCGAACTCGTAGAAGAAGCAGGTAAGTAAATTCGACCTCGAGATTTTGATTGAAATATACGTTTTAGGTGTCGCTGAGTCCGAAAAAGTGGTTTTCGCAATGCCGTCTGTCTGTTACTGGCTCTAGGGCCTAAACGGTAGAGCAAAAATGAATGAAATCACGTACTTAGGCATTTATCTTACAGAGCAGAAGCTATGAAGAAATGGTTGACATTACTCAATAATTCCATCCACCCATAGTTTTCAACTCTAAGGTTGGTTTGAAATGACTAGGGAATAAACACATATGATGTGGTGGATTCCCGTTGTCTTCCACATCAGACACACACACACGATTGGTGAAATATGAAATTATGAAAACGACACAACCATCCATGCCCTTGGCGGGATTCGAATCAAGGAAAGTTTATTATACGCATTTTTAACAACAATTTGATTTTCACAAAAACGGCTCTAACGATGTTGATCAAATTTTGTACAGTTACTTGAGTTTACGTCTTCAATAATACTTTACAGCTCATATTTCTCAAAAAATGAATATAAGGCTAGTTTATTCTAGGCAACTTTAACAATACTTTGATATTCTCAAAAAGGGCTAGAACGATTTCGATCAAATTTCGTAGTTATTTGAGTATACATCTACAATAATACTACATACTTCATATTTCTAAAAACATCCGACGTGTCCAACACATGACGTTCTCCATATTTGAGGTATAGATATTTAAATTATTATGAATAGCATTATAAGGCAAAATTATTATTTCGTATCATAAAAGATTACAATCGTCCTGATTCTGAGCTGCAGAAACTGGGATGTAACATGAGTTTAAATTACATTTTTTACACTCTCATCTCATGTCCATGATGGCCGACTATTGGTGGACCTTAAAAAGAGAAGTTACTCGTCAAGAACATAACAGGAAATCTATGGAACGCTCATTTGGAACAAAGCGAAAACGAAACATCCTGACCCTAATCATCCAATTTAAAGGTATTTAAATAACTTCTTACGTTAGATGATGTTTATATGGGGCTGTCAGACTATATATCGTATGACTTCTCCATGTCTCTATACATATACATTCATAAACGCATGATTTTAGCGTAAATTTGTTTTGTAATTTCTGAAAAATCCTGACGTGATACGGAAAAACGGGCATTTGATTTGAATTCAGCATGCTCAAATTAATAAAAATCACATATTCAACTTGAAACAGCAGAAAAAAATTCATTTTCGCAGGTCTGTGTAATCTGAGTAAACCACTTTGAAAATTTGCGTTTATTTTGATGTCATGAGTGGATGCGATACTTGAAGAGGTCTAAACTTGCTAAGTTGTACTGTTTTTATCTAACTTAAACGTTAAAATTCCTTGCACGCTCTGCCTTTTCCACAAATGTAAACAAATCTGATGTGTCCAACACATGACTTTCTCCACATTTGGGGTATATATATTTAAATTATTATGAATAGCATTATAAGGAAAAATTATTATTTCGTATCGTAAAAGAATACAGTCGTCCTGATTGCCGTAAATTACGTATATTTTGAATATGTTTACAGAATTCACCGCTACATGGTGGTGGCGCTGTACACCGAAAGTTAAAAAAGAGTAAAATATCTCCGAAATGGATGGTTCTACGAAAATCTGTTTCAAACAAAACTTGGAAGAAATATTATTCTCTACAACTTTGGTCCTTACGAAGATTACCAATAACGACGTTTATAAGGAGATATTTGACGGAAACCAAAAAATTTATAAATTATATTATATTTTATAAATAATTCCTAAACAATAACTGCTATGGAAAATTGTTTGAAATGAAAGTTATAGGAAATTGCCTTCTCTATAACCTTTGTATAGAATTGCATATACAACAATGATGTTTTAACGGAGAAATATCGCAAAAACCGTATCGGGTTTCGAATAAACCTCGACTTCCGGTTAACCGTTATTGTCCAAAAACTAATCAATTCTTTGTACTCATGCTGAAGTTATATATATGAGGTTTGGTAACGATAAGGCAAGTACTTTTTGAGTTAGAGCTCCCCCTCTCTCTCTCTCTCCCCTCTGTCTCTGTATCATACGAATTACTTGTAGGTGTTGGAAGTTAAAAAAATCGGCATTACATACATTGTACAAACTTTCTCATACATTAAAGCGTCGTTTAGTTATCTCTAGAAAATGAAAATCGTATCAGCCGGTTTGTAGAAAATCCAATTTTTGTTAAAGTTGCCCAAGAATAAACTAGCCTTATATTCATTCATTGAGAAAAATGAAATATGTAGTACTAGCCAGTTGGTGAAATTTATTAAGCTTCGTCCTCAGAGAGCGATGGTACTCGTTTGGTTGGAATGGCATCTTAACTCCGTGTCCCAAATTGCCGAAGGATTCATTGGGCCCTCGCAATTCCCGACCAAGATTAAACCATTAACGCCCAAATTTATTTTTTAAATCTAATTGCTTTGAAAATTTTATATGTTGGTCTTTAGTAGTTATGAAAGTAAACAAAATCGAAATTTTCAATAATTTCCCATTTATTGTTTAAATATAGCCCGTCCTCAAATGAGGACGCTGAGCGTTAGGGGGTTCGTAGTTCCCACAAAGAAATAAACTAATCAAATCTTATAAAAGGTAAATTTTACTATTCTTATACATTCATGTTTATACATTATCTAAATTTGAGTATGGTGAAGTTATTATGTAATTAAAATATAAGCATTTTGGAGATTTTTTTAAATTATTATAACACTTTTTGGAATGAAAGTTTGGAAAACAACCGATACTTAATGTTACATTGCATTTGGTGCAAAATGTCCGTTGATTAAAAATTTCAAACTCCTAAACCGTAAAATAAGATAAATCGAGACCCACAGGGGAGAAAAGAAAGTAACAAAAACACAGGTTTAGGGGATTTTACGCCGCGCCAGGGACCTGTTGTCAATCACACATGCACACACAGTCGCTCAAGCACCCTTACGTAGGTTTATGCACCTTTCAGTGACGACAGGGACCTACAGACAAACAACCACACACAGACGCACTCAAAACACTCGTGCAGGATCTCAAATTAAACACACCAACAACTGAATACGTATTTCGAGAGCCAAGCCCTCATCATCAGTAGATGACGTGAAGTGACTTGTGGAAGTGTTGTGACCAGTATTTATAGTGTGTGTAAAAGTGAAAGGAGGTGGGGTTAAAGGGGGAAAGAGTGTTTTGAGTGCGTCTGTGTGTGGTTGTTTGTCTGTAGGTCCCTGTCGTCACCGAAAGGTGCATAAACCTACATACGGGTGCTTCAGCGACTGTGTGAGTGCATGTGACAACAGGTCCCTGGCGTGGCGTAAAATCCTCTAAACCAGTAAGTGTTTTTGTTTATTTCTTTCCTCCCCTCTGGGTCACATTTGTTTTAAGGTTTAGGAGTTTGAAATTATTAATCAATATCTGGCCGTACTCTCCACTTCTCTTTATTTACAAAATGTCTGTGGTTTCCCTGTACAGTTTCTAAGCTGACATCTTCTTTGACTATTCCTCTTCCCCATCATATGCGCTTTTTCATCGCACCTGACACCTTCAGACACTACAGCTCTTGAAGTCTTGAAGTAACGGCATCGATCGACCTGCAGCCACCCGTTTTCTGCAACCTCTTTTCAAATATGCGACAGCAATTTGTCTACGAAAGCCTTTAACTGAAATTGAATTATTTCCATGTACCACTTTATATAAAAGATTATTGAAGACGTAAACTCAAGCAACTGTACGAAATTTGATCAAAATCGTTCGAGCCGTTTATGAGAAAATCAAATTATTGTGAAAGTTTCCTAGAATAAACTAGCCTTATATTCATTATTAGGCGCGTTTCGCCCCAGCGTGAGCGCCCAATATCGTCCGTCCGTCCGCATGTTCGTTCTCGGCTTCTACCTAACGGATTTTCATGTAATTTGATATTAAGGACTTACAATCAAATATAATAAGAAAATCGCGCAAATGAATCACGTACGCCAATCAGGGGTACCACTTTACTGGTGACAAAAAATTAAATTTTCGTCATATCTCGTAAAGTACAGTAAAACCCCGCTATACGTTACCCCGCTTTACGTTGTTTCGCATATACGTCGCCAATCAATTAAGGAACATGTTTCGTTATAAGTTGTGTCGCTTCGCATATACGTCGTTTGTGAAATGCTAAAAGCAAAATTTCAGAAATTCCAATTGCTGTGGATAAATTACAACTATAACAATAAAAACCCTCTATTCGGTTATCAATTTCATGTTTATTATTATTTATCTAACTATATATTAATTTTACGTTGACGTCTGTAGACATTTGTGTACAATTTATATGGCGTATTTCTCGAGAACCGTTCGTCGTAAAGATATGCGGTAAACGGCGATTTGCTTCTACAGGCTATGAGGTCTCTGGAAAAAGATTTTCGTTTTCTAAAGCGTCCCGGTTTTGAATCCAGGAGGAAACTATATTTTCCCATAAGTTTACACGGGATTTTCGATTTTTCAGGGTGCAAGGTTTTTTCCTTCATTCGTTAAAATATGTAAGGTAGAAGGTTTTTTTCCTTCATTCCTTAAAACACGTAAACATGGACCGCTTTTCTTCTTTTTTGCTTTATTCGACGGCTAAAACTCTATACTATCTTATTCTTGCGATGTTCACATGTTACACGGTCGAAGTTTTCAGAAATACGCATTCTTTTTCGAAATTGTTAGGATTTTTCGTACTCATTCCGGGCGTTGCCAAGGAGACTCTCATTGTTGCCTCCGATTCATTTAAGGCCAATTAAACCTTCAAATAGACGAAAGAAAAGGGTTATTCGCTTCGAACTGTTGTTTGGGCATCGAAATTAATGAAGCATAGCAACGTAAATATTTAGGATAATTATTCTGTTGACTACGTATGGGAAGCGTTTCTAGCTGTGTCAATAACATGTGTATAACAAACAAGTTCTCAGCGAATTGTTTTATTTTAAATTGTGCAATTAATTTGTTTTTTTTTTTTTCATCGTTTTAATGCTGGAATCTTACCTTTTCGTATGTAGAACCATAATATTACATCTGTAATCCTTATTAACGCTAATAGGCTCAAGCGTCAATTAAAAATTAGATGAGAATGGGGACGCATGTTATTTTGTAAACACATTATATGGTTATCTTCTCTTAATTGATTATCTAAATAAACGGTTGCATTGACGTCGCCTTTATAGTAGGTCCTGTAAGAAGTTAAAAGCAGTCGTTGATAGACACTTGAAGGAAAGCAATTGTTTGTGAGTTCTTCTATAAGGGTGCAACGATAATCATTGGAACTGAGGTAAGGTTAATTAATTTACCTTAAAAACGTATTCAAAATAATCTATGACGGAAATTTCGGAATCATATTGGCGAGCCTTCGGCTCGCTTTGGTTTTAAATGAGTTGGCTCCGGGCGCTACTGCGCCCTTCGCCTCGCCGGAACGAAACTAACCCTCCCCGTTGTCCGGTGATCGGGTTGGTAAATGTCGCGACAGGCCTGATCAGTTTTGCGTGAAAGTTATTAAATTCAAGTAAGTGATAACAATGCACTAAACTAATACGTTTCTAAGGTAAATTAACAAATTGTAATTCCGTTATTGGCCAAGAGACGGCGATAGTTAAGTGGTCTGCTATACTGAATTTTAGTCGAAGAGGAGCCAGAGATCAAAGAAAGAGTACCGTAGGAAAGAGATGCGGAAGCTCATAGGACTGCCCGTGAAGGTGAGGAGCGGAGAGTACAAGAAAGACAAAGAAATAGCGAAACACGTCAAATAAATAGGGAACAAATAAGATCTAACCTAACTATTTAGATTATTTGCAATTCATTTCATTAATTATTCAAAAAAAATTATTTCACTAAACCTTCAGTTTATTTAAATCGCGTTGAGGAACGGAGATCAGGGGCTGCCCTACTAGTATGAATTAATTTCATTTCGTGTTTATCAATTCGTGTAAAATCATACTTAGAATAAACATTTGCTAGCCATGTGTTTGAGAGATAATTGATTAGGTAGTTCACAAGATACACAGAGGATAAAAGGGACTATCCCAGTTTTAATGACGATGTGTAAAAACCTATTTCTGTGCGACAGTCAGCTATAAGAGAGCTTTGTGAACAGTTTTGTCGAACATTTTTTGTGTCCTTTCATTCCGGTTTACGTTTGCGTTGATATCTCATGAGATATTGGATATACCTTGGATTGCGACATCTGCATGAAAAGTACTCTAAAGTGCGTATCAGTGTAAGTAAAGAAACAATTTTTGCACTCCATCACACTATAGACAATTACTTTCGGTGATTTTTGTATTGGTTACTCGTTGCTATGATTAAATGTATATTAAACCCTAGTAGCAATGAGTGGTAAACACATATTGGTAACATAGTATGTATGTCTAATGTACTGTATTTTTATGTATTATTTGGGGCACAAATGTGTCACAAAATATCCGCCAGGAATGTAAACCCTAACTTTGATCATAGTTCTTATGGGAATCTTTGTTTCGCTATACGTTGTTTCGTTATAAGTCGCATTTTTCAGGAAGGTATCTCCGACGTATAGCGGGGTATTACTGTATTACAGCGTTTCCCAAACTGTGTTCCGCGGAACACTAGCGTTCCGCGAGATGTTAATAGATGTTCCGCAAAAAAAAACGATGCTAGCAATATTTTTCCTGGAGAAAGTTTTCTCGGGTTTCCAGCCGGGTGGTGTGGAATAATGCTTCCGACGTTTCGGCAACTCTCTCTGCTGCCATCTTCAAGGAGAGCAGAGAGTGTTGCCGAAACGTCGGAAGCATTATTCCACACCACCCGGATGGAAACCCGAGAAAACTTTCTCCATATCATTCACCGGGAAAGACTCAAATCCTTTCTCAATATTTTTCTTTCTAAAATTTATTTTAAATAATATATATATAAGAAAAATACTAAACACATTAATATAGTTGTTATTATTATGCGATAGTCTGCCTTTAAGTAATGGCGTGTCATACCCGAGAACGCCAGGAAGTCGCATGAGAGATAATCTGATGCATGAACGCATGACGTTCGATCTGCGCATTGATGCATAGGCAGCATTTACAAACTAACCGTCGCGTTTATGTATGTCGTCTATTCCAGTGGCGTCCAACCTACAGCCCGCGGGCCGGATGTGGCCCACAAAGGGTTTTTATGCGACCCGCGAAGCCATGATGGAAAAGCAATCCGAAAAATTTAACACACAAATTCATGCATTTTATGACATTTCTGATAATTTTTTTAACATTGGAATTTTTACCATAAAAATCCCATTTAGACTTGATTTTCACTAAAATGACACCTTAGAATATAGTATAGGTAACATCCAATTTAAACTCGAACTTGGCCCGCCGATTAATTGGCAACTTCCAATGTGGCCCCCCACTGGTCTATTCGATGATCGCTGGTCTATGCTACGTATATTGTCCTGGCATAAGTGCCCGTAGGATTTAAACGGGTTTAATGAATCTAAATTTTCGTCAATGTAAAATGTAAAAATCGCAAGAATAAAATTCTGCATCGTTTTCACCATCGAATATTTCTATATTATAAGTCTGTATTATTAATTATCTAAAATCTCACATAAATTCCTTGTGAATAAAATAGTACCTTTCTTTCTACTAAAATAGCCATTGTTATTATTTTTAAAGGTATTTTCCTCTTAACGGGAATATCTCAAAAAATAAACACGTATTGTTGTGATATGTTATGATATTGTGTTTGTTAACAATGCATAACAAATCTCGTTAAGATAGTTTCGTTGATCCCTTAATGATGAATTTGTGGAGCTTGCCGAGGAGTGAAGAAGAAGCTCTATCTTTGCTTCAACACCAAGGTAATTTATCTAAAGGGCGAATTTGCAAGAAGGATCATATTATGAAACTTTACTTCTGGGACGGAATATTTTGGAAATGCAACGCGAAAGCCTATCAGCAGAAGAATTCACGTGGCGACAACATAACAAAGAAATCGACACATTTCCAGCTATTTTAAATGCCATAAAGACATATTGACCCCCTAGTAATATAAATTTAGATTGTATTAGCAATTATGTTGCTTTTATTAATAAATATGTTTCAAAAAAGTGTGTTTATTACGTAATTCCTCCGTTGTTGCTCATTGTTAACAAACAAATATGTCGAAACATATCACAACAATACATGTTTATTTTATGAGGTATTCCCGTTAACAGGAAAGTACCGTTTTAAATTGATTATTGCATTAGGATTTCAATTTCATTAAATAAGCAGAATTCCGGTAAGAAAAAAATTTCTTCAATCTTCAGTTGCCTCTGATAATACTTTAAATAGATTTTGGAATAAAATCTACCTTAATATCGTTTAACGTCCGCTCACCACTCTGGACTTCTCAGTTTCCGAAACAACAACTTTCAATAGTTTTAAATTGATTTTTGCTTTGAAATATACTTGAGTCAATTCAGTACAACTTCTACTTTATATGCTGTAAATTCCAAAGTAACTCCTTTTATAATAGGTAATGCTAGCCTAAAATTAATTAATTCTGTAAAGTGAATAAATAAAGTTCTTTCTTTAAACTATAATAGCCACTGTTATTAGATTTAAATGGATTATAAGCCTTAGAAATTACTCTGTATTAAATAAGCACCAAAATTCCTTTTATAAAAACAAATCAATTCATTAAAAGATCCACTGTTGTTTCTTCGAAAATTCCGTTAACAGTTTTAAATGTCCTTTTAATTTTATTTGAATGTTAATTTATATTCGTTTCCAAACTTCGGCCATTGTTACGAAATTAATTCGAGGAATAACGATATAAATTCGTAAGCACGTATGGTTTACAAAGAATTTAATTTAAGAATGCTTGTTATTTCCCATTTTTCTAAAATGACACCGTTGATACTTAAAATTTTTTATATTTACGTTAATATACTTATTTTCCACAAAACACGCCAATCTCTCCCCTTCCTTCCTCTCTCTCGTATTGAAGCTAACAATGCTAATGGTCGACATAGCAACATCACGTTAAAATGGCGAGATTTCCACAAAATACGCCAATTAAACGTTTAACATGGAATATTTCGAACTGTGGGCGAAAAAAGACGAACGGAATAAGAAACTTTATAACTTTTTCTTCAAAATCGTTCAAATCCGAAGGTCGTCTGTTAATTTCTTCTAATTTTAATTTTCAAATGAATAAAAGCCTGCACGTCGAAAAATCGCGTTTTAGATGTAAAGTAATGGGAAATGGAGATGCCTCTCTTGGAGACGAACCAAGAAATTTTTTCGCGATTTAAATTTGTCATTCTCTGCAGAAGTGTTAATCAAGCATCCCTACCAAATTTCGAATTTCTATCATTATTATTTCTCGAGTTATTAGCGTTTGCATAGCGTGATCAACCAACCAACCAACGGATGACGTCTATTATTATATAAAATTAAACATTTATACTACACAATCTCGTACCCCAAAGAAGGAAGTTTTAAACGAAAAGCAGAGTCTAGTGGTGCTCAAACTGTGTTTGAATCAAACAAGCAAAAAATAGGAATATTTGAAAATGAAGATGAACAATCGCAGCCTTCGGTTCCTAAAAAATCGGGAAGTGAGCTGTCCAAGATGGAACAATTAATGTCCAATTCCAACAAATTGGCATCAGGTATTGAGAAACCAAAAAGAAAGTACGATGAAAGTTATTTGTCTTTTGGATTTACTTCCACTGGAAATAAAGATGCTCCTGATGCTCAGTGTGTGTTGTGCAACAAAACATTATCTAACAGCTCTTTAGCCCCTACTAAGCGTCGAAGGCATTTGGAAACTAACTATGCTGCATATAAAGACAAAGTTGTAAGTTTTTTCAAGCGACATCTTGATTCGCTTGAAAATAGTAAACCTCGACGTATAAAATTGCCAAGTCAGACAATGAAAACGCAAAAGAGGCATCATATAAAGTAAGTTACCGCATAGCGCTCTCCGGACAAGCTCACACGATTGGAGAATCGCTTATCAAGCCTTGTGCGAAAGATATAGTAATGTGCATGTTTGATGAGCAATATAGTAAAAAAGTAGACTCAGTACAGCTTTCAAACAATACTGTTGTTCGTCTAATTAAGGATCTTGCTGCTGACATCGAAGAAGAGCTAGTTTGCCCACTGAAAATTTGCGATGGGTATTCATTGCAACTAGATGAATCAACTGATGTATCAGAGCTTGCTGTGTTGCTTGTGTTTGTCCGTTATAGGTTTGACAAGTATTGAAGAGGAGCTGCTCTTATGTGAATCTTCGCAAAGTAACGCTGCTGATGAAGAAATATTCAACTCCATCAGCAATTTTATGCAAAACCATGCAATTCAATGGGGAAAATGTGTTCATGTATGTATCGATGGTGCCAGGGCAACGGTCGGAAAAATCGCAGGAGCTGTAACGCGGATCAAAAGTGTGGAAGCAGAAAGCGTGTTACAAAGACATGCACTAGCAGTTAAAAAATGCCTGCGTCTCTGAAAAATGTGCTAGACCAGTCAGTACAAATCATCGATTATCTTAAAGCTCGACCACTTCAATCCAGACTATTTAAAATGTTGTGCGAAGAAATGGGTGCTCAGCACACAGCGCTTTCGCGAGGTAAATTCCTTGTAGGACTTTTTGAGCTAAGTCATGAACTATTTGTTTTCATGGATTCCACGTTTCGACTGTCTGATTGTTTGACAAATTCCTCTTGGCTACTGAGACTTGCGACCCTTGCAGATATATTTTACGAAATTAAATGAAGGTGAATCTGTCGATGCAAGGAAAGAAGGTTAACATTTTTACAGCATTTGATAAAATTTCGTCAATGTTACGGAAACTGGAATTTTGGGTCTCGTCAGTAGAAGGAAACAACTTCGATTGTTTTCCTACACTCAGTGACTTTTTGATTGAAGTTAATTCTACAGTCGATAAAGATATTTGCAATGCCATTGTACAGCACCTGAGGGACTTGCACTCTATTAAAATATTTTCCTCTAACAAACGACGATAATGCCTGGGTTCGAAATCCATTTACAATTACAGTCAAACCAGTCGCATTAGCAGGGCAGGATTATGAGAGTCTGATTGATATGACGTCTGACTCTGGACTGAAACAAAACTTTAACGAACTTTCGCTAAATGATTTTTGGAGCAGCCTAATTCAAGAGTACCCGAATATTGCAAAACGTGTAGTTCGTGTTCTTCTTCCCTTTGCTACAACGTATATGTGCGAAACGGGATTTTCATATTACGCTGCATCGAAAACAAAATAAAGGAATAGACTTGATGCTGCACCTATTATGAGGATCCGACTCGGCAACATAGTTCCTAATATTAAACGGATATGTGATAAAAAGACACAAAAACACTGCTCTAATTAAAAAATGTTTTTGTGTCATATTTTATAACAAAAATGCAAAATGAAAGATGTTTTACTTTATCTAGATATGTTTGTTCTTGAAAAAATTAACGATTGAATTCCTCTAATTTGCTATTATTGTTTTTTGTTCCGTTATAAAGTAAAAAGAAACGCATATGAATCAAATTTTGATCATTTCTTGTAGCAATTAATTCGTCTGTGAGACCATTCTTTGCTGTCTACTTTAATCCAAGCGCGCGTTATATCTAATGAGCTCCTGATGGTGTTCCGTCAATGCATTATAATTAAAAAAGTGTTCCGTGGTCAAATAATTTTGGGAAACGCTGCTGTATTAGTTTTATCAAAATATCTCTAAAATAAAAGTTGTAGAACCACTAAAGAAGAGACATCGAAAATTTCTTGCATGGTTACTTCTTCATTGTTGCTAACATAATCTCATAAACAAACGTTTAATTTCCTTACGAGTGCATACAATATTATAAAATAAGAAGAAAATGGATTATTTATGATGAAGAAAAAACTTTAAAAAGCTATTTCCCCTACGCGCAGGTATATCATTTCTTTCTAATACACCATTGCACGAAACGCGCCCATTTGTGATACGTTGTACACTTTCCTAACTTGTTTGAGAAATACAGTGTTCCCCCGAATATACGTTTTCCCGCGATTTACACTTTTTTTAAAAGTGTCCCGTTTTCGTCCCATTCATTTTAGTGCTACAGTTTCCTGCAATACACGCATCGTAAAAATAACCGTTCCCGCATTTTACGCACATTTCACTCAACATTATTTTTGTTTTATTGGCATTTCACTGCAAACAAACTATAGTTTATGTTAACTGAATTGAAAAGACGATAGTGAACACGTTGGTCGAAAGTGTGATAAAATAACGCTATTTTGGTTTTGCCTTGATTTAATGCCATGATGACAGTTTCCTGATAGTAGCTACCGCGATAAAGGCTGTCGTGTTTTACACCGTGTAAACGAGACAAATGCATTCAATTTTTTTATTATTTATTGTTCTCTTCAATAAATTACCATGTCAACTCTTAAAACTAATTTTCTTCCTGATTTCGGAGAAACAATCGTAAATCAATGCTGCCAATATTCAACTGTTATGGGAAAATGGAATTTCGCGGACCGGAATTTTCCGGAATGAAAACTCACGGACCGGCGGCATTCAGTGTACCATTGATTTAGAAACACTGTTTTGTTCATTTTCGTTAATAATTATTGTTTAAGGTACCCTTACTTCTTGTAGGATGTCGCAGAGAAACAGGAAAGCCTTATCCACGCAGGATAAAGTTTCAATTTTGAAAAAATTTGACAACCACGTTGGTACGTGGATATCACTGTCCAAACAACTCGGATTGCCGATTTCGACACTTAACACGATTGTTAAAACCCGAAAAATTGTCGATTCAATGCGGGTCACACGCCAAAAAAAGAAAATACACGAAGACCTCGAAATACAAGTTAGAAGAAATCCTTAAGGAATTGTTTCCTTTTAATTCCCATTTTAGAAGACATTCCTATTTTAAAATAATATACTAGGAGGTATAAATTGAACTTAAAAAAGGAAATCGGCAACACAACCACGAGCACTCAGCAGCTCAGGAGTTTTTTATACAAACATTTCGTTTAAATGAAATTCATGCTCGAATACGCAAATCGCATTCATTTGTTATACTAGTAATCGGTGCTTGCATTCTGCAAGCATAAGAATAATGGTTGATATTCTTTTGCATTGAATTAAAAAACGCAAACAGGTAAAAAAAGACGTATTAGAAAACAGAATCGACGCTAAAAAATAATGGTTGATATTCTTTTCTACATTCAATAAAAAACGCGATCAGGTAAAAGAAGCGTATTAGAAAACAGAATTGACGATAAAAATAATTGTTGATATTTTTTTTGCATTGAAATAAAAAACGCACGAACATATGAAAAAGACGTATTAGAAAACAGAATTGACGATAAAAATGGTTGATATTCTTTTTAGCATGCAAGTAGAGTGGAAAACATAAAACGGGTAAATTTTCATTTTTTAAGGTTCGTAATGACCATCTTATGCGGGAAAACATTTAAAGTAGGAACATATTAAACGGGAAAAATTACATTATTCTTATGAGAAAAATTATGGGACCGAAAGATGTGAACATCTTAGACGGGAAAACATCTTAGACGGGTTCCACTGTAATTAATCAACATCTAGTGGAAAGCGAAAGTAATACATCAGATGATGATGATGAAGAGATTCCTTTTCCATCCTACGCGGATGTGATGGCATCAATCGAAAATTTAAAACGTTTTATTTCAGGAAGTTTTGTAGGTGAACATTTACTAAAAATCTTTACGAAATAGAAAATGAGATACAAAAATGTCGAATAAAAAACACTAAAACTAACGTGTCAGACTTTAAAAAAAAATTAAATTGTTCTGATATTTTTAAATAAATTTGTTTTTTTCTTATTCATCTTCTTTTAATCTCATTATTTTCCTGCATGAAACTATCTATGCATTCTATATAACATGAGTATTATTCTACAAATTTCATTTCCCCCGATTTACATTTTCCCTACATTTACATTTTTCTCCAATCCCCATAAAAGTATATTGGGGGTTTCACTGTATGAACTATTTGGTATTATTGAAGACGTAAACTCAAGTAACTGTACGAAATTTGATCCAAATCGTTTGAGCCGTTTTTGAGAAAATTGGATTGTTGTTAAAAATGCGTAGAATAATCTTCCCTTAATTATTGAGCAATGTCAACCATTTCTTCATAGCTTCTACTCTGTCTGACATAATGCCTAAGTACGAGATTTCATTCATTTTTGCTCTACCGTTCAGGCCAGGCGTCTCAAACTTGCGGCCCGCATGAGGCTCGCGCGATGCATTTGTGCGGCCCGCGAAGGAATTTACTTTATACTACGCGACCCGAACTCAAATCTATTTCTTAGAAAATATTTCACGTAAATATTTCTAAATAATCCGAGAAGAGTACATATTAAGTCATTCCAATTTATCTCAACCTGCACGGTTGAGTTACTGAAGAATGTTTATCACACTGCCAGCGAGTTTCTTGTGTATCAGAAGACGCCAAATCTAGCATTTTTGTAATGGCTGCGTGTAAGACGCGTAATAGAGCTATTCCTCTCTTGTGGAAAGGGAGAAAGAACATAATACAAAAAATACGATAAGGTGTGAAGTAATGGATGCGGCCCGAGGATGGTCAGAGAGCCGTCATGCACACCAATGCGAGTTTGAGACCCCTGGGAGTGCTCCTGACGATCCACAGATGATATGTCCACAGTCTTTATGTCCACAGCCTTTATGTCCACTCCTTTATGTCCACAGCCTTTATGTCCACTGCCCTTATGTCCAGAGTCTTTACGTCCACCGTAATATATGTCCACAGTCTTTATGTCCACTGCCTTTATGTCCACTCTTATATGTCCACAGCCTTTTCGTCCACTGCTTTTATGTCCACTTTTGTTTATGTCCACAGCCTTTTTGTCCACTGCCTTTATGTCCACTATTATATATGTCCACAGCCTTTTCGTCCAGTTTTTTTTGTCCACTTTTGTATATGTCCACAGCCTTTTCGTCCACTGCTTTTATGTCCACTTTTGTTTATGTCCACAGCCTTTTTGTCCACTGCCTTTATGTCCACTATTATATATGTCCACAGCCTTTTCGTCCAGTTTTTTTTGTCCACTTTTGCATATGTCCACAGAAACTTTATATCGAAGTATGAAAAATATGAAGGGCAAACCTGAAGATGGAGGAGAGATTGAAGGAGAGGGAGGAATCCGGAGGAAACACTGCGGACATTGGTATCTATCGATTAGGAATTTTATAACAATTACGAATATGAAGCGAAAAGTTGAAAATGGAGGGGGTGCAGTAGGAGGGGGAGGGAAAAGGAGATGCGGAAGAAATCCGAAGGAAACACTGCGGACATTGGTATCGATCGACTAGGAATTTTATAACAATTACGAATATGAATCGAAAAATTGAAATGGAGGGGGTGTAGTAGGAGGGGGAGGGAAAAGGAGGTGCGGAAGGAATCCGAAGGAAACCCCTGCTATAGGACAGTCAGGGAACATAATAGGAGAGTTTCAATCAGAACAGAGGAAAATTAGTGATACTTTGGTGCCTCGCAACCCCACCCACATAGGAACTTGTATAGCATATATTGCCATGCATTTTTCGTTGCTTTTAAAATTACTTACAATTACGCGTAGAAATACGCGACTTTGTACCAAACAGCGTCTAAAAGAATGAAAATTCATTTTCTTATACAGTGGAAACCACTTAATACGAAATCGCTTAAAACGAAATATCGGTTAACACGAAACGCGTGCTCAGTCAGTTCCAGCGCCTATACCTTTCAGTATGTATATATTCATTCACTAACGCGAAACGGTTTACACGAAATACTGCTTAATACGAACATATTTTTCGGTCCCACGAAAATAAATGAATGCAAAATTCTTCGGATTATGCGAAATGGCATTTGAGATAGGGTTTTCCCATGATTGCGGTAATATCTTCTGCTGTGTATTACATCCTATTATTGATATGTATTATGGTTTTGCCTAAGAGCCTAATTCCATATTTGAAAAATGGAAATGTTACCATGAAAGCAGTGAACGTGAAATTCGGTTAACTCGAAATTCGGATAACACGAAATAATTATGTCGGTCCCTAGCAATCCGTGTTAACCGGTTTTCACTGTAGTCGGTTTTTAAATAATCTTCAAAGTAGTCTACAAATTTGATACACAACTTTTTCTTAATGTTAATATCTTCGTAGGATTTACTTTTGAATGAAGAAATGGAATTCGGGGCTGAAATGGCAATAAATGTGTAAACTTCCTCTGAGATTCATTTAAGGTAATCTTTGTTTTATCTATATTCTCAGAACATTTTTCAACGCTTGTGAGGATTAGTTCATTTCATATTTGAACTAATTCGCGCATCGCTGAATATACAGATAGTAACTCGATTATTTTAATATATTTCATAAAATTACCTTTCCGGTGTTAGAAACATTCCGTATGTGTACTGACTTTCGAAATATTCGTTCGAGTAACGCCGAGTCGAGAACGAAATTAAAAATTTTTCGTTCTCGCAGGAACGGCAAAAGGAGCTATCTGGATTTCCCCAGCAGTCAAAGACCTTAGATTTCAAATTCCTCCGTACCCCTCGCACTTGTGTCGTGCTGTGACGCCGTCCCACCCAAAACTCAGGTACATACAAGAGGAAAGGTTTACCTCCCCCACTACGACCCACTATTCACTGGGACATCTGGTCTTGCATGCCGTCCATTTACACCCTTTGTCTTTTGAGCGAAATGGCCAAAAGAAGCTTTCATAAATGTTGCCGCTGGTCGTGGAGCCGTTTCATCTTCCTATCTATACCAACCGAAGTGCACGCCATTGTGTGTAACCTCGGGAAAGAGTATTTTTGCGATTCCGCCAAAAGGGTTTTTCCCAAATATGAAGTATAGAATGGAACAGCCTTTGACTATAGTGCGTTTCCCGAAGTCGTACGGGTCAGATTCGCAGTATTCCGTCCGCATTCCGATTATTTCGCTTAGGCTACGACCCAATGTTGCCACATTTCGAATTTCGCTCACTTCAACAGCAGCTGTGGACGACTGAAGTTCTGAGAGCAATCGTGTCAACAGCGCTCGTCAAGAATTTTTGAAAGGCGTGGGAAATTTAAGAGCTCTTATTGGCGGACACTTTCTCCCCCTCACCCTACAAGTCTAACCGTAGACATGCCTCACCCGTATGATCTCTGGAAACGCAGTATAGAGGGCTATGTTCGTCTAACATCCACCCCTTCTTCAGATTATTGGTAAGAATATTGTCACTCTTGCTTTAGCAGTTGTATGAGAAACATTCTGATTTGGTAATTTTGGACGCTTACGAATACCTCACATTTATGCAAAATTTCATCGATATAGCACCTCTAGTAGTGCATTTATATGAATTTCATTGTTTAACATTTATGAATTTTTAACAGCCACAATATAAAACTTTTATGTAATTTTCAATGGAACATTATTTCCTAACTTTGTTGACATTTTCAGCTTCCTAGATCTTCATAATGTACATAAACATTAGTCAATTTGTTTAACATTTAGGAATTTATTACGGCCGAACGAATAAAAATTTTCAAATTTCTATAATCCCGTTTTCATTATTTGGCAAATTCTGCCATTAGAAAAAATTTCAGTTTCATAGCAGATTTAGAAGTACCTAAACCATGAAATGTTTGTAAAATTGTTTATAATTTTCAACGGCCAAGAAAATAAACATTGTTGCAATTTTTCCGATCATTATTTTTTTAGATTCACCTATGTATTAAATTTCAGCTCTCCAACTATTGTCATTTGGGCCAGACATTAGTATCCTCCTATATCCTATATCCTCCTCTGTAAGAAGAGTGCTTATAGAATGATGTGGCATCCCCCACTTGTAAATTTACGAATGAGTTCCTATGGGGATGTTAAGACATTTATTTCCATTTATGCCAAGTGTATTTGTTTCTTAAATAACTTCCCATGGAGAAATTAAAATTATGAAAAAGTTGAATCTCCTGAAAATTCCAATTTATGGAAAATACTTCAAACAGTGTTTCACGGGAATAACATGCTTTATTACCTCGCTGGAATTCAAAATTAAACATAATAAAGATTTTCATATAAACTGCTTGGAAAGAAAAAAGATCCGAAAGTAAATTTACACATCCCATTGCAGGTATTTCAAGAAATCTAGGGAGTATTTGCGACTTCAATCAAATCAATGAATATAGATTATTGAGGATTTCGGATAAATGATGTTAAATATAGAAGGTCAAAAATCTGTCTCTCTCATACGGCGACAAATACCCACACACAAAAGAATAATTCCGAAAAATTGGTTAATTATATTTAGTGAAGCATAAAGGATTCCTTTCATTAATTCAAATTGCTTTGTTCATAAAAAAATACCAATGGCAGAATATATTTGTAGAATGAAAAATCGATTCTCCTTCAATATCCGTTTAAAGAAAAATACTCTAAACGAAAGATGCAGGAATAACATCCTCTATGACATGTATGTCCAACTGGTGGACGGTGCGTAAGAATCATTCTTTGGAAGCGTGAGTGCCACCCTTCTACGGCGTCGTTGGTCCGCTGTTGTCTGTTTACAGTTTGCTCATATACCTACAATCCATAATTCCAGAACAAACCTAGGAGGAATGGCTCCTCTCATCCCCCTGCCTTCCCTTCCTCGTATATAAGTTATTTCCACATACGTTCCTGGATCCCCTAGTGTTGGGCCGAGGACTGCAAGCAAGTGGTCAAAAATATCAAGCACGTCCTCAACAGGGATAAACGGTAATGCCATCAGCATCCGTATACCATTCCTAATAACGTCGTTATTATTGAATTGAGTTTTTAGACCTAATGCCATTACATGTTCCATATGGATTGACTAAAATGGAAGAGACATTCCTTAATGGTAGAATTGGGGAATGTTTTCCACACTGCAATTATAGCACTTAATTCAAAATCAAGCATGAGCAGTTCTGGATTAAAATTATAATTTAAAAAGTCACAGTGTTGTTTGAGTTGTTAAAATATTGATGCATAAGAACCTTCGTTTTTCTTTTTGTTAAGCAATATACAAATGGAAATACACGCCCCTGCACCACATCATGTATTGTATATAGCTGGAAAAATAGCTTAGGCGTTGTTTTGAAAGTGCCATCCACATAGATCTGTGTGCTCCTGCACAACTGCTTGGGTCCCCACGTAACTCAAGTTTTGGAGCCCTTATTTATACAACGAGAAAAGGTTTTTAAAAAATTCAAAAATAAAATCTTTTTGCCTAATAAAATAGTGAAATACTAACCAAAGAATTGGATCCCTAAGATACAGAAGCTGCTTCTGCTATGCCCAGCTATGAGAACGTACCTTCAACGCTTCGTAGAGCTGCTGCTTAATCTTGTCCTTGTCTTCCAGAATTATTATCAGAATTGATCATCCTGGATAAATATATTATAAAATTCCTAGTCGATAGACACCAATGTCCGCAGTGTTTCCTTCGGATTTCTTCCACACCCACTTTTCCCTTCCTCTTGTATTAGCCCCCCCCCTAATTTTTAATTTTTCGCGTCATATTTGTAAATGCTATAAAATGCCTAATCGATCGACACCAATGTCCGCAGTGTTTCCTTCGGATTTCTTCCGCACCTCCTTTTCCCTCCCTCTCCTACTACACCCCCTCCATTTTCAATTTTTCGCTTCATATTCGTAATTGTTATAAAAGTCCTAGTCGATAGACACCAATGTCCGCAGTGTTTCCTTTGGATTCCTTCCGCACCTCCTTTTCCCTCCCCCTCCTACTACACCCCCACCATTTTCAATTTTTAGCTTCAAATTCGTAATTGTTATAAAATTTCCAGTCGATCGATGCCAATGTCCGCAGTGTTTCCTTCGGATTCCTTCCGCACCTCCTTTTCCCTCCCCCTCCTACTACAATCCCTCCATTTTCAATTTTTCGCTTCATATTCGTAACTGTTATAAAATTCCTAGTCGATTGACACCAATGTCCGCAGTGTTTCCTTCGGATTCCTTCCGCACCTCTTTTTCCCTCCCCCTCCTACTACACCCCCTCCATTTTCAATTTTTCGCTTCATATTCGTAACTGTTATAAAATTCCTAGTCGATTGACACCAATGTCCGCAGTGTTTCCTTCGGATTCCTTCCGCACCTCCTTTTCCCTCCCCCTCCATTTTCAATTTTTTGCTTCATATTCGTAATTGTTATAAAAGTCCTAGTTGATAGATACCAATGTCCGCAGTGTTTCCTTTGGATTCCTTCCGCACCTCCTTTTCCCTCCCCCTCCTACTACACCCCCACCATTTTCAATTTTTAGCTTCAAATTCGTAATTGTTATAAAATTTCCAGTCGATCGATGCCAATGTCCGCAGTGTTTCCTTCGGATTCCTTCCGCACCTCCTTTTCCCTCCCCCTCCTACTACAATCCCTCCATTTTCAATTTTTCGCTTCATATTCGTAACTGTTATAAAATTCCTAGTCGATAGATACCAATGTCTGCAGTGTTTCCTTCGGATTCCTTCCGCACCTCTTTTTCCCTCCCCCTCCTACTACACCCCCTCCATTTTCAATTTTTCGCTTCATATTCGTAACTGTTATAAAATTCCTAGTCGATTGACACCAATGTCCGCAGTGTTTCCTTCGGATTCCTTCCGCACCTCCTTTTCCCTCCCCCTCCATTTTCAATTTTTTGCTTCATATTCGTAATTGTTATAAAAGTCCTAGTTGATAGATACCAATGTCCGCAGTGTTTCCTTCGGATTCCTTCCGCACCTCCTTTTCCCTCCCCCTCCTACTACACCCCCTCCATTTTCAATTTTTAGCTTCAAGTTCTTAATTGTTATAAAATTCCCAGTCGTTCGATACCGATGTCCGCAGTGTTTCCTTCGGATTCCTTCCGCACCTCCTTTTCCCTCCCCCTCCTACTACACCCCCTCCATGTTCAATTTTTCGCTTCATATTCGTAATTGTTATAAAATTCCTAGTCGATTGACACCAATGTCCGCAGTGTTTCCTTCGGATTCCTTCCGCACCTCCTTTTCCCTCCCCCTCCTACTACACCCCCTCCATTTTCAATTTTTAGCTTCAAGTTCTTAATTGTTATAAAATTCCCAGTCGTTCGATACCGATGTCCGCAGTGTTTCCTTCGGATTCCTTCCGCACCTCCTTTTCCCTCCCCCTCCTACTACACCCCCTCCATGTTCAATTTTTCGCTTCATATTCGTAATTGTTATAAAATTCCTAGTCGATAGATACCAATGTCTGCAGTGTTTCCTTCGGATTCCTTCCGCACCTCCTTTTCCCCCCCCCCTCCTACTACACCCCCACCATTTTCAATTTTTAGCTTCAAATTCTTAATTGTTATAAAATTCCCAGTCGTTCGATACCAATGTCCGCAGTGTTTCCTTCGGATTCCTTCCGCACCTCCTTTTCCCTCCCCCTCCTACTACACCCCCTCCATGTTCAATTTTACGCTTCATATTCGTAATTGTTATAAAATTCCTAGTCGATCGATACCAATGTCCGCAGTGTTTCCTCCGGATTCCTCCCTCTCCTTCAAACTCTCCTCCATCTTCAGGTTTGCCCTTCATATTTTTCATATTTCGAAATGAAGTCTCTGTGGACATATACAAAAGGGGACAAAGAAAACAGTGGATGACAAGGCTGTGGACATAAACAAAAGTGGACATAAAGGCAGTGGACGAAAAGGCTGTGGACATATAAGAGTGGACATAAAGGCAGTGGACATAAAGATTGTGGACATATATTATGGTGGACGTAAAGACTCTGGACATAAGGGCAGTGGACATAAAGGCTGTGGACATAAAAGAGTGGACAAAAAGGCAGTGGACATAAAGACTGTGGACATATATTACGGTGGAGGTAAAGACTCTGGACATATCATCTGGGAACCCTCCAGACAGCTAATTCATCTAGAGAAGCCACGCCGGTTTTCCTTAAACCCGGTGATGAGTGACCTATTATTTCCATCCGATTAAATTGAAATTTTCCAACAAGTTAAGAAAGTGTACAAGCAATTATATGCCTGTACGTAATGGAAATTGCGTTTTCAAGTTCTTTTCTTCATCATAAATAATCTTTTTTTTCCTATTTAATAATATTACACGCATAAGTAAGGAAATTAAACGTTTGTTTGGGAGATTGTTTATGTTAGCAGCAATGAAGTAACCATGCAAGAAATTTTCAACTCGATATAAGACTTTCTTGTTTGATTCTTTTTTACTAGTTCTACAACTTTTATTTGAAAAATATTTAGATATGAGTAATACTTTACAAGATATGACGAAAATTTAATTTTTTGTCACCGGTAAAGTGGTACCCCTGATTGCCGTACGTGATTCATTTATGCGATTTTCTTCTTATAGTTGATTGTAAGTCCTTAATATGAAAATCCGTTAGGTAGAAGCTGAGAACGAACATGCGGATGGACAGGCAGACAGACCGACGATATTGGGCGCTCACGCTGGAAGGATTTTCAAATGGCCGAATCAATTTTGGAACAACCCGTAGCTGGTTCGTGTATTAATATCGTAAACGGCGATTGTATTAATAACAGCCACGAATGTATTTATCGGTCGTATAAGACTATATCAGCTGGAAATTAAGAGAAACCGTTACGCAGTGTTGCCACTTTTTTTAGCACTTGGGAGCTAGATTTTATCTTCTTGGTAGCTAGAAAGTAGCTAGAATATTTAATTACTTGTAATATTCATGGCTGTGTAAGGAAGCTAACCATATGATGTTTCTAAACTATTAGAGTATTGTACTTGTGTGCTGAGCATATGCATCAACTATAACACAGAGACACAAAAGATGAAATCTTCCCCTGAACCAATTTCTTGGCTAATTGAAAAACTTTTTCAAGCCTTTTTCCCAACACTGGATGTTTCTTTTGTAAGAATTTTATGAAAAGTATATAGGAAGGCAGACTCCAATTGTTAAAACCATGCTGTTATTGGTGTTTTAGTCTCCTTTTTTAGATTTTTTGGTACATAGTCTCCTCTGTCCTGACAAATCTTTTACTTTAAAATGCATGTATTAGGTGTGATCTAACATTTGATTTCCTATTGTTGTCCCAAATAATTATACTGTGAATATCTTATAACTCCCTCGCCAGGTAAAATAACTGCAGTTTTATGTAAAAAATTAAATCCTGAATTAAAACGCTTCAAATTGTAACAAAAAATATATAGTATGTATTCACTTGTTTCTGATTTTTTAAATATAAATTTTACAATTTTCAACTTCAAATTAGGAAAATATATATTCATTTCAGAAAGATGTCTTTTTACGTAAAGAGGTTTAATTAGTAGACTCTCTTCACATAAAATCTTTCTTGAAAATTACGACAAATACATTTAAAGATACAATAATACAATCACAAAATAATACACTTCAACCATTAAATGCTACCAAAACTTTTACATTTGAGAAATATCTTTAAGTCAATCATCAATTACATAATGACGAGGTAATATTACACATTCACTGTAAAAGGTATTTATATTGCCATTGGAGTTCACCTTTCAGCGAAATAAAATATTTTTTAAACTCTTCGCGAACACTTTTAGCATCAGCTGAATAGTTATGACATATGTATGCCTCCTTGTAAAGGGAAAAGGTTCTCTTTAGAGACTCCGCCTTCTTTTCACCAGATGCCTGCAATTATCTCATGTGATGCATTATGTTCCTCATCAAAAGTTCCTGCACAATACTATGCGTGCCTTTGTAATTATAATAGTAACTTCTGCTTTTATCGGGTGCTTGGATGACTATGTGTTTACCATCCGGGGCACCTATGCAATGAGGGAATTTCCAAATACATTCTTGAAGGCGTGTTTCTGAAAGAACGACAGCTAATGTAAATGCACGGACGAGAAATTGCACGAATCGCAGGGTCGAGAACTCACGTGACAATAAATCGGGGATATCTGTTGATAGTGTCAACACACATGCGAGTCACTTGCGTGAGATGTCGAAAGTAACTTGCCAGTCTATTCCCTCCTTTACATTTAAGGATATCTACAACTGCTAGTTGTTTATTGGGGTACAATATCTTCGACTTATCTACAATGTTTTAGATAGTAGCTAGAAGAAGCTAAAATTTTTTTTCGATTTGCCAGATTTGTAACAAGTTGCTACGGTTGATTTTTCGGAGCTAGTTTGAGTTGAAAGTCGCTAGATATAGCTACAAATTCACTGATTGGCAACACTGCCATTACGTACATTCATAAATTGTTACCGACTAGTCTGTCAGCTCCGCGAGGTTTGCATGCTAACGAAGCGGTTGTAACAGTGACAGCCAAGGAATGACCGAATGCTAAGGACATTTTGAATGAAGATACCAAGCGAGTGAGAGCTGGCGAAAACATCTCATGGGATGGTGACGATGACCCTGTTCTTAGATATTTTAAATATTATTTTTAACTATAGAAGCGTAAAGTTGGTCCTGCCAGACCCGGGTAACTATACACTAATACAATATTATGGACTAGCCCAATGAAATAATTCAAATGAAGACGTTTTGGCCAGAAATTGAAAACATCATTTCGAAAATGTGGTCGCCAACTCAGAGGGAAAAAATTTCCTCATTCCTTTATCACCTCGACTAAACACGTGAGACAGATTGCATGAATGGGTTATGTGAAGAGGGGGAGGAGGGGAGGAAGAGAGGGGGAGGAGGGAGGGGGGAGAAGGGGCGGAGTTCTGAGAAAAACTGTGAGGAGCGCAAAAGATAGAAGCAAGTGATAAATGCATGGGTGTGTTTGCTTGAAAAGGAGAAGCGAGAGAGAGCCGATCGGATGATAGGGAAGAGGAGGAATCTGGGAAAGCAAGAAGGGTCTGAAGGCGCTATCCGACGGACTGAATAAATCTCTAAGAGACAAAGGAACAAGAGGATATAGGAAAATGGAAGAGCCAAAATAAGACACTCTTGTGCGTCACCATTTGCTAATAGATGCGGAAATAATAAGAATGTCTACATGAAGAACATGGTCGATTTCAACAAGACATCTGGGGAACAGCGGGATGATAGTAGTATCAGTCGGAAAGACAAAGAGAGGTAAGCAACGACCGTTTGATGGACTGTTCGGGTGCATGACAATATTATAAAGCGGACCTTGAAAGGTTTACGTGATATTTAAAGTAACTCCGCCATTATAAAATAAAACTTCAATTAAGTTCTCATCACTTTTGCATTCAAGGGCCGCCAATAAGGACAATATGTATTCAAGGACCGCCATCTATCATTTTTATGTTGTTATAATCAATTACTGGCTATCAGCTACTAATTATTTTGAATTAGGAGGCATGGTCCCACCTTCTCCACAGTCACTTATTGCTTTTTAAGTTCGTTTTTATTCCTTTCCATACTTTGACTAGATCTGTATTTAACCAACTGAAAATGAAGAATCACCATTGATAATAAAAGTACATTACGAAATTAAGTGGATACATAAAATAGTGTGATTAACATAATCGCCAATATAATTATATGGCCTCGAGTGGAAAACAATTTTTTATTTAAATAACACTATAGCTATCAATGTGACTAATAAACAATTATAAACTAATAAACAATTATAAATACAATCTTCTCCTAGGCAAATGAGAGTATTCTAGAACAGGTGTCTCCAAACTTTTTCACAAGTGGGCCACTTAGTCAATAAATTTTATGCTCGTGAGCCTGAGTATCAACATGAAAAACTTTTTTAAATATAGGCGCACAATATATTACACATTTATCTTATTTTCGCATTAAAAGGTAGTTTAGTGAATTGGGTAAATTACGATTTTTCCAGGAAATTTTTCGACATGTCCAATCTATTATTTTTTCTTCGCCGAATATGAATCTAAATCAGACAAAATGGAGCAGAAGTATTTTATAAAGTAGAAAATATTCAGTATTATTCCTGGAAGGAAAATTACTTAGAAGTAAAAACAGGTAATAATAAACACACATAAATTGAAATAATAAAATACATTTAATGAGACCTGTGATATTATCCTTGTCAGTTAAAATTTTATCAATTTGGGGTTTAAGATTTGTATTGCTGATCATGAAAATTGATTGCAAATGCTCATAAGATAAACAAGATCTGTATTTTGGCTTAAAAATTTTATTCTAGAAAAGTCTTTTCACAACTGTAGATGGCAAATGGCAAAGACTTATTACATGCTCGAGGGCCACATTAAATGGGGTCGCGGTTCACATGTGGTCCGCGGGCCATAAATTTGGTGTGCTCAGTCCTAGAATATAGCTTTTTGGAAAATTTTTGGGGTGCTTTAGTGACTTTCTTACATGCTTAGACATGGGCATACCGAAGGGGGGGGGGGGGCACCGTCCCCCCCCCCCCCCCCAAGGAAAATACAACTGAAATAAAGACTGTGGACATATATTAAGGTGGACATTAAGTCTGTGGACATAAGGGCGGTGGACATAAAGGCTGTGGACATATCACTGTGGATCTGACCGATTTATGTTTCCAAAGAATGTGCTGGCAAAACATGCACCCATTTTCGGTCTTCTTCAAGTGCATTTTATTTTCTCCCTTCTTGGTTTTCCCCAGCTTGAGTCTTTCACCCCTCCTCCCCTTGCATTCCTGAGGCAAGAAAACCGACCCCAGTTCCTCTTTCACTTATCCTTCAACACTTGCTCTTTCCATATATTTCATATTTATGAAATCGAAAAAGAGCAGATCCCCATCAGGCCCATCTTATAAATAAAGTAATACGCAATCCCTTAAAAATAAAGACAAAATGTTGAGACAGGATTAATTTTATTTCTTCTGTTTTTAAACCTTCCTATGTAGTAACTACTGTCAGAGCTGGTTTTAGGAGAGAATGAGCCTGGAAGTCCCTTGTGCCTTTAAAAATTTTGCAACATGCACTGTATAAGAACAGGGAAATATCGCATTGTTTTGACCTGTTGTTTGACATAATTTTTCTCTTTCTATTAAAAGATAAAATAGAAGAACAATTATATCGATTACCCATAGTAAAACGTATATACTATGGTGGTAGATAAAAAAGTTATAAAGGTGGTGGCAGCAGTCCGTTTTCCAAGAAATGCTCTTTACTCTGAGAAGAAGGGTTTGAAGATAGGAAAGACAGAAAATGCTCCTCGGTTTTGGAAAAAGGTGTGTGAACAAAGAGGAGAGTGCATTGGTGATGTAAGGAGGAAGCTCCTGTTACAAAGGAAAGATCCCTTAGTGGGATGGAGGAAGGGGAGAACATGAAAAGGGCATGACATTGGGTGAAGGATGTGAAAAAATTAGTTGCACTGTTGGCGTTGAAGTGTGAACTGTCACATAGAAATACATCCTTTTCATATGGTTTCCAGCATTTAACCCCTAACAGTGTCACTGCTAACTCTTCACCATTCTGCTGCAACAATTTCATTGGAGTGGTCATTTGTGTCGGAAGTCTCTTGGCGTGAAACAGACAGTGTGAAAGGAGGCTTAGTGTTTGTCTTCTTTTTTATTTTATTTATTTATTTATACATAATCTCATATACAGCATATTCGCCATTTTAAAGTGAAATGTTAACAGAAGCCAAATACATAAAATTAACATATACTTTTAAAAAATAAACAATAACAATAATCACATAACAGTTGGAAACAGAACAAACTGTCTTCATTTTGGTGAAATGTGTGAGATTCCTTGTTTAATGAATGTTTTAAATGATAAAGAAAAAGGATCAATATTTATGGGTAGTGAATTCAAAAGAGAAGGAAGACAAAAGAAATGAGAACGTTTGGATAGAGAAATCCTTGGAGTAAACAAGAAAGAAGAACGAGTAGTTTTAGTAGGAATTCGGAAATTTAAATGTGATAGTAATTCAGATCAGTCTGTACCAGAATTTAAAATATTATAAATAAACAAAAGATCATATTTAGTTCAAGTATCGGAAAGATTATCTAGAAGGAGAGTAAATAAAACAGCTACATTAGAGGCATAATGAAGAGAAGTCACACGATATTTCACAATTCTAATAAAGAAATTTAAGACTCTGTCAAAGGAGGAGAGATTAGAAACAGTGGACATAGTTCATATCGGAAAGCAATATGTTATAACAGGCAAAACAATGGTGGAAAAATACATTCTGAGCGCTAAAGGATCCATAATATCAGTAAAACTGTACAAAATGCCTAAGAGAGACGTAGCTTTATTTTTGATTACTTTAATATGTTCGGGAAAAGTTAGTCTGCTATCAGTAATTACACCTAGATCTTTCTGCTGTAAGACTCTAGTCATTAACTCCGAATTAATACAGTAGTTAAATTTATAGGGTTTCTACAAAGGGTGACAGACAACATTGCATTTCTTTAAATTCAATCTTAGCTTCCAAATATCACACCAGTTTGATACCCAATTTATAGATTATTGGAAAGATATACAGACAGCCATTGCATTTACCTGTTTAAAAATTTTGCAGTCATATGCATAAAGAAGGGTCTGAACCTCCGAAGCGTACAGAGAGGCAGTCAGGTCATCAACATACAAATTAAACAAATAGGGACCAAGGACACTATCCTGTGGGACACTAGAGGTGATGGGTGACCAGTCTGATGGAGTACCAGATAGTACAACCCTCTGTGTTCGATTTACCAAAAAGCTACTCAGGAGATTTAGAAAATTCCCATGAATATTAAATTGGTGGTTAAGTTTGTGAGTTAAAAGGTTATGATTTATGGAGTCAAAAGCCTTAGAGAAATCTAGGAAGACAGTGTCTAACTGAGATTTATTTGCTATGGCATCATATGGTGAAGAAAGGAATAATCCTACTCTAGAGACAATCCCTCCACAAACTTTCATATCTTCTCACCAGAAATCCGTCAGTCGCACACACAAACAGGTAGACCTTGTTCTTTACTGCTTCTCTATTTGTGGTGTTGCGTTTCCCCATTTGTGACCAGTTTCTCATTTCGCGATATCGTGTTTCGCTCTTTCCCGGTAAAAAATCACGGAAAAAATGTTTCTTCCACGAATTTTAATTATATAAACATTTCGAATACAAACGGAATCGAATATTTTAGCTCCAATGCAGACAATATATTTTTATCTATAAAGAAAAACCTACATGGCTGAGTAATTTGAAAACTTTCCACATTAATGGCTGCAACGAACACGCACTGCTAATAACATTTGATGCATGACTTGATGGTGAACTTTAGTAACTAAAGTTTAATCTTCGGTGTGCAATATTACTCTCCCAAAACGAAAATCAGACTGCTTCAAAGATAATCCTTTAAAAACTATTTTTAATTTGTGTAAATAGCCCCTGCGATGTAGGCAACCCACGCTAATAAATATATTAATGCGAATTTGAATTGATATGTGTTGTTCTGTGCCCCCCCCAACCCAAAATCCTGGGTACGCCACTGTGCTTATAACAGCATTCCTGTTTAACAAATGAGTCAGCAACCTGCCAGTAAACACCACGAGAATTATGTCCGAAGGACACTTTGAAGCTACCATTCCAGAATCGTTAAGCACAGCAACTAAAGGGCGTTTTTAGAGAATTTTATAATAAAACAGCATAATTATGGTGCCTGACACAACGTCCCGAAGTTTTGCAGAAACGAAATAGACACCTATTATTCGAATTACAATATTATTTTGCTTAGATGACGACTAACGTGTAGAAAAAGTATACTCGTCATGTGTCGTCCGATAAAACTACTGCTCTATCTAACTATATATTAATTTTACGTTGACGTCTGTACAATTTATATCGGCGTATTTCTCGAGAACCGTTCGTCGTAAAAATATGCAGTAAATGGCGTTTTGTTTCTACCGGCTATGTGGTCCCTGGAAAATATTTTCGTTTCGGTTTGAATCCAGGAGGAAATTATATTTTCCCATAAGTTTACACGGGATTTTCGATTTTTCAAAGTGCAAGTTTTTTTTCCTTCATTCATTAAAACACGTAAACATGGGCCGATTTTCTTCTTTTTTGCTTTATTCGACGGCTAAAACTCTATACTATCTTATTCTTTCGATGTTCACATGTTACATGGTCGAAGTTTTCAGAAATACGCAGTCTTTTTCGAAATTGTTAGGATTTTTCGTACTCATTCCGGGCGTTGCCAAGGAGACTCTCATTGTTGCCTCCGATTCATTTAATGCCAATTAAACCTTCAAATAGACGAAAGAAAAGAGTTATTCGTATCGAACTGTTGAGCCTTTATATCACCACAGATAAGTTCTGATTCCCGTGAATGGGATGAAGCATTATCAATGAGCAATAATGGAGGTCTTTGCGTTTGAGCAATTCCAACTTATCTTTTAACGAACATGAACTGTGCTCACACTTTTTGGACATTTCTAAAAGATGGGCAAAACGGCGACAGTAATTTAAAACACTGGGAAAAGCCCTGCACTATATTACACAAATGTACACTAAGACGGTACCACAGTCGCGACACTCACCGTTAGAAAACGAGGCACGAGTAAACCAACCCTTCCAACGCCTTATTAGAGCATTATATGAGCAATTCCCCTTGGTCCAAGACATTGCCAGGCAACGAGTCTACGTAAGCAGTCCCCCACCCCGCCGTGTATTCTGTAAAACCCGGTTAATCCGAAAATTCGCTAATCCGAGTCCCAATTAGTTCGGATTAGCGAGGCTCTACTGTATAACGTTTTAAAATTGTCAGGATTTGTTTGCAATTTATTTTAACATAACAGCTGTGTCGATAGCATGTGTATAAGAAATCTAACTATATATTAATTTTACGTTGATGTGTTATCATTTGTGTACAATTTATTGTTAACATCTGTATATGTGCTAGAAAACTTGAAATTAGGTAGGATTATAGAATTTACTCTTACTCTTTATATTAAGGTGAGATAAAATGCTTTTTTATTTTAATACTTTGCATTTCATTTATATTTCATTAATTATTCAATATAAATTATTTCACTAAAGTTTCAGTTTATTTAAATCTCATTGAGGATCGGAGATACAATTATACAATCAAATTCGATGATTTTAAAATGATCGAGTTACCGCTTTTATTCGAAACGATATCTTGTGTCACAGCGACATTCTTTGTTGATACGCAGACTTTTGCATCTACTCTGTCCAACACAAATGACCAAAGAAATTTAGTAAATTAAGTTCCCTCACGTGTTGACTGATCGGCGATTACCCATCGGATTCAAGGAAATAAGCGTGAAATTCTTCCCGAGACTAAAGTCATTATAAGATAACGAAATGGAAAACATCCCGATTTGATACGTCCCAACGGTCAGTAAACTGTGCTATTGCGTAGTTTCTATTGCAACATTAGCTATAAGAATTAATGAAACTCAAAAAGATTCTTTTCATCGCAATAACCAGAGGTTAAATAATTTCGGAGCCGTGAAATGTGATTAAAAAAATGGAACGAAGTTTAGTGTGCTGCATTATGTATTGGAAATTGAGTTTAAGTGTAGCTAAATTGATAGGCAATCGGGGAAAAGTCTACGAAAGATTTTTCCTGGTCTTACATTCGGTGGTCCTGGGATCAATAACCTGAATGGAAATATTCGGTATATCTTTTCCGTAATTTTTTGGTTGTCATTTGTATGACTAAATTAATAATTGTCATCCATTTTATTCGAAAAAATTGTGTTATTGTCAGCGATATATTTCAATCGACAGCGATGATTATGGAGTTGCTTTTAAAGCGATTTAAGGTTTTAACGTCAGCCATATGAATCAATTTTTAAAAATACGCATGATGGTCCAATAAAATTATTTTTCTGCGATCCAATAAATTGCAAGGTCCGAGTCAAATATTTCGAATTTCGACGGCGAGTTTCGTTTCAGCTATTGACGAAAACAAGCTATGGCAGTTTTGATAATTACTAAGCCCAAAAAATACCTATAGCATTTATTCCACTATTAAATAAATGATTAACCTTGATTAGGGCGCGATTATATTAAATCCCATTTTAGCACACGTACATTATTCAAAAACGAGAAAACGATACCAGCGGCATACATCGAACAACTCTTTGAAAACGACTAATTCTAAGAACAAAACTTTCACAAGAGCATATGAAGTCCGCTAGAAACATTTGAGTATAACAATTAGATTACAGAAAAGGCACCGTATTACGCGATTGAGATAAATGAAAATTCTATCCAAACTCCAACAATAGCTAATCCTTTGTTCTGAAGCATTGGGCAAAAGTTCTCTTTATAAAGTTCCAGAATGAAATACGCAAAAAATCAATTATTTGAATTAAAAACTTCGATTAACGAATTTTATTTCGATTTTTGACACAATTCTATATTTTTATCTCATAGATGATTTAATTAAATATGAGTTACTTTTTTATTATGAACAGAGAGCTAAAATCTACGTTCCCTTAATTCGATTTTTATCAAATCATTCACTGCAATGACATACTGTCCTTTGTAAATGTTAAAACACGATATGAATGAATGAAAATATAATACAGCGACAATGCTAATAACCTGAAACGCTTTTACCATTCATATAACATTTAAAATTACCGGTCGTTATTAAAAAAGAATGACACTCGCTATTTGATCAAGGCAATACTTTCAATTATCTTTGTCAATAGGAAAAATATTTGCTTACCAATAACGCAGGATTTCTTTTGCTCTTCCTCAGGACGGGTTGGTAATTAAGATGCCTTCCAGCAGAAAACTCCTTCAGCAGCAAAATGTTGACTTCGACGATCGATCTTGGTCCAGATCCTCGAGAAACGGCTGAAACCGTAGGGTAAGACGGGGAAACTGTATCGTCTTGCCTTTGTTGGTATCTTTTAGTAGTATCAGTCTATTTCAATAAAACGACAAAACAGAGATATATAGTCACGTTCACTATAAAGTAAAATGTATTTCGAATTGAAAAAATTTCCAATTATACCGAACACAATCTCCTATCCACTCTCAGTCACCGGCCCCTACTCAAGGGCAACTGATTACATTAAATGATTTATAGGCTACAAATTATATAATAGTTGTATACAATGAGTTTGCAGGGAAAATAATGCTCATGAGCCTGTCAGAAAAATTATCTTTTCCAACCAAATGTTCCAGGAAAGCTCATCAATAAAAGCAAGGTATTTGATGAAATAAATCAATAATGAACGTCTTAGGAGCGCCCTAACATTCACCAGGTAAATCGGTTTTCACTCGTGCAGCAAGGAATCTCGAATACTCTCTTCCGAACCTGAGATTTACTTTGACTTGGGTCACGATAAAACGACGATATGTCAGCCAGTGAAATGTAGGGGGCTTGACGAGATAGAGGGGGAATGTTGATGTGCTCATGCGCAGATCACGTGTCGACGACGCTGGCGCCGGTAAGTGGTGGTGGTGGAATAGTTAACTCACAGCTGTGAAGGGTTTTGGGTTGTAGTAATTATACGTTTAGCATTAAAGAAAGTATAATACTAATAAATCATACGAATAATGGAATTATTACTTTAGATTTTAAATTTTGAGATACGTATTTGACAGACGTTCAAATTCTGAGTCCATGTTACGAGGGGAGAATGTGAAGGGTCATGGAAATTTGCTCCAAGTTCAGTTATTTAGGTTATGTGCTCAGCTCGCGAGTGGTTTTATGGTATGGAGAAATGTATCCCCATCACAAGCAAATAAAAATCAGCAACATACGAGAACAAACCAAAAATGTGATATATTATTTAGTCTACTGCCACATCCGTTGAAGTCGGATTTGATAAATCCACGTAAGTTGATCGAATTAGGAAAGAAACATCGCCGCTAAGTATACAAAACTACTTAGTAATGGCTTGCATCTGCCGGACGGTGATTATTTCCTGTGAAACCCCAATCGGATTGCCATACTTGCGCGGTAACGATGTGCCATCTCGATAAGCTTTTAAGTTGATTATTCTTCACACGAATTACTTGCGTCGTTTTGCACTTGTTAGCGTTAGTTCATTATAATTAGGATGCATGATGTTATAATTTAATTTTTCTTCTATGCTATAGGTAGGGTTGCCAACTTTTTGTATATCTTGAAGTTTTGAAGATAGCTGGAAAATAAATAGTGATATAATGAAGAGGGGTGAGAGGAGGTGTTTAATTTTATTGATTAAGTTTAGAAAAGTTTTTTCAGCGTCACTTTAAAAACCAATTTTTAATCAGTCTAATACAGTATTCATTATGAATTAGTAGTATTTTGAAAAAATGTCATTTGGTTCATAGCATAAATAAATAAAGACAAATTTAAAAATATCATATAGAATCTTTCAAAAAACAAAAACCAATAAAGTATTATTCAATATCTGTATTAAATTTTAATGAAATAAATCACAGAGAAAGAAATAAAAATGAGTATTTCAACAAAAATTAGATCTTATCAAAAATATATAAACAGAAAGCTGTTATTCACCAGTGAATAACATTTTCATTACTGAAATTTTTAATAGGTAAGTAAGTAGGTTTTCTTTCATTCAAATGCATATTTTTATAAATTTTCTAAAGTTATATTTTTGTTCTCCTTTAATACATTTAAGAAATGTTTGATCATTATTTATTACATTTTTAAAATCAGTACAATTTTCTGAAAAATTAAAAAAGACTAGTAATTCATCTTTGATTAATTTTAATGAGCATTGATTCCATTCATCCCACCTCTTTGTGCCTATGATGCTGAAAATCCTTTCACAGTAAGCGTATGTACCAGGCTCATAATGTAAGATATAACTTGGAAAATATTTCCAAATTCAAAATTTGTAGATTTAAGTATACTGTGCCATTTTTTACTTGAATATGCTGCTTCAATAAAATCGTTTTTGAAATGTCATCAAAACTTGTTTTTATTGTTGTAATTTCTTCGAACATGTCGCCATGTTTACATTTGCTTTATTAGCTAAATTGACTTTCAATAATTTCGACAAAATCTTCACAAGTTGGGAAATTATTATTTTTTGAAAACGAGAGCTTTCACAGCTTTCCCATTATTTCATTTTTGTTGAAATCGAACCATTTATTTAAATAATGCAGTGCAGATTTAAAGAAATTTTTTAAATCTGCTACCATTTTATTTTTTTCCTGTTTCTCTAGACCATTTTTAAGATTTTGACAAATAGCATATCCAAAGAAGTCCTCATACAAGCATTCTGTAATTGGTTTTTTAACTCCAACATAATTGGAAAAATATTGCTAACGGTAGTTATTACTTTCTAGTTTTAGAATAGCTGTTTTGAAAAATTCTAAAACACAGTTTACAAATAATAAATAAATTTCCACTGGCAGAAACATTTCTGAAGCTCCATCTTCAATTTGTAATAATTTTCTAAATGTTTTTGGGCAATCTTCTACATTACTTAAAAAATATGCACTAATACTGCTCCAAGACATCAACAACCTTTCTATACATGGCTGTAATGATGCCATCTTGTAGATGCATGTCGAAGAATTTCTTTCCATTCACAATTGGCAAACTTATAAAACTCGATCAAGTTTTCTATTTGCTGAAACAGAAGTGACAAGGATGTAACTAGTCTGCCAACTATATATGAGCTAGCCAGAGTTGTAGCCTGCAGACTCCACCTATGGCAGGGTTTAATTGAATGACATTAACAAACTTAGTGGGCTATTATTTTGCATTGTAATTAAGAAACTCTTCTAGTTACAAGTTGTGATACTTGAGCATATATTATATTTTAACATAAAGGTATTTTTTCACATGATAGCAGGTGCCATACCTCTTGAAAGCTGTCTATACCAAATGCCATCTTTGGCCTATCACTAGCATGATTGTCAAAATATTTGGAGTGGCACAACATTTAAAAAAACAGAAGTAATTATATAGAAGCAAATATTTTAACTAATTTTTGCAGTACTTGTAACACAAATTAAAGGTAATTTTTATTAGCAAAAACAAGATGTTTCAATTAATTTTTTTTAAATATATTATTCATCAGGGGGCTGAGGACCCCTAGGCCCTTCCCTAGTGACATCCATGATAAGGGAGGGAAAGGTGAAATACTGCAATATTTTTTACTTCTGTATGTGCCATAGAACAAAAAAGGTTAGGGAAACACCAGGACAAGGATATACCTAGGTTCTCATGCAGTCAGTTCCCCCGAGCAGGGCCCCGCAAGAGGCTCAATTCTCATGTATTGTGATTTAGGCAATTTTTAAATCAAAGATTCATACATTCCGGATGGAGAGCCCGACTGGTGGGCTATCTTCAACAAAAAAAATTCCACAGCAAAAGAAGTCTCATCACCACGGGAGTGAGTCACTACAAGCATAATTTTTTTGTGCCACTGGGTATACAGTAGAACCTCGATTATCTGACTTTTGGTTTAACTGACCAGAAAATAGATGAGCTGCGTAACCATGGTCAGAAAGCATATGTCGGATCACGCAGGAAATCATCAGGATTCGGTTCACACGAGAGATCACCTGACAGATGATTCACGAGGGAGATCATTACCACTAATTATTTAATCTAGTAAAGTAAAATTATGATTAAATATTAATTACATGCCTTCTAATTAATAAATAAAACGAGTTTCATAGTTCACATAAGGTTTTTTTCTAATCTAGAAAAAAATTCCCGGATCTAACTTATTATGAGATGGCAACCCTACTGACAGTTGATTCACCTGGGAGATCCCCCGACAGTCGGTTCGCGCGGGAGATCCCTCAGAGAGTCAGTCTACTTGCAGACCCCACACTAAATGTGTGCTTAGAGGGATTTTCTCGTTTTTATTTTAAGTGCTTCATCATGGCCCCTAATCGCAGTGAGATGAAGAGGAAGCGTGTTGTACTAAGCATTAGTGATGAACTGAAGGTAATTGAGAAAATAGAGGCTGGTGCTTCAATTGCAAACATCACTTCGGAGTATGACATTGGTGTTACGACAGTGAAGATCTCAACAAAAACAAGGATAGTTTAAAGAATTTTACTCTTAAATTCAATGTAGCCTCAAAGAAAAGTGCTTTAGTTACTCGAAAAACTTTGAAAATGACTAATGATAAAACTCTAGAGGCAGTATACAAGTGGTATGCCCAACAGCAGTCTACTGGTGTCGTCATGCATGGCATTGAGATCCAGGCTGCTGCTGAACATTTTGCAAAACACTTAAAAATTGAGCAGTTCAGTACTAGTAGCGAGTGGTTGTACAGATTTCATAAAAGATGCGGAATAATCAACAAGTGTGTTCATGACGAATCTCTCCCTGCCACAAGTGTCGAACCCTTCAGAAAATGTTGCAGGAACTCATCAGCAATGCTGGACTCATGCTGTCGCAAATCTATAATGCCGATGAAACTGGGTTATCCTGGAGGTCTTTGTCTAGAAATACCCAGGCTTTTCAATATGAAACTACTCCAGGGAGGAAGATCAGCAAGAAGAGGTTGTCTGCATTTCTGTGTGCCAATGCAGATGGCAGCTATCAGCTCAAGTTGGGAAAGTGGCAGCCCAAGATTCTGAAGGAATATATGCATCGACTACCTGTTCATTACTAAAGTTCGAGGGATTCCTGGTTTACCCAAGACATATATGACTGGTTTTTCCACCACTTTGAATCTGCGGTTCATAGGCACCAGGTGGAGGTGTTGAAGATTGCCCCTGAAGCTGTGAAGGCAATTCTCATTCTGGACAATGCACCACCGCATCCCCAAATTCAGAAAATCTGCAGCAAAGATGGCAAGATCAAGTGCATTACATTGCCTCCCAACACCACCACCTTACAGAGTCGACTAAAAGGCTGTACCAAAAAAGATACATGGACCAAGTGATGGTTGCGCTGGAGAACTCCGACGACGAAGTTGAGGATACGAGGCCAAAGAACCATAGACAACATCAAACAATACAATATAAAATCAGCAATCTACAACTGGAGCAATGCTTGGAATGAAGTAAAAGTCACAACCCTAGCAAATGGCTGGAAGAAATTCCTCCATAACACTGACCATGAGCTTGACTTCGAAGGATTTGAGCATGATTATCATCAAATATTTGTAGCAGCTGGGTAGGACGACTTGACTGTTGAAAATGTGGCAACATGGTTGGAAATGGATGAAGCCGATCCTGGATGTCAGGTACTCTCTGAAGAAGAAATAGCACATAAGTGTTTTAATTCCTGCATTTGAAAGAAATGAGGACAGCGATGTGGATGAAGAACCTGAAAGAGAGAAGCCTCCAAAACTATCAGTGGTCAGGGACTGTTTGAGAATATCATCAGTTTCACTGATAAGACTGAAGATACTGCATTTGCTGACTATTATTTGAGGACTTGGAGAGAGTTAGTGATACAGAGGCAGAGGCAAAAAACAACTCAGATTAAAATCCATTCATTCTTCAAGCCTCTTCCTTCATCCAGATCGGTTTCCCTCAACCCCGATAATCCTCAACCCTCTACAAGTTGTACAGCTTCATCCCCCAATGCCTCTGGTGCTGGACAGAGCTTCAGCAGTATGTCCAAAGTCAATGCAATAATTTCTGAAGCACTGCTTTGGACCATGGAAAGAGAGACAGTCTCTGAATGACTAGTCGCAATGTTTACTTTATTAACGTTTTACATCTTACATTATGTATACATTAATGCAATAATTTTTACATTTCATATCTAAAAATATTCTTAATTTCGCATTATTTACGTTTTGTATATAACGAATTTACGTTTTTCATATTACGTATTATAATTACGTTTTTCTATATTATGTATTTACGTTTTCTTAATATATATTACATATTCTTTACACTTTTTCTGTACATGTACTGGGTATTTACATGATAATTTAATTTTAATATTTTTGTTAATAATATTTTACTCAGAGTTGCAAATCACTTCAAAATTTGGAGTGGTTCGGTTCTAAATTTTTGGAAGTGGTTCAGTTCATGGTTTGGTTCAGATGAGAATTTTGACAAGTGGTTTGGTTCGGTTCAACTAAATTAATCATTTGAAATACTATTCAGAAATAATTTATCCAATATAAACATTACAAATTCAGTATCAATCTGTAAGTAAATCAACCAGCAGTCATTATTATTTCAAATGAAAGAATTTATTTAAAGAAAGGAAAAATTTATATTTTAAATATATTGCAATCCCATCATCATCTTCATTTATTTATATTTAAAAAATGGTATTTTTGATCCTAACATGATTTTTATGTTCATTGTTGTTTACATATCAATTAAAAATTCTCTGAATGGATTCACTTCAAATTCATTTACCAACATACACAATCAGAAAGAAAATGCGCCTCTAGCTTAAACTTAAAATACACACTTTAGATAATTCAAGGAATTCTGCGGGAAATGAATGCCTCCGGTCCAAGGGATCCGCCAAAGTCCTTGCCTGTTTTTGTTGGAATATAAACTGCCAAGTAGTGGAAATACCTATCATAGAAGAACACCACAAGAGAGTTGGAAAAGGAATGATGTCGTTGAAAGCTCAAGCCGTTGAGTGCAACAATTTGAATTTTTCCAAAGAAAAAGATATGAGAGTTGATGGTGCTCTGAGAAAGACACAGCAGGGCATATTTTCTCAGGTCTGATAATTACAATGCTGAAGGGGGTGATGGTAAGGGCATGGATTTTTCTTTCGGTACGAAAGCGGATTACGGCTCCTTTTTAGGTCATTGTAAAACGACCATTTTGCCTGCGTTCAGATTCTATACTGTTGATCGGTTTCTGCCAACAGTGGTTGACCCGGATATTGTCGCAGTTGGTGTTCCCGATAACCTTCAACATAAATGTCCTCTGTGGATAACAATAGTAGCAGAGAGGAAAGAGATAGGCACTCTTTCCTTTGAAGCAAATGCGCTGGTTTTTCCAATGGAAATTCCTGGTCTTTTCGTTGGTCCGTACTTTGTGGATTGAGATTGAACTGAAACCGAACCACTTTTGGAAAAAATTACGGTTCGGTTTTCGGTTCATTGAAAAATTAATCAGTGGTTTCGGTTCGGTTCGCGGTTCAGCAAAATGACTGCGGTTCGGTTCAGTATACAGCTCTGATTTTCCTATATAATTTTTTTTTAATTTCACTGTAAAATGGCCTGAGCTGTATGTAAAATACTCAAATAAATAAATAATGTTCCTAAATGAGCATTGTTTCCATTATTTTCAGATTATCTGACTTTTTGGTTTATCCGACGGTCCTTCCCCCCATACAGGTCGGATAATCGAGGTTTTACTGTATATACATACATAAACAGGCTCCTGCTCACTATCGAACTAGGCCCTGCAAATAATCACGCCGGCCCTGGTTCTCATACCTTCAAAGAATAAACTCTTGATGGTTGGTATTGAAGAAATCATATGATATATTAGGATATGATACAAAACTAACTCCAACACAAATCAATAAAAATTGCTTAAAATATTAACAGCAAAGGGTAAAGGTTAATAATTACACCAGAAAGCGTAAATATTTTATTGGTAACAATGATTGAGCATTTTAAAAATTTTGACAATGCTCAAAAATAAAGGTAAGAAAACAATTCACCACATCTAGTTTCTTCTGCATCAAACACCCTCTGCATTCTTTTCTTCAGAATAGTCAATTCCATGTTGAGCATTCCAAAGCCTAGTGTACAAACTCTCTGGTTTTTCAATGAGTTCTGTGTGGGTACCCCTTTCAACAATCTTGCCACCATCTAAAACTAGTATTTCATCAGCATCCATCACAGTTGACAAGCGATGCGCAATACATATGGAAGTTCTACCTTCCGTTGCTCTTCGAAGAGCATTCAGGATATTCTAAGAAAAGCATATTAATAATAATATTTTAATAATATTAAATACCAGTTAAAAATTCATACCAATACAATTCAATTAAAATAGACAAGACCTTAATAAATTACAAACACTTACTGTCTCTGTTATAGAGTCTAAAGAAGATGTAGCCTCATCAAAAACAAGGATAGGAGTATTCTTAAGAATAGCACGTGCAATCGCGACTCGTTGCTTTTCTCCTCCAGACAGTTTCAACCCACGTTCTCCCACCTGCATAAAGATAATTACAGGGGAAAATTTTTATTTATGATGTAATTTTATCTGGATACAAGTTTATTCTAAAATACCAAGTACTGTATTTCTTGGTGCATAGATGCATATTTTTGTCACAAAAATATGCCTTAAAATCGTGTGGCATCTTATGCAATAAAGATTTCAATGGGGTAAGATATTTCACTTAAAATTTAGATATACACATTTTTCAAACTCTTGCAAAACTGTTTTCGGTACAGAGGAAGATTTTCTATGCAGTTTATACAACTTCAAACATCTGTGCTCATTCTGTAGAATTCTTATTGTTATTATTTATAATAATAATAAAGTTTCAGTGAATTATTTGTAATTGATCATCAATATATTTGGGATACGGTGATACAATATTACTGATAATCTTGCAGCTGCACATAGAAAGTGACGAAAAAATTGCAACATCTTGCAAACTGAAAGGAACACTAATGAAATGTTTCTCATGATAGAATTATCGGAATATGAGATTAAAATGGGATGATGTATAATAAGCACTGCTTTATTTCTATCAATAAAGGTGCCAGAATGCGACAGAGATGAGTAGAGAAAAAATAGGAAATGAATATAATTTGTCAGTACAGGCAGTCCTCGACACCTGTACATAATGTGTTCCTGAAAACGTGTGTGGAAGTCGAATGTACAGATGTTGAACAATAGACTTACATGTAATAATGGGAGTTCCGTTCCCGGAGAGCCAAAAAAAATATTATAAAAATCTCTAATAATAGTATAAATGTTTAGTTTCTTGAGCAGGGGCGTTTTAGTCGCAATCGTCAATATTATAATATAGAGCTGTGATTCTCAACCTTTTTTGCTCCACGGCACACCTTCATCCATGCTTAAGAACATCGCGGCACACCAAACCACCCCTAATTAATTTCACTGCGTAAATATTCATTTTTAAAGATAAAAACTAGCGTAACAAGTAATAGTCGCAGATATATTAGATTGTTACGATTGGTAAAGCAATAATTATATAATTTTATTGTACATCAATTATATACATAATTTAAAAATTAAATATATTCGGAGTGTGCGCACATTAGTCCCTTCCTCGCGGCACACCGGTTGAGAACCACTGATAGGCAAAATGCAATAAAATATTTAAATAATTGCACAAATAAACACTGCTGTACAGACTAAGATGGCGATGCGGCAGAAACTGGTGGTTGGCAACCAGCACCACTCGAAATATTCGTTCATCATTTCGCTGACACACGAAAGTCCGAATTCGGCGTACAAAAGGTGGTTCAAGGGTGTCAATGTATGCCATGTATGCTAAGCCTTCATTATTACATAAATATAGGTAATTAAAAGGTATTTATTCAATTAGAAGTACAGTTATACATTTAAATGCTTTCCATTAACTTTCATGAAGATAGAAATCGTATGGAAACGAACTAAAGAAAACACACTATATTTTAAAAGGAACTGAAGGTCGCGCTACCGGAACTAAAAAATTCCAACTCGCACATTACACGACACATAGGACAAAAGCAAGATTTGAGGCAAAAAATAAGGGATCGTATATTACGCCGGATCGCACAATACGCGAGTATATATGGTACTTTGTGATTAATGAAACTTATTCTGTGATTTGTGACTCCAATGTGATTACCAGCTGTAAATAAATAAATAATTATTATTATTAAAGTGCGAGTTGTACGAATGTTGAATGCAAGAAAGTTGAGGGCTGCCTGTAGTGCACATGCGAAATCCCTCTTTTTTTTCATTGAAGCATTTTGCTATTTTCACAGTTTTTACTTTCTCCATGCGTAGCAGTGGGAAAGTATTGTCATCATGAAAAAAAATCGACTTATGGATTTCAACGGAAATACAAGTTTTGAGGTCCCTAGAACACGTTTAGACTATTTTCGGAACGATGTGTGTGTGTGTGTGGATGGATGGATGTATGTGATTGTGGGCGCTCTAACTCAAAAAGTACTTGCCATATCCTTACCAAACTTCATATATAACACTTTAAAATGAGTGCAAAGAACTGATTAGTTTTTGGACAATAACGGATAACCGGAAGTCGAGGTTTATTCGAAACCCAATTCGGTTTTTGCGATATTTCTTCGTTAAAAATCATTATTGTATATACAATTCTATACAAAGGTTATAGAGAATGTAATTTCCTACAGTTTTCATTTGAAACAATTTTCTATAGGAGTTATTGTTTAGGAGTTATTTATAAATAGCCGGTTTTTCGGTTTCCGTTAAATATCTCCTTAACAACATCGTTATTGGTAATCTTCGTAAGGACCAAAGTTGTAGAGAATAATATTTCTTCCAAGTTTTGTTTGAAACTAATTTTCGTAGAATCATCCATTTCGGATATATTTCGCTTTTTCTTAATACCAGCCTACAGCGCCAACACCATGTAGCGGTGAATTCTGTAAACATTCAAAATATACATAATTTACGGCAACGACGTGTCTTCTTTTACGATAAGAAATAATAATTTTGCCTTATAATGCTACTCATAATAATTTAAATATCTATACCCCAAATATGGAGAAAGTCATGTGTTGGCCACATCAGATTTTTTTGTAATATTGCCTAATCATGGCTCCAAAGAGAGTGATGATTGAAATGAAAGAAAAGTCGGTAAAAAGGGCATACTTTAATTTGGTAATTTATTAAAAGTGTTGGCTTGGCTGACAGACAGCGCCATTATGCAATAGCTCGGATTGTTTGTTCGTCAGCTGATGTACGAAAGTCCAAATTCAGAGTATGAAAGGCGGTTTAGGGGTGAGAATTTATAATGTACGAAAGAGCGAATTGTACGGATGTCGAGGACTGCCTGTAGTGAGATTGTACATTATAAGTAAAACATAATTGCATTGCAATTGACTATGTTTGATTTGATTTAGGTTATGCAAATTAGTATTTAATTGCAATAAAGATTCCAGAATGGCGTTCTGGCAGAAAAAAGCACTGATAATAAGTACTGATAAATCATTTATACATAAAGAAAAACAATACTACAACCATTCATTTAAAAAATACTCTTTACAGTTCTATAAAAATATTTATAGATTTTTAGATACCTGAGTATCATATCCTTTAGGCCACTGCATTATTGAATCATGTATATCAGCCATCTTTGACGCATTATAGACATCTTCATTGCCTTTAGATAGGTTTCCATAATGAAGATTATAGAAGATTGTATTATGAAAGAGAACTGAGTCCTGAAATTAAAAGAAACATAAGAAACTTTGATACCATTAATAAATTAAGAATAAAACCATTCCTAATATTACGTTACTTTAATATGGCAGAACAGAAATCAGTTCTCGAAAATAATTTTAAAATGATTAACGATATTAGATGCAACTAGAGTGTAGTGCAGGGATTTCCAACCAGTCGATCATGATCAACTAGTCGATCTTTGGCCCTTTTAAAGTTGATCGGTGAATCTTGCCTCAGCTCTATTACTTTTTATTGAACCAAGTGAGAAATGCTGAGCCAATATAGATTTTGAAATTACAGTTGGAACTTATTTTATCAAGCTATGCAGGTGATTTTCTAATCGTTCAAAAATTAAGAGCAATTGGAATGCATAAATCAGACAATACAGATATCTCTCGATATCAGTTTTCACAGTGAGACACGAGTATATTGATGTTTATCAATCCTCAATAAATTTACAAATGAATATTAGATCTTGGGTGCTGAAAGGTTAGAGACCCCTGGTGAAGTGTTATTCATGTACAAAATGTGGGATTTTCAACAAGGCTAATGTAAAATAAGACTAGAATGACTGCAAGCTAAATTGTCAGCCAACTTCTATAACATATGTATATCGAAAAAATAAAAATAAAAAATACCTATAAAATCCCAAATTTCTTAGCCTGTGACTCTAACCAAAGCATTTTCCTTTATTAACCATTCACTTTTCTGAATTATGTAAATCTGCAAATGAACCTGTATTCTTTCCATTAACAATGATCATAATAGATTTTTTTTATACGACACTTTGATATTTTAATGTTTTCTCCCTAGGAAATTAAACCACTGAAAACAACAAATTAACCCCTCAAGCCTACCAGCTTGAGGGGTTAATTTGCATACAGACCCTATTCATGGTAGTAAATTTGGCAGAGAATCACTGCTCTTTCTTGACAATATTTAATATCTCATCAAATATACATCATCACTCTAAGGGCACTTACTTATATACCATACTAGTTGCCGGTGCTTGCAATCTGCAAGCATTTCAGCCTACTTTCAATAATGGGTTAAAACAGCCTGTAAAAATTGGAATTATTACAATTTCGGATTTTTTCCTTCGGTTGTGACCAAAAACCTATAATCGTACCAAATTTAAAGTATCTATCTCATCTGGAAGTGCCTCATAATTTTGTATCCTCCTCCACTTCTTACATCCTATGTAAGAAGCAGCTATATTTTATAGATACTTTCTCTTTATACATCTTGTTTGTGGCCTAGATTTTCCTCCAATTTGGTGGTAACTTTCCAATGAAGTGCCTCTCGATTAAACAGCATGATGATAGATTTATGGATGATTTTCTGCCACTTGGTTACTCTGAGTGATTCCTGTATTTTTCAGATAATATTTGTATTAAAATAAGATGAAAACTCAGATGGTTAATTTTATTATGACACCTATTGAATGTCACAATGCATTATGCACTGAAACATACCCAAACCACTATCAATTTCTCTCAGGACCATTGGCAGAAAAACCATCTTCCTCTTTGCTTGAATTGCTGTTGCCTGAATCAATGCAGTTCATATTAGCTGACTCAGAATTTAATAAAGAGATATGCAAATTACTTGCCAACCAAGGATACACAAAGAGAAAATAAAACTTGATCATATCCAAAAAATAAATTTAATATTTTTTAACAATGTGAGTGGTTAATCAAGTACTCTAAAGAGGAGATTACAAATGGGAACCCTTCTAGAAGACAACAGTGCTCTTAAGCATTAAAAAAACAATTGGAATTGCTGAAGGAAATTCATTTTTGAAGAGTGTCACATTCCTCATTCTGAGAACTGTTAATAGGGCCTGCCTGCTGCTGATGCATAAACTCAGAACCTTAGTTAGGGGCAACGATCTTCAGAATAATCATGATTAAACCAAAGAATATAATTTCCTAAGAAGAGACATAAAAAATCCCTTACCTGTGGTACAATTGCAATTGACCGTCTTAAACTTTCTAACTCAATTTCATTAACATCCTGTCCTCCAATTCGAATGTTTCCAGATTGAGGTTCATAGAATCGAAACAGTAGACGTATGATAGTGGATTTACTGAAAAATAAATAAAAAAGTTTTGTGAGGGAAAAAAAAAGCTTCATATATATTTTCATAAAGTTCTCCTCCATAATTTTCAGAGATTAATTTTGACAGCCAGAGAATATATTTTTGCCACTATATGTATGACTTCCTTTAATTTACACACAGCAAAATATTGCGAAACAAATTTTTTCATCAAATGATCTTTTTTGTAATAATGTAGCAATAAACAAAAATTAATTTTTTGTCACAGATATTTAGTAGAAAACTTGCACAAAGATTAAATACTATGTGTGAATAATAACTAAAAGTAAATTAAGTTTTCATACCCTGATCCTGACCCACCAACTATAGCAACTTTCTTTCCAGCAGGAATGTTAAACGTAAGATCCTGAAGTATAGGTTTTCCTTCAACATATTCAAAGGAAACATTTTCAAAAGAAATGCTCGACGTGGCAGCTGTAACTTGCAAGGGAGAAGCTTTTTCTGCATTCTGGTTTTGTAAGACAATATAGTGGATAAAATATTTCACAAAAATAAGGCAATTGGATGGGTTGATTAGTTTTTGAAAATCAAATATTAGTTGTTACGTTGGGAAACAAAAACTTTTAATTTAATTTCCAGTTTTTAAATGGTACTTTAAAAAATATAGCAATAATACGTGATAAAAAAAGGATCTCGAATTTTTAAAATAAAACATGATACTGCACTTATTGATCCACAAAAATAATAAATCAGCAATAGAAAATAAAACAAAGCACAACAAACCTTAATTTTTGTATCAACTGACATTAAAGTGAACATGGTCTGCATGTCTATGAGGGCTTGTCTCACTTCCCTGTAAACTGATCCCAAGAAATGAAGAGGTACAGATAATTGGAACAGCAATCCATTTACCATGACTAAATCCCCAACTGTCATATTTCCTAATCAGTAAAAAAAAGTCAATAGATGTAATTAAGGTCTTATTATAATTATTTAATATAATATTCTGTTAAAATATATATATTTACTCAAGGAATCTGCATATTTATCATCATAAACAATATGAAAAAATGCAGGAATATATTTTAATACATAAAATAACCAGGGTGACATTAAAATGGCATACTATTAGTTGAGTTTCATATAAAATAAAAACTGCCGTTTTTATTTTCTCCATAAGTAGTACATGAGAAAGTATTGTATTTAGAAAAAAATCAAATTCAGGATTTCAATAACAAATACATTGTTAAGTGATACCTTAATTTCCGTTGCTATGATAAAATTTTCTAATTATTGAGTGATGCCTATGCTGGCAAGGGTAATTTTACTTTTGCATCAATGTTTATCCATAACTACAGCTTCATTTGCTTACTGTTTTTTCAATGTGAAAAGTGAATCAAAATATTTTTCACCATGAAAATTATTCAGTGTTTAAAAACTATTCACAAATGTAATTGCTGATAATTATTCTTAGAATGCTGATGTTGAGAGTAATCATATTCATTACTCTGTATGAAGGAAGTCACGTGTTGAACACAAAAGATTTTTATTTGAAATATAACATATTTCATAATTAAATTTTGCTGCATTAACCTTTATCCATTGTGCAAAAAATGTATGTTCTGGCAAATGCATCCACTGGCTGCTGAGAGGACTATATATGTTCTATTTAGCTCCGAGAGAACTTACAGATATCATATTCATTATAGAAACAGGGGTATGGAGAGAGGCCATCCCACAAGAATGAACTCACGGCAAGCCGGGACAATAATGCTGAACGTCAGAGGTTTAGTAAAGAGAAGACCTTAGACAAACAGTAAATAGACACTCTCAGACCCACTTTCAAACTCATGAAGCCATAAACATACCGTATTTACTCGTGTAAGCCGTGCCCCCGTGTATCACGAGCACCCCGGTTTTTGGGCCAGCTCTAGGGAAAAAAATTTGAGCCGAAAAAGGGTTTTTTAAATCACCAATTCCTATTTCTCAAAAATGCTACGCCCAAGTTAAGCATCTTCACACTCCTACGTGACGAATTTATTGGGTGATCTCTTTATATTGGTACCAGCAGAAATCTCCTCGATACTCCTCTTTTGTTAAACACTTAACTGTTTTTGTCGTCATATTGGTCATGTTTGGCAGAAATCGCTCCGGGAGCCAATCATTCTGCTGTATGTAATTTTCCAGCCATATGGTCACTCATCGCTACTGTAGCGGTCATCATTTTTTTGGCGAACTAAAATTATGATCGGTGATCATTCAATGACCACCACGGCGACCATGACTCTCATAGACATATAAGTGAGTAAAGGAAGCATGCCGTATCTGTACATGGTAGGCGTCATCTACCGTGAGCACAAAACCCCCACTAACCCATACTGGTCGCGCATGCGCTGTGGCCTCCGTGACGACTGCAGCAGAAGACTTCGTCGAGTTTGGGGAGCACCCGTTATTAAACTTAAACCTCATTTAAAATTTTTATACATTGAACGAAAATGACTAAATACACCAAAATTTAGAAATAGAATAATAGATGCGGCATGGGTGCTAACTTAACGTATATTTGTTTACCGACAAGACATTTTGGGAAAAAAGGTGCGCAGCAAATTAAAGAATTCATGTAAGATGCGCACTCCCTTTTTTTCACCGGTGTTTTGGGAAAAAGGTGCGCGGCTTACACGAGTAAATATGGTAACCCTCGTGAGAGTTTCAACCCCATAATGATCTCCCATTATTTTCTTCTTGCATTTAGGTATCTATGTTTCATGAGCTATCTTATTCAGTCATCCGACTAGAGAAGTAGTATGTTAAAGTGAGTGAAATATTTGTAACTAGTATATAAGCCTGTCAATGTGACAGGAAGTAATGTATCATTTAACTTAAAAGCTCAATACTTATTATTCTTATTAACAATTTATTTAAATCTTTCAAATATAAAATATTTATTCAAAATTCTAGTGGCAAATAGCTTCGAATTACCGAATCTGCCCGAATAGAAGCCGACCCCCCAAAAATTTCCACAATTTCTTGGCAAAAACATAAATTTCGTAGATTTTATACTGAAGTGTGCCGGGCATTCATGCACAGCTTAGAATACATTATTCAAGATCGAAGAAATGTGTGGGAAATGGTTTAGTTGTTGACATTTTGAAATATTACTCCAATTAATAACTTTGCATCGTTGAATAATGTTCCACATTCTGTGACAATAATTTCATTCATCTTCATTTTCACAAAAGGTCAAATATGGTAATAGCGATCTCGCCAAGATATTTTTTCATCCAAGTCTATTTCCAATGAAATTAGCATTTACATTGCCTTAAGAAATTGCATTTTTACAATAATACACGTTCCATGTAAAGTTTTACCGAAATTCAAACAGTTGAGCATTAAAGCTGTCAACACATTTTGCGTAACCATCAATTTACGCAATCGATCTCGCCAAGATATTTTTATATATATTAATCGGTCAAATATTTACTTTATGAAAAATATAGTACTATCATTTGAACGCAAAGGCAACGAGAGTCTTCGAGATTTAACCATAACCCAAATTTTCCTCGGACTCGCATTTAAGCCGAGGGGTGATTTTTTCATGATAGATTTTGACAAAAAACATCGGCTTGTATTCGGGCAGATACGGTATATCATCACATATATTCTATTAGTTTGCATTTCTTCCACATCTTAGAAATGGAGCTGCAGTCGAGCGTCACTGGCATAAGTGATGTCCCAAACCTTGATTGGCTTGCCATTCAACCAATGAAAACACTGACCAAGCATTACACTATCATGCATAACCAAGCAAATTATATTGACAGTAATACTTTTTCGATGTTTCTTTCCTCTAGAAAACAAAAACATGTAATTCATCAATATTCTCACCATAAAATGCTTTTTAATTGAACATTTTGTCACCAATAATTTATGAGATACATGACTTTTCCAGAAAATGAACAGAAATACTTTAGTACCACAAATTAAATCCAGCAGTGGGACCCTGTGCACGGGCATTTGAAATATATATATATCCGAAGAGAGTCGAAATATATATACATATATATATATATATATATATCCGAAGAGAGTCGAAATAAAAAGAAAGCGTACAGTGCTCAGCATTAAGGATAAATTAGAGATCATATTGAAATTAGAATCCGATGTTTCAGCTGCAATTCCTTCGATTACGGAATCGGAAAATCATTGGTGAATGACATAAAGAGAGAGAAAGAAAGGATTAGGAAATTCACGAATAATTTCGATGCCAGTGAAAAACAAAGTGGCATGTCCATTCGGAAAACTTGAAAACTACCGAGCGATAAAAACGTGGAGGAAGCAGTGTACAAGTGGTACGCGCAACAGCGATCTTGCGATGTATGCGTTCGTGGTGTCGAGATTCAAGCAGCAGCTGCAAGACTTGCTGATCATTTGAAAGTGCCCAGTTTTAAGGCAAGCAGCAGTTGGCTGTGGCGCTTCCAAAATAGACACGGGATTAGAAATAAAAAAAACGCAAGGTGAAGCTTTAAGTGCCGATGAAAGGAGTGTAGAGCATTTAAGGGAACTTTTAATTAGTACAGGTATTCAGTTTAGTCAGCTCTACAATGCTGATGAAACGGGACTCTTCTAGAGGTCATTGCCGGAAAATACTCAGTGAAAAGGAATCAGATGTATGCGTTATGTTGAAGTAACACTAGCAAATAAGCTGATAAAGTCGTCGTAATTATTAAATAATTGTTCCAGCGTAAAATAAAAACTTTTTGGTGTCATTTCCATTAAGGCGGCCAATATCGATTTTCCCCCGGATTAACCGGATTCTCGGATTATCCGGCCGACCCTCCGCCCTATATAAGCCGGTTAATCGAGGTTTTACTGTATCATTATTCTCATTTTTTCTAGCGAGCAGGTACAGTGTTACATCCGACAAACAAACCAACCAACAGATCGTGGAAAATATCTATAGAATTTGTGAGCTATATAAGCATAGGGCCATTCGGTGTATATTTGGTGCAGTAGAGTATATATCGCTTGGCAGAAGAGCATGGGGAGTTTGATACATCTAGGGAGGAATATGTTATAGCGGCAGTCAATGCAAATTGGGTGGCATAAATCAGGGGGTAATTTCGTGTTTTGGGTGGTCTATATCGAAGGGCAATCAAGTGATTGATAGTCATATATATATTAGGCCCTAAGAATTAGGGGTTTGTTGTGCAAGTTGGGTGGCATATATTCCAGCTGATTTTTGATGCGTTTTTGGCGGCACACACACGCACACCCTCCCCCCCCACACACCCTCACATACACACACACAAAAACACACACCAAACCTCACACACACACACACAACCTCACACACACACACACGCAACCTCACACACATACAACCTCACACACACATACAACCTCACACAACCTCACACACACATACCACACAAACATCATCTCATTCACCCAACACACTGTTTTCTCTCACGCATTTACAAGCAGTCGTTTTCGCTCATTCACTCACTCACGCATACATCTCTTCACGTACTTCTTCGTACGTGCTGGGATATCAAAAGAAATTTTCTCATTCTATTGTTACCGTAATATCCTCAGGGTATCTTAACCCATCGATACGGCTAAAGCGATCGCGTAAATTAACCTAATACATCTCTGAATATTCCATTTAATCTTCTTCTAGATACTTCTCAATCTACAACGTAGCAGCGAAATTAGTTGAACCATGTTTTCATCATTTTATAATTCCTTTATATCAAGCTACAAATCATTCATTGCATTATTTATCCTCTTCTCTGGTCACATTAGCAGGTATGACATGCTCCCATGGCAGCAAGCTCTTATGGGCGCCAAATTTGAAACCCTCGTTCGCTTGCGTGTTTCGGATACCGTTGTCGTCGCCTGGTTGATGTAGAATGGGCTTGGTTGGGCAAATCGCAAAATTCAACGCACGATGCGTACAGGATCCCTCATGTAATTACACATACCTCATATGATGGAAAGGTATTAAAAACGTAAAAACAATGTATCGCAGGAAAACGAATGGCGATTTTAACATAAAACATGAGCCATCAATGTTTTAATTCATATCACTGTTTTTTGACATATTTATTAATCTTCCTTTGCTTTGAGGCTATATTGTATTTTGAAATATGATATGAAATCGAATAATTTCGCCATTCTTTGACTACACTGTCATCTATTTCAATACATGTCATAACGTTATTCGTGTAAAGCAAGCGCTCTGAAGGCCTCTTTGCGAGCTCAAGGAGTCTCTACTCATCATCATCTTCTCTCTCGATCGCTGGAGTTTCTTTGGGATCATTCGAATCTTAGAGATTGCTAGAATATCCATTTAATTGTCAGGAAGTCGCTACCATGCAATCGTCAAAATGTGCTAGATGGTGAGACATTTGGTTAGTTAAACAGAAAAACATTTCTTTCTTCAGAACTTGCTATTACCTAATTACAGGTTTTTTAGAAAGTGCAAATGATTTATTGTATTAGCAATTCCACTTCTTGTTAACAATAAAATACAAAACTAAAAACAAGCTAGGAAAATACGGCGAAAGTAGATATTATAAGAAATATTATAATAATATGTTATAAGAAATATTAGAAGAAATATTATTCTCTACAACTTTGGTCCTTACGAAGATTACTATAACGACATTTTTAAGATGTTTGACGGAAACCGAAAAAACCGATTATTTATAAATAATTCCTAAACAATAACAGCTATGGAAAATTGTTTCAACTGAAAGTTGCAGTAAATTACATTCTCTATAATATTTGTATAGAATCGTATATACAATAATGATGTTTTTAACGGAGATATTTCGTCAAAACTGAATCGGGTTTCAAATAAATCTAGACTTCCGGTTAATTGTTATTGTCCAAAAACTAATCAGCTCTTCGTACTCATACCAAAGTGTTATATATGTAATTTGGTGTTAATATGGCAAGTAATTTTTGGGTTAGAGTGCCCACAATGGCATACATCCACACACACACACACACACATACATCATTCCGAAAATAGTCTATACGTGTTCTAGGGACATCAAAACGTGTATTTCCGATAAAATCTCGAAGTCGATTTTTTTCGTGATCACAACAGTAAAAAAGTAAAAAGCAAAATATCTCCGAAATGGATGGTTCTACGAAAATTTGTTTCAAACAAAACTTGGAAGAAATATTATTCTCTACAACTTTGGTCCTCACGAAGATTACCAATAACGATGTTTTTAAGGAGAAAACCGAAAAACCGGTTATTTATAAATAACTCCTAAACAATCACTACAACAGAAAATCGTTTCAAATGAAAGTTGTAGGAAATTACATTCTCTATAACTTTTGTATAGAATTGTAAATACAATAATGATATTTTAACAAAGATATATCGCAAAAACCGAATCGGGTTTCGAATAAACCTCAACTTCCGGTTATCCGTTATTGTCCAAAAACTAATCAGTTCTTTGTGATCATGTTAAAGTGTTATATATGAAGTTTGGTAACGATATAGCATGTAGTTTAGAGTTAGAGCACCCACACTAACATACACATGCACACACACATACACACACACACACACACAGACACAGACATCATTCCGAAAATAGTCTAAACGTGTTCTAGGGACCTCAAAACATGTATTTCCGTTGAAATCTCGAAGTCAATTTTTTTCATGAATACAATACTTTCCCATTACTACGTATGGAGAAAGTAAAAAGATAAATTTACAACTTAAATAACTGCTTCCATTTTTCTAGTGAGACAAATATTCAAATTACATACCTTTAACTATCTGCTGGGCTGCCATTACCATGATAGCACTAAGTGCGATGCTAAAAATAGCATTTTGTCCAAAGTTAAGCAATGCTAAACTTGTACTGGTCTTCAAAGATGCATCCTCATAGCGCTTCAGGACTTTATCATAGCAATTAGCTTCATAGATTTCATTGTTGAAGTACTATTTTAAAAATAAATTTGAAATAAGTCAAGTCTGATGATTGCATGTCAAGTAAGAAGTTGATATCTGTTATATGTTCATCAAGAGAAGATTCTAAGATGATTAATGCCAATTTGTAATGACCAACATTCAGAAATTATAGTAAAATACAGCACCTTTACAGTCTCATAGTTAATTAAGGAGTCAATGGCCTTGTTTCCCGCTTCATTTTCTGCTTGGTTCATGTACACTCGAAATCTTGTCCTCCATTGAGTAATGCCCAATGTAAAAGCTGTATATATGCCGACACATCCCAGAGCAACAGCAGCAAAATTTCCACCACATTTTATTGCCTATGCCACAAATAAAAAACATTAAGTATACATAGCAATCCAGAATCTCTTTGTCAAATATTTCTCACCACGTAACAGACAGATTTAACTGAAAAAAGTATGCAAATAAAATCACTACCATATCAAATTGTTATATGTAAATAATAACCAAGTATTAAGCTGATAAGTATTAAGCTGATATCTGTGGAGAAACTTAGGTATTTAAAAATCAGACCTCTTCCAACAAGTGAGAGAGTAGAACCAAACATTTACAATGCAATCATGCCTTTTTATTGAGATTAATCCTTTGAGTGCCAAGACAAATGACAAAAAGATGTCGGAAATGAGCTGAACAATTTTAATAAAAAATGCAGTGTATTGAAAATAGTATAATTATGAAAGCGTGCATCATACAGAAATTAAATTTTTATGAGAAATAAGCAACATATTTGTCAACTAGTTATCATTTAAAAGGAAACTCCTTAGCCGTAAAGTTTGAATATTCAGGGACAAGACACAAGGTAACTATCAGTGCCCTGCATTTCACCATTTTGGTGAGTGGCAGAGGTTGCGACCTTGACATCTAGCCACTTGTGAGGTGCCTCCCGGTAAACCTGTAAGTTTGACGTTTCTTTTTTATTCCTTCATTTGTTTCTGTTTTTTGTTTTCCTTGTGTCTTGTCCCTGAATATTCAAACTTTACGGCTAAGGAGTTTCCTTTTAAGCGTCCATCTCACCGTAGTCTTTTAATCCCTTCTTAATTAACTAGTTATCAAATAAACAATTAATGAGTTTATAATAAACACAAAGGCAAAAATGTTTTTCATAAGTATTTTCACTTGGAACAATGGTTTTTAAGCATTAAATGGGAATACATGTTAAAATTATGTCCAAAATGTGAAAGAACATGAAAAACTTAATAACTGTGACTAAAAAAATATACACTTCCTTGATATTATACTTTTGAAACTGCTGCCTCAGAGGTGGTCCAACTTGGAAGAATAATTCACACCCATTGCCCCCATCTAAATATTCCTCTAGATGGGTGACCATAAGTAATGACAGAGCATTCAGGCAGAGAGTAAACAGATACACTGCCCATGAGAATTCTTATCTATCACTACTTATTCAAGAAATAAACATGCCTTTCATTTCTTCCTATAATGTGGTTATATGTATGTGTGTTTACAAAGACTGTACAATTATTATAAAATTTTGCTATTCTGAAAATAGAACCATATGATTTTCTGAGGTTTTTTACCATAAAATGCTTTCTATTTTAATGATTTCTCTCTAATAGTTCTGGAGATGCAGGAATTTATTAAAAGTTAAACATTGTATTCAAAAACCCCAATTAAATCTGGCTAGGGGAGGAGAATTTAAATTGATATTTATGTTTGTGATATTGGGACTCTCTACAGACCATGGACCTTAAATTGGATATATGTATGACAATTTTAGCAGATTTTTCCTGTGTTGCTCTGGCACTGCAAGGCAGGGACGTAACTAAGGGGAGGCCGTGGCCTCCACTGAATGTCATCAGCATATTGCATACGGTATACCATCTGAGGTAACGCCAGAGTTTTTAAGGATGCTTTTCCGATCGTCAATTAGTATCTTATTATTTAAAATCTCTCAAACTGGTATCAATGAAGAAGCATGCTTATTGCTTTCCACTTTTGTATTTTGGAGCTTTTAACCTCGTATACCAAAAGAGTTAAAGGTACAGGGAAAAATCAGAAAATTTCTCTCCGCAGCTAAGCTGGGTTGAGCTACTTCCTGGAGTTCTGCCTTTCCACGAAAATGGTCTTGACGGGGGCTGACCATTCTACACTTCAACAGCTGAATAACACCGTATTTCCCGCCATATAAGACGCTCCAGCATGTAAGATACACCCATAATTTAGCAAAGATTATTTAGGAAAAAACATACCAAGAAGTTCTGTATCTGAAATGGCGGAAAAAAGCCAGCTGCTGCTTCTTGCACAGTTCAAAGTTGGTACACATGCACAGTGACTACGTAATATTCATTACGGTACCTTAACAGATCCAGCAAGGTTAATTTATTTGGACGTTTTTAACATTTTAGCAAGAGTTTCATAAAATTACCAGTATATTGGTAAGTATTTTCGTCTTTTATTTATTTTTCTTCTATTTGGACATTTTTTTTTGGATTTTTCTCTGCTGTTTCCTTTCTTATTCATTCATTTAAGTTTTAACAGTTTTCAGCGATATTTGTTTGTTATTTTTTAACCTTGGGATGTGTTGCTGTTTTGTTTGTTCGAAGATTAGAAATTTTAAATAAAGCTTTGGGTGATCTTTGTTCTCCTCTAAAAATAACATTTGGTCTTTGACCTTTATATCATTTCCGCAAGGAATCATCGAGAAAAAATCGTGACCATCACCTAATAAGATGCAGGGTGATTTTTTGAGAAAGATTATATGGCGGGAAATACAGTAGATGATATCTTTATTCGGAAAGTAGTAGGGGTAAAACAGGGATGGCAAATGATTTTCGATCGCGTGCCAAAAAAGTTGCGTGAACCATCAGAATTTTTTTTTTCGCGTGCCACTAGTTGACTCCTCTAAGAAACATCATGTTTTATACAGAAAATACAAGCTTACGCATGCCAAGTAAAATCACATGCGTGCCAAGTATTTGCCATCCCTGGGGTAAAAGCAAGCGCCTACACCCACATTCAAAACCGACGCTTCCCTCTCCAATCCTTTTCTGAGGAGAGTAAAACATCTGATTCAAAGGTCTTGAATCTAGCTCCACTTGTGGATGGACGCGGGAATATTTTCCCACGAGGGATTATGGGTGAATGGAACTTCCGTCATTGTTTCAGATTCGCAGAATATTCTGCAGTTCCGTCCCTTTAGCCATTCCCCATGAGCGATGATGTCACATCTTTGAAAATACATAATCCACCTTCTTTTAACTTCCGAAAAGGGCCAGATTGTCTGGTGCTGCAAAGGGATTGGATAGCTAGTGGTCTAAGAAGGACCTTCTTACTCAAGTGCACCAGATTCAACATTCACTTTTGTAAGAGTTAATACTTTTACACCAAATTAGATATTACAAATGAACGCGTTATGAAATACATAATTTTAACAATGACATTTCTGAAAAAAGCTTACATTTTATTGAGTTCTAATATATTAATCTAAAGCAGCTGATGACAGTAATTATTGTAAATTTCTACAATTATGCTTAAAAGATACTGACATTTTTTTATTCTGATATCGCATTATGGCACCACGCGGCAGTTATCTAAGCAATTTTCAAATTAAAGCACCAGAAATAGAATGGCAAAATAATTTTTTTGTTTTAATCTCAGAGAGGCTAAATTCCAAATAGAGATTAGTATCAGTTTCCTAAGAATTGTTCTTCATATTCAAAAATTAAAAACTTCCTCTACATAGATCTTATTTCATCTGTAAAGAACATTTAAATAAATTAGTATAGAGGACGACCTTTGCAGAAAATGGCTGCATAGAGCATTTCTTAATCGCAGATGCTTGAGAATTATTGGTCAGCATATATTTATTTGACTTAATAATTTTTATAAAACATTACCTTACTTAACACTAAGTTATAAAAAGAAGTGTACTTCTGCTGTAGCTATTCGCCATTCTGATCTGGTTTTGTGTGTTACTATTAAGTTAATGAAACTTCATCACATAAGTAAAGATCTATATCTATATTTACAGTTCACCCTGCAAGCCACCACAATGATGTGTGGCAGGGGGTGCAACAGCACCAAGTTAAAGCGCATAATAATGAATAGTATCACTCTACGTCGGCTGATTTCTTTTCGTAACTTCTGTTCTGCTCAGCTATCGTTCTGGGGAAAAACGAGCCTTTATACCCCTCAGACCTACAGGCTATCTCTCTTATTTTGCGAGGATGGTCCATTCTACCAATATAAGTTGGCGCTCTTATTATTTCTTCGACATCGCTGGAGAATATATGCGTTCTAAATCTTTCAAGAAGTTTTAACCTAGAGCGTGATCGGTGCTCAGTTAGTGATTCCCATCCTAAGTCCTGTATCAAGCCTGTAACACTTTTGTTTATATCGTAACAATTTTTGACGAATCTAGCGGCTTTTCGCTGCAGTCTTTCTAACTCTGAGATTGATCCTTTCACGTACGGATCCCATATGCTCGACGCGTACTCTAATAGCGGTCTTACTAATGAGAAGTAACATGCAACATCCCTTGCATCATTCAAAAACACATCTCACAGTTATAATTCATTTTTTATTTTTTGATATGTGCAAGTATATATAATAAATATTAAAATTTTTATTTCTGCATTTCTGTAATTTAATTTATTTAGCCTGCTGCATACATTTTTCCATCTGTCAGCTGTAAAAATTTTGGTAGACTGAGTACCCCCCTCCCAGGCAGGTGGGGCCTCCTGAATTTTTTGCACCTGGAGCCTTCAGATACCTTAATCTGCCAATGAAAATGAGTCTTATAAAGAGAGAGTTCTTTTCCATTAAATATTAACTAGAAGCTCTAGCTGTATTAAATGTAATTGCTAAGAATTGAGATTTTATATTTGAATAATCATAAAGAGGATTAAAAGGAAGTGAGCATGTTGTCAATAACATTTAGGCACAACATACAATAGTATGACATTTGGGGAAAAGTAGCAGATTAGCAGGAGTGATGAAAATCATAGACTTTGCAAGTATGTATATTATGATAAGATTTCACTGTTTATTACATAAGGTGTGATCAAAATTAACAATATAACATAAAGTAAGAAGAAAGTTTCTATTGATGCTTACCAATATGGAACTGACTAAAGCCAATTCAAAAATTGTCGGCACAACATTGAAGAGCATGGCTGATAGCACAAAGTTGATTCCTCGACTGCCACGATCAATAGTCTGATAAATTAAGGTTTAAATAATTGTTAATGAAATGAGCATGAAACAAATTTCAATGAATTAAACTGTGAAAAAAATTTAATAAAATTTATGACATGACTAAACACGAGGGGCGATCAAAAAGTAAGGTTCCCTGAGCTGTAACATTGTATGTGTTATTCAGATTTCATTTTCCGCTTGTGGTTACAATGATACTAGTGGATACTCTAAGCTGAATAGGTTTATTTCAATCTGTGCTACTTCGTTCTTCTTATGCTGGCGTACAAAATGGCGACGTGACTAGAAACCTGGTCTCGCTAAGAAGTGTGCAGTGTCATTCGTTTCCTATGGGCGAAAAACATTTCACTGACTGAAATCCACAGACAATTGTTAGAAGTTTATGGCGACGGTGTAATGGCTGTGCAATATGTCAGGAAGTGGTGCAGAGAGTTCAGGAATGGAAGATCGAATAGTCAGTGGAAGGCCAAGCACATCCATAACAGATCTGAACACTGTGCGTGTTGAGGAGTTGATTTTGGAAAACCGAGGACGGTCGGTAAGGGATCCTTCCTCTGCATTAAACATTTCTTACGGAACAGTCCACAACATTGTGTATGGAGAATTGGGATGCCGTAAAGTTTGTGCTCGCTGGGTCCCAAGACGACCACAAAACTCAGCGTTTCACAGCTTGTTTCTCACATCTTCAGTGGTACGCAGAGGAAGGAAACGAGTTTGTGGAAGGCATAGTGACAGGTGACAAAACGTGGGTCCATCAATTCACTCCCGAACCGAAGCAAGCAACAATGAAATGGAAACACACATATTCGCTGAAACCAAAAAAATTCAAAGTGTGTGCATTGGCCAGAAAAGTAATGGTATCAGTGTTTTGGGACAGTGAAGTAGTGATTCTCTTGGAGTTCGTGCAGCATGGAACGACAATTAATGCCAATGCTTACTGACAGACGTCACAAAGATTGCGGGAAGCCGTCAGAAGAAAACGACCTGGACTTCTTTCTCGCGGAGTGATTCTCCATCACGACAATGCAACACCGTACAGCACGCGTCAAACAAGAATTGTTGCAGTCATTCAGCTGGGAAGTTCTCGAATACCTACCGTACAGTCCAGACCTTGCTCCCTCTGTCTACTACTTGTTTGGGCCACCGAGGAAACACCTGGGAGGTCAATGGTTTCAATCAAATGCTGAAGTGGAAAACGCAGTTCATTTATGGCTCGCTCAACAAGAGCCTGATTTTTACAAGCACTGAATACATAAACTTATAATATGTCACGTTGGGATAAGTGCCTCAACAGATACGGTTCTTATGTAGATAAATAGCACCCAAAATGTACTATACACTGCATATTTTCAAAATGACAATATATGCTTATGACAAATTGTGTGGCCAGGGGAAACTTACTTTTTGATCGCCTCTCATACATACATACCAATAAGGTTAATCTTAAAGAGTAAGCCATAGAATAACATCATCTATAAGTATTTGAATTATACCAAAACAGCTAGATTATTTTAGACATTTTTTCTGACTCAGAATGCTAGAAATTCGCAGTCAGTTGTACAAGGTATCACATTTCAGGACAACATTGTCCTCGCCGGGTTATGTAAGCCTCGACTTGCGTAACCCGTACTTACGTAAATCGCTAAAAAAAATTTTCGTAATGTGGAAAGTTTACATTATTTACATAAGCAAGTGGGAAGTAGATATGTGCACTAAGGAAGAATGCAAGGCATGGGTTGTAATGCGGTGTTCTAAGTGTGTTCTACCATTCATGTACATTTGCTTGATCTCTTGTGTTTTGCTTTTGCTCAAAGTAACTTAAGTGTTGCCCTTGCAATCATGGCTGATAGGTGTCGCAGTGATAGTTTACATGCCTCCATTTTCACCGATTACTTGTACTGTACTGATGCAGTAAATTATATTTTAAACACACAGCATCCGTAGTAATTTTCGACTTATGCAAATTTCGAGTTACGAAATGGGTGCCAGAACGTATTCCTTATATAACCAGCCGAGTACCTGCAATTCTTTAAATTTATTAATTTATCCAAAATTTATCAAAATATGCAAAAAAAATAAAACTTAAAATGGACAATATTATGAATAATATTATATTATAAAAATACTTATCTATAAGCCAGTGGTTTCCAAACTGTGGGAGATGCCCTCTTGGGTAGGTTAGGGAGAGGGGGGCACAAAAGATTTGACGTACCGTATCTGCCCAAATACAAGCCGATGTTTTTTGTCAAAATATATCATGGAAAAATCATCCCTCCACTTAAATGTGAGTCCGAGGAAAATTTGGCTTATGGTTAAATCTCATAGTCACCCATAGATGGCAGCATGTCTCTTATTTCTGTCGCATTCAAATGACAGTACTATATTTTTCATAAAGTAATTATTTGACCTACGATGAATATTAATCCTCTCACGACCAACCGCCTGAAAAATATGCCTTCAAATTTACCTCCAAAAACTGCGACTTTCACTTTTCCTCATGGAAATCCATATAAACACGAGACGTAGCGTATGTTTGGCATACTTTTTCGAAGCGTGTACGAATTTGCTTTCCAAACTTTCAATCAAAGTTTTTTATTTTTTTCAGTATAAAAACCACCCCAAATGCCGATAGTAATTCTTCTACTTCCGACTATGATGTAAATTATAGTTCGGATAGTGAATTTTTTGGATTTGATGTAGAAGACAAAGTTTTCCCGAGAACGAATTCTTCTGCAGAACCTCGCAGTAGTTTACAATACAAGTCAGATATTGATGTTAGCAACATTTCGGATGACGAAGTTAGTATATCTGGGGTTGATGCTGAAAATGTTTTTTGGATGAAGAAAATATCCAGTAGAGTGATTCATTGGAGTCCGTCAAAACAACATCATTTCTCAATAAATATCTTTAAATTGTGAATGTATAACTATTTTATGTAATGTTTCCCGTAATTGGAGGCCATCTTGGATTATTTCGGACTTTTGGGGTCAGCAGCGCGCGGCATCTTTGGTCATGAGAGGGTTAATGAATAAATAATAAAGGCTAGAATATTGAATTTAGCACTACCTGTGCTTTGTTACCATTTAAGGCTGGGTTTTCACATTATTTGAGTGGTCTCATTATTTGCATAGATTGACTATGCAGACGATTACGCAAAATGCGTTGACGGCTTTGTATGCTCAACTGTTTGAATTTCGGTAAAACTTTACATGGAACGTGTATAATTATAAAACTTCAATTTCTTAAGGCAATGTAAATGCTAATTTCATTGGAAATAGACTTGGATGAAAAAATATCTTGGCGAGATCGCTATTACTATATTTGACCTTTTGTGAAAATGAAGATGAATGAAATTATTGTCACTGAATGTGGAACATTATTCAGCAACGCAAAATTATTAATTGGAGTAATATTTCAAAATGTCAACAACTAAACCATCTCCCACACATTTCTTCAATCTCGAATAATGTATTCTATGATGTGCATGAATGCCCAGCACACTTCAGCATAAAATCTACGAAATTTATGTTTTTGCCAAAAAATTGTGGAAATTTTTGGGAGGTCAGCTTAAATCCGGGGTCGGCTTCTATTCGGATATTTACTGTTTGTTTAAGTATCATAATTGCGGGGCCTAAAATATTGGAATTTGTCAATTCTTCTGCAGGCCGAATTAAAGTTTACATCAGAAGTTATGTGTATACTAGTATAAAAGCCCATCAATATGACAGGCTATCTTTAGTTAAACTTAAAATGGTTGCCTATCTCTCTCCCCCTCTCTCTCTCTCTTAAATGTAAGAAGGGACTTCACAGTCTCAATTTCACCCTAAATAAAGTCATTTGTCTGTCTGTCTGTCTCTACCCCTCTCTCTCTTCCTCTCTCTTGTATTAAAAGCATTCAAAGCACAATAGGATTTTGAAGTCTAACAATGTAATTTGTAGGCAACATCCCATTAAAATGGCAAGATTTCTCCAAACTATGTGAATTAAACATTTAACATGAGCATTTCAATCTGTTGGTGCAAAAAGATGAACAGAATTAGAAGCTTTATAATTTTTTCTTCAAAATGGTTCATATCTGAAGATCGTAGTTAATACTTTCTAATTATCGTCTCAAAAAGAATGAAAGCCTGAATTTCGAAAAGCCAATTTTTGTTATTTTATGGGAAATGGAAATTTCTTCCTTGGAATCAAATGCAGGACTTTTTTTAGATTTATTTTCGTCATCACCTTAAAATATCTGAATCAACCATTTCTGTCAAATTAAGAATTTCTATCTCAATTCTTTTTCGAGTTATTTGTGCTAAACAATAATTCGCCACCAGAGGCATGACCTATGCAACCAACAGACCAGCAGATGGCTATTATTAGTAGAATCCTTAAGTGCCATTTAAGTGAAAATAAAGTCTAAATGTGACTTTTATGGTAAAAAATCCACTATTTAAAGCTTTATTAACCAAATTTTCATAAAAATGTATGAATTTGTGTGATAAATATTTCAGATTACTTTTTCATCATGACTTTGTGAGTCTCACAAAAACCCTTCACAGGTCGCAGATTGTGCACCTGAGAAAATGTACGTAATGGCTGCTATTATAACATTGGACACTAAAAATCAGCTTTTTACTTTCTCCATATACATAGTATAGAGAAGTATTGTTTTCATGAAAAAAATCGACTTCGATATTTCAAGGGAAATACATGTTTTCAGGTCCCTAGAGCACGTTTAGACTATTTTCAGAATGATGTCTGTGTGTGTATGTGATTGTGGGTGCTCTAACTCGAAAAGTACTTGCCATATCGTTACCAAATTTCATATATAACACTTTGGTATATGCACGAAAAGCTGATTAGTTTTTGGACAATAACGGTTAACCAGAAGTCGAGGTTTATTGGAAACCCGATTCAGTTTTGGCGAAATATCTCCGTTAAAACATCATTCTTGTATATACAATTCAATACAAAGGTTATTGAGAATGTAATTTCCTACAACTTTTATTTGAAACAATTTTCCATAGCAGTTAGGAATTATAAATAATGTTTTTTCAGTTTCAGTCAAATATCTCCTTAAAAACGTTGTTACTGGTAATCTTTGTGAGGACCAAAGTTGTAGAGAATAATACTTCCTCCAAGTTTTGTTTGAAACAAGTTTCTTCACTATGTGTGCACATGAACAATACAGTAGGTCAAGATTTTCACCTCAGTTTAATTAAGTCAAAAAATCGTCAGAAACTGCATGTCGAACCTGTCTTATGATTGAGGTTTTCTTCAATTGAGTCAATAATTGATTCTTTATGACATGGAAAACAGCCACATTCATCTCAATATGTGTTATTTATTATATGTCAAATTTGTTCATTTTTAAATGTCTATTTTTGCAATATCTGTCGTATTCTTTTATAAGGGGGTACTTCAACTGACTGATTGAGTTCTAAGGGGTGCGTGGCCTGTCATACACAATGTGCTTGAAATGAGCCGTAATGCCACTCCGGCTCGCCACACGCACCAATGATACCGTTCCATTTGACATTTAAAGGTACCGTCCCTTATAACATGCATTCCGTTCACTATGATTGGAGGTTTTCAAGGTTGAGCATCAATAAAAAAATGTTTTGCTATTTACTTTATTCCGAATCCATTTACTTCAGTTTATGGAATGAAATTATTACATAAATTATATGTAAATCAATAGTAATGAAAAGAATAAGACACCAAAATCTTTTATAATGAACACATAGACTGAAAATTTTTGTTTTATCCTTATAAGGCTGCCTATTTTGTAAAAGAGAAATATTTTATTTTTGAATTTTTTAAAATTCTTACTTGTTTTATTTTTCTTCATATGATATTTGTTTTATAATTAATTTGTATTAGTTTTGGAATTTGAAAAAGGGTTGTTTGAACTGATTTTAAAAAACTTAAATGCAATTATCAAGGCAAACAATTATTTTCATGCATAATTCTCATTTTCCTAAATCTCAAACCCTGACAAAGTAAGAAAATACAAAAAATACCAGTATTAAAGTGTTTCATTTTCTTGGGGATAACTGACAGTTTTCAGGGACCACCTTAATTTTTTTTATGCAGCCTAAGGATTAATTTTCTTCTGGCCATAAAAATGGGTAACCTGCCAACTCATCGCAGTCAATTAGCCATGCAACAATTCGTCACAAGGCAACTAATCGCACGTCAATTCGTTGCACAGCAATTCGTCGCAGGACAAACTCGTCGCGGTAGGGGTTTTTAAGTTTGCTTTTTAAAATTATTTCCCGTCAAGTTTCGAACTCGTGATTTAAATTATCATAAAGACTTAGAGTAAATTATTAGTTATTACCGAAAAAAATTGAATCAAAGCCAGTGGTCAAGTTGAATCAAAGTCAGTGTTCAACCGTGGACAATGCTGCCTATTCACAAGATTCATGCTTACAAAACATAAAAGTAAACATTTCAGAAAGGCATAATTACACAAGAAATGAAGCTGGATTTGGCGAAAGTGATGCGATAGGAAATGAAATTATCGTTAGACTTTAGGCAGCCTCGGTTTAAAAGAAGTTAGGTAGGCACAATGTGAAAATATTGCTTTGGTCTATTTCTCGGCCAGCATAGACTGCTGCCATATCATGAGAACTACAAACAGCATTGGATTGGTGTTTTTTCCAAAAGTAAATTTCAACATTTCTGCACATTTTCTTCGCTTTCCACTAAATTAATTAGGGAAAACGTTTTCCGCAGACTGACTTTTTCATTTCCCAAGCAAAAATTTTGGTGAATGAGAAAAGTTATTAGTTTTTCAAAGGCGTTTGAGTAATAATATATGTTTTTGATTTCTGTCATTGTTATAAGCAATCTATCATCAGATACAACAAAAAAAATTGTTCCTATTGGATTAATAGAAGCCGGGATATGACATTTTATGTTTAAAGAGAAATAAAGACATATATAGCAGAACGTTTTATGAGTAATGTTATTAATTTTTCAAAGGCGTTTGATTGATATGTGTTTTTGATTTCTACAGTTGTTATAAGCAATCTTTCAAGAGGCATAGTAAAAATAACTGCCCCTATTGGAGTAATAGAAGACAGGATATGACGTTTTATGTTTAAAGAAGTGTAAGTGTCCACTGAATTTCAATGGATTTTGTGAATCTAGTTTTGATGCCAATTCTAGGGCGTATGCAGAATATACAAACACATTTTATTCTACGAAAAACTGTAAACCACCTATAAAGAATACTTTTTCACTTAGCTTTTCTTAACAATAAACCAAATTTATTTGTAAACAATCCGCTTCCAAGTGTATTGCATTCAAATATAACAATAATTTCATTTCCTATCGTATCACTTTCGCCAAATCCAGCTTCATTTATTGTGTAATTATGCCTTTCTGAAATGTTTACTTTTATGTTTTGTAAGCATGAAACTCGTGAATAGGCAACGTTGTCCATGGTTGAACACTGGCTTTGATTCAATTTTTTTCGGTAATAAATAATAATTTACGCTAAATCTTTACGATAATTTAAATCACGAGTTCGAAACTTGACGGGAAATAATTTTAAAAAGCAAACTTAAAAACCCCTACCGCGACGAGTTTGTCCTGCGACAAATTGACGTTCGATGAGTTTGTCCTGCGACGAAATGATGCACGATGAATTTGTCATGCGACGAACTGTCGTGCGGCGAATTGACGTGCGATTAGTTGCCTTGTGATGAATTGATGTGCAAAGAATTGACGCATGACAAATTGACTGCAACGAGTTGTCGTAGAACCATACAAATGCATAAGCAGATTTTTAATAACTTTAATTTGAAAAAGATCTTTCATTTGATGGCACAGTTACTGGCAATGTCAAATATGTAATCAAAGCTTCACCTGCATTGCTATAGATTGATATCTGTCTGAATTTCAATCATTATAAAATCCAATTATTCCTTGCTTTCCTTATGGTTTTCAATCTAATATTTCAAAAGTGTTTGTTGAGAGTGAGAGGCGTTCATCACAAAGGCCACAGCTAATAAATTTTTAAGAATATTCTTTAATTTCTTGTTCATTCAATTTTGTGGGTGTCTCTTAAGCATTTTTCAGAAATCTCACACACCACATAAATCTGCACCTCCCAAATTATGTCCTTGTACTTGTATAACTTGTAAAATGATTTTATAGAAAATTAATATTGAAAGGTACATATCAGCAATAAAAATGCTAACACGAGAAACTATAAAATCATTATAAATGGTAATATACCTTTGAAAGGGCTCCAGTTTGTCGACCAAGGTGAAATTGGAGGTCCAAGTTATGAAGGTGGAGGAATACATTCCGAGCTATCTTCCTGATGGAGTGCTGCGCCACCTTTGCAAACACTGCATTTCTCAACTCATTGAAACCTGCAGCACCCAACCTAGCAATACCATCTAATTGTGAAAACATAAATTAAAAACACAAAGTCAAAGAAATACCGTATTAGCCCAAATATAATGCGACCCGTAAGGTTTTGAAAGTTTTTCAAGAAAATACTAGGGAAAAAATAAAACTAGAAAACCATAACATTTTTCTGTAACCTTTAAATAATTAATAAACATATTAATGATATTATGCACTGTATTTAGGATAATCCAATATTATAATTAGGCTCTCGCCAACGTTTCACCTCCTTTCCAGTCTTCTTCACCCAAACATTATATATGTAATGCATAATAATAATAATTGCTCAGGTTTAGATGAACCTTTCTTCTCAACATGATCAGCAGCACTCCTACCTTGATCATCATCCACAATAAAAAAATGGATAGGTAAAAACTCACAAAAGTCGACAGAAAGACTACACCGACTAACTGATAGCTATAGTTCAATGACTACTGAAGGTTTGCCGGCTGGAGAATAGGTAGGTGCAAGTTTGATCCTTTTCCCTCATCCACTTCCAGGTGTTCAGAGTGGTAAAATTTTATTGCAAATGATAGATTTCATTTTTGAAAGGAAGATGGAAATCCCCATCTCAAGTGTTTGGACTTGTTTGTTCCAAACTTTCAAATATTTACCCACAAGACCCTACACAAAAAAACTCCCCATCTGTGTAGGGAAGTTCCCGTTCATAGATGACTGGAGTTAGAAGTGTTTTGGGCTTTGTGCATGATCAGGGTTGCCACTAGTGACCTGCATACCCGCAATTTATCCGGCCTGTGGGTACCCGCAGCAAAGTTGCAGGTCAGGTACTTGCTGCTTCTAAGTGAGTATGGTTCGGGCATGGACAAAAAGTTTGCTGGCATGGGTAAAGAGCGGGTACGAAAATCAGTTCCAGTCCCACTGCAAGCCGAATCACCAGACACATAGGCATAAGAGCATACCACACGTGTCTTTTGGTGCTTTTACGGCACCCCCTCTTCTCTAGTAATAAAGTAACATTGTAACTTAGTAGATACACAGTTGCAAACAATTGGCACTATGTTAGTGAAGCTTCGAAAAGTAAGCAGCGCCGTTGCTGACGTTAATTTCTGTGTCGGTCATCTGAGCCATATAACATACTACCTGCCCTAGTAATAGTCTACCATTTCATTAGATGCTTTTGCCTTTTCAAGCAAGTAACATCTGCGGATCTCTGCGAATCTTTTGTGGAAGAACCATTTTTATATACTAGTGGCTTTCAGCATTCATCAAAATTTATTTAACGTTTAACTGGTTAGTATTTATTCATCGAGTACTTGAGTATGCATTTTATTATTTTGTACTCATAACTGAGACAGAAAGGAAAGAGAATTGACGAATAAAATTTCATTGGTGATTATTTAGGATCCTGACATTTGTGAAAGAATATTGTTTCATTGCATCCACACAAGAAATTAGTAGCAAATTAATTAAACAATCAAAAAATGAGGGTCAGGTCAAGCAAATACAGTAAAACCTGGTTAATTCGAACCTCTATATTTCGAAATTCGACGTAATTCAAAATTTTTTAACACTTGAAAGACCGAAAAAGCCAATTTCATACAAATTTGTTTCAATAATTCGAAAATCTCTGTAATTCGTAATTCGAAAAAAATTTTTGCCCGATTCTCGGAATATCAACGCATTTTTGTCGGCATAATTCAAAATAAAACTTACCAAAAAGAAACTAAATGAAATTTACTAAAATATTTCTGGCACTATGCCGGCTGGTTTACAAACATTGTGCGATCGTGATCATACCGACTGGGCATTGGGTATTGTCACAAGATTTGGTCCATCCCTCAATTTATCTACTGTTTTGCGAGTTTTGTGTGGAAAACGCATTCCAATATTCCTTTGGTTCGTTGTTTGTTTCGTATTAGATTGTATTTTTCATCATTGTTAGTTACTAGTTTAAATAATATTCTTAGTTTAATAACTGCAAGAGAGACTATATTTAAATTTATTGCTATAAAATATTTTTTTAAATATACCCTCCAATGGCTCTGGTTCGTGGTACATATATGACTCTTACTCTTGCTGAGAAAATGTCTTTGCTGCAAGACATTGACAAGAAGTTAGAATCGAAAGGAAAGCTGGCCTCAAAGTATGGGATTCCGAACTCGTCTTTATCTACAATTTTAAAGAATCGGGCGAAGATTGAAGAAAGTTTTTATAAATTTAAAGAGAGCGCTACACGTCAACGTTCACGGCCTGCGAAAAACGAAGACCTCGAAGAACTGTCCGATTTTTTCTCACAAGTACGAGCGGCGAATTTACCTGTGACAAGCCCGATGCTCATTGAAAAATCAAGAAGTCTTTCGAACGCTATGAACATTGAAGATTTTAAAGCGTCCAATGGGTGGTTGGATGGTTTTAAAGACGCCACAATATTGTTTGTCTCGCAATATGTGGTGATACCCAAAAAATTAACGAAGAGGAAGTGATGACTTGGCTGCGCAGTAATAAACATGTATTGGAGAACGCGCTCAAGGACATTTTTAATATGGATGAAATGCATTTTTTTCAACATGTTGCCTGATCGGACTTTGGCTCTCCGAGGCGAAAAATGTCACGGCGGCAAACGTAGTAAGGAGTGTCTCACCGCCGCGCCGTGTTCTGCACAAATATGGATGGGTCGAATAAAGAAAAACTTGTAATCATCGGAAAATATGGCAACCCACGCTGTTTCAAAGGTATCAATCATGATTATTTGCCGATAATTGACGAGCATAACAAAAAGGTGTGGATGACATGGGACATATTCAAAAGTTTTATAATAAGAATGCAAAAACGTATGGCGGTGCAAAATCGTAAAATTTTGTTGACACTAGACAACTGTTCTGCTCACCATGTGGCTCAGATAAATACGCCCAATGTTGAGTTGCTGTATTTTCCGCCGAACACAACCAGTGTTCTGCGGCCACTCGACCAGGGCATCATTCAAAATTTAAAGAGTCATTACAGAAAAAAAACTATAGTCGTCATACTTGGTGCAAATTACAAATGGATGCTCGCAGGATGATTTACATAAATGGACGATTTTAGACGCGTGCAGGGCCTTGGCAATTGGTTACTCCTCAAACCATCGCCAACTGTTTTAAGAAAAGCGGGCTATCTTTGCAGCCGGCCGAAGTGTTCGAAGGTACAGAAGTGGAGGAAGTAATCGACAGCTATGTATTGGGGCCTGTCAGTTTCGGAGACTTTGTTTCCTTTGATAATGACTTGGCTACATCTGTTGTGTATGACCCCACGATCGAGGAATCAAAAACCGTTGCGAGTGATAGCGACGAAGAAGACGATGAGGATAACGTCGATGCTAGGTTAGATGTGGCATTTCCATCCAAGGAGGATGTTTTTAAAGCTTTAGATACCCTTCAAAGGTATGTGTCCGGGATGCCAGACATGCCGATGAATATCTGTGAAAAAGTTGACGCCATTAAGCAACACATTGCACTAGGGAGTGCCCTGAAATTGAAACAGGAAAATAACCGACTTTTAAAAATAAATTAAAATTAATATTTTATTACACACTTTTGTTTATTTACTTTTAAGTTGAAATAAGTGAAAGACATTATTAACATTTTAGTGGTTTAATTATATGTTCATATATGTTTCAATGTTTAAATGAGTAATCCTAAATTTGACTTTTATTCATCGACATCATATTTTGAGGTATGCATGTGTAGTACATCCTTTTTTCTGTATTTTAATATGGTGTCATATTCTTTTGTTTTTCTGTAATTTACATTTGCATTTTTTAAATTTGGTAAATCACACTTTTTTGTAAATTTCGAATTATAGAGGTTCTTCGTAATTCAAAATGCTTTTTCTTTGGTCCCGTGAATTTCGAATTAACTAGGTTTTACTGTATATCTTTATTTCGGTCACTGGTCGGGTCGGGCAAGTCTATCTTTCTTGCAGGTATGGGTCGGGTCGGACAAGAACACTTTCTTAGTGGGTATGGATTCCTAGTTAACGGGTACAGGTACAAAAAACCATACCCGTGCAGGACTCTAGTTGCCACCTCTGCAGGTTTCACCCCAAGTCTTTCGGTTTAGCACTCAATAATCATGCTCTGAATAGAACTAAGTAAACTTTCTGGTTGAAATTAATGTCGAAAACTGTCAAAATTAATTAATTTTAGCCACATTTCGCGATGAGATGTGTTGCATTTTATTAAAAATAAAAATGATAAAAAATTAATTTCATATAATATGTTATATGGTAGGGGCCCAAAAATCGTAGTTACTCCCCTATGTACCTCTTATACAAATGGGCAGAGATTAAAGTGACTTAACTATTTAAAAAATCATTAGTCCTCAAATATAACGCGAGTGCTACTTTCACAATGTCATTTCAGGAAAAACCATTGCATTATATTTGGGCCAAGTTGGTAGTTTAAATGTCAGATATGGCCAGTCAGAATGGAAGCAATGAATTTGAATAGACATGACCAATACTCTTGGAAAATGCATGACATGATGCACACTAAATAATGATTACATTAAAAGATATAAAAGTTAACCTCTGTCAAATAAGAAATGAATATTGGAAATTTTTTAAGTTCGAGTTGCAAATAATATTTTGAACTTACAGCCAAGGAGAAGTGAAGTGACAACAGTCAAAACTGTTTCAGGAGCTGTACTCATTGAAAGGATTGGACCTCCTTGAGCTGAAGCTGTTGCAGCATTCAAGCCATCAACTGAGAACTTGAAAATAAAGGGGACTGCGACATTCATTAATTTGGCACCAACTAAAAGTCCCAATGATATCATCACTCTATTTCTTATCGACTGCTCATCCTGAAAAGGAAAAGTAATAGATGTGAAGATTGAGAAGGAGAAAAAAAATTCTGAACTTGACCAGGACTCGAACCTGGGTCTCCCATTTGCCTGGTAGAGGTGCTTTAACCAACTAAGCTATCAAGCAAGACTAATTCTCCATTCTCAAATTAGGGTATTTACGGTGAAGAAAGGGCTAACTAAGTATTAAACCTTACGACACTAGATGTCCTCACGGAGGCACAGCGGAAAACACCCTACCTTTATCCCGAAATTGAGAAGATGTTAAATAACAAGAGTGAAACGATGGAAATTTAACTTATATGCATGTGTGCGTAATACTGATCACAAATGTGAAGACTGAGAAGGAGAAAAATTCTGAACTTGACCGGAAGGTATAGTAATAGTATTTTACGGTAAAATTAATTTCAACAAAATTACCATAATTCACTCAGCTAATGACGGATTAGAGCATCATGAAGTACAATTATGTAATATTATCCTTATCTTTTGGATGAACATAAATAAGAAAATAAAACATAATGTTTCTTCTACTTTCAAATATCAGAGAAACACTAAAAATAGTGCTCTGTACAACAAATTTAATATTCTTTGGAAGAATAAACCTTATACAGTAAAAATATGAAAACAGATACATGAATTTTTACCTAAGTGATAATTTCAATAGGCTTTCTAACACAACAATTAGTTTCTCAATGGAAGAGAACAGTTAAATCAATTGAGATTAACTTCACGATAAGAAAATATATGAAAAAAATAAGCCTACCTTAGGCCAAATATATGACAGCATACTTTTGACCATTTGTGTCCCAGTAACTTTTTTTTCTTCAGGTAGTCCAACACCAGGGGAGACACCAGAAAGATGTAAGACATGAGGATGAAAGCAACCATTGGGTATTGAAGGACGGAGGCAACGGTTAGAACCCATTGACCCCAACCCTCCCCATTTGGAGCTTGGTGCCTCCAATAGACTTCCATTTCTTGTTCTATAAGGGTCACCTAGGCAAACTGAACCTAATCCTCGGCCCAACAAAAAGTTCATGCCATGCTGTTGGCATAGTGGTGTAACTCTCAAGCAACTCTGAAACGATACAGTCAAGGATATAGTCACCAATTCAATAAAACAGGTTAGAGAATGAATTAAAACTCATGTGTCATAGAAAAGCATTCACAGTGACTGAGAATTCCATGTTTCACTGTATTGCAGCAAGATTCAATAAATAGTCAGTATGAAGAGAACAAATATTTTTCCAACTTCAATTAAGTAATTGATTCAAAACTAGCACGCAATTCTTTTCCTAGAGAGAAGAAAATGTCATCTTATGGATTTAAATTCAAAATTTATTGAACAATAAACTACACTGAATAAAAAATATTATTGCTTAAAAAGATATTTTGAATGGAAATATTCTACCTCAATAACAATTCTTTCACAATAAATACTTCTTAAGAACATTCAAATAGCTAAAAAATTCCAGACAATATGAACTTATATTATCATAATGTAATTGGAAGGCTCCAATTAATGTCATTCTGTGGCTATTACTTTTCTTCAAGATGGATGTTTTTCAGAAAAATCATAAAACTTGATTCTTAACTCTAAAAAGAAAAAATACAATTGTTATCCATACATTTGAAAAAAATCAAAACAAATGAAAAAAATAAAATATGTACTACAATAGTGAGGATTTTTCAGGACATTAATTTCTTATCAATGCATAAAAAATAACAAAATCCAATAAACCGTGGCAACATGAAATTCTCAGATAATTTTTTAGCGCAGTAAAACCTACGTATTTACCCGAAAGGAAGACGAGGTTTTTTACAAAAAATGTCCGCAAAAAAATTAGGGATCATCTTAAAATCGAGTACGAAGTTGTAGGTGGGAAAAATGCATGCATTTTAAACACCACACGGAACACCCGGATTTCGAGTACATGTCTATGAAAATGCATTAATAAATGCATACAACAATACATTACATTTAATTTATTATTATAATACATTAAAAATTCGTACCATAGTTCTTAAAGTTGCACATAGTGCGAAAGATTACCTCCGGGGTACTGATGGAAGAGGTGTGTTTATGGCTGGGTAGGAAATCTGATATGTGCGACAATGTAGACGGTTAAGCAAGGATTGGCGGCCGTATTTGAGATATATTGTTACATTTTAAACATGACTATGTATTACAATTTAAAAATCTGCTACCTTTCGATTGGTGCTCCAGCAGCAGACGAAAGTATACCTGAATTTTAAAGAGTATAACATTTATGAAAGCACTCCATTAGTACTCACTTCTCCAAGTTTTAATGTGAAGGGAAGACTAGTCATTACTTTTTAAGTTTAAAATAAGTTACCCCAAAGATATAGTGTCACTATAAAAACTTCCGGGAATGAAAAATTACGCGTTACAGTAATGCTGGCTGCGTTAGCGGATGGCACGAAGTTGCCGCCGTATGTTATTTTAAAACGCAAAACAATGATTAGGGAACTGCTACCTAAAGGAATAATTGTTAGATGTCAAAGCCAATGCCTTTTTACTTTCTCAAACGAAGTATTGAGAAAGTATTGTTATCGCAAAAAATTCGACCTCGAGATTTTTACGGAAATATACGTTTTAGGTGTCGCTGAATCCGAAAAAGTGGTTTTCCCAATGCCGTCTAGAGCCCAAACGGTATAGCGAAAATGAATGAAATCTCGTACTTAGGCATTTTATCATACTGAGCAGAGTATACATAGAAATGGTTGACGTTGATCAAAAATTAAGGGAAGTTTATTCTACGCATTTTTAACAAGAATTTGATTTTCTCAAAAACGGCTCTAAGGATTTTGATCAAATTTCGTACAGTTATTTGAGTTTACTTCTTCAGTAATACTGTATAGTTCATATTTCTCAAAAAATGAATATAAGGCTAGTTTATTCTAGGCAACTTTAGCACCAATTCGATTTTCTCAAAAACAGCTTGAACGATTTTGATCAAATTTCGTACAATTACTTAAATAATAATATTAAATATTTCATTTTTCTCAATGAATGAATATAAGGCTAGTTTATTCTTGGGCAACTTTAACAAAAATTGGATTTTCTAAAAACCGGCTGATACGATTTTCTAAAGATAACTAAACGACGCATTATTATATGAAAAAGTTCATACAATGTATGTTGAAAGAATTTTTGATTCATGCTTTTAGTGTGTTATTATTTAAAAGTTTTTCGTAAATAGGCCTTGGTTTTTTTAGGGGTCGTCTTAAATTCAAGGTCGTCTTCCTTTCGGGTAAATACGGTATTATACAGGGTGATTCACAAAGATATGGAATAATTTCAGGAGCTGATTTCTGAGGTCATTATGAACAAAAAAGTTCATATGAACATGTGTCCGATTCCGAATAATTAAAGAGTTATGGCTGTTTGAAAATTAGAAAAAGGCAAGGCAATATCCGGAACTCGGGAGACAATTGCCGACCAGTACGCGATGCGTTCTCCGCTACATTGTTTATTTACTTGTTTATTTACTTATTTACAGTCTGTATTGTCAAATACGAACGTGTGTATTATTAAAGTAGGTTTTCAAAAACACCACCTTCGACTTCAATGCATTTCACCGCTCGTGTGTGAATCGTGCTCGTTGCCTGCCGAAGTTCATCATGACTGTCTTTTATGCGAGCCACAGCATTCAATACGCGATGAATTAATGCATCCCGTGTTTGCACTTTAGTATGGTACACAAGATCTTTCATCCACCACCACAAGCAGAAATCCAAGGGGTTTAGGTCTGGGGACCTAGCTGGCCAATTTTGTGGACCATTGCGACCGATCCATCGCCCAGGGAACTGCTCATTGAGGTAAGTAACCACTGCACGGAAACAATGAGGTGGTGCTCCGTCGTGTTGGAAGTACATTCAAAGTCTTGTTCTCATTAAGCCAATTACAAAATTCCAGTCGTCGGGCAGGATCCCCAGGTTCGAGGTGTTGGACACGTTGCAAGTGGTACGGGTACATTCCTTCTTCATTCAATGTCCTCCATACTTTTGATTGCGAAACACCGAGACGTGTGGATATCCTTCGCGTACTAGTACAAGGGCTACGCTGTACCGCCTCAAGGATGTTCTCTTGCTCAGCCACGTCTTGTCGAACCACACGCTCATATGGAGTGTTAACGCTGGTAAGTGAGCCGGTATCTCGCAAAGTTTGGAACACACTGCTAATAACTTTTTGATTTAGAACGTCGCTGGTATTCAGCGACAGCAGCAACAACATTTCCATCGCAAATTCCATAAACATACACCATATCGGCATATTCAGCACTTGTAAATGTAAAAGGCATCTTGAAAGTAATACTAACACAGTAACAACTAACAATGCTATTGTCGATTTTTGCGTGCGCATGTTTCGACAGGCTACGTTCGGACAAGGTCATGGTCGCGCAGGCGCATGAGTTATGAGTGAGATTCACAGTGCTGAAAATCTACGAGCAGCCATAACTCCGCAAATTCGTATTTGACAATACAGACTGTAAATAAGTAAATAAACAATGTAGCGGAGAACGCATCGCGTACTGGTCGGCAATTGTCTCCCGAGTTCCGGATATTGCCTTGCCTTTTTCTAATTTTCAAACAGCCATAACTCTTTAATTATTCGGAATCGGACACATGTTCATAATGACCTCAGAAATCATCCCCTGAAGTTATTCCATATCTTCGTGAATCACCCTGTATATGGCAACTTTATAAAATTTAATTACTGTATTTACCCAACTATAAGATGACTCCATATAAGTTAGTTTTCACAAAAATGTTTTATAAGGCATTCTGAAGCAACTAAATTAAACAAGATTATTGGAGTTAACTTTCATTCGAATCTATAAAAATTGTCATCACAATGTGTAGTGCAGAGAGAAATGTGATTTCAACCATTCTAGACAAGATATAATCACTGCCACTGTTTCTTATACATTTATATCTTTGCTAGCAAATATAAGAGGATCCCCAAAAATTCACTGAAAAAAATCTGATGTGGCCAACACATGACTCTCCATATTTGGGGTATAGATATTTAAATTATTATGAATAGCATTATGAGGCAAAATTATCATTTCGTATCGTAAAAGAATACAGTTGTCCTTACTGCCGTAAATTAGGTATATTTTGAATATGTTTAAAGAATTCACCGCTACATGGTGGTGGCACTGTATACTGGAAATTAAGAAAAAGCAAAATATCTCCGAAATGGATGGTTCTATGAAAATTTGTTTCAAACAAAAGTTGGAAGAAATATTATTCTCTACAACTTTGATCCTCACAAAGATTACCAATAACGACATTTTTCCTTATTGCCTTAAATCAGGCATCTCAAAGTGGAGGCCTGTCCAGATCATTTCTGCGGCCCACGAATAATAATATACTTTATACTATGATGAGGCCCGTGAAATTATAGTTATTTTATACTGTGATGCGACTAGAACTCGAATATATTTTGGGTCGCTGCCCCGAAGTTGAGAACAAAGAAGAGAAAGAGGTAGTTTCGTGAGGAAATCCAAATTTCTGACTCAGAATTTGGACAATGAGTGAGGAAGGGATTAAGCACCTGTTGGGTGACAGTGTCCCCCTCCCATCTCCCCGCTGTGAAGTGCACTCGTTTTCCTGCGACATTCTATGGTTTATTGCTCCGTCTTTCAAAGACACTCCGAACTCCTGCATTTATTGCATTCTAAAAGAAAGGTATTGGTAGAGGAAAATCCCGACGCTAATTTTAAGGAGGTCCTCGGAAGGGATGGGTGGATTTTCCCAAGTATGTCTTAGCTTGATCGACGCTAAACGTCCGGCGCTCATCCATCAGTATTTATCACATTGATAGTCGCATTTCCATGTTTCGTCTTTGGAAGCTTTATCCACAAATTTATAAGGTGTATTTCTGCATTTTGGCAATCGTTTCCTACGAACGAACGTGAGTATATTTATTATATTATCCTTGTCACGTATATCTATTTATTTAATACAGATTGTATTTTAATTATATTTTGTAAGGATAACAAAGTCAGACACTGTTTTAATTTTTACGTTCAATCTGGTGGTCTGCCGTGTGGAGAGCCTCCCTCGAAATTGTAACATTGCTGAGGGTCTATCGTGGTCTGTGGCCAAATATAAAAAGAAACGATTCTCAGACGGACTGAATGGTGGGGGAAATGTCACTTGTTAGACTTTGTCATGCATAGTAGCAGTTTTATGAGGGTCGGTGGAAGGACAGGAGGATAATGTTGAAACTAGAAAACATGCGAGGACTATGAAAGGCGGTTGCTTGGAATGCGGCCCGTGGCTTCAGAGATATGCCATTTTGCGGCCCATGCACCAATGTGAGTTTGAGACCCCTGCCGTAAATTATATTTTGAATATGTTTACAGAATTCACCGCTGCATGGTGGCGGCGCTGTATACTGGAAATTACGAAAAAGTTAAATATCTCCGAAATGGATGGTTCTACGAAAATTTGTTTCAAACAAAACTTGGAAGAAATATTATTCTCTACAACTTTGATCCTCACAAAGATTACCAATAACGACATTTTTAAGGAGATATTTGACAGAAACCAAAAAAACCTATTATTTATAAATAATTCCTAAACAATAACTGCTATGGAAAATTCTTTCAAATGATAGTTGTAAGAAATTACATTCTCTATAACCTTTGTATAGAATTGTATATACAATAATGATGTTTTAACAGAGAAATATCGCAAAAACTGAATCGGGTTTCAAATAAACCTCAAATTCTGGTTAACTGGTATTGTCCAAAAACTAATCAGTTCTTTGTGCTCATGCTAAAGTGTTATACAGGGGGTCCCCGAGTTATGAACAGGTTGCATTCCAAAAGTTCGTTCGTAAGTATTTTGTTCGAAACTCGGAACAAAATTGTCCATAAACACAATGCTATACTTGATGGTTAGGTTCCCAACCAAAACAACGAAAGTCTATTTTACTCTTAATTAAGTTTAATTTTACCCTTAATAAAGTTGAAATGATGAATCTTTATGATGATTAACAGTAGAAAACAAAACTGTTGCAATATGTACCATTAACAAAACATGAAAATAATCAAACAGAATACAAATAGTTTTTATTTACCTTGAATGCTGGTGCTGAGTAGCGTATTATAAGTGGTTTTCTTGAGAAGTAGCTTTAAATAGACGAAGTCGAGGAAGTAGAAAGAAACTTTTCTGATGATGGAGAAGGCTTATGGGAAATCGTAAGGGCCGTAGAACTGGATGGAACAGGCTCATTCGGGACACTCTTCTTTAAATATGTTTCTAATGAAGTTTGGACAGCTGCTTTCTTGTTCGCATGATGTATTTCCTTGTAGCATGTAAGGGAATTTGAGACAGCTCTGGATACTGAGGCAAATCTTGCATAATCTGGGTCTTGCTCCTCAAGCAGTGCCAAGCCGCCTTCACTCTTCGTAAAGGCCTCAGCCAATTGTTTAAGTGTAGGTGTCTCAGCCACAACTTCTGCCATCTCTTTTTCAGACATTTTTTGTGCCTCCAGTTGCATCAGGTCATCATTTCAGAGATTCTCAGCATGTGAATCCAACAACTCCTCAACATCTTCCACTTCAAGTTCAAGATCGAGTTGCTTTCCCATGTCAATTATATTTTCAGTGACCTTTTTCAAAGTCCACTCAATCCCTTTAAAATCAACAACAAACTGAGAGCAAAGTTTTTTCCAAACCCTTTTCATGTTGGTCTGTGTGACTTCATTCCAGGACTCACTAATATTCTTTACTGCGCTGTAAATTTTGTAACCCCTCCAGAAATCTTTGAGAGTAAAATCCTTTTCTACTTCTGTAGCCCTAATTGCCTGGGAAAAGGTTTGGCAGGTGTAGTAAGCCTTGAATGACCTAATAACTCCTTGGTCCATGGGTTGCAGCAAGGAGGTTGTGTTAGGAGGCAGAAACACAACCTTGCTGTCAGTATGAAAATCGTCTAGGAAAACTGGATGCCCAGGTGCGGTGTCTAACAGAAGCAAAATTTTGAATGGAAGATCATTTTTGGCACAATAAAGTCTAACTTCAGGCACAAAATATTGAAAGAACCAGTCTTTGAAAATTTCACAAGCTAATTGAACCAGAGGTAAAAATGACGGCCGCTTTGGTTACGCCTGGAAAGGGTACTACAAATCCACTAAATTTCGAATCAAATAGCGTAATTCTGAAAACTTCAACCGTGTAACGTAAACTTCGAAGGAATAAGATAGTATAGAGTTTTATTTGTCGAATAAAGCAAAAACATCAGTCCATATTTACGTATTTTTATGCTTGAAGGAAGAATACCTTGCAAGTCAAGAAATGGATTAATATGTGTTATCTTATGGAAAAATGTTAATCCCCTATCTTGGCAGCACTGATTAATCCCGGTTGACCAAACCTTTACCATTCACAAAGTTAGGATGTAAGGAAGAATCATACCAAATTTGGTTATTCTAGCTTTTACCATTTAGGAGTAGTTCCATGAACAAACATACAAATACACAAACTCACGCTTCAAAATATATTATAATAGATTACTTTTTCTCATTTGTCATATTTATATTCAGCCTCAACAGAGCAACATCACAGATTTTTAAATTCTGCAGTCCATGAAAACCATAATATTTCTAATCATGTATTTGCTGTTACTAACTTGTGTAATTTGCCGTGCAGCATTCAACATTTTAAATGTTTTTATGTATACAATGAATGCATGCAAAACAACTAGAAATGAAAAATGTCTATGTATATTATTAGTTTGTAGATATTAGCAGAATATATATACATGTTTCAGTGAAATATTATTATTATTTATCATGAAAAGTATAACAATGAACAACATCCAGGTGGCTATTGGTAAATATTTTTATTTAATATTTATTTGAAAATATGATTTGCCAGATTAAAGAGAAGAGAAAAAGACTTGTTGGTGATACATTAATTGTAGCTAAATTTAGCTAACTGAATAAATAACTTATTTATGTGTGAGCTGAAAATGATAAGTTCTGAGTGTGTCTGAAAATTATTATGTTTTTCAACTTGAGAAAATAATGTATTTGCCACCAGATTAATCATTCCAATCAAATGTATCAAAGTAATTGTATAACCATGTTATCACTGGGATTGGAAGACTTCATTGTCATTCTAATGAGTTCAAAATATCTTAATGTATTTTTCTAGCTAAGTTTGACAGCAAAAAAAGTTTGTAATAAATTATTATTATTAAATAAGCCAAAAAACTGAAAAAAATATTGTTCAATAATGTCCAAAGATAAAATATTCTGCATGTGCAAAAAAAGAAGAAGAAAAAACTCTAAAAATAACAATAATAAGATTTTGCTGTGCGTGGTCATTTATATTTCAACCAGAAGCATTCTGCAATTTATTTCATAAAAAACCTTTAAGTCTGATATAAAGGCATGCAGAATTACTTCATATCTGACAACCAATCAATACACAGAACTACAGTACACTCTCAATCAACTGGTACCAGATCATCAGATTTATGGATAATCCACTTAACACATGGCACTACAATGTATTTCCATTTCAAACTTCTTCTGATAACTGTTTTAAGTAAAATCTAAGCCCAATTTGTAAAGAATAATGAAGTACCAATAGAAATCAGTACATTAGATGGTTTTTTTAATCAATTTTTACTTTCTCCATACATAGTATAGGGAAAGTATTGTGATCACGAAAAAAATCGACTTTGAGATTTCAATGGAAATACACCTTTTGAGGTCCCTAAAACACGTTTAGCCTATTTTCGGAATGATGTCTGTGTGTGTATGTGATTGTGGGTGCTCTAACTCAAAAAGTACTTGTCATATTAATACCAAATTTCATATACAACACTTTAGCATGAGCACAAAGAACTGATTAGTTTTTGGACAATAACGGTTAACTGGAAGTCGAGGTTTATTCGAAACCCGATTCGGTTTTTGCGATATTTCTCCGTTAAAACATAATTATTGTACATACAATTCTATACAAAGGTTATAGAGAATGTAATTTCCTACAACTTTCATTTGAAAGAATTTTCCATAGCAGTTACTGTTTAAGAATTATTTATAAATAATCGGTTTTTTCGGTTTCTGTCAAATATCTCCTTAAAAATGTCGTTATTGGTAATCTTCATGAGGTTCAAAGTTGTAGAGAATAATATTTCTTCCAAGTTTTGTTTGAAACAAATTTTCGTAGAACCATCCATTTCGGAGATATTTTGCTTTGTCGTAATTTCCAGTATACAGCGCCACCACCATGTAGCGGAGAATTCTCTAAACATATTCAAAATATAATTTACGGCAATAAGGATGACTGTATTCTTTTACGATACGAAATAATAATTTTGCCTTATAATGCTATTCATAATAATTTCAATATGGAGAAAGTCATGTGTTGGCCATATCAGATTTTTTTTAATGGACGAGAGAAGGAAATTTAGAAACTGTTCAAGATGACTGTCACAGAAAATATTAATTAAGTAGGTGGTCAATGCTCCTATTTTTATGGTCAGCTAGATGAAATAAGTTTTTCAACTTTCTGTTGACAGAATTGAATGAGTCAGTAATAGTGATATATTCCGCTTTTTCTCTGAATTTCAAGACATTTGAGAGAGCCTCTCATATAGATGTGAGACAAATTCACTAAGAACAGCAGTTTAAGTTTTTCAGAAATTCATAAAAGATACCCGGGTAGAAACTACTAAAACTCATATGTCATTTACTCATAACATCCAAACATAATTAAAATGCACTTAGAATTAAAAATGGATAACAAAAATTGGCAATTGCATGAAAATCACAATTGTCATAGTTAATTCAAAATTTAATGACTGCATCTTGGGATAGATGCCTTGTAGACAGAGTCCAGGGCATGAAAAAGTAAAAGTCAGTTAAATATTTCTTTAAAATATAGTCTAACTAGCAGAATTTCCCGTTGAATTTCAACGGATTTGGTGAAGCTACTACAGCACAACATACAAACTCTTTAAAATACCTATATAGTAGATACTTTTAAAATTACAATTAGCTTTTCTTAACAATTAATCATATTTGCTTGTAACAATCCGTTTCCGAACATATTGCATTCAGATATAATGATGATTTTATTTCCTATCATATTCCTTTCACTAAATCCAGCTTCATTTCTTGTGTCATTATGCCTCGCTGAAATATTTACTTTTATGTCTTGTAAGCAAGAAACCCGTGAAAAAGAAACGTACAGTCGTCCATGATTGAACACTGACTCCGGTAAATGTACACCAGATATTTACATTAATAAACATTATAATGTAGAATATAATGATTTTACTTACAAAAAATGTAAGATTCCAGTATTCAATAGACGAAAGAAGGTTCAATTACTTTCATCAATAAACGCTTCCTGAATAATTATCAGTATATATTTACGTTGCTATCCATAAACATCGATCGTTTCTTTGCTTAAACGAAATTGCGAAGCGAATAACGCTAAACTTTCGTCTATTTGTAAGCTTCATTGAAGCTAAATGAATCGGAGGTAACAATGACGGCCGCCTTGGCAACACCAGGAAAGAGTACGAAAAATCCGCAAAATTTCTAATCAAATAGCATACTTCTGAAAACTTCGATCGTGTAACATGTAAATTTGGCAGGAATAAGATAGTATAGAGTTTTATTCGTCGAATAAAGTAAAAAGTAAAAAAATCTGTCCATATTTACATATTTTTATGCTTGAAGGAAGAATACCTTGCAAGTCAAGAAATGAATTCATACATGTTATCTTATGGAAAAATGTTAATCCCCTATATTGGCAGCACTGATTAATCCCGGATGACCAAACCTTGACCATTCACTAAGTTAGGACGTAAGGAAGAATCGTACCAAATTTGGTTATTCTAGCTTTTATCGTTTAGGAGTTCCATGAACAAACATACAAACACACCCTTCAAAATATATTATAGATGAGACTAGTGAATGATTTAGCGCTAGATATTATTGTGAATTTACTTTATAGAATGATGTATTCTGCATTAGCTAAGCTTTTTTTGAGACTTCTGTCCTTTTCTGTCAGCTCAATTAATTGGGTATATACTGCACTTCTTAATGTTACTTGCATTTTAGCATACTGCAGATTGCCAGCTGCTTAATTAAAGTTGTCTATAATTTGAAAGAATTACAGCTTTTCTTAAGATGTCATTAAAATAAGAACAAAGTAAAAATTACACATGAAATAATCAAAAGAAAAAATATTCAGTGATATACCGTATTTACTTGCATAATTGCCACACTTTTTTTACACTAAAACAAGGGTGACCAAATATACAATTTCCCACCCTATAATATGATCATAAGTGGTTATATCAGAAAAAATAATCTCGTTTCCCCCTCATAATTCTGTTGGAGCAATTATGTGAGCAAATATGGCATTTTGTATTTTATAATTTCTACTCTTGATAGAAATATTGTTTATTTTTCAAATGGATGGATTATGAAAAATATTGGAAATCATAAACAGAAAAAAAACCTTGATGATATTTAAAATTAAAAAAAACGAACATAATAATCAGAGATAATTGATGATAAACACCATTTTAAATGACTAAAGGGATTGCAATTACGAGGAACTGCACTGACAGAACATCTCCCATAGCTTGCTGAACATACGTTTCAAATTCATAAGTACACATTTCCTTGATATATTAATACAAATCATAATTTTGCCAATGATCTATTCTCATACCATTCCACTGTCAGATAAAAGAAATAATGACAGAAATATTGCATATCATAACCATATTATGTTTCACACATGAAACCAAAGCATTTACTACACGTCACACATCTTTTCAAATCACAGAAGTAGCAACGTCCACATTTATTCAAAATTAAGGGAATAAAAAATATAAATACGTATTAGTAAAGGGGATATCAACCCCTAATCCCTGGACCTCAACACAAATATTGAACCACTTTATATTTTTTAATATAACTAATGTAATATAAAGCCAGAAAATGAAAAAATTTATGAGCTAAATCAAAACACATTTTTATATATTTTAGGGATATTCAGCAATTTCATAAAAAAATTAAATCACGAAGATAAAATGACTTTGTGCAAGTCAATATAATATCACAGAGAAACAAAGTAGTTATGATAAATTGTATTCATAAATCTAAATGTTCCTGCAAAACAGTACATAAAAGCAGGTATCAAATTATGGTAGAAATTAAAATTTATGAATTCCCTGGTAGTCTTTAAAAGTATTTTGAGCAACATACTACCAACACAAGTTATAAGCAAAATAACATAATGCTGACCAAAAATGTAATTATAACAACAATCTCGATCAGGGGTCAACAATTTACAGCATTTATGCCAAACAGGTGGTGATTTTACATGGCACGATATTTCAGAGAAGAATTACTAAAAATATTTAATTTTAAAAGAATTTTACTTTATTCCAATTTTATATTCAGCATTTTGGACGAAATGAATTTAAGAGTGGCATGTGCAGAGGATCACAGCTTATGAATATTGATAAAGAGTAAGAGAAAAACATTGCCAACCCCTGCACTAGATGATAGTACATATAACTTAAATACAACATTTCTGTGCATAACATCTGCATAGTTGAAGGCATGCAAATGCTATTAATCTAATTATGATTGGCATAAACAAGTAAAACATAACAAAATAATCAGCATACCTGACAAAGTTTCACTTTAACTAAGAATACTTGGACTATGAATGCACACAAATGTTGGCTGAATGGACGGGAGTAACTAAGGTGCATACATGAAAATATACAATCTAAAAAGTGATGTAACATGGTAAGTTGTTCATCAACCATAATAAAATAATGGTAAAAGAGAAAAACCAGAGAGAGTAGTCAAAAGATTAGAAATATAAACAAATAAATGTGCTTGAACTTCATAACTATGTAAATCTCTAATCAACCTGAATTTTTACTAATTGATGAAAGCTGCAAGTCAAACATCTGAAAATTTTCATTTTTTTCAGTAGAAAGCATTCTAAAACAATGGACTGATCAAGCAGAAAATTCCTTTTAAAAAACAGAGCAGTCAGTCTCTCTCTTCTCATAAACAAACCCTATGTGGTTTGTAATACAATTAAATAAAGTACGAGTTAATAAAGTTAAATAAAATTTGATAAGTGATAAATATCCAAGCCATCTTTAAAAACCTAATCCAGTATTGATCACATTTTATGACTTCAAAAGACAGACAAACTGGCTTTCGTTGAATGAGCCACAAAATTACAACCGACAAATTCAATATTAAGGTGAAGCTTAGTTTCAATAGTTGACTGAAAATAGAAATAAAACAATTTCACTACCAATTTATTTCTTGAAGATTTTCTGATCAATCACAATCATATTACGTTTGGTACTTCTTATGAAGGCAGCGAACATATTTGTTGCGAGTTCAACAACAAAAATTATTTACTCATAGCTATCAACAGAATGAATAGAAGGCTCTTTGCGATGGCGTAATAGCATTTTTCACATGAAAAATGATATAATTAGCTAAATGAGATATGGCATACTCAAATCCAATCTACGTTATTTGCCATTTTACTTTCTAAATTTGGAGGGTTGTATGGATCATCCAAAAGAGTTGAAATTAACGTGACTTCCAAGAGCCAAATCAGACTGGTGTATCATTATAAAGCATAGATTCTAACTACCATTTTTACCAGAAATCACTTGCCAACCTTCTCTGGTCTGAAGGGCATATCTCTCTCATCAACAATAATTGCAAATGAAACATTAACAAACCACAGGTTTTATTTACAAAAGCCAAATCCGGACATTTATATATTTTATATACAGAAATGAAACTTTGAACATATACTTAACTAAATTAATTAATTAACACTACAAATAATATCAACTGTAATTTGTGTAGCTCTTTTCTGCACAGAGCAATATACTTATATACTCTTTCAAAATATTTTTGGCTACTTCAAAACTATCACTACAGTTTACATTACTTAGCATTTGATTTTGCAATTCCAGGAGTTCCAATCTTTTACATTTAACAATATGCAAGGCTATCTGTTTTTCAATCTCAGATCCATAGGAGACCCAATCCCCTCTAAAAACAATCAAACACGACAGGCAACTAAAATCTTTGATAGCTAGAATATAAATAAGGACACTCATATTCCAAGACAATCCCTCACGATTACACGAGAGATCTGCTAAAAGATTATGTTTCAGTAAAAACTCCATTTTTGAACCTTCAATTGATGAAATAGGGTAAATAACTGTCACATATGAAAGAATTTCATTTAGTCTGAAAACTATACAATCATGAGGGTTTCCTGGTAGAAAGAAACCATAATCAGCATAAAGCTTCAGATTGTCATGAGGTCCATAGTTAATAAACACTTGACTTCTAGGTGGATATGACTTAAGAGAATGAATCTCATAACTACCACTATTGGTATTAAAACCAGCCTTTACAGTAGCATCAAAAGAATGATTGAACATATCAAGATAAGGCGCTAGGGCCATACAGATCCTTTTGCTACTTTTGAACGGACTGAAAAGGTTGCTTTCCATTTGCTTTTCCATGTAAACAGATCTTGTATTTACTACAAACCAAGCAGATCTAAATTCATCAAAGGTTAAAGGTAAAAATGTACTACTTATTTTTCGATGCAAAACCAATGATTCCCATAACTCACTTGCTTTTCTAAAAGCTTCATTCAATTTATTTTTCTGTTCTATAGCAAGATTCTGTATAAATGATGGCAAGTAATTTAGTTCTTTTTCACTAAGAAAAGCTGGGGTAGTGAAATTTTTAGGAAGAAGCTGGCAGTAAGGAAACCAATCCGAGGCATTTCCTATTCGAATATGGGAAACCACAAACAAAGCAAGTAAGTGGTGCTCGGGGAATGACATCTGCAAATTTTGAATTCTAAAATATCTACAAGCTGTATTATAGGTAATGAGTAACCTATCCGGAATTCTCACAAGCGTATCACCGGTTTTCACTCCGTTTAAAGTTTGCAAGCCACGGCCAGTAGTGTTACAGGTTACGAGTCTAAGCTTGCTAGTTGCTTTCCAACCTTTCTTGCACATCCACTGAACCAGCAATACAACAGATGCATCATTGCTAAGATTTTGGTGTTTAGCTGAATCGGATCGCTTAGATCTTCTTCTGGAAGTTCTGCCCCTACGATGTTGTGCCTCAATCATTGTTTATCATCAATTACTCATCACTTAAAGTTCGAACGATGACAGATGAAGTAGTAACAAAGGAACTACTAAGTTAGAATGATCATGTATCTTAACCATGGGTATCACTACGATTCTGTCAACTAATATCACAATCACACAGCACCGATTACCTTGTCACTGTTGAGGGACGAGGCCTTCGGGATATTCAAAGACCCATCACTGTTGACGGGTGTTGAAGGCTTGTTTTTGAATTCCCCTTTACCGAAAACCCCACATTTTAAATAAAATACGTTATTTATACCTTCTTTACTCACAAATCTGCTTGCTTGAACAACCTTATAGACCCTGCTTGCCAGAAGAACGGGGGCCATTCCCGACCAGGAGGTGGCAACTCCCTTGAAAAAGTCGTTTACGGAGTCTTGCGGGGGCCTCGCACGAGAGGGCAATAGCGTCGCTCTTAACACGACGTCGTACAGCGGGGGGATTTTCAAATCTGCTTAAGCATCAGATTTGAATATTGAAGGCTCATTTAGTGTAAAAATCACTTACAGAAATTTCATTTATAATTTTAACGGCCCAGAAAATAGCGTTTTAACACGATTTAACATAAAAACTACAGTAAAGTTTATTATTGTGGCTGTGAAAAATTCATAGTTTAAACAATTAAATATACATAATTGCACTTATCGAGGTGCTAGATCGATGAAATTTTGCATAAATGTGAGATATTCGTAATAAATGATGATTAACTATATAACTTTAATAATTATAAATTTTTGGGTTTGTTTTTACCCCAAAATCCCCAAAGAGATAAACACGTAAAACAGTGCAGAGGTGTAAAGTTTGCGTTTAAAAGTTATTTGTCGGCTCATACTATTTATGTTAAGCTGATTGTAAGAGAAAATGCTTTCACAATGAAAGCACAATTAACTAGTATTATATACGAGTAATATGTGTCTGTATTCACAAGAATTTTGTCCGGCAGGCACCAATTACTCGAAAAAATAGAAAATTACTTACAATTCCTTGTCAATCGGGAAACTAAAAAACTTTATGCCAAGAATTTCCTGTGTATTCCCGCAACCAACGACTGCACACCTTATAATCGTCAGAATTTTTCCGTGCAAGTTTAAATATCACTTAAAAACAGCGTCAGTCCTCAAATTATCACAAGATGAGTTGATACGTTTAAAAAATTTTAAATCTCATTGTCAGTTAAAAACAGCGTCAGTCCTTAAATTATTATAAAATGATTACATTTTAAAAGACAAAGTTTATACCTCAGCTCAAAAAGCTGAGGTTTTTATACTCAAACTCTCTCAAGATGAGTACGCTTTAAAAGGTGAATAAGATCGCGTCGAGAACGGTTACAAAGTTCCGTTCTATTCCTTTCACCTTTTATGCGACATCAGCGCCTACTAGCCTGAGGCCCCCGCAAAATTCCGTCACGATATCTGGGCCGAGTTGCATGGGGGTGTTCCCGATACTGTTGATTCGACCTATCGATAATACATTCGTGACAATTGAGAAACGATATTGCAATACGTTCTTGGCTGTTCCTGGAAACGCTGGAGGTTGTGCACAGTTTCAGCCGGGAAAAAGCATTGATATTTTCGGAATCTCAAGAATGGGAAGTGCTGGAGATTTAAATATGCTTGTTAAATCTCAAGATCAAAAAAATGATACTAATGAATTCGGCCCTAATATGAAGGTTATTCCCGAAAACGATCAAATTAAGGAGCTCCAGACCATAATAAGAGACAAGTATCCTAAACTTTTATCAAGTTATTGTTAGTGACTGTGCGAAAATCCAACTGCTAAATAACAATGTTTACCATTGCAGAAACACTACCCGAAGTGACTTCAAGTTTTATGCCGATCGTTTGGTGGGTAGCTGTAACTCGATTCACTTCTTTCAATATTGTGCTCATTAATTTTATTGATGGAATCTTTCTTTATGCAGATCAGATTAGTAATTGAAGAAAGTTTAAACCAGTTGCCATTTTCTAAATGCACAATTACAACTCCGACTGGCAAAGAATACAAAGGCCTTAAATACCAAAAAGGGAACTGCGGAGTAAGCATAGTACGAAGCGGTGAAGCAATGGAGCAGGTATAAAATGAACAACTATGTTAATGAAACAGCTATGGCAATGTATCTCCTAAATTTAGATTGTGATAGTTGAGTAACGACCGTTTATGTAATAGAACAATTTCTCCTTGTTCAGTTAAAAATCGGGTTCATTAATCCAACTTAAGAGTATTTTGTGCCTCGCATATATTGTGTAAATGATAATACATTATATACAGGCTCACCGCACTTGGTTACTTATTACCGATTATTTGACCGTAATTTTTTATCATGCGTTGATTCAGCGTATAATCTAACAAGAAGTTTATTTAGGTACATGGGTAGTTCCGTTAGAATGTTATTGTTAACCTTAGTAACAAGCATTGCCCAAGACGTTTTTTTAAATCATAAGAAACCGATTGTGATGCCATGGAGGAACCAAAATTTGTTCCCTTCACACATCAAAATGGATCAAGATATTTTGGAAATTATTACAGGGTCTTCGGGATTGCTGTCGCTCAATTAGGATCGGCAAAATTCTTGTTGAAAAGGATGCCGACACTCATGAAGCGCGAGTGGTGTATGCTCGTTTCCCAGAAGACATAGCTGTCCGTAAAGTTCTACTAATGTATCCAATCATGAGTATGTATATTAATTATGGAATTAAGTAATGCTGGCTATTCCATGATGTTACTATTTATCAGCATAAGCAAGCATCGAACCTTAATTTTTTTACCCTTCCAAGTAATTTATTTTAATAATGGTAGCTATAGTTATTTTTGGAATGGTCAGAAGGGCAATGTATCCCATAACAGGAAAGATTATTTTTTTAAATTATAGGTTTTGCCATTTATCTTTAGGCACAGGAAATACTGTCATTAAGGCAGTTGCAGTTTTGAAAGAGCACAATGTTCCAGAGGAAAGCATTATCCTTTCTAATTTATTTTGTACCCCACCAGCTGTTCATTCCATCATTTCAGCCTTTCCTCAGGTATTGCTCATTTTAATGTTATCATGCAAATGATTCTCAAATGGAAAGAAAATTAATAATATTTTTTTTCCAGATGAAAATATTAACATCCGAAATACATGCTGTTGCACCAAATCACTTTGGCCAAAGGTATTTTGGTACAGATTAATGTTTTAAATCCATTTCTAATGTAACAGTATTATATGAAATATCTAAAGAATAGCTTTGTAACTTAAACGATTATTTGAAAAAGATGATTTACAACTTCCTTTACAAAGTTGTTTTGCAGTTTTTTAACAGGTTGCATTTAAGCTGTCTTAATGTTTTTGCCCTTATCTAAGAAAAATAAACTAAAGGAACTTTCTAATTGAAAAGACATTCTGTACAAATGATTTATTTACAAACAACTCAATCTCCATCAGGAAAACATCTTCAATTGTAGAGGCATAAGTAAAATACTTGTCCCTGAAATAGCCTGGCTGAACCATTAATACAAAGGGAGAGACTAAGCGGTAATAATGTCTCCCTGGGGAAAATAGGCCAATCTACCCTTCCAGCTGACTACATAATGTGTAGTTTTATTGAGGAAGAAAATGTAAGCATCCAAAATTCTAAATATCAGCTATCAAATTTCCATTCTCTTTTACTAGGACAATTTGATACCTTAAAAGTATATTTTATAAAATACAATTTTAAAATACAAACAACAGTGAGCAATTGGGCTTAAAATTTGAAAGTCAATGGTTATCAACATAAAATTGGAAAAACAAGTTTTCACGTAGTTAAAGGCAATGCCTTAAGTGCCCCACAATCATAAAATAGCCTGTCACCAATACCTTATATATTAAAGCAAAAAAATTTTTGCAGTTACTCTTATAATGAAATTAATCGGGGTATAAGTTGTGCAATTTGTTTGCGCGCCTGAGGTGAAGCAAAAGGGGAAAAACTTCACAAACCAAGCTATATTGAGCATAAAAAATAAAATTCCTCAATATTTACACAACTTTCATTTTTCTTCATGCAAGCTTCACTCAGATTTCTGGTCAGAAAGGTATTTCAATAACATCTTTTTCCTTGCTTCGGCAAACCCCATACTATAAAAGTACAAAAACATCCTACTGGAAGAGCAAGTCCATCCACATTTACAAGTGCATATTATATGTTGATCTTGTTTATAAATCAAACTTGCCATTTATAAGAATAAGAGAGCAAATATGTGGATTATCACCATAGATAAGCATTCACAAAAGTGTGAGGTGTCATTCCAGTGCTTTTAAAATGTTCTTAATTTTTAAAAAATACAAACTATGCCACAAAATATTGAAACATTTCACAATGCAAAACCTTTCCAATTGGGAACAGAGGATAGGTGGCAGTAAGCGCCCATGATAATTCTTTTTTTTAACAAGGAAAATTTTCCTGCAAGTAAAAAAGTAAACATGAGAAACATTTTCACTGAGGTAACAAAAACAAATTTACATTCACTTATCACTCAATGTACACACCTGGCACATTATTCATCCTTTTCGTCTTCCTCATGAGCATCTTCCTCTGGTCTTGACTCTGACGTGACTTCAGCCTTGGTATGAAAATAACAAGATATCTTTTCAATCTGCACCTCAACGAATTACTCTTATCAATAAAAATTATTCAAGTGCACAAACAATTTATGTGGACATAGGAATGATAAATGCACACACAAAACGTTTTTAATTTCGTGATACTATGAAACTGATTTTTTTAGAATATCTATAACATGACAGTTTAAAATGTTATCCAGATAAAATATGAAAAAATTGCATGACTAAAAACAGCAAAACTTACATAATACAAGAAAAATATTTCAAAGGACCATAATAGATGACATAATTGCTTGGGTCTTTAAATCTTTGGAGTGTCCAAGTAGCATTAAAATGTTAGCAGACTAACATCATAACCAATATATATTTCCACTTCTATGATTACAGAAATAGTAAGACATCAATATTTTCTTTCAACGTGAACCATGATGAGAGAATAAAATTACTATTTGTTAATTGGTTGAAGCTTTCGTGGGTGCTTGTCATGCTGAAATTAGGTTTTTTCGGGCTATCCCGCATAAATTTTTTGCATTACCGCCAACGTTTCCTCCTTTGCCGGAGACTTCTTCAGGGTGATCAGATCACCCTGAAGAAGTCTCCGGCAAAGGAGAGGAAATGTTGGCGGTAATGCAAAAAATTTATGCAGGATAATCCGAAAAAACCTAATTTCAAAATTACTATTGATAAATATTCCATGAAGCATTCAAAGGAACATGCAACTAATAACATGCATTATATTCATAATCCTTTAACATGACTAAATTTTCAATGTAGCAAACTAAGATTTGCACTCCCTTATGTCATGGCATTTAGTATGTTTACATTAACATTTTAATATTAAAATATTTGCTATTAAAACAATTCAATATTACATTCATATTTATGATACGAGCACAATGTGCATATGAATTTTGTTGAAATTTATATCTTGACCTCTCGTTCTTTTAAAATGATTGAAAATAAACAGTCTTATGATAATGGACAGTTCACTAAAGGAAATCCTTATTTTGTTACTTGGAAGTATTTTGCCAATTTATTTATAATTTGTCCCGAGTAAATGAATTTATGACCAATTAACAATTACACGCAAAGGCTGATAATTGGTATCCTGTTTCTCAAATAGAAATTAAAATTTATTAATTATGTAACAACTGAAGAACAAGATTTCATGGGGTCCTACAAACCACTAAGTATCATACATAAAAGTTTTTAATAACTTCAGTATGGAGACTCCTTTGATTTATTTTGATATATTTTTTATTAAAATTTTAAAAGAATATTTTCAATATTTAAAGCTGATGACTTAAGTACAACTTAGCTTTTAAAAATATGCAGTCTTTTCAGACATAAGATGGCTTTATTTAACAATCAATTTCTGAGTGCAAATCACATTATTTAACTGCTCTTTACCTATCAGAACTGAGTTTTTAAAATGACACAGGAACACTTTCATCCAAAACTTGGGACATATCCATCAAAATGGGATACTTTTCTCTAGCAAGCCTTTGAAATTGAATATGAAATTACCATATCTGCCTGAATAGAAGCCGACCCTGGATTTAAGCAGACCCCCCAAAAATTTCCACAATTTTTTGGCAAAAACATAAATTTCATAGATTTTATGCTGAATTGTGCCGGGCATTCATGCACATCTTAGAATACATTATTCGAGATCGAAGAAATATGGGGGAAATGGTTTAGTTGTTGACAATTTGAAATATTATTCCAATTAATAATTTTGCGTTGCTGAATAATGTTCCACATTCAGTGACAATAATTTCATTCTCTTCATTTTCACAAAAGGTCAAATATAGTAACAGCGATCTTGCCAAGATATTTTTTCATCCAAGTCTATTTTCAATGAAATTAGAATTTACATTGCCTTAAGAAACTACATTTTTATAATTATACACGTTCCATGTAAAGTTTTACCAAAATTCAAACAGTTGAGCATTCAAAGCTGTCAACGCATTTTCCATATTCGTCAATTTACGCAAGCGGCCTCGCCAAGATATTTTTTCATCCAAGTCTATTTCCAATGAAATTAGCATATACATTGCCTTAAGAAACTGCATTTTTATAATTATACACGTTCCATGTAAAGTTTTACCGAAATTCAAGCCGTCAAAGCATTTTGTGTAATCGTCAATTTACGCAAGCGATCTCACCATGATATTTTTATATATATTCATCGTAGGTCAAATACTTACTTTACGAAAAACATAGTACTATCATTTGCATGCGAAGGCAATGACAGACTTCGAGATTTAACCATAACCCAAATTTTCCTCGGACTTGCATTTAAGCTGAGGGGTGATTTTTTCATGATAGATGTTGACAAAAAACATCGACTTGTATTCGGGCAGATACGGTATAATCAGTGATAAAGGAGCCTTCAAATATTAAAAGCTTGGGTTACACATGCAGTTCATTTATAAATACATTGATATCACAGGCCTGCGATGATTCTGTTGTCTGAAATGTTTAACCCTTTTTTTAGTAATTTGTATGCCAAATCTGAAAATAATAATGGTTCTTCTCTGTCACATACAGATTTTCACAAAATGTCATATTGCATTTTAAATGTGTAGGTAATTTTCTTTAAAAGTTGATCCATGTATTATAGATGAAATTTTTTAAAACCACTCCCTATAGAAATTTACCAATTAGGAGTGACGCAGTAGCGTATTCTCTGTTGTTCTATATTGTATGAGAAGCGCAATGCCTGCATATAAGTGATTGACAGGTCAGGAGATAGGGGGCGCAGTTATGAAATCTTAAAAACCGCCCCTATGACTTCACAGCCAATCAGAGAGTGCCGTGTAATAATTGACAGGCCAGGAGACATTTCTGTAGCAGGCTGCCCGTGGTGACTGCACTTCCCTGTTCTCCATTGATCTAGAAATTACGAGAAACTTCGTGTCAAGAACTTGATTTGTCCCAGGACATCATTTTACTGGTACAGGAAGCGTGAAAAAGAATTCATCTCAAGAAGGTTCATTGGTTTATAGCAACAATATTTCTGAATTAATATGTAAGCTAGACGCTACAATATACGACCCAAATGAGTGGAGGTTGTTCGTTGATGCTTGCAAGAGAAGTCTAAAAGGTGTCCTTCTTTACAACGGTAACTTGTGCTCATTAAGTGCACCTGAAGGAAACACGAAAATCTTGAAACTCTTGTGGCTAAGGTTAAATACACGGTTGGCTGCTTTGTGAAGACTTAAAAGTTCTTTGTATGTTGTTAGGTCAACAATCTGGTTACACGAAGTTTCCATGTTTTTTGTGTGAATGGGATAGCAGAGCAAGATCTCAGCATTCGCTAAAAAAGGAATGGCCACTCAGAGTCCATCTGACACCAGGTTCTAAAAACAATGCATGTCAAAATCTGGTTGTCCCACCGAAAGTACTTTTACCCCTACTTCACATAAAACTGGGATTGATGAAGCAATTAGTTAAGGCTTTGGGCAAGGAGGGTTACTGTTTCAAGTATCTGTGTGGTAAATTCCTAGCTCTTTCCAAAGCAAAATTGAAAGAAGGCATCTTTATTGGTTCTCAGATTAGGAAACTTACTTTGGATGAGCAATTCGAAAGAACTATGAACAATCTTGAAAAAAAAGCATGGGCAGCTTTTAAGGATGTTATCAACAAATTCCTGGGGAATAACAAGGACCTAAATTACCAAAATATTGTGAATAACATGCTGAATACATTCGCAGCATTGGGTTGCAACATGAGTCTAAAATTACATTTCTTACATTCACATCTGAATTACTTCCCGGAAAATCTCGGAGCAGTAAGCGAAGAACAAGAAGAATGGTTTCACCAAGATGTCAAAGAAATGGAGAGAAGATACCAGGGAAGGTGGAACGTAAACATGCTGGATGTCTATTGTTGGATGTTGAAAAGGGAGACACCAGAATTTGAACACATAAAAGAAGAGGAACAAGACGTTCTTTCGAGACAAAAAGGAAGCGATCCCACTAGAAGAATCAAACTGAATGAGGATGAACATAATATATATTTACATAACCTAAATGAATAACATAAATTAAAATAAACTATTTACGTTAATATGCTTCATTCTTCTTACATTTGTTTGTATTTTTCAACTACTATAGCAAAGGAAAATATGTAGTTGTAAACCATAATAAATAAGGGTTTTCTTAATTTTTTGTTCCTTTATTCCCATGTTGCCAAAAATCCATACGTGATGGGGAAAATGGATTCCATTTTTGAAATTAGCGTACTTGAATTGTGTAAAAACAGCTATTAGAAATAAAACAACTTTTCGAAAATTCTAATTCGCAGGCCTGTGTATTCAATAAAGAATAAGCCACATTCAGTTTATTAAAAAATTTCACAAACTTTTGCAATTAGAAGCTTTATTAAGCAATAACTATGACAGAAAAAGCGAAAACTTGGTAGCAAAGATATCAAGCAAAATAAAAATTATTAAAGTAAATTTAACAAGTCAAATAGATCAAATGTTATTTGTTACTTTTATTAATATAGGTTAAGAAAGCTACTACATAAAAAAGTTTCAAGCATATCTCATTCTTTTAATATAAAAACTATAAATTTAGTAAAAAATGCAACAATTAAAAATAGCAGCTAACTATAAAGAACTCTTAATTTTCTTCAATTAGTGTTTTTACCTCATCTTGAGTACTTGTCACTTCTATCTCCTTTACTTTACCATCAGCCTCATTTTCAATTACCTTTTCTTCTTCCTTTTCTACGTGTTCCTCAGACACAGAACTGAAAATAATTAATAATTATCTAAATATGGTATTAATTTGTCGCATTAATATAATAATTTAACTTTATCTTGAGAAACAGCACAAAGCATTAAAAATGAACCCTATATCCTTTCTTGAAATGTTTTTGTTTATTTAACAGATAGCAAAGAAAATTGACAAAGCATATACGTACATTATTTTATCAGAATTTTTAATACAGTGGATTCAGATTATTATGATAGCTTTGGGTAATGGAGATTTAATCCAATTAACCAGTCAATTCAATTACAAAGATGAGTTTTTAAAAAAAGGAATATTAATAAAAACAAAATTGTGTAGGGAATAGCATGTATATACATGCAACCATTAAAAAAATTGAGTTTTATCCACGAACTTGAATAACATTAGCATTTTTTTACTTTTTGAGACATTCCCTATCTGCCTTTGTAAATTTTTTGAAACTTTTCAAGAATAAGTGTCATCAACATGGAAATGTACACTCAAAATTTCAGCTTTCCATCTTTTATGCCTTCACAGCTATTTTTTAAAATTAAATTAGTCTCTATCTGACCCTGTGTATTTTTAACACATTGAGTGTGTTCCTATCAATCATATGTCATCTGTTGTGGTGAGAGTATTTTTTAAGTGAATTTTAAGTCCAAAAGCATTTGTCTTACATTACTGTATGATGTGTTTAACTACAGAAATTAAATTATAACCATTTTCTCAAAAAAATTGTGTACTTCGTCAGGCAGTATCTCGCTGCATAAATGAAACTAAGGTAGGCAAACCCACAACACACTCGTGGCGTGATCATATTATTGGTGTGAAAGCAATACTATTTATTTTCTTTTATGCGCAATAAGTTTTGTTTTCTTCTACCTACCATTTTTTTGGCTTAACAATTTTGTAAGTCTATGCTTATTTTTAAAGAAAAGCCTTGGCTGATAAGTTTGTGATCATTATGCATTGATAGAGGACTTATAAGGAGGAGCATAATCGTGAAAAGCATAGAAAACTATTCTATAACACAAAAAATATTTACTAATGAATTCATTAAACCTTTAAATTAGTTTTGGATATAGTGTGAGTAATAGCGTAAAATAATTGAAATTTAATACATTACATAAAGGCCCAAAACATTAAAATTAAAATTATACACAGTTTATACAATATTTTTAGAATTATATTTGAATAACAATATTAACCAAAAAAAGTTTTTTAGAATAATCTAACATAATAAAAGACAGTCACAATGTCATGTAATGCTTTTTGGAAGCTTAATATCTCGCAAACGACTGAACCGAATTTGATGAAATTTTCAGGATAGCATTATGATACAACAACAAAGTTTTAATGTACCTAACTCGAGATCAAAGTCCCGGGTTCGACTCCAGGGAAAAATTTCCATTTCCCATAAGGTAACATGTAAAAAGGGACATTTCGACATGCAGGCTTTCATTCTTTTTTAGATTAAAATTAGAAAGAATTGACCTATAATCTTCGGATATAAACCATTTTGAAGAAACCATTATAAAGTTTCTTATTCTGTTCCTCTTGTTTCGCCTTCAGTTCAAAATCGCTCAATTTAAATGTTTAATTCACACAGTTTGAGGAAATCTTGCCATTTTTACGGGATGTTACCTTGCCTACCTATTCCATTGGTAGACCTCAATATGATATTGTTATTTCAATCCTTATGGGTATAAACATGCTTTGAATGTTTTTAATAAGAGGCAGGGGCGTGCCAACACTATGCAGCGCCTGTGTGCAAAACTTGTACGGCACCCCAATGACAAAATATTCCATATGTAAAAGTGTGATATTAATTATTTTAAATGAAAATAATAATAACATAGGCCTGTGAAAATGATTTTTTTTCTGCTGTTTCAAGTTGAATATGTGATTTTTATTAATTTGACCATGCTGAATTCAAATCAAATGCCCGTTTTTCCGTATCACATCAGGATTTTTCAGAAATTACAAAACAAATTTATGCTAAAATCATGTTTATGAATGTATATGTTCAGAGACATGGAGAAGTCATACGATACATAGTCTGACAGCCCCATATACACATCATCTAAGGTAAGAAGTTATCTAAATACCTTTAAATAGAATGATTAGGGTCAGGATGTTTCCGTTTTCGCTTTGTTCCAAATGAGCATTCCATAGATTTCCGGTTATGTTCTTGACGAGTAACTTCTCTTTTTAAGGTCCAACAGTAGTTGGCCATCATGGACACATCCCACCGTCCCTGATATCTTCTTTCCATCTCTTTGATATCCTGATGAAATCTCTCACCCTCTTCTTCACTTAGGGCTCCTAAATTTTCGGGAAAGTAATCAAGATGAGAGTGTAAAAAATGTAATTTTAAACTCATGTTACATCCCAGTTTCTGCAGCTTGGTCTAACATATTTCCCACAATTTTTTCATACTGGGGATCTTTTACATTTCCAAGGAACTTCTTAACGACGTTCTTGAATGCATCCCATGCCTGAAGTTCTATTTCACTCATGGTATCAGTAAATTCAGTGTCCTTCATGAATTGTCGAATTTGTGGTCCATCAAATATGCCCTCTTTCACTTTAGCTTTGGATACAGATGGAAACTTACGGTAGAGATATCGGAAGGACGAGCAACTCTTGTCCAGCGCTTTTACGAATTGCTTCATGAAACCAAGTTTTATATGCAAAGGTGGCAATAAAACTTTCTGTGGGTCAACTAAACTGGCATGTTTCACATTTTTCGTTCCTGGAATGAATCTTTCCCTTTTAGGCCAATTTTTATTTGTCCAATGTTTGTCCCTCACTCTACTATCCCATTCACATAAGAAACAAGGGAATTTAGTATAGCCTCCTTGTTGACCCAATAAAATCCCGGAAACCTTTAGATCACCGCACAAAGACCACTCATGTTCGTTATATTTAATTTTTTGTAGTACTGTTTGTAAATTTTCATATGACTCTTTTAGGTATATTGAATGTGCGACTGGTATGGAAGCAAATTTGTTTCCATTATGCAATAATACAGCCTTTAAGCTCCTTTTTGAAGTCAATAAACAAACGCCAGTCCTTCGGGTCGTAGGTTTCTTCTCCCAACTGCTGAATGAAAGCAGGAATATCACAGCAGAAAACCAGTTCACCTTCCATTCTAAAACAATTCCGAAACTCGATCTCGCGATTGCTAAACCAGTAAAAGTTTGTTCCTGGGGCTAATAGATTCTTTTCTTTTAATCTTGATCCCAATAATTCACTCTTTTCCTAGTAAGACCTAAGTCCTGGACTAAATCATTCAACTCACTTTGAGTAAATAGCTGTGGAGTTATGTCTTCGTTGTCAGATGAGAAATACACATACATATTCCTCTGCTGTAAACTCCAAGCTGGATGAGGATTCGACATCCTCCAACTCAGCCAGCGGTGTAGGAATCTGGACGTCTGGTCCATGCAGCATAGGTCTTATAGCTGATGACAGGTTGGGATATTTAATTCCCGCCTTATTGCTCACGTGCTTATGCCATTGTTGCCACTTCTATAGAAGACGTATTCTATTTCATATTGTCGCTCGCGCGATCGCTATACAACCGCACCAAGAGTACTTTGTGCCAGGGTGCGAGATATCTTCGTGGTGCGCCCCTGGCTCACTTACCATAAATTGTTGCAACCTAATTCGTAGACAGCAGAAACATTAAGTCTATTCCACTTTAGGACGACAGTAGCGTTGAATTTTTTATCACATTCTATTCAATGTTCAATGCATTAACGAAATTGTATAACACTGTACATATATAGGATTCGATAATAACCATATAATATTGAATTGTGTAAAATCTGTACGTGATAAGCCAAAACGCATGCCATTTTCGAATTCAGCGCATCAATATTTACATAAATCACATATGTTTACCAAAACAGCAAAATCTTTGTAGGCCTGTGTAATCTATCTATAATTCTTCCATTGATATTTCAATGGGCATTACACTATTATTTTATAATACACAGTATTAAAAATCATGCATTATACATAGTTAAACAATAATAAGAATTAACTACATTTACTAATCATTATGACCGTGGATAGCTTTAAAACAACCCTCTAAGCCAGTGGTGCACAACCTTTTTCTATCAAAGGGCTGGATTTCACATTTTTCTGAGTCTGCGGGCCGCATTATGAAAAAAATTACACTGAATTCATAAATTTAAAGAAATCTTAATTAAAACATTACATTTTATGGAATTTAAAATTTTTATATTAAATAATGGTTACAAATAATAATAATAATTACAACTTAATTTTCTGCATAAATTAAAATTTCCATTTAAATGAGAAAGCTCTGACAGAAAATTAATAGAAAATAGGATAATCAACCTTTTCCATTTTAAATTGAATTTAATTTGCCTCAATGTGATCGTTGAGCCTGCATTGCCGTTGTTAAACGCTTAATATCTGGTGTAACGTTTGTTGTGTTCAGCCGCAAGATTGAACACAGATTTTCATCCGTCAACTGGTTCCGATATTTTGATTTGATTAATTTCATCAATGAAAAAGCGTGTTCGCATATGTATAGGTGCTTCCAAACAGACTTGTGCTAATAACTGTCATCCGTAGTAGATTTGAATAGGATTCTTTAGGAAGGCAGAATTCCCTCCTTATATTTCGACCTCAGTTCATCATTTTAACAACGTTTTGTCCCGCTCAAAGTCTGTGAATATCTCACTGAATGACTGCTGGATATGTTCCATATGAGTAGCATATTTGAAATTATTCACATTATATTTTTAAAATATTTGCTGGCAGTTAGGAAAGTGAGAGGTATTGTTCTTCAACAGTTGCTCCCAAAATAATGATAATTTAATTTGGAACGCTGATACGTTGTTAGCAAGTTCAAATATCAGGTGGTTTTTACCTTTCAATCTCAATTTCAATTCATTTAAATGTGCAGTAATATCAGTCAAAAATGCCAAGTCACATACCCATGTTGGATATTCGAGATGATTTACTGCTTGTCCTTTTTCTGTCAGAAACAGTTTTATCTCCTCGAAGAGTGATATAAAACATTGCAACACCTTGCCTCTGCTAATTCACCGTACTTCAGAATAGTACAGAACATCGCCATATTCAGCTTCAATTTCCTCGAGAAAAGCTTTGAATTGTCTGTGGTTTAGTGCACGTGATCTGATGAAGTTGACCGTATTTAAAACATCATTAATAACTATACTAAACTCTAGATCCTTCCCAATTAGGTTTTTCACATGAATTATGCAGTGATATTTTATCAACTCTTTTTTGAGCCCCAACTTTTGGACAGAAGAGATACCATCCCGTTTTGAGTACCTGTCATAGAAGGCGCACCATAAGTAACTATCTCCACAAGTTTATTTAAGTCCATATTATGTTTGTGAAGACTTTTAAGCAATCCCTCAAGCAAATCAGATCCTTTGGCCTGATCTTTCAATGGATAGAGCTATACGAGTTCTTCATACACTTCAAAATCTTGTGTTACACCACGTGCGAATATACACATTTGCGAGGTTGATGTGACATCTGTTGATTCATCTACTGCCAGTGAAAAGTAAATGCACTTATTGAGTAGTTCCAAAAATTTGGTTTCAACATCACAGGAAATATCAAATTTTAATTAAGTCTCGAATGAAAATTTCCCGAGACTTGAGACAAGAAATCCACCACCCTCTTCTCTAGAGTGTAAAGTAATTTATGGATGATCCCATACAAATTGGGTTAGTTCCCCCAAACTATTAAAAAAACCTGTAAATTTTTTTAAATTTTAGAAGTTAACGTAAGCGGCCATGGAGCACACAAAATACCGCGAAGGGCCACATGCGGCCTGAGGGTTGTGCACCACTGCTCTAAGCAGAGGCCAGGTTTGCTTCACAACAGTGCAGTAGGTAATAACCTGCTTCCTAATGTTATTTTGAAACACTGCCGGCAGGTATTTTTGGCGAGACTGATGTTTCAACTCTTTCGGGTATCAATTTTGCAATTACTGCCAGTCTAAAGTCATAAAAGCTCATCTTTTTATCATTGGAAAATATTTTATGCAAATCTAAAAAAATTAAATTATTAATTACGATGTAATTTATAAAGAAAAAGTTAAAAATCAATAAAAATGGAGCATCATTCAGTAAGTAATGTTATAGAAATAGACGTAAAATATTAAAAAACACGAAATAAATTTCATATTTTTATGAAAAATACATAATTCGGCGCACAATTGAAAAAAACTCAAAAAATAAAAACGGATGATTGAAATGTGAAGTCTGAAAACTCAGCAATGGCGAGACGCTAAAACGGAACCATTCACAACAAGTGGTGAATCACAACTGGCGAGTCAGGTAGAAAAGGGACAGCCTGCTTGAGGCAGTAACTCACCACAAAGACAAGATCCCCACCACTGCCTCAGGCAGTAATCCACACTCAATGTGTTAAAAACTCAAATCTAAAGAAAAACAACTGTCAGCAGTACAGAAATCTACACACTAAATTTCAGCTCTCTATCATATATGGTTTTGTCACAATTTCAAGTGAAAGTATAAGCATATTTAAAAAGAAAAACAATTGATTAATCATTGTTGAATAATGTCTACTGTTACTCAAATCCAGTTTTCTTACTGGCATCATCTACTGCCCTACCTATGCAGCTTAAATCTTCTGTGGATCTGTTTAATAATAATAATAATTTATTAATCGCAAACAGGAGACCCCAATTACATTAGTTCCAAGCTCCCTTTTAGAGAAGATAGAGGAGAAAAATTCTGAACATGACCGGGATTCGAACCCAGGTCTCCCACTTGCCAGGTAGGTGCTTTAAGTAACTAAGCTATCAAGCCTGTCTAATTCTTCATTCTCGATTTGGAGTAGCCATTAAATACCCCAATTCAAGAATGGAGAATTAGACTGGCTTGATAGCTCAGTTGGTTAAAGCACCTACCCATCAATCGGGAGACCCGGGTTCGATTCCCGGTCATGTTCAGAATTTTTCTCCTTCCCTATTTTCACATTTGTGATCAGTCTTATGCACTCGCACATATAAGTTAAATTTTCATCCTTTCACTTTTGTTACTGTTCTTAGTGTTTGTATAGTATGTCTGCTTGCCTTGTGACATCTTCTTCGTCACTTATGTCATGTAGGATATTTGCAGCATTGTCATCCTTTGTTAGCTAGAGAGCAATAGGTATATTTTAATCTATTTTTATAGAGATCAGCCTCATCTCGTTGAAAAAAAAATCAACCTTCCTGAAACTGTTAATCACTTTTGTTGGGGTTACTTTGTCCCAGGTATTTTTCAGCATGTGCATTTCATCCAGCAGGGTAATATTTTTAGTTATTTTTCCTGCCATTATCACTTCCATCGATAACTGATCTCATCTTTCTCATGTCACAGCAATAAAGGGTCTTCTGAGCTTTGATTATGTCTTGATCCAGAGACTGGATTATTAAGTTTCTTGGTAATCCTTTCAATCAAGCCATACAGTTATCAAGCAATAGGACAATTTTATTTTTCTTTGCCACCAGCCCTCTGTCCCATTCTGCATCGAACTTGCTAAATATCTGTGATGTCATGCAAGCACTTGTTTTTCAGAATACCCACAGTGAAGTATCTTAAAAACAGCGCATTCTTCTCTTTACCAATAAGGAGAAAGCCCCTCAGGTCAGTTTCTGTTACATTGCAAATAAGGATTTTTAGGTGCTACTATAGTGTGCGGTAGAGGTCTGCACGGGCCGAAATTTCTGGTCCAGGCCTGGCCCGACCCGTTCATAAGTGAACCCGAGCCCGGCCCGAGTGCTGAATCACAGTTTGCGCTCCTAAGCCCGGCCCGAGACCCGAACTTTTCTAAATCGGACCAGATTCGGCCCGACCCTGGTTTGCCGTACATTTCTAAACATTCGAATTTATTTGCCCTCTTTATTAACTTTTTTCATTAATTAAATTTAATTAATTAATTAAATAATTTCATTAACCTTACTTGAAATGTACAAAGATGCTCCGATTCAAAATATAATTTAATTCAAAAACTAAAATTGAACAAGATGAAGATATTATGACATCCTTCTCAAACGTAAAAGTATTTTTTTAAATTTAAGCACGTAAATATTTATTTTGAAGAAATATATATATATATATATATAGCAGCATTTTAGTAAATGAATTAACAATTGGCTACGTAACATGAAACAAAAAATATAGGCATTTTGTTTTCTATCAATCAACATTAAGGGATCAAGTCCATTTTTTGCCCTTAAATTAAATAATTTTTATATCAAATTCGATAAATTTAAATATTTAATCAACGAAGCCAAATTCAATGGGAAAAACGCAGCCAGGTTTAAATTTTTTAATATATCATATTTACTAAAAGAATTTAGGGGCAAAAAATGGACTTGAACCAAATTAAGTCTTAAAATTTTATTAATATATAACAGCGAGTTGAAAATAAATCTTTTTAATGTTAAACGGAGGAAAAAAAGTTAATCGGAGGGTAAAAAAGAATATTTTATGCATGAAAAATTAACCTCGGGAAAAGTAAAGCTATGACATATAGGAAAAGTAGATACCGTAACGAAATAAAATGATACTATAGAAAGACTGAGACTAAAATATAACAATAGATTCCATACAATAAATAAGCAAAGAGAAAAAGGTTTACTTGAACGAAAATTTTATTCCTAATTAAGCAAGATTTTAATTTATTTTCCATCGTGATGCTTCATTCTATGGGGTTATATTAGTTAAGACGTGACTAACTCGCAATCCAGGCACAAAAAGGCACAAATAATTTACTCACTGAAATGTGAAGTTTTTCCCGCTCCCAACAGACATCCTGTGTGTCTTTCTGTTTTTAATCCATGTTGCCCTCTTATTGCATGTGGTTGTGCAAAAACAAGATTGAATCCACACTTCCGCTCTTTAAGCTGGTTCGACGTTCCTGCATGACTAAACCGGCTGCACTGAAATTCCGCTCGCTGCTTGCACTGGTAGCAGGTACACAAAGTATGCTTCTTGCTACTTTTGCTAAATATTTGAGTTCCTCCTCATGGTTTTTCCACCAGTCTAATAAGTTCTTAAGTTCAAGGTGACCCATGTTAAAATGTAAATATTTCTCTATTTCATCATCTTCATTTGTTTGCACTTCAACTCTGTCCTCGAGAACACTGAAATCCATAATTTTCAGTTTCTTTGAAGAATTATGATTGTTGGAGTTATCACACAGGCTTGTTTCGCTGAGATTTGCTGACGTTGTAATTGCAATCTGTTCTTGTGATTTAGGATTCAATTCATCACGTTTAAACGCGTTTATTATATCTCTCACACCTTTCACTGTTTCCTCTTGTTCTTGCATTGAAAGCATTCTTAATTTTCGGAAATTTGGCCAAAGGAATGTAGCTATCCTGTGCAATTTATGCACTAAAAATTTTTCGTCAAGAATTCTTCGAGCATGATTCTTTAATTCAGCAAGGTCTTGAGAATCAGAATGCGAAACATTCAAATGACACAGCAAGTTAAATCTTATTGGTAGAACAAGCGGAAGTGTTGCATACGTGTCTCCCTCGAGCTGTAAAGATGCTTCTTTGAATGGTGTGAGGAAATTAATTAGCATTTTTAGGGTTTCACGGTGAATGTAAGCCATCTTTTCTTCATTTCGAACTTCTACTAGAAGATTTTCAATATCGTTAAAATTGGCATCAAAAGATTGATACATGTCTAATCTACTGTATCAACGTGTCTCACATTCTTGATGAACAGTCTTTTTTAGGCATTGTACGTGTCCAGATTGTTTTAGGTATGTCACTACGGTTTTAACTTCGAGTGTTAATAAGGAAATATGTGGGAAGTTAGCTTCTAAAAACTCTTTCTTGAAAGTATTTCTTAGTATAGTGTTGATCATATGGGAACTGCAGTTTAGCCTGATGCACTGCTGTAGGGCGCACATAATGTTTGCTCCTTGATCAGTTACAAAAACCAAATTTGAAAAAATGTCATCCTTAAATCCTAATTTTACAAGTTTACGGTTCAGTTCTGTTCTTATATTAATCGCAGTTTTACGATTGTCAGGGAATTCACAAGTAAACCGTACTTTACTACATAGTTTCCAGTTTTCATCAATGAAGTGCAAAGTTAGCGTTGTATAGGATATCTTTCTGTCCACATGTCTGTAGATGCGCTGCATTGTCGTAATTCAATTAATGATTTAATAGTAGCGATAAGTGAATTCCGTGACTCTTCAGCATCCTTTTGCGTATTGCGGGAAACTGTTGTTGGATGTGGTAACAAATCTTTGATGCTTAAATTTCCATGCAAAGACCCTATTTTTATCAAGGTTTGAGAATAGTCTAAGAAACCAGAACCACTCACGATGTCAAACGGTCTTATGTCCTTGCAGCACAATCTGACGCATGCTTTAGTCACTTCCTCTTTTACTCTTTGAGGTATTCGTGAAGATGATGGTTGCAAATATTTCAAAATATTACTTTCGGCAACACTAACCTTACAGGAAAGGCGACTAAGGTGAGAAGATCCAGTTTTTGAGGCCGAGTACCTTAACACCGTTTGACATTTTACGCACTGAACAGCACCAATTTTCTCCTTAGTGGCTGAATCGTACACCTCGCGAAATAATTTCCACACCTCACTTTTAGCCTGTCCTTTCTCCTTCAAGATATATTCTCCATTTTTCAGTTTTTCTCTGATGTTGTCTACATCCATTTTAATGGCTATATATTGTAAGTCGTTATATTAATTATAAACGAATCCAAATTTTTAAATCACTTTCAAAACAATGTTAAAAAGTAACTATAATTTTTAATATAACTTTTTCCGAAAATCACTTTTAAAAGCATTTAAATCACTTTAATACACTTCAAAAACCAAAAGTATTTTCGTTTTAACACCCAAACAGAAACACTCGCGACTTTAGTTAGGTACATTCGCACTGGTAGTTTCGGCTGAACTTCCCTCTCTAAAAATTGAAAGACGACTAGCGATTCCCAGCTAAGCTAAATAGAGGTTCGGCTAAAGGATGGACCCAAGATAGAAAAAATATAAAAAAGCCCTCGATGCAAACACAGGCGCCAAGAAACCTCGATCGTCAGTTTGAAACATCGTAAATAAGATCCAGGAAGATGAGAGCAATTATGAAAGTCCGAGACGCAACGCACGAAAGATAGAAACGTGAGTAAGAACTACTATGGTCAGGCCCGAGTTAGAAAATTTTTTTTTTAAAATACGAACACATAAACACAGACAACAAAGAACCACAGAAGGAAAGCAGACCTCATCGGCTTACATGTTTACTCTCTGAAAGCACATAAATCAGAGTCAAAACGATAAGAATTCTTAATGAAAATTTGGGACGTAGATGGGGTGTCGCACACGCTTGAGGCATGGAAAATAGCGGACACAAAGGGTGAGTTGCACACGCTGGAGGGGTTAACGCCAGATTCATTCCGTTGAGAGCACATGAAAATGAAACGAATAAAATTTTGTTTGTGAAAAATGAAAGTCCCAATCAAGCCCAATATTATGTATTTAGTGTTGGCATAATATCATTTGGATAAGGCCCAAACCTGGTCCGAGCCCGAAGATGAACTCTGTTACCCGACCCGAACCCGCCCTTCGGGCCGAGCCCGTGCAGACCTCTAGTATGCGGTCTACCAAGATATCTGTAGTCTACAGAGGAATTATATCTCGCTTGATTGTTGTGCCGCATATGGAGAAGATATTGGCGAGCCTTAGGCTTGCTTTGTTTTTATTTTAGTTGTCGTCTCCGGGCGCTACCACGCCCTCCGCCTCGCTGGAACCAAACTATCCCTCCCCAATGTCCGGTGATCGGGTTTGTAAATGTCGTGACAGCAAGCTTTAGGGTACTTTTGTATTACAGCGCAACAGTCAAATTGGGATTTTACACATTCTAAAGTACTGTAAAAATTGTAGACTGCAGTCTTCAGTGTTTTCCCATTAAGATTTAAATAAGTGGACGATTCTATTAATCAGTGATTCTATCTATCCGCTGTAATTAGCAAACTTCTGCTTTAAAAAAATTGAAACGCACTAAAAAATTATTAATCTATTCTAAACAAATAGTTTATGGATTTAAAAATTGTCAAATAAGAAGAGTGAAGTCTTACCTAGGTTTTTCTGCAGTTGGCTCCTTCTCAGCAGAAGCCTGAAAAAAGTTTCAAATTACACCACAAGTAACTTTGCTGTTACATCTAAACCTTAATAATTTCAAGAACAAGCAATGATTTTTTTTCAGCCATAAGACGAGTTCAATATATCTCTGTTGAATTACTTAATAATTTGCTAAAGTTCCAATTACAACTATTGATAGTTTCATCAGTACCAAGTCAATCGTTTTTCTCAAAAAAGATATTGATTTTAGACAACATTGTTCCAAGTAAGATTCTCACAAAAAGTTTGACTGAATGAATGTTGACGGAATAATTTCATCAAAAGATTCAGACGAGCATCATAAGCTGGAAAATTAGGTATAATTTTGAAAGAAGAGAAAAGTTCCGATTTCTACTTGCCGGGCAAGTATTCTACCAATGAACTTTTAAGGCTGACTACTTATTGTTTCTGTTATTGATTGAAATCAATGTAATTATAATATAGTTACTAATTTCCATTAAGAACATTAAATCCTTTATATCATAATATTGATTATTAATTCTCATGATACTTAATAAAAAACAGGAAAAAATCCTCTTTCTGATTAAAAATAAATTTTAATGCAACCCTCCATTCTCAAACCTCTCTCTGATGCGCACATATCTACAAATAAAGTGTTATTGTTAATCGTCTCGGCTCGAAAAGCACTCAGGCTCTCCAATATGTCTACTTCCTCCTCATGAATCCAGAATCCTACACCTAAAGTCCAACCAAACTGTTATTGGGAAACATAATTTGCATTATCTGAATTATTTGTGTGTAGCAATTCCAATTCATGTTGTACCAATTCCATGCTATGAGAACCCATGTTATAATGAAGGTAAGGACGAAGGAAGTTCCAACCTTGTTCATTTTCTCTTATAAGAAATTAAAAATTTTCAGTTTGACTTTATGCATTCAAAATTGTTCACCCAGTAATTTATGAAATTATTTTTAGAGGCTTTTTGTTATCGCAATCTAAGTCACAAACCTAAGGGAATACAAGACTGTTGCTGTAAAATTTATTTTGGTCAGTATTTTCAATATATACACTTAGTTTCTTTCATTTTTAAAATTAATAAAGTTTATTGGTCAGAATACCATTTGAAACCACTATTTTAGTAAAAATGAACGATACATGATAAATACTCATTAACTGCTTACAAAAAATTGGCAATAGAAATTATATCTATTGATATTTCTAAAAAGGCCAAAAATCTAGACAGCAAACAATACAAATGAAATGTAAACAAGTTAGGAAAGAACTGCGAAAGCAGATATTATAAGGCAATTTTTTAACAAATAAATTGGAATTTTTGCAATAATGGATTTCTTCCATCACTTGTAGTTTAATATTAATGACATTATAACATATATCCCTCCGATTCCCATTAAAAGCTTACCAATATAAAAGCACTGAGCTCGTTGCCATGGTAGTCGATTGTTGGGATCCATAAAATTCCCACTTTTTTCCAATAATAATTACAAATTTATGCTAAATCTAAAGGGATTTGAATTCCTTCCTCAAAAATATAAAAGTACAATTTCTAAACTTTCCGATAACTCAAGTCCCTAGTTTGAATCTTAACGGGAAATAATTTTAAAAAGCAAATACATATATGAAACTCATCACCGATTTGTGTTTTTCTTATGGGGCAACTATGGGGGAGTTTTAGCCCCTGAAAGTTGGAATTTTAAAAATTTCGGATTGCCACATGTAGCTCTCGCATGTAGTAACATCCTGAAAATTTGATTTATCTACGTTGAACCATTTAGAGATATTGCCTGCACAGTCAGACAAAGTGAATACATAAACGATTTATAAAAAAAATCGCTAAAAACTGCAGTTTCACGCACTTATAAACACTGCGAGTCTGACAACCTCCACTACCTCCTATGTATTTCTTGAACATGTTGATAATTCATGACAGATGTAGAATAACAAGCACTGAGTAGACGTCAACATTGTTGTGTGACAGGGACAATACAGTTACATGCAATTCTTCACAGCATCCATTGCACCGGATGCTCTTTCAATGCTTGTGTGACAGTAGCCTGTGGCAATGCAGCTTCTGAATGCAATTTGATATTGGAATGATCCTTAGTTTATATATTCCTGCACACTTTATTACAATCTACTCCAAGGAATAATAAATCTGTAATTGAAATGCATTGCATGTAAGATTATTCTCACCTCCCTACTAGATGAGGCATGACCATTCACCTGTCCACTTTCACTGTTCTCCTTGACCTCAGCTGGCTTGTTTTTGTCATTGATGGTTACCTTTAGGAACTTGTCTAACTCATCTATCTCATTGGCCAAATCAAACTCCTCATAATCCTGCAATAGGTTAAAAACACAAAATCTTATTAAACTTTTGGGGTATCCCATTAAAGTTGAATTTTAACAATCTATATACAAACATTTTTCAGTGATTCATTAAAAATTAAACCAAACACAAGCACCAGTGGTGAAAATTTAATACGATATAATTTAATAAGACACCTACATTAAAAACATCATGCTAGTTATGTAATTTTATACAAATTTATCTTTAATTTTAAAAAATTCCCTCAGCCTGTGATATATTTGCAAAGATATAACTATTTTTCTATTTGGTTGCATCCTTAAACCCAGGAGAGGTTGTGTGAGGCCTATCAAACCCCAAATACATTTTGAATGCACTGTTGTCCAATATCATCAACGTAGGAACATATAATCATAAATACTGAAGGTAATAAATGCCCTGTTGTATGGGCAGCAAAACCTTGCACTTAGGCTCAGTTGGACCCTGAATAACCTTTAATGACTGTCAACACTAACACTAGACTCTAAATTAAACTTTAATGTCCACCTCAGGGAGATATGCTCCCGAGCATTTAGACTTCTGGGTTTCATCAAACGTAATTAATTTAACAATTTCTCCCTTTCTACCATAATATGGTTTTACACAACCTTAGTTCGTCCGACCTTAGAATATGCAAGTGTTATTTGGAACCCGGTGCACAAAACCAAAATCGATGCTGTTGAAAGAGTGCAAAAACGGTTTATTAAGTGGTTGTGCTACAAGGAAAACATTGTTTACAACAGGGATGGCAACACTGACCTATGCAAACTGTTTGGAAGTCATCCTTTGTGGCTAAGACGATAAGTTTATGATGTCTCCTTTGTTCACAGTGTGTTAAATGGTGTCATTGACTCGAGATTTTTAGTTGGACTACTTGGCCTTGCGGTTCCTTCCTGCAAAACTCGGCATATGCCTCTTCTGGCTGTGCCTTCCAAAAAAGATATTCACAAATATTCGACCATTCCTAGAGTAATCAAAGTTGCCAATGAACTTACTTGTTATATTGACTTTTTTAACGATACATTGTATACCTTAAAAAAGAAAGCCTATGAAAATTTTCAATAGACAATAACGCTTTGCTGTTATATTAATACCATTTGCTTAGTGTTTATTTTAATGTAATTGTTATTAGCATTATTGTGTTTTATGGCTGTGGCGTTCTTTTATTATAGTATAAGTAATTGGGAAAACCTGTTTGTACTAAATAAATTATTATTATTATTAATAGGGAGCAACCAGTCCTGGATGAAATGCCAAACTAGAATATACCCCTTTATTCACGTGATGTTCCAAAATTGTGAAGAAAATGTATGTATCCATCATCACTTATTCTTAAATTACTTTGAAATGCCACCATACGTAATATACAAATGCCACAGAGCATGTATCTTTAACCTTTTTTGATAACATACCCCCATTTGGGCATTTTGAAATGCTCCCGTACCCCCTAGCATATTTTTAAAAAAATGAGGATATGAACAAATCTGCTGCATTAAAATAAACTACAAATTCTTCTGTCAGCCATAAAAGCAATTTGCTACATTTCTATGTTTAATACTAGTGTAATGCCCGTCAAAAATGATGGGAGGAAAGATACGATCGTTCACACTATTTAGGGAGATCATATTAACATCAGAAACTTCAACTGTTTTGAAAATCATTACACCCTCCCTCCCTTTCTCCCCCCCCCCATCACTCACACCCCTCTCTCTCCCTATATCCAGCCCATGTGTGCAATGTGTGCAGCGCACACAAGCACCAGAAGGCGCCACAAGGCATTAAAATATAGAAAATTTAAATAAAAACGCGTTGCGAAGTGCTAAAAATAAAAATAATAATAAGAGCGCCTGAAACCTGAAAGACACCTTATTTAATGAAATTACCAATCCAATAATTAAAATTATTGATAATTAGTAATTTTTATTGCAGCATAATGAGACAATATTATCTATATAATATTATACTAAAACGTCACACAAACATAACAATGGGTTGTTTACATAGCGACTCGGACGCGAGGTGAGATACCCTTGACATCTGTACACATATTTTTTAAGCAAACAACTGACGTCAATTCCTATTCAGCAACGGGGCATTGAATCCTTCAAGCTGGGGAAATCCCTCTATGACAGGGATATCCAATCTTTCTGGATTAGGCTCGGAATCACCTGTGATAATATACTAAATCCTTATGTTGGCCATCCGTACGATTTGGGATGTGAGGGAAATACCATTCTCATATGGAGTGATATAACGTTCGCAGTACCTGAAAGGTCCATCCAACCGTTGAGTTCGAACACGGAGAAAGTGTTTTATTTTTCATATGTATTTTACATGTACTTTTAAGAAGACAATACAGAGACATTAGGGATACACCATGAAATCTAATTAAGATGTGTTCGATGTTATGTACGTCATTCTAACTATTGGTCGTGTCCTTGCAATATTTGCACATTTAAAAGAAATAATTTATTAGAAATTGGGAAACATGATCTATCTATATTATATTACCGTAATTGTCATCGTAGGTGAACTTTTTTGGCAGGCGTGTATAGATTTTTGGGAAACTTATATCTCGGCTGCTGTTTGGGATGTTTTTGACATCTATAATTTTTAAAACTGAAGAATTGTTCTTTAACGATACTAAATTCAACCAGAATGCTAAATACTTTCTTTTTAAGGAGGGTTTTCCGACACCACCGTACTCCATAAGAAAAGCATTAGAATCAGTTTTGGGCAATATAAAATTGCATTTTAAAACTATCTAGAATCAAGATATGAACTCGGGACCTAAATGAATACACTGGTAAAAAAATGTTTATTTTGGTTATCGTGAAAATTCAATTATATTATGAATTTGCAAGTAAATCGCTTTTTAATACGAAAAAACTTCAAAAATGACAATTGTTAATTAATATGGCCATGTAAAATTAAAGCACATGAGCATGCAGTAATATTACTAATATTAAGTTAATTTCAAATATTTACAAATATCAGCATGTTCACTATGCTCATATCGACATTTACTGCAGTAAAACTGCGGGAATATTATTAATATTACGGGAATATTGTTAAGATTGCGGGAATATTATGAGTGAGATTTTGTCGTAAAATCATAAAAAATTATTTAAGCTCCACAATGTTACAAGATAGGCTATCAGATCTTTCTATAATTTCAATTGAATCTAATATACTCGATCAACTTGATATGCATGATGTAGTACAAAGCTTTTCTTTAATGAAAGCCAGAAAAGTCAGTTTTGTGTAATGTTTGTTCATATTTTAATATTTTTTTAAATTTATAATTTATATTATTACGACTTATATGCTTAGGAATTAAACATAACTTATATTGTATAATAATACGTTTATATTTATTTATCATTTGTTTTTTATTATTGTGTTCTTGTATTTGTAAATTTTTTATGTCAAATAAAAGAGATACTGGTCATACTTACATTCTTTGTGTGCACATGCGTGTGTTTTTTTGACTTTTCCTAATGTGGTATTGATAAATGCCAGTGTTTTTCAACTGACGAACCATTTTTAATTTTTTTCCTTGGTGAACCATATAATCAATAGAACACAAATGTTCATTAATTATATTAACTTTTATTTTTTAAGAATTGTGTCTACAAGCAAATTCTTTAGAAAATGAATATGAATAGAATATATTACAAGTATTGATAAAAAATTAATTTAAACATGCTTGCGTCTAGTTTAATCAATTTTAAAACAGAAATACAGAAAACATATACATGCTTTTATCTTACCTATTTTACAAGAAAAACAAGTAATCTCCTCTCTTCGCCAAAAGTGGAAACCTCTCTTTTGATCCCACTGGGCACTGAACTTTATATTTAAACTAGGTAATTAAACTATAAATATGACCACATATACATAAAACTTTGTTCTTTATAAAGCATGCAATGTTCACAAAACCACACCTACTTCAATACGATCAACTCCCAGCACTGAGGAGGCCCGTGCAGGCCTCCTGAGATACGTTTACGATTGAGATAAGAAAGAAAATTTGTGCTACGTTACATTTATAGCTGCCAAGTGAACGCAAACATATTAATACAAAATTTTAACATAATGAGACTATCTTCTTTTTATGGGTTCTATTTTGTAACTAAATCATATATCGCTTGTTTCATTAAAGGATTTGGATATTGAATTAGGAAATCTTTTTTCTCTTATTCAAGTTCTACAAAGTATCGTTATGTCTATACGATCGAACCAACGTTTACCCTCAGTGGATAAGGTTTCATTCCTTTTATCTTTAGAGCTGCGAACCACTTCAACGTTTACGCGAACCACTTTTGGTTCGCTAACCGCCTGTTGTTGAAAAACGTTGATATATGCTATAAAATTAATAAATAGTATTAAGTTAGGTTTGATCGGAGCAGAATTAGTAAGTTAAATTTTATAAGAATTTTTTTGATAAAACGGCTTGGGGTATATTAATAATTGGGGTGCCGTACAAGTTTTGCACACAGGCGCTGCATAGTGTTGGCACGCCCCTGCCTCTTATTAAAAACATTCAAAGCATGTTTATACCCATAAGGATTGAAATAACAATATCATATTGAGGTCTACCAATGGAATAGGTAGGCAAGGTAACATCCTGTAAAAATGGCAAGATTTCCTCAAACTGTGTGAATTAAACATTTAAATTGAGCGATTTCGAACTGTAGGCGAAAAAAGATGAACAGAATAAGAAACTTTATAATGTTTTCTTCAAAACTGTCTATATCCGAAGATTATAGGTCAATTCTTTCTAATTTTAATCTAAAAAAGAATGAAAGCCTGCACGTCAAAATGTCCCTTTATACGTGTTACCTTATTGGAAGTGGAAATTATCCCCTGGAGTCAAACCAGGGGCTTTGATCTCGAGTTCTATACATTAAAACGTTTTGCTATTACATCACAATGCTATCCTGAAAATTTCATCAAATTCGGTTCAGTCATTTGCGAGATATTATGCTTCGAAAAGCATTACACACAACGTTTGCTACAGACTAAGGCTTTTATTTATATGATAAACAACGATCATGTGACTTGAATGAAAAACGACAAATATCTCAACAATTTACTCGCTGTGACAAAAAATAATTTTCTATGACAATTTTTCTTTGTCTGTAAAAATGTCTCTACAACAAGGGTTCCTAAAATTTTTCGTCACGGAACCCTTATATTAAAATATTTTTTCTCGTGGAACCCTAAGAGATGTAAACCAAATTGCAATAAAATTAACTTTACTATCATTGTAATGTTTATTTACATAGCTTATGTATCATATAGTTAATTAAAAAGGGGGTTTGGAGACTATGGCGAGATGGATATTTCAAAAATAATAAAACCTCCTTAACCGTATAAGGTAGAATATTTAGAGACGGTAAATGTTACAAAAGAATAAAGAAAGGAAAAGAAAAAAATTACTTACAGGTTTATGGGGAAAAAAACTCCTGGCTAGTGACCTGGTGTCAACTGCTCATATACTCACTCACTCTTACAAGAACTGTTACTGTTCGAAGCACACAAGTACAACAGACGAGACAGACAAGTATAGCAGATGGGAACTCTAAATATCCTGTAGGACGCTATATACGTATTTCGATAGCTAAGCTACCATCATCAGCAGCTGAAGAAGAACGATGGCATGTGGTTTGGGGTATTTAAATGGTGACGTGTTTGTGTGAAAGTGAAAGGAGGGTTGATGGTTAAACAGTAGAGAGGAGAAAGGGGGAGAGGGCTGCGGTTGTTGTTCATAACGGTCTGTTTATGTTTCTCAATAAGCATGCTTTCATAGGCTTTTAGTTTGTTTTCATTATGCACCTATTTAAAAAGTGTTAAATTTTCAATGGTGATGGGATGTTTGTATTCTTGTATGTGTTGCAACACGTGTTATTAAATCTTATTGTGTTTAAAATGTGCAATGTGTTCTTTGAATCATGTTTCCAATTTTCGTTTTGTCTGTCCTATGTATACTTTGTCACATTTTCCTCATAATATTTTATATATGCCTGATTTCTGTAAAATTGGTATGGTGTCTCTTGGATTGTGGAGGAGGATGGCGAGTTTTTTGTGGTTGACTTGTACGGTTTTAAAATCGTGTTTGAAGAATATGTTAGAAAGTTTGTTTGTGGTTCTTGGGGCAAAAGGAATTTTAATGTATTTTGATTTAGCGGAAGAAGTGTTTGTGAGGGTAATGTGTGTTTTGAGAAAGAGTTTGTGCTTATGTTTTCATAGTATGTTTTGGAATATGTCTGTGTCATAGCCATTCAGTGTTGCAATGTTTTTATGTAAGTTCTTTTTGAAAATCTGTTTTGGAAAGTGGTATATGTAGGAGTCTGTGTATAATGGAATGGAAAGCTGCTAACTTGTGCGAAATGTGGTGGTGGGAATCATTAGGTACGAGGTGCTATCAAAAAGTTCCCGGAATGGCTGCGTGGAGCACTAATCAGACGTAGTACAGACTTGGGCCGCTAGTTGGTGCTAAAGAGCTTAATTGTGAAGCAGTGTGCCAAATGTCACATTGATACACACGTTTTTTTTTCACGAGCGTTTTTGTGCGTTAGTGGTGTTCTGCGATTTTTCCAAGAGAAATTGCAGACTTGAAGGAGCAGCACTGGGATGACTGCTGTTTGGTTTCTGGGTCGTAGCCATAAACCCAGCTTTCATCACCAGTGATGACCTCGGAAAGGAAGTTTCGGTCATTTCTGACCTGTTCCTGGAGGTCCCTGCACACAGTGAACCGGTGTTGCCTCTGGTCCTGGGTCAGCAAGCGGGGCACGAATCTGGCAACGATCCACCTCATGTTGAGTTCCTCCGCGAGAATGCGTTGGCATGTACCGACCGATAGGCCAACAATGCTGCAGATGTTGTTGATCGTTCGCCGACGGTCCTCGTGGATGGCCCGATGCACTTTTTCAACATTTCCTTCGGTTCTGCTGGTTGAGGGCCAACCAGAACGTTCAGAATCCTCAACCAACGTTTGAACCGCAAGAACCACTCGAAAGTCTGGGTTCTGCCCATGGCGCCATCACCAAATGCTTGTTTAAGCATTTTGTCGGTCTCGATGCGGTTTTGCAGAGTTTGATGCAAAACTTGATGCACACGCGCTGCTCCTTCAAGTCTGCAATTTCTCTTCTAGCAAAAATTGCAGAACACCACTAACACTAATGCACAAAAACACTCGTGAAAAAAAAACGCTTGCGTGTATCAATGTAACACTCGGCACACTGCTTCACAATGAAGCTCTTTAATGCTAACTAGCAGCCCAGGTCTGTACTACGTCCAGTTAGCGCTCCACGTGGCCAGTCCGGGAACTTTTTGATAGCACATCCTATGTATTTGTCTGTGTGTAGGTCTTCAGTATATGTTAAATTCTAGTTTGTTGTGTTGTCTTTTCACTAGTAGATCAAGGAAGAGAAGGCTATTGTCTTTTTCTTCTTCACGTGTAAATTTTATGGTTTCGTATGTTTTGTTTAGATTTTCTAGGAAATCGGTGATGTTGTTTTTTGACATGTCAAAGATGGTAAAAATGTCTGAACCATGTTTTTGGGAAGTAGGTGAAAGTGTCTTTACATTGTTGTTCAAAAAAGGTTAGCTAGGAATGGAGAGAGGGGGTTTCCCATAGATGTGCCAAAGGTTTGTTGGTATATATTATTGTTTACTTTGAAGTTGTTTCATGCACAGGCATGTTAGGTAAATGTAATCATTTACTGTTTCTTGGGTTAGGTTTTTCTTTTCCTTTCTTTATTCTTTTCTAATGTTTACCGGCTCTAAATATTCTACCTTATACAGATAAGGAGGTTTTATTATTTTTGAAATATCATACAGTTTACAAGTGAGGCTCATGTTTCCTGCTGCATATAAGAGAAGGAAGAGCATATCAGGTCTTTTCCTCTTTCTATCAAGGAACCCCATTTAGCTTCTGTGGAAAACAGTTTGGAAAACCCTGCTCTACAACATTTTATAAAAGGTTGACATTTTTCTTTTGGGTGCCATGCTTTATCAATATTCATAATCCATAACCCTTCATGTGCACCACTTTTAAATTTATATTGACTATAATAATTACAAAAAGTGAGTATTATATCAGAAAGCATACAATGCTTCATCATTACAGTATGAAATACAACTGAAATACTAAAATTAAAATTATTTTAAAAAGATATTTTTTATTTTTCTCTGAAATATAGCACCACGTAAAAAATTTCTTTTTGTGCCATAGGTTGCCGACACACTTTGTAACCAAAGACTGTAGAAGTCATGCTTAAAGCTGAAGTAAGCAGCAAATATTATCTTTGATATTTTTACATAACCATTTAAAACACTGCATGCACCTCTGTTGAAAACCCCTGCCAAAAAGTAATGCCAAGCTGAAAGCAAGGAGTTGTTTTACAAAGGGTTAAAATCTTATAAATATTTTAGTGTATGTGTGTGTGTGTGTATGTTCTTTATACATTTTTACACCGTTGAAGCTATCGAACTCAAAAGTTTCATGGGCCATCCTATGGACCAAAGGAAGAACTTGGTCTAGGTTTGCAGACCGTTATACCCCATGGGGTCAACAAAATACTATTTCCATAAGAATTCATGGGAAATGGTGTGGAGAAACCCCAAAATGCCACGCAGCCCTTCACTGATGTGGATATAAATATACCTAAATATTAACTTACCATCACGGGGAATGGATTATTTTACACACGAAAGACTGAATATTTTAATTCTGTTCATGTTTCGTGGTATTACATGCTAAATCGCTCGAAATTTTCCTTTAAGCGCAAAATTTATCGGTTTAGATGTCCATTTTCCAGGCGGCAACAAAGCTAAATTTCTTAATTGTTGTCCTCTTCAAATGGAGAGATATCCACGTAAATATTAATGCAAGGAAAATCCACGCCGTAGAGGAAGAATAGCTAACGCCAAGATATGCCTAAATATAGTCTATGAATACTTTTCAAGTGAGTCAAATGATTTTTAAGGAATATTAGAACATTGTTATCTTCTACCTTTAACATTGAAAGATTTATCACAACATAAATCGATACATCTACTTACATTTGTTCGGTAACCAAGATGTTGTTTATTGTTTACGTTTTGGCTAATAGTATTGACATAATCCACATAATTTTATTGCCGCTTTAAAGGCTTCGGTGTATCTATCCATGTGAATATTAAGTAAGACGTTAATGCATACAATACAATACATAAAATAGTAAATGTTAATGTAAGCATCACTTGCGTAATTAAGGAATGGGGAACGTTTGCCCCGAGCAATAAAAATAGTTTGCCACTCTTTCCCGAGTGAAGCCGGGTGTTTTAGCTAGTAATTCCTAAAGCTGACCAACACCAATCTCTGTCAATTTACATAAAACACTTTATCATCACCTAATGATACTGTTAATGTCAATACTTGCCATGTTATTGGCTAATAAAGTGGAAATAAGGCGAGATCAGTTTTTATAGAATTTACAATTAAAACAGCTGACTGTACTATCCATTTCAAAAGGAATTTATTAATAATATAAGCAGACAATATGATAAAATTTCCAAAAATGAAGATAGTAAATTATATATTTTACAATTATGTCATGTCTTTGATTTAAATTGTAAGAATGTTAGGCGTTTTCCCAAGAAACGTGTAAAACTTGCTTACTTCCTCTTTTAATACTCGCTTGAAATAAAAATTTATTTTTACAACTTTCAATTAAATAATGCAGACTAGTACTGACAAAACCCATCCTTTATATCAAAATGAACCATAGTTTTTAATGTTTAAAAAAGAAACTCCTTAACAGTAAAAACCAAGGGTGGTAAAAATAAACTATTTAAGTAGGTACTGTCTCTCCATAACCCTTTTCGCCTTCCCTAGCTGCGAGGATTCCCGGAATTATGCGTCTAACAGTTCATGTCTCAGACCCTGGCAGTGAAAACGACAAACAAAGACACACTGTTTGAAGGCACGGAGACACAGTACCTACTTAAAACGCTGAGGTCTATCGTTAAGTAATCGTATTTTTAATTGTAAGTACAAAGTAAATCAGCCCCTTAAAAGCAATCACGACATGTTAGGAAGAAAGTTATTTTATAATGTACGTAACATAGAGCGAGAATCACAAGAGATGAAAAACCCGTAAATATTATTTAAAAATAGAAATAAAAATCTACCGAGAGAGATGCACATTAACAAAGAACAACCATTGGCGGCTAGAAAATAATACGTGTCCCATTAATTTTTGTTCTTTCATGCTGCGGTGGTTTCGTACGAAAACCAGGGGACAAGCTGACTCACTCTCCTTGTGTTCAACTCGAATTAAGACATTCTTGTTAGATTTTCTTGATAACGGCTACTCCTACGATTCAAAAATGTATAGGAACAGAAATACTCTAATTTACCAGTTCTACAAGTTTTATCTGAAAATATTTTGATATGAGCTATACTTTACAAGATATGATGGATAGTTCATTTTTTGTGGTATTCCTGATTGACGTACGTGATTGATTTTTGCGATTTTCTTATTATCTTTGATAATAAGTCCTTAACATCAAATTTGATAAAAATCCGTTCGGTAGAAGCCGAGAACGAACATGCGGACGGACGGACAAACAGACCGACGCTAATAGGCACTCACGCTGGAAGCGAAACGCGCCTGAAAAAGAAGCTATACAACTTTTTGTACGGAAAAATTAATTTAGTAAAACAGCATAGTCCTCGCCTGTCGTGCTCAGCACCTTGGTCGAGGTTTAGGAATTAATTTTTTGTAGTGCTCAGAAATATTGGGAGGGGAGGAGGGGTAATTACCCCCTTTACGCCGCCCCCCCCCCCCCCCCTGTATCCGCCCATGCATCAAACACGAAAAGATGCATCCGTTATATTACGGGAAACGAAATTATGCTATCACTTAAGCAAGGCATAAAATATAGATGCGCTGAAAAATTAAATTATGATTTTCGACTATGTTGTTTCGTTAAATAAATAATATTAAATAGAGGAGTCTCGTTTTTATTTACCATAAGGGTCCGTTTTCTACGATAACAGATTACAAATAACAATGAGAAAACTCGAAACCATTCTTCACATCACGGCCTGAAATTCTAGGGTAAATATACCGCAGTCACATATGCAGAATTATTGTAGGAGATATTCTTATAAACAACGCAGAATAAAAAAACAACGGCCCGGGGTTTCTGCTCTATAGTTTGGGAAAGCTGACTGTTCGGAAATACCGCACGGGTGTTGCTATCAAATCTCGGACCGCGACCGTCCCTGATCGGGTGCTTTCAACGAAACGACAATACGTTCCGCATTAAAGGCGAGAAGCCCAAATATTCCGTCACACAACAAACTTTATCGAATACAAAAAGAGACGCTGAATAGCTCTTTAAAAGCGGATTAAAAAAGAAAACTACAAATGACAATATTACTCCAGCAGGAATTTAAATCTTCCTAATAGGAAATAGATGAGACACTATTATTAGAAGTGACGTTTCGTTAAAACGACGATGCATGCGGTTGGCATAGTCACCGATAATAAAAGAAAACCACGATATAATGACACACCGCCTCATGATGGAACGATTAAAACGATATTTACCAACTTACTTTTCCGATACCTTCGATAAAATAGACACCCGTGATGCTGAACGAATTAATTCACTACGGTATACCTACTTTCTAAAAAACAAAACAAGAATTACTAAATGGGAAAATTAATTAGCCATATTGATACAAATGCCAAATTTTTTCATTGTAAAATGCAAATCCAGCGAAAAACAAATTAACTATTTTAGGAAGGTATTTAGCCTTGCTTACACCGGAGAATATACGTAACAACTTAATCCCAAATACCACATTAAAGAGGCAGGAAATGAAGACCAGCACCGGAAACTTATCTTTATTTTCATACCCAATGTAAAGTAAAGAAAAAGGGATAAATTTGTTGAAAATAATATTTGACTGGTAACATAGCATTACATATTACTATTATCGGCACTAATGCCATAATTTTTCAGTGTCTACGTTATCACTGCCAATGGGGATCCAACAAAGTTAGCTTAAGCTTGACAAGATGATGCAAGGTTGAAACTTCCAAGGGACAATGGCAACTTAAATGGCTACATATGAAACCTACAGAGTCCGACACAGGATAATGGTCATTGGCTCTATTTTATCATTTTGTCAGCAAAATAAGGCTCACAACTTAGGACACTCAATGATATAATCATTAAAATGTTTGAACAAACCAAAGAAAACCACGTGATAATTGTCTTTTTAACCAATTTTCCTTAACTTCACTTGTTGTATGTATGTCACGGACTTTTTAAAACTTAAATACATATCTCAGAACCTTTCAGTATTTTTGACCCAGTATGTTTGGGAAAGTTGTTCATAATGATGAACCACAGATTTTGACACCATTATTGGAGGGGGCCGACCCAGGGGTTCAGGGGGCCCGACCCTGGGGGCCAGGGGTCCATATAAAAATTTTTTCCGAAAATTCACTTTTTTCCTAATTCGTCCAGAAATACAATAACATTACATTTATAAGATTGAATAAATTCTAAGACAGAATAAATTCAAATGAACACAGGACAACTAATATTTTAGTTAGGATTTTGTTACCAAAAATAAAAATATAAGTAAAAATAATATTTTCAAAAACCACTTTTACTTCAAATGCACTAAAAATTAAAAAATTAAATTTTCTTCATCAATGTGGTTGGCTCATGAATGCAACAAATGAATTTGCATGATCGAGATGTTTAAGGAGTTGTTCATCCCGAAATATAATAATTCCCTAGCCTAACATCTAAATACTAACGTTCGCATCTCAATTATCTATTGTGGGTACAATTTTCTTCATCAAAGTGGTTGGCTCATGAATGCAACAAATGAATTTGCATGATCGAGATGTTTAAGGAGTGGGCCAACCACTTTAAGAAATTTGTACCCACAATAGATAATTGAGATGCAAATGTTAGTATTCAGATTTTAGGCTAGGGAATTATTATCTTTCGTGATGAACAACTCCTTAAACATCTTGATCATGCAAATTCATTTGTTGCATTCATGAGCCAACCACATTGATGATGAAAATTTTATTTTTTAATTTTTAGTGCATTTGAAGTAAAAGTGGTTTTTAAAAATATTATTTTTACTTATATTTTTATTTTAGTTGTTATAACTCCAACAGGTATAGCTCACTACAGTGATACAAACTGGCAAATTTCAAAGTAGGAATAAGTGGTATACAAGGAAATCAAACAAAATTTGAACCTTCCATAACAAAATGCACATTCTGGAGAGTTTTCAAACTCATAACAGTTTGTTTAAAAAATAAGAAATCAATTTTGTGTTGAAACAGTGATTTATCACAAAGATGAAATCAAATATAAGAGGAAAACAATCTACAACTAAACAGACTTTAAATCTTATTAAAATATTAATCCAATCATGTTAACATAAGTATAATAACCTAAATATTTCATTTAAAAACAAATCCTTGGCTGACTTTAACAAACAAAATGTGTATAAACATTTAAATATTTATATAGAAAAATATATCATAAATCAGAAATTTAAAGAAAAAACTAAAATATTTCTAACGAATCAAAACTTATTGAGCATAGTTACCTAACATCAAAATTAAGTTCAAGAACAAGCACTTAAAAAGGTACTTATCTAATGGTTTTTTATAACTTTGTTATGGCTTTTGAGGGTTTTCAGCCATAAGATGAGCTCAATTACTCTGTTGAATCCAAATGAAGAGAAAAATATTGCTTCACTAAAGACAATCTATTCAAAGAACAAAGAATCTTGAGAGAGCATGTAACACATATGTACTAATTTGTTGTTAAAGTTTCGCATTGTTAGAGCATCACCTGTTTGCTTACTATGATTCATCAGATTAACCCAACCAAGTAACCAGGATTTATTAAAAAATTCACATTTCAAAATAAATTTGAGGTTTTAACATTTTCTAATTAAGTCACTCAATGAAGTAACTAATGTACATGAAAATTTTAAATAATGACATTCATTGGAAATACCAGCTGGAAAGTGATTTTAAAAATTTAACTTAAAATATTACTTACGATTAGTCCCATTATGATAGCCCTCCTAATATTGATATAATTTATCATACAGCATAATACTAACAATCACAGTAAATGTGGCGAGAAATGTAACACAATAGTATACTTATACCAAGAGCATCGCCTAATCAGCACAGCAAAGTTGAATCAAAGGTTATCTTTTTACAACATTGTGCAACATGTTATGGTTACAATACTACGATTCACGATTGTTGAGAAAATTGATAATGATATAATACAAGCCTTTCAAAATGGATAAATTTAAATTAAGATTAACAAAATGATTTCCATTTCAAAGAGACTTTTCCAGCAACTATATAACTTCAAAAGTATGCAAATCATGACTGGCGAGAGTATGGTCAAACTTTGTAGAAAAACTTGGAATCCATAAACTCGATGTTGAATATGATTTTGGTGCTCATCAAACTTAAGATAATTTCAATATTTACTACCAATGTATATTTTGAGTTCACCACATGATGCAAGGCAAACAGCAAATACATTCAGCATTAAGACTTTACCTATGTTAATGAAAGATCTTTAACTGTATATTTAAATGAATTAAAAACGAGAGTTCATCTATAATGTTTAACGAAAGAATTGTTTCATTAATTCAAATTAAATACGCAAACTGTTATTACATAGTTTTACTTAAGCATACAGTTACATAGCTAAATAAAAATTTCGTACTAAATACTTTCAAATTTGTTTATAATTTCCGAGAATTTTACAATGGCAATTTATTTTACCAATCCCAGCTTTTAACGAATACTGTCACTATGTGGTAAGATATCAAGTAATAAACGTATCACCTACAAAAATATTTTGTAAATAACCTATACAATACCATTACTCGATACTACTAATAAGGTTTAAAAAACCTTACCCCACAATACTCCTCCTCGTTGAAGATCTGCGGCGGCAATGGATACTTAGCATCTTTTGCATTGCTCTTTTGTTGCATGAATTCTTTTTCTTGCTCTTTACCAGGTTCAGTTATGTCTATTACATTGTATGTTACGTGCTTGCTGTCCAAAATCATTAAAACCCTCTGCTGGCGTTTCTTCACCTGTTTCAAAATTAAAATTTTCAGATAAGTATGAAATCCTGATTGATGAGTACTCTTATAATGTTATAACATAGTTTAATCAATGACATTCGCTTGATTTATTATTATTATTATAAATTAAACACGTGAAAAAAGATCAATTATTTAATACGGATAATGTAAATTAAATTTACTTTTCCACATTCAACATGACATAAATGTACCAAAATTAACAACAAATTTCTGATATAATAAACAAGCGACATACTAACGTAATGGAAAATTATAGTTCAATATGACGAATGACTCATCCTGAATTTTGACCGATTACTAATATCTCCTTTTAATGTTCAGCGAAACTTACTTACAATTAGGGGTTTATGACAATAATAATGTCACCATCATTGGCAAATAATATGAAAATGATCGATACGCTACATGCATCATTACAAGCATCTAGTCACCTGATGTTTCTTTAGCTATGCAACGGTTTTAATAAACTGATACTAACCTCCTTGTTACCGGATATTCCAGAAATGTACACTTTGACCACCATTATTAGAACGAATGACAATGTTCAGGTTTCTATTACAACTATAAATAATCAGAGACTCTACCTCCCGGATTGGTTTACAGAAGATGTACTGATATTCCTGGGAGTGGGTTTGGCCCGTTCGATATTCGAGTTTGAGTGTGTGTTTCCGGTCGATAGATAGGACTGGCTGGATTTCCGTTTCCTTCCTTTAAGCTATGTGAACCCCGTAACTCGTCCTAGCCCGAACAAGGCAGAACAAAGCTTGATGTAGTTGTTCCGGCACTCATCTGCGGCGCTAGTAACGAGTTACGTGTCCGCTAATGAAGTGGTTCTCAAGGTGTTCGCTCTGGCGTCACACCTAGTACCTCTACAGCATGGAGACTAGATCCATGCTCTACAGTAAACGAAGGTACAACCATGATAGAAAGAAAAACCTCACTTTTTCTAATAAATGTATTTCTACGTTTATAAACATATAAGTAGCACATTAATAATTGGTGGACATAAAGGAGAAGGTCGAAATAAAAAAGTAACTTGGTAATTCCACAAAAATTTATTTATTTTTAAAAATTAATCTTTGTGGAATTACCAAGTAAATCTTTTTTATTTCGACAATATGAAGAAATTCCAACAAGTTAGGCCTGAGACTGTTAACTATATAAAGGAGAAGCTGACAGAAAGTGGAACCGACCGGGGTGCCAAAATGTCTTCAGGTGGCTCTGGTCCCATCTAGACGGCTTTGAAGTCACACCAGTGGGACGTAGAGGTGGGCTAAGCGACACTTTTCACTGTGTCGAAACGTTCGAATCAGCTCAGTCAAGTGATTCGAAACACTGTTTCGACACATCTGTGATGTGTCGTGTGTTGAAGACAAGAACGCCATTTGCTGGGATTGTATCGATTCAGGTGCTTATTTTTCTACGTCGGAATTACTGTTTCTTCCCATGTAACACACCTTCAAACACTAAAATACAATACACATGAATATCCCGCTGCTAAACTCTGCAATTACAATCTATATTTTGCGTGTTGTTTTTCTCTCAGTAGTGACAGTGTGGCATTCCGATTATAGAGTAGAGAAATTGTTTCCCTAAAAACATATTTTTAAGAAAGAATAATCGGCAGTATATTTTTGTTTTTGACACGGGTAATAATATAGGATCGTAATTTCACATTGGTACATGCTTAGGTGTAATAAAGTGCTCTTAAGGTGAACGATTTATTAAAAGACTTCCAAATGAAGTTGTATTAGGTGTAATAATTTTCGATTTGTGTTTTAAGTGGATCCAGTTTATAATTACGTGTAAAGAAGTAAAATCCGATAGAAAACTTTGAACTTTCAAGAACCGCAATTATAGCATATCTTATCAATTAAGTTACCTACTCAGATGTATTGAAAATTTCCTATAATATCTTATAAGAATTTGGCCCTAAGTTCTTATGAGAAGTCTAATAATGCTTGTTAAGATATTAAAGGCCTATATATGAAATCATATAAATAATTGTAATTAATTAAATCTTGTTAAAATTTCGTATGTGGTTTCATGTAAGATTAAGAAATTTTCAAACCATATGATTTTGTATGAAAATCTTATGAGATCTAATAAGATATAATTAATTTCTTATAAGAACTCATATGATTTTTTATAAGAAATTTTCAACCTATATGATCTCCTAAGAAATCATATAAGATTTTCATACAGAATCATATGGTTTGATTTACTTAAAATTTCTTATAAGATCTTGTAGCCAAGATCTTATATGAAATTATCAATAGGGATATGTGCATAAGCTATTATATTATGTTCACTTCCTGATCTAAGTTTAATGCACCTATCTGCTTTCATGATGTTGAAGAATGGTAGCAGTAGTATATGCAAATGAATATATTTCTTTTGTTTTAATATAGCATGTAGGGAAAATATAGTTTTTAATGTATTTCATTAAGCCTTGAGCCTATGTAAGAGATTCCTTTATGATCGTTATAAATTTTTCCTTTTAAGTGCTGATTTCGAAGCTTCTTTAATAGAATTGCATATTAGCAGCTATTTCAATATTTCCTGCAGCATGAGTTTGCTCATTGCATTTAGCTGACGAAGTAAAAATAAAAATATTCAGCTACCAGAATACTATTCAAAGAATAGGAGAACCTTATTAGAAAATGCTACATTCTCCTATCCAGAAATATTTTATCACTATCCTTACTTTTTCATTAACTTTATAATGTCCTTGTTATATTAATAACAGAGTATCTATCTTCCTTACATTCTCTTTTGGTGGCATCACAATGAGCCATATTCATTCTGAGTAATCTGCACATCTATTTCAGTTTTATTTTAAATAACATCTCTTAACACTTTTCAAACAGTTCATATCCATGTAGTATTGAAACAAATTATTGGTGTCCCAATTGTTACTGTTGAAACTAAATATATTATTTATTTTTCTATTACAAATTGAAATTCAAAAACATAATTTTTGATATCTTTTCACTTGAGAGTCGACTACGTCTGTCTGTTATGGTTTGTCCCTGCTTTGAAAAGACGTGCTTGCAGGGTATTGATGTGGTCATGATGCAGAGGCGTCGTTTCATAATTTCAAAAAGTGTAGGAAAAATCAATTTGTTCTCCTTCCACCAGAGTAATGGGTTTTCCAACCTGGGTAGAAGTGGCATCCTCATGTATTTATCCATATCAACAATACTTGCTGCTCGAGGGTTGTCTGGTTGGGTTTGGACCAGGTCTCCTACAGCCATATCAAAATCTTGCCAAATAGAGCTAGGTCTGGAAATCTCAATGTTTTCGGTGGGTGTTTGAACTGCAGTTGGATGAACATGAGCAGATTGAACTATTGATGGGCTAGGCTTGTGAATTTGATTTGTTACCTGTATTATGCAGCACATTAATTATGACCTCCTTAGTTTCCTTAAAGCGATGGTTGTCTCCCGAAAATCCATGCTCTGTTAATCTAGGATCCATCAATGTCGATTCCAAGGCAATGGCCAAATCACGATATTTTCTGTTCATATGATTTGACACTTCATCTGTAAGCTTTTCTATTAGGGCAACAACAAATTCACTGTCATAATTTGCATTTTTGAATCTGAGGCAGTGATTAAGCAAACCTTTGCTCAACAACCCAATCTTTGACAAAGTTACTGTTTTTTCACTGCTGAGTTCCCTGGAAACTTCTTCAACACACTGAAGGATTTCACAGGATTGTTCAATGACATACCAGTCTTCATTTGTCAACTGTTGTACTGACTCTGGGTTAAGTATAGCCATTGTGCCTTGGAGAGGTTCTTTCATTTGCAGAATCCTTTCAAACATGATGAATGTTGAGTTCCAACGTGTTGGACAGTCCTGTTTCAGAGTTAGAACAGGATAACCCGTCTGCCTTTGCATACTGTGGAGCTTTTGAAGAGCCTGTGGACTTCGTTTGAAGTATTCAACAGTTGATTTTACTTTTTTAGGTGTCAATCCAATTGTTTCAAGGCTTGCTTGCGCAATTAAATTTACATTGTGTGCAAAACAAGGTACATGGTGCCATCTGCATAGATGTATAGCTTTGATCATATTAGATGCATTATCTGTGGTACAAGCTACAGTTTTATCTTGTATGTTCCATTCCAATGAAATTTTTTTCAATTCATTTGCAATGTTATCTGCTGTATGCTTTCCAAAAACTTGAAAAAGGACAGCAAGTACGATTTTAGACCGCAATCGTTATTTATAAAATGTGCAGTTACTGCAAAATAATTTTCATTTTTTAAAGAAGTCCATCCATCGGTTGTTAGACAAATGTACGAAGCATTCTTTTGGATGTCACTTTGGATTTCTTTCAATCTCTTTTCGTACAGCTTTGATAATATGCTGTTAGAGAGAACTTCCCTACTAGGTTAGGATTTAGCATGGAAATTAACTTAATGAATTCTGTGCTCTCTACAATATTAAATGGATGATAATCCTTAACTATCATCCTTAAAATCTGATCATCAATTTTTGTTCATCAGTTAACCAGGATTGGTTTTGTAGTAAAACTACTGATTTTTCCTTGTTTTTGACATCAAGTGGTTGTTGGCATATTATTTGACGATGTGGATGCAACACTAACCACCTCAAGTTCATCATCAGGTAGCTGCTCTGATTGCAGATCATTATCAATATGACAAAGTGTGTCTTCATCCGGTACCCGTTTCGAACGACTTTCATTGCGGTTAATTGTTGGATGTTTAAGGCGTAAATGCCTTGTCATATTGGAAGTGGAAGACCCTCTCGTAGACAACACAGCATAGCATATGTTGCAGTTCACTGTCCAGATGGATCCAAGAAAAATAATCCCACACTGAACTTCTTAATGCCATAGCAAACTGAAAAAAAGAGTAAACGTGCAAGATGCACGAAACAAGGATTAGTGGGATACTAGCAAGACAACTTATTACTTGCGAAACAGAAAGACATTTAGGGATACTACCAATCATAGGCGTACCCAGGATTTTTTTTGTGGGGCACAGCGGTAAACGCTCATTTCCATGTTTTTATATTACGCTCAAACAGTTTATATCATCTAACTATTATATACGAAGGGCTGTTGCAAATTTTAGATTTAAGGAATAAGGTAAATATCTAATAAAGATATGATGTATTGATTGTTTCTAATACATTCCAGAGGATAATAAAACGAGTATATTTTTGAAATGAAGACTAATAAAAGCATAGTATAAAGATATAATATTATAAACCAAGTGTTTCCTATATACTTTTTATAAATTTGGTATCGATACTTACTGTATTATCTTTCGATATTATATCCCTAAAGATTTGGCATCAAAATATCATATTGGTTCTTGTTTCACTTTTTCTCTCTGTTGATTCTCACGGCGACTGGAGTAGCGCTAGTGTGCCCTTGCTGATTATGAGTCAAATCTTATAGACTCACAGACACCGGCGTACCACTAGTGTGTCCCTGCTGTGTCAAATCATTCAAATCCTACAGACTCTAGCAGACACCGGCGTACCGCTACTGTGTCAAATCATTCGGATCCTACAGGCTCTCGCAGAGGCCGGCGTACCGCTAGTGTGTCGAATCATTTGTACTTTGATGTATCGACTCATTCGGTCACCTGGATGGGTCGAATCAGTGTTTCGAAACATACACTCAGTAGCCAACTCTAGTGGGATGCGTCCCACCAGTTGAGAAACACTGCCCTAATGGTTTAACTTATGAAAATAATGGCAGGGAAGCTTTTCCACATTGCGTGCTGCATTTGTGACTGTGAATCCTCCATTGAAAGTTGCCATTGCTTTGGCGGGCCGGATTAGAGTTTAAATAGAAGTTACTTAGAGATTATAAGGTAACCAAACTTTATATATAACACTTTCGCATGGCACAAAGAACTGATTAGTTTTTGGACAATAACGGTTAACCGGAAGTTGAGGTTTATTCGAAACCCGATTCGGTTTTTGCTTTA